>JALIGW010000003.1:75097944-76507944 GCA_023053685.1 Diadophis punctatus similis | reverse complement strand
CTGAAAATGGAATAAGTGTTTCTTAAAAAAAAATTAGATCACTTTCACCAAAAAGAACAAATGGGAAGTATAGAAATACAAAAGAAAACCTTAAAATTGATTCTTAAATCTACAATATATTCATTCTCTACACTATTTTATACAATAACAAGATGTGTAATATTTTTGAAAATGCAGGACCCTTGAAAGTGCGTGTTTTATTGTTCTGAATTAATGTATTTTAATCTATCAAGTCAGCTCCGTTCATAGGTTTATACTGACTGCAATTTATAACTGACTATTTGGCAAAATAATATTAGGTGGCAGGAGAACAGCATACTTTAGTACAGTATGAATTTTGAGTATAAAATGCTTGTCTGTAGCTCTTTTCTCGATATTATATTCATAAAAAACGAAAAGAGCACTTTGTACTACTTATTCTTTAAAGAACAGCATACAGCTCTGAAGAAGCTGTGCATTAGAGGTATCATTAAGTACTGTTTCACATGAACTAAAAAAGAGGCACCTTAAAAGATAGAAGGTGCCTCTAACATAGTTCTCTAAAACATAGCAGAAATAAGCTTTCAAAGTATTACTAGTATTGGGTAATAATAGGAGTGCTCAGAAAATAGAAAATGTATTGTTCATGTATGAAACAAACACACTGTTGCTCAGGAATCTAGTCAAACTGTTCTGGGAAGGTTGCGATTTGCCCTAAACTAACACATAGAGCTTCCTAGTTGTTTTAGGTAATGACCAAAATAAAATTCAGAGGGGTATTATAGGGCAACCCTACATTGTCTGTATGCCAGTTCACATGCCAATCTTCCTAGAGCCTTCCTTCCAGGAGTTTCTCTCAAGAGACCAATTGTTCCATGCAGCAAACTTTTTATGTAACATTTCACATATCCCTAGATGGTAGCACACAACCCAACTTAACAGAATTAACCAAACATCTTGTTTCAAATAGCACAAGGTTATTTCTTTAATACCAAAATAATATACCATATTTTTCGGAGTATAAGACACACTTTTTCCCCCCCTAAAAGAGGGTGGAAATGTTGGTGCGTCTTATACACCAAATACAGCCATTTTTGGCCTCCCGAAGCCCTGCCCTGTGTCCCATTTTTGCAAAAAATGTGCCCATTTTTTGCAAAAATGGGTTGAGGAAAGGGTTTGGGAAGCCTGCAGAGTGCTTCTGGGGGCTGGGGGAAGGCAAAAACACCCCCTTTTTTGTGAAAAATGAATGAAAAATGGGCCCTTTTTGCAAAAATGGGCATTTTTGCCTCCCCCCAATCCCCAGAAGCACTCTGCAGGCCTCCCAAACCCTCTGTGAGCCCCTTTTTCTGCAAAAATGGGCCCATTTTTCACCCGTTTTTGCTGAAAAACAGGGCTCGCAGAGGGTTTGGGAGGCCTGCAGAGTGCTCCTGGGGGCCGGGAAGGACAAAAACTTTTTTTTCTTACTTGCCTCTTTGAAATCTTGGTGCGTCTTATACACCGGTGCGTCTTATAGTCCGAAAAATACAGTACTTTGGAAAGCATTCTTTTAAGAGGAATATATTCAGGAGTTTACAAGTTAATGGGATCACAACAAGGGTCCTACATGTCTCAAAGGTGCTTTTTCAAGAGGCAACTGGACTTTCTGGGACAACCATGATCTGGCTGACTGAGAATCTCCATAGACAAGGGTCGTACATATTTTAAAGAACTATTATCAACAAAGCTTTCCCCAATTAACAGTATTAAAATTACCATTACAACACAACAAACTTTACAGCTCATTCGAAGTCATAGCATTATACAGATTTGTCATATTTTCTCAGCAAGCCTATGTTTTGTGTAACTATTATTCCCTTTTAAAGAATAATAATATAGTAGAGGCCATATTAATGTTACATAATTTGTTACTGCATAGAGAAACATTCACATCCTTAAATAACAAGGACCACACTGCATGGCATAACTTGGTATCACATGTCTTTGACTATTAAACTTAAATATTCAGAACTTTGACATGTTATTAATTTGCACACAGGATTTTCAAGGGCATTTTTTTTGCTGAAATGGAAAGACACCTGCAAAAGGCAACAGCAGAATCAGCTGAGGATTAGACTGCAAACATAATAGCTGCTCAGAGTTCAGATAGCAAAGTGTAAATAGGTGATCAGTCCCTAAAGACTCAGGGACACACACATTAGGGCACTTTAATTGGCTGCAGTTGCCTGTTTACAGTACCCCTAAGCATACAGCTGATATATATTGTTCATGTTGGGCACGTTAACCATGGACTGGCACCAACCATCACAGCATATGTTAAAAATGTAAACCATGTCTCAAATTAAACCCAATAGATCTTATGTCACAGACATCAACTTTATTCAAATATTTAAACACATAACAATCAGGTACAACTGGTTTCAGATCACTACAAAAGCAGAACTACTTCTATCATTCAACAGAATAAAGCAGTGCTATATGGCAACTGAGCCAAACTTCCCTTACTGCTCTTCTGATAGTTGCCCAGAGCAATCACTTCAATGTCCCTTAGGTATGTGGCTGTCTAGATTAGCTTGCCACTACAGCAACTTTCCTATGCATACGCTACTAAAAGTGTCTTTAGGATGATAGGTAAGGTAGGCCATAGGTTGTCTATCTGTGCTATTACCATGACTAAAAAGTACTCACCAGGAAAAAAACACTTCTTCCTATTTCAAAAGGGGAAACTATATGGTCTGGTTTGAAACACGAAAATATGAAGTTCCTAGCACTACATTGGCGAGACACATCCTACAATACATAGGAATACCTACAATCTGATAATTAGTATTTCTACATATCACTAAAAATCACATCAATGTTTTATTCTTCAGTCCAATTATGTCTACATGTGATCACAACTTGATTATTACAAAACAGATAAAACAAAGAAATACTTGGCAAATTCTCCATGTAAAGACCATTTCCGTAAGATATCCTCAGGTAAAGTATACATAACTGAAACTTGTATACAGGTAGTCCTCAACTTACAACAGTTCATTTAGTAACCATTCAAAGTTACAATGGCACTGGAAAAACTGACTTACGACGTTTTTCAGAGTTATATCCTTTGCAGCATTTCCATAATCATGTGATCAAAATTCAGATGCTTGGCAACTGGTTCATACTTACGACCGTTATAGCGTCGCAGGGTCGTGTGATCCCCTTTTGCGACCTTCTGACAAGCAAAGTCAATAGGGGAAGCCAGATTCATTAAACAACCATTTATTAACTTATCAACTGTGGTAAGAAACTGTGGTAAGAAATGTCGTAAAATGGGGACAAAACTCACTTAACAAATTCTCATTCAACATCATAAATTTTGGGCTCAATTGCAGTCATAAGTCGAGGACTACCTACATGTATATCACATTATTTTGTAACAAATGATCACATCTGAACAGTTTACTTCAACAAAATTACTCAACGAAGTGCTTAAGAAAAACAGTTAGTGGTTAAACATTTTGATGTGTATATATATGCTTAAACAATTTTACAAAGTAAAAGCTGAAAGGAAGAGAGGGCAGAGAGAAAAGCATGCCGTATTCTCATTTTCGTAGTTTCGAAATCTCTGACTCTCCCCCCCCAATGAAGCCAAATAAAGCAAAATCAGAATATCGATAAAACGGGGATAGAAAACAAAGTTTTTTTAAAAAAAGTTGGACGATTCGCCTTTTTAAAGGACACGTGTTCCTCAAGCCCGAGTTTAAAGCGATCTCAATCTCACCAAGTATATTGCGGTGGGGGGGGGACTCTTTCCCCCCCTCCCTCTGGCGTGAACCTGTTATTATCAGGTTATACGATACGAGTGGTCGAAGCGAGGGAAACCGAGGCGGCATCGGGATGGTCCCCGCTGACAGGTCCGCTGCCATCCACCCACCCCGTAACGCAGGCCTCACAAAGCAAGCCCGGCGGCCCCGTCCGCTCGCCCCGCCAGCAGTCTCCCTTTCTTCCTGCAGGCTTCCAGCTCGCCAACCTCTCACCCCCCACCCACACGAGCCGCTTCCTCACCGTGCCGCCGTCCTTAATGATGATCTTTTTAGCCAGCAAGATGCTGCGGTTGGCGGCCCTTTTTTTTTTCTTCCCCACTTGGGTCATTTTACCATCCTCCTAGTCTAGAGGGCCGAAGGGGAAGAGGGCGAAGCGGCAAGAGAGAGGAGGAAAAAAACCGAGGCGGGAACGTCGTCTTTTCCTTTCCCGGCGGCAGCCAGGATTGTCTTTTCCAGCTCTCGGCCAACAGCTCCCCTCAGTCGCCCGCCGGCGCCGCCATCTTGGGGAGAAGAGGGAGGGAGGGAGGAAGAGTGTGTGGGGGGGAAGAACAACAACCCCGCTTGCTCTGGCGGCAGCGGCGGCAGCAGCAGCGGCGGCCGGGGTTCGTATCACGCGATCACCCGATTGGTTCAGGAGTGTTGCACGTGACATGGGAGGCCCCGCCCACGTGTGGTTCTCAGTGAGAACCAATCGCTTTCGTCGACGGTTTTGCCTCCATAGGGCATTTGGGAGGGGCGCGTGAGGGAAGCAGATGTTGGAGGTTCTCCGGTGGCTGACTCTGAGTAGTAGGCCTTGACAGGAAGGCGGGAGAGCGCGTGTGAGGCGTGGATATTTCCTTACCTCGAGGGTGGTATTACAGGTAGTTTTCGACGTACAGCCGTTCAAAGGTAACAACGGCACTGAGAATAAGTGACTTACGACCGGTTTTCACGCTTAACGACTGTTGCAGCATTTCCCCATGGTCATGTGATCAAATTCAGAGGCTTAGCAATGACTCCTATTTATGACCGTTGCTGTGTCCGGGGATCATGTGAGCCCCTTTTGCGACTTTTGGACAAGCAATTGCTGGAAGCCAGATTGGTTTAACAAGCGTGTTGCTAACTTAACAACTGCAGTGATTCACTTAACAACTGTGGCAAAAAAGGTGGTAAAATGGGGCAAAACTCATTTAACAAATGTCTCGCTTAGCAACAGAAATTTTGGGCTCAATTGTAAGTTGAGGACTGCTTGTATAAATATGTTCGGTAATTAAGCTAAACCTGTGAAGTTACTGCCTGTGGACTACATTATAAAACAATACAGATTCACATTTTTGTGGCACTACAATTGTCAAGGCGTGAGCGACTCAGGCGCCCATGTTTTTTAAATAGAGACGCCTAAGATGACCTACGTAACAAATTTCAATTTAGTTTTTGTTCCTGGGTATAAAATGTGTTTTTCTAATCCCTTATGCCTAAAATAAATAGAAAATAGCTATTATTCCACAAAAACTTTGATTCTGTGGTCAGGATGATGATTTTTTGAAATGTATCTGTTTTCAAGGACATTCTTTATTAACATTCAATGCTGAGCAGATTTCCAGAATATTCTGGAATTCTGAGAACTCCAGAAGTTGACCACAGAATCAAAGTTTTTGTGGAACAATAGCTATTTTCTATTCATTTTGGGTATAAGGGATTAGGAAAACACACTTTAGAACTTTTCTGGAATCTTTTAGAACTTTCTGCAACCCAACAAGACAGACAGACTTCAGAGGATAATCAGAACTGCAGAAAAAACAATTGCTGCCAACCTGCCTTCCATTGAGGACCTGTATACTGCACGAATCAAAAAAAGGGCCGTGAAAATATTTACTGACCCCTCGCATCCTGGACATAAATTGCTTCAACTCCTACCCTCAAAACGTTGCTATAGAGTACTGCACACCAAGACAACTAGACACAAGAACAGTTTTTTCCCGAACGCCATCATTCTCCTAAACAAATAATTCCCTCACCACTGTCAAACTATTCACTAGGTAGCATTACTATTACTATTAGTTTTTCTCATCGTTCCTATCACCCATCTCCTCCCACTTATGACTGTATGACTGTAACTTGTTGCTTGTATCCTTACGATTTATATTGTTTCCTGATTGCTTACTTGAACCCTATGACAACCATTCTTGACAAATGTATCTTTTCTTTTATGTACACTGAGAGCATATGCACCAAAGGCAAATTCCTTGTGTGTCCAATCACACTTGGCCAGTAAAGAATTCTATTCTATTTCTGGGACTCTCCAATATATCCATAGAAGTATAAAAGTACAGGTGCCTTAAACCAGGGGTCCGCAACCCCCAGTCCGTGCACCAGCCCCGGCCACAGATTGCCAGAAATGCCACGCAAACAAGCGAAGCCCCATCCGCGGGATGCAGGTAGTAAATTAAACCATGTCCCCTCTGGTCCATGGAAAAAATTCTCCATGGAACAGGTCCCTGGTGCCCAAAAGGTTGGAGGCCACTTCCTTAAACCAACATTTTAGTTTGTCTAATTGCTGAGTAAGAGAACAATGAATAGCGATATTTGAGATGGCATCAAGAAGTTGCTTGCATCCAGCAGGTGTATTTTGCTAGGTGTGTGGACAATTATCAAGATGAGCAAAAAGTACTCTGAAAGCATCAGTTAAGATGTGTGAGGCCTAAAAAACATACTTTGGCATGCCTGTCAGTGATCAAGACAAGACCTGGGCACTTCATTTCACATGTGAACACTGCAAGAAAACTCTTGAAGGTAAGGTGAACAATTGCTGTTCTCTAGATGAAATTTTAGTGATTTATTACAATTTAAAAGTTGAAATTAAGAAAATTTTCACTATTTTCAATGTTCTAGGAAAATACTGCAATATATATTTATGCCCTATGATAATATTTTGCACAATATTAGGTAATGTATGAAATATCAGTTTTTTAATTAATATAATTCTATGTTTACAGAGTGGTACAGGGGAGAAAGAGAGCCATGAAGTTTGCTATCCCAAGAATTTGTTGGATGGAAGTGTGCAAGTCACAAATCAGAGAAAGCATATAATTTAATAATGGATCACACGAGGATATGTTGTTCGTTCCTTTCTTGTTATCACATCCATAGCATGACATCAATCTTCTAAGATTTTTACAGTGCTCCTCTTAAGATAAAATCTAATAAGCAATAGGCAACCTGATGCCTGCCCTCTAGGTGCTTAGAGTTCAGATTCCATTTCCTCCAACCAGTCATTTCTCTGATTGACATACCAATGCATCACAAAAATGTAAATTGAACTATGATTCCACATGTTCACATGCACCACCAATCCCTTTTCTTTTTTGCTTGACAAAGAAGACCAAAATTAATTCAAGATAAATTAATAATTTGGATAATGAAGTACAGCACGACCCATTATCAAATAAAAATAAAGGGATTATTTTTTCAAAAAAGTTTAAAATATCAAATATACAGCTACTTTCCACATTACTGGAACTATTAAATTATCAAGCACTGGAATATTTAAATTTTAATTCAATGGAGACTAACATTTTAAGTCACTGAAGTGTAATAAATATATTACATAAATGAATAAATATAATACAAATTATTTATTTACAATTATTGTAACTTATTTATCTTGTAAGATGACAGCTGTTTTCAAATTCTCTCCTGAAATTCTATAGATAAAACTACTCTTGACAAATAGCAAGGGTAATTGAACAAAATTTGGCCACTTCCTCAAAGTCATTACTGAAACGTCTTAAAGAGGGGTAGTGGAAGATAAGATTGGCAGCTGCTCTGCTATGATTGGTTATTAAGTTTTTATGCAAATTTGAATAAAAGGAGCAATTAAGAAAGTTGTGTGTTACTTTCCTGCAAAGGATATAGAGTTAGGTCGGGGTCGGCAACCTTAAAAACTCGAACCATTTGGACCCGTTGCCCAGAGAAAACAAAACACCCAGAGCCACAAAACCTGGGTGGGTGTGGTCAACTTGATGTCACTCCCATCAAGTCACATGACACCCCACCCAGCTATGCCTATCTAGGTTTTGTGGCTCTATGTTTTCTATGAGAAAAAGGTATCTCTCTTTTCCCTCTTTCTGTCTCTCCATCTCTCTTTCTCCCTCCTATCTCTCTCCCTCCCTCTCATCTTTCTTTCTCTTTCCCTCTTCCCACCTCTCTCTCTCCCTTCCTCCCCACCCATCTCTCCCTCCCTCATCTCTCTCTCCCATCTCTTTCTCCCTCTCCCATTCTCTCACTGTGTGCTGAGGAACAATCGCCACCCCCAACGGAGGCTTCCCTCCTCCCTCTCACGGCTCCTGGCTGGCTGTGGCGTGTACTGGGAGACCCTCAAGCGAGTCAAAGTGCAGCAAAGGCGCACGCGGAGGGCGGGCGGATGCTTGCTTAAGGAGGGTTTTTGGACGCGGCTTATCTCCTGCTCTAAGGATCCGACCATTGCCTTGCCGTGTCCCATCCCATCCCCTCTCCCCGCAGCTCTTCAGCCAAGCGGGGAGGGCGTGAGCTCCAGCCTGAAGCGGCAGGAAGCAAAGGCTGCCTTAGGCACAAATGAAGGCAGCTACAAGGCCGCTTCTCTCCTGTCCTAAGGATCCGGCCATTGCCTTGCCGTGCCCCCCCCCCGCATGAGAGGAGAAGGAGGGGGAGGAGGGTCGCTGGAGCGAAGGCAGCCTTCACTTCCTGCTGCTTCTGGCTGGAATTTACGCCCACACCGCTTGGCCGAAAAGCAGCGGGGGGAGGACACGGCAAGGCAATGGCCAGATCCTTAGGGTAAGAGAGAAGCAGCGTCCAAAGACCCTCCTTAAGCAAGCAGCCACCCGCCCTGCGCACACGCTTTTGCTGCGCTTTGGCGCTCACTTGAGGGTCTCCCCACGCATGCGCACCCTCCTGGCCCCGCCACAGCCAGCCAGGGAGTTGCGAGAGGGGGAGGAGGGTTGCCCGAAGGGAAGCCTCCACCGAAGGTGGCTATGTTCCTCAACCAGCGCCGGAGAATCAGCCCCGGCCGCTTCTCCATTCCCGCTGTCGCCCTTATCTTCTCTGGCCAGGGGAGGGAGGGGAGGGCGAGGCCAGCCAGTGATGGGATAGGGAGCCACAGCAGGGGGCCCAAAGAGCCGCCGGTTGCTGACCCCTGAGTTAGGTGATGTGCCATTGAATCTCCCTCATCAAAAAGTTGAAAGCAAGACCCTGAATCTCACTAATGTAAATATTCATTTGTGTGCTGGTTGTAAAACAGTAAGGCATTTAATCACAGAAAACAGTCTCCGTAGTATGTCTGAATTACAGGATTTTTTGTAATAAAGCCTACATCCTTTTGTAAGTCTGGATCAAAAAAATTTTTTTTTAATCTGAATTTTTTTCATAGCCAACTGAAACCAGATATTTCATGAAAAGTCTGCAGTTTTAAATTAAACTTCACCAAGAGGAAACCAAGTTACTTTGCTGGGTCATAGCAGCAGCAAGACATTCATTGAAAATGAATTTGAACGATTATTTCAGATAACATAGTTATAATTGCACTCTAAAATAGTTTGGCTTAATTCAATTCTTCATAAAGCTGTGGGCACACAAGGTATAGGCCATGGAAAGTTGACTGAATCCACACTGAGATAATTGCTGATGTATGCACCATAGAACAAATAGCTTACTATTTTAAGTCAGAAGATTTTGGTAGTGGCCACTATTGCAGGTAGAAAATCAAAGTAAGGCATTTTTCACAATTTGACTTGCATGGGTAAAGCTTTAATGTGTTTGGCCAAGGATGTTGAGACTTGAACGGGCAGTGTTTGATTCGTTCTTGAGAGAAATTGGAACAACTGGCTGTCTCATCTATTGATTGGTATTTCCAATCTCTGGCCTTCTCAATACAAGTGAGTAAGGAAGACGGTTACAGTATTTTCATACAACTGACAGTATAAAAGTATGCTGAGGGGAAAATTTGAAAAGTTACCCATGAACTATTTTCTTCACAAGTGTAGTTGGAGAACCTGCTCCTAATTTGTTGAGTGAAGTCCATAAGCATATTTTGGTTTCTTTAGGGGAACCAAACTATGTTTATGGCACTTTGCAGAATCTTGTGGTCACATGATTGTGTTTTACAATAGTTTTGCTGAAAACTGACATTTACTTCCAGTTTTCAGCAAAGCCAGCCCATAGCAAACCATTGGTTGACTTAGCAAGCACAACATGTTCTTAATGACAGCTGCAAAAAAGATAGGATCAGGTTGGTCATGTGGGTAACCAATTTATGACTGTCATTAGCGTAGTGGATGCTAGCCTTGCTTGTAACTTGTGGAACTTTGAATTTATAGTAGGCAATGGCCCCATTATGATAACAAGTGACAAGGCATTATAATGACTGATACCTTCAAAAATGAATCCAACAACTTGTTCAGTAACAATAATTAAATTGTTTAATTATCTAATTAAATTTAATTATTAGCCTAAAACTATACATCTCAAGATTTGATATTGGTATACGTGACAGAATAATGAAATAATTGGCTATTATTTAGTCTTGTTCTTCTCCATTCATATTGACATAATGGCCTCATGTTAATTAGAAACCATATCTATATTCATATTGTTATAAAACTGAATGCGCTTTTGATTAATCAGTTGTACACTATAATTTGCACATTCATTTCCAAGACTGATTTCAGATACAATAACAGTTGTATAAATTTATTTATTTTTATTTATTTATTTATTTAAATAGATTTGTATGCCGCCCAACTCCCAGGGGACTCTGGGCGGCTAACAACATGTCAAATCCATTATTGAAATATAAAATCACATAGCAGTTAAAAATTATAAAAGTTAAAAAAAACAACCAACATTCATGACCAGGGGGAAGACCCAAATATAATCTGATTGGTCTCACTTTCACCCTGCCTGCCAGAAGAGCCAAGTTTTTATTGCTTTACGGAAGGCCAGCAGGCTGGGGATAGTCCTGATCTCTGGAAGGAGTTGGTTCCAAAGGGAGGGAGCTCCCACAGAGAAGGCTCGGCCCCTGCAACCGGCATTGCTTGGTCGATGGGACCTGGAGGAGACCAACTCTGTGGGACCTAACCGGTCGTAGGGAGGTATGCGGCAGGATGCGGTCCCGAAGGTAGCCTGGCCCTGAGCCATGTAGGGCTTTAAAGGTCAAAACCAACACCTTAAATTGGGTCCGGAGACTAATGGGCAGCCAATGCAGCTGGTGGAGGATAGGTGTTACGTGGGTGTATCTAGGCACACCCACCACAGCTCGCGCAGCTGCATTTTGCACCAATTGCAGTCTCCGAATACTCTTCAAGGGTAGCCCCATGTAGAGTCCGTTGCAGTAATCCAGCCGGGAGGTGATAAGGGTGTGAGTGACTGTGAGTAGAGCCTCCCTCTCCAAGTAGGGTCGCAATTGGTGCACCAGGCGAACCTGTGCAAAGGTCCCCCTAGCCACAGCTGAAAGATGTTGCTCCAATTTTAGCTGTGGATCTAGGAGGACACCCAAATTGTGAACCCGTTCTGAGGGAGTTAATTTCTCCCCCCCCCCCAAGAACCAAGGAGGGACAGTTGACAAAATCCTTGGGAGGCAATATCCATAGCCACTCGGTCTTGTCAGGGTTGAGTTTTAGCCGGTTCATCCCCATCCAGACCCTAACATCGTCCAGGCAGCGGCCCATTACGTCCACAGCTTCCCTGAATTGAGACGGGGTGGAGATGTACAACTGGGTATCATCAGCATACTGCTGATACCTCACCCAGTGTCGTTGGATGATCTCACCCAGCGGCTTCATGTGATGTTAAACAGGATGGGTGAGAGGACCGAGCCCTGCGGCACCCCACAGAGTAGGGGCCTAGGGCTCGACCTCTGCCCTCCTGTCAACACTGACTGCGTCCTATCAGAGAGGTAGGAGGAGAACCACTGTAAAACAGTGCCGCCCACTCCCACCTCGCCGAGACGGCGCAGAAGGATACCATGGTCAATGGTATCGAAAGCCGCTGAGAGGTCAAGTAGCACCAGGATGGAGGAATGACCACCATCCCAGGCTCGCCAGAGATCATCCATCAGGGTGACCAAAGCCGTTTCCGTACTGTAGCCGTGCCTGAAACCCAATTGAAAGGGATCCAGAAAATCAGTGTCATCCAACAGCCGTAGGAGCTGGAGCGCCACCACTTTCTCTACAACCTTCCCCGCAAAGGAGACCAGACGGAAGTTCTTTAAATCCGCCGGGTCCAGGGAAGGCTTCTTGAGGAGGGGCCTCACCACCGCAACTTTTAAGGGCTGCGGGACGGACCCCTCTCTCAAAGAAGCGTTGATCAACGCCTGGAGCCAGCCACGTGAGACCTCCCTGGAGGCCAAAACCAACCAGGAGGGACACGGGTCCAATAAACAAGTGGCAGAGCTCATCGTTCCTATGGCCCTGTCTACATCATCAGGAGTCACCGGTTCAAACTCATCCCATATAACAGGACTAAGGCCTATATGAATTAGCACATGTGAACCCAATCAAGGCAATATCATTTGTTACTAGTGGCTTGTTTTGATCAGTTTTTAAATAATAGCTTGACTCTGTTGTAGATTTATTGTAGAATTTATAGGACGAATTGAGATTGATCTAATAAGGCTGTGATTGTTTACTGAGGACATCTGAAATTGGCTGCTATGGGACAGCATCAGACTTTTACATATGAAGGGCATGTACTTAATTATCTGTTATATTCCATACTACCAATATGGTGAGTCTGATATTTCTTCTTTTTTTGTTTCAAGTTTTTTATTTTGTTTTACATACCAGTATACATATTAATGCGCGAACAGTGTGGCACCTGGGTTTCATTCATTCTAATACAAATAGAACTAGTAAAATTGATCATAGTTATTACATTCAACCAATATATATTTCTAATAATAATACACATTTATATTATAGTCTATCATTTAATTATTCCATATTTTAATATTATTAGTGACATTTTAGTGACATTTATTGCTCTAATATATTGCTCTAATGCCACTCACCATATTATTTAATCATACATAATACCGCCATTCATTCTAAGCTTCCCTCATTGTTTTTATTTTATTATGTAAAAACGTATATACTAATATTCCCCTTTTCTCTTATTTCTATCTCTATTCTAATTTTTAATCATGTCACCCTTTTATTAAAATACGTTTTCTTTCTATCCTAACTTCTAATCATGCCACCGTTCTAAAAATAGAAGGAAAAAAAAAGAAAAGCAAATCAGAACAACAAAAAAGAGAAATTCTTTCCTTCCTATCCATTGTTTCTTGCCCACTTCAATACTTTGATTGCTATGCTTTTTTTGACTTGCCTCCCTCTTGGATCTTTATCTCTGTCTGCATCTACTTCTTGGCTATTCAGTCTAAGTATTTCTCCCATCTCTACCCTCTTCCACTGCCTAGCTTCCAAAATATCTGCCCAGGCCCCTATCTCCCTTTCAAAAGTATCTTCCTGTATCTCCCAATTCTCTTTTCAACTCTCTTGAAATATTTCCCCCCTGATTTAATTCATCAATCACAGTTATTTTTATTATTATCTCCTCCTTGTCGTCGGCTTTTGTTTGCTGGTTCTTCAATTCAGTCTTTTCCTCCATTTCTTCTGTTAGCTCCTCCCTTTTCTGGGCGTCTTGATCTTTATTCATCATCCCTTGTATAGTATTTTCCATTTTTTCCATAGTCTCCTTAAATCCTTTCTCTACGATGTTCTTTGTGCTTTGGAAAATCAACACCATCTCCTTCAAAGTTCCACTCATTCCTTCCTTATGAAGCATCTATTTGTTTTAAAAAATCCTACTTTTGTCCAGTAGTCCAAGAACCATTTATTCAGACCTAAAGTTGCCCTTCAAGGAGTACACTAATCACAGTTCTTTGTATCCCATAGGTAATCAATCACTTCTGTTTAAATAGTCCCAGAAGTTATCAAAAGCCTCTTTACGTCCTCTTTACAGCTTCAATCTTCAGGGGTCATTTTAATTAAATAACTTCCTTGTTCTCATATTTGAATCTCCAGTAGTCAAGGGGTAGTTCGATATAATTCAATAAATATTTTCACAATCCTTCATAGAAGTATTCCCAGACTTGTATATTTTCCTTTCATCAGCAGGTAGCGCTCTCAACTTAAACTTGCCACTAATCAATCTAATTTTTGTCTTTCAATCGTAATTTTAGTTGTATTTCAATTATAGAAGCAGGATAGGTTTTTTAAATAGATAATTCCAGCATTTTAAAATATCTTCCCATTACCATGTCTTCTCAGTTTAAGAATCAATTTTTCTGTATTTTTAAAAATTTATTGTTTTTCTCTCTTTGCGTCTTTTCCTTCTGGTCTGGTATTTTTCTCAGAATGCTTAATAGCCGCTTTAACAAATAGTTCTGAGCAAATAGTTCTATATTAGTCCTTGGGGTTAGGTTTTAAGTGAAAATGAATCCTCTCCCCTAGTTCCAGTCACTGTTCACCTACTTCACTCCAGCACCAGTCTTAGTTGTTCCTTGGTTGTCCCAGCTTCATGGCAGCCATCTTTAGGCTGCCTCTTCTCCTCGCCGTGGCTGAGGGAAAAAGAACCCTGGGTCAGTCAGGAGAACTGCGACTCTCTGCGACTTCACAGGGCGCCCCTCTTTGCTTCACTGCCCCTACAGGGTGACTTTGGCTCCTTTCGGAGCCCACCGACGGAGAGAACTCGGCACGGGAGCGTGGAGACCCGTTCCACGTGTCCAATCCCACCGCAACGTCAACCAGAAGTCCTTGAGTCTGATATTTCTTGGTACCAGGTATCTATACACAAACAAGGTGGTGATCATACCTAATACTCCTCCCTCTTCCTCCCATTTTCCCCACAACCACCACCCCAAGAAGAGTTGGACTGAAAGTGACTGGCCCAAAGACACCCAGGCTTTCATGCCTATGGTGGGAGCAGAACTCACGGTCTCCAGATTTCTAGTCTGATGTCTTAACCAGTTATAATTATTGTGGAGACAACACAAACAATTTAAACAGCTTACTTCTACAAAGTCTGCATTATTCTTTAAGGCCATTGTCCTCCAACAGCTCATTAAGCATTTGGAATTTGTACTTAACTAAGATATTTTTTCTTGCAGTTTGAGAAACTTATTTTTTCAGTTTTCAGATAACATTTAAAAAAAACCACTAATCATAGATTTGGTTAATCCGTAAGAAAAACTGACTTACGCATCCCTCAAAATTGCATAGCATTTTTCTAGTCTATTATATATAATTGCAGTTTTATCTGCCATTGGAATACATTTTACAATTATTTGTCATTGTAAATATTTTATTTCTTTTTAACAGCACTGTTTGAATAATAAATTACTTCTACCAGTAACCATTACTAGTGGAGCTATTATAACTACAGTATATCATTTGTAAATTTGTTCATTTGCTTTAGATAGCAATTGTGCTGCACTTTACCTTTTCTACATTGGCTAAAAAAACCTTAAATATGCTAGCACTTACTCTGACTCTCTTTTAGTTGACCTCTGACCTTTGTCTGACCTCAAAATCCACTTTGGAACTTAGAACCTTTTAAGTTCCAAAGGCTTTTAAAAATGCAACTGGGCCTATGGATAAGGAAAGTGAATCCACCTCCTTCCATTCCATTAGCAGAAATTGCTTCTATTGACAGAAGTATAGTGTAGACTTGTCTACCCATGCACACACAAACACACACACAAATTATCAGTTAAACTCTCAGGGACCGCATGTAGTTCTTTTGAGTATCTATACATGTACAAATATTTATCTTACTACATACCAGGCTCCTTGCCTCATTATTTTTTTTAAGATTTAAAATACTGGAATCATTTTGTGAAGGAGTAAGCCTCTCTCCCATAATAGTCTTTCTTCCATTATTGTTACATAAAACAATCATGACATTTTTATGATCCCAATGTAACTAATGCAAAAGGGTTATGAACCTCTACTTTAATTCATTGCCATTCTTAAACTACCCCTCTAGTGTAACTAAGTTCCAGGAAAAATCTAAAATCCCTAGTCTTCTATCACACAACTATGTTTTCTATCTGTTTCAGAGGAACTATAAATTTCAGAAGAACCATAGTTATTAAAAGATGCATATGGGTCAGAGGGAGATGTAGGGTAGACGTTATTTTATTGTGACATATTTCATAAGCATTTAGGACAGACTGGCCTACAATGTGTTAAAAATAGAGTTCCACCTAACAATGTAGCTCAACTGTTCCAGACGTCTGCATGGAGGATCACAAAGTGCCAGTATGACTTCCACGATTACAATCATAATTTCTCAGCAGCAATTTCCATGAGGATTTCAATGATGTACTACCATTATTCAAGCAAATATACACAAACTGCTTTCATGGAGCCTATCGCTGTGTTATGTTCTCTGAACATATTTAAATATTTCAACGTTCCAAAATAGTCTGGGTATGATCTCTACTGGTGTGACTACAGCCCTTTGAGTTCATAAAGATTTGCCACAGTGCCAACGAAGCTCTTCTGCATCAAAAGCAATTAAGCTTAGAAGTAATTTCAAGTTTTATATTCAGTGAAGAACAGAGGGTTCCATTGGGCTTTATGGCCATTTCCGCTTACACACCTGAACAATTCATGCCTAATATTTATTGCACAGTAACATTCTTCATTTCTTGGTTAATACAATTAGCATGTATTCTAACAATGGAATTTCAAGACTGGACAGAGCCACTTTAGTTAAATAAGTTTTCCAGATTTTTTTTAAAGCTCTATATTATAGTACATTATATACACATGAATATACTATTGTGGCTCCAAAAGGAACTATAATACTTTTATAGAGTTATATGGCTACTTTTAAAAATACATTTTAAAAATATTTTCAAATTAAGATAGTAAGCAATGAAATGTACTGTCCATAAATTGTAAGAATGTTCTTGTCAAGTAAAGAAATTGTTCTCTGAACAAATATACATTATCGGTTATGGCAATGTACAATGACATTCATCTAATGTAGAACAAGTACCAGATACTGTAGTTATGCTGCTTCTAGTTTGTGGCATTCATACACACAAAGCTTCCAAATGAAAATATTAAAGTCTTCCTCTTGGAGAATTCACCATGAATTATAAGACATTTACATCAGTACATTTTACAACATCAATTTCAGTGAATTAATTATTTTCTATATAAAATATTATAAATCTACAAACAATGATTCAGTGATACTTCATTGGTTTTGAACAGGAATACTTATCAGAAACATCATCAAACCTTCCCAAAACAACATATCTTCACACCAGATATTAAATTTGATTCCATAGCTTTCCAGCCAGCCTGGTAAATTTATTTGGTAGGTTATAGAATCCAAACTCAACACACCCAGAGGACATCCATATGGAAAAAGACTACTGTAGGACAAAAAATTATATCTCTGATTTGAAACGTGTGTATATGTACAGATCTGCATTCATATAAAATTAGAAAAGATGAAATAACTTTCAAAAACAGGTATGATTTAACAGATGCTGCCGTGCTGTTGCAAGAAGAATGCATAGGACATTTCTGCAGCTGTCGAAAATAGTAAATCATTCTGATTTAACCACAGAGTTCAAGTTGGAAGCCCTTCAAGTTCCAGATTCTAGAAGCAACCCATTCAAGTTTTGCTCTGGGTTTCCCTTCTTTTACAGAAGTTGTTTTGCAAATTTAACTATTAAACATCATTCTTCTGACACAGTATAAACTCTTTCAGTGCCCGATAATCCTCCAACAGTATTTAGAAGTCCCTTTTCCCATAATATTGGCAAAATATTGTGACATGGAAAAGTCTGTTATGCTTTAATAGGATTTCCCGTTGGCTTTGGATCATAACTATATAAGAAAGTAGCAAGTATTACCAGAACAGCTCCAAGAAAAAACACACTAAAGATAAAAAAAGAGAATACATGTTTAGAATACATATTTTGTACATTCATAAAATGGGTATTTTATATAATGACTCTTACATAATGACTCTGGATGACGTACACAATAAAAAATGTATAAACAGATAAAATCAATTAAAAATACAACTCTTTGTGAATTAAAAAGATAATACTCTACCATCATGTAACCATCTAGCATACTTGGCTTGGAATGGGATGTTTAGGTACAGACACTTGGCCGCGCCTCCTTCGCCCCCAGCCACCCGCCTCAGCCCATTTACAGTCAGCTTTCCTCCTCCGCTGGTGCTCCCCCAGCCATTCATGGCCAATGGGTCCCTGGCCCTCCGCCCCGGCCCTTTGTCCCCGCCCATTTGGCCAGACACCGTTTGACCCAGGCCTCTGGTTGCACAGGACAAATAGCCTCCAGCCAATCGAGTGGCAGACAGAAGCAATGGTGCTGGGGGGCAGCATACAATTGGCGATGGGGTGATCGCAGAGGCTATGGGGGAGCAGCGTACAATGCAAGGTTTTTTTTAAAAAAAAAAACAGACAAGAGTGTGTTGAGGGGACCAGGAAGGGTGTCTCTAGGGGCTTCACAAGATGGCTTTGCCTCGCAATTCAGTCAGCTCCAACAAAAGGGGAGGAAGAGGAGCAAGGCCAACACAGCTTCTGGCATTGGGGTGGGGAGGCGGCAGGCAAACAGATGGCACACAGCTTCTGGGGGTGTAGGGGGTGCGGCACGCAAATGGAAGTGGCACGTGGTGGAGGGGAACAACTGCCTGTTAGGCGTCACACCAGAGTGACAATGGTGGGGTGTGTTATAACTTTGAACAGTCATTAAGTGATTGGTCATAAGTTGAAAACTATAGTCTTACAGGTATAATTGGAGGAAAACATTTTATTTTTCCATTTAAATGCAAATGCACCTAGATCTTTTACTTACTTTACTTATTTACTTACTTATATATTCTGTTTTCAGGAACTGAAAGAAATATATTAATCATAACACTAATAGAATCTAAATATCCAAGTTAATTTACATTCAGCCACGCTTACTTAAAAAGCTGCCTTATTCTGAAACAACTGATTTAGACCAATCTTTTGTAGACAAAAATGGGCAACCCACACACTGCATTTTTCTTTCAAGACATTTTCCAGATAACCATCTTGCCCCCAATGTTATACCATCAAAATCTGGCCGCAAAATGCAGCTACTAAAATTTGTGGCTGAAAGTAGAAATAAAAACATGCATATTAAACCTCCTTCCTTATATACCATTATTTGAGTAAATCCATCCCATGGATGTTTGAGTTGAAGTGTGCAATACTGCTCCACAAAAGATATTTCCTCTATTATAGTGCAAAATATTTAGTTTAGAAGCTGATCAAAACATTTAAACTCAGTTTAAATTACACTTTATTTATACTTGTACAAGGCATTTGTGTTTTTAAAGACAAAGTTGAAAATACAACTTACCTTGTAGGGACAAAATCTTGAAGCCAGAAATATGAAATTAATGTTGACAATATAATAGATAATGATGTTGCAAATCCTTTTAAAATATTGTCTGCATATTTTATAACAGCTGCTATAACAAGGCCGCCAAGTGCCTGACAAAACATTGAAAATGTAGTAGTCACTTTATTAATCTTAATGGTTAATCAGATAAAGCTTGCTGTGCATATTTAGCAAAGAAATCCTGAAGGAAAAGTGATTATTTTTATGTTACATTATTCTACAAATAATGCTATACATTATTCATCTGTCTGCCTTAATCCTGAAAACCATGGTTTTTATAAGTACTTTATTGCAGCTAGTCCTCACTTAATGACGCTAATTGAGATTGGGATCTCCATCACTCAGTAATGCAGTTACTACCAGTAATTAGGGAAATCATGTCACTGCAACTGTGTTCTCCAGCTGGGGCAATATTACCTTTTGTTTGACTAGTAACACTGCCTTATCCTTTGCAATGCTAGGGTGACTGATTGCTGTTTTGTACACACTGACAGTGATACAATTATGCCATATCTTGGGGCTGGGAGCCATGGGCATGCTATGCAAACAACTTACTCTCTTGAAATCCTTTTATCTCCAATCTCTCTTCTCTGCAGTGGGAGGGGGGGAGAAGCAAGCTATTTCTGTAGACAGTCTCCTTTGCTTGACCCTTTCCAATTGCCAGTTCAATCATACTGCTCTTAATGTGTAGAAGGACAAATAGCTTCTTTGCTGGAAATCCTTCTCCAATCTCTCTGCTTTGAGGGATGGGGGAAGGCAAAGGACAGATTGCCTACAGAAATCGCTTGTTGTTGTTGGTTTTTTTGCCTTCCACACGCCCAGAGCAGAGAGATTTCAAAAGAGTAAGCTGTCTGCTCTTTTACACATCAGAAGCAATGCAATTGTGCTGGCAATCTGAAAATACAGTCTTAATTGAGTCTTAAATACAATCGTAAATGGGCCACAAGCTTATTATTTTAGCACCGCCATAACTTCGAATGGTTGTTGAACAAATAGTAAGTGCGGGCTACCTAAAATGTTTAATCTGAAAAAGAATTTTCCAATTTCAGTATTTTAAATTAATTTAAATATATAATTGGTTCTGGATGATTTATGCTAAGAACATTTTACTAAAGTAATATATAATATTAAAATGTATAGTATGGTATCATAAAATAAAATTCAATTTATTGTTTTAAAGTCTCCATCAGATCTAGTCATTGTACTCTCTTCTGCTTTTGGTTCAAAGTTGTTTCCATACTATGCATTTTATTATTTCTTAATTAACAACAAGTGTTAAACTGTTCTTATTCTTAAGTCCTACCTCTAATTAAATGAGGCAAAGTTAACTATTTCCTATCAATTCTATTTCCGTTTATCAAGAAACAGAAATTCATTTTTCAAATAACTGGTATTCAGAATTAGTGGTGAGGGACAGGACACAGGAGACTTACATTGGAAGCATTTATAATAAAACAATTCAATAAAAATTAATGTGTCTGATTAACTGGGACATTTTTTTAATTATTTCCATGCCAGTGTAATATTGAACTCTGTCCTTTAAGATAAGCTTCCAAAAACTGAACAGAACAAGTTCAATTTTGGTATGGTGGGAGAAACTAACCCCCCCCAAAAAAAGACGGTTTGAAAATGGAGGAAAACATTTCAGAAAAAAAATATCTCAGGTATTTTAGGACAGGCAGTTGGACAATTACTCAGAATGCTGTTGACAGCTCTATTCTAAGTCCTGCCTCTGGTCACATGACTTAGAATGGAACACGTGCAGCCTGCTTTATGCTCCCCAATGCATATATACATACATATTAACACACGGAGACAATCACGAGGGTAAG
Source organism: Diadophis punctatus similis (assembly GCA_023053685.1). Classification (NCBI taxonomy): domain Eukaryota; kingdom Metazoa; phylum Chordata; class Lepidosauria; order Squamata; family Dipsadidae; genus Diadophis; species Diadophis punctatus. The sequence goes on along the minus strand of JALIGW010000003.1, from coordinate 76,486,893 downwards.
ACAATACAGAGTCACACAACAGATTACTTCATTATACTAAGTAAACAGACAACTCCTATGCCCAGTGCTGGTCAAGGGGCTGTAGAGTATTCCAGAAGCCAGACTCTGCATGCTCCCTTATTTAAGACTTCCTGTACCTCATCATGTGACTTGGGAATTGCAGTTAAGGGGTTGAAAAAAATCCCAAAGCCATGTCAGCATGCTCTCTTGCCTTGTTAAATAGAATGGTTTTTTTGTAAGTATTACTTGAGCAAATCAATGTGTAACTCACAATGGTAATTTCAGTATTGGCATAACACAAGCCCAATTGATAAAATGTAATATTGGATGTATTACCTGCAGAACTACAACTATCCAAGTAAGCTTGTTATAACCTTGAAAAAATCCATTCTTTGATACAAGTTCTCCATCATAAATGTATACGCCCATCAATCCAAATATACTACCAAAAAATCCTGAAAGTCAAGACAAATATTGAGCCATGATAAGTTGGACAGAAAAGAAATCCCAATTGCTCTATTTATGCTACCCAGTAAAAATTTGGATTATGTACTTTAATAAGTCAGATGCAAATGGAAACCTCTCCTAGTATCTCTAAATATTAGTTATTATTTTGTGCTGTATATAAGAAAATATCAAAGAATGGTGATGACACCCTAATTTTTTATCCTAAAAGCTGATTTCAATGCAGCACCTCATAATTGCTATTTGCTTTCTACAATGAGTCCATTGAGGGTCTCTGTTACACATGTAAAGGACCTAAACAGCTTCTATCAAGAATTTGTGAGAAAGAGATATGCTTAGGTTTTGAATACTTACTTATTCATACATGCCAATGATTATCTGATGGATTTAGAACCTGTTTCTTTAAAAAGTGTTACAGTTTTAAAACTAGGTTTTCCATCTTACTGCAATAGTTTACATTTTAAATGGTTATCTTAATTACTTTGGAAGCAGTTTTATGTACAGCTTATCACAGCAAAAATGTACATAAACCACTATTAATTGCAGTTGCATCTGTTAACCACTGTGGGGCAGAAAAGGGCTGCTTATAATTTTTAAATACTACTGTAGAGAAGTAATATTAACCTCATCATTTTTAAAGTCTACTGGATAACTCTTTGATTTCACATCTACCGGTACATGAAATGAAATTTTATAGAAACCAAGTTAACCCATCCCAATTGCGTTAGGCTTTCTTTCTGGAAGTTCTATCAGCCCATCTTATTATTACAAGTAGTCCTCAGTTAATGACCACTTGTCCTGTGACCATTGAAGTTATAACCAGTCCTTGAAGACCAGCTGTCCCAGGACCCCTGCAGTCATGTGACCACGATATAGGCACTTGGCAACAGACTTGAGTTCATTCCATGCCTCGTCAGTGCACCCCCTTGTTCCCTTTTCTATCCAGCAGCAGCCTGTTTGTGAGCCACCTGGGACTTGCAACTTCCTGCCAGCTTCCCCACTGACTTTGGTTGCTGGAAGCCAGAGGGAAGTTGTGAGAAGGGGCTTAATGACAATAAGGATCAAAAGGATTGTATCACTAAGCAATGTGGTCACATTTTAGGACTGCATCACTTAGCGATGGGAATTCTGATCCCTACTGCTGTAGTAAATTGTGGACTACCTGTATAATATATCTGTATAACATGAGAACTGCCTATATATTATAAACAATAGAGGTAGCCCGCAACTTATGACCATTTAATGATAGTTTAAAGCTACAATGGCTTCAGAAAAAGTGACATACGATTGAGGTTACACTTGGGAAATTGGCAACTGGCTCACATTTATAATGGTTGCAGTACCTTGCAGTCACTTCTGTGCAGGCTTCTGACAAGCAAAGTTAATTGGGGAACCTGGATTTGCTTAATAAATGTGTGTGTGGTTCACCTAATGATCACATGATTCATCTATCTATCACAGTAAAATTGGTAGTATAATTAGGCTTGGTCACGTGATGACTCACTTAATGACCACTTAGCAACCAAAATTCCGGTCCCAATTGTGTTAGTCAGTCAAGGACTACTACCTGTACTACTTTTCTGTATTTTTAAAATTGCATCTGTTATTACATTTTTTTTGTTGCTGTTTGTAGTGTATCCATATCCATATTAGAACTTTGAATTTTGTATTAAAATAGCATTACCTTGTATATTTTAAAAGACAGGCAATTAGCAAATGTAATAAAATTGGATAAAGTTAATTTAAGACTTCCAACCATAATTTAAAGACATTCAACTGCAATTTTAAATTCACTTTACAACTTATGAGGAACTATGAGAGGTACTTTTTTAATAGGCACTCTTTGGATCATACGGTAGTACTTTTTATATAGGCATATAGTATGTAAAATGCATGTGCAATAATATTACCTATTTATGCCTTTTCTTTTTAAAAACAGTTTATATTCCTAAATCCACCTACTGGGAAAAAATATTCATTTATTTTCATCTTTAGTTAAAAGTACTGCTATGAGTTTTTTTCATCCTAGACTTCTATTCAAACAGAAAAATGTCTTTAAATTAAAGCATTCTTAAATAAACATTTGTAGATACAAATATTTCCAATTTTTTTAGTTCTTAAAAAGAAGGGTGCCACTGGGGTTGGCAGGTGACAAAACATGCATCATGACACAAAAACTGACTTACATACTTGCATCAGATGACAGGACACAAGTACGTAAGGGTGGATTGTGCATCATGACATCACCACATGCATGTAATTTTGATGTGATCTTGGTTTGTTCAGATGCCTGTGATAATGGCTATAGAAAGATGGCAACATTTAGTTTAATTTAATTGGTTCTCATATAACACATAAGCTACAACTGTTTGAAGTGAGACATACAATACTTTTTCTCTGATAGCAAAACCCCCACCATACCAAATTCATAAAAATGTAATCGAAGTTTCAAAAGGGAGTTGTCATATAGCAAGAATGAGGCAACTTAAAAAAAAACAAATTACCTTCTTTGTATCACGGTAATAATTGCACTATAATTTGGATGCTAGCCATTGCCTTTATCATTCATTAGATATTACCAGAAACCAAACAGAAACTGACTCCTATCATACATATTCATAACAGGATATAAGTAATAGAATTCCTTTTAGAAAAGTTAATATCAAACAGAGCGTAGCCTTTATAACCATTTCTCTAAACTTAACAGAATGAAGTATTCTTAATTATAGTTGGATGCATATCTGAATTTCTCTTTTAGATTTTTTTTAAGACTTACCAAGCTGAATATTTCTAATCCATACTGATTGTTTTGTTTCTTTCAAAATTTTTTCAAAATAAACTCCAGCAAATCCACTAGAAAAGCAGGCTATAAGTACTGCTACCAAACCCACAAGCTGTGATCCTGCTGAAAGTTCTTTAGCTGTTGTTGTCTGCAAATCTGATGGCCACTAAAAGAAATAAAGTAATATATTAAAATATATTTAAATTACCGAATAAAATGAACAAGAAAGAAGTGTGTGTAGGGGGGGAATGCAGTAACACACCGGTAACAGTTCATATAATGCTCTTCTTTACAACCAGTTCACATACAAATTTCACAGATTCAGTCAAGTCAGATCCATCAGTTGATGGTTATTCATTCAAGCATCTATGCAACCATCTAGTCACCACATACTGAAAGAAACTGTACTGACAAAACAAATCCATTGAGTTTTGAATATAAAACCAAGATGAAGCAATTACTCTTCTTAGGTCAATTCTAAATAATATGCAATAGAATTTTAAGAACTACCAATCTGCTTTCTAATCTTAGGTTACAATAAAATTTATGTCATTCACAGACTTACTAAACAAACATTTTTATTACTAAGGTAATAAAGGTATAGAGGAGGTAATTCTCTTCACACTTCAAGTATAGGTGGTAGAACATTAACAAACTTAACATGTAAAGTCCTACAGCTTGGTAGAAAAAAAATTAAAGGCACAAGGACAGGATTGGGAAAACTGGCTTGGCAGTAGTATAGGTGAACAAGATCCGGGTATTCAAGTTGAACATGAGCCAATAGCATGATGCAACTGCTAAAAAGCAAATGCTATTTAGGGGTTTACTAACATAAGATTGAGTCTAGATCATGGAAAATAACTATCTCATTCTACATTTACAATACTATGTTCAGTTCTGCACATTGCAGCCTAGAAAGAACAATGACAAACTAGAGTGACTTCAGAAGGCGGCTACCAAATACAGGTAGCCAACTTATGACCACAATTGAGCCCAAAATTTATGTTGCTAAGTGAGACATTTGTTAAGTGAATTTTGCCCCATTTTACGACCTTTCTTGCCACATTTCTTAAGTGAATCAGTGCAGCTGTTAAGTTTGCATCACGGTTGTTAAGTGAATCTGTCTACCCCATTGACTTTGTTTATCAGAAGGTCACAAAAGGGGGTCCCATGACCCCGGGACAATGCAAATATGAGTCAGTTGTCAAGTGTCAGAATTTTGATCATGTGACCATGTGGATGCTACAATGGTTGTAAGTATGAAAAATGGTCATGAGTCACTTTTTTCAGTGCCATTGTAACTTCGAATGGTCACTAAGCAAACTTGTAAGTTCAGGACTATCTGTAATGCAGAGATCAGAAACCTACTATCTATAAGTTAAGCCTGCACAAGAAATACAGCTGAAGAAAGATGGGATAGCAGTCCTCGGATAAACTAACTTTGTGAAAATACCTCTTTTTCATTATAGCTGGTATGCTAGAGGGGAGCCAAATCCTATTTAGATGCAGTATAAGAATTATGAGGCATCAACCAAGTTTCTATTACCAAAACAAATTAAGATTTTTCCCTGCCAGCATTAAAACATATATTCATAACAGTATTTACCTGTACAAATGCAACACCAGCCATCAGAATCACTAATGAAAGCCATTGATATACACCTAATTTCTTACTGAGCATTGACACGGAAAATAATGCAGTTGTGAGGATTTTCAGCTGATACGTGACCTAAAAAGGTAAAAGAAAATAATAATAATAAAATAGCCCATGATTTGATTTCTGAGTTTTAACAATAAGACACTATCAAAATAAAGTACCTGGTAAGTGGCTGCATCTAGATTTGATAAAGCAACATAGAGCAGGTTATTCTGTAGAGTGTAAATCCCGGAAGGAATAGCAAGTTTAAGTGTCTCCATTGGTTTGTTAAGAATTTCATCATGTAACACTCTGTTCAGAGTTCGCAAGCTGCACTCTATGCAAAGAGAAAATGCAATACATATTGTTGGTTAGAAGGAAGCCTATCCGTTTCAATCACTTTGTAGCTAAACATTTTAATGCTTTTGTGTGGAACATGTGATTTCTAAGGGACTGGCATATTTTAAACTTATGAAGGACCTAGATTCCCCTCCTTCTTGTCACTATTTTTATTTCCTTAAATAATGAACATGGGCAGACACAGCTAGACCAAAATCTAGTAAGTGGACTTGTGTTCCTATGGCTAAGTTGTATTTTCATAGTATAACCTACAGAGTATACAGGTAGTCCTCAACTTACGACTACAACTGGAACCGGAATTTTGGTCATAACTCATTACGGTCCTAAGTCGAGTCACCACATCACCGGATCTGATTTTACAACCGTTTTTACTGCAGTCATATGTTGAGTCACTGTAATTGCGAGTTGAGTGATGCATTTTAAGTGCAAATCCACTTTCCACAATGGAGGTTTTTTTACCAGAAACCATCAGAAATTGTGATCATGTGACTGCGGGACACTGCAACAGGTTATAAAAACAAGTTAGTTGCCAGGTCCCAGAGCTGCAATCATATCATTGCAGGATGTGTGTGCGTGTGTGTGTGTGATGTTTTGCAGCAGTCATGAGTGCTTCACAGGCCATAAAGCACTCTTTCTGGGGCTATTATTAATGCACACTTTTCAAAGCTGTTATTAATTCAAACTGTCATTAAGCAAATGGTTGTAAATCAGGGACTCTATGTAGTGTGAATTCCCAGAAAACAGCTCATTACTATATATCTGTGATGGCGAACCTATGGCAGCGTGCCACAGGTGGCACGTGGAGCCATAGCGGAGGGCACGCGAGCGTCGCCCAGCGGCAAATTGGAAGTGTGGAAAAATGCACTTCCAGTTTGCCGGTGGGCTGTTTTTTGCACTCCGGAGGGTTCAGGGAAGCTTCCTGAAGCCCCGGAATGCAAAAAACGGCGAAACTGGCAAACCGGAAGTGCGTTTTCCGCACTTCCTGTTTGCCCATTTTGCCATTTTTCGTATTCTGGGGCTTCAGGAAACTTCCCTGAACCCTCCAGAGTGCCAAAAACGGCAAAATGGAAGTGCAGAAAATGCACTTCCGGTTTGCCCGTTTTGCCATTTTTTGCATTACGGGGCTTTAGGAAGCTTCCCTGAACCCTCCGGAGTGCAAAAAACAGCCCACCAGCAAACCAGAAGTGCGTTTTTCCGCACTTCGGGTTTACCCATTGTGTGCATGCGTGGGGGGGGGGGCAATGGGTGTGGGCACGCGAACCAGAAAAGGTTCGCCATCACTGCTATATATCATTCAAGGCATTGATGAATCAAATTTGAATTTCCCTTCCTGGCAATTACTCTCCATAACCCCATGTACCCCTTCTGTAAATATTTTCAAGTTTAGGTAACTTAAGTTTATGTTAGCTATCTAAACCTTTTAAAAAGTCAACTACAATTTCCAAGTCCTCTTTGTATGCCTCTTTAAAAAATATACTTATTTGGCCAATGCATTTGATTTACTCCTGGGAATGCGTCTTATTAACTCCTTATAATATCTAAAGATAATACTGAGATACTTACTGCTGTCTTTGTAAACCAACAAAATGCAAGCTGTAATTTTCAAAAGTTCAGCAATGACCACTGCAGTTGATGATAAATAGCGAGGTCCTTCTTCTTTCAGTGTCCGAGAATATCGCATAGTCAACACCAAACTAGTTGTCTGAAAGACTAATATGCCCAAAGAAAGGTATTTTAAGTTGGTAGACATAGCTTGACAATCACCTTCCTGAAAAAGAAAGACAGAAGAGGGAGATAATTAATTGTAGAGATTACTTTGTCACGTGATATATTCCCTGTTGAGAGCAGGGCCAGCATATAAGAGGGGAAGGGCCATATTAGGAAGGACAATAAGGCAATTTCGGATTCTTACTATTTTATTAATTAATTTATTTGATTTACATTAATTTATTTGAATTACATTATTCTTTATATTTAATAAGAATCAGGTCTGGAATGTATTGAATGCTGAGTAGGTTTCCTTTAGTATCAACCAGTTGGAGATTTCTTGGTAGATCAGTAGAATCAAGTGCTTTAAGAAACCAACTTCTAAAGGGAAGTTCCTTGTCCAACAAGACTGATAGCCAATCTAGACTAATGCTCTGCTCTTAGATGTAACACATTTAATTCTCAATATAACTTTTAGCTGAACCCACTATTTGTATCATTTCTCAAAGGTAAAAAGGAGCTTTGCCTTTTTTGAAAATGTAGTCAAAATATGAATATTGCTCTCTCCTGTGTTGCTCATAAGAAAAATACTGTGTCAATAGAGTAGAGCGACATTTTGTACAACAAAGAAAAACCTTGAGAACAAAATCTGTCACAAGTTGAGATGATGTCACAGACTGAAATCAAAGTGCTGCTCTTATTTTATTTATGTATTTATTTATTTAAATAGATTTGTATGCCGCCCAACTCCCGGGGGACTCTGGGCGGCTTCTATTTTAGAATAGAAAATTCTGCATTCCTTTATGTGTGGTGTGTGTGTGTGTGTGTGTGTGTGTGTGTGTGTGTGTGTGTGTGTGTGTGTGTGTTTACTGAGATATTCAGGATGGAATGGTTTGAGTTATGCCGTTCCTTACAGGTTAATTTATTATTCGATGTTTCCTCTTCCCCTTAAATTTCAGATCATTGAAATGTGTGCTAGACTACTCCTAGGTGGCGGTTTTCTTAAGGCAGACCTCATGGCTACATCAAATGTCAGACTACTTTTCCTCATTTGCAGTCCCAGTTTTTTAGTATGCATTCACTATCTTGTTAAAAAGTTCCAGAATATTCAAAGTCTTCACGTTTTTGTGATGTTTCTGTTGGCCGTAATAAAAGAATTGCCTGTCTGTGGCTTTTTGCCTGACGTGAGATTAAGTCACAGAAGCGTACTGAAACATGTTCCATGTTGAAGTTAGGACTGAATTATATTATATACATATTGTTTATTTATTTGTTTATTGGTGAGGATAACTTACTAAAACATGACCAATTGTTGCAGTGGGAAAAGGCCTCTATTACTACTTTCCTTGAGAAATTACTTTTTCTGTAATTTAGCCCTAAAAGCATTGACAATATAGCCAACTTTACAGCATTACAAACTTTTGTTGTTGTTGTTGTTGTTGTTGTTGTTGTTGTTGTTGTTGTTGTTATGAAATGATCAAAATACCATTCTGCTCCTAAGACTGTCTCACAAATTAGGAGAGCCACACAGTAAAATGATTTTCTAAAAGTTGCTATTAAAATACCGTATTTTTCTGAGTATAAGACGCACCTTTTTCCTCCCTAAAAGTGGCTGAAAATTTGGGTGCGTCTTATACTTTGAATGCAGCTTTTTTTCCCAGCCCTAACTAGGTGCTTACAGATCTTCCCAGCTCTTACTTTGCAGGCTTTTTCATTGTTACTCTCTCCAAAGAATGTTTTTCCAGCCCTAACCAGGTGCTAACGATCTTCCCAGCTCTTACTGGCTTGCAGGCTCTTTCATTGTTACTCTCTCAGAAGAATGTTTTTCCAGCCCTAAGTCTTTGCACGATTTTTTTTCATTGCTCTACTTGCTCCAAAGAAGGTTTTTTCCAGCCCTAACCAGGTGCTAACGATCTTCCCAGCTCTTACCGGCTTGCAGGCTCTTTCATTGTTATTCTCTCAAAAGAAGGTTTTTTTTAAGTCCTAACCAGGAGATAAAATAATGTGCTGAAGCTGCTCCGAATAAGTTTTTTTTTAGCCCTAACCAGGTGCTAACTATCTTCCCAGCTCTTACTGGCTTGCAGGCTCTTTCATTGTTACTCTCTCAGAAGACTGTTTTTCCAGCCCTAAGTCTTTGCAGGGTTTTTCCATTGCTCTACTTGCTCTGAATAAGTTTTTTTCTAGCCCTAACTAGGTGCTAACAATCTTCCCAGCTCTTACCTTGCAGGCTTTTTCATTGTTACTCTCTCCAAAGAATGTTTTTCCAGCCCTAAGTCTTTGCAGCGCTTTTTTCATTGCTCTACTTGCTCCAAAGAAGTTTTTTTCCAGCCCTAACCAGGTGCTAACGATCTTCCTAGCTCTTACTGGCTTGCAGGCTCTTTCATTGTTACTGTCTCAGAAGAAGGTTTTTTTAAGTCCTAACCAGGGGATAAAATAATGTGCTGAAGCTGACCAGACTAAGGATGCTAGCCAGATGAATACCTGGTAGGCAGATTGTTTTCCCCTATTTTCCTCCCCAAAAACTAAGGTGCGTCTTATACTCCGAAAAATACGGTACTTCATTCGGAACAATTGACAGACACTTGAAAATTTACTCAGATAATAACAAGTCCTAAGTTCTTAACCGTTTTTCCATCGTTCTGCCAAAACTTCCTCTTCAGAAACCTTTTGACTTGACAATATTTGGATTCATGTGCCATGTTAAATGGTTTAACTATGGTGTATGGAACTGTATTGTAACCTAAACCAAATAAGTACCCTATCACTAAATATGCTGAACATTTGCTTTCTAGATGTTAATTATTGGTTATCTTTCTGGATAGATCAGTGCAATGCCTGAATAAATGCATATTTATGATTTATGATCTTTAAAGAAAAGTCAGGGGAATAATTCTCACCTTTGGGGAAATTATCCCTAAACTACCGTATTTTTCGGAGTATAAGACGCACCGCAGTATAAGACGCACCTTAGTTTTGGGGGAGGAAAACAAGGAAAAAAGGCCTCTGCCTCCCAGCAATTTGCCAAACACCAAACAGCAAACAGTATAGATGATATATACTGTTTGCTGTGTATTTCTGTGCATGTGTGCCTGATCCATAGAAATGGCAAAGAATTGGAGAAATGTACATTATGGCAGTATATTAATCCCAGAAAGTTTTCTTAAATGTAATCACACTAACTCCTCCTAATTATTTAAATAGATCTACTCCAAACATGACTAAGTCAGGGTTTCTCAGCTGTCTTATTTTAATACTAATACTTAATACTAATACTTAATACTGAAACAGGACATTTCAGATTATACTTTTACAGATATTTAAAATTGATGTGGCTTTCTGGAAGTATTCTCTGCTATTTAAAAGAAGATACAATAGCACTGGGCCTCTTCAGAGCAAGCATTTATTTTAAAAAGCTTCTTCATTTTGTTAAGTTGTCTAGAACAATAATAAAGCAGTCTTTAAAAAATAAGTCTAATAATTTGAACACTCTACAAACATTTAACAAAATAACATATTAACAGAATCTACCTCTACCTAGGATAGAACTCACAACCTCCTGGTTGTGAGGCAAGAGCTCTACCTCTAAGCCACAGCAGGAATAGCTTGGCTCCTTGCAATTTCAGCAGTCTAACAATGCCAGCAGTTTATCTTCCAGCAATTTATCTCATCACAGCCACCGTAGTTAGTTTCATTTTACCATGTGGCTTCCAAGCCTCAGTCAGCTGTAGGTCGGGAGGCAGATCCTCTCTTCTTGTGCTTTGCCCTGTTTGCTGCAAAGAGGTAAATTGCTGGCAGGCAGAGGCCAAAGGGTGGGGGTGGCTGGGTGGGGCTACATTCGGTGTATAAGACGCACCCAAGTTTTCACCCTCTTTTTGAGGGTAAAAAAGTGCGTCTTATACTCCGAAAAATACGATAATCTCCTCTATTCATAAAGATTCTTCTATACAGTATAGAAGGCAGCTCTTGTGTATAATTTTAAGAATCATAGCTTTAAAGTTACTGCGGCTTTTTCCAACATGTGCAACATTTCTAATATAATTAAAGAGCTGTTGCTTATGTCATAGGAGTAGAAAGAGCAGCAACTGTTTGAAGAGAATGCCAACTCTATCCATATTGTTTGCTCCTAAACTTCAAGACCTCAAATATACTACCGTATTTGATTTTTGCCAGAGCAAAGTCCTGCCACTCCTAAAGGAAAATGAAAACAGCTTGCTCTGAAGGAGTCAGGGTACTACTAGTCCTCTCAGTACTATTTGCTCAGGAAAAGGAATTAAAACCTATAATGCTTACATAGGATATCTCTCCCTCTAACCCAGTGGTGGCCAACCTTAAGCATACCATGCACCAATTTTTTCACAGACGAGTTCAGATGCGCCATACAACTCAAGCACGTTTTTTACCTTCTTACTTTCACGTTTGGGGTTGTAAAATAGGGATAGGGGTAGGATCTGCTTTGCTTAAGGGAGGAAAAGGAATAACTCAATCAATTAATAACGCAATTCAATTAATTAATTTACGCCATTTCAAAATTTGACAAACGTAATATATATTTAATCTTGAATCTGTCTTTCAATCACTCTCAATACAAAAACCACGCTAGTACACTCAATAAAACACTGCTTCAAACTCCACACCACGATGGCTCATTCAGAACTGACTGACCATATTGAACGCTCACCGCTCATTCGCACGTGACTTCAAACACATGATGTGTTGCTAGTGCGCAGTGTTTGCGATCGTTTGAGCAGGAACGCGCAATGGCAACACCGATAAAAATATTCGTACGTTTGTAAACCCGCCTAAAGTAACATCTCACAAGTTCCATTCTAAGTTTCAGACATCGAGAAGTTGAACATTACCGAAGGCTGTACGAACTGAACTGAGATCACTTTGGTGCACTGTTCCCTCTAAGGTGCGCGGCCGTGCGGCTGTGCACGTAATGAGAGAATGTCGCGCGGAAGTTTCTAACTTCTGCCCGGCATTTTCTAATTGCAGAGGCTGCGCACCTGCGCACATGAAAAGAAACTGCCGCGCGCCATTTTCTAATTTTACAGGGAATATTGCTTTGGTGTTGAAAATATTAAGATGGATTCAGTTATGACACCTATTTAAAAAAAATAAATAGGCGCAAGGATGCAATGCGCCACTTGTAATCATCCAATGTGCCACGTTTGGCGCATGCGCCACGGTTTGGCCACTCCTACTCTAACCTGTTAAGGTGGAAAAGCAAACAAGAAAAAAATGTCTGGTAACAATGCGTAGGTTTTTAAAAAAACAGGAAAAAGCAAAAATTCACCCTTTGAAGAAATTATCAGCAAAATCATCTGCGCTCTCTGGACATTTGTTTACTCTTGCTAAATGTATCTGGTGGCTGCTAAATAGCACAAAATCTAAACTAACCAGTTTCACTTCAGGAAAGGAGGAACAAATTTTTGAAGGTGGCTCTGGTGCTGAGGGAAACTATTGAATGTTAAGATTTTATTTATTTATGCATGCATGCATGCATGAAACAAATTTGTATAACCACCCATCTATCAAGAAAATACAAATGTTTGTTTCGCCCATCCCTTGTAGCCACCAGAATAAGTATTTTGGTTTCCAGTTCAGATCAGGCTCCAAGAACTAAGATCCAAATGGAAACTCCATATATATAAAGCCAAAAGCAGTTAGGCACACAGGCTCAGAAAAGTATACATTTGAATAAATAGGAGCAAAAACATGGTAAAACTGAGTCACATCCCTCCCTGTATGCCTCCCTTATTCAAACAGACATTTTCCTGAGCCACTGTGTGAGCCCTGTAAAAGCTGTCGCTTCTTTGAACAGCTGTCAACAGAGAGATGCCAATGCAGATCTTAAAACACGATGCCCATGTTAGTTCTATAGACTGCATACCTCCGATGCTGGTAGACTACTTTTCAAGTCTAAATCAGTGACATCCCACACCCTTCCATCTTGTCCCAAATTGCTGAACGACACTGGAAGAAATCTTGAGTCTATTGCATTTAACTCCAAGTAAGCAGATTCAGCAGGACTGCTGTCTAGATTCAATAATAACTAAGCCAAGTGTTGTTGATCAGTCGGAAGGTCTGGCCATTATGGACTACATTTCCCCTGAAAGAGAAAGTTCACAGTGCTTCCTGATCTCTATCTCTTTATGGATTTCCAGGTTAGTGACAGAGGCAAGGAGGGCACTTGCTCCATCATGTTAATGTGTCCATTGCAACTCTTCTCGAACCAGCGAGAGTTGCATGGTTACAGGGCAACAGCTACAATGAGCTCCATGAAAGGCAAATTTTAAAATTCTGTATTCAGGCTGCTAATGGATGCATGCTATTAGGAGCAAACTGTGCCCATATTGATAGACCTGAAGGCAGCCAAGTTTTTTCTGAAGCACAATTTAAGGTGTTGTTCTAATTTTTAAAATCCAAAATCGCTGGGCCCTAAAAAAAAAACCATCCAAAAAGGACAGCAGGAGACATTCTCTTAAAGATATATGCACTTTCCAAACACCATTTATTAGACATACGCGAAAGGGCCCTTCCTTTTGCTCTTCCCAAGCAATGCAATAATTTCCTTAGGAATTTTAATAAGGTTTTTTTTCTTTTTATGTTTTCAGAAAAAGAAAACAAGACTTTCTTCTTTAACCAAGGTGTTTCAGTCTCAGAGGGACTAAAGACATTAAGAGTGACTCTGTTTTTATCAGATATTAATTGTTTGTTCTATTTTTATTGTAGCTTTAAACAATTTTACTGCGGCAGAAAGGTTAAACAAGCCTAAACAAAAGCCAAGTTCTTTTAAAACAATTCACAAAGGATACTTTGACACCATAAGACTCTTACTTGTCTTGAATCAAGAGTCAAACAATTCAATTTTAAAATGTGTTTGGCAAAGGAAATATTGAATAGATAGACATCTCAATGTCATTTCAAAAAATAGGTCTCATTGTAGTTGTAACATTCTGAAAATCAGTATTTGGATTGGGCAAATGGAAAGCTATATTATAAATTGTTACCAGTTGAGGGAAGGATACAACTATATAGCTTTCCACTGTATCTGGGACTAAAGTCATACAGTTTTTGTACCCAGGAATAATTAGAATCTACTATCATCTTATACTTTGAGGGAAGAATAAATGAGAAGATTTCCATTTCTTTATTTTCTTTACTCTTTTTTTTAGAGAAGGACAATTTCAGAGTGTGTGAAAACTTGCATAAACTCAGCCTAGATTAAATGTCATATGAAAAAATATGGGCTTGGTAGAATTATGAGGTAAACTGTTCATCTGAATAAAACTAAACAAAAAAGGAATAGGCACCATTCTACTGGAAATTCGTTTGGATGTGCATAATTTAAATTAACAAAGTACTAAAAAGAATACTAAGCTTATTTTTAGGATTAAGAACATGGTAAAATACAGGAATTATAAAAATTATCTTCTAAGACATTGTAAATTTGGGGCATAAGACAAGCAGAACATATTTTGGCAACTTTGCCATTATCTCCATTGAAGCCCCCCCCCCCCAAAATGTGTATTCAGGTAATGTAGAAATACATACACACTACTCTATATCTATATTATTAGAATCTTTCAGTATAATGTTTATATGTCCAGAACATTTTAGTTTAATTTGGAGATTACTAAAAACATTAAAATATAAGCCAGTAAGAATTAAATATTTAAGTTAATTATTAAAGTGTTCTGTAGTATTGACTCTAACATAGTCAACCTATCTATTTTAACAAGATGAATGGTTGTTTACCCTGGATACAAGTTTTACCACTTTTGTCTGGAGATACCAAATAACTATTTTCTGTTCATTAAAATAAACTTTAAGAAGTCTATCCACAATTTCTAAACCAAACACTTTTACATAGATTTAGGTTCTGAACCTGAATCTATCTACCAGTAATTACTGTATATTCAAAGCAACACAATTGATCCTACACAAAGTAGACATACAATGGACAAATTCAATATAATGGCAATTTACAATGATCAAAATATTCACGGTTTCATGCTGTTTTTCCTGCCTGATTTTACCACATGTGGGCTATTAACTCTACTCTAATGAACACAAGACAAAATTTGTAAAATTTATTGAATATCCAGTGCTAATATTTCTAAGACCCCTACTTCCTCTACAAATGCAGTTTTTAAAACTGATATTTCTAAAGACACCATATAACACAGCACTGAGATCTACTAATCAATGAAAAAGGCAAAAAAGTGCCTGACAAATTTCAAACTCTTTTGCCATACTAAACAGCACATCTCTGAATCCCAACCATTTTTCATTTTACCAATATTCAGTGTAACTATAAAAAAATTTAATATTGTTTTCCTAATAAATAATACAGACTACTAGAAAACGTTATTAAAATGCATATAGATATACCAACTTCAAGGACAAACTTCTCTTTCTGAGTTTCCATGATTCCCAAACAGAAATGAGAGCAGTATTCATTCAATCTTGTGGCTAAGGTACATAAAGTATATCAACCGGTATCTGCTGCTGTACAAGTTCAAAACAAAATGAAAGCCTCAAAATTTTTGTAGTCAAAACTTGCCAAATCCATTTTTTCATGTTTATATTCTTCAGTAAATATCAAACTTGAAATTTAGGGGAAATGTTCATTTTTCAGTAGAAGCAGTAGTTCCATCGTTAAATAACTCCAAATGCAGTTTTCACAGAGCTCGTATGGACAGAAAGTAATGTACAAAGAAAAAATTCAATGCAGTGTAGTCTCTAGTACTGTACTAAAGCCAAATGGCGTGTCAGCACTTACGCAACAATAATCTACATTTTCTACAGGAACAATAAATCACCTATTATGCTACCTCACACAACAATAACAGGGTTTTGATTGTTTCCTCTAGTTTAGCAACCTAAGATTGATAATCTTCAGCACGAGATATCATTTTACAAAGCACTTAATATTAAATATTAAATACAGAACCAGTGTCATTTCAGTAGCCTCCAGTAGTCTTGGTATTTTAGCATAAATAACTGTTGCTCTAGCTCTCCTCTCCTTCGCTGTGCTTTAATGTCTTCTAAGGACTTTCAAATATAAATACTTTGCAACAAATATAATATTTGACATTGTTTCAGAAACATATTAAACATATTTTGCTCCAAACTCCCTATGTGGCAAGCTCCAAAAAACATGCCGAGAAACCTTTAAACAGCTTTCTTCATTGTTCCTCACCTACAGACAGAAAGCAGACTACTTGCATCATTAAAGATATATATATATTGAGAACTTCTAGGAAGGAGCTCTCTTGACCCTTTTCATCCCAACCAAACCATCTAAATTGTGCTCTCTTGCTCCTTTAGAATGCAGTCCCTCCATCCTGAGAATCTAAATTATATTCCACCACACTTTGGGAGGAAGAGCAGTATAGGAATAAAAATAATCTTGCTGTGAAAAAGTGAAGGTTAACCGGACTATAAATGTATGCGATTGTGCTATAAATATTTTGAAGGATTCACCAGCAGAGTTAATATAAATTATAAATAATCCCCCCAAAATTTCACTTTTTTGGGATGATGATTATATGCTGTTGCTTCCTTGGTTATTGTGCTTGTCCCAAAGATGGCACATGAGTTGTAGCATAGTACCTCTATGAGCATGAGAAGATAAATTGTCATAGCACATACAGGTAATCCTCGACTTATAACAGTTCATTTAGTGACCGTTCAAAGTTATAATGGCACTGAAAAAAGTGACTTATAACCATTTTTCAGAGTTATAACCTTTCCAGCATCCCCATGATCATGTGGCCATAATTCAGATGCTTGGCAACTGGTTCATACTTATGACTGTTGCTGCGTCCCAAGATCATGTGATCTCCTTTTGCGACCCTTTGACAAGCAAAGTCAGTGGGGACGCCAGATTCACTTAACAACCAAGTTACTAACTTAGCAACTGCAGTGATTCACTTAACAACTGTGGCAAGAAAGATTGTAAAATGGGGCAAAACTCACTTAACAAATGTCTCACTTAACAACAACAATTTTGGGCTTAATTATGGTCATATGTCAAGGACTACCTGTAATGCCCAGAATCATAATTTATTTAATAGAGATAGTCACATCCCAAAATGGTGTACAGTGTCACACTGGGATTGTGTTTCAGTGTTCCTTTAGTTCTATTTATTCAAATTCCTCTGTTGCAATACTTTGAATGATACTTTCTACTTCAAGGACTTCCTAGAGAAATATAATGCAAACGTTACTAAAAGTATAGGAAAGCAGGCTATGAAATATAATTACTGGATTCTTCTAGCTCTTTCACAGATTGACAGATTGTAACAGACAAATTAAATTTGAGGTTCTTCTTAAAATACTCCCATAATTCGATAAGAGGTTCAATTCTACCTGCTTGCCACAACTTAGATTTTATTAAAACAGTATTTGGTAAACAGGAATAATCCTACTGTCCTTTGAGGCTTCCTGTGGAGGTTTGCTTCTTTCTATTTGGCAAGAACAAAAAAGACTCCATAACAATGATGGCGAACCTTTTTTTGCTTGGGTGCCAAAAGGGCGCTGGGCGTGCGATAGCGTGCATGTGCCCACAGCCATAATGCAATGCCCCCCTGCGCGTGCGTGCACAACCCCCCAATGCGCTTTCCCCCACGCATGCGCACAGGGCTCACTGAAGCCTCTCGAGCCTGCGGATGGCGAAAAAACGGATTCCAGCCGATTTAAGGCCTTCCAGAGGGCGGACAGGAGGTCGTTTTCACCTTCCTCAGGCTTCAGGAAAGCCTCCGGAGCCTGTGGATGGCGAAAAATGGACCCAACGGGCCTACCGGAAGTTCGGAAATGAACTTCCGGTTGGGCCGTTGGGTCCGTTTTTCACCATCCACAGGTTCCGGAGGCTTTCCTGAAGCCTGGGGAAGGCGAAAATGACCTCCCCCCGCCCTCCAGAGGCCAAAAATCAGCTGGCCAGCATGCACATGCGCGCTGGAGCTGACAAAGGGCAACACCTCGTGTGCCCTAAGATATGGCTCTGCATGCCACCTGTGGCACGCGTGTCATAGGTTCGCCATCACAGCTCTATAATAATAACAACCATGTTAAAAAAAATTGCCCTGGGAATTCTCCTTCAGTATATTTCTTTGCTACTTCCTGGTCAGTACCTTCCTGGTCTTGTGTAAGTTCAGAAGCAAAACAGAATTAGATCTAGTGAATACTATCAGGGATTACCAGACCTACACACAGAAGGTCCTCAACCTACTACCGCAATTGGGACCAGAATTTTTCATTGCAAAGCAATATGGTTGTAAAATGGGACATCATGTGACTGCACTGCTTAGCATCAGCCATCCCAGAATTCCCAATTGCCATTGTTAACTGAATTCCACTGGTTGTTAGCTGAGGACTCACCCCAATCCAAGCTATTCTGGGTTTGGTCCCTCTTAACTCCGAGTTTCAGTAAGATAAGCCATTGCCTCCAACTACCCCCGTAGCCTATTTCCCACTATTTCTGCCTTTTTGGTCAGCTTGCAACCTCTCTTCCGAGACAGCAAGTTACTGCACAGCTCTGGGGCTGCTTGCTATACAGGTAGTCCTCAATTTGCGACCACAATTGAGCCCAAAATTTATGTGGCTGATAAATTTGTTAAGTGAGTTTTATGACTTTTCTCGCCACATTTGTTAAAAACGGAGGTTCTTAAGTTAGTCAACGGTTGTTAAGTGAATTTGGCTTCCCCATTGGCTTTGCTTGTCAGAAGGTGTTCTGACCAAACTCCCCAAACACGACAAACCCTCTGTAGTTAAAGCTAGGATTCCTTTATTAGGAGCGCCAGCAGCCCTGGCAAAAAGTTTCTCTCTTACAGCAAGCTAACAAGTCTGTCCAGCAAGGAGATGAATAGTTGTCTGCCACATCTATTCATCTCCACCCCCTGCCTTTTATCTGCAGAGCTAGGGTGGAGCTTTGCTAGCAGCGGTGGCTCTTCTGTCCAAAGGATCTGCCCACAGATTTCCACTGCTCTCCTCTCCTCTGCCTTCTGCGCATCTGTGCGTCAGGCACTGGACACAGCTATTCCTCCTCTTTCTCATCAGCCACCTCCAGACCTGGGGGCTGTTGACTCTCCATCTGAGGGCTGACGGACGGTCCAGGCTCCGCCTCTGTCTCTCTCTCTCTCTCTCTCTGGCAACTCCCTCTTCCTCCTCGGAGCTCTCAGGTTGCCTTGATGCTGACCCTGACTCCCACGCCTCGTCATCTGATTCGGCTGCTGCAGGGGCCAGCAGCCAACAGGCCACAACAGGTCACAAAAGGGGATCACATGACCCCGGGACACTGCAACCGTCATAAATATGAGTCAGTTACCAAGCGTCTGAATTTTGATCACATGGCCATGGGGATGCCGCAACGGTCGTAGGTGTGAAAAATGGTCATATCACTTTTTTCAGTGCCGTTGTAACTTTGAACGGTCACTAAATGAACTATTGTAAGTCGAGAACTACCTGTACTGTGTCTCAGGGGCTCCTTGGTGCACCACAGCTTTGGGGCTTCAAGAAATCTTCATGCCTCAGCACAACATGAAGCCATAACCACCACAGCCGATTCTATCAGGGTGGACCACAGGGACCTATTGGCACTCTGGGGCGCTAAGAGCCCGGGTTGCTGCATAGTGCAAGGCCCAGGCCAGCTGGGCCCAGCCCAAACCCACAGCTGTCCAGGGAAACCCCGGTCATACCAGTTTGATGAACCACGTCCAGACTGGCATGAGGCCATCTTCCCCAGGTTTCACAAAGAAACCTCCATGTGCAACCTGGGGTAGAATGCCTCATACAGCATGCAGCTGTCTTAGAAGCGCCAACTGGGGACACAACTCACTTAACTGTCTTCCTTAGCAACACAAATGTTGAGCTCAGTTGTGGTCATAAGTTGAGGACTACCTGTATTGTCAGCTGCCTTGGGCAATTTACAAACACGGATGATTGAAGAAATAAGCTCACCTTTCTTGTACTGCTTGTTTCCAATGCACTTTAGCCTACTCCAGGGGTCTCCAACCTTGGCAACTTTAAGCCTGGAGGACTTTAACTCCCAGAATTCCCCAGCCAGCAAAGCTGGCTGGAGAATTCTGGAAGTTGAAGTCCTCCAGGCTTAAAGTTGCCAAGGTTGGAGACCCCTGGCCTACTCCATTACATTTATATTATCTAAACTTGCCTTTTCCACTTGATTTTTCTACGATGCCACACTCAATAGTCTGAGATTAGTAATGTCTAAAGAAACTATTTAAATAAGAACATATAGAAATCTACAATGCAGAGACAGAACATAATTCCAGAGAAATAGATTCTAGCTTTTCTAATCAATCAGCAGCTCTTGTGCAGTTCTTTTGTCCTTATATCCTTCAACTACCCTTTGTGGAAAAGAAAAGATAGAAAAGTGGCAAAATATTAGGTATCTGCAAACGGAAGATGACAGCATCTGGAACTTATTTATGTAAATCAGGTGTGGTGCAACTTGATTCATAGTTGTTACTTTAAAGATAAAAGGAAAAGTACACATGGTTTTCAAATACAGAAAACAACAGACATATTGTCACTGCTATGCAGTTCCTAGTCAACTTTTGATAAAGCATCTAAATTCCAGGATATTAACCTACTGAATCAACTTCTGTTTATTCTGTCTATCTGCTAACATTGTCCTTTGTTATTCTTTTACTTAAAAAAAAACTTGTTTGCATTAAAAAAATAAGCTAAGAACAAGTTCTATTACTGAAAGACTTTCTTTCAATGGTTCAACAAAAAACAGTGATATCCAAGTAGTGTTTTATCCTTTAAAATATTTGTACAAAAGACTGAAGCATTCCAACGAGAGCAACTTTGCCAGTTAACCAGGTTCACCATAAAGAGTACTGATATTGTTCAAAGATTTCCCAGCTGAGGCATGTAAATTATGATTAAATTATTTTCATAGTCTTTTCTGATTGGAACAATAGTGAAAAGGACAATATTAATATTTTGTACTGCTGACTCCAGATCCTTTAAATACAGTATATAAAATGTTCAGTTTTCTATTGGTTTCCTATAAAAGTGAGTTCCTGTTTTATTTGTGTAATTATGCCACGACAAGTTTACACTTTTCTCTCATATTTTTTTAGTGAGAGGTAGGGAAAATTCCAATTTAAAAATGTAGTTTTTCCTGAATAATTTTTTAATGGTGAATGAACCGAAAAATCTTTTAAATGAAAAAAAAATGATGTTGTAAGGTTAGTATGTCAAAATTATAGTAAAAGTAATATCAGAATACTTTTTAAAATAGTTGTCTATTTACTAGCGCTATTAATCAAAGGGAACTATTCCATCTTTTTCACTGAAATGATTGTTTTTCTAATAAGAGAAAAATGCAGACGATGTAGAGAAAAGTGACAGAATTACAAATGCAATGTTATATCATATAAACTCCAAAGCTTTTAGAAGAACAATTATACAATGAATGACATGTCTATTAGCGTCCATCATAAGATGACTACCATAACAAGATGATATATAATGGAAGGATAAAGGGATGAGAATCCAGGAATTATGGAAATTCTGGGATGCACTGAGTTTTGTATTACTAATTCTTAGATGATTAATAGTTATTACATACACACAATAGTTATTACAAATGCCACACACGTAGCATTTGATTTAGACCTTTCTTGTTCTCTACTACAACAATATAAAAACTGTTAGTGATGTTTAAACAAACATAGCTGGATATGTAGCACTTATTAATACATCAATATTGCATGTATGCTACTCTCCCTGTCAGCAGAAAGTTTCCTATCAGGTTACTGAGATAGTAAAAATAACAAATAATCAAATAAAAATAAACCTATAATCTTAGTTCAAAATAGGAGTTAATTCAAAGTACATACAGGAACTGTCAGCAGCCATATATTTTAAAATATAAATGTCTCTATACAATATATTTGAATAAAAATAATGTAACTTTTTAAGAATGTTTGCCCTTTGTGTATATGCTTGATGCAATTTTCTGTAATAGGACAATCTTTCTTTGCATTATTCTATGTCTCTTGCTTCAAACTGATTATTAATAACTTCTTTGTGCTTTGAATGTACCATAATGAATGATCAACATTCATTTATACAGGAAAGTCACAGGATTTTTTAGTTAACCTACCTTTTCATTTTTCTGTTCCTTTGCCAATACACTGAAAATCTTACCATTGTATTCCCATTTTATTCCAAAGTAGTAGTCCATACTATAAAAACTTGCTTACATACAAGCAACATTTGCTTGTATGTAAGCAAGCAAATGACTGAATCTGTATGGTGGGAGTGGGCACATGCATACATTTGGTCAGAGAGTCCTTGTTTCAGGTATCATTGTTTCTTGTTTCGGGTATCATTGATCTATACTGCCTCATATATTTATCTTGCATTAACAGAGGGATACAATCAAGATCAAGTGAGGTACTAATACCACTCTATAAAGCCTTAGTTAGACTACACCTAGAGTACTGCATCCAGTTTTGGTCACCACACTATAAAAAAGATGTTGAGACTCTAGAAAAAGTGCAGAGGAGAGCAACCAGGATGATTAGGGAACTGGAGACTAAAACATATGAAGAACGGTTGCAGGAACTGGCCATGGCTATTCTAGTGAAGAGAAGGACCAGGGAGACATGATAGCAGTGTTCCAATATTTGAGGGGCTGCCACAGAGAGGAGGGGGTCAAGCTATTTTCCAAAGCACCTGAAGGCCAGACAAGGAATAATGGATGGAAACTGATCAAGGAGAGATTCAATCTAGAAATAAGGAAGAACTTTCTGACAGTGAGAACAATCAACCAATGGAACAGCTTGCCTTCAGAAGTTGTGGAAGCTTCATCACTTGAGACTTTCAAGAAGACATTGGACTGCCATTTCTCAGAAATGGTGTAGGGTCTCCTGCTTGAGGGGGGGTTTGGACTAGATGACCTACAAGGTCCCTTCCAACTCTGTTAATCCGTAATCTAATTTATTTTTACCATGCCCACTGCACTGTAACTCACCTTTCGGAATAGTTGCGCATCCTGCTTCTTGTCCCCAAAGCTATTGTTCCTTAATCTCTTCGCTCCTGCCTGAGCCACTTCCTGCCATTAAAATATGTTGCTCCCCTATTTCTGCAAGTTTTCGCGTTTAATTTTTATAGTTAGCGATTAGTTGTTTTTTTTAAACCTCATCTCCAAGCTTTGTGAAGCTTTACGCCTCAAGGATTACGCAGCACCCGCTCCTCTTAGCAAACCGAGGTAATAAGCATTCTGTACATGCTCCGGGAACAGACAACTTCATTCATTTACTCGACCACAGAATTCATCGACAGCAGCAACCCTTGGCTACCAAAAGCGAGTTGGAGAAGGGAGCAGAGCTCTCCTCGAATCAGTGAACCCCGTCCCAGTCCCAAAGGGAAAGGCGATCCCAGCTGCCTTAACTTTGAAGGAATGGCACTCCGCATATCCTTAGGGACGCATTCTCCAAAGGAGGTTTCAGCTGCAGATGTTATCAGCATCGATACGAAGCAGCAGCTTTAAGGCGCTGACGAGGCGAGGGCGAACGCTAGTGCAATCCTACCCTGCCATCTCTCCACTTTTGCCCGCCATGGGGAGGGTTACCCTGCATCCCACCCCTCGCTACCCGCCTTCAGGTTCTGCCTTGCTTCAACCTAAGCTGCATCCACCCGACCAGATCCTCCCAGCCGCCTCCTTCTTGTCCGCTCGCGCCTAGTAGTTCCCAGCTTGCGGACCTGCCCTCCCTGCTTAGCAATCCCCCTGTTTCCGCTTTAGCCCTCCCGGGTCTCTTCTCCCGACTCTCACCTGCCGCGCTGGGAGCCTGGCACGCTTCCCTTCCGGGTGCTTCTTTTTCCCCGGTGCCGCCCCGTCACTACTCCGGCTGCAGCCGCGGCCCCGCCTGCTCGGTTCCCAGGCCCGCGGCTTTTTTCCCCTCGCGTTGCCAGTCTCCTAGAAGGCGCTGGGAAAGACGCTCCGTAGCGGGAGAGGCAGCAGAGGAAGCGTCCTGGAAGAGTAGACACCGACGGGGCTAGCAGAAAAGGGAACGGCAACATCCGAAAAGATTGGCTCCACCATTGATGCAATCTCTCCCCCCCCCCGTTCTCTTTCTCTCTCTCTGTCTCCATTTGCCAATTGTTAAAATACATCACACACACACACACACACACACACACACACACACACACACACACACCTTAAGATGCCCACTAACTGTTTTTTAAACCTGTTCCTGCAGGGCCATTGTCAACTTACATGTGCATTTTGCAGCTTTTCACAGAAGGGCAAATGAATTCATATAAAGGAAGAAGTTTTATGTCCTGCTTTTGTTTCTGTTGCCTTAGGGAAAACTTGGGAGACCAGGAGATTTAGAGTGAGAATTTGTGAATGGCAAATCTCTCTTATCTAAAACTATCTGTTCTCACTTAGAAATATTAGTAGATTGTCAACTTAACACGTTGCTTTTTCTTACTGTACATGTTCAGTTGGATTGTAGCTAGTGGCACAATCCTGTAGGGATTATTCCGGAAATAATGTTCTAAAGCTGCAATTGTTGGTAACCTGAATTAATCATATAGTCATCTTTCAGGTCATTCAACCTTTCCTTGACCTAGAAAGGAAGCTCTGCCTGTCTTTTCTTACTCCACTTCAAAATGTCAGTTTTTCAGTTTCTGTAAGGAAGAGTTCCATCAAATAGTATATCTGCTGTAAATCATACTGAGCTACATTGAGGTGCAGGTTTTTTTCTGCTGCTGAGGATGTTGTAAGCATGCCCTTCCGGTTTAGCCTCCGTCCTCTGATAATCAGGACTATTTGCTTTTTAATAGTAGAAGTGTCAAGTCTCTGCCTTGTGCCAAACGCCATTTCTCTTGTCAACCCCTGGATGGCAGGAGAAGTAGGAAGATAAAAGGTGTGTTTTTTTTCTCTTGCCAGTTCTTATGGCATCAAAGAGATCCATTTCTTATCACAGAGTGGTTGATGACTTCATTCCCTCATTTCACTTCCCAGAGAGAGGCGAGGGAATAGTTATCTGGTTTATGGATGACACAAAAATTGGAAAAATAGCTAATGTCCTAGAAAACAAATGCATTTCAAGACAATCTTGATAGGTTGTAGAACATGGTGCTGAAAGTAATGGAATGAGATTTATTTAACAGAGAAATACAAAGTTCTTCACTTTGGAAGCACACCACCACCACCCACACACTTTGGAAGATCTGTGTGGGATACTTGGAGTGCCCATGAAATGTGAAAAATATATTGGAATAAGAGGTGAATATGAGACATCATGTGCTCTGACTGTAGAAAATGGAATACAGTTTAAACCGCATCAACAAAAGTATAATTTCCAAGTCATGGGAATTGATCGTTCTACCAAACAGCAATCACTTCCCATGCTCCCAACCCCAAGGAGTGAATCTATTTCTGAGTACCGCAGGATTAAAAGGATTTCAAAAAATTAAAGCAGATTGGAAGGGCAACGATATGTTTCATAGTTTCTTCTTTCTCTAAGAAACTCAACTTCTTAGTTTCATAGATTTAAGACCTATAAAAAAATATTGAAGGAACTGAGTATATTTAGCTTTGAGAGTAGATGGATGAGGGGAATATGACAGCCCTCTTCAAATACAGGAAAGAAGATCATGTAAAGAAGATCAATTCCTGTTCTCATTCTGAAGAAATATTTATGCAAGTTACAGGAAGACAAATGGTGTTTCAAAGTTAGGGGGAAAGCCCTTCTCCCTCATGGTGGATATAGCATCCAGGCATGGGATATTTCCGTCTGTTCTCTGATTGGACTGAGTCTGTCAAAGCTGTTCGGGTCACGCCCTTGTTGCTATGCTTGGCAGCTTTTTCACTCAGTCGCTCAGCGAGGACGGTTGTACTTTTGATTCCTCCTGTAGCAATTGAATGGTGACTGGAAGCTATAACACCTGTGCAGCTTTAAATTTCTTAAAATATAATTACAATCTACAGACTACGATTTGTAAGTCTTGGAATTTAATTTTGAGGCTAGAGGGGTGGCTCTTGCCCCCTCAGGCAGCCTGTCATCGCTGCTAGCCTCTGAGAGCTGTTCTTAGGGAAAAAGCCCTTCTGACAAGAGTTTGCCAGGGAAATCAATTACCCAGAAACACAATGAATTCTCCTCTGCTGGATTGGGCTTAAGAGCCATTTCTCTGGGATGCTTTCATTTGCACAGGTTGAGAAGCTGGATTCAGTAGTCTGAATGGTCCTTTCCAACTCTAAGACTTATCTGATTTCCTGTTGTGGCCCGCCAGCAGCCCGTGCAGCTGATAGCGGATCCTGTTCGAGAGGAGACCGACTTGGTGTTGTGCCAGCGGCCTGTGCAGCTGGCACCTGAGTCAGTGAGGAGGCTGGTGAGGACTCGGTACCAGAGTCATAGGTTCATCCAGGGCCTTTGGAACCTCCAGCACCTCATAGCAGTGATGAGGGAGAAGAGGCTTCTCCTCTTCTTAATGCATGGGCACGCAGAGCTGCCAAGATGCAGGAATGGTTACTCCAGAGGAGGTCTCGGGCGTAAGACTTGGGGCTAATTGGTCACTCCCCTAGTCTACTTAAGGACATCAGAGGCAGCTGAAAGGCTGCAGGAAACAACGTTTGGAAAATTTGTTTGATCATCGTGTGTCTTCGTGTCTGAAAAAACCTCTGCTTTGTTTCTCTGCTTCAGTTTGGTTATCAAGGACTACTGCTAGACATTTTGCCAACTCTCTGAAGCTTCGTAAGATATCAAGACCTAATTGCTCTTCTTTGCTTTAAGACTTTTTGAACTGATACCAGCTGTTAATGACAACTAATTAGCAGCTAGTTGCTTGTAAGAAAACTGCTTGTAGATTGGTGTGTGCATATCCACTGCTAAGAAATGTGTTAGTAATGGTTATTTGATTAAATAAGTTCATACAAACTGTGTGTTATGCTACGTTCTTAGCTGGGGCAGAACATTTCCTTGACATTATATTTTACATGAGTATCATGTTATTCATGTTACTCTGATGCAGGGTGGATTCCTCCCGGTTCAGACCGGTTCACCCGAACTGGTAGCGACCCGCTGGTGATGTCACAATGATGTCACTGAACGAGATCAGTCGGTGCCGGTCCGTGGGCGCCGCCATCTTTTTTTGAATTTTTAAATTTTTTTTCCAATTTTTTTATTTTTTATTTCCTTCTGCGCATGCACAGAAGCTGAGTTTCCGGCACTGTGCATACGGTTGCCATTTTGTTTTCGGTGTTTTGTTTTGTTTTAATTTTTTCAGGAGGGGTTGTATTGCGCATGCGTGCGTGAAGGCGCGGCCACACGGCACTGGAGGAAGCGAACCGGCACCGAAGTAAGTTGGAACCCACCCCTACTCTGATGACTTGTGAAGGTATGGGGCTATACTGCACATTAAATTATTAACCCCAAAACACATTTTGAAACATTTACGTCTAATTAGCTAAGGAAAATTTCAGAATTGCTATTGATATGAAATTCTGTATGATGTGTAAATTCTGTGGTTTTATTGTGGGTCTCCCTTGGTAGCATATTAGTTTAAGTGTTTTCTACAGGAAAATAGTTTAAGATGCTACTACCTTCGTTACAGAAAGAGAAAATAGATTGCATTTAAAAATACTGCAATCCAGGAAAAAGAGAAAAATGACTCACCCTATGTCTCATGCAATTATTTGAAGTGGTGAACAAGAAAAACTAGTTTGACAATATGAGACTATGTTGAACAAACCTGTTTTCAAACTTCTTGTTTTTTAAGTAAAACATTAGATAATAATCCACAGAAGTACTATTGACATTATGCTTTATTATTTCAAATGCCTAGAATATATTCACAATCATGCAATGACAGTTTGTATATATGTAAACTTGCTTTGATGCACATATATAAATAGGAGGCAGAAGCATTAGCACGTTATAAAGGTGGGATGAAGAAGTGGAGGAGGAGGAGGACATTCCTGCATGACAATTGTTCCAAAATACAGTTTGGATTTGAATGCTAAATATCCACTGAGCTTTTATGTCATTTTGTAGACGGAACCTTTGAAATTATACTTTTAAAATGTCCTGACAATTTCTGTTTAGAAATTTTAAAATTTCTGTTAAGAATTTTAGGAGTCGTTTAGCAATTTACTATTTTGACTCAGGGTCTGTGTGGTGTGAGTAACACTGACACCATAAAATACTCTGTTATGGTTCTATGGTCTAACAGAATGCTTAAAGTGGGGGGGGGAGTTTTATGATGGTTAGCTGAAGCTTAATTATGGCTATCTGAACAGAAATAGAATGACAAATCTGCTTGAAAATAAGAGGGATTGTTAACTATAAAATGGATTAGAGGTACTCAGGGAAGGATAAGAGGGAGGAAGAGGAAGTAGAAAGGAAGGGGAGAGAGGGAGGAGGGAAGTAGGAAAGAGGGAGAAAAGGTAGAGGGAAGAGAGGGAGATAGAGGGAGGGGAGTAGTATGAAATATAGAAGGAAAACAGATGGGAGATAAAAGTACAAAAGGTGCAAATTTAGGATATTTGTTTATGGCATTTTGGACAGAAATGTATAATTATGGATGTTTTGATATTATAGTATAGGTATGGATGTTTATGTAAAGATGGTGAAAAAATAAAAAATTCTTTAAAAAAAAATGAAGATGACCCCATGGCAAATTTAGCAAATGTTGTCAGATGACCCCAAGGAGCATGTGAGCGGGGGAATAATAGATTAAAAGCATTTTTTTTTTCAAATTATCTGAAACCAAGATCTTTAGAATACGAGATCCCGAACAGCCTCTTGAAGTAGGGTGAATATGACATTAAGAACTCACTTTTAAATTACTCAAAGAGTTCTTCCATGATGTTGCAACAAATCAGATGTGACTCTTTATTATTTTTGTTTGCTTTCAAAGGTTTGATTGGGCAAGAAAGATCCAAATAAACATCCGGGGGTGGGTGGGACAAAGATGATGGCTATGACTCACAAAATTGAAACCATAATCCGTTTTTAACAACCATCACAATTGTATGGTTGCACCAGCCATTTTTATTTTTGTCGACATGCCTCTCTGTGAACCATATTATAACTAATCAGCCTGTGTGACCCATTGGGTTATCGTTTCAGAGATATTTCTTCACCAAATTCCTTGATGCCTTCAATAATGGCACTACTTCTAATGTACTGCCTTCACTAGAAACGTTTTTTAAAAATTCAGGGAGCTATTCAGAGTTGTATCTGCATAGCAGTCAACCATCAGGAACTCACCACGGGAAATATTTTATGACAATTTGTATTGTATCATAAAATGTATGATAATTTTATTCATAAAATGTTTTCTAACTTTTGCCAAATTTCATTTCCACAGGAGTCATGAGTTCTAGATTTTGGATGCATTTGGCAAGTTATTTATTTGGGGTAGTATTTGAGGTTCAAACTTTTGCCCTAAAATGGTGCAGCATTTTGTTCAGTTAAAGATTACAAACATGAGAGTTTTAATAGTATATAGATGTTCTTGTTGCCTTAAATTTATATTGATTAACATGATTGAAGCAAAGAAAACAGTTGCAGAAGATTCCTGCTATTTAGGTTCATGTATTTATTAAGAGTAGAAAATAGTTGATTTTTACAGTATTCCTCCAAAATTATTACAGATTTTCCCATAATTCTCTTTCTTTTTATGGTGAAGAAACTTCTAGATAATGCTGCAAGAGTATACCTTTCGAAATCTTAGAATTAATCTGTAATCTAGTTACTCATGAATGTACTCAGAATAATTATTTCTGATACCTTAATCAGTATCCTATAATTAAAATGTACAGTATTGCCAAAATTTGGGCGAGTACTATATTATACAATGGTAGGGACTAATGAACGATATCAATCTACATAATTTTCAATGTAATTATTTCCAAATATATCAACAGTCTTAAGTCAGCTGCAGCCTTTGATCAAAGTCAGTTGATCTATTGATTAATTTCATAACCAAAATGTCATTTTTGCAATGAAATACAATATAGTACATTAAAAAAACAAAGGTAAAAGCATAATATACAGGTAATCCTCATTTAGCAACTGCCTCATTTAGCAAACCATTCACAGTTATGGCAATTTTGTAAAGCAAAGGAAAGCTGAAGTAGAATCATAGCAGAGTTGTGGTTTCACTTAGGAACTGCTTTGCTTATGACTAAGTTGCCAGTCCTCATTATGGTCATTAATGAGGAGTGCCTATATATAAAAAGGAGATAAAGCAGTAATTTGCAACAAAGCATATTGTTAACAGTACTTGTGTATGTAGAGGTCAGGGACTACAGGAATATATGACTTATTAATCTAAAAAACCTTGACCCCAATGTGTCACCACCTTGATAAAATTTCCAAAGTTCATATAATCCATTTAGATGCAGTTGAAGAAGAGACAGCAAAGGTACTCAGAATGCTGAAAAGCACCAGACCCAAGACAGGCTGCTTCCCAACAGCACTCTATAGAGGGGGGGAAAAAGTAAAATCACATTCTAGGATTGAAACAAAGTACAACACTTTACTACTTTAAGAAACTTGTTATTTCTTATATTCCTCTCCACAGCCTGAACCCAGCTCTCAAAGAAAAATCTCTAGGCTAGAGACTTTTCTTTTGGGACTGACAGATAAATAGCTGGAAAAAAGGCACGGGACTTTGTTTTTGTCTATAACAATTGCAGCAAGATTATGCTTAAAATTGGAATGATTTGGCACTACCCACAATGGAGGAAAAGGTAGTGAAGATGATGGAATTTGCACAGATGGTTAAATTGGCATCTTTGCTTAGCGAAAAGACAACATCTACATTTATTGCTTATAGATTTTTCGCATAAAACAGAAAAAAATGAACTTTTTAATTGTGGTTTTGAGGGTTAGAAAATATTACACAATAGAAAAAGAGAGCTTTTTTTGTAACTGTAGAGTAAGACATAATCATACTTATATTTCCTGCAAAGGAAATTAGAAGCTTCTTTTTTCTATTTCTTTTTATCTTTTCTTTTTACACCTTTGTCCACAGCCTAAACCCAGTCATCATTAATTAGAACACCCACAAAATAATTTGCTCTATCCATAAATACAGAATTTGTAATAATTCATAGATATTGGTATATTGAGAATATTACAGCTGTACCTGTTTCAAAAATGATATAGAGAGATTTTGTAAAATGTGGAAGCCAAGGAGAACACCCCTTTCCATACATACATCTTATTTCAGGCTTCTGTGTGAACATGAAAAACTGATATGGCTGCTTTAGAAACTGCCTAAAAATGTGGCTACTTTAATTAGTTGACTGCAATATGGGAATGTAGCAATGGACAAACAATGATGAGGGATTGAGGAGGCTGGATTTCTCTTTCCTGTACCCTTGTCTTTAATTATACTTTCTCTGTTCTGATACTATACATGAAGGCTCACCGGATTCATAAAAAAATATCAATTCACTGTCTTAGTCTTCAGGCACATTAATTCAAAGTGCAGTTAGATATGAGAGAATGCCTTTACACCAAATACATGTACATTCTAATCTACATGACCACGCTACAGATAGTCATTGACGTACAACCACTTTTGAGACAGGAATTTCCATTGTTAGAAGTGAGTCACACCCAATTTTATGACTTTTTTGTTGTTGCCATAGTCATTAATCAAATTAGCTTTTTGCCATTGATCTTGCATGTTGGAAGTGCCTTAGGAAGGTTGCAAATTGTGATTATGTAGCCCTGGGATGCTGTGGCTGTTATAAATAAATACCATTTGCCCGACACCTGAAGTTTGATCCTGTGACTGGGGATTCTGCCACAATTCTAAGTGCAAAGACCAGTTTTTTTTCAGGGCCATCATAACTTTGAATGGCTGTTAAATGAATGGCCATAAGCAGTAGTGGGTTCTAAAACCCTTTACTACCAGTTCATGTGCACACTTGCGTGCATGCGCGACACTTCTGTGCATGCGCAGAAGTGTCCCGGGCAGGTTGGCGGAGCGTTCTGCCACCGCCGCTACCGGTTCGTAGAACTGGGCCAAACTGGGAGCAACCCATCGCTGGTCATAAGTCAAGGTTTACCTGTAATCCAAACTCAGGTACAACATTTTAATAGAATTTAAAGTGAGACATAGAGAAATAATTTTAGTCATTTAGGCCTCATTCATATAAACTCCATGCTCTGGCTCTGAGATGGCTCACAAATGATGAAGACATGTATCCACAATACGGCTTCTATCTCAGCCCCATTCCAGAGGTGCCATTCCATCTCAGTGCCATTCCTGATCCTAAAGCTGGATCAAGCTGATCCACAGAGGAAAGGGGTGCTTTCTTTGGAAAAACAGAATAATGCCTCTTAGGCAAGCATTCTGTGTCAAATGAGGAGGAAGCTTGAGAAGGTAAGCACTTTGCCCACTGCAGGATTCTCCTTTTATTCCAGCCACAGGGCTCTGTGCCTCCATGGCTATTCCTTCTTTGGCTCCTGGAGGGAACAAAAACTTATCTGGCAATTATTGATGGGGATTGATTGATGCAATCAGGGATTATTGACCTCCCAGAAGACTTTATATGACTTTACATGAGATCAATATCCCCACTAGAGAGCTGCTGAGAGCAGAGGGAAGAAGAGTCTACAAGAGGCCAAATGAAAGAGAGTTGATTTAGCGACTCATTCACTGCTGTAATTAGGAAGCAATACCTAATTAGTGTTCAATTAGAAAGGTCACATGAGCTGTGGCGGAGCAGGGAAAGGAAGCAGCAGCAGCAGCAGTAGTAGTAGCAGTAGTGATTCAGGTTTTAAGAGTATGAATCTTTAGGACTCCCATGTCTGGTCTCTGTGCCTCTCCCCAATTCCTCCCTCCCTCCTTTTGAAGAGCACTGCTGATGTTCTTCAATGCAGCAGCAGCTGTGGCAGATCATTCCTTCACCGAAGACATGAAGAAAGGATATCAACAGGGCTACATGGACAGGCCCTTAATAAATGGAAGTAGGAAACATTTTTGGAGTACAATACTTACAGAGTTATGAGACTGATGGCTCTGAAA
This sequence comes from Diadophis punctatus similis, assembly GCA_023053685.1. Taxonomy (NCBI): domain Eukaryota; kingdom Metazoa; phylum Chordata; class Lepidosauria; order Squamata; family Dipsadidae; genus Diadophis; species Diadophis punctatus. The sequence goes on along the minus strand of JALIGW010000003.1, from coordinate 76,453,897 downwards.
ACCCTGTGGATAAAACAGATAGTAACTGATTATGTCCGCAGCTCAGTGTTGGTGCATTCATGGCAAGGCCTTATATAGCTTTGAAGATCTTCCTGTAGGGAGAACTTGCATTAGCAAACAAAGACCAGAACTAAATTCTAAATATTGGTATGTATTATTACATACATGGTGTTCAATATTTCTATATTCTTTCTCAGAATTCTAAAATGTGACTTAGTTTCTTCGGAGAAAGAATGTGCCAACATTTCTATATTAATGACAGGACATCTAGTTAGGTTATTTATACCAAACTGCAACAATGTCGTTTATTTAATGTCATTAAAGTAAGACATAAGGAATGAAGATTTGTACTGCAATCTATTACAGTATATTGGGCAGTAGACCCCCAGTCCAATAAAACCAGCTCCTGTAATCAGCAATCCTAAGTATACTTAACTGGGAAAGAAATCCTACTGAATTCAGTAGAACTTGTAATTGGCAATGCACTTTAGCCTAAGATTATACATTGGCTTTACAACAAATAATTTAATGCAAGAGCTCTACAGTTGGTAATAATACATACCAATATTTAGAAGTTATACTTTCCAGTTTGAATTGGGTCTACTGGCTCATATATATTTTCATACACTCTTTTTATACTATTAATGTCTAAGCCAATACAAAAATTAATCATTGAGAAAGCTGAGTTATCATTTGCCTTCTGAATAAAAGAAACCCTATAGAAATAAACAACCCAATCTTTATATTCCAAAACACTTGGGGGAAAGATACTGCATAGTCATTTTGAATGTATTTATTTATTTATTTATTTGGTCGTTTTTATATGCTGCCCAACTCCCGTAGGACTCAACACACATTATTACAGTACAAAACTATATTGGATTCCTCAAAAATTCAATTGAACTTAATACCAAAAACAGGATTGTAAATTTGAATATAAAGATCAGTGTCCACATTCTCCCTAAGGTATAACAAATACAATAGTATCAGAACATGCTATTTTCTTTCTTAACTGTAAGGACATTACAGGCTACACTGATTTCTAAATAGAGGAAATAATCAATTAACTAGTGCATCCCAAATACATTTATTTGAGAAGTCCTTACTTGTCCACTCTGTTGCTTGCCTCTTTCATTACCAACAAACTGAGTACTTCCATGCTGGGAACCCTGTGCAGGCAAAAAAGGCAATTAGAAAAAGCAAATAATTTCAACCTAAGTTCCAACATTTCTATAAATATATGCTAATGCTCGAGCGAAAAATTACCTGCCTACCTTTATGTTGAGTACTTCCACATGACTTATAACCTGACTGGAAAAGATTGTGATCTACTTCTATGTAAAGGGAAATTGAAGCCCGGCTAGATATGTCATTGAAGAGAAGCTCTTGCTGTTGTTTACTTTTTTCTAAAAACGATTAATTTTCCCCTCTTGTTTTGAGGCGAGACTAGAACACTGGAGAAGGGAGTTAATCTTAGGAGCCCACATCTATTCTTCACTGTAGGTTTTCTCTCTCCTTGCAGCCATAATATAGTATTCCCTGATCCACACCAAGGGAAAAAAAATCATATCTATAGATCAGGGGTGTCAAACTCAAGGCCCGGGGCCCGGATCCAGCCTGCAGGGTGCCTAGATCTGGCCCATGGGGCCGCCCTGGAAACAGTGAAGGACCAGCCCACAATGCCTCTGCCGGTGAAAACGGAGCTCGGGAGGGCTGCATGCGGCCCTCCTGAGCTCTGTTTTCACTGGCAGAGGGTTGCAGGAGGCCGTTGCAGCCAAAAACGGAGCTCAGGAGCCCATTTTCTCTGGCAGAGCACTCGGGCCACCACAGGCACCAACACAAGTGACATCAAGCTGGCCACACCCACCCCGGCTACACCCCCCATCCCCAAGGTCAAACACAAGCCTGATGTGGCCCTCAATGAAATCGAGTTTGACACCCCTGCTATAGATAGTCCTCAATTTATGACCTGTCATTTAAAATGATGATGGCTCATAAAAGGTGGTTTATACAGTCTATAAAGCACTTCTGATCATCCTAAAACGTCATGCCAGGCAATTCCCAGAAAGTAGTCTTTCTTATTTAATGCACATTTGTATATAATGAATACTGCTTCTTCCCAAATAGTCATTTAAAGTACTGTAAGACTTCACTGTTTTGGCGGTGATACCCTCTAAGTAGGAAATGCATTATTGAAACAATGGCCAATATAAAAAAAAGAATCATTGCCATTATTTATTTATCAGTTTCATATTGCACCTTTAAATTGCACTTCCATTATTTCCCACAGCAACAAATTTCAGAAGTTTGCCTAAAAGTGCATAATTGGCAGAAAGTCACCCAATGAATTTCTGTAGCTAAGGTTAGGCTTGAAATAGGAGCCGAGGTGGCGCAGTGGTTAAAAGCAGCACTGCAACCTTCTTCAGCTGACTGCTAGTTCAGCAGTTCAGCTGTTCAAATCTCACTGGCTCAAGGTTGACTCAGCCTTCCATCCTTCTGAGGTGGGCAAAATGAGGACCCAGATTGTTGGGGGCAATATGCTGAACTCTGTAAACCACTTAGAGAGGGCTGTAAAGCACTATGAAGCAGTATATAAGTCTAAGTGCTATTGCTATATTGCTATTGCTAATTTGGGTCTTTCTGGCTCTAGTTCTTAGCGATTATACCATACTAACTTTCACTGATGTTGGCCCCATACTTAGTGAATCTCTTATGTTGTGTTGCCTAAACACATCCAGTGAAGGACAACTCTCCACCACACCTTTTTGGAACGCTCTGAATTAATGTGTTCTATTACTGTATTCCTCTTACTGTTAGGAACTTCATTTAATCAAATCTTGGTTCTGTAACTGAAATCCATTATTCTACACTCAGAACAATGAAACCAGGTACAGAGATTTGTCAAGTATTTGAAGTGTCCTCTCATATCCTTTCTCAGCCTTCTTTTCTCAAATCTAAGCATTCTCAGTTCACCCTCTCTTTGCAGGACTTACTTATATTTATTATCTTTCTTAATTTTATTCTGTGATCAAAGGCTGACACTGCCGTAAAATATAAAATCCTCTTAAAAATATTCTCCTTACTTGTCCACTATATTTGCCTTCTCATCCACTACCATATTGGATGCTCGCACCATACTGAGTTCCTTCTCCACCACCATATAGACTTCCTTGTCCACCATCATACTGGCTTCCTTGTCCACTACCATGTTGGCTTCCTTGTCCATCATATTGGCTGATGCTGCTATATGAGATTCCTTGTCTACCACCATATTGGGCTTCCTTGTTGTTTATTGCCACCATATGAGCTTTCTCGTCCACTACCATATTGACTTCCTTCTCCACCACCATATAGACTTACTTGTCTACCATCATACTGGCTTCCTTGTCGATTACCATATTGGCTTTCTTGTCCATCATATTGGCTGATGCTGCTATATGAGACTCCTTGTCCAGCTCCATACTGGCTTCCCTGTTCACCATCCTGGCTACTGCCACCATATGAGCTTCCTTGTCCACCACCATATTGACTGCTGCTGCTATATGAGCTTCCTTGTCCACCACTATATTGGCTATGGCCACCATGCTGGCTTCCTTGTCCATCATATTGGCTACCCCCACCATGTTCCACATATTGGCTGTTGTCCCCATACAAGCTTCCTTTTCCATGACCAGATTGGCCACTAGCTGATTGGGAACCCTGTAACAATAGAAGTCAGGTTTTTTTTCATGCGCATTCTTATTGGCAAATCAATTCATGTCAAATCATCATTTCTATAGGAAAATATTCCTTACTTGTCCATCACCATATTGGCTATGGCCACCATGCTGGCTTCCTTGTCCATCATATTGGCTACTGCCACCATGTTCAACATATTGGCTGTTGTCCCCATACAAGCTTCCTTTTCCATGACCATATTGGCCACTAGCTGATTGGGAACCCTGTAACAATAGAAGTCAGGTTTTTTTAATGCTCATTCTTATTGGCAAGTCAATTCATGTCAAATCATCATTTCTATAGGAAAATTGCAATGCGCTCTACATGGGGCTACCCTTGAAGAGTATTCGGAGACTCCAGCTGGTGCAAAATGCGGCTGCGCGTGCTGTGGTGGGTGTGTCAAAATACACCCACGTAACACCCATACTCCGCCAGCTGCATTGGCTGCCCATTGGTCTTCGGGTACAATTCAAGGTGTTGATCATCATCTTTAAAGCCCTACATGGCTTAGGACCAGGTTACCTCCGGGACCGCATTCTGCCTCATACTTCCCTCCGACCAGTTAGGGCCCACAGAGTAGGTCTCCTCCAGGTCCCGTCAGCCAAACAATGCCGGCTGGTGGGCCCTAGGGGGAGGGCCTTCTCTGTAGGGGGCCCCGTGCTCTGGAACCAACTCCCCTCAGAGATCCGAATTATCCCCACCTTACTGGCCTTCCGGAAAGCCGTCAAGACATGGCTCTTCCTGCAGGCAGGGGTTTGAGACTAGCTTTTATCCGAGATCTCCCCCAGTATGTATGTTGTTGAACGTCTTTTAACTTTTTTAATGTTTTAAAATAGCTTTTAAATGAATGTTTATTGTTTAGTGTTCTTTTAAAATGTTGTACGCCGCCCTGAGTCCTTAGGGAGTAGGGCGGCATAGAAGAACCTAATAATAAATAATAAATAATAAATAAATAAATATTCCTTACTTGTCCATCACCATATTGGCTGCTTTGTCCACGATAAGAGGAATCCTATTAAAGAAAAATTCATCTGTATTTTTAAATCTGATCCAAAAGAAAAATCCCTAGGAAAGTTGCATTTATTAATATATCTGGATGAACACCTTATATATTTCAATAGGAACATCTCTAGTTTATAAATTACTGTGCCAAAAGAAAGCAAAGATAGTTCCAATAGTAATAGGCATCTCGTGTGCAATCCCAAAACATCTGGAGCACCATTTGAACACTACCAGAACTGACAAAATCATCAGTCAATTGCAAAAAGCAATTTTACTTGAAACAGCTTGCATCCTGCAATGTTACTGTAACACCATCAAACAACAACGTGTGCCTATCCCAGATCCTTGAGAAGAACTTGATAAGTGGATAAAAATGCCAAATCCAGTCTAAACATCTGGTTGACTATGCAACAAGTCATAATAATAGAAACAACTCTAGACTTTTCTTGCTGATGGCTCTATCCAACTCTGAGTAACTACTAGCTACTTCATCTTCAGAATTAGAGATTTGCATGAAGCTCCACAGACCCCAAAATATTAATTGATCCTAACTGACCTTCCATCATTTATCAACAATCTATGGACCCCCAGACATTTACTAGTCCCTTGGATTGTCTAATCGACTGCTGATATTGATCACTTCGGACAACCTTGCATTAAAACAAAATCCTGCTTTAGGACCTGTAATGTCTGGATGCTAAACTATGATGCTAAACTAAACTAAACTCAAAGAAACCCATTTCTGCTTCAGTTGCAATCAAAATACAAATTAGTGCAGAATAAGTACTTACCAAAAGCCCATCTGTACAATAACATCTAATCTGTTAAGAAAACAGAACAGAAATTCAGTAATTATTCAATAAAAGATATTCTGACTATTTGTAAAATATCACTTTTAGTCAATAATAATTTGTTCGGCTGGAAATGAATCAATGCTTCTTTACGGATTAAGAATGATGAAATATACTCCTGGCACAATACCTAAAAACATAGTTCTTATTTTTTCCAGAGATGATTTTGTTAACTTTGCTAAGGTTTTAGGTTCACATTTTTAAAATTCAACGTTTAATTCTTTTTCATGTTTATATGCAATTTCAACATGCTCAACTGGATATGGTCCAGGTATGATCTGTATAGTACCAAATTATTATTGCTAATTATCAATTTATTATCAATTAGTGTTATCAATGTTGAGGAAAAAATATCTTGAGCCTGAATATATAGAGCTACGCTATTTATAAAAATTGATAAACCAAGTAAAGTATCATAAGGAGCTCAGGGAAACTGCTACTCTGACACATCTTCGATCTGTCTTAAAGAAAAAATAGATTAATAGGTTTGTGTTACAGGGGTCCATTTTTAATCAGCTTCAGAAGACATACTGTCTTAACTGTCTTAACTACATTATCACACTTATTACACAAAATATTTAATTGAGAAGAAAACTGTTGATTGAGTCTGCTGCAGTACAATGTAGCACTCACCAAAAATTAACTCTTAGCTGCTCATCTCTCTTCCATATCACTGGGCTGCCCCATCAGTCATTGAGTTACTGCCCGTGATATATGTCGTGAATTCAATTCCCATAATTCCAAAGGCTGGGAATTTGGGGAATCGTTAGCTGCATCTTTGGAGTTTAGTATTAAGACAGGCAAGAAGGTTGTCATGGGCGCCCAATCAAAGCCTTGTCCATATGTATATGTGTTCAATGCTGACACAGAGGCAAAAAGAACAGGGCATGGCTCATATTCCTACAACCACCATCTTGTCTGTCTTGACTTCCCCTTGCAGATACCACTGGGTATTATTGTCCCAACCCATCTGGAAGGCACCTGATTGTACAAGATTGCTTCACTCAGTTGCCTTATTTTGCTCTAACAATACCATGAGTAGTTACGCATTATCCTTGATGATTATAGAATATTGGGAGAGTTGGAGAATATAGCTGTGATAACTATATGATGCTACTGTAGCAGGTTCCTCCCGGTTCGGACTGGATCGCCCGAACCAGTAGCGACCCGCTAATGATGTCATTGTCGGTGCCGTTCCATGCACGCCGCCATCTTTTTTTCTATTTTGTGTGAATTTTTCCCCTTCCGCGGCTTGAAAAATGGCCCTCCTGCCCGCCTGCGGGTGAATTCTGACCTTTATTTCTTTGCCCGAAGCACAGCTGATGAGCTTCTCAGCTGTGTTTCGGGCTCATTCCTGCTTCTGAGCATGTGCGGAAGCCAAATCGCACGAAGGGAGCGTGCGTGAAACATCGCGATGCGAACCAGTGGCGAAGGTAAGTGGAAACCACCCCTGTACTGTAGGCTATTCTTTGGTCTCTTTCACAGGCGAAAGGTGTGGGATTTAAATGTGCAAAGCCCAGTATGTCCTCTGTACTGTGGATCTTATATAGATCTTCAGGTCAGGGAGGGGGAAAAACCATTGTGAATGGTTTCGCAGCAATTTTTGCAGAGGGAGCATGACACCCTCTCTCCTGAAACCAAGAAAACATGGTACCTTGTCACCACTGTTGTTTGTTAGATACAATTGGACTGGCAATTTCGCCACTCTCTCCATATGGTTAGTGGTGGGTTCCCCCCCCCACCCCCGTGACAGCAAACACAAATTTGGGGATGAAGGGTCAAGGGACTGCCTGGAGATTATTTTCTTACTTGTCCACCAGCTTGGATGCCTCCTGAAGAGTTCTACAAAGGAAAAGAAATTATTTCTGCTGCAGCTGTTTTTTTTATCAAGCAATATTTTTATATGTTATGATTTTGCTTTTAAAAACAACAAGAAAGTTACACCTCAACCTAACCAAGAGAGAATCTCTTACCTGATCTCCTGGCTGATTGGCTCCAGAAGAGGAGGAATTCTGTAAAATATGAGGAATCGAATATCTTTCTGATACTTTATTATATGGCTCTTAGTTGGAGTTAAGAAAATGCCTCTATCCTGACTTGGCTAAGGGACGTGTGGACGAGTGACTTCTTCTCATGTTTTTCTAGACCAGTGTTTCCCAACCTTGGAAACTTTAAGATGTATGGACTTCAAGTCCCAGAATTCTTCAAACATTTGGGAGTTGAAGTCCACCCATCTTAATGTTCCCACGTTTGAGAAACATTGCTTTAGATAGAAGGGAATGTTTTCAATAGTCCTGATGGGATAAATTCATATCCTCAAAGTCTTGGCAACAGGCTGTGTCCTACTCTAGAAATTAAAATTGGGAAGAGGTAAAATGTGGCATGGCAGGGATTGAGCAGAAAACATGCCAAAAAGATCCACAAGAACCAAATATTCCTCAGCATTTCGCAACAGTCTCTTATTTTTAGTGTGTTGTTTAATATGCAGGTTACCCTGACCAGGTTTCAGGAAATGGTATCTAATTTTAATCATATCCAAATTTTTGCTAATTTGTGAGATCAATGTTTGGTAAATGTTTATTTGTCTCTAGATATAATATTAATATTAATTACATTTTTTCATGGATTTTAGCTCTGTAATGCTTTTATACTTTAGATCAGTAATGTTGCTATTTTCTTACTTGAAATAATAATAATAACAACAACAACAATAATAATAACAATAACAATAACAATAACAACAACAACAACAATAATAATAATAATAATAATAATAAATAATTGCCTTAAATTCAAATTGCATAATGCCTTATTATATTAATTTTTATGCCCCATATTCTTAAATGAATATTTTAGCTCTCTTGCTTATGTAGCTGGCTTTATTGTAGTTAATTTATGTGCTGTATAGACTGCATTGATTTTCAGCAAGTAAAATGAGACTCTTTTTTTTTCAAAGGTCTATTTTGCTGGTCAATGACCGAAATAAAAAGACTGACTGACTGTTAATCAGAACTGAATAATCAAAGGAAGTACAGATTTTCAAGATTAGTAGCAGACTTCTGTACTCCGGTTTGAACTTAGATTTATTGTTGCAATAAATTTCAAGGACAGAGGAAGAAAAGTGAAAGGAAAGGGTGACATCTGAGTTTCAACTGCAAATATGCTGTTGATAGAGCATTCCAAATAATGCTTCCCTTTAAAGGTAAAACTATTCCAGGAATTTTACCTTTCCATATTGGCTGCTGCTATTGTAAGATTCACCCTGTTTAAAAAAACCAGTTATTACAAAAACAGTTATTACAATTTATTTATTTATTTATTTGTTCGTTTGTTTGTTTGTTTGTTTGTGAGATTTATATACCGCCTCATAGTGCAAGCACTCTCTAAGCGGTTTACACCATTAAGCAATGTATATTTACAATGCCCCCAACAACCTGGGTCCTCATTTTACCTACCTCGGAAGGATGGAAGGCTGAGTCAACCCTGAGCCGGTGAGATTTGAACAGCTGAACTGCTGATCACAGTCAGCTAAAGTAGCCTACAGTACTGCATGAGGAAATCTCATATTGGTTGTTTAATACATTAGCGTGGAAACAGACATCTTGAATTGCTGGGTGAATGGACTATGTTTGCCAGGATGAGGGGATAGCAAAGTACCAATGATTCTTCATTAAGAAAGTTTTTGCTGACAGCTGGGGTGCCCTAAGGGGGTGTCAAATAGTAAAAAATGATGGGCACAACAGCATGGATGAAGCCCTGTTCTTTTTAACCAGTTGTGCCTGCCATCCTCACTTTTTAATAAGTATATTCTGAATGAAGAATCATATAATGGTGACAGCAGTCACAAGCGCAGCCAACTTTCCCCTATTGGGGGGTAATGCATTCATGTGTGTGTATACACCAATCTCTGGCTGGGAGAGAGGTCAGACCATGTGCTTCGTCCCCGTAAAGAAAGATCTACAAGAATGTGAATTGAAAGTAACCCCTCCTCAGTTACGTTAACAGAACAGAGTTGGAAGGGACCTTGCAGGTCATCTAGTCCAACCCCCTGCCCAAGCAGGAGACCCTACGTTTGCCTCTACCTGTTGTGTCTATTAAAAGTGGCAAACATAAGAAGCAAAACTATAGATTTTAGATATCAGGCTAGATGAGGCTTTTACCAGTGTGAATTGCCATAGTTAATCTCCCTTCCATTTTCTTTCACATAATTATAGAATTAAAAGGGCCATTTTTGTCATCCAAGTATCCCAGGGAAATGGTTGTCTAGCCCACATTGGAACACATCCAGGGAAGGAAAACACAGGTGTGTCAACAAGAAAGCAATCTGCTCCATCAGTAATTCATCAAGTTTAATGCTTCAAAAAGAGAAATATGAAAGTGGATAATAATTGGGACATACCAATATGCCTTAAAAAAGCCGTTCTACTTCAACAATGAATCAACAAGGCCAATAAGACAAGGCCAAATATCAAATGGGATAGCCATTTCTCATATACTTTGATATCACAAATTTAGAATCTATTTTAATTAATGAACTTTTACTGTTTATCTTTCCCCAGTTAAGATTTCAGTGTAATCTGTATTTTGTATCTAGGAGCAAAACTAAGTAGAGCACTTTTTAACATTTTCTTCCCTATGTATATATGTGTGTAATAGGTCTATTAAATGTTACATATGTACTATAAATAATGATAAATTACCTGGCCTCCATATTGATTGCTGTTGCCACCATATGATGCTCCCTGTATAGAACATACTGATTAATTATAAAATATTTACCTTAATAAAGCACAAAGATACTTTCTTTACTCAGGAATAGACAATATGTAATGTTATTTTATTTTCAGTGTCCTAAATTGTAATCCCAGAGAGCCACTGACAAATATTACTTACACGTGTAGACAAGTGGCAGATACCCTGTTTCCCCCAAAATAAGACATCCCCTGATAATAAGCCCAATCAGGCTTTTGAGTGCATGGCAATAAGGCCAAGTGCTTATTTCAGGATTCCAAAAAATATAAGACAGGTTCTTATTTTCGGGGAAACACGGTAGAAACACTGCAAAAAAACAGTTTTTACCTAGCTGTTGTACAGGTAGTCCTCAACTTACAACCACAATTGAGCCCAAAAATTCTGTTGTTAAGTGAGACATTTGCTAAGTAAGTTTTGCCCCATTTTATGACCTTATTTGCTACAGTTGTTAAGTGAATCACTGCAGTTGATAAATAGTAACCCACTTGTTAAGTGAATCTGGCTTCCCCACTGACTTTGCTTGTGAGGCGGTCGCAAAAGGGGATCACATGACCTTGGGACACAGCAACAGCCATATATATGAACTACTTGTCAAGCATCTGAATTTTGATCACATGAATGTGAGGATGCTGCAACGGTTATAAGTGTGAAAAAAGGTCATAAATCACTTTTTTCAGTGCCGTTTTAACTGTTGTTAAGTCAAGGACTACCTGTATTGGCTGTTGCCACCATTATTTCTTAATTATAAAATAATTAGCTGAAGAAAGCGCAAAGCTGCTTACTATACTGTATTCAGGAACAGAAATATTGTCCATGGCAAGCATTTTAGATACCTATGTTTTGTCTGTATGTTTAGATTAAAAAGTTACAAAAATAGATATAGTATATTTCTACATATGTAAATGTAGATCTATAATTAGATCATTATAAACACATAACGTTATAAAGTAATTTTTACCTGATTGTCATAATGGCTGCTGCTGCTGCTGCTGCTACTGCTGCTATATGATCCTACCTGTAAGAAAATGCTTACTAATTATAAAATTGTCACTTTAATAAAGCACAACACTGCTTTTTTACATTCAGGAGTAGAAGTAAAGTAAGCAAAGTATATTTTATTTTATTTACCCTAAGTATGTTAAGGTTACAATGGTCCTATTTTCTTGGGGGGAAAAATAAAGGGCAAGCCTGAAAAAGGGGCAAATAAAATAAATTTCCTCCCTGCAAGGAAATCCTTACTAATTATAAAATAATTGCCTAAAAAAAGCACAAAGCTTTTTGCTATTTTCAGAAGCAGAAGTAAGGCAAATTTGTTTTTATAGGTTTTATATATATAGTGTGGCAAGTATTTTATATGCTTATCTCTATGTATAGATCAATAAAAATATACCTCTTTATCTGTATCACTATTAAAACATTACAGTATAAAGTATTTTATTACCTGGCTGCCATAATGGCTGCTGCTGCTACTGCTGTTGCTATATGATCCTCCCTGTAAGAAGATGCTTATTACAAAATAATTCAAATAAAGAAGCCCAAAACTACTGTTCGGGGGCAAAAAAAACTTCATTTACATTTCAAAATATATTTGGATATACATTGTATTTGGAATACAAATATATTCTTAAATACATAGGATGTGCAATATAAATAACCATGGCAAATTTTAGAATATGTCCTAATTATAATATAATTTTTACCTGGCTGCTATATTGGTTGATACTGTATATGTAAGGAAATACTTATTCATTACAAAATAACTACTTTAGTAAAATGTAAAGCTACCTTCTATCTTTAGGAGGAAAGAGAGGGTGAACAAAAACATTTGATTTTATCTTATTACAGATTACCATGACAAATATTAATATATACATAAACTGCATCAAATAATATTTTCACATGGTTGTTCTAATCCAGGGGTGTCAAACTGGATTTCTTCGAGGACCAGATCAGCATTGTAGTTCACCTCCACAGGCCGGCCGGGGGGGGGGGAGGGAGAAACAGGACAGATGCCTCCTGCAGCACCCTGCTGGCCAAAATGGGGCACCGTGTGTGTGTGTACAAGGCCCCCCTGGAGCCCGTTTTTGGCTTAGATGGCCTCCTGCAGCACCCTGCCAACCAAGATGGGGCCATGCAAGGCCCCCCCAGACTCAGTTTTGGCCGGCACAGTGCTGCAGGAGGCCGTCCAGGTCGAAAACGGGGACTGGGGGGCTGGGCGTGGCCCCCGCATCTCATTTTGGCTGCCAGAGGCACCACGGGCTGGTCTTTTGTTATTTCCAGGCCAGCCCCCCCCTTGGGCGAGATTTAAGCACCCCGCAGGCCAGATGCGGCTTGCGGACCTTGAGTTTGACACCCCTGTTCTAATCTATTGAATGATGATGCCACCATCATAGGATTCTTTCTCTTTAGAAAATACTTATAATTATTTATTTATTTATTTGTATCCCACATTTATTATAACATATTCATCCTTGCTATATTCAGAAGCAGAAAGGAACTCCCCCAAGCTTTATTTCCTGTAAGCTGAATATACATTCATATAGTATATTTAATATACTGTTAGGTTTGCGCAGCTCAGAATCTGAATTAATCTAATGAAACTCTGAACACGAGGATACTGATTATTCAGTTTTATTTTTGATCAAAGAAAAACTGGGCGACCTTAATCTCCCACCTTAAACAGTAAGGCAAAGAGAGAAAAGCAGGTGCCCCCAAAAAACCTTTTTTCTTTCTTCTTATAGTTTACACACAGTTCATGCATAGATCATCATTGTTTTAGCAACCTAATTTCTTATCCAACTATTTTATGCAAAGCTCATGATTTTCTCAGCTCAAAAGGAAAAAGGAATACATTTTCTGACACCTAGTCCAGGGTTTGTTAAGAGTTGTTATCTCACATTAGGTTACAGCAAACAGAACATTTTAGCAAGGCTACATAGCTAAACTTGGCACTTAGCGTGGAGGCTTTATCTTTGCAGGTTAGGGTTACAATGGAGCTTCAGCTCAGCAGGAATAACAAAATCTGGGTTAGATTACACTCTGTACATGCTCTAATCTTTTCAATACAAAATATAACATGTTTATTGTAAATATACTACATATAATATATACCAGTGATGGCGAACCTTTTCGGCACCGAGTGCCGAAAAGGGAGCACTTTGCACGCTCATCTGGGCCGTGACTAGGAGGCATGTGCGTGCCGGAAAATGAACTTCTGGTTTCCGGTGCGCGCATGCGTGCTGGCCAGCAAGTCTTCCAGTTACTGCCATGCATGTGCACGCGCCAATCAGCTGGCTGGCGCGCATGCTTACGCCAGAAAACAGAAGACCAGATCTTCCTGTTTCTGGCACTGCCGCATGCACAAAGGCCAGCTGATCGTCGCATGCACATGCATGGCCAGAAATCCGGAAGAGGAACGGGCGCCCCGCGTGCCAGGCGACATGGCTCCGCGTGCCCGAAGTGGCACGCGTGCCATAGGTTTGCCATCACGGATATATACATATACATACACGCACACACATGTAGTCTTCACTTATCAACAGCCTTGTTTAGTGACTGTTTAAAATTATGACAGTTGAAAAATACAGCTTTGTGACCAATCCTCCCCTTTACAGCCCTCAGAGACTCAGTGGAAATGCCACTCAGGCACTTTGCAACCCATGCACATTTACAACTGTTGCAGAGTCCTGTGGTCAGGTGATCACCATTTGCGAGCTTCACAACTAGGTTCCAACAAGCAGAAGCAATGGAGAACGTAGAATAGCAATAGCAATAGCACTTAGATTTATATACCGCTTCATAGTGCTTTACAGCCCTCTCTAAGCGATTTACAGAGTTCAGCATATTGCCCCCAACAATCTGGGTCCTCATTTTACCGACCTCAGAAGGATGGAAGGCTGAGTCAACCTTGAGCCTGGTGAGATTTGAACAGCTGAACTGCTGAACTAGCAATCAACTGAAGTAGGTTGCAGTGCTGCTTTTAACCACTGCGCCACCTCCAAGCTCAAGTGAAATTGCAACTCGCAAACATGTGATGTCTCAACTTAGCCACCTTGTGATTCATGAAATAATGGAAGCAGGTCATTAGTCTATCCTGATATTTCGCGATACATCACCACATGATATTTCACTTAGCGTCTGTGGTGCTTTGCAACAGAGTTGCCTGTACCAATTGTGATCAGTAAGCGAGGACTACCTACGTGTGTGTGCATGTGCGTGTGTGTGTAAACACATTGTAGGATGTATCTATAGCTATATTTATCATTATAAACGAATAAAGTTATAAAGTTGTTTTTACCTGGCTCCCATTAGAGCTGCTGCTACTGCTGCTACTACTGCTGCTACTACTGCTGCTGCCATGTGACCCTCCCTTTAAGAAAATTTTTATTAATTATAACATTATCACCTTAACAAAGCACAAAACTCCTGCCTATATTCAGGAGCAAAAATGAGCCACGTCCTTCCATTTTATTTTATATATGGTAAATATATCATAAGTGAATACATACACTAAGCAGAGTTTTTATACGGATGCTACATTGGCGGCCGCTGTCACAACCACCATATGATTCTCCTTGTAAATAAATGACAAAAGCAGGTAGTCCTTGAGGTACAAATGGCTGTTAAATGACTGTTTGAAGTTATGGATGCACCCCAAAAGTGTACTTACAATAGGGGTTCAAAATTGTGACCAGCAAGAGGCCTGGATTCAGTCACTCCTAAAACAGTGGCTACTCTGAAGCAGTGACCCACGACTAAGTGGCCATGACTGCCCTTTGTCCCCAGCACAGCACAGGTAATTTCCGAAGTCCATATCAGTGCTGAAATGCTCCTGGTTTGGGCGGGCCAGTCAGTTGTCGTAGAGCCGATAGAGCCTATAGCAGTGGTGGCGAATCTTTTTAGGCTCACGTGCCAAAAAGGGGGGGGGGGTGCGTTCGCGCGCGCTCACGTGCCCACACCCATTCCCTCCCCCCCACGCATGCGCACAACACCCCCCGTGCTGCCCACTGCGCATGCGCACACACCCCACCCCCCCACCTCCACCTTACCGGAGCCTGTGACGACGAAACGGGCAAACCGCAAGTGCGGAAAAACGCACTTCCAGTTTGCCGGTGAGCTGTTTTTTGCACTCCGGAGGGTTCAGGGAAGCTCCCTGAAGCCCCGGAATGCAAAAAACTACAAAACGGACAAACCGGAAGTGCGGAAAAACGCACTTCCGGTTTGCCGGTGAGCTGTTTTTTGCACTCCGGAGGGTTCAGGGAAGCTCCCTGAAGCCCCGGAATGCAAAAAACTACAAAATAGACAAACCGGAAGTGCGGAAAAATGCACTTCCGGTTTGTCCGTTTTGTAGTTTTTTGCATTCCGGAGCTTCAGGGAGCTTCCCTGAACCCTCCGGAGTGCAAAAAACAGCTCACCGGCAAACCGGAAGTGTGTTTTTCCGCACTTCCGGTTTGCCGGTGGGCAACCCTCGTGTGCCGGCCACTATGGCTCCGCGTGCCACCTGTGGCACGCATGCCATAGGTTCGCCACCACGGGCCTATAGCGATAGCAGCGCGAGCCTTCCCCCGCCCGCTTCCCCTGCCCGCCTGGACACTGCCATTTGGGTTCTTTTATCCTCTGTGCATGCGCAGAATGCTTTGCGCATGCGCAGAGGGTAAAAGAACCCAAATGGCGGCATCTAGACAGGCGGTGGAAGCGGGTGGGGAAAGGCTCGCGCTGCGATCGCTATCGGCTCTATCGGCTCTACGACAAGAGACCGGCCCGCCCAAACCGGGAGCATTTCACCCCTGGTCCATATGGTTGCTGTGTTTCTTTCCCCCTGGTCACTTGACCATCCAAGATTGAGGACTTTGCATCTGGTGTGCTTCCCCCCCCCCCATTGCCAAATGAGGAGTGAATCTCTGGCTGCTCCTGGTATTGTTGTTTTTTGTTCCTGTTGTCTTGAGGCCTGGAGTATTGCAGTTGCCTTTGTAAGTACTTTACCATTTTCTTTTTCATTATAATACTGTACTTGTTTGTAAGTACCGTATTTTTCGGAGTATAAGACGCACCTTAGTTTTGGGGGAGGAAAATAGGGGAAAAAATCTACCTACCAGGTATTCATCTGGCTAGCGTCCTTAGTCTGTTCAGCTTCAGCACATTATTTTATCCCCTGGTTAGGGCTGAAAAAAATATTCTTCGAAGGGAGTAGGAATGAAAACAAGCCTGCAAAGACTTAGGGCTGGGAAAAAACTTCTTCGGACGGAGTATGAAGCCAGGAAGATTGTTAGCACCTCGTTAGGGCTGGGGAAAAAAGCTTCAAAAAAGCTACATTCGGAGTATAAGACACACCCAAATTTTCAGCGTCTTTTAGGGAGGAAAAAGGTACGTCTTATACTCCGAAAAATACGGTACTTTGCAGACTATTGTGCTTGTTTGTAAGTACTATACAAAGATTTTTTTAGTATTTAGAAGGTTTTTTTAGCATTGCCTTGGAATTGCTTGCAGAACTACTAGGCCGTGTCTCAGAAAGCAGATTTAGTACTATAAAATTCCTTTGCATTCTACTGTACAGGTAGTCTTTGATTTACGACCACAATTGAGGCCAAAATTTCTGTTGTTAAGTGAAACATTTGTTTAGTGAACTTTGCTCCATTTTACGACCTTTCTTGCCCCAATGGTTAAGTGAATCACTGCAGTTATTAAGTTAGCGACACGTTTGTGAAGTGAATCTGGCTTCCCCATTGACTTTGTTTGTCACAAGGTGGCGAAAGGGGATCACGTGACCCCGGGACACTGCAACGGTCATAAATGTGAGTCAGTTGCCAAGCATCTGAATTTTGATCACATGACCATGGAGATACTGTAACGGTTGTAAGTGGGGGAAAATGGTCATAAGTCACCTTTTGCAGTGATGTTGTAACTTTGAACGGTCACTAAATGAACTTTCGTAAGTCGAGGACTACCTGTACTGTTGTTTGCAGGTATTTTGGGATTGCTTGCAGAAAGGCCCTTTGTATTCTGCTGTACTGTGTTTGTTTGCTTTTGCATAAGAGGATTAGCGAGTGCTGCTGTAGATTGTTAGTAGAATAGGTGATGAGCGGCTGGCAGCGGTTCCCTCTAGAGCAGGGGTGTCAAACTGGTGGCCCATGGACCGGATGCGTCACATGCAGGCGATGCCCACCCCAGCTCTGCGAAGGGGAAAAAACATCACGAAACGTCACATGACAACAATGTGACGCGGCGAGTTTGACACCCATGCTCTAGACTCTAGAGGCTCCACTTGGAGCCCTGCAAATTCACCCTCCCACCTCAATTTCAGTTCGGGCACCTGCCTGGAGCAATGTTCCCTGTAACATCAGAAAACGGTGCGCGGCAGTTAGAAACTGTCATGCGGCGTTCTCTTTTCATGTGCGCGGCCACGCAGGGACGCAGCCTCTGCCATTAGAAAATGCCGCGCAGAATTTAGAAACTTCTGCACGGCGTTCTCTCATTATGTGTGCTGCCGCGCGGCCGCACAGCTTAGAGGGAACAGTGGCCTGGAGTCACTGAGCTTCTCACCTTGCCAGAACAGCTGATGTTCCTTCAGAGGCCCCAGCTGGGAGTCCTGCAGATTCTGAAGCCTCTTGGTTCATTGAATGATGGCAGAGATCATTTAGTGAACCAAAGCAAACAGCAAGGCCAAGCTTCATTCTTTTAATGACCCAATTGATACAATGAATGTGGTAAAAAATATAAAAATGAATCCAATTCATTTTACGGCCCTAATAGGCAGAGTCCATTAGGGTCATATCTTGAGGACTACCGGCAGCCAGCTTAATACAGCACAATATTCAGGGTCTGAAGCAGTGGTGGGTTGCTCCCAGTTCGGCCCGGTTCTGTGAATCAGTAGCAGCGGCGGAGGGAGGCTCCGCCTACCTGCCCAGGATGCTTCTGCCAGGGGTGGGTTCCTACTTACCTCGCTGCCAGTTTGCTTCCTCCCATGCTGCGTGGGTGCGCCTCGCGCATGCCAAAAAATCCAGGGAAAAAAGCCGAAAACAAGATGGTGACAGCATGCACAGTGCTGGAAACTTGGCTTCTGTGCATGCTCAGAAGAAAAAAAAAAATTGGGGAAAAAATTGGAAAAAGAGATGGCGGTGCCCATGGACTGGCACCGACCGAACCGGATCGGTGACATCATCATGACATCACCAGCGGGTCGCTACCGGTTCACCCAAACTGGGAGGAACCCACCCCTGGCTTCTGCGCATGCACAGAAGCGTCGCGTGTGCACACGAGCGAACCGGTAGCAACAGGATTTAGAACCCACCACTGGTCTGAAGTATGTTGAAAAACGTATTTTATTTTGTGTTCTATATGATAACTGTACTATGGATAACCCCGGTAAATATTATATACCTACCGGTATAGTATATTATACAATAGTTTGTAGCTATCATATTGGTTGCTCCTAGCACCTTCTGATCTTTTTTGTAAAAATATTATTGATTATAAAATAATTATCGTAATTAAGCATATAGCTCATTGCTATATTCCGTAGTAGAAATACGCTGAAAATGTTTATTTTATTTTCCATATGATAGTTATCTATTAGTTAACTATTATATAATTACTATGGTAATTTATCATTTCATTTGTAAAAATGAAATAAAATGTATAAATAGCTTAGTTCTGCCCCTGAATATACTACACAATATTTGCTACAATTATCTACAGAAAATATTATGTAGACTGTTCAGGAGCAAAACTAAGCTAAGAATTTATTCATTTTATTTCATTTCTACGAGTCTATGATAAATAAGCATTGCAAATATTATACACATGCACTACATTATACAGCCATTTTTACCTGGCTGCTACTGCCACCATATGATTCTCCCTGTAAGAAAATGAGAATTAATTAGAAATAATAATCTTGATAATTTAGAACAATATTTGCTGCATTCGGAAGCAGAAATAATATTTCATTTAATTTTCTACATCTCAAATACAGGTTGTCTGTGACTTATGACTTTAATTGAGCCCATCGTTAAATGAATGAAGTGGTTGTTAAACAAATCTATTATGTGAATTGGGTGTGTTTTGCTGGAAACCAGAAGTAAATGGCAGAAACTGGCAAAAAACACAGACCATCATGGTCATGTGACGATGGGACACTGCAAACAGTCATAAATGCAAGCTGGTTGCCAAGTAACTGTGGGGCGGGAGAGGTTGCAACTGTTGGAAATTGAGTCATAGGTACCTTTTGGGGGATCCGTCATAATTTTAATTGGTCACTAAGCAACCAATAATTAAGTGAGGATTACCTGTATATTGTTTAACCATGCCAATTTTTACAGCTACATTATAAACAGTTATTGCTTGGCTCCAGTTGGCTGCTATTATTATTTTTAAACACTCCATTCTTTACAGGAAAGTTTTCTCATTAATGAGGAGAAAGCAGAAAACTGTTTTCTATATTTCTGAATATAAACCTGGCCAGAGGTGGCTTTCAGCAGGTTCCGACCAGTTCTGGAGAACTGGTAGTGGAAATTTTGAGTAGTTCGGAGAACCGGTAAATACCACCTCTGACTGGTCTCGCCCCCATCTATTCTCTGCCTCCCGAGTCCCAGCTGATCGGGAGGGAATGGGGATTTTGCAGTAACCTTCCACTGGAGTGGGGAGGGAATGGAGATTTTACAGTATCCTTCCCCTGCCACGCCCACCAAGCCACACCCACCAAGCCACACCATTCCCACCAAGCCATGCTCACAGAACCGGTAGTAAAAAAATTGAATCCTACCACCGAACCTTCCCAGTTATTAATATTTATATCCCCATGTATATTAATGCATACTATAAATACTCATGGATAAACTAAGAGTTTTAGATGCAAAAATACTGAGCTTAAACTGGGTTTATCTTATTCACTGATGGGCTTATTCATGAGTATCTACAGGTAGTCGACTTATAACCAGAGTAGAGCCTAATTTTTTTGGGTTGCTAAGTGAGCTTTGCCTCATTTTATGACCTTTCTTGCCACAGTGGTGAATCCCTGCAGTTGTAAAGTTAGTAACATGATTGTTAAGTGAATCTGGCTTCCCTATTGATTTTGCTTATCAGAAGCTCACAAAAGATGATCACATGACCCCAGGACACTGCAACCGTCATAAATACATGCCAGTTGCCAAACGTCCGAATTCTGACCATTTGGCCATGGGGGTGCTGCAACGATCGTAAGTTTAAAACAGTCATAAGTCACTTTTCAGTGATGTCGTAACAGTCACTAAACAAATGGTTGTAAGTCAAAGACTGCCTGTACCAGGGGAGGGTTCCTCTTATCTCCCTACTGGTGCGCTGCGCGCGCATCATCTTATTGCGTGTGTGCGCACGCTCACACAATTTTGCTTCCTGCGCATGCGTAGAAGCAAAATCTTGCGAGGGGACGCGTGTATGTGTGAGATTTCAGCGAAAATCACTGAAATCTCATGCACGCGCGTGTCCCATCGCGAGATTTTGCTTCCGCGCATGTGCAGGAAGCAAAGAAATCACAAAAATTCCCGAAAAAAGATGGAGCCGCCCGCCGGACCGGCAAAGACGGCACCGGAGCCGTCGCACACAAATTGCGCAACCGGCAGCTCCCTACCAGAACTGCACACTGGACCGCACCGGGAGGAATCCACCCCTGGCCTGTACTGCAATACTTTTTTAAAAGTACCCGGTATTTTGATTAAAAATCAAGGGTTGATTTATCTGTGGATGTACTTATCCATAAGTATATACGGTATATTTTCTACATCATACACCTGTCCACTTGGATAATTACCACAATATCTATTTTAAAAATCAGTATTAACCATTGGTGGCACAGTGGTTAGAATGCAGTATTTCAGGCTAACTCTGTCCACAGCCAACTCAAGGTTAACTCAGCCTTCTATTTATCCTTCTGAGGTTGGTAAAATGAGGACCCGGATTGTTGAGGGAAATATGCCTATTCTGTAACCCGCTTAGAGAGGACTGTAAAGCCCTATGAAGCAGTATATATCATATGTCTAAGTGCTATTGCCATTTATATGTATATCAAGATTTCTTAATATATTTTAGTTATACAATAGATAGTATATACGTCAGTGGTGGGTTCCTACCAGTGTGGTCCACTCTATAGCACCGGTAGCGGCCCACTGGTGATGTCACAGTACCGGTGCGGTCGGTTGCTGGTGCCTGGGCGCCACCATTTTATTTTAATTTTTTTTTAAAAAAAATTTCTTCTGCGCATGCCCAGAAGCCGAGTTTCCGGCACTGCTCATGTGCTGCCTTCCTACCCCACAGTGAGTCCAAGCAGGGGAGGATGGCTGAGGGAGCACGTGAGACGCTGAAAGAACGGGCGGCAGGAGCTATCTCCATTCCCCTCCCTTCAGCAGTCCGAGAAGCCACGAACGCGTGGTGATGATCCTAGGCATTTTTGCACGTTTGAGGCTTCTCAAGCTGCTGAGGGGAGGGGGAATGGGCGACAGGACCTATCTCAGTTCCCCTCCCTTCAGCAGTCCGAGAAGCCACGCCCACCCGATCACATGGCTGGCAAGCCACACCCACAAAATAAGCCACGCCCACAGAGTGGTAGTAAAAAAAATAGGAACCCGCCCCTGATATACGTGTGTGTATATCTTTTGAAGCAGATACAATATAGTTCAGAACAGAAATAAGCAGAATGAGTTTTACCTGTCCAAACTGGTTGCTGCCCCCATATTGTCCACTCTAAACAGAAAACAGTAATAAATCATTATGGTTAAAATTCATTACTTCCTTACTATATCTGCATCAAAACATTTTTTATGCTTAGGATCAGAAATAAGGATTGAGCTTATTTTTTTATTATATATTATGTTTGATATGTTTAAGCAGTTTTAAACGAGTTTTTAACGTAAGTTTTTAAATGTTCCTTTGACCTGCCCATACAGTTTCCAACTATGCTATCTACTCTACTTGTGATGATGATGATGATGATGATGATCGTTTAGTTGCACCTGATCCTTGGCAATTCTATCTCTCCACATTTTCCATTGTTGTAGATCTTCTTTCACGGGTTTTATGCTCTGGTTGGTCTTAGCTTTGATGGTGTCTTGCCACATGTAGTCCATTTTGGAAGTGATTTTTGAAGTCTCATTTCCTTTTATCATCTACTCCTAATCTACTTTTATCATTTACCACTCCAAGCATAACTGCCTTTTCCAGTAGGTTTCGTTGCATGATGTGGCCAAAATAAGTAAGGTGGAATTTTATGATTTTGACTTCCAGTGATATGTTTGGTTTTCTACACTCCAGTATTCATTCTCTCATTTATTTATTTATATCCTGTCCTTTTAAAAAAGTATTTTTATCAATAACTCAAGGCAGTGAATATACCTAATACTCCTTCTCCACAACAACAGTCCTATGAGGCAGCGGTGAAATCTACTTACCTTCTCTACCGGTTCGGAAGCGCACGGTTTGTGTGAGCGCGCTTTGAGTTTCACGCATGTGCAAAGTGCGCACCACTGTCGTACGTGCTTTTTCACCCACTGCGCATGCGCAGATGGCTTTGTGGGTTAAAAAAAAGAAAATGGCGACGTCCAGGCAGGTGGGTGAAACCACCCACAGCCGCCGCTACCGGTTCTCCAAACCACCGGCGGCTGCCGTTACCGGTGTGCCCAAACCGGGCCGAACCGGTAGCATTTCACCTACTATGAGGTGAGTTGAACTGAGAGAGAGAGAGAGAGCGCTATTTTCCTCCAGTCTAGTTTTTTTCACAGTCCAACTTTTGCAACTGTACGTAGCTATAGGAAACATAATAGTGTGGACTATTTGCACTTATTTGCCAGGTTGGTATCCTTTCTTTTCCATATCCTATTCATGCCCATCATTGCTTTGAGACCCAATGTGATTCAATACTTTATTTCTAGACAGCACTGATCAATCTGTGATTCTAGGAAAGTAGATTCTTATGCACGTTTGATCTTTTTACCGTCAAGTGTTATTTTGACATTTCCATTCCTCTCAGTGGTTATGACCTCAGCCTTTTTGATGTTCAGAATAGGCCAAATTTCTCGCTCTCTATTTTAAGCCTTTTGATCAGATGTTTCAAGCCTTCTGTGATTTCTGAAAGAACATTTGTAACAAACCTCTATTTATTGGGTCATCACTGAACAAACTTATGATGACTTTTAAAGTAAAGTGGTTTAGGGAGTTTTTTATTTTACTTACTTACTAATTTATTTTAAATATTTTTTTATTTATTCATTCAATTGTTATTCATCTGGAAAACATACAACAGACAAAATGAAAACTTTGAAGCAAATATTTTATGTATTTATTAAATATATTTATGTAGCTGAATTAAAGCAACTGAATAAGCCTAACATTTATTTTATTTTTACTATCTATAACCATAGAAGATACCAGTTATATTTTACCTGTCCGTATTGGTTGCCATCATATGATCCACCATCTCCACCCTGTGGGAAAAAAAACCCAGTTATTATTTTAAAATATCTCATTGCTGAAATATGTATATTCGCCTAACAGACTTTTATAGTCTTCTCATGTCAGCTTTCTTAGACCAGAAAGAAGCTTAGAATGGAGTTTTGTATTTGTATTTAAATTATCAATAAAAATAATATCTGTATTGAGAAATATAAAAATGTTGGTTTTTAAGGACACCTTATCATTTATTGAAAATGAAAGAAATTAGGCCTGCAAGTTATAAACTTTGCCTTTATTAGGCTACTCCAGTGTTTCCCAACCTTGGCAACTTGAAGATGTCTGGACTTCAACTCCCAGAATTCCCCAGCCAGCTTTCTGGGAGTTGAAGTCCAGACATCTTCAAGTTGTCAAGGTTGGGAAACACTGGTACCTTGGCTAAATAAACCCATAGGTCCACTAGATGGAAACAGAGTTTCTATATATTTTTGCTGCCACCTAGAGGTTGCCAAGAAACTCTTCAGAAACTGATCTGCTAGCACAGGGGTCGGGAACCTTTTTGACTAAGAGAGCCATGAAAGCAAAAAATTTGGAAATTTATTTCAGTGAGAGCCATATACCGTATATTCCGGCGTATAACACGACTGGGCATATAAGACGACCCCCAACTTTTCCAATGAAAATATAGAGTTTGGGATATACTCTTCGTATAAGACTACCCCTCCTACCATCTTTCTTTTTCTTTCTGTCTTTCTTCCTTCCTAAAATCTTTCTTTCTTTCTTTCTTTCCCTCTCACTTTTTTCTCTTCCTCCCACCCTTCCTCTTCTTCTTCCTCTTCCTTCCTTCCTTCCTTCCATCTCTGGTCTTCCTTCCTTCCTTCCTTCCTTTCATCTCTGGTCTTCCTTCCTTCCTTCCTTTCATCTCTGGTCTTCCTTCCTTCCTTCCTTCCTTCCTTCCTTTCATCTCTGGTCTTCCTTCCTTCCTTCCTTCCTTCCTTCCTTCCTTCCTTCCTTTCATCTCTGGTCTTCCTTCCTTCCTTCCTTCCTTCCTTCCTTCCTTCCTTCCTTCCTTCCTTCCTTCCTTCCTTTCATCTCTGGTCTTCCTTCCTTCCTTCCTTCCTTCCTTTCATCTCTGGTCTTCCTTCCTTCCTTCCTTCCTTCCTTCCTTCCTTCCTTCCTTCCTTCCTTCCTTCCTTTCATCTCTGGTCTTCCTTCCTTCCTTCCTTCCTTCCTTCCTTCCTTCCTTCCTTCCTTCCTTCCTTCCTTCCTTCCTTCCTTCCTTCCTTCCTTTCATCTCTGGTCTTCCTTCCTTCCCTTTTCTCTTCTTCCCTCTTTCCTAGCCCTCAGCACCACAAGATCCTTTTTCCCAAATGAAGAAAAGAGTGCTGGTGGCGGCTGCGGTCGTGCCGAGGGAGCGCACGGCTGAGAGGCATCTCGCGCGGGGAGGAAACTTTGTCTGGCTTGGCTTCGAGAGCGAGCAAGCAAGCGAGAGCAGCGCAGCCACAGCCGGAAGGGAAGCAAGCAGCCTGCTCTGCCACTCAAGCCAGCGGCTGCCGGAAGCAACAAGGGCGTTAGGAAAAGAGAAGGAGGAGCGCCGCCACCGCCGCTAGCACTCTTTCCTTCAGTTCTATCTTTTCCTTCTCTTTTCCTAACGCCCTTGTTGCTTCCGGCAGCCGCTGGCTTGAGTGGCAGAGCAGGCTGCTTGCTTCCCTTCATAGATGATTCATAGAATTGTCAAGAATTGGGCACGGTTGAACAGATAGCATTCATCATCATTGTCACTTGCATTAAACATATACTACTAGGATACATATTGGGAATGCAAATACAGGTAGTCCTCAACTTACGACCAGTCTCACTTAATGACCATTTGAAATTATCGAGTCCAGTCACTTGGTGACCCACTTAACAACTGCAATGACTTACTACCATAATGATGAGATCAATTATGGTCATAAGTCGAGGACTACCTATATGTAATGTTTTACCTGTTCAGATTGGCTGCTGCCTCCATCTGATCCAATTTGTTCATTCTGAAGAAAATAATAATTCCTTCAAAAAGTTGTTAAAATAATATGCCACCTTAAAACATTAAAGATTTTAGATAGCTTTAACAATTGTTCCATAAGAACCTCTATTTTAAACTATTTTCACTATGGGTTTTTTTTAAACCTAGGGACAGAGGTGATTATGGAGTTCTTTTAATCTATAGAACATTAACATATAATATATGCTTACTTTCTTAGTAGGGTTTATTTGCTTCTCCAAGTCTCAAAACATTCTATATATATATATATACCTCATATATACTAGTCCTGTTGGCACACAAACTTGAATTCTTCTGCTGCATAGATTTTAAAGCAATAGTAGGAAGTGGTTTCAAACAAACAAAGGTTTCCCACAGCACTGAATAAAAGCAACAACCCATAACAACTGCCTTCTATAGGGTGTCATTAATACTGGTAGTTTCTATTTAGCAAAGAAAAGTCTAGTTTCATTACTTCCTGTTCAGTAGAGCTAGAGAGTTCAGTGATTAATTGCTCCTTAATTCATCATCTGTCTCCTTTCCTTTCTTTTTTTGCCAAAAAAGTGCTACTGTGGTGTAAAAGAAAAAGAGGGGGGGATGAGAATTATCTAGTACATTAACCTCTATCCATCTGGAAAATATACATGACTAATTCAGATATATTCACAATAAAAGGTCACCCTAACATCACTACAAAAATGCATAAAAAATTTAACCAATCTCCTAATTAGTTATTGGATATGTAGATAGGTTCTACAAAGAATCAGAATTTGGGTATCAACTTTTTATTTTAATGGCATTTTAAATTTAAAATCTGTATTGTTTTATAATGTATTTTAATCAACGTCTGTAAGCCACCTAGATTTCGCTTTGGGTGAGATGGGAAGCATATCAGTTTAATAAATAAATAAATACTTTGTAAAAACTGCGGTACAGCATTATTATCAGATTAGTTTTATCCAAGTCTAGTAGTGATAAGTTTGCACAGCTGTGTTAGCAAGCAGAATTTAGACCTCTAGGATTTAATCAGCGTGAGACTCAGGGGTGGGTTCTAACTTACCTCGCTGCCAGTTCGCTTCCTCCCGTGCCTCATGGCTGCACCTCATGGGCGCACGCACAATGCAGTGCCAAAAAATATTTTTTTAAAAAAAGCCAAAAACAAGATGGTGATGCATGCGCAGTGCCAGAAACTTGGCTTCTGCGCAAGTGCAGAAGAAAAAAAAAACCAGAAAAAATCCCCCCCAATTTTTTTTCAAAAAAAAATTCCAAAAAAAGATGGCGGCGGCCACAGACTGGCACCGACAGAACCAGTTCCGTGACGTCATTGTGACATCACCAGCAAGTTGCTATCGGTTCGGGCAAACTGGTCCGAACCGGGAGGAACCTACATCTGGTGAGACTGAACTGAAACATGCTGTTTACATAATGTTGCTCATACAACAGCCATTATTTGTCAATTATTCCCCCATCTAAGAGGGGGGGGGCAATTTTTAAAATCTTATGCTAGCAGTTCAATTTCCTTCCATTCAGAAGGAACATCAAGTTTTTCTTTCTTTTGCACAAGGCCCCCCTCAACCTAGGTAAACGTAAAATCTCTCTCAAGATGGACTACATGTGGATATTTTTTCCTTGAGAACCATCCAAAAGTAAAGCTTCTTTAAAATATATTAAAAAATCCTAGTTCTTGTTCTCAGCCCTGGGAACTGCTTATTAAGCAGCCCTGGGAACTCCGATTATTAAGGTGATACTAACCTACAGTGACTTTTATCTGCCAGCAATTAGGTGCAGATTCTCTGCACTGTAAGGATTATTTGATTTCTTAATATTGTACCCTACGAAAATTGCAAGCAAATCCAAAGGAGTATTTATTTATTTAGGGCAGTGTGGTGGCCTAGTGGTGAAGACGCTTGCCTCCCATTCGGAAGGTTGAGAGTTCAATCCTAGGTAGCGGCAGATGTTTCTCTCCTAGGGCACAAAGAAAAAATCTCTGCTGTGAACTCTGCATAGGTATCAGGAAGGGCGTCCAGCTAGTAAATGCTCAGCTCCATCCAGTTGCCCCGACTCTACCCCAAATAGGGACTACAAGATCATAAAAATGGAATTCTTTTTATTTATTTATTAAATTTATAAGCCACCCATCTTGCAATCTGTATAACTTGAAAATTTCTATACAGTATGATATTTGGCTTGCTTTACTCTTTTGTAATCTTTCTTAGAAAATTTTATGCTTTAAAAACCTTTTAATTTGTTTTAAAAGCTGCTTTAAAAATAATACAGCCATTACTTTATTTTCTTATAATAAACTATGAGAAAATGCAACTTTACTTTTGTAAATATCACTTTGGATCTGAAAATGTCACATCAAGTTGGACTATTCTTAAAGTAACTTGGATGGGACAGAGTCATTTCCAAGATTCAAGATGGATTTGGGTAACTGTTTAGTTTTTGCTAATGCTAGCTGCTTCTTGTTAGACATTGTTCAGATGAGAGATTATGTTACAATTGGGTAACAAAAAACTGAGTGTCTCTTGCAAACAAAATTAGTATAAAACTGTAGCTTGTGAAAGGTTCCGTGATCACTCCCAAGTCATCTTCTAAAGAGCAAAGTTGATTTTTATAGGTCTGTTATATAGTGGATTAGATATCCATTCAAAATTTATTGTTTGCTTGTTTGCATGTACATTGGCTTGCAAAGGAATCTCATTAAAAAACAATAAAGCAAACAATTGACATCTGGTAGGCAAAAGTGAGCACACGACACAAGACATTTTGTTATCAATTGCGACAATGCTATTGAGATAGTAAGAAGCAGCATGAAAAATAAATAGATTACCTGTGTATTAGGACATATACATTGACTCTGTAAAAATGCAAACAATTAGATTCACCTTTGCTGTAAGAAATCAAACACACTGCAATGTTTTATTATAAAATGTCTGTTCTTAAATGTTATTTTATGTTAATCTAACCTAGTGCCTAGGGCAGTGATGGCGAACCTTTTTTTTCCTCGGGTGCCGAAATAGGGCGTGTGCGCGCTATTGCACACGCGTGCGTGCCCACATCCATAATTCAAAGCCCCTCACTTGCTCCACCCTCCTGCACATCCGTGTGTGACCCCCCCACTCCCCCATTTCCCGACTTCCAGTGAGCCCGGTGGGCCCATTTTTCACCCTCCCCAGACTCCAGAGGCTTTCTTGGAGCTTGGGGAGGGCAAAAACGCTCCCCCCTGCCACCCTGGAGGCCCTCCGGAGGCTGAAATCGCCCTCCCAGAGCCTCCACGCGAGCCAAAAATCAACTGGCGGGCACGCACATGCGCACTGGAGCTGAGTTAGGGCAACGGCTTGCGTGCCGGCAGATATGGCTCTGCGTGCCACCTGTGGCACCCGTGCCATAGGTTCGCCATCACTGGCCTAGGGACTAGAATTAAACCAGGTTGAACAAGTTATTTCATCCTGCAGGGATTTAATAGGATATAGAAGATAATAGTAGGATTACTATTAGAGATGATAGATAGATAGATAGATAGATAGATAGATAGATAGATAGATAGATAGATAGATAGATAGATAGATAGATAGATAGATAGATAGATAGATAGATAGATAGATAGAAAGAAGAGGGGGAGCAGACAGTTAGGGAAATAGTACCTGGTTACTACATGACAATAATCCATCAACTGTTTTTCTCTAGTCTAGCTTGATTGAACAAGAAACTATGAAAAACACAAGAAACCTCTCCTTCTATAGGAGGAAACCTCTAATTATAACTACAACAGACCTAAAATTGTGCTTTGAAGTCTGCAATTGGCAGGCTGTTTCAGCAATTAAGTTTTATACAAAGGATCTGCAATCTAATTTTTATGGCCTTCAGAATCTTTTTCTAAGATCCTATTGCCAACATTCAGGAATACATTTTCAGTATTGCAGACTTTCATGGTTTTATTAAAATAAGAGTTAGAAAAGACGCTTTTCACCTCTTCTTTATTCAATGTACTTTTTTTGCTTTTAATATCCATTTCCACCCTTAGAAATGAGCAAATTAGAGACCTGTGCTCTCTGGAAATGTCACTCCAAGCCTCGCAAAATCTAGACGCTAATATTAAAAAAATGCAGCCCCCATAAACAAGAATGTTTTTCTACCTTTATTTATTGATAAAAGTATTGTTTATTGATAAAATTTTCTCAAAAAGTTAGACGGCCCATGAGGAAAAAATAATACAATTCAACAGCTGGCAAAAATATTATTTCTCTCAAAGGTGAGGAACCAAATAATGACAACTGCAGATAAAACTGCTTTCAAAATATTTCACTTTTTCACTATTTTCAAATATTTTCACTTCATATTTCACTAAAAAAAAGAGAGAAAGAAATTGATGGGACTAATCAGAACTCTAGTGAGGAATTAGCACTGCACAGCTGTAAAAGTTTTTTACAGAAAGCTTGAAGGTTGATTCTTTTGTCAATACATTCAAATAAAACGCTTGAATTTCCACATAGAATGAAATCTTCTCTCAGGAACTAATTGCAGGGAGTGGGTGTCCATTATTTCTGATTGTCTATTAAATTGGAAAGAATGTCATTTGCAGTAACATTATTATGTACCCAAACCAAATGATATTACTTGTACCAATCTTGTCATTTGGGTAATGACATCATTATACAAATGACATAAAACGATGTAAATACAATGGTGACCAAAATCTGTTGCGTCCAGTTCCCCCAAATTGAAGGGTAGCATCAAAATCAACTGTAGCCTCATGACTAAACCTCTACCAATGCCAAATATATATTATTAAGTATTTGAGACAGAAATTCTCTGCATTAAACGCTTAAGGGAGATGTTCAGTTTTAGTGATATCAAATAAAAGACATTCTGGAGATATACTTTATTTCTTTATGCAACAGTGTGGTGGTTTTTTCCTACTTAAAAACCACGAGCAAATGTTGGGAAAGCATGGCAGAATTACACAGGAAAGACAGAACTGTCCAAGATCCTAACAAAATTCTATGAATGAGATAGGAAAAATCACAATAAAAGATTGCCCTGAAGGATCCAGAGTATACAGATAGTCCTTGATTTAGGACACAATTGGGACCAGAATTTTCATTGCTAAGTAAGGTGGTTGTTAAGTCATGTCCTATTTTACAAACTTTTTTTTTGCTATGATTATTAAGCAAATTGCTGCATTTGTTAAGTGAATCATGAAGTCACTCAGCAAATCTAGGCTCCCCATTGACTTTGCTTGTTGGAAGCCAGGCTGCAAATGGGGATCACCTGACCTTTGGATGCGGCAAGTGTCATAAATACAGGCTGATTGTCAAGCACCCAAATTTTGATCACATGACGGTAGGAATGCTGCAACAGTCATAAGTGAGAGGACCAGTTGTAAGTCACTTTTGTCAGCGCTGTTGTAACTTTGAACAGTCACTAAATGAAAGGACTACACTACCTGTTTAAGTTAATGATTAAAATCCAGAAATAGATTAACCTGATCGTATAGATTAAATGATCCATCCTATAAGGAGATAACAAATCACCTTCTTAGTGGAGGATTATATAAGATTGTGAAGAACTTCTTTAAAAAAAAGCTGCAACTTTTAAAATCTAAAATATTTCTTTTATGAATTTAGGTGTGGAGAAGCATATATTAACGTGCATTGAATACAATCAGCAAGGGCACTTCCAGATCACTTTTTACTGCTTTTTGGATGCCACATCTATATTTATCCATGGATTCCAGAATATTTTAAGCCCAAATTGTATTTTTTTTTCTTCAAAATCTCATTTTAAAAATATCTGAATTTAATCTACAATGCCTAAACCAGTGATGGCGAACCTTTTTTCCCTCGGGTGCCGAAAGCGGGCGCGCGCACGCTGTCACACACTTGTGAGTGCCCACACCCATAATTCAATGCCTGGGGAGGGCGAAAATGGCCTCTCCCGCCCCCACAGAGGTCCTCTGGAGGCCGGAAATGGCCATTTCCCGACTTCCGGTGGGCCTGGTAGGCCCGTTTTTTCGCCTTCCCCAGGCTCCAGAGGCTTCCCTGGAGCCTGGGGAGGATGAAAACACCCCCCCCCAGAGGCCCTCTGGAAACCTAAAATGCCCTCACAGAACCTCCACATGAGCCAAAAATCAGCTGGCTGGCACGCACATGCATGCTGGAGTTGAGCTAGGGCAATGGCTCGCGTGCCGGCAGATATGGCTCCGGGTGCCACCTGTGGCACACGTGCCATAGGTTCGCCATCACTGGTCTAAACTAACAATATACGTGTGAATCCTGGATATATCTGTTAAAATGTATTGTTACCAAATTGAAAAGGACAAGCCCGGAGTTACAACTTCAAAAACTTCAAATATTGCAACCTGGTTTTATCT
This sequence comes from Diadophis punctatus similis, assembly GCA_023053685.1. NCBI lineage: Eukaryota > Metazoa > Chordata > Lepidosauria > Squamata > Dipsadidae > Diadophis > Diadophis punctatus. The sequence goes on along the minus strand of JALIGW010000003.1, from coordinate 76,421,760 downwards.
CACTACAAAAGATTTTTATCAAATGGTTGGGAATGACCACCGATACAGAATTTGTAAAGGGCCGTCATCCTGTCAAAAGTAATGAAAAGGAAATCCTTACCTGTGGATGATTGTTTCTATCATCCGAAAGGGTTCTATCCTGTAAAAGGTCAATATAAATTACTTCAGTACAAATAAGGACATCTGAAAGAAAATAATCATACTCTCTACCTCACAGAAAGAGGACACCTTTCATTAAAAAAAGAGTATATGATATACATTTATATATGAGTCTGATCCTTTCCCTTTCTTTGACCTGATGGGAAGTGTGTTGATGCCCAGATAATACCATAATATTCAGAATTGTTGGGAAGAGGGAACAACCAATCTCTGTTGATTCGTACAAAACTCTTTTGACTTCCTGGTATGTCTGTTCTATTTCAGTTTTTGCAGAGAGCGGAAAGTGTGGCTGTTGTTGCTTTTATTAAATCTTTACCTTCTCTCCCACAACATTTCTCTGTCCAAGGGCAAAGAAGGAACAGCAAGGTATGTTCAGCAGCTGAACCTGGCAAACAACAGTCATTGGAGCTTCTTCTGCTTCATTGGTACTCCTTCCTTCCTTCCTTCCTTCCCTCCCTCCCTCCCTCCCTCCCTCCCTCCTTCCTTTCCTTCCTTCCTTCTTTCCTTCCTTTCCTTCCTTCCTTCCTTCCTTTCCTCCCTCCTTCCCTTCCTTTCCCTTCCTTGCTTTCTTCCTTTCCAAGGACTTTTTACACTCTATAGCAATCTGTTCTGTTAAACAGTTTTATCCACAGGTAAATAGGTACCATCTTAAGATGGAAAGAGGAAGGTTCTCAAATGGAATAAACAGTGTTCCAGTTTCCCATCACACAGTTCAGAAGATCTTCTCTACAACAGCAGATTTGAGACCCAGAGGACTCATCCTCCATCCTCTCTAACCACTCTATAATTTATTATTCCACATCCTTACAACTTTATCTTCATCTTAACCCCAGCATACAGCACAGGCAGCTGAACATCATCTTTAGCTGTTCACAGTTTTGAAATAAAATTAACCTCTTCTCCCAAAACAATTTTGGTCATGGGCACAATCTAACATGATTCACTGAGGGTGTAAATTGCTGATACAGTTGAAGGACCACTATGTTGGCCACTCCAGGCTATTTGGTTTCTTGGGAACCACTTTATTGCCATTTTGGCCAGATTGTAGGAAAGCCCAGACGGCTGGCAGAAGCAAAGGCTCAAACGCTGACCAGTGCTTTCTGAAGGGCTTCTCAGATCTAATGTGGGCTCTTTATAAACACGGGTTTAATGCTATCTTGTAAGAGTGCTAGACTTGGTTTCAATTATTGGTATAATGCTTTTTTGAAAGACCTCTGTTTAAAGGTCTTAACTCCATCTTCTGCTCCATAGAAGATAGATTTAAGCTAGGAAACAGAACTAGGTTTTTCCGACAGTTTTTTGCTGGTTTGCCAACACAACACACATAGTTTTCCACAGCTTTTCCAACAAGGGGTTTCACATAACCATACTTTCCCCTGTTTACTTTGGTTGGACAGCACCATTTCCCCTTCCCTGCCATATTCCTCTTTAATGGCCATTCATAGGCTATTTCTGGATGTTCCTCTCTACAAGGAGTTGCTGTCTTGCTGCCTGCTTCCATTCCCTTGCATCCCTAAGCAAGATCAAAGCTCTGCCAGAGCTTCACCATAATCCAGAAATAAATCTCCCGAGAACTCAAACCTGTACTCAGGAGTCAGTAACAAATAATCAAGGACAAGTGTGAATAGATAAATTGCTTTTATTGAAAGACACCAGAATAGCCTTAACAACAAAGATCAATTACAGCAGGTCTAAAAATCAAATTATATTTGTAACAAAGCCAGTGCTTAAATATCATGTCCCTTTTTTACACACTTACGTTACAATTGATTTCCTGCAATTCATTTCTCAGCCTTAGATGTGTAAAACACCTGCACATTGCTTCTGGCCCTGTCAACTTCAGTCCTCACACTATTATTCTGTTTTCCCTTTTCTTTTCTCCCTGAGATCTGGATATTGCTAGCTATTTCTCTCTTCCTGTTGTGCTGGATGGGCTAATCTTTCCTCTCGCTGTTTCTATCTATTTATCATGTGAAGCAGACAAAATTTCTCCACCTTAAGGAGCATCTATTATGTATGTATGTATGTATGTATGTATGTATGTATGTATGTATGTATGTATGTATTTATTTATTTATTTATTTATTTATTTATTTATTAAATTTATATATCCCTCCTTCCTCTTGCCTGGGGTACTTCCTGGCAAACATTGGAGAAGTTCTCAATATCTTTGTCATAATTTCTCCCTCATCCAGAATTGCCCCCCCCTGCTAAATCTTTGGGGTGGTAGTTTCTATGCTCCTCTTGTTACTGACACAATTGCTTCCCTCCTTTTCCCAGGTCAGTTTCCTTTACAGAGAAAGAATGGCGCTGAAGTGCACAAAGAGAAGAAGGGGCATTTTTGACCCAGGAAAGAATGCCAAAAGACCAGGTGTACTTTTAGTGTAGATGGAAGCTGCACACAAAAGGTAATGGGACTGATCTATGTAAGTACTGCAAACAGTCCAATAAACTTGGCATACAGCTTCTTAGACAGTTGCATTGAAGATTAGAACCTAGTAGAAAAAGCCAGGTGTCGTATCCTACAGCAATAAAATGGTCTTCCTTTTGGTGATGGGTAGCAGGTCATTTGCAGGAAGTTGATCCTTGAAGTGTCACAGCATATCTTACAGTTTATGGTTAAAAATGGAATGAGTGGAAGTCAAGAAGTATCAAGCAGCAGGTGCAAGCAGTATTGTAAACAGCCTGAAATTGAGACATTGAGTAGAGGCATAAATTAACTGAACCACAGCTAAACCTCAGGCCAGGTTTTGAGTTGGTCATTTATGTAGCAAACAAAGTGTTGTTCTGTGTGATATTTGTTCTTTCCATTCCTCTGTCAGATTGTGGATGATGAACAGAAGACAGGTGGAACATTAATTCAGTTGCCGATATAGTGCCGATAAAAATGTTCTGTGAATTGAGCAGCCTCTGTCAAAAATAAAATGATGAGTAGATCTGTGGTTCTGAAAACCCCCCCACAAATAAACAGATAGGCATTCTCTGGAATGTATGGAAGGCCACAAAAAGAGATGAAAAGAGCCATTTTAGAGAAAAGGTCCAGTAGTACTAGAATGGCATCCAAACAAACAACATGTGGTAGTGAGTAATAATAATAATAATTAGCAAACTGTGTTTGTTAATCCTTGCAGTAATGCGGAGAGTGCAGTAATTGAACAGGCTAGGTAGTATGAAGCTTCGTACCATGATAAAAATGTCACTTTCATGTCTGTTGTAAATTGAGACCACCAGAAACCAAGAAAGAAGATGTAAAATCCAATTTGGCCAAAAAAAAAGTGTTCTTCAGCTGTTGTAAAAGTTTAGAGATGAGAGGAATTGGGTTATGATCTCTAATAGTTAACAGAGCTCAGGATGTTGTTGATGTTTTGGAAGGGAGGGTTGAGGATCTGAGATGGATATTGCCATGTTATAAACATAGACTTTATATTCATGAATGCTTCTTTTCTCAAGCAATGTGAGTAGTGCACAACCCAACTCCAGGGGTTCAACATCCAAAGTGTCCAATTAGTTGGCTGAGAAGGATAGAACAAAAGATAATAGTGGGTGACCCATCCATTCTCTGCCACAGTTCCTCAGGCCTCCCATCAAGCCATCATAATTCTGACATTGGAATAAAGGGTCGGCAACCAATTTAACCATCAGTCAATTTGCAAGAAGGTTGATAGCCATGGTTTTAATCTTGGAGTCTTAAAAGAATTCTCTTCTTCTTCCATGGGACTGGGAATGGGTATAGCTTGTTTTGCTGTCAGAGCTTCACCTTGTGCACAGAAATAAATCTCTTTCTAGGAACTCAAATCTGCTCTCTGGAGCTAGCAGCAGGGAATCAAGGACAAGGTCAGATAGATAAGTTGCTTTAATTGTAGATTCAAAGGAGGTGAGACAACAAAGAAGTTCAGCTACTGCAGGACCTAGGAAGCAAGCCATATTTATATCAAACCATTATATTTAAACACTACCTCTTTCTCCCACCCTTATGTGATAACAGACTTCTGCATTTCCGCAGCCGTGGATGTGGAGCATTCCCTAAATAGGGTTTTGATAAGCGACCTATCTGGTCTCAGGTTCCTTTCTTCTAATTTTCCCAAACTCAGCCCACCTAGACAAGGAGCAGCATAACACTTAAAAACATGGCATTTCAAGCACTTGCCTGTCCTCACTCAACCTTGCCCACATTAGTGGAAGGGTTTCTGATCCTTCTAAACAAGCAGAAGGCTAGGCTTTGCGGATACAGGAAAGAAATTGGGAAAATCCATCAGTCATTTCCTTAGCAGTTGCTGATGTTGTTATTAAGGCAATCGAAGTCACATTTTTCTGTTGGCTCAAGAACTGATGAATAGCACTTTAACACGGCAATCTGATTAGGCTCTTAAATACCCCAATTCTAGCAACTATTTGCCAACATGGACTTTAAACAGAATGAAGCTGAAATTCTTACCTGGTTATAGGTATACTTTTGTTCTGAATTAAAGGGTTCATTCTGAAATAAAGACGTTTTGTTATGTTATTACAAATTATGTGAGAAATATGGGCCACCACCCATATTCAGTGCTTCTTGACTTCCCGCCACCGCCATCCAAGTGTTGTTGGCCTCTTTTGGATCTTGCTGGGTTCCTTAGATACTCACTACTTTGCAGGACTTGTATAAGATGGAACTCGCTTACTCTAATTATTATCTGCTTCTTCCTGCTCTTTCAGTGACAGGTCATATATGTAGTGGAGCAGGGGTGGGTTCTGGCTTACCTCGCTGCCGTTTCGCTTCCTCACACGCCGTGCAGGTGCAGGGGCATGTGCAGTACTAAAAACCCAGCTTCTGCGCATGCACAGAAGCAAAAAACAGCTTCTGCGCATGTGCAGAAGCAAAAAACAAGATGGCGGCACCTATGGCACCACCGAGAGAGCCACTTCGGGGGCGTGTCCAGCCGGCCATCGCTGCCGGTTCAGCGAGCGGGTGGGAACTCCCGCTACCGGTTCTAAAGAACCGGTCTGAACCGGCAGGAACCCACCTCTATAATGGAGGGATTGCGTTGATCAGAAGCTTTAGGTAAGTTCCCTCCCACTTCGCTCTGTATCCCACTTCCATAACTTCAATCTGATAGCTGGGCTATTTTTTTTAAATTCAGGTTTATCTTTTTTTTCTGAAGCATATTAGAGTCATGCTTAGAAATAGCTGTGAGGACAATGCTGGCCTTTTGCTGCAGTAGAACAGGGATCAATAGTAAGGGCGGTACGTTTTATGTTGGCACATACTTTCTTGCCAGCTAGAATAATTGATAGACAACATGAATGTGAGCCTGGAAGAGCCTTTTGATGCCATTTATAGCACTAGCAGTTAGACATATACCGCTTCACAGTGCTTTACAGCCCTCTCTAAGCGGTCTACAGAGTTAGCATAGTGCCCCCAATAATCTGGATCATTTTATCGACCTCAGAAGGATGGAAGGCTGAGTCAACCTTGAGCCAGTGAGGATTGAACCCCTGGCAGAATTAGCCTGCAAGTACTGCATTCTAACCACTGCGCCACCACAGCTCCTTTATAGTGTATTCATAATCTATTTATTACTTCATGCTTCTGTAAAATGTCATTTTATATATCCCTTAAAACATACTATGTGAGATTTATAATGCCCACTCTTATCTTTAATATCATATTTCATAAACCTGAAACTTCATGTTATAAACAAGGCATACAAAGAATACAAAGAAAAATAAAGATAATGGAAAAATAAGGAGGGAAAAGGGGAAGAGAAAAAAGTGCAGGGCAAAGGAAAAAAGAAAAAAAAGGCATTGATTTCTGAATTCTTTTGGTATAGTAGAATATGGTAGTAACTTAAGGCTCAACTTTTTACTTTTATATAATAATATATACTGGCAGAAAACTTCTATTTCAAGCAGTCCCAAGTTTAAGTGATGAACATAATCGAGTCTTTTGAGGTTAGAACATTTTGAGACTGTAACATTTTGTAAATCCTGAATGTATAGGAGTGGTTGTTTTGCTTGGAAAAGTCATAATTTGATATATTTTTTTGGACAAAAAATAAAAAAACATTTATTTCATTCTGTTATTACCATGGGGCATGCATAGTTTCTCCATATAGAAAACAGTTGTAATGTATACTGAATTTTGGGCAGTTCTGTGATGGTGGAAAGGAATTTGAAGTTCAAATCAAAAGTAAGAAAATAATTTGGTCAGTGCTTTTTCACTTCTGGTTGCTCCAGGGGTGAAATGCAGCTGGCTCTATCTGGCTCGCACGATACGGCAGGGCCGACTGCGTGAAGCCCCATCCACCTGCACGGACGTCATGACATCCATTTTTTGCGCCATTTTCAGCATCGGAGCATCGGTGCACGCACATTTACGAGCCAGTAGGGAAGATACCGTATTTTTCGGAGTATAAGACGCACCAAAGTATAAGACGCACCTTAGTTTTGGGGGAGGAAAACAAGGAAAAAAGGCCTCTGCCTCCAAGCAATTTGCCAAACAGCAAACAGCACAGATGATATACACTGTTTGCTGTGTATTTCTGTGCATGTGTGCCTGACCCATAGAAATAGCAAAGAATTGGAGAAATGTACATTATGGCAGTATATTAATCCCAGAAAGTTTTCTTAAATGTAATCACACTAACTCCTCCCAATTATTTAAATAGATCTACTCCAAACATGACTAAGTCTGGGTTTAATTCAGCTGCCTTATTTTAATACTAATACTTAATACTAAAACAGGACATTTCAGATTATACTTTTACAGATCTTTAAAATTGATGTGGCTTTCTGGAAGGCTTTCTGCTATTTAAAAGAAGATACAATAGCACTGGGCCTCTTCAGAGCAAGAATTTATTTTAAAAAGCTTCTTCATTTTGTTAAGTTGTCTAGAACATAATAAAACAGTCTTTATAAAATAAGTCTTATAATTTGAACACTCTACAAACATTTAACAAAATAACATATTAGCAGAATCTGCCTCTACCTAGGATAGAACTCACAACCTCCTGACTGTGAGGCAAGAGTTCTACCTCTAGGCTATAGTAGCTGTAGCTTACTTTCTTGCAATTTCAGCGGTGTAACATTGCCAGCAGTTTATCTCCCAGCATTTTGTCTCATTACAGCCACCATAGTTAGTTTCATTTTACCACATGGCTTGCAAGCCTCTGTCAGCTGTAGGTTGGGAGGCAGATAATCTCTTAGTGTGCTAATAAGGCTTCTGTTTCTGTTCTTTTTGCTGCAAAGAGGTAAATTGCTGGCAGGCAGAGGCCAAAGGGTGGGGGCGGCTGGGTGGGGCTACATTCAGTGTATAAGACGCACCCAAATTTTCACCCTCTTTTTGAGGGTAAAAAGGTGCGTCTTATACTCCGAAAAATACGGTAAGTGAATTTAACTCCTGGGTTGCTCCGGTAAGAGTGTGAACTTGTTGAAAAGCAGAAGTACACTTTAGTCTTCCTTTCATTTAATGCCTTGGGATGGGAAACTATAAAAATCTAATCAGTAAATAATGACTATTAAACCAAGAGATAATCATTGGGAGCTCAAGCACCAGTTATTGAGATACAGCAACAGATTGTGAAAATACAAAGCATAGTGAATCAGAACGTATAGTGATGAGAAAAAGCACATACCCTTTTCCCCCGAATCTTATTGATCAATGTCTTAAGTATATTCTGTGGGAGAGAAAACACAAGTCACAAACCAAGTTAGGTTGATGCACGAATCCTTTCCCACTTTTATCTGATTTGAAGAAAATCTCCATTTGGTTAGTCAATGTACTTACTGAAGGTGATGCAGCCCTTTTGCGTCTACAGTTTCTTGGGTTCTGTTAAAGTAAAAATATAAAAATGAAATGAAATGAAAGCAACAATCTTCAGGGTTCTAAATTATGCCCATGCAAAGTCAGTCAGATCATCAAAACATCCGAACTAACTTTTCCCTCTTGGGCAATTTTATCTGAAAGGCTACAGAAAAATGTTGGTAGAAGGTACTTTTAAACAATGCTCACTCTATCAGAATAGGCAAAACTACAGCATGGTGAGTTCACAATATATTGTATTCAGAGGTGGGTTCCTACCGGTTCTAACCGGTTCTTTAGAACCGTTAGTAAACCGGTGGTGACATCACGGAGCTGATTCTGTCGGTGCCGGTCCGTGGGCGCCGCCATCTTGTTTTTGGCTTCTGCGCATGTGCAAAAGCCGAGTTTTCGGCACTGTGCGTGTGCGCCTGCACAGCGCAGCCATGGGCCGCACAATGCGCGCACAGCCACACGGTGCGGGAGGACGCAAACCGGCAGCGAGGTAAGTTAGAACCCACCCCTGCTTGTATTACAGTTCCCGGGATTTCAAAAAGCAAACCAATAATCCACTCAGAATATTGTAACCTAAATAAGAATACTGTACAGTACTAGGAAATCGACATAGCCACTAGATGGCAGAAAAGAGGTACAGGAAACACTACACTGTATACAAAGTTTTGCAGCCCTAATTTGAACGGTTTATAATTGATTCCATCTAAAAATCTTGCTACTCATTCTTCAGAAAAGGCTGAACAGTAGTGCCATTCATAAGTTAAGAAAAGCATGGACTCAAAATAAGCGTAAAAGCTGTTGCAGAAAAAAATCCAAGACAGCCAATGTCTTCTTTTCAAGTTTGAGAAAAATCCTTCTTCAAAGAAAATTAAAAATCCACAAAAAGGACACAAATTAAAAACAACAAAAAGAAAGATAAATATTTTGCTCCATTGTAGTTGTTTCTTTTTCTTCAGAAAGGATTTTCCCCAAATGCATAGAAATGAAGACAAACTGATAATGAAACATAGAAATCCCCGCCCCCCAACTGCAGGGCTTTCTTATGTTAGCTGAGTTTTGAACTGAGTTTTGAATAAATGAAAGCTTCAAAGATCAAATCTAAGAAATAATGGACTGCTCTGCAAGCACAGTAAGTGGATTGATATTAGGTGTAACTTCTGTCATTAGGATTATCCTTGAATTTATATAGAACATAAGAGGAAGAAAAGAGTATTTCCCAGAATAGACACTGAGCTTGTCGATCAGAAGGTCGGCAGTTCAGCGGTTCAAATCCCTAGCGCCGCATAACGGGGTGAGCTCCCATTACTTGTCCCAGCTTCTGCCAACCTAGCAGTTTGAAAGCACGTAAAAAATGCAAGTAGAAAAATAGGGATCACTTTGGTAGGAAGGTAACAGCATTCTGTGCGCCTTTGGTGTTTAGTCATGCCTGCCACATGACCAGTGGTGGGTTCCTACCGGTGCGGCCCACTCTACAGTACTGGTAGTGGCCAGCAGATGGCCCTATTTGAGCGCGGCTGCTCCGGTGCTGTATTTTTGGGCTTTTTTGCTTCCGTGCATGCGTGGAAGCAAAATTTTGGCAAAATCATACATGCATGTCCCCTCGCAAGATTTCGCTGAGAAAATTGTGCGAGGGGCGCACGCGTAGTGAGGGGGCGCGCGCATGTAGCGAGCGAGCGCGCACGCACCAAACATGGCGATGCGCGCGCAGAGCTCCGGTAGCGAGGTAAGAGAGCAACCCGCTCCTGCACATGACCACGGAGACGTCTTCAGACAGCGCTGACTCTTTGGCTTAGAAATGGAGATGAGCACCACCCCATAGAGCCAGTAATGACTAGCATGCATGTGCGGGGGAACCTTTACCTTTACCTTTAGAGACTGTTAAGAGATTTGAAATACCATCATAATCAACAGTCATGACTACTAAGGTAATAAAAGTGATCTATATACAGTATATATATTCATTAATGGTTCTAATTGAGGAATATTGTCTTCAAAGAGTCCTAGAAACTACATGAGCGAAAGAGAAATATTTAACAAAGCGTTCTAATTTAATCAATTACTAATTTTGAAACTGCTTTAAATGGGGAAAAAAATGCTCAGACTGATATACAAGCCATATAGCATAAATAGGCTGTACTGACATTTTTACATGGCATTTGGTGTTATTAAAATATGTGAGAAAGAAAGCCGAAAACAGTTATTTTTAATGTCGACTATAATTCTACCCACCCAACGTACTGTAAGTTTGAACCATATGAAAAATGCAAAGATTTCTGAAAAAGAACTTTTTTTAATCTTAAAGATCCCTGCTTTTTAGGTACAGTAAACTTCAGCAAGGGAAAAGACAATACATTATTCATATTTTGAATGATACTTTTGATGGAACATAATCATCCCTTAATTATCGCACAATTTAAGGTTCAGACAAGCAAAGTTAAACTGTAAGTAAACTAGAGGGGTGTGCCAGGGGAAGAAAACAGCAGGGCTACACTCATTCTCACTATTATGAATAGTGATTTTTCACAGAATAGGCAATTCCATTATGGCCAGTGATGGAAATTGCAGATTAATAACATTATGATACTTATTATTTTTCTTTTTAGGACCCTTAATCCCTTTTATTGAGATGGAATCTAGGTGACTGAATAGAGCTCAGTGTTTACTGGCCGGATGCCCTTCCTGACTCCTATGTGGAGTTTGCAGCTGATATTTTCTCTTTGCGCCCTGATAGAGAATCATCTGTCACTGCCTAGGATTGAACTCTCAGCCTCCTGAGTGGGAGGCGAGTGTCTTCACCTCTAGGCCATTGCGTCGCTCGTTGTGATACTTAAATATAATAAGCATTTCTAAGGGATATGGTTGAGTGGTGTTACAACTTTATGTTATTTGAGAAATAAGTAAAGGTTACCATTTCAAAATAAAATACTACTTATTTTATATGAACTATTCTGTACTTACTTCACCACAACCCTTAATGTTGGAGCCTCCACTAGTTTGGGAACCCTGCCAAGGAAATAAGAAATGGATCCAATTATTTCTTATTGTGAGAGAGCCACTTAAATATCATAGTCTGAGGAGCATGGAATTAAAAAATATGCAAGTGTGTCTTCTCCAAGATCACACATGTTGACAAGAATAAAAGAAAACAGTTACTCTGGGACTGTTTTAGGAAAGCTTTTAAGTTGTCCAGGCAGATGATAGATCAGGGGTGTCAAACTGGCGGCTCGTGGGCCGGATGCGTCATGTGTAGGCCATGCCCACCTTAGCTCCACGAATGGGAAAAACATCACAAAACGTCACATGACGGCAATGTGACGCCGCGAGTTTGACATTTGTGTGATAGATAGATAGATAGATAGATAGATGATAGATAGATAGATAGATAGATAGATAGATAGATAGATAGATAGATAGACAGACAGACAGACAGACAGACAGACAGACAGACAGATCTTTTTTACATTCAGAGCAGAAATAAACATTAATGTTAAGTTTTAAGAAATAGTTCACATCTGTCCATGAAATACATTATCTATACATTGCTTAATATTTACTTTTCCATACTGAGAGCTGCTCCACCCAGTACAGAAAATGCATATAAAAATATTAATATATTTGCACAAAACAACTGAAAATAAATGGAAATGCTCATGTTTCTTTGTATTATCTATTGCTATAGCACTTTTTTTTTTTACACAAATCATACAGCAGTGGTTCCCAACCTTTTTGTGATCGAGTACCACTTGGAGGTCCCATACAGTCGCCGCGTACCACCTGGTTCCAGAGAAACTAAATTCACTTTATTTCCATAATTGTACCGTTCCTTTTTTGGCCCCGCGCATCCAGCAACTGGATTCTCGGGCCGCTGGGACCAGGTGGGTGGCGTGTGGCAACAGTTGTGTTAGGCAGTAAACATTTTTGTGAAGTAAAAAATAACTAACTAAAAATCGTTCATGACCCCGAAAGTATTCGCGTACCACCTGGAAGGCCCTCGCGTACCACTAGTGATACACGTACCACAGGTTGGGAACCACTGTCATACAGTAACACAGTTTTACCTGTCCATATTGGCTGCTGCTCCCATAGGATCCGCTCTGCCCAACCAGAACAAAAAATAAATTATAAAACATTTATTTATTTATTTATTTATTTATTTATTTATTTATTTATTTATTTATTTATTTATTTATTTATTTAATGTATATGACTCCCATCTCACTGTCCAGAGAGACTTTGGGCGGCTTACAATGCAATAAACACACAAATATAAAAACATTAAAATTAACAAGACGTAGATAAAGCTAGGAACGCAGTACACTTGCGGCATAGAGGTGGGATGTTCTCTCTTACTTTTACCAGCCACCTCCAGTGTAAAATGCCCCCCTCTCAATTAATATAACTGCACAAAGCTGCTCTTTATATTCTGAAATTACAATAAACAGAAATGCCCATTTTATTATATTTAAAAGCAGCAATAAACCGAAAAGCTCATTTTGATCTATTATTACAGCACATTTTCTACACATAACATACAATAAAACAGCTTTACCTGTCCATATTGGCTGCTGCTCCCATAGGATCCACTCTGTCAAAAAAAATACAGGGGGAAAAAATCATAAAACAATACATTTAAGCAAGGCTGCTTTTTTAGAAGCTGAAATACATAGAAACACAAATGTATTTTTTTGTGATTATCTATTATGGTAGCATATTTTCTATACACATGATATGGTAACACATTTTTACCTGTCCATAATGGCTGCTGCTCCCATAGGATCCGCTCTGTCCAGTCTGTATAGCAAATATATTATAAAAACAATTAATATAACTGCAAAAGAGTGCTGCTTACATTCAGAAACTGCAAAACGTAAATTTTTATCTATTATTATAGGCCTTTTTCTACACACAACATATAGTGGAATTAGTTTGGATTCCCAGAAGGGAGGGGTGGTATTCCAGGAGAGCAAGAGAGAGTACAGTTGAGGTAGTTTGCTTGGGAGGAAAAGGGTGAAGAGAGCTCCTCCCTAGAGGTTCTCAGTGTCTGTTTTTAATGATGCAAGTAGTCTGCTTTAATCTGGCAAGATTCTGTCTGTAGGTGAGGAACAATAAAGGAAACTGCTTAGAAGTTTCTCTGCATATCTTTCTTTGGTTTTTGGAGCCTGACATTATATGGTAGCACAGTTTTACCTGTCCATATTGGCTGCTGCTCCCATAGGATCCGCTCTGTCCAGCCTGTCCAGAAAATACATTATAAAACATTTGTTTGTTTGTTTGTTTGTTTGTTTGTTTGTTTGTTTGTTTGTTTGTTTGTTTGTTTGCTTATTAAATTTCTATGACTCCCATCTCACTGTCCAGAGAGACTTTGGGCAGTTTACAATGCAATAAACACACAAATATAAAAACATTAAAATTAACAAGACTTAGATAAAACTAGGAACCCAGTACACTTGCAATATAGAGGTGGGATCTTCTCTCTTACTTTTACCAGCCACCTCCAGTGTAAACCCCCCCACAATTAATATAACTGCACAAAGCTGCTTTTTTATATTCTGAAATTACAATAAACAGAAATGCCCATTTTATTATACTTAGAAGCAGCAATAAACCAAAATGCTCATTTTGATCTATTGCTAGAGCACATTTTCTACACATCTCATACAATAAAACAGTTTTACCTGTCCATATTGGTTGCTGCTCCCATAGGATCCACTCTGTGCAGAAATATACATTAAAAATTAACATTAATATATTTTACTTCAAAATGCTAGTCCTGCATCTTTCTTTATGTTTTAAGAAACAAAGCACTGAAAATACGACAATGTAAACCTCAAGCCATTTTAACATTTTGAATATAAAATATAAATATATATACAGTAAGGGATTACAGGGTTGTAAAAAGGGATATATATATATATATATATATATATATATATATATATATATATATATATATATATATATATATATATATATATATATATATATATATATATATATATATATATATATATATATATATATATATATACATATATACATATATATATATATATATATATATATATATATATATATATATATATATATATATATATATACATACATACATACACACACACACACACACACACACACACACACACACACACACACACACCATAAAATAAATTTTAAATAAATCCCCTTCTTCCTGCTAGAGATCTAATTTGTGTCTTCTGTTTCCCAGGGAGGCAACTTCTAAAGGTAGCCTCTGCCAATATGTATGCCTTTGGCTTTCCTTCTGGCAGGGTCTGGTCCAGTGGTGGGATTCAAATAATTTAACAACCGGTTCTCTGCGCTAATGACTGGCTGGGTGGGCGTGGCCATAGGGTGTGACAGGCAGCACTCGGCCTCCTGCATCCCCCTGGGAGCAAAAACAGGCTGCGGGGGACGTGCCACCCCCCGTGCCCCATTTTGGGCCTAGTATAAAGTGACCAGATATTTTTTTTTAAGCGGGACACCATTGACGGGGGGCGGGGCCGCCTGGACGCCGCCATTTGAGTTTTGCCCTCTGCGCATGCGCAGAACGCTGTGCATGTGCAGAGGGCAAAAGAACGCTAATGTCGGCGTCCAGGTGGGTGGGTGGGAGGCGGGAGGCCTTTCCTCGCCTCCCGCCTCCCCTTCGGGAGCCGGCAGTGGCTTGGGCTGGCTGGCTGGCTGGCTGGCTGGCTGGCTGGCTAGATGCGGAGTCTCATGGTCCGGGAGGTTTCCGGTTCTCCTGTGCCTTCCTCGTTCCTCACTTGCGGTGGTTTCAAGCCGGGCCTGGCGCGGTCCCCTGGCCCTTGGAGCACATCAGCGGAACAACCGAGCGCTCCAGGGTTCTAGGATGCCCGAGTGCTGGGGCCGCCGCCACCGCGCCCGCATCCTCTCCCTCGTTTTCTTGGCCGGAGACGAAAGAGGCGGCACGGCCGGATGAAGAATGAGCGAGCGAGGGAAGGAAGGAGGGAATCGTACGGCTCCGCCCCGGATGCACCAGCCGGCCACGCTACCTCCGTCGGGGCTGCAGCAACCCCAGGACCTCCCTCTCCAGGCGCGGCTTCCGGATCCGGACTACTCGCTTCGTTCTCTGGAGAGGCTGCATGTGTGTGTGTGTGTGTGTGTGTGTGTGTGTGTGTGTGTGTGTGTGTGTGTGTGTGTGTGTGTGTTCGTGAGCGCTCCAGCAGCCCAGCGCTGGCGGAGGGGGAGCAGGAGAGCCAAGACTCGTAAGGTGACCAGACGTCCCGCTGTTTCGGCATTCTTTCCAAAAAAGCGTGACTTTTTGGAAAGAATGCGGGACACGGGACACACGCTTGAAAAGCATGTCTGTCCCGCCAAAAGCCTAGTAGGCCTCCCTGAATCCTCCTGGGAGCGAAAACGGGCTGTGGGGGGGTGCACTGCATCCCACCCCTTTTGGGGCCTAGACCTCCCTGCAGCCTCCTGGGAGTGAAAACGGGCCATGGGGGGCACCGCACCCCCTGCACCCCATTTTGGGCCTAGTAGACCTCCCTGCACTCACCTGGGAGCCAAAATGGGGTGTGTAGGGACTCATGGAAGGGACAGAATGGGGCGGAGAGGCCCAGCCAGCAATTTAACTACCGGTTCACCCGAACCGGCCCCAACCGGCTGAATCCCACCACTGGTCTGGTCCCTCATTTTGGAATCCTGCCAAGGAATCTTTCCCCCTCTAGTCTGGATTGCTGGCATTTCTGCCATGTTAGGGCTGCATCTTGTGTAGATGGTATTCCTGAAACAAGTTTTGAGAGGATGGTCATAGTAATCAAGACCCCTCCCAGGACAGTTTTGTGAGGATTGGCAGTGACAAGATTAAGATCTATTGAATCTGTGGGGCTGATACTTATGGCGTTGTCTTCTGCGGCAGTACAGAAATGTGAACCTCAGCATGTCCTCATTTGTCTGTGGGAGTGTATTGACTGTCTTCCTGTATGGGCACTACAAAGACCTAGAACCTGTGATGCCCGGGGGAGGGCATGTCAAAAAAGGCAAATGGTGGTCATCACTGTGCAATTGAAGGCTTCCTACCTTTGATTATAAAAAAGGAGCTTGTCTTCAAACTCTCATCTTAATCTTTTTTCATTGCTCTAGTGAAAACTCCTTCCCCTTATTAGTCGTCCTTAGTTGCTTTCACGAAGCCTGTGACCAAAACTAAGATTTCCAAACCAGGTTTGCATTTTCTACCTGAGGATTTCATTCTCTCCCCTCCTGGACTGTTTAGCATTCTATTCAATATTTGGCCTCCATCCACAACAGTTACATAACCTCCCTGCTTTGACTTAATCTTCGTATAGGATTTCTCTGCTTATCTCTGGCTGTTGTCACATATTGCCATAATTAGATATGTACTGTATTTAAACAATAGTTTTGCCTGTCCATACTGGCTGCTGGTGCCATATGATCCACTCTGTACAGAAAATGTTTTAAAATTACAGCTTTTATTTTACGATAGTCAATATTCAAAAGAGAATTTACAACAAAATTACTTGAAAAATTTGCACACAGCTAATATATATTACAGCTAAGGATGTTATGATATGATTGATATGATAAGAGACACTTCAGATCTCTAACAAACAGAGCTCTTTTCTGCTATTCATTAAATCAGCCCTTTTTTTTCTGTGTAAGCCTGAAACTCTGCTTACATTAAGTGTCACCCTAATTTTAATGAATCCCTTGAAGAAAGAGCAAAACACTTCTGAAGCATTTTTGAACCATGTACAGCATTAATATCCTTATCTATAAATGTATTACTGAGTCCTACACTGTACTGAATGCATTAGTAATAGCCAAACGTTTTTAAGCTGTCTGTATTAGCTGCTGGTGCAATATGATCCTCTTTAAAGAAATTATTGATTTGTTTGCTTGTTAGTTACATACAGTATATTTATAGACTACCTATCTAATTCCCAAGAAACTGAGTGATTAAAACATTATGAAAGAATTATCTCTAATATAAATAGATACATTTATATGTATATATTGTCTATTGTGCAGAATAAGTGAACGGCTGAGAGTGGTGTGTGTGTGTGTGTGTGTGTGTGTGTGTGTGTGTGTGTGTGTGTGTGTGTGTGTGTGTGTAAGTACTGAGGCCTGAAGGAGGTACTTGAGAAGATGTGGAAAATAATAAGATCCTTTGCAGAATCCTCAAACACCCAGGCCTCTGGTAGAGGACCCAAGATTAAGGAAGACACAGACCATCCATAGGGGTGAAAAAGGAATGTATTTTTTCTGAAATGAAATTATAATCACCCTAAATTAAGGCTCTATGAAACTACTCTGTAATATCTTGGGGATACTGACTCTGGGGGGGGGGGAGATTTAGGAGAAGCAGATAGCTATGTTCAGATCAGTGGTGGGTTCTAAATGATTTTGCTAACGGTTCGAGTGCGCGCTCCTGCGTCCAGGTGGGTGGGCAGAGACTCCCGCCGCCGGCACTACCGGTTCTAAGAACCAGTCCGAACCGGGAGCAACCCACCACTGGTTCAGATCCATATAAGGAAGACTGTTAAAGAATGATTTTCCATAACCCGAGAAATTATGGATCATGATGGTTATAAGCCATTGATTTCATTTAACTATAAAGGAATTCCTGACAGTAGAATCTATAAGACGGTTGTTTGGTGTGCCTAGAGAGATTGTGAGTTTTCAATCTCCAGAGGTTTTTGAGACTCCTACTTCTCACTTTTCCTGCACCTTGCAAAGGATAGGATTTAGATGGTTCTAGATTCCGACTCCACAATTCTAACTTTCTTTTGTGTTATTAAGGCATATAACAGAGTAACAGAGTTGGAAGGGACATTGGAGGTCTTCTAGTCCAACCTCCTGCTCAAGCAGGAAACTCTACACCATTTCAGACAAATGGCCGTCCAATCTCTTCTTAGAAACCTCCAGTATTAGACCATCCACAACTTCTGGAGGCAACTCATTCCACTGATTAATTGTTCTAATATATACATATATTGTTCTAATATGTTACATATATTTTTAAATCAAAAGAATGTTTACCTGTCCATATTGGCTGCTGCCGCCGCCATAGGATCCACTCTGTGCAGAAAATGATCAAAAATTATCCAAGGATGATCTTAAATATAATTGTACAAAGCTGCTATACCCTCTTTTTTGTCTTACTTCTATAGTATTTTATAGCTACTTCTCTTTCTTAATTTCTATATCATTCTCCTTTAGTAAGTAAGTCATACAACTGGTAAAAAAAGTATTCACTCCCTACGTATATCCGCAAGATCCATACAAAGTTCTAATATTGTTCAGAACATCAAAAAGTGCATACTTTTTTTCTTAGAAATGTACAATTATATATAATATCTACATCAAACAAGAGTTTTACCTGTCCATATTGGCTGCTGCTGCCGCCACCATAGGATCCACTTGATACCCCCTGTACAGAAAATGTATGAAGTTAATATGTGCAGTTAATTCTTTTCTTGAATAAATGCATCAATACCTACATATGTCACCTGTGCTCTCTGTGTAAAGAGCCCTATCATTTGTGTATAGAACCAGTTAACAGTAGAGGGCAATATTGGCTATGATTTGAGGTTCCTCAAAGGAAAATGATTAAAAGCGCAATTGCCCTTATCCCACCTCTATACCTGTTTTCACACAGAAATTATTTAACTATGAGTTGTCTAGAACATCCCAGCCATGGATAGAATGGGTATGATTCCCATTGGTATCTTTTTCCTATCAAATTGTACAATTACAGGGAGGAAAAACATATTTACCTTTGGACAGTTGCTACCGCTGATTATTTTACCAATAGTGCTCTGTAAGGGAAAATACATGTTCAAATGTAATGAAAATGCATTCTTTTTTGGTTTTGGTTATTTTTCATTAAGAACTACAACAAGTCTTTCCTTTCCAAGACAGACAAAGATTAGACAACATACCGTATTTTTGGAGTATAAGACGCACATTTTTCCTCCCTAAAAGTGGCTGAAAATTTGGGTGCGTCTTATACTCTGAATGTAGCTTTTTCGGAACTTTTTTTTCCAGCCCTAACTAGGTGCTAATGATCTTCCCAGCTCGTACCTTGCAGGCTTTTTCATTGTTACTCTCTCGGGAGAATGTTTTTCCAGCCCTAAGTCTTTGCAGGGTTTTTTTCATTGCTCTACTTGCTCCGAAAAAGTTTTTTTTCTAGCCCTAACCAGGTGCTAACGATCTTCCAAGCTCTTACTGGCTTGCAGGCTCTTTCATTGTTACTCTCTCCGAAGAAGGTTTTTTTAAGTCCTAACCAGGGGATAAAATAATGTGCTGAAGCTGACCAGACTAAGGACGCTAGCCAGATGAATACCTGGTAGGTAGATTTCCCCCCCACTATTTTCCTCCCCAAAAACTAAGGTGCGTCTTATACTCCGGTGCGTCTTATACTCCGAAAAATACGGTAGATTAATGGACACAACTATTCCCTCAACAACATTATGGAAGTAATTTGGCATATTTTTCCAAATATGCCAAAACTAAGCTTTTCAGTTTAGTTTTCACTTGTGGTGAAAGTGACCTTGGTAGTTTTCCATTGATGTATGAGTCAGCCTCATCCTGCTCAGGTTGCATATTTAAGTTTTATCTTTCTTCCTTGTTAAAATGGAGACTTTTCAATCATTGCAAAATAAACTACACCTTTGTAATCTGATTCAGGTACTTTCTAGATCAACCCTTCCACCTACAACATACAGTGAAAGCTTTCAATTATATTTTATTAGCTATATGAAAGGAAAACATAGGCAATTTTTGCATGACTTCATAAAATATTTCCATCATTACTTGAATTTTAACATGTTTGTTAACCTATTTGTTAACAACATTAGCTAGGTTTCTAGTTTAGCTTCATCTCTTAAGTAATAGCTTCAGAGTCGCTTTTGGTGAGTTGGGCAGCTATTCAAATTAGATTAATACACACATGAATAAAAATATTTTAACATATTGCAAATAATACATTTACTTAGTGACTTACAGTTTCCAATATCTGATGCACAGTTATTCTAAGGTGGCTGAGAATTAGTCTAAAATAGCATAACATAACTGAGAATGCACAGAAGGAAAATAACAGAAAGTCTCCTTTGACTGAAGCTATTGTATTTTATTTAAAACAAACAGTTAATTATTATACTATTACTTAACATTCCACATAAGCAGTGGTGAGTTGCTACCGGTTCGCCCCAGATCGGGCAAACTGGTAGCAGCGGTGCCGGGAGGCACTGCCCACCCACCCGGACGTCTCTGCGCATGCGCAGAAGCGCCCCATGTGTGTGCGCACACGCTCCCAATAGCGAACCGGTAGCAACGGAATTTGAAACCCACTACTGCACATAAGCTGCAATGTTATGTCATTTGCCACTTCAAACCGTCATTGGGAAAGCTTGTCAGATTAATTTAAGCGCCATTTAAATCAAGGTAGGTGGTTTAGAAAAAGGGACCTACCCCATCACAAGGATTTCTGATCCCCTGAGAATACGAACCACCCTGTAGTAAGGCAAAAAGAAACAAAGTCATATACTGTAACTATTTCTTTTTAAGAGAATATAGTATCTCAATCACTGCTATATAGTATATTGATCACATAGTCTTTCCATTGTGAGTCAGCATCCTAGCCTCTATGTGGCACGAACAAGCTGGAGATGGCTACAAATTGCTAGAAAAATAATGGGCCTCTGTGTTCTGTAGTGGCACCCATCCCTTCTTGGTGCCCTCACCCCTCTTACAGTAAAGAAATGCAACTGAAGACAAAGTTCATTTTGTTGTTCCGCCAGTTAGCCTGGTTTAAGCTGGATAGTCCGGGTTGTGGAATGTGGGAGAGTATGTAAAAATGCTCTGTAGTGTAATGCTGTAATGCTCTCATTAACTGATGCTGCTAAGCTGCTCCTAATGACAAATCTTGGAACACCACACATATCTCTTGCATAACAGTAAATCAATCTCTTGCCAAAGGATTTTGAAATCATGCTGAGAACCCATGGTATATAAGAGCTTGCTCCCAATGGAGGTAACAACAAAAAAGAACTGAAAAAAGCAGCTCAAGGAGATGAAGTTTTACTGCTTTTTAAGCAGTGGAAGAATCCTATGAATAAACAGGGGGTTGCTCAAGCACTGCAGAATAGAAAGCATTGAAAAATAATTCTCAAATTTGTGTGGATGTTAGGAGAAAATTCTGTAGCAGGCACTGATGATACCCAAACCAGCATTCATTCATCAGCTGCCAATCACCAATGGTAAGTGGGTCACACCAAATTTAGAATGCCCATCCTAAAAGAATAGTGTGTGTGTGTGTATGTGTGTGTGTGTGTGTGTGTGTGTGTGTGTGTGTGTGTGCGCGCGCGCGCGCGCATGTGCATGAAATCTATAACAGAAGAGGTTATTTTTCTTGTTGAGAAGATGTTCTATATTCTGAGTACAAAATAGGCAGAAACTGCACAGGTACATAAAACTTAATTGTCTGAAAACAAATAATGGTTTATAAAGGAAAGCTTACTTCATCTGATGCTACTAACAAAAAGGCTTTGGTTACAAGGCAATTGGTCATGAGAGTATGTGCTAGATTTCCAAGAGGAAAGTGTGGGATGCCCTAATTTGCTCCCATGCTCAAATAGATCGAGAGTGGTGGCTGTGAAGATCTGGAGCTGCCAAAGCTCTTAACTTAAGTCAGGTTGTTGGGAAAAAGAAATAAGAAAACGGAATACATATTTGCTTATCTATTTGTTTACTTTCTATCTGTTGACAAGAGCAATAGAAAGTAAACCCACCCTTCCTATAAAGGAATAAGATTCATTCATTCATTCATTCAGTGCAAACTGAACCTTTGTAAAATGGCCAATCTTTTTAAGCAAGAGTGGAACAGGCTAAAATGATGGAATATTAAAAATAGGTCAGCCTGATTATTTCCAAAGATTGCTGTGATAAGCCATCCAGAAAGGTGAATAGTTTTTAATAGTATATTATGGTTGGTCACAGAGTCAGACAGATGTTTTAGACTGGATTTGGGATTTTTATCCATCTACTGAGTTCTTCCCAAGAACCTGGGATTAGCAGATGTGGATGTTTGATGGTGTTAAAGGTAGTAGTGATATTAAAATCATTGCAGGCTGTAAGCTGTTCCAAATAAGGTTGCCTTTTGCAATTGACTGATAGTGATTTTGTCAATGCTGATGGAGTTCAAACTGTGCTCCAGATGTTTTGAGATTGACCCAAGGTGCCTATTATTATTATCTTTGCTTTTGTTTGCCACAGTTGTTCTAATTATTATTATTCAAAAAGTACAGCAAACCAAGCAGCAGCTTTTGCATTTTCTGAAACAGATTCACTGAAAGATTGATTTTACCTGGGAGCCATAACCTTGATGGGATGAACCACTCTGCAAAGAAACAAGATTTTTTTTGTAAAAAAATACACAAAATTCTTAGTAGAAATAAAACAAGACAATATGTTCTGTCCTTACCTGGCTACTTCCAAAACTTTGCTGAGATGATGATCCAACCTATGGGAGAAATGACAAGTGAAAACATTGTAAATATGGATCTTATGTGAGTACCAAGGATTATACACTATATCTTTCTAATGAAGATGTGCCTATGGTTGGCCAGGAGGTCTTAAAACAAAGTTAAATTCAGCCAATTGAGGATGGGCTGCTTTTTGTTAACACCGTAAGAAAAGGATGGGTAATTCTGGATTCTTTGTCCAAAATATTCAAAATAGCAGAGCAAACCCTAAATGAGTTTACTTTCTTCCACTTGAACAAGACAGTTATATCATAATATTCAAGCAGAGCATGATTGTTATCTCATTTGATAAGTTATCCTGCCAAATAATTTTTACACTCTTAATTTTAAATAACTTATTTCTTCACATTGCAAAAATATGCTCTCTCATGTAAGCGACCTGCATTAAATAAATGTCTCTTCCTCTTTCGTGACTGCATTTTAAAAAGCCAGACTGACGGTACATTAGCTGCTAATGTTTGATCAATAATTTCCAAACTCTCTCTGTAAGCATCGCCTGCCATATTGTCTGAGCATGAAGCTGAGGCTTCTCCCAGTGTGAGGGACATTTAAATAAAGTCAACATTGTTTCAAATTTGCTGGAATTGTCCCGCAGACAGGACATTTCCAATGGATGTTTTTGTGTAAATGATAAACCAAGATTGCTGTTTTGTCCAGATCTGTCCTATGCAAAAATGACCATGCAACATGACAACCTAAAATGCTAGCTTGGGGGGGGGAATCTTTGGAGCATATAGAAACTTTATTCCAAAATTTATATTACATCAATCTTTTATTAGGATTTTGTGATTTTTCTTATGGCCCCAAAGGATATCTTTGGTTTTTTTCTAGTCTTAGATTATTTATTGAACATATTATATTAACTATATAGGTTTATCTGTCCACAGATGGCTGACTGGAGCACTATTACAATGAAAATATATGCATGTAGATGATTTATATCTTCTTCAGAGCATCCAAAGTTTTTGAAACTTATTTACTGTGGAACAGGTTCAAAGAAAGAGTGTTTCTGCTGAAGTTCTTTTTTTTTAATTGTGCAATCATTCTTGTTTTATTCATAAAGCTTTACATATCAGATGTTGCTGTTTTCTGCTGGAATTTTCCCATGTTTTTCTACTGAGTTTCTCTTTGCCTTTTCCCCCTTACATTTCTACATTTCTATTCAGTAGGAACAGTACACCTTTTGACCATATTAAAAGCCAGTGCTCTGAAAGCAACTGAAGTGTTTTGAATGTAAGAGATCTGCTCAAGGTCAACGGCTTCATTGGACCAGATGTGGCCGGGCGGGCGGGCAGTGTGCCCACATGACACCTTGGCACATGAGGATTGGATGATTTGCCCAGTGGGGTTATGAGGGTGGGTTTTGGGATGCTTTGTATATGCATTTTTGCGCGCTTTTGTTTCAGAACTTGCTTTCCTTTTGTTGCTATCACTTCTTGTCTAGTAAAATTACTCATCTCTATAAACATGGAGTTGGGGTTTTTATTTCCTGGACTTTGAATGGAGGCACACTTGACATTTTACAAGTTTTTTTAACCGTCCATGACATTACATAGGAAAGAACAATTTTAGGGGAACATTCTGTCAAACAAGAAATAGTTTTGGAGGGCATAAAGACAAATAAGGGAACACAGTGGCAATCTCAAGCCAGAGCCCTTTTCTTTTTACTTAATATATTTTGTTGTATAATTTCACATAATAATAAAAAAATCCAGTCAACGCAGTTCTCAAATGTTAGAGCATAGAATTTTACACAAGCCTGTAATGTGGCCAATGCAGATTTGTTTAAGTTCAAAGGAAAATAGTGCTCTTATTTTGTGTTTAGCATTTTTCCATGCAAAAAAGAAAAAAGAAAAAAAAAAGGAATGGCACAGTCTTGTTAATCAGTTAAAAGATTGGGAATATTTCGTCTAAAGCAAGTTCTCAAGCACACATTAGCAATGCCACCTCCTGTTCACTAATGGACTGGCGTTGCTTTTTGGATGTTTAAGCACTGGATGTCACAATGATAATTATAGGGAAGAAAATCCAGTAGTTCAAAAATCAACAGCTGCTAAATCCATGTTCAGCTTGTCATCAGTTTCTCAAGGCAAAAGAATTTGGCAATTAAGGAAATTAGAAGCACATCTTCAATGAGTTTGGGGCGGGAATGGCCACTAGGTACCTTTCTGACATCAAAATATACAACAACAAGTATTTGAAGAATCACAATTTCCCCTCAATGATAAATAAATCTTACCGGTTTACAAGGATTCTTGTGAGGGGTATTTCCCTGTGGGGAAATAATTAAATCAACAGCTTGTTAATTGACTATCAATTAATTAAAATATTAGTATTTACACATTACAGCTTGAGTTGAGAAAAAAAAATGCCTCAACTGAAGAAAAGACATTGCAATCATAATCAGAAATAGGAGTTCTTCAGCCAACAGATGGATTCATGACTCAAAATTGATTATACAACTTTCTGTTTGAATATGATGAATTTCCACACATTACAATAATCAGAATGGATACAAGCAGGCATTCATCAGATTATGGAAATAAACAGCTGGCTCATATGTAACTCTAAAGAATAGTTTAATATAATGAAAACAAGCCACAGCAAGTTTTCATATTCTCTTTTCTTCTTCTAATGTGGCTGGGGGGGGGGGGAAATGAAAACCTTGCTTCTCTTTTTTTTAATTAATTGTTGCTTGTGATATCATTTAAACCTAACAATACTGTTAGCTAATTATACATTAAAAGAAGCTATTTTTTATTAGTCAAACATAATTCAAAGAAAACATGTATAATTTTGCTGACCTCCTTGCAGCCATGTTGGATGAGTAGGACAAGAGAGTAGATTTACTCTCTTTTCCAACTTAGACAACCATGGCTTAAGATTATATGCAAGCTTTCCCAATGTCAAATTGAACTGCAGCTATTACATTAAAATTGTATTTTGCGTAAAGTAGCGTAGGGTGGAAAGTCCTCTCTTCACAAGGAAAACATAGGAAACACTTTAGCACAGTAGTTCTCAACCTTCCTAATGCCGCGCCCCGTGCCCCGCCCCCCCGCCGTGCCCCACCCCGCTGCCCCACCCGCCGCCGCGACCCCCGCTCTGCCCGCCGCCATTTGGCTTCTTTTACCCTCTGCGCATGCGCAAAGCGTTCTGTGCATGCGCAGAGGGTAAAAGAACCCAAATGGCAGCGTCTGGGCAAAGTCTCCCGACCCCTGTGAAAGGGTCATTTGACCCCCAAAGGGGTCGCAACCCCCAGGTTGAGAACCGCTGCTTTAGCAGGTTGTATTTGTGAGGAAAGATACTAACCTGACCACAAGGATTACTGCCAGTTGATACAATAGATCCACTGCTGCCAAATGTAGATGATGATCCAGTAGAGGGTCTCCCGCCATCAACTATAATTGAGGTTCCACTACTGCTAACAGAAGAAGGTCTACCGCCACTAACTATAATCGTTTCACCCTGCTGAAAATAATAATAATAGCACTACTAAAGACATCATTTTTGTATGAAATGGAACATATTTTATTGATTTATTTATTTATTTGGGAAATCTTCTATGCTGCCCTACTCCCTAAGGACTCAGGGCGGCGTACCGCATTTTAAAGAACACCAAACAATAAAATCATTAAAAACAATTTTAAAAAAGTTAAAAAAAGACATACAACACCATGCATACATGGGGGAGGGTTAGGGTTATTTCTTAAAATAACCCTAACATCTACAAATCCTGGTGTGAAAAAGGCATTGTCACAGACTGTACAAAGACAAAGGAGAAGAAAATTAGCTCTCCAATTGCTAAAAAAAAAAAGTAAGCAAATAGGAAATATCATAAAATTGTTGAGTTCAAGAAGGACGTTATATGTACATGTTTTGGAGATTAATGGGTGGGTGGGAGGGTGGATGGATGGGTGGATGGATGATACCGGTAGATAGAATGATAGATAGAATGATAGATAGATAGATAGATAGATAGATAGATAGATAGATAGATAGATAGAGAGAGAGAGAGAGAGAGAGAGAGAGAGAGAGAGAGAGAGACAGACAGACAGACAGACAGACAGACAGACAGACAGACAGACAGACAGACAGACAGACAGACAGACAGACAGACAGAATGCAAAATATAGTCTCTTTTGAACAAAAATCTGAGTTGAGCAAGACTCCAGATATCATTATTGTCTGTATTGCAATGGAATCCGTACTGGTAAAGAATACAATTACTCTGTCGAAAACCTTCCCAGGGTGAATGTTTTCTATAACTTCGGGGATCATTTAGACAACTAACTTCTGCAGGTTTATCTGTGAGCTAAATAAGGGATCACAAACAAAATTAGTGCCATATCCATGAAACTTCTTGTCGATCCTACTGCTGGTTTGCATTTGACAAGTTCTCTGAAGAAAACAATTTTTCTTAGTTTTTGGAGTGAGTAAAGGATTTAAAATATCCTTCTCTGCACTTATTCTTCCAAGTGAGAATTTGATAGCATAAATCAAGATTTTTAAATCCCAGCAGCCTTACCTACATACATGGATAGAAATCTCTGTTAGAGAAGATTGCTTCTATGAAGAAATAATGCATGGGGCGGTTTCATAAAGAATTCCTTTCCACATTTATCTTTGCCCTCCCAGAAAAGGGAGTGAATTTTTATCGGAAGGAACTGTACCACAGGTTCCTCCCACCAGACTTTATTTATTTATTTATTTATTTTGGTTTTCTTATATGCCGCCCAACTCCCGAGGGACTCAGGGCGGCGTACAGCAAAAATACAAGAGCACCAACAATAAACATTAATTAAAACCAAATACAAAAATTAAAAATTCAATATTAAAAAACATCCATCAGCCAGACATACCCGGGGGAGAGCTCAGATGGATTAGTCTCTACCCCCAGCCTGCAGGAAAAGCCATGTCTTGACGGCTTTTCGGAAGGCCAGCAGGGTGGGGATGGTTCGGGTCTCTGGGGGGAGTTGGTTCCAGAGCGCGGGGCCCGCCACAGAGAAGGCCCTCCCCCTAGGGCCCACCAGCCGGCATTGCTTGGCTGACGGGACCTGGAGGAGGCCAACTCTGTGGGCCCTAACCGGTCGAAGGGAAGTATGAGGCAGAATGCGGTCCCGGAGATAGCCTGGTCCTAAGCCATGAAGGGACGTTAAAAGTTTCAGAGATTTTCAGAAGTATATAGTGAGGAATAATACTTAAACTGTAGATCACATTGTTACTGGCTGTAAGCTGAGGGCATATACTGGTCCAGTATCCTGATTTTATCAATATAAACAATGCTGTGCTTCAATGGTTAGATGGCCTTGGTATTTGAACATAGATCTTTTTAACATTTATTATTATATTTTATTATTTAACATTTATATTTAATCTAGGTGATATGTGAATATATTTTGATACTCTGTGTATGATATGCCATACGCCATGGGTCCCTAACCCCCAGTCCATGGATCGCACCGGTCCACGACATGCCAGCAACCGGTTGGTGCAAACAAGCAAAGCCTCATCTGTGGGATGCAGGTAGCATGCAAAACCATGCCCCTGCAGTTCCACGGAAAAATCTTTCTCCACAGAACCAGTGCCCAAAAGGTTGGGGGCTGCTGCCTTACGTACATACCGTATTTTTCAGAGTATAAGATGCACCCTTTCCCCCCCTAAAAGAGGCTGAAAATTTGGGTGCGTCTTATACTCCGAATGTAGCTTTTTTGAAGCTTTTTTCCCCCAGCCCTAATGAGGTGCTAATGATGTTCCCAGCTTGCAGGATTTTTTTAATTCCTACTCCCTCCGAAGAAGTTTTTTCCAGCCCTAAGTCTTTGCAGGCTTGTTTTCATTGCTACTCCCTCTGAAGAAGAGTTTTTCCAGCCCTAACCAGGGGATAAAATAATGTGCTGAAGCTGACCAGACTAAGGACGCTAGCCAGATGAATACCTGGTAGGCAGATTCCCCCCCCCCATTTTCCTCCCCCAAAACTAAGGTGCGTCTTATACTCCGAAAAATACAGTAAATAAATCCTCCAGATTTCTCACATTGATATGTATCATCAGAAATAGCGTCCGTCCGCCCCCCTCCCCAAAAAAATCCAAGTGAAGCCAACAGGGCTCATGTATGACAAAAGAAAGTTTACCTGAGAGACAGAAGAACCACCACTCTGAGATGAAGAAGACTGTATAGTCTGTTAAGAAAGTGGAAATATATTTTGGAATCCAAAGCTTGGAACATTGATATGATAATTATGATGGATGTACTGAATATGGACAGGAACAAAAATGATAACTCCTCACTATTAGAAAGATTTTCAATCTTGGGATCCTTATTTGCATTGTTGCATTTGCATTGTTTTCCATGGTCAAAACGTTGACCATGGAAAATCAGTCTTCCCATTATGCTGATTTAGAGCCAGCTGGCTCTAACTCAGCATAATGGAAAGACTGATTTTCCATGGTCAACATTTTGTGATGTGTTAAAAATGAGGCTGAATTTGCTGTTTCTCCTTCTGCGTTTTTCTCTTTCTATATCTTTTTGTATATTAAAACAACACTTTAAAAAAAAGGTGCACAAAAGACACGCATTTGATAGTGTGTATCAAATACCAAATGACCCCAAAGGAGTAAAAACAGTTTCAGTTTTGAGAATATATTTACCAATTTACAGGCATGGCTGTTGTAGGAAGGAGAGGTCTGTTTATTAAAAAAGAAAGAAAGAAAAAAAGAAAGAGTTATTTGGAAATGAAGTGATGGAATGATTAGAAGCCAGACAGTACTTCTAAAGCATACATAAAATATATGTAAAGTTTTCCCTGACCAGTCGTGTCTGATTCTAGGGTGCGGTGCTCATCTCCGTTTCTCGGCCAAGGGAGCCAGCATTGTCTTAAGACATTTCCTTGGTCATGTGGCCAGCATGGCTATATGCCAGAGGTGCACAGAATGCTATTAGCTTTGTATCAAAGTGATACCTATTAATCTACTCACATTTGAATGCTTTCAAACTGCTAGGTGGAAAGGAGCTGGGGCAGGAATGGGAGCGCACCTTATTGTGCGGCACTCGTGTCTCGAACCTGGGTTGTCCACTTTCCAGCCGACAAGCTCCATGTCTTTAACCCCTGAGCCATTGTGCCCCCAAAGTATATGTATGTGTTAATATTTCATATTTTTGTGGAATTCTCTCGGTAATGTTTTACAGCTGCAGAAGTCCAACATTTCTGTTTTGTTACACAGATGTTAATTTTTGCTAATTTTTGAATGTCCTATCCAATAGTTGCTGTTAAACACACCTTCCCTACTAGCTTGGCTTTTATTGAGGAGACCAGTCATCCTTGATTTAGTATCCTTTGGCAGATTGCAGGATGCTAGTGTTCAGTAGCCTCCATATGTCTTGCTGGTGTTACCACCTTCACCGCAAGCTATGATTCGGCAAGGAACAGTAGACAGTTTTGCCTCCAATCATGCTTTCTTTATCTTCTAAAACAAAGAAAAGCAGCTGCCTGTCTTCCTCACCCGCGTATCTCAGCAGAATACCTCCTGCTTGTGGATCTAACCACAGTCTCTAAACCAGTGGTTCTCAACCTTCCTAATGCAGCACCCTGCACCCCACCCCCACCCGACCCGCCGCCACACCCACCGCCATGCCCACCGCCCCACCGCCACCATTTGGGTTCTTTTACCCTCTGCGCAGGCGCAAAGTGTTCTGCGCATGGGCAGAGGGTAAAAGAACCCAAATGGCGGCATCCAGGCAAAGTCACCCGACCCCTGTGAAAGGGTCATTCGACCCCCAAAGGGGTCGCGACCCCCAGGTTGAGAACCGCTGCTCTAAAGAAAGAGTTCTCTCCTTATTCAAAGCTGAGCTTAGCTGCATGTTGCCATTTGTTGCCACATCATCCGCATCTAAGTCCAGATAAACCATCTAGCTAAGCCTAAAAGCAAGAATTAAAATGGAAGGTTGGAAAATTAAGCCTGGCTCAAAGTTTTGGTGGGAGTACCTTTGGACCTAGTTTAGACCAACACTTTAACTATTACATTGCACTGGTTCTCTAGTAATAGCTAGTTAGACCTTTGACTCTAGACCTAGTTGTCCAGCCTAGCAGCGAAGGACAGATTTATCCTCCTCTAATTTGTCAACTCATCCTTCAAAATCAGAGGGATACCTTTCAAACTACATTGATTCAGTGATGCTGATAGCGAAAGAGTGCTTACCTTATCACAAACTTTCATAGGTTGTCCACTCTAGGGAAACATAACAGAAGCCATTTTAAAAACAAGAAGCATTTCACGTACAGGTAGTCCTCAACTCACAACAGTTCATTTAGTGACCGTTCAAAGTTACAACGCCACCGAAAAAGTGACATGACTTTTTTTCACACTTATGACCATTGCAGCATCTCCATGGCTGCATGATCGGAATTCAGATGCTTGGCAAGTGGTTCGTATTTATGACATGTGCAGTGTCCTGGGGTCATGTAATCCGCTTTTGCGACCTTCTGACTATAGCAATAGCAATAGCACTTAGACTTATATACCGCTTCATAGTGCTTTACAGCCCTCTCTAAGCGGTTTGCAGAGTCAGCACATTGCCCCCAACAATCTGGGTCCTCATTTTACCGACCTCAGAAGGATGGAAGGCTGAGTCAACCTTGAGCCTGGTGAGATTTGAACAGCTGAACTTCAGCTAGCAGTCAGCTGAAGTAGCCTGCAGTGCTGCACTCTAACCACTGCGCCACCTCGACTAGCAAAGTCAATGGGGAAGCCAGATTCACTTATCCACCATGTTACTGGCTTAACATAGGCAATGATTCACTTAACAAGAAATGGCAAGAAAATTCGTAAAACTTGGGCAAAACTCACTTAACAACATAAATTTTGGGCTCAATTGTGGGCGTAACTTGAGGACTACCTGTGGTTATGTCACAAATAATACATTAGAAGAATATGTTGGAAGAACATCCGATACAGTATATAATTGTGATTGCTTTTCCTGTTAAACAAACCTAATCTCTTGAACGTAAACTTTAACTGGGTCTATTATGTTAAGTGTAATTAAGAAGCTGAATAGAGAAGCAAGATCTTTATAGTTTTTCATTTTTCCTTAACATTTTTCTCACAAGTGCAGGTTTAAAAAAAACAAACATCAAGTGAGTGTTGATACCTTGGTTGTAACTGACTGGCTGACTCGTTGCCCAAATCTGATGTTGTGGGCTGAGAAAGAATGACGGATGCAAGTCACCCAGCTAGATTTCATGCCTAAGGTGGGACTAGAACTAGATCTCACAGTCTCCTGATTTCTAGCCTGGTGCCTTAACCACTGGACCAAACTGGCTCTCTAATCAGGTCTTTATAGTGAAATTAAAAAAAAACTCAGATAACACAAAGAGGTTACTAAAAATATTTTCTGAGGGAATTGAATGGGTATCAAGAAGAGTAATGCTTTTATAAGATATTAAAATGTGGGCTAAATGCAGAACTAAAGGAACTACAAATGCTCCAGGGCAGCTCTCCTAACCTGGCATGACCCTGATGTATTAGGATTACAACCAATAAAATTTCCAATGATCAAGTTGGCCAAGAATTCTAGGTATTGTAGTTTCTCTTCTGTTTAATTAAGAAAATTAAGCACTTAACAGAATCTAATTTTCATTTCTTATCTGTGTTTAGCATCCAGGAACTGGCAGCTAAATCAGATCTGCATACGGAGGAAGCCAGGATTAAATTCTTAGGATTTTCCAGCAATTATTTTAGGATTGTCTGTTGTCCTACTCTGAACATTTTTAATTAAAGTGCTCCTCCAGTACAATTAACTGCAGCTGCTCTTCTTTAAAATAGTCAACACAGCTTTACACACTAGGCAGATCCAAATCTGGATTAAAACTCGTGAATGTTTCCATGAAGTTAGAACAGCCTATAGATCATAAAGTAATTTCAAAGATTGCCCATTATTTGTTCAGCATCAGGTTTAGGATTCTGAACACTGTGATTGAATTAATGCATTGCTCTAAACTAAACTATGATTTATTTTAATGATTTATTAAACAACTTCTGCTGGCCTGAACCACATATTCTGGAAGCCCAATCCAGGTGACATTATGATTTAGAATGTGAATGTACTTGATGTATAACATTTGTGGTGAAAAGAAAGTCATGATATCTTTTTGAAAATAGGATTTGCAGGTTAGTGATCCAAGGCACATTAGCAGTGGACATAATTTTTATGATTTTATCAACTGAAGGATCGAATGCAAATAAATAATAGTTACCTGAATTGTAATACGGATATCACTTTGAGGATTTGAGCCCTGTAGAAGAAAGCAACAATTTTACATATCATTAGTTGTAGAACTGCAACTATTTTATAGAGTTTAATCAACTCTTCCCAGCCCTCATGTAATTACCAGTTAGGATAACTAAGGATTGTAGGATTCTGGGGTACTGACAAACCTCTGAATTCTTTACTATTTATCCACAAAATTTGTCATTGCTAAATGTAAACAAATAAGTATATTTTCCTAAATGCAGATATTAATTTTAGATCATCCAGAAGATTAGTAGTAATTTTTAACTATAACCTGCCAAATTTATGACAATCAATCAAATACATATACCAAATAGAGTGTTAGATATCATTCCCCCCCCCCAAAAAAAAGGTTTTCCAAATGTTCCAATCTGAAAAAGTGGCATTTATCTCTATTCCAGCAGTCCATTTTTACAGTTTTATCGAGAATTCCGGTAGCTTGGATAGACAATCGTTAGTCTCTATTTGTTTGGGGAATCATAGACTGCAAAGACCTACATTCGCAGGTGCACAAAATTAAGATCAGGACAACCAAAACTGATCTAAATTTAGAGCCCCCCAATTGTCTGGACTTGCAATCAATATCTGAGATGTGAAAACACCAGTCAATCAGGACTTCTCCTCACTTAGAAATAGGAATTTATCAGGGGCTGAGTTTATTTTAAGAGTCACTGTCACTTGATATAACAAGTAGGTCCTCTCTCAAGTAAATAAATAAATAAATAAAAATAAAATCGAAAATTTTCTTTGCTGCACCAGGTGCTGTTGGGCTATTGTCTCTGTAAAATATATTATCTGAGAGTAGAGCAAGCCAGCAGACATATACAGTACAGCTTACCCAGTATTTGTCTGAATAAAACAGGGTTGGAAAAGCAGGAGGTAGGGAAATGGGGAATTATAGCAGGCAATCTGTCTGTGAAAAGAGCTATAAACAAAAGATGATCCTGTTGTGTTCTGACTGACCTATAAATGAACCATAAACTTGTTTTGACTAGACGACCTCTGACTGAACTGCAAGTCGTTATGTTTATAGTTGAACTCTACCTGAACTGTTGTTGCCACCCTGGTCATGTGTTTGAATGCTCATACGCTATTGGTTGTTGTGTCTGACAGCTCCCTACAAAAGGGCTATCTGTCAGACTGCAAGTTTGCTGGTTGCTTGAGTGAGCTAATAAAAGAGCTGTTCTGAAGTCTGTCTCCTGCGATCTTTGCCCACAATTTAACAATCCTAAATTTCATAAAATCTTCAAAGAGTGATTTAGAACTGGAGTTTTTAGGTCGTGCAGAGCATGTATATAACAGCAGCCTCGAAGAAAATCATTCCGAATAAAGCTCAGAGAAAACTTACATGGCAAAAACAATTCATACAGTAACGATTTCTCCACTCAAAAAGAAAGAACAATTTCCTTTATCGGTTGAAAATACCATTTATATTGTCATACGCTGAAACAATCTGTGAGGCAAGAAAACTATTCATTGCCTACCATTTTTGGATGATGTATCAAAGGGGCTTTGTTTTCAGTCATTTAACCATAAATCATTAATTACAGATACAAAAAAAAATGAAAACAGCCTTCCTTTTATCTGAGGTCTTGTGAACGAAATGAGTGGGAGTGGCAAAGCCTAATTAGGTTTCTCAGCAGATGGCACTATTTCTAGGAGAATGAAACAATTCCCTCTTTTTTCTGTTGTCTCCCACACCCCTTCAAAATCTCTTCCATAAGATCCCCCAGGCTCTGTTGCAGATTCTGAAAAGTTAACAGGAGGTCACAAGGGTGAGGCTGAAGAAGAGAAAACCCCTCTCTCAGATTTCATTCAAAATTATGTACTAGTACATTGTTTCCATACTGAAATTTCTAATTTAATGTACAGTACTTCTTCTCCTTCAAAAACTACACACACAAAAAAACCCCACAACCACTGCTAATGGAAACTTGCAAGATTATCAGCTAGCTGCCTCTACAAGTAAGGTTGTAGTCCAGATAGCTTACTCCATGCTCCTGTGGTAACATCATCTCAACTCAATGTAGTAATTTGCCATGTGATTAAAGAAGGGAATTTAGCTATCCATTTTTATCTGTAATTCATGATTAATGTATGGTTAAATAACTTAAAAAGTTGAAAGGAATAAATGAGAAAAGAAATCATACCTGGCTGTGGATCTTTTCACCATATTTAGTGCTCTGCAAAAGGACAGATATTAACAGTTAAGGATGGTATTTTCTTGCAGATTAATCTTTGTGTTGTGGAAATATATACTGTATGCATTTTACCCCAATTATTTTGAGTCTACAATAATTTCTTTTCTACAAATGAGTACTCTTTTCATCCTTGGAGATAGAGAAATAGATGATAGATAGATAGATAGATATGCATGTATTTATTTATTTATTTATTTTATTATTGGTTCTTCTATGCCGTCCTACTCCCGAGGGACTCAGGGCGGCGTACAGCAAATTATACAAGAACACTAATAATAAACAACAGTTCAAAACAACAATTAAAAATTACAAAAAGATTAAAAATGTTCACCATCAGCCATACCAGGCAAGAGCTCAGGTGGAACTAGGCTCACCCCCTGCCTGCAGGAAGAGCCATGTCTTGACGGCTTTTCGGAAGGCCAGCAGGGTGGGGATGGTTCGGGTCTCTGGGGGAAGTTGGTTCCAGAGCACGGGGCCCCCCACAGAGAAGGTCCTCCCCCTAGGGCCCGCCAGCCGGCATTGTTTAGCTGATGGGACCTGGAGGAGGCCCACTCTGTGGGCCCTAACCGGTCGAAGGGAAGTATGAGGCAGAATGCAGTCCCGAAGGTAACCTGGTCCTAAGCCATGCAGGGCTTTAAAGATGATGATCAACACCTTGAATTGTACCTGGAGACCGATGGGCAACCAATGCAGCTGGCGGAGTATAGGTGTAACGTGAGTGTACCTTGGCACACCCACCACAGCACGCGCAGCTGCATTTTGCACCAACTGAAGTCTCCGAATACTCTTCAAGGGTAGCTCCATGTAGAGCGCATTGCAGTAGTCCAGTCGGGAGGTGACAAGGGCATGAATGACCGTGAGTAGAGCCTCCTTCTCCAAGTATGGCCGCAATTGGTGCACCAGGCGAACCTGTGCATAGGCCCCCCTAGCCACAGCCGTAAGGTGTTGATCTAAGTTTAGCTGTGGATCTAGGAGGACCCCCAAATTGCGGACCTGCTCCGAGGGAGTTAATTTCCCTCCCTCAAGAACCAAGAACGTAGGTACGTAGGTACGTAGATAGATAGATAGATAGATAGATAGAGAGAGAGAGAGAGAGAGAGAGAGAGAGAGAGAGAGAGAGAGAGAGAGAGAGATGTGTGTGTATTTGTGTGTGTGTCCATGTCTGTGTATATACATGTACATGTACATATACAGACACAGACACACACATATATACATACAAATACATATACAAAATCTTTCCATAGCTGTCCGTCTTATATATCTATAATCTCAGATGGTTTACAAACAAGAATAAAAGCAGTTAAAAGAATAAAAACTAGTACAAAAGGTTCTGGCAACATCTTCACAAACAACCTAACTGGGCTCCAGTCTTAAAGTATCCCAGGTCTTCAAGGCTTTTCCAAAGGCTAAGAGGAGAGGGCCTCCCAGCTCTCAGGGGGGTTACATGTTCTAAAGCAGTGATGGCGAACCTTTTTAGGTTCGCGTGCCAAAAAGGGGGGTGCGCG
Organism: Diadophis punctatus similis; assembly: GCA_023053685.1. NCBI lineage: Eukaryota > Metazoa > Chordata > Lepidosauria > Squamata > Dipsadidae > Diadophis > Diadophis punctatus. Next base: position 76,385,276 of record JALIGW010000003.1, on the reverse strand, counting down.
CGCTAGCGTGCGCTCACGTGCCCACACCCATTCCCTCCCCCCACGCATGCGCACAACACCCCCCCATGCTGCCCCCTGCGCATGCGTGCACACCCCCCCCCCGCGCAAAGGCCTTACCGGAGCCTGGGACGGTAAAAAATGACGAAACGGACAAACCGGAAGTGCGGAAAAATGCACTTCCGGTTTGTCCGTTTCATCGTTTTTTGCATTCCGGGGCTTCAGGGAGCTTCCCTGAACCCTCCGGAGTGCAAAAAACAGCTCACCGGCAAACCGGAAGTGTGTTTTTCTGCACTTCTGGTTTGCCGGTGGGCAACGCTCGCGTGCCCTCCGCTATGGCTCCGCGTGCCACCTGTGGCACGCGTGCCATAGGTTCGCCACCACGGTTCTAAAGGATAGGAGTTAATACCATGAAGGTGCCCCCCCAGCACCGCATATTATCTCCACCTTCCTCCTGAATATTTCATTAGTACACTGAATTTGATGTAATACACCAATTTGGTGTACTGGTTAAGGCACCAGGCTAGAAACTGGGAGACTGTGAGTTCTAGTACCACCTTAGATATGAAGCTCATTGGGTGACCTTGGGTCAATTACTTTTTTCAGCCCTAGGAAGCAGGCAATGGCAAACCACTTCTGAAATCTTGCTGAGAAAACTGCAAGAACCATTTTGGTCTAGTGCTTAAGACATAACATTAGAAACCAGGAGTCCAAGAGTTCTAGTTCTAATTCTGCCTTAGGCATGAAAGCCGGCTGGATGACTTTGGGCCAGTCATTCTCTCTCAGCCCACAGTGTTTGACCCGGGCAACAAGACTGTCGGTCAATTCCTGTTGCAGCCAATGGATCAACATTCTTGCACTTGTAGAAAACACTAGAAAAAAAATAAGCAAGTGCTCTGAGCAAGTGTTTACAAGCTAATCATTCAAAATATGAAACCCTGATTTAGTCCTCCTTTTCAAATCTGCCAGTAAGCATTCTGCATCAACAACTGATATTATGTTTTAAATAAAACAAAGGGAAAAATGTTTACCTGAATATGCTTGTAGTGGGAGTTGGCAAGTTGCTATAAAAATTGAGGAAAAAAAATCATTTGAATTCTCTACATCACTCTAATAATGTTTCCATGTGTGTTAGCAGATGGTTGTCAAAGGGTTAGTGGTGTGGACCAGTAATGGGTTGCAAAACCTGTTGCTACCGGTTTGCGCGTGCGCTCACGCACGCACACAAAGCTTCTGCACATGCAGGTGGGTGGGCGGAGCCTCCCGCCTCTGCCGCTACCGGTTCTATGAACCGGGCCGAACCGGGAGCAACCCACCGCTGGTGTGGACCCCTTTTTTCCCCTTTCCAGATACAAGAAATATTTGTGCAAAAAGGTTTATTTAGCCAGCTGCAACAATTTATATATTGCAAATTTGTCCACACATTTGCTTAGAAGAAATTGCTTTTGAGTGGATTGCATCGTTGCTATTGTTGATTACTCTCATCTTGCTTCTTATTTGTGGTGTTATTTGTAACCATTAAGATAAAGAGGATGAGCCACCATTCCACTAACCTAGCACTTTTGAAGGGAGGGGAACAACAGCTGCCTAAAAGCAATGTTTTCATAAATAAGGCGACACTTCCAAAGGTATTGACGAAATATGTCATCAGACCATCCCTGGGCACTGTCTACTATAGACTCTACCTTCCTTAAAAATATTCTTGGCAAAGGAGGCACCATCTAAAGTTATGATCAAGTCCCCAATAAGCTGTGCTATCGAGTCCTTCCCAGGTATCTTGTTTTTACTTGCTGTCTCTTAAGTAAAATATAAAACGTTTTTGTACTTTTCTTCCCCAGATAGTTTGAACCTTGGTGTAGATCCAAAATCTGAAAAGGTTGCTCTATAACCTCTGACTTCAGAGGGTCTATCTGCTGCTATCCTTGGGGTTTCTGGCATGCTGAAAGGATTTGGATTGATACATTTTTCTCTGTTAACGCTCTTAATATTTATTTAATAAACTCCTCTTTGGCATTTTACTCTGGATCAAGTCTATTGCTTTTGAACTGTAACAGACCTGCTGACTCTCATCTGGCCACCATGTGCCAACACACAAGGTAAGAAAATGGTTCTGAAAGAATATTTTCATAGCAATTAGATGATAACTTTGGAATGAATGAAAGAAAATGGAACTTCTTTTCTTAAAAAATGTGACGTATGCTTAATTGTAACTTACTACATCTGTTACGAATGTACTTGAGTGTTTAGATTCAAAATAAAATGCATTATGCAAGGTGGAAGTTACAAAAAATCTACACATTTTCCTTGAACACCTTGTCAATCCATATACCGTATTTTTCGGAGTATAAGACGCACCTTTTTACCCTCAAAAAGAGGGTGAAAATTTGGGTGCGTCTCATACACCGAATGTAGCCCCACCCAGCCACCCCCACCCTTTGGCCTTTGCCTGCCAACAATTTACCTCTTTGCAGCACCCAGGGCAAAGCCTTATTGGCACACTAAGAGATTATCTGCCTCCCGACCTACAGCTGACAGGCTTGGAAGCCACGTGGTAAAATGAAACTAACTAGGGTGGCTGTAATGAGACAAAATGCTGGGAGATAAACTGCTGGCAATGTTACATTGCTGAAATTGCAAGAAAGTAAGCTACAGTTACTGTAGCCTAGAGATAGAGCTCTTGCCTCACAGTCAGGAGGTTGTGAGTTCTATCCTAGGTAGAGGCAGATTCTGTTAATTATGTTATTTTGTTAAATGTTTGTAGAGTGTTCAAATTATAAGACTTATTTTTTAAAGACTGCTTTATTATTGTTCTAGACATCTTAACAAAATGAAGAAGCTTTTTAAAATAAATTCTTGCTCTGAAGAGGCCCAGTGCTATTGTATCTTCTTTTAAATAGCAGAAAGCCTTCCAGAAAGCCACATCAATTTTAAAGATCTGTAAAAGTATAATCTGAAATGTCCTGTTTTAGTATTAAGTATTAGTATTAAAATAAGGCAGCTGAATTAAACCCTGACTTAGTCATGTTTGATCTATTTAAATAATTGGGAGGAGTTAGTGTGATTACATTTAAGAAAACTTTCTGGGATTAATATACTGCCATAATGTACATTTCTCCAATTCTTTGCTATTTCTATGCATGCACAGAAATACATAGCAAACAGTATATATCATCTGTGCTGTTTGCTGTTTGGCAAATTGCTGGGAGGCAGAGGTCTTTTTTCCTTGTTTTCCTCCCCCAAAACTAAGGTGCGTCTTATACTTCGGTGCGTCTTATACTCTGAAAAATACGGTACTTTCTTAAATGCAGCAATTAAATTGTATTTTGCTCGTTAGCTTCTTGCATGTAGACAATGCAATGTCTTTGTGTTTTATATTCATGTAGCATAAATCTAGTACATAAATTCATTGTCATTTACAGGAAAGTGCATTCTTTGCAGGAGGTTGTGAACCAGTTTCTAGCAAAGTTTGAATAATAACTGGTTTTTTTTCAGTTCTAGGTTCAGTCCGGAAATATTGTATGTGAAAATTTGACATACAAGTGCTATAAAAATGTAATGTATGTAAAGAATGTAGAGGGGGGGAAATGTATGTTACCATTTTAGAAGTCCCCAAGCAGGCAGATCATTTGCAGAAATAATTTTGCAGGACCAGAAAATTGAACGCATTAATTTTAAAAAATAATTATTTCTAGAAGAAACTTTTATGGTGCACTCACTTTGCCTCATTTAGTGTATTTTATTGTAAAGGAATGTGTGTGTCCCAATATGGCATAATTTCCCATTCATAACCTTCACATGGTTCCCTATTTCGTCTCATTTTTTTCTTCTTTAGCCCAGAAAGATTACAGAAGAAAAGATGGAAAGACTATCCAATATCTTTTAAATGGAAGTATTAGAAACACATTGACTTGAGCCCAACTGGGGAAGCAAGCATTCTTACCGATGGATATGTTTCACGCTGTGAAGAAAGAAAGGATAAAAAAGAATAAGTAAAAACAATAGTTACAAGAAAAGCCCCTCTATTTGACTAGTCAGTAAAAAGTTCTTTGCATGATCAATTAGACATTCACTTTGCATTCTTTTACAGTAATAAAATTAAAGAATTAAATAAGTAGGGCTTACTTCAGGTGGGAAAGGCTTCGTAGGAGGATATACTATGACCTGTCAAAAATCATCACAGAGAAAAGTTAGATTTTGTTTAATAGAAAGGGCCGGAGTCCTTTAGAATTTATTTCTCTCTACCAGTATTATAAATTTGTTGTAAAAATTGAATGAATGGAAACATTTCATTTGGAAAACCACTCTTGTAAAAGCTTTTAATTTTTTAAACCAGGAAAAAAAACCCTATGAAATGGGAGAGTGATTCAAAACTATTCTTCACTGATATCTGAAAAATAAGAAGGAAAACCATATAATCATTTCCATTTTTCTGCCCAAATGAACAGACTATTGTTAGTGCCATTTTACATAGAAATGGTGGCAGGCTGCCTCATGAAAATCAGTGGGTGCCTAGTCACTGATTTAAATGAGAAAGTAGAATTGTAACTACAGTTATAGCTATGCGTATCAGATAGTAGTGTCAATACTGCATGAACAAACATCAATTGTGCATCTGTATCTATGTTAGCTACCTGTCCAGGAGTTGAACAGGGCAGGGAAGGCTAATCTGCATCTAGACCATGACAATAAAAATGCACAGTATAATAAATTAAGTTTAGTGGCATAGGAAAACAGGCATATAGCATAGCCTTTTGCTTGATATCCCAGGTTGTGAGTTCTTCACAATATTGCAATTGTGTAGTGTTGCCCCAAATCCCATCATCTTGATGCATGGAAACTCATTAATAACACTATAATGAGTTTATGCATTGAATGGAGTCTTCATCGCCACTAAAGGCAGATATTATGTCCAACAAGGATTGTGGGAGAGCATCAAATTCCTAACTCTGGGTTACATGTGGAAGCTGAGGTGACACTCTTTTTGAAAAGATTAGGACCAATGCCCTGAGGTTCTAGAGACCACCTGTCCGCCAAATGAGACCAATATAATCGGAGCTAAGGTTCTTTTTATGCCAGACCTGAACTAAAAGTAGAGGAATGAGGAGCTTCTACTATATATTGTAACATCTTACGAAGGAGAGGAAGGAAAGGGTGGTTTACAAAATCAGCATATTGCCCTCAACAATCTGGGTCCTCATATTACCGACCTCGGGAGGATGGAAGGCTGAGTCAACCTTGAGCCGGTCAGAATCGAATTCCTGGCAGTGAACAGTGAGTTAGCCAGCAATACTGCATTCTAACCACTGCGCCACCATGGATCCTAAGGATTCTAACCACTGTGCCTCCATCCTCCTAAATTTAAGGATAGGCTGAAAGAAAAGGTGGGGATCAACCTCAGACAACTTCTGATTTTGGGGGGCATAAAAGGGCAGCAAATTAATGGCACTGGTATCTATTTCATGGAGGGGGGGTTCTGCTTCATTTGTCTGGCCTTAAATTCTATGCAATTTGGTGTGGCTGGGTGGGGGATTTACTGCTCCATCATAGGCAACCAAAAATCTTGGCCCATCTTTGCATGAGCCTAATGTTAGTCAATCTACTTCTAGTTTTAGCTTTAAATAGACAGGTAGGATAATGAATTAGATTGAAAACCAGAAGACAAGTTTATTGCAAGGAATGGTTGCACTTTTAAAAGAAGATCCTACATAAGGATATTTCAGAGGTTTAGTTCAGAAAAAGAACCTACCTTCCCTTTATCTGAAATAGTTGAAACAGACTGCAAGAAAAACAAAAAGCAAGTATTATATTTTGTCAATTGTAACATCATCAGGGGGCATCATGGAGCAGTTTATGCCACCCCTTAGACAACAGTTCCATACAGAGGGATTTCCAGGAGCAAGGGGCATCACATAGTCAACGCCCTCCTCTTTATAACTCCCTCCTTGTGGAAATCCCTGGTTTCATACAGGAAAGAATGAGAAAGAATATCAATACAGCCCTGCCTTGATCCTATGTTATTGCAACAGGGAGGGAGGGAAACAGAAACTCTGTCAGCCTTTCCACATTCTGTTATTGCAATATAGCCTATATCAATAAGGTAGACTTATATTTCTTGTGGTATCTGTTTCCTGACATGGTCTACCCTGAAAGGGTAGCAGTATACCAGTTTAGGAAACTTCTTTCCTCGGCTGCCTCTATATTGCTATGGAAACATAGCAAACATAGCAGGGGTGGGTTCCTACCGGTGCGGTCCACTCTCTCGTTCCGGTAGCGGCCTGCCAATTGGCAATTTGTGTGTGACAGCTCCGGTACCGTCTTCGCCGGTCCGTCGCGTGATGCCATCTTTTTTTTGAATTTTGGGCTTTTTTTTTTGCTTCCTGCGCATGCGCAGAAGCAAAATCTTGTGAGGGGACGCACGTGCGAGAGAGATTTTGGCGATTTTTTGCTTCCGTGCATGAGCGGAAGCAAAATCACACGAGGGGACGCGCATGTGTAGTGAGCGTACCCGCACACGAAATGTGATGATGCACGCACAGCGCACTGGTAGGCAGGTAACAGGAATCCGCCCCTGAAACATAGATATTGATTTCATACCTGCCCATAACTGCTGCCGCCACTAGTGTCTATGCCTCCCTGCAAATAAAAGAAAATAAAACCAACTGTAAATAGAACTGGCAGAATTTAAGAGATTTGCATTTATAACAGGGTGTTCTTGTTCATTAGTGTTTAACCTAAATCTCTACCTAAGTTAGGATCTTAGAGGTTTTTAGATGTTTCTGGACTACAGTTCCCACAATACTGATCTTTGGCTATGCTTGCTTATTGAGACCAAAGAGAGTGGGAGTCCATCTACAATCAAGGAGCCCGCAGAATTCCAATTCCAATTTCCAACCTTGAGAATGAACTTTGGAAAATCCTTGGGAGAACTTGTTAAAAATACTAAATGGAATGATGCTGAAAATGCAGCATCGAGGTTATGGCAGGATACTTCCCATCCAATATTTTGCACTCTTCAGGACTGGATCTGGACCTGACTGATCTTATGATGACATTTTGGGTAGGGGCAGTTGATTCATTTCTGACTGTGCTCTTATTCATTAGAAATTGCAGCACATTTGGGTTTTTTTTTAATTGTTTCAGTTCTGCACACCTTCTGGGTGGCCCATTGGCCCATTTCCCAACTCTTATTTTGCTCTCTAGCTTCTGGACCCAGGTTTGCAGTACTTTTCTCAAGTCCACAGATATTACAAGCACAGGAAAGTGGGTGCCAACGGCTACTAGCAACTTCTTTTGTTTTCTTTTGGAGAATGTAGGTGAGGTGATTTCTGTTACTCCAGGACCAGGCCTCCAGTTGGAGGGGAGAAAGCAGGATATTGGATGCTACTGGTCAACTGGAAAAGGAGAGTGAGCATTGATTGGCTCCTGGCATTCTCTGTATTTCAAGATTTGCAGAAATAAAGATTATTTTAGATTTTGCTTCAGATTTCTTTATGAAAGTTTGGGGAAAGGAAATACTAGTGTTGATGTGCTCATAGTTTGTATGTGTGTATATTTAGTTTTATGGATTTCATATTTATCAATTGCAACACAAATCGTTAAGCATATGTGTAACTTTAAAAATTAATTTCTCACTGTACATTCGGGAGGGGATTCCATTTAGTGGGACTCATTTTCAGAAAAATAAGAGGAAAATTATAGTTTGAATAGACTGAAAAACACAGGACTGTTAAACAGCATAAATGCCATTAACAGCATCATTCAAACAACAGAAGGAGACTTACATCACCACAACCATATTTGTTGTAGACACTTGCAGTTCCACCCTGTATGAAAAATAGAGAATTAAATGAAGACACTTTAAAAAATAAGAATATTTTGCATCCAGGATGAATCTTTCATTGTCTTCATATAATGCTTTTGCTATGAAAATACCTGTTTTATTCTCAAAATATAGGCAATATCTAGGAATGTTGCCTATATTTTCTAACTGTCTTCTGTTTGCCACAATTTCTGTGGTCCATTCTGAAGGGTTTTTTTTAAGGAGCAAACAAAATAAAAGTGTCATTATGTCTTGATTGCTAAGACCGGAAGCCATCTTTCTGAAAGCATCATTTGTGGAAATCTTTTGAAAGAGGGAATTTCTGGAAACACACTTTCCAAAACCGTTACTATTCTTGGAAGACTAGACAAGACACATTCCAAACTCTATCACATCTGTAAGTCAAAAACAGTAGCCTCCATTACACTTAGAAGGTAGAGAACTGGAAGCCTATGCAATACAATGGCACTGCTGAAGTTATAGCAATAGCACTTATATATTGCCCCACAGTGCTTCACATCACTCTTTGGATGGTTTACAATGTCAGCTTATTGCCCTCAACATTCTGGGTCCTCATTTTACTGACCTCAGAAGGATGGAAGCTTGAGTCAACCTTGAGTCTGTCCGGATCGAACTCTAGACTGTGGCCAAAGTTAGCCTGAAGTACTATATTCTAACCACTGCACCATTAGGTCTCTTTGTTACGCTTTCCAAAGACTCATGCCAGTTTTTATAAGAGAGCATAACTTAAACAGATGTGCCAAAACTTCAACATTATTATCTGGTTTCAATTACAGTTATTTGAAGGCAAAGATTAAATCATGGACAGGCAGAGTTTGTTGTTCCTGTTATTGTTTTGAAGTCACATGGTATTCTTATTTAGTTCATGTATTCCTTAGATTTCTATCCTACCTTTTTTCCCAGGATCTCAAGGGAAATCCCATTGCCTATTCCCCCCCCCCCAAAACAACAACAACAACCTACATTGGGCTGAGAACACGAGTGATTGGCTCAAAGTCATCCGTTGAGCTTTCTTGACTGAAGGTGGATTAAAATCTTGGCCTTCCTGTTCCTAATCTAGTAATTTAACCACTATTCCACAGTGGAAATGATGTCATCAAAACAAGTAAAGCTAGAAAATATTCATCTTTTTCTTTTTTAGGGAATTGGGAGATTGAATAAGACAACTATTTTAGGACTTAATGTGGGGTGGGAGGGGAAATCAGCTTAAAATGTGTGACTTGGCAATATAATCTTGCTGGGATTGAGGAGTATAAAAAAAGGTGGCCAAGCAGTTTTATGAAGCTTATGAGCTGTGGGTGGCCCATCTTTGGCCTAAATAGAAATGGGGAAAGTATATACTTACACCAAGGCATCCAACCCTTTTGATGCTTCCCCCTTGGTAGATTAAGCCTCCCTAGAAAAAAAGCAGGAACAGGTTATTCCTTTGCCAGTGGTTTCACTTACTATGTCAAAAGAAACTACAAGGTAATAGCAGAGTTTTACTATTGTTCATCTACTCTAAAGAACAAGGCTTCATTGAGAATAATTGTTGGTGACGTTGGCAACAAGGTGTATAATTTGGAAAGAAACCAAAGTTACTGATTTTGGTGCAGAAAGGGAATTGAATTAAATTATTGCTTGGGGTTGATTTATTTGCTTTGCAGGTAAGGAAAAACCAGGATGAAGATACAGTTTCCCTTAATTTATTTTCCAATATTTAAAATTAGGGATTCACAAGTGGGGAATTCTAATGATCATGGGAGCCTTGTAGCTCGAATGCCAAAGGGCTAGCACTGCATGCTGGAAATATGATAGTTAGTAGAAGAGATTCATGGTAAACATGGTTTCCGTATCAGTGAGGGACTGACAAATAGATCATGGAGGGATCTATCAATCCATTGGGTGCACAAGCATTTTACTGACTGAAGCATATGCAGAGATAAACCTAACCATATGCAAAAGCCATCTTTTTCAGGTGAGTCCATTGAACACCTGAATATTCTTCCTTATAAACAGTTATGCCAATTTAGCACTGCGGCCCTATAATTTTCTCTCCATTAGTTATCCAAGCCAATTTTCTTCGGGTTTGGTTCTAAACAGTTAAAATTCAGATCTCCACAAATAATTCTGCTTGGTATCTTTTGCTAATGTTATATTGAGCATTAATTGTATACTCTCAGTTGATCTATAAATATTTTTTAAATATATCTTTGTCTCAAATTAAACTTAGCATTTATCTTTTAAAAGAGATCACTGGTAATTTTACAGATAGTTCTTTGTCAGACAACTGTAGAAGGAAACATTTGAGAGAGAGAGAGAGAGAGAGAGAGAGAGAGAGAGAGAGAGAGAGAGAGAGAGAGAACTATTTTACACTGACCTATGTTATATTTAGTCTGTCCCATCCAGGGTTGTAGAACAGAAAGAAACAAACACTATGGTTTAAGAAACACTTTTTCAGGCTCTTAATATTGTTTTCTGAGTACAAGAATGTGGAAAAATAACAGTAACTAGTATAAAACAATGTAGGTATAATCTCTCCTTAATGATCCTGAAGATGGCTCCGTATAAATTTGTACAATTTATTCAATGAAGGGATCATTGAGAAGTGTGATAGTAATTACGGCAATCACTGTATTCTTCTCAACAATGCCTCTAATATTAGGCCTTTGCCTAAACATAACTAACATTGGGGAGGGGGGGGAGATAATTCTTACCTGTGAGTGACTGCTACTACTACTATGTGAGGAAGATGTGGAACCCTGCAAAGAATCAGATCAGTAGTTTATTCATAAAAAAACCCAACATACTGATAATAGCATAGTCAATATTTCCATGTCCTATCCTTTCTAGTGAAAGTCAAACAATATTCAAGATAAGTAAGCTACCGCATATGCTTTTTCATTTTCATATAGCTTACTCATCTTGAATATTGTTTCGTTTGAAAATCAGAAATTTATTTTTAATGCTAATTTAGATATAGCTATTTTGATTTTTTTAAAGGACAGTATAATGCAGTCATAGTAAGGCCCAAAGAATGGCCCTCACTAATTTATTCATGCTACCTAGTAGTTTACAATCCCTCCCAAAAAACTTTTTTTGTATGTCAAATGATGCAGAGAATTATATAACTTAGCTTTTCTGACTTGACATCCACTAATTGTTTTGAACTACAGCTTTGGGAATTGCCTGCCAATCTAAGCAACCCCAATCTAACTGGGAACCATAAGTTTTCCAAATATGCCTGGTGGGCAACTGGAAAAACATGGTGGCCTGGTTGGGTTCTCCACCAAGGTCTTTCTTATGTTCTTAAAAAATTGAATAAATTACCTGTGAAAATAAACCAAGGCTTGGGGTGAGATATATTGAAGGAATAACAATGCTTACCTGGGCACATTCGCTGCCACTTCCATAAGAACCACCCTAAAGTAATAAAATACTATTAAAATTCTAGAGAATTTCATCAACACAATGCAACTTCAGGTTCAATAAAGTATCAAGAGAGCATAATCGAGAAATTGCTTCCAAAATATAGCCTGATTTCTCAATAAAGCAGCTCAAAGCATTTGAAAATGCAAATCAAGTCTAAATACAGTAATATTTTTTTCCCTATCGCCCATCTTTTTTTTCTGATGTTCTTTTGTGAATTAGAGGATTGCACACTTTACCAAAGAGTATTATAGGTATTTTATAAGAAGCACAGAAACAGGAAATGGGATTCATCTGTATTTTGCCCCACCCCTTATGTCTGTTTAGGAATCTTGCTTCTCTTCTTGTGCCATGCTGAAAAAATGCAGTACAGTAATATATTTAGCAGAGGAGAGGTAAGCTGTTACATAAATAGATTAGGAGTACCTTGTCATGCAATATATGCACTGCTTCTGGGAATTGACCCTGCACCTATGGGATCCATTGCCACTGCCAGTTTGGCAACCAAACCCATTCATTTTTGCCTGGACTGAGATTCATTAGGAATCATAATGAAGACAATTTCCAATGGAAACATTGGAGCTCCACCAAGATTTAAAATGGACTATTTCCCCTGGCAATAATTTACGTCAACTCGCCTTACAGTGGGTTCCCAATTCTCTCTCTTTCTGTAGAGATTAGGTACAGAAAATAATTTCCAGATGAAGCAGATGGATGGCCTGCTGGCAATGTGGCAGTCCATCTCTTTGCAAATGTACAGAATTTTTGCAAACACAGAATGAACTAAATATGACAACAGGAAGCAGGGAAGACATTAATTGGATGCTGTTTTTTGTGTGTGCAAAATTCCACTGGTCAGCTGGAGAATGCACCCTTCATCTCTTATGATATGTTCTGTATGCTGATGCTGATGGGAAGAGGATAAACACAAATCTCCTTGAGTCTGTTTCTGATTGAAAACGATGATGTTAAAGAGACTGGTGCAATTTAATCTGGTTTCCCAGGAGGGAGGGGCTGCATTCTGGAGGACAAAGAGGCTGCAAAGCTTGGAAAGTTTGGTTGGCAGGAAGAGGGTTAAAAGGGTTCCTCTCTTGCAATTGCCAGAATGTATCTACTATAGTTATGCATATAATTGCTTTAGTCAGGCAAGATTCTGTCTGAAGGTGAAGAACAATAAAGGAAATTACTCAGAAGTAACTACATGTTGTTCTCAATTCTTGGGGCCTGACGCCTATGGGCTCAGATTTAAATGTATTTATCATACAAATCAAGGCTTCAATGAATAAGGGCAATTGTATGAGGAGAATTTAATCTGGAAATTGTTCAAGAATTCTTACCTGGCCACAGTTTACTCTTACAATAATGTTAGAAGACTGTAAAGACAAAATTAAAAAGAACGTTTTAATTAAAAAGCTTATGCCAAAATTTTCTATGGAGTCTGATCTTTTCTTGGTTTTTAGTACACTTTCTTGATTTTTAGTATTTGACTATATATCTGAGTTGAAAACTCTGAGGAAAAAAATATGTACAGAGTATTGGCCAGAATGGGTATGCCTGGAAATATTATAATCATATCATTCTGCAAATAATATTATAATCATAGTCATCTTTCACCAAATCACTTTATATAAGTGATTTGGAATATATATATACAGTATAGTTTATTTTTGTACCTCAATGCAAGGGGACTCCGAGCATAGACTCCGAGTGATGTATATGAACATTAAGCAATAATTCAGTCAAAACTGAATATGATTAATTTCAGCTAAATAAATAATGTTTAAATTATGGGAGATTTAAGTATAGTTAAATCTCTATGTCAGGGGTGTCAAACTCACGCTGTCACGTCGGCGTCACGTGACCTATCAGGACTTTTTCCCCCTTCGCTAAACCAGGGATGGGCATGGCCAGTGCGTGACACATCCGGCCTGTAGGCCGGGAATTTTATAGCCTTGCTCTACATTGTAATTGGAATTAAGAATGCTTAACCACAGTACTTATGCATAGCATGTTAAGTCTGAGTTATTTCTACAAACCTTCTTCCTACTTCTTTGAGATCCACTGGTTTCTTTGGCTACATCAGCCGCTTTGTTATAATTTCCTGTTACATTGGAATCCCTAGGGAAGAGGATTTTGTCGGATATAACAACCCAGTATCTTTCCGGATCTTGAAAAACAGTTGCTCTGCAAAGACAATATAATTTCATTAGATCATATTTGGATTATGATAAATTTCTGAATTATGTTTTGTTCACATTTTTTTTAGAATCAACACATCATACAATATGAAATATGTTATATAACAATGATGGCGAATCTTTTTCGGCTCGAGTGCCAAAAGGGTGCGTGCGCACACGATAGCATGCGTGCACATGCTCACACACATAATGCAATGCCCTCCCCCCCACGCATGCGCACAACCCCCATGCTGCACCCCCCCTGCGCATGAGGCTTTCCTGAACCCTGGGGACGGCGAAAAATGGCCCAACGAATGGCCAACCAGAAGTTCGTTTTCATTAGGCCATTTTTCGCCGTCCCCAGGCTCCAGGAGGCTTTCCTGAAGCCTGGGGAGAGTGAAAACAGCCGAAAAGAAGGCCGAAAATCAGCTGGCCAGCGCGTGCATGTGCGCTAGAGCTGACATAGGGCAAAGCCTCGCATGCCCTCAGATATGGCTCCGTATGCCACCTGTGGCACACGTGCCATAGGTTCGCCATCACTGCTATATAATAATTGAGAGTCAGTTTGGTCTAGTGCAGGGGTGTCAAACTCACATCGTCACGTCGTCGTCACATGATGTATCGGGACTTTTTTTCCCCTTCACTAAACCGGGTATAGGTGTGGCCAGCGTGTGACGCATCCGGCCCATGGGCCGAGAGTTTGACAGCCCTGGTCTAGTGGTTAAGTCATCATGCTAGAAACTGGGAGACTGTGAGTTCCTGATTTAGGCATGAAAACTGGGTGGGTAGCTTTGGACCAGTTACTCTCTCTCAGCACAATTCACCTCACAGGGTGTTGTGTGGAAAATGGGAGGAAGAAGGTGTTTAGACATGTTTGTCGCCTTGAGTATAAAAATAATAAAGGCAGGATATAAGTAAGTAAGTAAGTAAATAAATAAATAAATAAATGCCACAACATTTGAAATTCTACTCTTTTTATTATTCTAAAGTTATTTCTTTTATTTGGTTATTTATTTCCTTATCTTAAAATTATTTCAGAATACTAATATTATCTTATAACAATTTATTCTAGAAAACACTTTATTTGATAATTTTTGCAGGCTGTTATTTCTGGTAATCAAGATTTCCTCATATGATGTCTGTGATGGTAGACTTGAAATCTATTGTTTTCTTTTAAATGGCCAGAGAGCATTTATATATTTATAGTCTTCACAAAATACATTCTTATTGTAACATTTAGTTTCATCATGTAGCAATACAAGGGGTTTGGCGCAGATTAATTGTAATGAAAGATGACATCTATGTATGTTTGCTCTGTTTACCTTTTTTACAATACCACATTAAATAGGTAGATAGATGGCAAGCAATTTGTAAATAGACAAGCGTAGTTGGCAGCTCTTTTTTTATTTTACTATATCAAATTCAAAATTCCAGATATGCTCCAGTTAAAAATGACTACCTCTGATGTATGTAATAAATAATCTCACCAGCGACATCTGCAAAGGAAAATAAAAAGGGCAAGATGACAGCCAAAATTGCATGATTGTGGCCGCAATTTTGGTTTATTTGATACACACATACACACAAACACACACACAAACAAACATAACGCAGATGCCCCTGCATCTCTGTCTCAGACACAAATGTTGTATGCTATTAAGACAATGTAAATACTTGGCTATAATTATAAACATAATTAGAGAATGTTTATGTTTGTGTCTATGTCTGTGCCTGTGTAGGTGTGTGTATGCATGTGCACATATGTCTCTACATATCAACACACATGCAAAGTATGTACTGCAAATGCTGACACAGACTCCTTACAGAATAGAAATTCTACATCGACATAAAGTTTCCTAATACTGTATGTACTTACACAAACTGAACCTTCTTAGCCTCTGGTGAAATCCAGACAGATGTAACATTATATTTATCATCAGAACTCTTGTGGATTAAAGTTGAATTCTAAAAAAATAGAGAGATATATTAGAACTGATGTATTATTTAGATTAGTGCTTCAGAAATGGGTAGGCCACAGATATATTGGATTACTAACACAATATGCAGTCAGTATCCTAATTGCTACATTCGCTGGGGCTAAGGGACCTTTAATCCAACATGCATATGGAGTTATTGCAACTTGATTTGCTTTTCTAAATTCAAGAAATGCCGGAGACAGATGCTCTGAAGATGATATAGGAAAAAGTGGCCTTCACGACCACTGTTTACATCCCAGCATTGTGACTCAAACATAGTTTTCTGCCTCATTAGCTTTTGTGAAAAAAATTCATGTTCTGCTTTCTGTATATTCTTCTTTTAATAGCAATAGCAATAGCACTTAGACTTATATACCGCTTCATAGTGCTTTACAGCCCTCTTTAAGCGGTTTATAGAGTTCAGCATATTGGCCCCAACAATCTGGGTTCTCATTTTACCGACCTCAGAAGGATAGAAGGCTGAGTCAACCTTGAGCCAGTGAGATTTGAACAGCTGAACTGCAGCTAGCAGTCAGCTGAAGTAGCCTGCAGTGCTGCTCTCTAACCACTGCACCACTTCGGCTCTTTATACAAAATAGACTTATTTCCTCAGTCAGAAGTGCCTAGGCAATCTTAAAATAAAAATCTTCATGCAGAACCTATAAGTTAATTGCAGATAATTCTAGGGTACATTACAGATTCATGAGTTGTTGGCCTTCTCTTGTCCTAAGGATCCAGCGGCTTGACTTCTTGAGATATGATAACTGGTAACTTTTGAATGCTCCATTTGTGTAATTCATAGTGTTGTGTAATTCAACACTTCTACCTCATAGTGAATTCTGGAAGCCTTACCCACACATTAACTCTGACAAAAACCCTGTGCTTGGAGACTAATGACTACTACAGTCTGAGATGGTAAAATAGACGATCAATTCTCTCATTATATATTTTTAACATACACAAGTAATACACATTCTAATTTGCTGTTAATGTAGCAACAGTGAGTCTATCACATACAGAATTCCTTAGAATTCTACAAAATTCTCTCCATGACTAAAGTTAGCATGTAGTGTAAGAGGAAAAATGGAGAAGAGGAAAGGAAAGCCCTTTCTGAATTTCCCCAAGTCAAGAAGATGCCATTAATCTTTAAACAACTATACTAATGTGCAGAGATTGTGTCCCATCATTCAATGCTAATGGATCACACACATTTATTACAGAAGGAACCAATTTTTTAAATCACATCACACAGACAAACAGAAGGAATAAAGTTATACCAGCAAATTGTAACAGTCATGGTTCTGTGTATTGGGGTCTATGGTTAGAAACGAGCCAATGGGAACATTTTTTTCAACGTCTCGAGCTTGTAGCATGAACCACTTGAATCCAGCATCTGACGTTCCTTCCAGATCCACTAAATGAGAAAAAGACATTCATAAATATTATACATTATATGTTCTGTTCCAGTAGTGCTAAAAAGATAATACATTCCGTGAAAATTTGGATAACTTTATCTGTAGCTGCTATATTTTCAATAATGAGTTTATTATTTAGTTGTGGCTGTTAAATTATACTTCTTTTAAACATTAAATATAGGAATATGAGATAATCTGATGTTTGTTTTATGACTTGGAAATTAGGAAGACCATGCACACCCTGATTTACCTGTTTGAGTTTCATTCACGAATAAAGGTTTATAATTGTGATTATACAGTAGTACTGTGATGTAAGGAAGAGCCATTTAAATCTTAGGGGAGCCATTTTGTATTCTCCAATTACAACAGTTTAGTATGGTGGTTAAGGCACCAGACTAGAAACTGGGAGACCATGAATTCTAGTCCTGCCTTAGGCATGAAGCCAGTCACTTTATCTTAGCCCTAGGAAGCAGACAATGGCAAACCACTTTTGAAACGGTACCA
This sequence comes from Diadophis punctatus similis, assembly GCA_023053685.1. Classification (NCBI taxonomy): domain Eukaryota; kingdom Metazoa; phylum Chordata; class Lepidosauria; order Squamata; family Dipsadidae; genus Diadophis; species Diadophis punctatus. Next base: position 76,367,959 of record JALIGW010000003.1, on the reverse strand, counting down.
AGAAAACTGCAGGGACTAGTCCAGGCAATTGCCAGGAGACAAGATTGACCTTGAAGTCACCCCCACTCCCACCCCAATTACAACAGTAGCATAACAGAACCCTCTAATAAATGAATGGAGGGGTTGAAGCCAGATTAGCCTTTTGTTTTCAGAAAACATTGGGGTCCAGGAAAGGATGGAGGAAGTGAGTAAGAAAGCAATTGTTGATATCTACCATTCTTCTGGAAACATGGTAATGCAAAGGGATTCCCCAAACCTTCTAGAGCTGTTTTTGTAAGGCCTGGCAGCAGAGGTGGGTTCCTACTAGTTCGCACCAATGGTGACGTCACAGTGACGTCATGGAACCAGTCCGTGGACGCCACCATCTTTTTTTTGGATTTTTTTCCTTTTTTCCCTTCTTCTGGCACTGTAAATGTGTCGCCATCTTGTTTTTGGCTTTAAAAAAAAAATATTGAATTTTTTGGCACTGTACATGCACGCGGCCATGCGGCGTGGGAGGAAGCAAACCGGCGGCAAGGTAAGTTGTGGCAAGGTAAGTTAGAACCCACCCCTGCCTAGCAGGCTGCAGGGCTTGTAAATGCTCTTCTCTACTCAACTACCATGTTTCCCCCAAAATAAGATCGTGTCTTATATTTTTTTGAACCCTGAAATAAGCGCTTGGCCTTATTGCCATTCACTCAAAAGCCCGATTGGGCTTATTATCAGGGAATGTCTTATTTTGGGGAAAACAGGGTATCGTTAAATGCTGGGTGTTTTGTATTTCTTTTATCAGATTGATCTAATCAAATGTCACATTAACATATTCTATTCCCCACCAAAAAAGGCTGAAAAAAATGGATGAAAAGATGCAGAAATCAAGATATAAAATATATGGAAAGTACCTTCAACTTCACTTCCTGGGTTATATTCCTCGGATGATACCAAAAGGTGATAGGGTGATGGAGATTCCTCTGGTTTAGTTAGGTTTGTTGACATAGTTTCACAGTCTATTGAAAAATTTGTGGAGTGAAGGCTGAGGACACCAGAGATTAAGACTCCGCTCAACAGAAGCGCAAAGAAATGGAATCTCCCCATCTTAAAAAAAAAAGCAGAGGACATCACAATAGGTGAACAATACTGAGAGATAAAACCATTGATATCATAACGTAACAGTGATGGCTGGCCCAGAGAATGAGATTATACTAATATGATTGTGTGTGTGTGGATGAGGATGTGTCTCATCAGTGATAGCCCATCATTACATATTTGGTTGAAAAACTATGCAGGATAACTTTTAGAATTTGTTTTTATTTATTTTATTTGTATCCCTTTTATTATTATTATTATTATTATTATTATTATTATTATTATTATTATTATTATTATTATTATTATTATTGCTGTTGTTGTTATTATTGTTATTATTATTTTATTTGTCAAGCGTATATGATAACAAGCAAAGTATACACATAGTATAAACATGTGCCACAAAAATTATCTGCCACAATGTCCTACCTATTAACGACTACTTCAGCTTCAACCGCAACAATACACAAGCTCACAATAGATACAAACTTAATGTATCATGATAATCATGATAATGCTTACATTATCATGATTATCATGATTATGAGTACAAGAATTATGAATATATGGGTGCAATTGGACAGGAACGGTAGGCACGATCGTGCGCTTATGCACGCCCCTTACCGACCTCTTAGGAATGGGATGATGTCGATGGTAGATAATCTGAGGTTGACGTTTTTGGGGTTAGGGGAAGAAACTACTTAGTCAGGTAAAGTGTTCCAGGCATTGACCACTCTGTTGTTGAAGTCGAATTTTTTGCAATCAAGTTTGGAGCGGTTTACATTAAGTTTGTATCTATTGTGAGCTCGTGTATTGTTGCGGTTGAAGCTGAAGTAGTCGTTAACAGTTAGGACATTGTGGCAGATAATTTTGTGAGCTACAATTACGTCAGATCGAAGGCGGCGTAGTTCTAAATTTTCAAGTCCCAAAATTTCAAGTCTGGATTCATACGGTATTCTGTTGCGAACAGAGGAATATAATACTCTTCTTGTGAAATATCTCTGGACTTTCTCAATTGTGTTATCCCTTCTTTATTATTTTTACAAATAACTCAAGGCTACAAATATATCCAACACACCTTCCTCCACAATAACAGCCCTGTGAGGTGGGTTGGACTGAGACAGAATGACTAGGCCCAAAGTCATCCAGTCATGCCTAAGGAAGGACTTGAACTCACAGTCTTCTGATTCCTAGTCTGGTGCCTTAACTACTAGTCTAAACTGGCTCTCAAAACTACAGGGCTATACCAGGGTGACAGACTATTCTGTGAGGCAAAAATATATATTCTGGGAAATATATTAGTGGCAAATCATTTCTGCACTGTTGCCAAGAAAATTATATTGATGGGTTCAAACAGTCACCAGGAATCAAACTTCACTTGGAAATTTTCACACATACAAATTCACAGAGGCTGTAATAAAATGTTCAAGAGATCAAGGGAAAGATTCTTAGCAGACTTAAAAACCAGCTAACAGAGATAGGGTTTAAATCAATATATTTTTAAAATATTCCAAGTATTGATATCAAACAGTCTTCAGATTACAGTACAAGAATATTCACCACTGCCTGACTCACCAGCCCTTCTGCTCCTTCTGAAGAGTGTCTCAAACTTTCCCTGCATGCATCAGATATACAGTAGCACCTGCGCTACAGGTTGGCACCCACATAATGGTGTCAACAAAAAATCTACTTCTGCATCTTTTTCAGTTAGCTCATTAATAGGTAACAATCTCTGTCATTTGCCCATCTGAACTGGCTTGATTTTAAGAAGGCGTCTTTTGATTTGTTTTTCTTAAAATCTGCCTAGAATGTGAATGATAATGAGATTGACAGCTGATTTCTCATCTATTTTCTAACCTGTGTTCAAAATATTGTTGAGTGGCACAAAGCCTTAATAAGACCATACCTGAAATACTGCATCCAGTTTTGGTCACCACCTTACAAAAAAGATGCTGAGACTTTGGAAAAAGTGCTAAGAAGAGCAACTAAGATGATTAAAGGTCTGGAGAGTAAAACATGTGAAGAACGGTTGCAGGAATTGGGTCTGGCTAGTCTAGAGAAAAGAAGGACATGATAGCAATATTCCAGTATTTGAGAGGCTGCCACAAAGAGGAGGGGATCAATTTATTTTCCAAAGCACCTGAGGGCAGGACTAGAAACAATGGATGGAAACTGATCGAGAGAAGCAATCTGGAATTAAGGAGAAACTTCCTAACAGTGAGGACAATTAACCAGTGGAACAGCTTGTCTTCAGAAGTTGTGGGTGCTTCATCACTGGAGGTTTTTAAGAAGAGACTGGATAGTCACTTGTTTGAAATGGTGTAGGAAGTTAGCACCCACCCCTCTCCTAGAAAAATGAAATATCCTAGGAAATATTAAAAGGCAGAATATATTCTATAGAATATCCCTGGAAACATGCTTTTAAGCAGACAAAAGACTCCTCTTAGAAACCCCCACCCTTTGCCAATGGGCCATTAAGGACTGGGCCCAGCTCACACATTCCTCTCACCTAGCCTGGAAGTCTTCTGCATAACAGAACCATAATAGGATTTGCCCAAGGCCCTTTCATTCAGCCAAGCCTGGGTCAGACAAAAGCCTATAGAGTTGCCACTGCATGGCCTTCTGGGAGCCTGACCACCAATCAGTTGCATTATATACACAAGGAACAGGAAACTAAGAGGTGGGGCCCAAGAGAGAGTATAAAACAAGGAACTCAGCATCTCTTCTGCCCTTTTTCTCTTCACCCACATCTGGAAACATGTGATCTACCTTTTCTGTACAGGGGCTCATGCCATGTGCTCCTGTCCACCATTAAACCTTCTTTCCAAGCAACTTTCATGAATCCAGTGTCTTTGTCCCCACTTGGAACTGAACCCAGAAGGATATTCCTTACAACAATGGTATAGGGTCTCCTGCTTGAGGAGGAGGCTGGACTAGAAGACCTCCAAGGTCCCTTCCAGCTCTATTCTGGTTGATTGATTGATTGATTGATTGATTGATTGATTGATTGATTGAATGAATGAATGACAGGGCCTTGACGCACTTTCTAATTGTGTTTGTAAAAATGACATTAGATCCGTTAAGTGAAATCTAATGCTGTAGAAAAAGACTCTTACTTATGTGATGGGATTTTCCTGTCTTCTCTTCTGCTAATTCCCTAACCCTCCAAATCCAAGGTATACTAAAAGCTGCATGAAAAGAAAGAATGGCTTCCTCTTTAGTCCTCCAGATTGGTCCTTTTCTCAGTGGAAATGCTCCTCCCATTAATAGAATTCAGTCAATATTACTTGCTAAGAATTGGTAGAGAAGTGACATTTCCTATCCCTTCCCCACAATTTTTTCTCGTGATAATTTTTTAAATTTTTTTGCCTGTATTATTTTTATAAATAACTCAAGAAAGCAAACATACTGAATACTCCTTCTCCTGTTTTCCTCACAAACAACAGCCCTGTGAGGTGGGCTGGGCTGAGAGAGAATGACTAGTCCAAAATCACCCAGCTGGCTTTCATGCCTAGAGTGGGACTTCAACTCCCAGAATTCCTGAGCCAGCCATGCATGCATGGCTGGCTCAGGAATTCTGGGAGTTGAAGTCCACAGGTCCTCAAAGAACTATAGTTTGCCCACCCCTGCACTAGACCAAACTGGCTCTTAAACTTAAAAAAAACTATTAAGAAGAGACAAATGAAATTGACACAGCATCTTTGAAGGAAAATATTCATAATCCAATTGTAAATCTTCATTTAAGATGTTTTGGTTCATAGAAAAAAAAAGTGAGGGACACTTGAGGTTTGTAAGAAAATATACTGTATAAGAAATGACTGCAGTAGAAGACAAGCTGTGTAAGGCAGAAATCAGAGAAGAAGAAGTGTCTTAGTTATCCTGCAGTCTAAATGGTGATATTTATAATGTCTTAGCTTTCATTAAAGAATTTGGCCTTTTTCTTATTTCTACCAAAATAAGAAAAGGTTATTGTCAATGTTTTAAATACTGCTTCAGTACTAGATATTTTTGCAAAAGTTCCTGTGAAAATATCAGTACTATTTTAGAGCATTTGCTTAACATGCTGTTGCACTTAGTAGATACTCATCTTTCTCCATAAGGTTTCTACATTTCTCTTCAATGAGGTCTGTCAATACATCATACTATCTGCATGGTAGACAGTCATAAAAAAAGACACAGACCTAAAGTTGAAGTATTGTATTGTCTGCTAAAGCCCAGATTCTATTCTACTAGTACACTTTCAATAGTGAGACATTTTGTGAAGTGGAATGAGAGAAATGCATATACAGTTGGCTTCTATGAAATTATAATGCCGAATTTTTGTTCCCTTGATTTTAGCAATCCTGTGAAACTCTCTTCACATGGGAAATTTAATGGGTAATTTACTGTGACTTTCCTAGCCACCTCCCTTTGAATCATTTATGCAGCCACATTTTTTCTCAGACTCACAAGAACTGCTTCAGAAAATGCTTCCCTGCTATCTCTTCAAGTGTGCATAAAGTCAGGAGCAATTTGTACAGAACTGGAAAAAGACACAGTGCTTTATTAATTTGAAGAAGGATGTTCCATATGGGTTCACCCATGTGGCAAATCTCCTTTTTCTAATGCTTCACATAGCCCTGATAATTTCTGAAGTATACAAATATAAGTTACTTCTGATTTGGCACTTGTAAATAATTTCTGAAATGGTCCCTTTCCTATCTACTGGAGCTATTTGGTTATTTTAGTTAGATTTATTAGAATTCTAACATACAGTCCATCCAACAATAATGGTCACACACATTTCAAAAGCATCCAAGATACATGCAAAAGTAATGTATCCTGATAAAGTCTAACAGCCATTACCAAAACAATCAACTGATGCAGATTCCCAACTTCACAAAAAATACAAATAAAACACTGAATCAAAAAAGTGTAAGAACAGTCCATGAGTTTTGCCACCTTAGATTGCCTATATAGAGGGGTTTTTTTTTCATTTGAAAGTGGAATAATCGCTAGAATCCTTTGGCTGTAACCTTAACTTTTTTTGCTATTAAATATTGCTAATCAGACCTGATAATACAGTTGCATCTTAAAATCTTGAAGATCAACCAACAGATTGCATCATGAATACACAACGATCTTTTCCATGAGATGTGCATTCCATGGAGTTGTCTTATCAGTTGGATGATTGGAAAAACTGTTTTCTGGAGTAAATTTACACTGAAAAAAGAAATTTTGTGAGCCAATCAATAGAAACCAAAGAGATCTGCATAGGAGTTAACAAACAAACCAATCAATGCGAGACCAGACTCCATTTTTACCTAGTGTATCTGTGAGAAACATATCATTTTCTTCAACCCCCCACAGCATCACCACAGTTAAGTAGAAGCACATGCCTTACATGTATAAGTTATCAGAGCCAATCTCTGGCTACTCCAATAAAATCTGAAAAAACTGCCCAATCAGGGTAAAAAACAATGACTAAACAGATCAATGGATTGATTTAGTTTCAGCTCAAATTATCAACTTTCTATTTCAGATGCAAAGCCCTTAGCAAACAAGAATCAATGGATTACTAAACATTTCCAGAAGTGATTCCAATTCTGCATTTGAGGTGTGTGAACAGAAACCAAGGACTCAATGAGCCACTGTCAGTAATTAGATGCAGAGATTGTGAAAATTCTTGAGTAAGGAATTAAATTACACCATGGGTAGAGCCCAAGAAGAGTTGCTTAGGCTTTGCAGGTAGTACAGTCAATACAAGGGAGTGAACAATGAGATGGTTGTAGAAACAATTGTTCCTATTAGGAGTGGGAAGGACAGAGATTGTTTCACCTGAGGTTGCCAGGAGAAATGGCACTCACGTGGGAGTTTTTGCTTGTGTTTATTCAAGTATCAGTGCAGTAGGTGTGGTTGCTCACTTTCCTGCAGAGATATTGACCTGAACTGCTTCTAATTAAAATTTAAGTATAGCACGTGGGTACTGATCTATTACAGACTGTGATAAATAATGATTTAATATGAGCTTGTCTCTTGTTATTCAGATCTTTCTTTCTGACTCATAACAGAAGTACTGTAATATATTCCTCTCTTCTTTTCCAAAATGCAGCATGATAGCAAAGTGACTTGAGAAATAAGAAGTTTAACCATTAATTCCACCGTGAAAATGTTACTTTCTAGACAGAAAACAAAATAAAAACAAGCCCATCCCCATCATCCCCAAAACAATCCTCATTATCGTCATCTTCATCATAATCATTCTAAGAGGCTTTATATGTGCAAATAAAATATGTGTATTTTAACACAATATGAAAGGAAGGATATGGGCAGCTCTTATGTGGAATCATTTATTTGGAAATTATAATTAGCTTCCTGTTCAATATTCACATGGGAACCCATCTGACTGCCTAGGCACTATGAAAGGAGCCTGTGGTACATCAGATTAGATAACATTACAGTTCTGCATTGAATGGAAGAAAACAAGAATGCATTGTTCTTGACCTCTTCCTTTAAGCAGGCATGAAATGTCTAGACCCTGCTTAAATATATTAAACCTAGCAAGATGGCATGCCCAATTTTCTCAATAAAATCAGCACCACAACTTCAGCCTCTGGTTGTTGGATTCTATGCAAGAAGTGGCATTTACATATTTCTGCAAAGATCTGTGGGGATAACAGCCATAGGAGCGATAGGGCATTAAGCAGGGAGAAGTTCAATGCAATTGTTCTTGCACATGTCATGTTGGACTGGTGTAGGGAAGCAGTAATTGTCTGATCTGGCTAGATGACCCAAAACAATGGAAGGAAAAGCCAATTAAGGAGAATGTCCATTGACATAACTGTATGGAATCCTATACGGCAACCACATAAGGTTGTTATAGTCTAAATCACAAACAGAACAATTATCTCTACAACATGTAGTTGTAGATATTCAAGATCTGAATATTGCACAAACCTGTACATTTATCAAAAGCCCATCTGAACAAAGCTAATGAAGATGTTTGCAGCAGGCCTTCAAAAGATTTTACAGTAAAAGATTCTTGTGCCACCTTCAAGACTCATACTGATAAATCCTTAAAATCTTACATTTTCTGAGAACTCCAGAGGAGAGCTTCTTCTTGTCCTTTTATCCTCACAGCCAGTCTGTTAAAAAAATGCCTAGAAGTTAAAGTTTTGCCATGTTTTTAATTGATTTGAATTTTTTACCTCAGGTTTATATCATCACACACATGTACTGTAGTTGCCCCAAACTGTAGCTCTATATTTAATTTACATGGTCATTCCCCTGTCTTTTTCATTTGCTTTCATTTGTAGACAAGCACATACACACATAATTACAAACTCAAAAACACTCTTTTTGTCTTTTTTAAAAACTATTTTTCCAGTAACCGCTCTTGCTCCATTTCCCACATCTCCATACACTTAGATCAAACCACCTCACTGATGTCAGTAAATATATTGCAACTTATTATAAATATAGTGGTGGAAAATTTTGGAGAAGCATGTCCCACACACCTGGAAGCCACTAGATTGAGGATGGCTAAAAACAAGGAAGAACTTTGCCTTATTTAGAAAACGGCAAGCAAAGAAAATTCAACAATCTGATAATTTTTTTAAAAAAGATCTCTTTTGCACATGAAGGAGACTTGAATGGAACATTAACAGTAATTTAAAAATTATTGAAACATCTAGCTATCCTCCTCTCAGAATTATGTGACAGTGAGATTGGTGGCATATAAATTTAATAAATAAATAAATATTCTCTCACCTTATATTCCTCAAAATCTCTGCCTATAGTACTAAGACTGCTAAACTAGCCAAGTTTGCTAAAGTTAGCTGAAATGGGTGTTCCAAGTGGGAACTCTGAATTCTCATTTATTTGCTCATACAAAAGAGATTGTGAAAAAGTTATCTCTTGTATGAAAAGCTTCACATACTTGAAATTTAAAGATGAAATTTAAAGACTGCAAAGTGAAAAATCTTAAGACATTACAATTCCTATGAAAATAACAATTTATATAGATTTTTTTGCATAGAATTACACATGATGCTTGCAAGCTACAGTATCTTTGAATTCTTGATTTAGACCTGAAAAGAAGAATTGACAAATCAAAAATACAAGATGTTCATACTTTTCCCTATAAACTCTTTAAATGGATGAGGCTGGGAACAGAATACAGGCATTAATTTTTGAATGCTTGAGAGAGATAATATATAAGACTAGGAAACATGCCATGCATTTGCCTTTCATTTTAGAACTTTTAGAACTACATATATATCTTCTTGCCCTTACCTTTTCTATTATCAAACATCTATTCTAAACATGCACCCACGTGTAATTTAGCCTGACCTTGTACAATGCAAAGTAATTAATACGTTAGTTCTTCCGGTGTAGGAAGCTCAGCTATGAATATTTTCACCTCTATGAACAAACTCCCCAAAAACTTCAGAAAAGAGTCCATTGAAATATCACCATGATTTAACCCAAGTTTCTTCAGATTTTTACATTGATCCAAATGCAGTGTTTGGGCTTCCAAAAACTATCCAATTCTCTGTTCAGTTTAACGTTTTCTGATCCTTTTGCAAACCTTCTGGAATAAAATCATTGCAGATATCCAACAAGCAACATGCCATTTTGGGAAACCTAAAGCCAACCAATGAAACTGAGTCTCTTGCCACTATCATCACAATGATTCCACCTAACATACCTTGTTTCTGGAATCCTGATCAGCAAGCAGCAAGCCTTGTGGTCAGTGTGCAGCCCTGGAGTGCCTGAGCCTTAGGAAAGGATGGCAAAGAAAGCCTAAAAGAAGTGGCTGGATCTACCAATCACAACCAGGGTGGAGAAAGGCAGCCAGCCAATCAGTGTTAGCAACTTCTGGAAAATTAGGGTGGAACATCCTTCATCCCTGTGTGGCAAGAGCCATTGCAATTGTTTATGAGTCATGCTTTTTTCTGAAGTTAAACCTCTTGAATTGAAACTCATTAGATTAAAATGAATGAAACAAGGAATTTGTATTGCTTGTGGAAAGCAATAAAAAACAAAGTATCTCAGATAGTTAACTATTGCACTGGGACATGAGACGGACAAATTTTTTCAGACCTGCATCCATTTTGCACATCAAACTTTATTTTATTATTTTATTTTATTATTTTATTGTATTGTATTGTATTAAATTATTGTATTGTATTGTATTGTATTGTATTGTATCATTTCATTTCATTATTTTATTTATTTTATTTTATTTTATTTTATTTTATTTTATTTTATTTTATTATTTTATTTTATTTTATTTTATTTTATTTATTATTTTATTTTATTATTTTATTTTATTTTATTATTTTATTTTATTTTATTTTATTTTATTATTTTATTTTATTTTATTTTATTTTATTTTATTTTATTTTATTTTATTTTATTTTATTTTATTTTATTTTATTTTCAATTTATATGGCTACCCATCTCAGCCTCATGATTCTGGGCAGTGAACACCAGTTAAAAACATAACAATAGCATACAGCAGACCAGTGGCTCCTGACCTTTTGGGCACCAGGGACCAGTTCTGTGGAGAAAGGTTTTTCCGCGGACCGGAGGGGGCGTGGTTTTGCATATTGCGGATGGGGCTTTGCTTGTTGTGTGGACCAGTTGCTGGCATGCCGCAGACTGGTGCCAGTCCATGGACTGGGGATTGGGGTAGATGCAGTAGATAGCCAGTAGATAGCCAAGATAAAAATCACTACAAAACCATCAAAATAATCTCATGGACTGTCCCATATTTTTCAATCACCCATACTTGGTGACATGGAGCCCTCCACAAAAGGCCAACAGGATTGGGACTATCCTAATCCCTGGCAGAGAGGTGGATGATGTTCAAAAGAACAGATACACTTTCTTCTTGGGTCCTGCCAGCCTTTAAGAGAAGAGACTTAGAGCATGCCCCTCCTGCCAGATCTGATGGTGTTTTTCTGCCAGAATAAAGAATAGGGTAAATTTCTATTCCTCACATTTTTTTTACCTCTTAACTTGGAGATAAGACTTGTAAACCATTTCATGAATCAGAATGCAAAAAGAGGAGAGGAGAAGAGAGGAGAAGGTCCAGAGCAGCTAAACAGTTATATTTAATGCAACGTAAAAATCTGGAAATGAACTAGCAAGGTTTTTAGACAATATACCCCAAAGAGGAATGTTTAAATACTGTATTGTATTTTCTATCACCCCAAAACTCTGTAGCTTATAACTGTTATTTTAGCCATTGTTATTTACCTTTTTACAATTTATTTTAAACTTACATAAAAAACCATACTAGAGTACCCCTGAGCAGTTAGGTTAAAATGGAAGAGTTATGTTCAATGTAACCACAAAACAGTGTTTCAGTTCTAAAAAACTAAAATTATTTTTAAAATGCCCTCCCCCCCAAGAAAGACCTTTATCTGTTGCCAAGACTAGAATATAATCCTGTTACAATTGCATGTTACTGATCCCAAAGAAAAGTTAGCTCCTAATCCACATTGATTTTATGTCATCAGATATGTAGTCAACTCTTAGTGACCACCTAAATTCCAATCCACATAGGGATAGCTAAATACAGGGAATCCATGGGGAATCAGATAGGCCAGGAGTAGGCAAAGTTGGCTCTTCTATGACTCATGGACTTCAACTCCCAGAATTCCTGAGCTAGCATGATTGGCTCAGAAAGTCTGGGAGTTGAAGTCCATGAGTCATAGACGAGCCAACTTTGCCTACCCCTGAGATAGGCTAATGGAAGCTACATACATAGTTCTCTATAGTCTTCCCCAACATCCTTGGGAACAGCAGTGCTCAGATTTAATAAGCTAAGGAGGTCTTCATAAAAAGAGGGAAAGCCAATCTATTCCACATAATTTAGCAGAGATGGTGTGATATGATACTTTAGCCTACTCATAAGCTTATTTGGGAGATGTTACAACTCAAGCAAGCTCAAGCAACTTCTTGAGCACCTGAGCTGGTATATCAGGAATGAGAGCCAGATTCCTTGTTAATTTATTGTTTTGTGGGGTTTTGCTGCAAAAAGAAATGGGAAGAAGCATTTTTGTGTGTCAGGCGTTTAATTTTAGGTACTATGGACATAGACTTATTATTTAGTTTTAATCAAAGTTATATAGATACTCATCTCAGTACAGGACTCTAGGCAGCTCACATACAGAATATGTTTTTTTAATTAGCAAAACTATGCAGCAATTTAACACAAGAAAAACAACATAAAACCATGTAAAAAGATCTATAAGTACAAAATTCACATGAGGGATGGGAGTGTCAAATATGGCTCTATGTCAAGCACACAAATGTCTTGAGTCTGCCCTGTATATTGTTAATACGTAAAGGAATCAACTTCACACTGTCAGCACAAGAGGTTTGGTTGGATTCTGTGTAATACTCAATATTTTTGAAATATATAACAGGTTGGAAGGGACCTTGGAGATCTTCTGGTCCAAACCCCTGCTCAGACAGGAAATACCATTTCAGACAAACGGTTGTCCAATCTCTTCTTAAAAACCTCCAGTGTTGGAGCACCCACAACTTCTGGAGGCAAGTCGTTCCACTGATTATTTGTTCTTATTGTCAGAAAATTTCTCTTTCTATAATCCTTTGATTATATATCAAGATATCATTTGACACGCTTCTGCAAGTTGTGTTCCAGACCTTGTGAACTCTGACTGGTCAGAGATTGGAAATAGATGCTGCAGAAACACCCATTTTCAGAAACAAACAAGGGGTGAAAATAGAACATCAATGCGTTTATCACACCAATTCTCCCAAAAAAGCAACCTGTGCTGCTAATGCTTGAATTCATTTTTCACTTCTTTGTTGTTGTTGTTGAAAGATTAAAGCTAAAATACATTGCATTCAGGACTGGCGCAAGAAAATTTGAAGTACCTTCTATTTCAGCACAAAAAGAAATTGACTGGACTTATCATATTTATCTCGATTCTAAGATAACAATTTAGAGAAGGATTTTAGAAGTAGCTTGGAACAGCTGCCACTACTGCCCCAACATTATTCAATTGAGGCAGTTGTCTCATACGTGGGTCAGCCCTGCTGAAATTAAAAAAACTGACATCATTGCCTGCACTAGATCGTGTTGAGAGTTGAGAGTATCATCCTGTTATGAAGTGATCTATAAAGGTGTTGGAGCTGTGCATTCCTTTGTGCTGTGACATTATGAACAAGCTGGGTGAGGCTTAGGGCACATAACTCTTCTGGCTGTATCAGCAAATTTTAAATATTTGAGCCCCTTCTCTATCTCAGAGGAACTTATTATTCATTTTCATTATGCAGTTTACGGCAACGGCATCTTTTTTAGCACGACTAGCTACTGTGTATATTGAGAACAATCAGATTATGGCTTTCTTGCTAGGACTTCCATTGTGCCGTTTCATGTCTCTGAGAGTTTGAAGTTCTTTACTATCATCAATAAGGATGATATAGTCTTTCTGAGTGAGTGGATTAATATGCTTTGTTAATCCCAAATTTACATTTCAACACACGACTCAGCCCTGAAGCCAGGGCTAACCCGTGATTAAGAAGTCTATCATATTCCTTCCTGTGTGTGAAAAAAAGGGGGTTCCTCCCTAAAATGATCCTTCTGTGGGATCATTCAGAGGATCAAAGATGTTTCCCTCTTTCCTTTTCTTTACAAATGGTTACCTGTGCAGAGCAGTGGTGGGTTCCTACCAGTGCGGTCCACTCTATAGCACCGGTAGCGGCCCGCTGGTGATGTCACAGTCCCGGTGCGGTCGGTTGCCGGTGCAACCGACCGCAGAAGAAATTTAAAAAATTTCTTCTGTGCATGCCCAGAAGCCGAGCTTCTGGCACTGCGCATGCGCTGCCTTCTTACCTCACAGTGAGTCCAAGCAGGGGAGGATGGTTGAGGGAGCGTGTGAGACGCTGAAAGAACGGGCGGCAGGAGCTATCTCCATTCCCCTCCCTTCAGCAGTCCGAGAAGCCAAGAATGCGTGGGTGATGATCCTAGGCATTTTTGCACGTTTGAGGCTTCTTGAGCTGCTGAGGGGAGGGGGAATGGGCGGCAGGACCTATCTCAGTTCCCCTCCCTTCAGCAGTCCGAGAAGCCACGAACGCGTGGTGATGATCCTAGGCATTTTTGCACGTTCGAGGCTTCTCGAGCTGCTGAGGGGAGGGGGAATGGGCAGCAGGAGCCTAGGATCATTGAATGGGGAGAAGCATTCTAGAAGAACCGCTGCCACGGTCTTGCTGCTCCCGCTGTGGGGGGCTGCATTGCGGGTAGGCAATGTCCCCCTGTTTCTCCAGCCGCTGCCAAGCTCCCGAGGCCCACGCCCACCCGGTCACATGGCTGGCAAGCCACACCCACAAAATAAGCCACACCCACAGAGTAGTAGTAAAAAAAATTAGGAACCCACCCCTGGTGCAGAGATATATTCCCAATTTGTGCAGATTTCAAGGGAACTGATTTGAAGAAGGAACTCTGGGACTTCTATGGATTGGTTAATTTGGGATCAATGAAACTGGGAGGTTTTCTAGGGATATTCAGTAATCTGGACAAGTAAAAGAAATGTAGCTCTGGACGTAAACAATTATACCAATGGATAGTCCTTTTAGCATTTATAGGACTGTTACATTCAGGGTTGTACAGTACTTGAAGACATTCATGCAAAAAGAGCCTATTTTAGCCAATAATTGTGATTAAATATATAAATAGGCTAATTCTATTGTTTGTTTTCTTCCCTTCCCTATTCTTCCTTTTTTTAATTCAAGGAATATATTTTAATGGTACTCTATATCCTTCCAGTTTGTTTGAATAAAATATCATAAGCCTTATCCAAGATGTTCCTGAGCCACAACATTTATCTAAATCTATTCCTTTTGAAATCACTAAAGAATTGTGGCATTTTATAGTATTTGTATATTTGGAAACATAGAGCCACAACAAATTATTGTATATCAGATAATCCAAGAAACACCGTCCTTCTTTAAATCCTGTGAGCTTGTGAAGCTCACATCTGCTAGCTACGCATGTAAATCTCTTAGCCCCATTCAAAATGAGGCATCTCTAACCTAAGGTGACCAGATGTCCCGCTTTTGGTGGGACAGACACGCTTTTCAAGCGTGTGTCCCGCGTCCCGCATTCTTTTCAAAAAGTCCCGCTTTTTTTGAAAAGAATGTGGAAACAGCGGGACGTCTGGTCACCTTAGAGGGGAAGCAAGAGAGGTACCGGAAGCAAGTCGGGCAGAATTCCAGCGAGGTGGCTGCCTGCTGGGGGGAGGGGGAAGGGAGGCTGCTCCTCCTCTCCTTCCCCTGCCCCATCCCTAGCCCCGCCCTTGGAGGCGCTGCTGCTGTTGGGAGGGTGAGGGACGAGGAGCCGTCGCCGCTTTGAGCTCACGAGCGGCCCCTCCGGCGGTGCAAACAGCCCTTCCTCGTCCCCCTCCCCTTTCTTCCCCCCCGTCGCCTCGCTGCCGCCGTTGCCCTGGGGCCGGGCGGGCGACCGGGAGACCGCGGCGCTTGGATGCCTGGAGCAGGTAAGCTGCCGGCTGCCTCCTTTCCCCGTCTCCCGCCTCCCATTAGTTGCTTGCCAGCCCGGCCGAAGGGGAGGCGGGAGGCGAGGAAAGGCCTCCCGAAGGGGAGGCGGGCTCCCGAAGGGCTGCCGGCTCCCGAAGGGGAGGCGGGAGGCCTTTCCTCGCCTCCCGCCTTCCCTTCGGGAGCCGGCAGCCCTTCGGGAGCCTGCCCCCCCTTCGGGAGGCCTTTCCTCGCCTCCCGCCTCCCCTTTGGCCGGGCTGGCAAGCAACGAACGGGAGGCGGGAGACGGGGAAAGGAGGCAGCCGGCAGCTTACCTGTCGCGAGCTCCAGGCATCCAAGCGCCCTCCCGCCTCCCCACCCCCACCTGGACGCCGACATTTGCTGTTTTGCCTTCTGCACATGCGCAGCGTTCTGCGCATGCGCAGAGGGCAAAACAAATGGCGGCGCCCTGGCAGCCCCCCCTGTCCTGCTTAAAAAAAAATAAATCTGGTCACTTTACTCTAACCTCAATGGAAGTTCTGTTATTTCTCTTCATATATAGACACTTAGAACTCTATTAGACATACCTAGTTTTATGCAGATTGTGAACAATAACTGCCCATCACAACAGGAAACAAATGGGACTTTATGTAATGGGAAATGCTTGGTGATGCTACAGACTGATGGGCTGGGTGCTTGATTGCATTCTTGAACAACTGACCCAATACATTTCAGTCTGCAGGGGCAACAACAGTACAGCTGAATCTGTCTGAATTGGAAGTAGTGACTTTAAGCTGCACTGATCTGAAGATAGATCGAAAGCTACTGAGTAAGTAAGTAAGTAAGTAAGTAAGTAAGTAAGTAAGTAAGTAAGTAAGTATGTATGTATGTAAGTAAGTAAGTAAGTAAGTAAGTAAGTAAGTAAGTAAGTAAGTAAGTAAGTACTAAGTAAGTCTAAAATAGATATATTTCACTTCTACTTAACATAAGCAATAATATCCTGCAGGAAAGAGTTAACCCCAGTATAGTAGTGAGTTCATTGGCTCTCAGAAATGTTAAATTACAGTTCAGAAAGCCTTGCATTGGACTAAGAAAAATCATATTCACTTTTGTGGGCAGCCCTGTTTAAAGACAATGACATCAGCAGTAAACTGTCCTTCAGACAATCACTCATATACTGGTCACCCTTATGATTTGACTACAGCATCACACTCTACATGAGGCTGCCATTGAAGTCCACCCAAGTTCAGCTGGTTCAGAATGCGGTATGCAGGCAGTGATGGGCACACGTTAGTATGCTCATGTATTCTACAAAGAGTGCAGAGAAGAGCAACAAAGATGATTAGGGGACTGGAGGCCAAAATATAAAAAGAACAGTTGCTGGAATTGGGTATATCTCGTTTAATGAAAAGAAGGGCTAGGGATGACATGACAGCAGTGTTTGAATAGCTCAGAGGTTGCCACAAAGAAGAGGGAGTCAACCTATTCTCGAAAGCATCTGAGGGCAGGACAAGAAGCTATGGATGGAAACCAATCAAGGAGAGAAGCAATCTAGAACTAAGAAGAAATTTCCTGACAGTTAGAACAATTAATCAGTGGAACAACTTGCCTCCAGAAGTTGTGAATGATCCAACACTAGAAGTTTTTAAGAAGAGATTGGACAACCATTTAGTTTGTTTGTTTTGTTTGTTTGTTTTTATTTGTCAAGCATAAATGATTAAAGCAAAGTATAAACAATAAAATTATGATAACAACTCTCTCAATAGACACATTGACATACCACCGGCATACCAGGCATTAAGACACCAGGAAGGACTTAAGGGGGATCGATCACTATGCTTGAATGGAGATATGGGGCAAATTACCCCCTTTAGGCATAGAGATTGCCCCAATGAAGGTGTGACAACCCCTAACTGCGCGCAAGAGAGCACGGTAGAGAAGCAGCAGAATGAGAGAGCCGGGGTGTGTGTGTGTGTGAAGAAGAACAAAGCAGACCCATCACAAGATCATGGGCAAAACAGATGAATTTAGAGCAGGCAACGTGTGTGCCTAAAAGGGAGAGGAATAACAATGAGGGGGAGGAAGCCAGGAGAAACACCTTCAAAGCAATGCCTGATAGCCCTGCTTTACCCCCCAGGGAGAGAAAGAGGCAATACACAATGGGGAAAGAGGTAATAGAAATCGCATCATCACCTGTCAGCATGACTAAGGCAGAAACAATTAAGTCAATTACAGGAGAGAAAAAAGGGTGTGGACTGGTTACACGTGCAAAGTCTAAATTGATAGGCATTACATAAATTGATAGGCATTCTATAAAAGCAAGCATCTCTTCCATGGGGATTTTACACTCTGACAAAGTCAACAGGGGTTGACGAAAGCTTAGCAATTTTAATAGTAGTTTTAAATAAAATTTTAAATGTTCCGGAGATCATGATGGCTATCGCTTCTTTATCTATCTATCTATCTATCTATCTATCTATCTATCTATCTATCTATCTATCTATCTATCTATCTATCTATCTATCTATCTATCTATCTATCTATCTATCTCTATCTCTATCTCTATCTCTATCTATCTATCTATCTATCTATCTATCTATCTATCTATCTATCTATCTATCTATCTATCTATCTATCTATCTATCTATAATAGTACAAGCATGAATAAGAGTATAAGAGGTATGAATATATGGGTACTTTAGGATAGGAATGGTAGGCACGAATGTGCTCTTATGCACACCCCTTACCGACCTCTTAGGAATGGGGTGAGGTCGATGGTAGATAATCTAAGGTTAAAGTTTTTGGGGTTAGGGGAAGAAACTACTGAGTCAGGTAAAGTGTTCCAGGCATTGACCACTTTGTTGTTGAAGTCGAATTTTTTGCAATTAAGTTTGTATCTGTTGTGAGTTACATTAAGTTTGTATTTGTCTGAAGTGGTGTAGACAGGGGTGGTATTCAAAAAATTTAGCAACCAGTTCTCTGCCCGGTTGCTGGGTTGTCATGGCCAAGGTGGGCGTGGCCTACTTGGCCTCCTGCACCACAGTTGGGGGGGCGTTTTTGCCCTCCACAGATTTCGGAGGCTTTCCTCGAGCCTCTGGGAGGTTCTGGGGGCCCTCTAGACAGGCTGGAAACGGGCCTGTTTCCAGACTTCTGGAACTTCCAGGAGGCCTGTTTTTTGTCCTCCCAAAGCCTCCATGCAGGCCCTACACTTACCTGGCATCCAAAATGGGCTGCGTGGAGACTCCTGGGAGGGGAGGGGTGAGGTGGGCGGGGTAAGCCAGTCCTTGCAACTACTGGTTTGGTGAACCAGATGTAAAATTAGCATCCGGTTCTCCCAAACCAGTCCGAACCAGCTGAATCCCAACCCTGGGTGTAGGGTTTCCTGCCTGAGCAGTGGGTTGGACTAGAAGACTTCCAATGTCCCTTCCAATTCTGCTATTCTATTCTATTCTATTCTATTCTATTCTATTCTATTCTATTCTATTCTATTCTATTCTATTCTATTCTACTCTACTCTACTCTACTCTACTCTATTCTATTCTATTCTATTCCTCTGCTTTAGAAGAAGTTACCAGTTTGCTTCCAGGTGCAATTCAAGGTGCTGGTTGTTTCCTATAAATCCTATCTGGCATAGGGCCTAGTTACTTGTGGGACCACCTGTCTTCCATAGAATCTGCCTGGATAACTTGATCCAGCAGGTTCGGTATGCTTTGGACTCCTTTGATTAAACAATATCATCTATTGAGACCCTAGAAGCAGCATGGTATAATGATCTGTGAGAATGTCCTTGAGAGACAGGAATAGGAGGAGGAGGAGGAAGAGCCACAAGTTAGGCAACAGCGAGATAAGAGGCAGCTCAACCCACAGAAGGAATGGGGAAGTGGTAGACTTATCAGAAAGGACCCTCCCTAGTGTCTTGGACTATAAAGGTGAAGGGACAAGAGATATTGCAAGATTACTACCGTATAACCTTACAATAAAGGTAGCATTAGTACACATGATTGGTGCTTCTTATATGGATTACCTCAAAGGGCTGACACATCGCCTGATATCTGAGTGAGGTTGCCCTGAGATCCAGGTGCCCCCCTCTGCTGTTGTTTACAAGGGCCCAAGCTTTGGTGGTTCCAAGTGAAACCCCCCCCCCCACAGCTTTTGGACTATGTATGTGGGGTTGTTTCTTTTTGTTGTTTTCGTCACCAACTGCATTCTTTATTATTCTCTATTGTTGTATTCCCCCCCCTGTTTTTAACACTTTTATTTCCAAATGTCCAGAGTCATTGGAAGTCGATCAGCATATACATTTAATTAATCATCATCAACAACGACAACAACATCTAACTGGAAAAAGGATTCCAAGTCCATAGTATTTATCACATTACATAGAGGGTATCAGAATAACAGAATAACAGAACAAAATAACAGAGTTGGAAGGGACCTTGGAGGTCTTCTAATCCAGGGGTTCCCAACCCCTGGGCCGTAGCCCTCTCCCGGGCCTTGAGCCATTTGGAACCGGGTTATGGAAGTGGCGGGTGAGCATGCATGCACACATTCCCACTTGCACATGCACATGTGCGCTTGCCCGCCGCTCACATGGAACCATCCCCTCTCCTCCACCCTGCCATTCTGCAAAGTTGGAGAACTCCATTCTGGTCCAACCCGCTGCTCAAGCAGGATACCCTATATCTTTTCAGACAAATGGTTGTCAAGAAACTGCCTAGTGTTCTTTGTTATTTGAACAGTAGCTTTTATAAAACATTTGCTCTCATTTCTTAGGGATGCATAAATATATTCTTCGTTGTAGAGATCACAATAGTGATTCCTGCTTCTCTGTATTTCATGAATTTTAAAAGGTGACGGAGCACTTCATGCTATTTTCTCCTTGTACCTCTCAGATATGGGTGTAACGAGAATACATAATTGAAGATATATCATAGCACTTAATTATTTATTAGGAATTACTGATTTATTCATACAAAACCATTTACAACCTGCTTAGTTTCAATCCTTAAGAGAGCCTCCAGGCAATTCATAACCATAGCAATAACAAAAACAAAAACAATAGCAATAAACGAAAACACTGTAAAGGAAATAAAGAGCTACACAAAGCAGAGCCATAATTACATACTAAACAGAAAGTACCTAAATGAATTCAGGCCAGGGGAAAAAAACCTGCATTCTATATTTTCAAAGATCAAAAGGGTTTAAAACACATTGGAATGGAGCTGCAACCAAGAAGACCATACCCTGAGTCATCTCTGTATCTGAAAATGGGAGGCAGAACATGGCTGCAGATCTAAAGTACCACAGCAGGCAAATGTGCATGAGAGAAAAAGTATCTGAAGATACCTTTATCACAGATTGGGTCTGTGGGAAGTTTTATATCGAAATATATTTTATTCTTTATATTGTTTCCATCTTCCCTTAAAACATTAACAGAATCCACAATGGTCTAAGAATCAGTGTCTCCGCTAGATAACTAACAGTCAAGCTGAAAATAAATCAACTAAAATTAGCAAACTTCCTTAAACCCCAAATAACTTACCCAGACCTAATCGACATATCAAAGGGTAAGGTATGCAAACACAAATAGAGTTAATTAAATGAGGTCTCCCAACTGCATGTTCACAAGAATACATACCTACACACACACACACACACACACACACACACACACACACACACACACACACACACACACACACCTCAAATGTCACCCTAGAATCAGTATCTAGATACTTCCATACCCCTTAAAGGCAAACTGTTTGATTTTAGGAATAAATATTTCTTCTTTCCTCACAGCTGTCTGGATCTTATTTTTATTTATTTTTGTGCAGCCCCGACTCAAGTTGGAACCCCAAATTATTCTTCTGACAGGTCTCTAAAAGCTTTTATGAGCATTATGGCCAATAAAGACTTTTATGT
Organism: Diadophis punctatus similis; assembly: GCA_023053685.1. Classification (NCBI taxonomy): domain Eukaryota; kingdom Metazoa; phylum Chordata; class Lepidosauria; order Squamata; family Dipsadidae; genus Diadophis; species Diadophis punctatus. The sequence continues at coordinate 76,346,482 of JALIGW010000003.1, read as the reverse complement.
TGTGGGCGAAGAATGGAGGCGAGGCCAGAGTGATCTCTAACAGTTCTTTATTCAATACTGCCTGTGAGGCAACTGAAGTCACTGGCTGACACAGCTCCTTTTATATGAAATTGAAAACCCAAACAACCAATCAGGAGAGAGTATTTTCCCGCTCCAACAGAGGACCAGAATGAGAACTTCAACTAACAACTATACACTATATACAATACATAACAGAGACTTTATAAATGTGTTTAAAAATACCATTTTCAGTATGTAAGTTGGCCTAGGGACCCAATGGGGGGGGATTCTTCTTTGAAGGTGGCTGCTAGATTGACAGCTGGCTCCACCTCCCCTCTCCCCCCACTCCCGTTCTCTGCTTCTCACACACCTTTTTTTTTTACTAATCATATCTAGATGTATTCTTTATTTTTGTTTTCCTTCTTTATTTTATTGTCCTATTATTTTACTTTCTCTTTGTTTAAACTTCCTTTTTATTTCTTAGTTTTTTTTAATGGATGTGAGCCGCTTAGAGTAGCCCCATGGCGAGAAAGGCAGCAAATAAATTAAATAATAATAATGTAGAAATGTGCCTGCCATTTTAAAATAAGGACTATTTTAAAGGGCCCATCTCTCCTGAGAACCCAATAAAATACGTTTGAGCACTTTCAATAAAAGACATCCACTAAGTTCCTATTAATGGCTTATCTGCCTACCCAGTTACCTGCTGTCAAAATGGACTGACAACTGTTTTTAAAGGACAGAAATGGATGATAATCTCACATTCACTAGCAACCTTTTCTGCTCCACTTCTAAAATGCCCTTCAAGTTATGTTCCCTTGAACACTTGTATCTGCCTTGGATAACATGTGATTGCAGACTAGGCCCAGTAATTCCTTGGCCCTATATAATGGTGTATAATCAATATAGTTTCCCTTCCACTACATTACACAAGATAACAAAAATCCCTGAAAATTAGGAACATTGAAAAACTAATTTTCATAAGAAAGTTGCAACTCTGAGAGGATTGGAGTTTGATCCTTTCATAAAAACTTGTCTATTAGTTTGTATCAATTTGTTTAAGATATACAGGTAGACAGGTAGATATACAGGTAGACCTCAACTTACAACCATTTGTTTAGTGACCGTTCAAAGTTACAATGGTGTGGAAAAAAGGTGACTTACGATTTGTCCTTGCACTTATAACTGTTGCCGTGTCCCCATGGTAATTTAATCACAATTTGGGTGCTTGGCAACCAGCATGTATTTACAATGGTTGCAGCATCCAGGGATTAGGCAATCGCCATTTGCAATCTTTCCAGCCAGCTTCCAATAAACAAAATCAATGAGAGAAGTCAGATTCACTTAACGGTTGTGATTCGCTTAATGACTATAGCAAAAAAAAGTCATAAAATTTCTTAGTGATGGAAGTTCTGGTACCAGTTGTGGCCATATGTTGAGGATACTTGTATAAGAATACCTTCTTATCACTCTTAAGGTGATATGTATTATTCTACATTTAATTTTTTTCTCAGAGAATCATATATATTTTTTCAATCATATAATAATGTCACTATTAACCTGGGTTGTGCAATTTGAAATAGTCAGATCTACCAGAAAAGACATTTTCTTAGGAATACTTATAATCAATGAATTAATATGATTTGAACAAATGACAAAATCCCATTTTACATAATTCCACAAACGTTTGGTGGCCAGTGGGCGAATATTAGATTTTTCCAATTTATTAAACACACTGAATATTTACCAAATTGCTGTACAGTCCCCACAGTTTTACGGATAGAACTTTGGTTTCTGTTAAAAAACCAAATATAGTAACACACATTTGATCTTTTAATAGATACTTGTATATCTTGAACATCATATAATTATCTGATAAGTCAAGGATTCCAACATCATATTCAATGTAGGAGGACATAAGGGACATCCTTGACTACAAATGATAGTCTTTATACTTTGCAATTTATTCAAGTTATGTATGTTTGTGTAAATAGATTTTAAAAACATCTGATTCCAGATTTTTATCCTTGGTCTGACCTGTTTTGCTTAGGACAGTGATGCCGAACCTTTTTTGGCTCGGGTGCCAAAAGGGCGCGTGCACACGTGATAGCATGCGTGCGCGTGCCCACACCCATAATGCAATGCCTTCCCCCTGCGCATGCGCACAACCCCCGTACTGCCCCCACCCATGCATACAACCCCCCATGCTGCCCCCCGCGCATGCACACAGGCCTCACTGAAGTTGGCCCGTTGGTCTGTTTTTCGCTGTCCCCAGGCTTCAGGAGGCTTTCCTGAAGCCTGGGGAGAGCTAAAATGGCCGAAAAGAAGGCCAAAAATCAGCTGGAGCTGACATAGGGCAATGCCTCACATGCCCTCAGATATGGCTCTGCGTGCCACCTGTGGCACGCGTGCCATAGGTTCACCATCACTGGCCTAGGAGAAAAGACAATACAGTAGATGAAGGATTACATATGCATGCCTGCCACCACCTGAATTACTGTTTGCATGTTAATTCAGCTCAACAATCCTCTTTGCATGATGTAAGAGACATCTTAGGTTGCAAATAGATATTTAAAATGTGCCATCTCATATGTCTGTCAGCCCACTCTGTCAATTCTATTTTGCCTTTCAACTCATATAACATAACTACAGTGGAGAAGCCTGTACAACTGTCTACCACAGGAAAAGGACTGTTAAGCAGATGTGATCTGGCTTTATGAACTGATTTGAAACACATGGAATTATATTCACATTGCAAAGGCAGAAGAAATAAGTATTGTTCATTGATGTGGAATCACCATTTAATAAGCCAAACCCTTAAAGGTAATAATTGAGCCAGAAAGGATATGCCGGTTTTATAAGCTTTGAAGAGCATTTCTATCATCACTAGGTGATATTAGGAAACCTTTGGGACATGACTAGTGAGGTGTTCCTTGTCTTAGCCATTGGCTTACTAAGATCTCCAAACCACTTACAGACATTAGTGTATTAATCTCCATTTCTCAAAACACCTTGCTGAAACTGGAAAATCACTACTAGCTCCGTGTTATCAATGTAGCACAGAGGAACCCAAGCATCTTTACCCTTAGATAAGGTGACCAGACGTCCTGATTTTGGCGGGACGCACCCGCTTTTCCACCATTTGTCCCGTGTCCCGCCCGCCCTCTTAAAAAGTCCCGATTTTTTAAAACAATGCCCGACTAGGGCATTCTTTCAAAAAATCGGCCTGAAAGGCAGCAGGCCTCTCAGCTCAGGCCGGCGTTGGCGGCGGGCGGGCGCTGGGGGGAGGGGGAAGGGAGGCTGCTCCTCCTCTCCTTCCCCCACCCCATCCCTAGCCCCGGGCCGAAAGGGAGGCGGGCTCCCGAAGCCTCCCCTCCTTTCGGGAGGCCTTTCCTCGCCTCCCGCCTTCCCTTCGGCCGGGCTGGCAAGCAACGAACGGGAGGCGGGAGACGGGGAAAGGAGGCAGCCGGCAGCTTACCTGTCGCGAGCTGCAGGCATCCAAGCGCCCTCCCACCTCCCCCCCCACCTCACCTGGATGCCGACATTTGCTGTTTTGCCCTCTGCGCATGCGCAGCGTTCTGCGCATGCGCAGAGGGCAAAACTCAAATGGAGAAACCCACCCCCGTCAATGGTGTCCCGCTTGAAGAAAAAAAAATCTGGTCACTTTACCCTTAGACTGTCTTTACTTTACCCTTAGACTGTCCACTGTTGACCTCACCCGATTCCTAAGAGGTCAGTAAGGGGTGTGCATAAGTGCACCAGCGTGCCTACTGTCCCTGTCCTAATGTTCCCTCTTATCAGTACTCATCTTATGTATATAAACAATGTTATATCTATGTATATTACCAACACGTACTTGACAAAAATAAATAAATAAAATAAATAAAATAAATCTGAGTATTCATTTCCTAGTCCGGTATCTTAATAGGAACCTTGCTCTCACATAAATTACAAAAAGATTAGAAGCTATTTTTGGATATAATCATAAGCGAAGAAAACCCGAAAGATGAACTAGGCTTCCTAATCTTCTCATGTGTCTATGACCCATAAAGAACTTCCTCATCTCACATTACTGAGAGACAGAAAGTCAGCTCTCCCGCCCCCCCCCCCCTGCCCCCTAACCATGCCAGGGGCTTCCAGATCTTTCTTTTGAGATGTTATGGAGAATCATCCAACATAGGAAACGCAAATCAATCACACTTGCAATTTGCTTTGCTTCTCATACTATGCAATGCTTTTAGCATGCCTTTCCTGCCATGTACACCTCCATTGGTCATAAAACAAGCCACAGTTAAAGCACTGTAAATATTAAACACAAACCAGACAAACAAAAGCCTCCTGTTCTTCACTATCCTTGGAAAACTAGCTCTTCATTCTCCACCTTCCCCAGCTTCAGAATTGATAGTCTCTACTCCTATGCTTTTTGTTTAAATTAGAAATGAAGTGTTGTGACCCCCTATCCCCCAGCTCACACATCGTTCACTCATCCCATCTTAGGAAAAACACTCTAGTGGAACTTAATTTGCTTGCAAGATTACTAATAAAGGAGAATATTTGTGGCTCAGGGTTGAAATGAGGGATCCTTGATGGTCTCTGAGCTTGGTTGTTTTCTTGCAGATGTTTCATTACCCAAACTATGTAACATCACCAGTACTGATGCTAATGCTAGCACTGATGATGTTCCCAAGTTTGGGTAATGAAACGTCTGCAAGAAAACAACCAAGCTCAGAAAGCAAGGACTCCTCACTTGCAAGATTGCCACATAGTGTCCCCAGCTGGTTTCTAGGTATGTGGTTTGCTCTCAAACATGTACTCATTCTTCATCTCCTAACAGAAATATACACAAAAATTGAACTCTTCTTTATATGTAGCATTTCTAGATTTTAAGTACACCTTGGATTCCTTATCCAGAGGAATTTTATGGAGAAAAAACACCAAAATACATCTACTGAAAACAGCTCCTTTCTCTGTTTCAGAATCTACTCTATTTTTTGCAAGTAAGATGCCTTCCATGTGTCACCTCTCAGATAGAATAGCCATACAGAGTAACAAAATAATAAGAGCTGGAAGAGACATTGGAGGTCTCTCTCTGCTCAAGCATATATACCATTTCAAATGGTTATCCAGTGACTTTTTAAAAACCTCCAGTGATGGAGCACCCACAACCTCTGAAGGGAAGCTGTGCCCAGGGGTGGGTTCTAACTTACCTCGCTGCCGGTTCGCTTCCTCCCACGGCGCATGGACGCACCTTGTGGGTGTATGTGTGCTTTGTGTGTGCGCGCATGCACAGTGAAAAAAAATCCCAAAAAATTCCAAAAAAAAGACGAAAACAAGATGGCAACACATGTGCAGTGCCGGAAACTCGGCTTCTGCGCATGCGCAGACAAAAAAAAACCTGGAAAAAATTCCCCCAAAAAATAATTCCCCCCAAAAAATATTCAATTTTTTTTTAAAAAAATGGCACCACCCATGGACCGGCACTGACCGAACCAGTTCCGTGACATCATCGTGATGTCACCAATGGTTTGCTACCAGTTCGGGCGAACCGGTTCAAACCGGGAGGAACCCACATCTGGCTGTGCCACTGATTAATTGTATTCTGGCATCTTCCTTGTTCAATTTTTACCTTAGTTCTATGGACTTGACTACATAGCTCAGAGTTTTCATTAGTACACATTAACAGGGCTTGCCATGGTGAAAGGGAGTCACTTGTCACTTGTATGTTTGATAATCCCTTCAAATCTCAATTTTCCTTTGACATAGCCCAGAGTACTTCAATATGAAGAAGTTTGAAATAGCCCTCCAAACTGAACGGACAATTACATTTAAAAACTGAATCAGAGGTGCTATGTCATTTTGATCTGAACTTTAAAAGGGGTTTCTATGTATACATAAAGAGAGCCAGTTTGATGTAGTGGTTGAGGTGTTGGCCTAGAAATCAGTAGATTGTGAGTTCTAATTCTGCCTTATACAGTATATTAAAGCCAGTGGGATGACCTTTGACCTTAGATCAGTCTCATTCTGTCAGCCAACCCACCTCACAGGTTAGTTATTGTGGGGGAAAGAGGAGGAGGAAGGAATATTTAGTATGTTCATCATCTTCAGTTACTTGTAAAGTAATAAAGAGGGAGAGAGAGGGAGAGAGGGAGAAAGAGAGAGAGAGAGAAAGAGAGAGAAGAAAGAAAGAAAGAAAGAAAGAAAGAAAGAGAAAGAAAGAAAGAAAGAAAGAAAGAAAGAAAGAAAGAAAGAAAGAAAGAAAGAAAGAAAGAAAGAAAGAAAGAAAGAAAGAAAGAAAACCTATTTTTTTCTTAGAATGAAGTCTCAACATCAAATGAGGCTGCTCCACTATCTTGATGAGCTGTAACTCCATGATTTAGTTTCTATCAATTTGTTTAACATACACAGGTGTCCTGATTTTTTGAGATGCAATTTTTTTGAGACAAGGCACTTCCTTCAATCAGAACCATTGCAATGATTCTGGTCAAGGTGTTATTGTCGAGCTGAAGCAGAGTCCTTCTGCACAGGCTTAATGATCACTAGCTCAAGGTTTCAATCTGCTAACAATGAAAACAAAGTGAGGGAAAGGTGGATTGGCTTTGTGGCAGAGCTTATTATATTAAAATATCTCTGAGGGCTGAATCATCAATCGGTTATTTTGAAGCTGGTGAGGCAAGGATTCAGAATTACAGATTGCAGTAAATAAATGGTGTCAGAATTTAATTTAATATTTAATTTTAATAAGCGTTCTTATAAGCCGCCCAATCCCGTGGGACTCAGGGCGGCGTACAACATGGATAAGAATAGTGCAATAAAAAAACATAACAGTTTAAAAACAGAACATTATTTTAAAAAACATTCATTCATGGGGGAATCTGATCTTCTTTTTCACTGCCTGCCGGAAGAGCCATGTTTTTACGGCTTTACGGAAGGCCAGTAGAGTGGGGATAGTCCGGATCTCTGGTGGGAGTTGGTTCCAGAGGGACGGGGCTCCCACAGAGAAGGGTCTCCCTCGTGGCCCCACCAACCGACATTGTTTGGCCGATGGGACCCGGAGGAGGCCCACTCTGTGGGACCTAACTGGTCGTAGGGAGGTGTGTGGTAGGATGCGGTCCCGAAGGTAGCCTGGCCCTGAGCCATGTAGGGCTTTAAAGGTCAAAACCAACACCTTAAATTGCGACCGGAGACTAATAGGCAACCAATGCAGCTGGCGGAGAATGGGTGTTACGTGGGTGTATCTCAGCACACCCACCACAGCTCACGCAGCTGCATTCTGTACCAATTGCAGTCTCCGGATGCTCTTTGAGGGTAGCCCCATGTTGACCGCGTTACAGTAGTCTAGCCGTGAGGTGGCAAGGGCATGAGTGACTGTGAGCAAAGCCTCCCTCTCCAAGTAGGGTTGCAATTGATGCACAAGACAGATCTGTGCAAAGGTCCCCTCTGACCTCTGACCTCCTGTCAACACCGACTGTGTCCTATCGGAGAGGTAGGAGGAGAACCATTATAAAACGGTGCCTCCCACTCCCACCTCCCCGAGATGATGTAGAAGGATACCATGGTCAATGGTATCAAAAGCCGCTGAGAGGTCAAGTAACACCAGAATGGAGGAATGACCTCCATCCCGGGCTCGCCAGAGATCATCCATCAGAGCGACCAAAGCAGTCTCTATACTGTAGACGCGCCTGAAACCCGATTGAAAGGGATCCAGATAATCAGTGTCCTCCAATAACCGCAGGAGTTGGAGTGACACCACTTTCTCGACAACTTTACCCACGAAGGGTAAGTTGGAGACTGGACGGAAGTTCTTTAAATCCGCTGGGTCCAGGGAAGGCTTCTTGAGGAGGGGCCTCACCACCGCAGCTTTTAAGGGCTGTGGGATGGACCCCTCTCTTAAAGATGCGATCACAACAGCCTGGAGCCAGCCGCGTGTCACCTCCCTGCTGGCTGAGACCAGCCAGGAGGGGCACGGGTCCAATAAACAAGTGGAGGCGCTCATCGCTCCTATGGCCTTGTCCACATCATCAGGAGTGATAGGTTCAAACTCATCCCATATAAGAGGACTAAGACTCGCCCCTGTTGTCTTGGCTTGCCCTGTCCAAATGGAGTCCAGGTCTGTCCGAATCTGAATGACTTTGTCCGCCAGAAACTGAGAAAATTCCTCAGCTCTGCCCTGTAAGGGATCTTCAACTCCCTCCTTGGCAAGAAGGGAGCGAGTCACCCTAAACAGGGCGGCTGGGCGGGAGTCGGCGGACACAATAAGGGCGGAAAATTTCTTCAATGGCAGGAACTGTGACTGCCCAGCAGAGGTGGTATTCAATTATCTTCCCTACCAGTTTGCAAATGTGAATGTGCGTGCATGCGTGTGGCCTTCTGCGCATGCGCTGTGCTCACGCACACGGCTTCCATGCATGCGCGCGGCTTCAAAATGTGCTTAAATGGGATGGCATAGCGCCGGGGCGGGTGGTTCGCCCGAACCTATCCGAACCAACTGAATGCCACCTCTGCTGCCCAGGCTATTTATCAGGCCAGTTTTATTAAAGTTTGTTGCAAAATCAAAACCAGAAGCTCACACAGATGACTGATTCAGCTGGATTAATAAACTTCTTTATATATAAGTAACAGATGAATTTACAATACCATTAGCAGATTATTTCTTCAAGTAAACACAAGCAGGAGTTAGCTTCATTTCAGCAGAGTTCAGAGTGGAAGAGTACAGAGTGGAGATTGAGCCATGCCCAGCCTTAAGCTTAAACTTTCCAGTTTCGATTCTCTGCACAGACTCAGAAGTGGTTAGCTCCCATTGGCTGATTCAGTTGCTATGCCTATTCATTGGCTAACCTTGTTAACATGGGTCTCCCAGTCATGAATATTCTAATAAATTTGATGCCCGGTCACAGTCCCAAACTGTTCAAAACCTCTCACCATCTTCACATATCTGGCTTATCCACACATGAGATATTTGCTATTGCCTTCTGTCATACACTTATAATGGTGTCATTGTTGTCATTGTTATAGAAAACAAGTTCATTATACATTATAAGAAAATATACACCCAAAGAACCCTTCTTCGGTACTATTGAAGCACAATTGCTACTCATTCAATTGCTCTTTAGGTAACTTAAACAGTCATAATAAATCCATCCATGCTATTGATATCAGACGGAAATTGTCCTTCAACTCTGCATATGTTGGATAAAAACTACTGGAAGAATGCTATAAAGATGAGCCCTGTCCCCAAAGTTTGGGCTGTTCGTTCCTTATTCATCTTGTCATCTTAGCAAGTAACCATAATCCTTAATCATGGAGATTTCCCAGGTGATTTAGAACCTGATTATATTGTCCAATTAAAGTGAGGAATTTCCAGGGTATAGGAGGCTTCAGAGGTGTGGAACCAGAAATGACAACAGCAACAAGCAATGACAGAAAGAGCAGCACAACTTTATGGATGGGATTAAGATGGAAGGTCTTCCCCATTGGACTGGCTTAGTCTTTTCAGATGAGTAATGTGTGAATAAGTAATTGAAGATTGCTGTTGGTGACACATTCAAGGCAAAACAGGTTTAATTGCTTTTTAAAATGAATGAACGAACCAAAAGGACAATCACCATCAAGACTTGGATAGGATATTGATACACACACATGCACAAAAACACAAACACACACAGAGGCATGTACCCAACAAATAGACATACATATTTAGCCATCTTCTTATTTAGCCAAATTTTTAATTCTTGTGACCTCTTGATGGATTTGGAGGAGACTAAATTAGAAAATAGGGGGCAAAATAATAAAATCTCTGGCTGATATTTTATTTCTTTCAGAAAAAGGAGTGATTCTTAATATATTTAAGCTATTCTCTGGGTATATGTAGTCCTTGACTTACGACCACAAGTGAGCCCAAAATTTCTGTTCTTAAGTGAGACATATGTTAAGTGAGTTTTGCCGCATTTTACGACCTTTCTTGCCATAGTTAAGGGAATCACTTCAGCTGATAAGTTAGTAACTTACAGTAAATGAATCTGGCTTCCCCATTGACTTTGCTTGTCAGAAGGTCATAAAAAGTGGTCACATGACCTTGGGACATAGCAACGTCATAAATATGAACCAGCTGCCAAGCATCCGAATTTTGATCGCATGATCATGGGGAATGCTGCAAAAGTCATAACTGTGAAAAATGGTCGTAAATCATATCTTTTCCGTGCTGTTGTAACTTTGAATGGTCGCTAAATGAACTGTTGTAAGTCGAAGACTGCCTGTACTTATTGTGACTACAAATGGTTGCTCATGACACTTCAAGATCTGTTGCCAGCTTAATATCTCATTGAATGACCATTTTAGATGTGCAATTGTCATTGAATATTTTCTGATGCATAGCCCTGTCTCCAGGTCCTTGACGGCCAAGCTAGTTCCAATCAAAATTATCCCTCCTGGAGAAAGACATACTGCATAGTCTGTCCACCTGGACGCTTGTGCAACTGAAAAGGGAATTAATGACATCATAACATTTTAAACAACTATTATTTCTGCAAACTATATTAAGGCAGATATTCCCACGTAAACAGGGGGGGAAAGACAGGCATCTATTTGTCCTCCTTGGATAACCATTTGTCTGAAGTGTTGTAGGGTTTCCTGCCTAAGCAGGGGGTTGGACTAGAAGACCTCCAAGATCCCTTCCAACTCTGTTGTTGTTGTTGTTGTTGTTGTTGTTGTTGTTGTTGCTATTATTATTATTATTATTATTATTATTATTATTATTATTATTATTATTATTATTATTATTATTATTATTATTATTATTATTATTATTATTATGTCTACCTTCAAGAATTGGTGGAGTTTGTAGCTATCTTTTCATGTTCTTTCGCAAGAAATGTTGGATTGGCCTGGTCCAAGGTTGATGTAAAGAGTGAAATGGATTAGACCAGGGGTGAAATTCAAAATTTTTCCCTACCGGTTCTGTGGCTGTGGCTTGGTGGGTGTGGCAGGGGAAGGATACTGCAAAATCTCCATTCCCACCCCCTCCAGGGGAAGGATACTTCAAAATCTCCATTCCCACCCCACTCCAGGGGAAGGATACTGCAAAATCCCCATTCCCTCCCCACTCCTGGGGGAAGGATACTGCAAAATCCCCATTCCCTCCCCACTCCTGGGGGAAGGATATTGCAAAATCTCCATTCCCACCCCACTCTGGGGCCAGCCAGAGGTGGTATTTGCCGGTTCTCCAAACTACTCAAAATTTCCGCTACCGGTTCTCCAGAACCTATCAGAACCTGCTGAACTTCACCCCTGGATTAGATGGGACAGTCTCTGATCTTTCCCGCTCAGTTCCAAAGTTCCAATAATTTAAAGATGAGCTGAAGTTTCATTTTGGGGAGAAAGGGAAAAAATGGAATGGAAGAACTGTTTTGTAAGGAGAAAGAGCTGGGTGTTTGTGAAGGATAAAATCTCTGGAACTGGTGAATGTTTACAACTGTCTCAGCATCCTGTAGTCATCTGGCTTCCAACAAACAGAGTCAATGGAGAAACTGGCCAGTAAAACTGAAAGTTGGGGTCACTTAATGACTGCATGTAATTTGCTTAATGACAAAAGTGGAAGTGAGGTCTTAAATACATCATGGTCACATGATTCTCACTTAACAGAGTTGCAGCTTTCAACTATGAACATTAAGCGAGATCTACCTGCATGTAGATAATCTTGATTGAAGTATGCAGAAATTCTTAAGGGAAAATAAAGGGCCACTCAGTGTTTGGGAAAGGGCAGATGTGAGAAAGGAAAGCCAAAACAAGCCAGCTTTGATTCTGCATGATACAAAAGGGAGCAAAGGAAAATTGTAGCAAGCTCTCTGTGATTATATTCTTCAACAATGAAGTAACATTCCTGTAACCCTCGTGATGTCTGTATCCTGATCTGGCCTTTCTTGAATGGCTGACAACTAGGAATAAAAATTGGTAGCCTTTCACAGGGCAAAACTCCTAGATAACTTAGAACAAAAGAACAAGGGCATCTAAGAAAAAGACAACTAAAGAACTTGCAAAATTCAGATCAGGCCTAGTCATGTTCACAAACATAATCAGGTTCATCAGAAAGTGGATCATAAGCCAGATCTCTAACCCCACTATTTTCCAAAAAGGAGATATGGCTTGAGAAAGGAATGCCTTACAAGCCAGTGCAGATATTCGCTGTATAAATTAGGATTTGTACCTCATTTTCATAGACATGGTACTAGTTCACCAATATTTCATATTTCCCCAGGCTCTGTTGCTATTGATGATGTGATATATTTTTTTGTAATTGGGGTTATCAATTTAACCTTGGGCACTCTGGCTCATACATTGTAATTGCCCTTTCAATCCTTGTAAACCAATAGGCAGCCATATTCATTGAAATAAATATTGATTATATTGGCCTGCTGGCAATTACAGCTTATTGGCTACCCAAGTATTTAAATGTTGAAATAAGTTAGCAGTTACTTTGCATTTTGTGGCAAAGTATTATACATGTGTTAGTATATTTGTTCTATATGTATTTTTTTAAATTATGAGGTTGGGATAATTGAGAAATTAATAAATGTTTATGGGGATTCTCAATCATCCAGGCCATGGTTATGCTAAAGGTGCTTTTTCAAAGGGCAACTGGACTTTCTTTGGTTATTTTTTTTATTTTTTTATTTTTTTATTTTTTAAAAAATTCCTTGACGTTTTGTTTCTCATCCAAGAAGGAAAAACAAAGAAAGTCCAGTTGCCTTTTGAAAAAGCACCTTTGGGAGAAACTAATAAACAGAGGGAAAAGAATCTGCAAACCTAAAGTACATATACAATAACATATGACTGATGTAACTCTAAAGCACTGTGGAATATAATTTTAGCTTTCAGGAGAAAGCAGATACTTGGATACGATACAAATACGACTGAGCTGGTATGTGAATAAGAAATAATACATCCCAGGTCTAACTTTAATGGAGAATTGATGACAGAAGGCGCATGACAAACCCTTCCTTGCCTTGTAACTCTTCCATGGGCAGATGGAATCATTACAGCAACCACGGAGGAATCAGATGTGGGTGGAGAAGATACTTTGATAGCTCTCGATACAGAAACCTGGCTAGAGTGCAGAAGGCAGGGAGGGACAGGTGATCAAATCAGGTCATCTAGGTAGGTAATGTGAGCAGTACAGTGATACCTAAAAGCATGGAATCTGTTCTAGCATCTGGCAGTTTCATCTCTTGACTTCTAGTTATACTTTTCTTTATACTTATACTTATTATAATAAATTTCTTTATACTTATATTTATTATACTATTCCTCACCTATAAAAAATCAATAGGCTTGTTTTCTTTTGCATAGTAAAACTTTTCCAAAGCTGGGCCCTCAGAAGCTTCCAGTCAGAGTAACAATAATTGAGCTATTGATTGGCTGGGAGAGGATGCATTCAACACAGGTTGGAAAGCATGGTAACTACAGGTGTGCTTCTGTGGTGGGTTCCTACCAGTGCGGTCCACTCTAGCACACCAGTAGCAGCCGGCCGATTATGTAATTTCCGCGCGGCACCAGTCCGTCATCTTCACTGGTCCGTCGCGCGTTGCCATTTTTTTTCAGAATTTTTGGGCTTTTTTTGCTTCCTGCGCATGCGCGGAAGCAAAATCTTGTGAGGGGACGCGCGTGCGCGCGCAATTTTGGTAATTTTTTGCTTCCGTGCATGTGCAGAAGCAAAAAAATAGCCAAAATCACGTGCATGCGCGTCCCCACGGGACATTTTGCTTCCGTGCATGTAAAGAAGCAAAATCGTGCGAGGAGGCATGCGTGCGTAGCATGCACGCACGCGCACAAAATATGGAGATGTGCGCGCAGCGCACCGGTAGCAAGGTAAGAGAGCAACCCACTGCTGGTGTGCTTGTTTTACAGTTTTAATAGTGTTTTTTTAAAGGAAAATAGAGCAACTTGACATGTTTTTGATGTCTGTGGCTAAATGTTTCCAGCAAAGAAGAATTTGTAAGCGTGGCTGAAGTTTTAAGAGAAAAATACAGCTAGTCCTTGTTAGCCACTGCCTCATATAGCAAACGCTCGAAGTTAGGACAGTGATGAAAAAGTACCTTTGTGACTAATCCTCGCATTTGATAATCTTCACAAGTCTGTAAAGCAAAGGAAAGCTGCAGTAAGATCATAAGGAAAGCCTCAGTTTCAGTTAACTTTATTCAACAACCGAAAATTGCAGATGCTAATTCTAGTTGCTAATAATAATGTAATGCGTGCATGACCCCCTGTGCATGCGTGAGACCCCCTGCATGCACCCCAGCCCCAACGCATGCGCACAAGACTTCCCGCATCAATGGTGGGATTCAAATTTTTCTTCTACCGGTTCTGTGGGCGTGGCTTGGTGGGCATGGCTTGGTGGGGCGGCACCTTTCTATGAGTGACATCAAGTTGGCCACGCCCACTCAGTCACATGACTGCACCACCAAGCCACACCCACAGAACCCGGTAGTAAAAAACATTAAGTTACATCTATTGCAGCCTTTTTCTACCTATTATTTTCTGCCTAGGGTCTGAGGTGGCTAAACTCAGAATCTATCAAAGGTGTTCTCTTGCATGCCGCCCATTCTCCCTTTGCCACACGTTGCCCAGTTTCCCCTCCTTCAGAGGCCCCAGCCCTTACTCAATCTCCCCGCTTCCTCCCCCACGACCGCTTCTTTCTTCGTCCCTTCCTCCCATGGCTGGCTGCCAGGGAAGGCAAGCCAGGCTAAGCCAGCGCTGCTGGGCTCCCTGCCAGTCTGCATTTGTTCGCCACCCTTGTCGTGAGAAGCCGAAAAAGAGGCGGTGGCTGCATGCTTCCTGGGCTGAAAACTACCAGCCTCCGCTTCTCAAATGCGCTGAAAAAGACTTAAGTCCCGTGACTGTCACCACCATCGCCGCTCTGTTCTTTGCGCCAGCCACACACGTGCACCATAGAACAGGGTGTCAACGGTGGTGATGGTCACGGGACTGAAGCTCTTTTTTGGCGCATTCGAGAAGCGGAGGCCAGTAGTTTTTGGCCCAAGAAGCCTGCAGCCACCACCTCTTTTTTGGCTTCTTGCGACAAGGGGGGCAAACAAATGCATGCTGGTGGGGAGCCCAGTGGCGACGGGCAGCGAGCAGGCAGAGGCTCCTGGGCCTCAGGGAATGGCGCATTCCTGGGCCCCAGGCCCCGATCCAAGGCGAAGGGCGAGCGGGCAGCAAGCTTACCTTTGGTGAGCTGAGCAAAGCCAGCAAGACACAGAGGTGGCTGGCGAGGCGATTAGCGGGGCCACATTGCGAAGGCAACATATATAGGGCAGGGATGGGCATGGTGAGTGTTGAGCGGACAGGTGAGGCAAGCGTTGAGTGGGTGGGTGGGGCGAGCAAGCGGCGGGTGGGGCGAGCAAGCGGCAGGTGGGGCGAGCAAGCGGCAACCAGGTAGGCGGGGCAAGTGAGCAGTGAGTGGGTGGGTGGGACGAGCGAGCGGCGACCGGGTGGGCCTGGCAGGGCAAGCAGCGACCAGGTGACTGGGCGGGTGAACTGGTGGGAAGGCCACCCAGAGGTGGTATTTACCGGTTCGGCGAACAGTACCAAACTGGCTGAATACCACCTCTGCCCCACATGCCCCCTGCCCCCCAGGCATGTGCGTGTGACCCCCATGCATGCGCATCTGATATCCCCGCACGCGCCCCACCCCATGCATATACACGTGACTCTCACACATGAGCCCTGCCCCCACGCATGCACGCATGTTTCCCGCATATTCCCCACCCACCTGCGCATGCACGGCAGAGACCCCAAAACCAGCTGGCCAGCAGGAGACGCGTGCACCAGAGGTGGGTTCCTCCCGGTTTGGACCGGTTCGCCCGAACCAGTAGCGACCTGCTGGTGACGTCACAATGATGTCACCAAACTGGATCGGTCGGTGCCGGTCCGTGGGTGCCGCCATCTTTTTTTGATTTTTAAAAATTATTTATTTATTTATTTTTCCTTTTGTGCATGTGCAGAAGCTGAGTTTCCGGCACTGCACATGTGTCACCATTTTGTTTTTGGCTTTAAAAAAAATTGGGTTTTTTTGCACTGTAGCCACGCGGCGCGGGAGGAAGCAAACTGGCAGCGAGGTAAGTTGGAACCCACCCCTGGCGTGCGCATGCGTGGTGGAGCTGAGCTGGGGTGACGGCTCATGTGCCCGCAAAGAGGGCTCTGTGTGCCACCTGTGGTACGCGTGCCATAGGTTCACCTTCCCAGCAATAGGGTTTCTTGATCCAATCCAAAGTGATGGCCATAGCCATTAAAGCTCTTCATTTCATTGTTCTGGTGGAACCAGCCCATCTAGTAGACTTGACCAAATAGAGGGGCTCAGAATTTCCCATGTTTTAGGTGAGAAGTATGGAGGCCAAGGCAGCATTTATTGAATAGCCTCCCCTCCCCCAGAGATTTGAGTGCCATTACTCTTGTGTCTTTTAGGAATGGTTTTCAATGCAAAATTTCCACTGAGCATTTGAAACTGAATGGTTTTTATCAATTATTAGGATGGGCACTGTGGGTTTTTTTTACAGTTCAATGTATTATTTTCATTCATTCATTCATTCATTATATTTATATAGTCACCTGTCTCTCAATCAAGTGACTCTGGCTTTGCTGTTTATTCTGATCTTATTTTGTTCTGTTATTGTAAACTGCAGGGAGTCAATGCTAATTTAATATATGTAATAATCTATAACACATATTCCATGTTTGATTCATTTGTCTGCTTCCTTCTCCAAATATCATCGGCTGGTATTGGTATTGGTATTTATACAGATATTGTTCTATCCAGGGGCGGGTTGCTCTCTTACCTCACTACTGGAGCCCTGCACATGCATCGCCACATTTGGTGCGCGTGCACGCTTGCTACACGCGCGTGCCCCCTTGTGCGATTTTGCTTCTGCACATCCGCGGAAGCAAAATCTTGCCAAAATCACACACGCGCGTGTGTCCCCTCGCAAGATTTTGGCGAGATTTTGCTTCCGCGCATGCGCAGAAGCAAAATCGCCCCAAAATACAGCACCCGAGCAAGCACGTGCAAACAGCGCCATCTGCTGGCCGCTACCAGTACTGTAGAGTGGGCCACACCAGTAGCAACCCACCTCTGGTTCTATCCTAGAAACCATGGATAGTTCAGGTATCATCAGTCCTCTGCATATGTGCAATTCAGGTGGTTTTTTTGCCTCAATATGCTTCTTTTATATTTACCTAGATTGCATCATATTTGCATTATGGTTGCCAAACATTTAAAGAGATCCTTCTTGTGATGCTGTTCATAGTAGCTTTTATTTTTAAATCTTTATTTTAAAAATATTAATTAAAACATAAATAAAAAAAGTAAAATGTGTATTTGTGTGCGTGTGCAGGTTTTATACATGCAAATGTTTAAAGTTTTTTAGACGTTTCAGGAAAACATATTTCACTGTAATCATTGATATAGGTCTTCAATACATTTAGTAAGTAGGGCCATACCTTCTTTTCCCCAAAGTTGAAAGAATATCTTAGCAATAAAAATGGTGTGAGAAACTAGTGCCACTGTCTATCAGTTTAAATTTATAAATGTATAAATTTACAGCTCCACGTTTGTCTGAAAATTAAACTTTCTCTCAAATTCAAATTAATATGTGTAATTACTTCTCCCCAGAAAATAACCTTAAAACATGTGATTTAATGAAACATTGTTACATATTAAGCACCACAATCATTTACTTCTTTTTTTAAATCAGTGCAATGGGGTCCAATAAATCAAAAATAGTTTTGTGGCATAAATTATAATCTGAGGTCTATTCGTTTTTTTTATAGTACAGTTAAAATAGTTCACCCTTGCTTAGAGAAAGTGGGTTTCCAATCCCTTGTTGTATTCAGTTTTTAATCTTTGCATATCAAATGAATGTATTCATCACAAGTTATTTATTAAAAACTCTGGGCTTTTTTGTCTTGCAAGATTTAATTATCATGTATTAATTATTATTCAGGAGTGCCATTGATCCAAAACAAGTTGTCAGTAAATGTTGTAGTTGTAAATACTGCCAGTTGGTGGCAACAGACAAATGATATTTATCCTTTAACACAGAAAATGAAGACAGTTGATGCTTACCATCTAATATTTGAACTTAATTAAAAAACCCAGCATTTATACAAACATTCCATACAACAGTTTTGCTAATAGTTTTTAATCAGTTTTAAAATCTGTAGCCTCAAAGTGGTGTGGGGGGGTCCAAAATGCAATTTTTGAGAAATAAATAATATACTGCAATTTTTAATCAATATAATATTGACAGAAGATAAATTTGTATTTTGAACCCGAACAGACCAATTAACTAAAGATGCTATGTATGAATATTTCAAAAGGAACCAGGAAGAATTTAGATTAAATGAAGCTACCCAAAATTTGGTACAACTCTGAAAGAATGTGTCATGGTATAATTCAAGATCTGGGAAATAAAACCTTCCATCTTTATCTGGAAATTACATTTTTTGTTAAATTCGCGCAGGAATGAAGAGTTGAGACATAGGAACAGTTCAGCACCTTTATTGTCTTTTAGCTAGTACTAATACGGACTGCCGGCAGGCTGCAGGGAAGCCGCTTTTAAGGGCTTCCCTGAAGCCTGCTAGCCATTGATAGCAGTTTATTTCTGCCGCTGCTAGAGTAGCCGATCAGCAGCGGCTATGCAATTTATACTCTGTACGTCAGTACGTAACATTTTTCAAATTTTTTTTGTGTTTTCCAAATAAGTGTATGGGAATTCTGCACAAAATAGAAAGTATCCTGGAAGTTAGATTCAGTCTGAGACTGTTTATCCCATCCCTAAATTTTTAAAGATTTATAACATCCAAAGAAATTTATTTATATAATATATTGTTCATATTTAATGTATTTATTTGAGAAACATCACATGGGATAAGAATATCTAAGTCCATAAATTCAACAGATATTGTATATGAGGATTAGCAAATTAATAAATCTTTGCCCATTGAAATCAATTCCAACTTAGACCAATTAACAGAGTATCTTGCAATTAATCCAAACACACTAATCTAGTCCATTAGAGCCAAAATCAATGAATTTATTCCGTTCACAAATATACAACATAGAAAGCAGATACATATTCTAATCAATTATGCAATACAACCCAAATATATTTTTATCTTGTTTAATAGTACAAGCTAAGAGTTTTAAACAAATAGCAAAAATCAAAGAATAAAGTAAACATCCTTGACATTACACAATAAAAAGTTACATGAAGTTCTCACTTTAAATTTGGCCCTCCATACAGAATTTGGACCCATTTTATAAATTCTTCTGGAATCCAAATTAAGGTAACACACATTTACCATTGATAAATTTTATCAAAATCTTTATCCACTTCAATTTATGAATCAACCAAATCTTTATTATGGTCATAGACCAGCATAAGGAGATGGGATAGAAATAAGTAATTTTTTAAAAATCTAAAAAAATATTAAGATGAAAATTATAGAATTGCAATTGCAACTTTGAGCTTTCTGTCTTGGTTCAGTTCAATTAAATCCACTGTCAGCCAAATATTAATTGTACCATACTTAGTTTTGACAAACCAGCTGGATCATTATTGTCTGAAGAAAACACTTGAACGCTATTGACTGTAATAGCAGTTAAAATTTTGGATATCTACAGTAATCAAGAAAATAGGACAATAACTCAGAACTTTATTACCACCAGATTCTAGAAAAAACTGTGATATATGCTTCATAAATGAAGATAAAATACTATTTTCAAAAATGTTATATAGCTGATATAGCAGAGGAGCAAGTTTTATACCATTCCATAGGAAACCCATCTAATTACCATTATTTGCATTCAAAAAAATTTTTTTTAATCTTCTCTGTAGTCAAAGGAATGACTAGTAATTGTTCTTTTAAGGAATCTAATTGTGGGAAGATCAATTTTGTCTAAAAATGTCTCTATATGTCTAAAAATGTCTATCAGCTAGATCCGTGATGGCGAACCTGTGGCACACATGCCCAAAGTGGCACGCAAAGCCATGTCACATGTCATGCGCGGCCTTGCCTGTTTGTCTTCCAGGATTCTGGCGTGCATGCGCACGTGATGATCAGCTGTCCTTCATGCACGCAGTGGTGCTGAAAACCAGTGCATGCATGCGCACCGGCCAGCTGATTGTCGGGTGCACATGTGCACCAGAACTGTGACGTTTGGCTTTTCTGGAGTGCGATCCCTTCGCGCACATGGCAGTGCCAAAAACCAGCCTGTGCATGCGCGCCGGCCAGCTGATCGTCAGGCACGCATGCGCGCTAGAACCCAGAAGTTCAACTTTTCCAGAGTGCGGCCCCAACGAGCGCGTGTGAACACGCGCAATGTTTCCGCACGACCTATTCGGCACTCGGTGTCGAAAAGGTTCGTCATCACTGAGCTAGATTCTTAGGTTTATGACACAAGACCAAGTAAAATTTGTTTACTATTTTTAGTTTAGACCAACCTGTACTGTTTTAGCTCATCTTTGACTTTAGTAGTCTTTGAATTATGACTGGTTGCTTAACCACCATTTGAAGTTACAATGGACTTTTATAAAGCTACTTATGACTCATCCTTTCATTTACAACTTGTTGCAGCATTTGGCGAATACAATTTGTGATGTGTTTTTTTCCAGTTTCCAGCCAAAAACACTCATTGGTTATGTTGAATTCACGTAACAACCATATGATTTGTTTAACAACCATGCAATTCACTTAGTGACCACAATGATTTGCTTTACAATTGTTGTAAAAACTGTCATAAAATCAAACTTGGTGATGTGGTGCCTTCCTTGACCTACAATTGTAAGGCCTTGCCACCAAAATTCCGGGTCCATTGTGGCCATAAATTGAGGACTACCTGTATACAAGTGATCAGCTACTGCTTCCTCTATATCAAGATTATTTATAAACAAGTTACAAAGCATCTGCACCTCATTTTTCTGTGTAACTGGAATTATGACCACAGTTGTTCCTAGTTTAGCTCTCAAATTAGCAGGAAGTATGCTATGCTCCGTGGAGTAAATATGGTGTCAGAAAAACTAAGAAAGCAGGTGTCAAACAGTGGGCTTAATTTATCACAGCATGGAGGGTTTATGAGGGGAAAAGTTCAGAACATTGTAAGATGAATATTACTTTGATTGTTTTCCCTAACAGTGTTTTGGATTGCAACATTAACATTTTTATTCAATAGCACAATATGCCAGGCAATCAATATAAAAGATAGATAATTTTTCAAAGTAGTTGTTTGGCAAGATATTTCAGTTTTTCCGCTATGCAGAAATTGTTCTTATGACTTGCATAATTTCTTCAGCTTCAGATATGTTTCAAATTTTCATCTATAACACAGAAATATAACCATATCATCCAGCAGTTTATTAACCTTCACCGTCAAAATACCCTTCTGAACAACAATTGAAATTCTTTTCTTAATAACATTTTTGTTAATGATTCAGGTCAAATAACTTGACCTGGACATTACTTTCACATTCTTCTCACTTTGCTTCTTAGATAGGAACACTACATTTTTTTTGCTTATAAAGATACTATTTTGCTTTACTTCTGCACAACGTTGAATGTATAATTCTAACAGGTCAAGTCATTTTCCTCAATGTGATGCTTTCTTGATAAAAATAGTCAGACTTTCATAT
The DNA here is from genome assembly GCA_023053685.1 of Diadophis punctatus similis. Taxonomy (NCBI): domain Eukaryota; kingdom Metazoa; phylum Chordata; class Lepidosauria; order Squamata; family Dipsadidae; genus Diadophis; species Diadophis punctatus. The sequence goes on along the minus strand of JALIGW010000003.1, from coordinate 76,324,805 downwards.
ATTTTGATCTAAGAGTGAAATCATACAGTCTCTTGTAAACTGCTGAAGTCAGTATAAGCTATTTTGCACATAGAACATATAAACATAGCAGTTCTGCATTACTACTGATATTTGTTACAACTCTAATTCAATTACTATTGTAAAACGTTGATCTGAGATAAGGACATTAATCCTACCTGGCCATATGATGGTTGATCACTACTGTCAGCTTCACTCTGGATAAAAAAAAGCAACAAAATTATATTAATCTCAATGAAAAATAGGCCATTATATTTTATTAGTTTGTACACATAGCCCTTATGATCAAATGAGTGGTGAAAGTTAAGCCACACGTATACTTGCTGTCCCTAATACTCTTACTTTGTGAGTTTATTTCTTAGAATACATTTTAAAATATCGGAACCTGGCTATACAAGAATCCCAAATTGATGGGAAGTGGCTAAATTCAAACTGAAGTCATTTGCTACCAAGCTACAGATCTGAGTACTCAAGGGAAGCTCTACCAAAGTGTTTGGGGCATTTACTTTCACGCCTTACTCCCACAATTTTTGGCCTTACATGCAAAGCTAAATGATGTTTTACTGTTTGGAAAATTATTCAGGAAGGCTGAGAACCTCATGAACCCTCAGTACTCTGGCCTCTTGAAGCTATTTTAGACAGTGAGATACTTTGGTGAAATAGAGGGGAAAGGAAAGGAATTGTTTAGTAAATTATCGACTAAAATGAAAAAAAAAAGTCCTGTGTGTTGATTGCAAAGGTAAATGTTAGAAATTTATTTTCAGTGGTGGGATTCAATTTTTTTACTACTGGTTCTGTGGGTGTGGCTTGGTGGGCGTGGCTTGGTGGGCGTGGCTTGGTGGTCATGTAAGTGAGTGGGGGTGAGTGAATGCTCATGTGAGTGGGTGGGTGTGGGTGGGTAGTCATGTGAGTGGGTGGGCGTGGCCAACTCAATGTCACTCCCACCCAGTCACATGATATCCTCCAGCCACACCTACCCAGGTTTTGTGGCTCCCGGTGTTTTCTGTGGGAAATGGGTCGTGTGACTGGGTGGGTGTGACCAACTTGATTGGCCTCACCCTTAGGAAATTTCTCCTTAGTCCAACTCATAATAAAATAGCACAATAAAATAGCACTGTTCCAATATTTAGAATAGAATAGAATAACAGAATTGGAAAGGACCTTGGAGGTCTTCTAGTCCAACCTCCTGCTTAGGCAGGAATCCCTACACCACTTCAGACAAATGATTATCCAATTTCTTCTTAAAAACTTCCAGTGTTGGAGCATTTACAACTTCTAAAGGCAAGTTCTTCCACTGATTAATTGTTCTGTCAGGAAATTTGAGGGGCTCCTACAAAAATGAGGGAGTTAATCTATTTTCCAAAGCACCAAAAGGCACAACAAACAATGGATGGAAACTAACCAAAGTGAGAAGCAACCTAGGACTAACAAGAAATTTCCTAAGGGTGAGACCAATCAACCAATGGAATAGCTTGCCTTCAGAAGTTGTGGGTGCTCCATCACTAGAGGCTTTCAAAAAGAGTGAGGGAAGTACACCCCAAAAGGACAGTGCCAGGAACCACTAAAACAATGCAAAAAATTTAAAACAGCCATTTCCCTTTAAAAAAAAGGCAACCCCAAAGCAAACACAGCAGCTGAGAGGGAAACTAAGAGCAGCTGCTCAGGCTAATTGAAAGCCTGGGTGTGCTGCCAAAAGCCATTAACCCTTCAAACTCTATTATTCTATGTTCTCTATGTTCTAAATTGGGTACTTCACAGCAGAAGCAATACAGCTGGCTGGACCACACATGCATTAAATTCATGGCCTGTATGATCAAGCTGCATCATTGTTCCCTCCTGTATCTTTCCCCCCAGGGAGAAACAAGAAGTAGCCAACACTGCAGCAGCTATAAAAGGTCCTGGGAAACTCCAGGGAGTATCAGCTGATCACAGAAGTGTTATTTAATACTCTTTATAATGAAAATGTTTGTAATCTTGTCCTTCTTCCTGAAGGGAAGAAGTTAATCCCATCCCCAGATGGGTGATTGATGGGCTTCCCTGCCCTAATCCTGTCAGTTTCTGTTGTTTATTGACTTGATTCAGTGTGTATAGCTGCATTCCAGCTGCAACTGTTAAGTAGAGCTATTAACTGAAGGGAGAGAGAGGGTGGGGGAAACCTCTCTTGCACTTTATTTTTAACCGGTTCTCCGAACTGTCTAAGCAATTTACTAACAGTTCAGGCGAACTGGTGAGAACCGGTTGAATCCCACCTGTGTATTAGATACAGGAAAATGCTGAGCAGTTCCGTCCTATTTCTTAAACATTAAGTTATGCCTTAGATGTGGTGCTGTGCACTTTATAAAATGCCATTTTGGTTAAAGATCAACTTTCAGGATAGGTAGATCAACTCTTAACAATCAAGTGACTCTTTTCTGTTGAGAAGTAAGTGTTAGCTGCTTATACCATGACAGAATTTTTATAATATAATGGTAGGTTGGATACATTTTGTCTGGCTATACTAGGTTAATTAGTCTACTAAGTTTTAATTGAGGAAATAACACTGCTGCCTGGTGATTAATGCATTCCATATTTTGATTCAGGTGTGTGGCTGCAACAAGATACAAAGATTAAATGGGGGTTGGTAAATAAAATCTTAATGAAGGATATCTAACAAAAATATTTACATCAAGGAATTAATGACACACAAGCCATATAACCTTTAGGTGGGCAAAAAGGTGCACCATAGAGAATAGTTTTTAAACTAGATATGTCTCTGAACTTATCCAAACTTTTCCAGCGAGGGCAGAACATTACAAGTTCTGTCACTGCTGAAGGCATTGAAGAATCTGCTAGGGAAATATCTCTGAAATTATGATCTAACATATTATTCAATACGTTACAAATGAAATAACATATTATTCAATGTGCTGTTGGTCATCAGTGGAAGAGCATATGATCAATATCTTTTTAAAAATCACAGTCAAATTTCTCATATGACTGCCAAAACCATAGTGGCTGGAAAATTTACCAAGCATGTTAAGTCAAAGAAACCCATATACAAACATGCTGTGAATTAAGCTTCTATGCAATTTTGAGCAGAAAAAAGGATAAACCAATAGCACTTACATCTCTGCAACCATATTTATTGTATACATTTGCACCTCCATCCTAAGAACAAAAAAAATAATAATTGACAGATTTTAGAAAAATCTGGGGAAAAGACTTGGGAACTGAGAAGTCTCAGATCTTCTTTGAGGTCCAATATTAATCACTGCATGGGGAAATTTCCATTTCATTAGTGGTCTGTCTAAAGAACCGTGTCCTTTGTCATGCCCAGTGCATATTATACTGCATGGTAAAAATAGATTTTCCCAAGCAAGAGGTTTTTGGTTTTTTTTTAAGTATGGAACAACCTCAGATCACATCTTTCAATGGGCAAAACACTCCTGGCTGAGATTTCTGTCAATGTGTAGAGCTAAACTATAATTCCCAGCATCCTATAGAGCCACAAGTTCTTCAGTATTAGTAAGATTTTGCCTTTTCTTCAGATATTTTTTAGTACTGAATTAGTCAGATCAGTCCTTGTTTCTCAGATTATTACATTTATTTCAACATTTACAGAGGTGTTTCTAAACCTTAACACCATTATCATTTGTGGACTTCAACTCCAACAACATAGTCAAGGATATGGAAGCCCAAAATATTCAGAGCTGAGCATGTGACCTCTACCTAAACATGATGTTGGTTACATTTCTTGGTACAACTAAAAACAAGAGTTTATTGATAGTCTAATATTAGAATATTTTTAAAGAAAAAAAATGTCCTACCTCACCACAGTTTATATTCAGAGTCAGAAATGAATGAAATAAAAAGTAAAAATCATTATTATTTTACATAATAGAAATCATATTACATATTATTGTAGATAAAACATCTTATCTACAATGTTATCAATCTAGGAAAGGATGCCCAAGTATTCTGTAAGGACAGGGTTTTACATCCTATATTTTCTTCATGAACCCTGAAAACCTAAAGCATTTTATACTATAATGATTACCGTATTTTTCGGAGTATAAGACGCATCTTTTTCCTCCCTAAAAGTGGCTGAAAATTTGGGTGTGTCTTATACTTCGAATGTAGCTTTTTTTTTTCAGCCCTAACTAGGTGCTAACAGATCTTCCCAGCTCTTACCTTGCAGGCTTTTTCATTGTTACTCTCTCCGAAGAATGTTTTTCCAGCCCTAAGTCTTTGCAGGGTTTTTTTCATTGCTCTACTTGCTCCGAATAAGTTTTTTTCTAGCCCAAACCAGGTGCTATCTATCTTCCCAGCTCTTACTGGCTTGCAGGCTCTTTCATTGTTACTCTCTCCAAAGAATGTTTTTCCAGCCCCAAGTCTTTGCAGGGTTTTTTTCATTGCTCTACTTGCTCCGAATAAGTTTTTTTCCAGCCCAAACCAGGTGCTAACTATCTTCCCAGCTCTTACTGGCTTGCAGGCTCTTTCATTGCTACTCCCTCCAAAGAAGATTTTTTTCAGCCCTAACCAGGGGATAAAATAATGTGCTGAAGCTGACCAGACTAAGGACGCTAGCCAGATGAATACTGGTAGGCAGATTCCCCCCCCCCCATTTTCCTCCCCAAAAACTAAGGTGTGTCTTATACTCCGAAAAATACCGTATGTCACAGCATTAGGGAGATTATTTTGTTTTGTCTTAGTGTAGCATGAGATACTTTTTCCTTAAGTCTTTCTATGGTTTCTGGAATGAGGATGGAAATAATAATACAGAAGGACAAACTGCTAGAGTTACTTAACACACCAATCAGAATATTCTTCATTATTTTTAAAAAGTATTTCTGGTATTCAATTAATCCCCCTCTATTAAATTAGGTAAAGATAATCTATGTTTAATAAATACCTTTCTCCTACTTTTTCTTGTTGTATTTCTTCTACCAAGATTTTGGGAACCAACAGTTGTATTGGATACATATTCTTCTTCAGAATCAGCAATAAGGACATTGAGCTCAATATCTTCATCACTGTCACTGAACGTGTCAGAATCAGCTGGGATCTCAGAAACCACGGATGCTATGGAATCATTGGTTAGCATTGCGCGATTGGTTGCCATAAGCACATTAGTGTCTACATCTCTGGGCGAAAGAGTTTTGCTATGAACACCAACCCAATAGTTATCATAATCCTGAACAAAGGTTCCCCTGAGGGAGAAAAAAACAGAAATATTATTCAAGACTGGAAGATTTTCTCTAATAAGGTATGTCATGTCATAAACACATGATCTTTTGCATTAATACTTTTCAGCTCATAATCTGGATTAACTTGATCTTTAACAAAGAAAAACCAAAGTAGTTATTTTTAGCTGGAAGACAACTATTACACTCAAGTCATAATTTTCTTTTAGGCTTAGAACCGTGATGGCGAACCTATGGCATGCATGCCACAGGTGGCACACAGAGCCCTCTCTGTGGGCACGTGAGCCGTCGCCCAGCTCAGCTCCCCCGTGCATGCGTGTGCGCCTCCCACCGGCCAGCTGATTTTTAGATATCTGCCGCACATTGCGCGGAGGGCGGGGTGCATGCAGGAGATGCGCATGGATGCATGGGAGGGTGGAAGGTCATGGGTGAATGCGTGGGGGTAGGGGGAGCATGGGGGTGCAGCGCCCCCGGCGCGGGCCGTTTTTGTCCCAGGAGGCTGCAGGGAGGCCTGCTAGGCACAAAATGGGGTAAGGGGGTCACGTGTGCATGCATGGGGAGGTGGGGGGAGTGCAGGGGGGGTCATTCGTACATGCACGGGAGTGGGGCAGTGTGGGGGGGCCACTCACGAATGCACGTGGGGAGCGCGGGGGGTCACTCACGCATGTGCAGGGGTGGGGCATGCATGGCGGGGTCACACGCACATTGCATTATGGGTGCCGGCACGCGCATGCACTTTTGGCACGCGACGAGAAAAAGATTAGCCATCACTGGTCTAGAAGCATGAAGCTTTCTGTTCTTTAATCTTATCCATCTGAATGTATTTAGTCCATGGCTGATTTCCCCATGCCCTCTCCGCCAAAATTCTCTATTAAGTGAAAAATACTTCTTACAATGTGTTATTGCTCAATTTTACACATCTGTCCTGAACAAACACACAGATTTTATTTGATTTTTTAAAAATAACTCTTTTAATAAGTAGGAAAGTCCCCACTTACATAATCCTTATTCTTCTAGTGCCCTGTGGAGCAACCCAAGTTGTTCTAATCCTGTGCTTTATAATGGGGTTGATGTGACTTACTGCAGAATTCTAAAAATAGAAGAGAGAAGAAATTAAGAATTGTGGAAACAAATACATATGCATTGCTCATTAACAAAAAGGAACACTATATAGATAAAAGCTGGATGCTGTATGATTGGTGATAAATGTGTCCAGTCCTTTTTCTTAGTTCTTCAACTAAGAGCAGCAAAATAATACAGACATATGTAAGTACGGGTCCAAACCAAGATTCTTGGCTTGTTATTTCTAAACAAGCCAGGAATCAAAAGGTAAGAACAAATTCTGGGTTCAAATTCTACTTGTTAAGAAAGTAAGAAGTTGTGATGGCCCCATCGGAAACCGGTTTGGAGCAGGAAGATGAGCCAGGACCAAGGCCATCAGACAGCAGTGGCATGAATCCCTAGGAGCATCCAGAGAGCCTGGTGGCTAAGGAAGATGCAGTCCTGTGTCTGTGTGGCATGGGGGGAAGGGAAGAAGTAACTGGATGGTCAGCTGCCTGCCCTAGTAAAAGCAGGGGAGGTTTAGCTGCCTCCAATAAGGAACAGCTGCCACACCCACCCAATCCACAGAGAGATCTTCTAGTCCAACCCCCTGCTCAGGCAGGAAACCCTGTACCATTTCAGAGAAATGGTTGTCCAATCTCTTCTTAAAAGCTTCCAGTGTTGGAGCATTCACAACTTTTGGAGGCAAGCTGTTCCACTGATTATCGTATTTTTCGGAGTATAAGACGCACCGGAGTATAAGACGCACCTTAGTTTTGGGGGAGGAAAACAAGGAAAAAAGGTCTCTGCCTCCCAGCAATTTGCCAAACAGCAAATAGCAAACAGTACAGATGATATACACTGTTTGCTGTGTATTTCTGTGCATGTGTGCCTGACCCATAGAAATGGCAAAGAATTGGAGAAATGTACATTTATGGCAGATATTAATCCCAGAAAGTTTTCTTAAATGTAATCACACTAATTCCTCCCAATTATTTAAATAGATCTACTCCAAACATGACTAAGACAGGGTTTCTCAGCTGCCTTCTTTTAATACTAATACTTAATACTAAAACAGGACATTTCAGATTATACTTTTACAGATCTTTAAAATTGATGTGGCTTTCTGGAAGTATTCTCTGCTATTTAAAAGATACAATAGCACTGGGCCTCTTCAGAGCAAGCATTTATTTTAAAAAGCTTCTTTATTTTGTTAAGTTGTCTAGAACAATAATAAAGCAGTCTTTTAAAAATAAATCTAATAATATGAAAACTCTACAAACATTTAACAAAATAACATATTAACAGAATCTGCCTCTACCTAGGATAGAACTCACAACCTCCTGATTGTGAGGCAAGAGCTCTAGCTTTGAGCCATAGCAGCTATAGCTTGCCTCCTTTTGATTTCAGCAGCCTAATATTGCCAGCAGTTTATCTCCCAGCAATTTGTCACATTACAGCCACCGTAGTTAGTTTCATTTTACCACATGGCTTGTAAGCCTCAGTCAGCTGTAGGTCGGGAGGCAGTTTATCTCTTCTTGTGCTGGTCTTGTGCTTTGCCCTGTTTGCTGCAAAGAGGTAAATTGCTGGCAGGCAGAGGCCAAAGGGTGGGGGTGGCTGGGGGTGGCTGCATTCGGTGTATAAGACGCACCCAAGTTTTCACCCTCATTTTGAGAGTAAAAAGGTGCGTCTTATACTCCGAAAAATACGGTAATTGTTCTAACTGTCAGGAAATGTCTCCTTAGTTCTAGGTTGCTTCTCTCCTTGATTAGTTTCCATTCATTGCTTCTTGTCCTGCCCTCAGGTGCTTTGGAGAATAGGTTGACCCCCTCTTCTTTGTGGCAGCCCCTTAGATATTGGAACACTGCTATCATGTCATCCCTACTTCTTCTTTTCATTAAACTAGACATACCCAATTCCTGCAACTGTTCTTTATATATTTTAGCCTTCAATCCCCTAATCATCTTTGTTGCTCAGCGAAGCACAGAGGAGGTCAGCAAAGCTGCTCATGAAGAAGCAACCTCACCCCTCCTAACAAGAAACACTGGGCTTGAGGTGATTTAGCCAGGCATGGGGAAAGGTGCAGGGGTGGGTTCCTACTGGTGCGGTCTTCTCTATGGCACCGGTAGTGGCCGGCGGATTGCAAAACGGCTCCGGTGCTGTCCTTGCCGGTCCGTCGTGTAGCGCCATCTTTTTTTGGGAATTTTTGGACTTTTTTTGCTTCCTGCGCATGCGCGGAAACAAAATCTTGCAAGGGGACGCACACGTGTGCGTGATTTTGGTGATTTTTTGCTTTCTGCGCATGCGCGGAAGCAAAAAATCACCAAAAATGTGTGTGCGCACGCATCCCCTCGTGAGATTTTGGTGATATTTTGCTTCCTGCGCATGCGTGGAAGCAAAATCGCACAAGCGCATGTAGTGAGCACACATGCATGTAGCGAGTGAGCACGCATGTAGCGAGCGAGCACGCATGTAGCGAGCGAGCGCACAATGCACCGGTAGCGAGGTAAGAGCAACCCGCCTCTGGAAAGGTGTGTTTGTCAGAAACAACCATTTGCTTCTGGAATGCACTCTCTTTGACTTGATGAACTTTGGACCTTGCTTTGTAGACATCGGACCAGGGGCGGGTTGCTCACTTACCTTGCTGCCAGAGCCATGCACACGCATCTCCATGCTTCGGGGGGCTCGCTACGAGCGCATGCCCCCTCACGCGATTTTGCTTCCGCGCATGCGTGGAAACAAAATCGCACCGAAATCTCGCGAGGGGGCGTGCATGCGTGCAAGATTTCGGCGCAATTTTGCTTCCGCGCATGTGCGGAGGCAAATTCTCACCGAAATCTCACACACACACACGTCCGCTCGTGAGATTTCGGCGCATGCGCAGAAGCAAAATCGCCCGAAAATCACAGGGAAAAAATGGCGACATGCCGGGTTGACCAGCAGAGAGGGCTCCGGAGCAGTTGCGAAATCCGCCGCTCCCTGCCGGAGCTGCATATTAGACAGCTCCAGCAGGAACTCACCTCTGCATCGGACCTTCCTTTGGCTTTGTTGACTTCGGACCTTGTTTTGTGGATTTTGGACCTTGCTCTTGATCTGTAGATTTCAGACCCTGCGCTGTGGATGTCAGACGTTGATCTTGCCTTTTGGACTTTATTATTGTCTAGTGGATTTTGGGTTTTTTTCTGTGGATTTTGATTTTTGCTCTTGCCTTGTGGAATTGTGGATCTTGCTTTTGTGGATTAACAGATTAACAGATTAACAGAGTTTATCAGACCTTGTCCTTGGGACTGTGTTCTCACAGAGAAATTGGGGTTGAATTTTACCAGGATAACTGCGGAATAGTTTGGAAGCTGTCAGGTTTCTTTGGGAAGCTGTTTGATTTACGCATAGTTGTGCAATAAACATAATATATTAGCATCTGGGATTAATTTAATTTAATTTAATTTAATAGACGTTCTTATAGGCCGCCCAATCCCGTGGGACTCAGGGCGGCGTACAACAGAATAAGAAGCGTACAATAAAAACAATTATCATAATTTAAAATTAAAAGGCATAGTTAAAACAATTATAAAAACAACATTCAAGGGGGGAATCTGATCTTCCTATTCACCCCGCCTGCCGGAAGAGCCAAGTTTTTATGGCTTTACGGAAGGCCAGCAGGGTGGGGATAGTCCGGATCTCTGGTGGGAGTTGGTTCCAGAGGGACAGGGCTCCCACAGAGAAGGCCCTCCCCCGTGGCCCCGCCAACCGACATTGTTTGGCCGATGGGACCCGGAGGAGGCCCTCTCTATGGGACCTAACCGGTCGTAGGGAGGTATGTGGTAGGATGCGGTCCCGAAGGTAACCTGGCCCTGAGCCATGTAGGGCTTTAAAGGTAACGACCAACACCTTAAATTGCGACCGGAGACTAATTGGCAGCCAATGCAGCTGGCGAAGAATAGGTGTTACGTGGGTGTATCTCGGTACACCCACTACAGCTCGCGCAGCTGCATTCTGTACCAGTTGGAGTCTCCGGATGCTCTTTGAGGGTAGCCCCATGTAGAGCGCGTTACAGTAGTCTAGCCGTGAGGTGACAAGGGCATGAGTGACTGTGAGCAAAGCCTCCCTCTCCAAGTAAGGTCGCAATTGGTGCACAAGACGAATCTGTGCAAAGGTCCCCCTAGCCACAGCTGAAAGATGTTGCTCCAATTTTAGCTGTGGATCTAGGAGGACACCCAAATTGCGGACCTGTTCCGAGGGAGTCAATTTTTCTCCCCCGAGAACCAGGGAGGGACAGTCGACATAATCCTTGGGAGGCAAAATCCAGAGCCACTCAGTCTTGTCTGGGTTGAGCCTGAGTCTGTTCACTCCCATCCAGACCCTCACATCGTCCAGGCAGCGGCACATTACATCAACTGCTTCACTGAACTGACACGGGGTGGAGATGTACAACTGGGTATCGTCAGCATACTGCTGATACCTCACCCCGTGTCGTCGGATGATCTCACCCAGCGGTTTCATGTAAATGTTAAACAGGATGGGCGAGAGGACCGAACCCTGTGGCACCCCGCAAACCAGGGGCCTAGGGGCCGACCTCTGCCCTCCTGTCAACACCGACTGCGTCCTGTCAGAGAGGTAGGAGGAGAACCACCGTAAAACAGTGCCTCCCACTCCCACCTCCCCAAGACGACGCAGAAGGATACCATGGTCGATGGTATCGAAAGCCGCTGAGAGGTCAAGTAACACCAGGATGGAGGAATGACCCCCATCCCGTGCTCGCCAGAGATCATCCATCAGTGCGACCAAAGCAGTCTCCGTACTGTAGCCGCGCCTGAAACCCGATTGAAAGGGATCCAGATAATCAGTATCCTCCAATAGCCGCAGGAGTTGGAGCGACACCACTTTCTCTACAACTTTACCCAAGAAGGGTAAGTGACTTCGGTCATAATAGAAGTTAGGGATCCCAGTTTAGTTAACACATTGAACAAACCAGGCATGATTTGTTAATTCACTCTTGCAAGCAAAAGCAATTGGGAGCAACCTGATGATCATTATTGGTGATTATTCCCTATCATTGATAGGAAATAATCTGGTTCTTAACATACAGTGTCACAATACATGCCCATCTTTTAAAAATAAATAACTTGTTGCAAACCAAAAATAAATGAGTATTTAAGGTAAAGGTAAAATCAAGCAATAGGAGGAGTAGGGAATTCAGGAATATTCTTTCCGATAGGGCCGTGATGGCGAACCTATCTGAGGGCACGCGAGGAGTTGCCCTATGTCAGCTCCAGAGCGCATGCGCGTGCTGGCCAGCTGATTTTAGGCTTTGGGGAAAGCTGTCTTCACCCTCCCCAAGCTTCAGGAGCTTCCCTAAAGCCTCAGGAGTGCAAAAAATGGCCCAATGGGCAAACCGGAAGTCCATTTTTCTGAACTTCCGGTTTGCCCATTGGGCCATTTTTCGCACTCCAGAGGCTTCAGGGAAGCCTGAGGGTGAAAAACGGCCCAACAGGGGGGCCACATGTGCAGGGATGTGCGCATGTGCAATGTGGTGCGCGTGGGGGGGTTGTGTGCTGGCATGTACGCGCGCTAGCGCGCATGCACACTCCCATTTTTGGCACACAAGAAGAAAAAGGTTCACCATCACTGCTGTAGGATATTATCACAGAATCCTGAATATCCGTCAGGTTTTCTCTGCTACAGTGTATATCAAACAAAATCAAGGCGTGATTCTTTTGAGTTTCTTTCTCATGCTTTCTTCTTTTTTGGGACTGATATATATTCTGAAACTCTTGACACTTGATTCATCTCTTCCTCATTTCCAGGGCCAAGTCTACATTCCATCACATGGAGGGACTTCGTTAAACAAATTTTCAAAGAACAACATAGCATAAATACATTATCTGAACACAAAGACACATACCGTCATATTGGCACATGCGAGACCTCGTGTGTTTGGATCTACAATACGAAATGTCCCAACAGGAACATTTCCATCAATTTCTCGGGCCTGTACCATAAATGCTTTAAATCCAGATGATGATGTTCCTTCCAATACCACTAGGGAAAACCAATGGATAAATAATTCATAGCATTAGAGAAGTGGGGTTTTTTTGGGGGGGGGGTTCATTAGACTTAAAATATATATCAGTGCCTTTCTTTCTAATTATTTTTTTACTTTCATTTTGAAGGTTCAGTGGTATTCACACAATATAATCTTTGCTGGAATAAATAATCCCTAGTGCTTGACAGTGCATCAAGATTAGTTTTAAATGCATGTATTGAGATAAAAATGTAAGAGTTGGTTGAGCACTTTCAAGTTAGTGATTGCTAAGATGAGACCAGCTGCTACCTACTTCAGCTCAACTATAAGTGTCATCTAATTTTCCTTAGCATCAATTTACCTAGTTCTAACAGAGTGTGGTAAATATTTAAAAAAATTAATCAAGAAAACTAATCATATAACTTGCAACTTCCACCGATATACAAATAAAGCACCTTTTAATAATGTCCGCTAAATTGCATTTAATTAATATTTTGCATTTGCTGAGGACAAATAAGGAGACATGCAATCCAGTCTCCAATCCAAAATATTCTATGCTGATTTCTGAGACAGCACAGCAGTCCAAAAACAAAGCCCTGAAGGAATGGTGAGCAGTGAGATATAATTTTGGCATACATTGCTGACATAATCTTTCTTTCTTTCTTTCTTTCTTTCTTTCTTTCTTTCTTTCTTTCTTTCTTTCTTTCTTTCTTTCTTTCTCTTTCTTTCTTTCTTTCTCTTTTCTTTCTTTCTTTCTTTCTCTTTTCTTTTTCTTTCTTCCTTTCTTTTTCTTTCTTCTTTCTTTCTTTCTTTCTTTCTTTCTTTCTCTTTCCTTTCTTTCTTTCTCTTTCTTCTTTCTTTTTCTTTCTTTTCTTTCTTTTCTCTCTCTCTCTATTTCTCTTTCTTTCTCTCTCTCTTCCCTTCTTCCTTCCTTCCTTCCTTTTTTCTTTCTACAAGAGCAAACAAATTAAGTTTGCACACTCCTGAAGTACAGTGTTACAGTCTGTATTTCATGCTTTTATACCCAGTCTGAAATTAATCTGAGTGGACTGGGTCTCATAAAAAATGTACCATATATCCAGCTAATTTCAGCTAAATAGCCTAATATCTTACAACTTGAAGACATTATTTTTAAAAAAAAAATTAAAAGGAACAAACCATATGGCAAATTTAAACTGCCATTGAAAAAGCTATTGACAGATAACAATGTTCAAGGTCTGATGAATTTTAGCATAACTTACTCAATTTCTGAGCTAGATTGTACCCTTGCCCACTTTTTTTACCTTGTATTTCATTTCCAGGGTCATATCTATCAAAAGAGACGGAGATGACATAAGGTGGGCTTGAGGTCTGTGGGGCACTTCCATGATCTGGTAACATGGAGTCACAAGCTATCGAAATATCATTGTATGGATATCCAAAGATCTGAGACACAAATAATGTACAAAAAATGATCCCAAAGAAGGAATACGTCTCCATCTGAAGAAAGAGAGAAAAAAGAGAGAAAAAATATGAGTGAGTAGGAAATATCTATAGAAAAATGGGCAGTTTGTTTTGCCAGGGGTGAGAAAATAATTGTTACTGAAAATACATAACTTTTTCATGAGGACGATCACTTATAATTTATTTATTTATTTATTTAGCGATTCTTATATGCCACCCTACTCCCAGGGCGGCGTACAACATGTGCAAGAACAGCTATAATACAATAAAAAATACAACGATAAAATAGCAATTTAAAAGAATAAAAACAACTCAAGCAATACATACATGGGGGAGACCAAGATATTCAACGGTCTCAATACCCCCCCTGCAGGAAGAGCCATGTCTTAATGGCTTTCCGGAAGGCCAGCAAGGTGGGAATAGTTCGGATCCCTGGGGGTTAGATGGTTCCAGAGAGCCGGAGCCCCCACAGAGAAGGCTCTCCCCCTTGGTCCCGCCAACCGACATTGTTTGGTTGAAGGGACCTGGAGGAGACCGACTCTGTGGGACCTAACTAGTCGTAGGGATGTATGAGGTAGGATGCGGTCCCAAAGATAACCTGGTCCTAAGCCATGTAGGGCTTTGAAGATGATAATCAACAACTTGAATTGCACCCAGAGACCAATGGGCAACCAATGCAGCTGGTGGAGTATGGGTGTTACGTGGGTGTATCTAGAGACACCCACCACAGCTCACGCAGCCGCATTTTGCACCAGTTGCAGTCTCCAGATACTTTTCAAGGGTAGCCCCATGTAGAGCGCATTACAGTAGTCCAATCGAGAGGTGACAAGGGCATGAGTGACCGTGAGTAAAGCCTCCTTCTCCAAATATGGTCGCAATTGGTACACCAGGCAAACCTGTGCAAAGGTGCCCCTAGCCACAGCCGTAAGCCGTAAGATAATGATGTGTTTTTAAAATATATCTTGTTTGCCAATTTATTATGGGAAGAAGCTGAACAGTATTTGGAAGAAGAGCAGCAGGAACAGAAGCACATGTCTGTGGCTGAGCTCACAGGTTGCTACGGACAGTGGATTTTGGGCCTGCAAAGAACATATCATATAAAGAGTCTACCTCTTCCTAATAGTATTCTAATTTTAGCTATACTATTTCATTGTATTTGCTCTAGAGAAGGAGATGATGTTTAGCTAAACTAGAAAGGCCGTGCAAATACTTAGTTATATTGCATGTCAGATATATGTCGCAGGTATCTTATGCCGCATTATGTCAGGAGATAAATCAGACATCAACAGTCCTTCAGATTATGAGTAATAGCTTCATGAACCTCTACTATACTTGAGACATCTGCTTTATATCAAGTCAGACCTCTGGCCTGACTAGCTCAGCATGTCATCATTGGCAGTCAGTAGCCCTTCAGGGTTTCAGCAGGAGTTTCTGCCAGCTGTTGAGGAAATACTATTATTTGAAGCAAGACTCTTCTGCACTCAATGGATATGCTCACTATTACACGATTATCTTTATTAACACTATGACCCATTATCCTATTATGAAAGCAAAATAGTTAGCAGCAACTAACCAATCTTGACTGATCCCCAGCACCTGGGCAGTATAATCCTGGTAAGTACTTTAAGGGGGGATCACCTAGGAATACCACGATTGTCAACTAGAATGGGAAGTTTGAAAAAAAAAATCCAAAATCAAGCATTGGTAAATAAGTTCTATGATGCTGTCCAGAAGAACTGATGTAAGAAGTTAGTTAGGCGCTATTCAAGAACTTTGGTCTTCATCCTGTGGTAAAGTAAATCTTTCCATGGATTATGTTTCTGAATAAGATACAAATTTCTCTTATTTCATCCATCCTCCTTTCAGCAAAAAAAAACTGTAACTCAGATGAAATTTGCTGCCTGAGCCTATTTTATTTGCTCCAAGTTGCTTCTGAATGGTGCTGTCCCTAAATAGGCCTGCAATATGCAAAGTAAAAATCGGCTGATTCTTCCAGGTTTGCTGCCTTCAGCACATCAATAGTTGGTAGTGAAAAATACACTTGTCAATCATAGCACCACTGCAGAAATGGGGCAATATCACTTAGTTGTAGCCCAAGTTGGATAATAAACAGTCACTGAGGAGATGGCATCACAAGTTGCACTTTTATTTAGAATTCCTCTCCCCTTTCTTTCCTTATATAGATTACAACTGTGGTCTTTAAGATCCCTTCATAATTTGTTCAGAAGGTAATGGCAAGTGTTGGTCCCATCCTTCTACTATTAAACTACGTACTTCAGCCTCTTATTAATCCAATCAGGACCACAGAGTTTATCACTTGCAGTACTTCTAGGTGAGCAGCCTAATGGTATTGCACAATTCTTAGAGACTACCACATAATTTTTTCAGTCATTGGTTGTTGCACTGGAGAATTCAAAAGGCAACACCTGGGGGTCATTTGGACATGTGTGGTAAACATTGCTTCATGGGGGGGGGCTATTATTTGCATGCAACTAGATTGGGGTTGTCAATGAAATGTAAAGAGAACTCCTATACTAAAAATATGGGTCTACTGTTCTTGAACAAATCTCAAGAACCAGGACAATGCTGCGGCGTCCAGTCCTTTTGAGATACAAGAACAAAATGATGTTAGGTAAGGTTAAGTTGGGGGGGAGGGTGGCCTAAATGTTAAGACGCTGGGCTGTAGACAGGAAGGTTGGCAGTTTGAGACCCAAGTATCACATGACAGGATGAGCTCCCATTACTTGCCCCAGCTTCTGCCAACCTTAGCTGTTCGAAAGCATGCAAATACAAGTAGATAAATAGATACCACTTTGGTGGGAAGGTAACAGTGTTCAGTGCCTCAGCATATAGTCATGCCGGCCACATGACCATAGAAGCACTTTGGACATCACTGGCTCCCTTGGCTAGAGATGAGCACTGCCCCCTAGAATTGGACACAACTGGATAGGGGAAACCTTTACTTTTTTTTTTAAGGTTAAGAGGGATCCAGAGGGAGACATGATGATTGCACATTCTGAATAAGATTCACTGATTCATTGTTACTTCTCATTTGATGTATGTGGCAAAAGAGATCACATACATCTAGCAGTTGTCATTGCATACTGTTGATTTAAGAGGAGAGTTGTCAACATGGGAGAGATAAGATTGAAGTCTATCTGGTTTTTTGATTAGGGGAAAAAAAATGAAAGCAATGACATGGGGACGTAGCAGAAAAAAGATGCTGCCAGAATATGTTTATGCCACAATTGGGTACCAATGAAGGAAAATGCTCAGCATGATTCTTCCTAAGTCAAATCATCTAGTAATGCATCTGCCTTTTTGGCCCAGACTGCCTTTACGAGTAGCAGCTGGAATTCTGATTGAAATGTATTTTTGGGACAATCTCTTTTTATCCCTGGACAAATAGCTTAGAACCCAACCCTCATTCTTAATCACAACCCACTCCTTTCGTTTGGTTAAACCAGGTTTTACGATATTATGTAAGAAGCCTTACATTTAAAGCCAGATATAAATATTTGCCAAGCGGGAACTTGTGCAATTATTAGGAAAGAACAACTAAGAACCTGCTCTTTGCAGATAAAATAAATGTCTGCCTAACTTGAAGGACCATTATGAAGAAATCATTCATGTTTCTCTTCCTTTCCTGTCTTCCATACTCTTTGTTTCCTGCTAACATAACACAGTCACTGCAAACTTTTCACAATCCTAATTTCAGGACACAATTTACCATTTTTGTTCATTTTCTGCAGCTGCTAGTGTTCAGTACTCATAGAGAAATCGGTATGATGCTCAGCATCTTGGCTTATTTTTTAAAAACACTCTTTAAAATACAAATTAGTTTTATCATGTCAGAAGTCAAAACTGTCCTTCTAATAGGTTAATCTGGCTTGCTAAATATTAAGATTCAGTAATTATAGCCATACAGCTCACTGCCAAGTTTTGAAACCTAGTCAAGACACAGGTCATTAAATCCAACCCAAAAGACATGGGATTTAATACTCCCAGATTATGTTCAGAATCCCAGCAACCTACCTTCACAATCCCCAATTCTGACCAGCTGTGATACCTTTGCAGCCTGTGTAGGACTCAGAGGAAGATGCGATGAATAATTATGAGGAACTGGAAGGCTCAGCCAGTCACATGGGCTTGAATAGAAAGCAGCCAATTACAGACTGGAATCTCCGCCTTAGAAATTAACAAATGCAAAATAAAATTGTCTGTGGTATGGCTAGACTCATTCTCTTTCCATCCTTTAAGCTGTCTTTCTTCCTTTTGTGAAATGTGCAGTTTGAGATAGAAAAGTTCTTGAACTGGGTTCGTCGAATTTCTGAGATTTACTGGTGTCATTAGTAAAAACAAATTTTGAATACAAAATGCATACATTAACTCAGAAGATTTTAAAGGTTAAATTACAACTGAAACCAGAAGTTTTTATTTTGGGACAAATGGACAGGCAACTAAAGAACAATCGTGGAACTTTGTTTTTATATATGACAATTACAGCAAGGCTATTATATGCTCAAAACTGGAAAAGTTAGACACTATCCAGAATGGAGGAATGGCTGGTGAAGATGATGGAAGTTGCAGAGATGGCTAAATCGACTTTCTTGATTAAAGACATGTTGATTGCTGACTGGAAATCCCCTTATAGACTTTTAACATGAAATGGAAAGAGTGCATTTATGATTTGATGATTAAAAAAAATTGGATAATAGAAAAAAGTGAGTTTTTCCTTTGTAATCATAGAGTAATAATTTTGCCAATCATGCTTGTATTTGCTGCAGAAGAAAATGGAAGCTTCTTCTGATTCTTTTTGTGCTCTTTTCTTTCTCCTTTTATTCTTTTTATATTTTTTTGTAAATTTTTTAATAAAGTTTATTTTTACAAAGGTGTCACCGTGAGAGGTTGTTTTGCAGCTTCACTTTTCACTCATCATGGGAGTGGTAAATAGGAAAACTTTACACACAGTCTCATGACTTTGTATTGCATTGGATTGTTTTTTTTTAAAAAAGTGACTTTACTTGTTTTATAGTCTAGGACTAGGTAATATGCCATGAATAATGTGTGGGATGGGCACATATTATTTATTCCAATAGAGTGTCTCCTTTCTTGTAAAGGCAAAGTAGAGCTTTAAAGCATTTGTTCTACTTGGCAGGTTTGCGGACAAACCAACAAAAACAAAAAGAGCCAGCTTTGTCTAGTGCAGTGATGGCGAACCTATGGCACGCTTGCCACAGGTGGCACACGGAGCCATATCTGAGGGCACGCGAGGCATTGCCCTATATCAGCTCCAGCGCGCATGTGTGCGCTGGCCAGCTGATTTTTGGCCTTCTTTTCAGCCATTTTCGCTCTCCCCAGGCTTCAGGAAAGCCTCCTGAAGCCTGGGGATGGTGAAAAACGGCCCAACGGGCCAACCGGAAGTTTGGAACTTCCGGTTGGGCCTTTGGGCTGTTTTTCGCCGTCCCCAGGGTTCAGGAAAGCCTCCTGAAGCCTGGGGACTGCGAAAAATGGCCCAACAGGCCTACCGGAAGCTTCAGTGAGGCCTGTGCACATGCGCGGGCGGGGGAGACACGGGGGGTTGTGCGCATGTGCGGGGGGAGGGCATTGCATTATGGATGTGGGCACACACGCACACACGATAGCGTGCACGCACACACCCTTTTGGCACCTGAGCCAAAAAAAGGTTCGCCATCACAGGTCTAGTGGTTAAGGCACCAGGCTAGAAACCAGGAGACTGTGAATTCTAGTCCTTCCTTATGAAAGCCAGCTGGGTGAGTTTTGGCCAGTCACTCACTCTCAATCCGACTCACCTCAACAGGTTTTTGTTGTGGGGAAAATAGGAGGAAGGAGTATTTTATATGTTTGCCACCTTGAATTATTTACAAAAATAATAAAAGGGGGATAAAAGAAATATAACAATACTATAAATACTATATGATTTTTGCAATTTGTTCCATTAGGCTCCACTAGATGTTCTGCTTGCTCTGGGCAGCGGGGCAAGGACAGACCACTAACTCTTTCTCAAGGACAAGGATGTACAGCATTGGACTCAATCTGGCACCAGCCTGCCTCTATCGAGCCTTTCATGTTTTATGGCCAGAGTAAGGTTTTCTGATTTCTGCAAGCTGAAGTGGCGCTGTGTAGCTCACTTGTTGCATTTTAAGTCTGGTAGACAAATACACATCTTCCCATTAGATACTGTGCACTGTGGCTAGAATGTCTCCTCGTTTTCTAACCGTAACCCCATGATAATTTCATCCCAGATTACCTGCCTATTTCTGAATATCTGGTGAAGCCTAGTTTTTTTTTTTCCCCAATGGCAGGTTTGTAAAATGGCGAAGCTCTGATTTCTTTATGTTATTGGTGGTCCAGTGAAAATCTGGATTTTTTCTTTTCTTTTACACATTCACCAATGGACTGGCGGAAGGATGGACTTTTCTTTTCTTTTAACAGGGGAAATTTGTTAAGAGCTCTGCCAGTTTTCTCTTCTAGCCCAAGAGACGGGAAGAAAGCTAAAGCTGTTATTTACTTCTGTCTGTCTGTCTGCCACCTGTTAACAAATAAGATGTCAAGTACAAAGTGGAGTCCATATGAAAGGTCTTTCAGTGGAAACCACATAATTTCAAAGACCCACACACAGAAATGAAAGCAATTGCTGCTTGTTTGCCCAGTAGAGGTGAGATGGGCAAAGAAGCTACGGTAAGAAGTTCACTAATCAGAAACCATGATAATTGCAGGCTAGACAGAACACTTGACCAGAATCATTTGCAAAGCTGAACAATGGATTATAATCCGGACAGCAATTTCTTAAACTTCATTCATCCAGTGACTTTCTGCAGAGGAAACAAGTAGTTTAAAGTTATTGTAGGGAAGATCCCTAAATTTCAAATTCGACTATTGGAGATCCTGTGCAACATATGTGACTTGTGGGGATTGTTCACTTTGATTGTCATGTAAAAGCCTGGAGAATGTTTAAGGGGATACCATTCTGTTTCAGATTTCTTTTTTCTTTTTAATGCCCAGGGTTAAAGTAGTTTTAATCCTACATGCTCTTCTTCTCCTAAATATATAGCTGTTGCTACTTCCATTTTTAGCCTAGCTTTGTTTGTAGAACTGCAGTATATTTTGAATTTGGTTCATTTTAGAACATATAGGACATGGAATAATAAACGTGTTCTAATGAGAGAGTGCCTGGCTTCATTCCTCAAGGAAGATTTTTAATAGTTCAATTTATTGCAGCTTGGCCAGAGACTGGTATTTCTGCTTCAAAATATTCATGTGCCTTCTGAAGATGCAGCCTATTAGAGCAGAAATGCCTTATTAATACCCACAAGTGAGAAGTGTTGCTACCTTGTGCTCATAAATTACAGCACCTGATACCCAGAGGAATCTCCCCAAATATGTGACTGATGTGAACCACTGGATTATTCTGGGCAGATGGGATGGTGGTAGATTTTTTAAAAAACGGTGCTTAGCTGAGATCATTATAGGTAGCCCTTGAGACTGGCAATTCCTTTGCTAAGTAATGCAATAGTTAAGTGAGATATCACATGACCACGATGGGTTTACAACCTCACTTCCCCCATGGTTTTTAAGTGAATCACCCATGGTTGTTAAGTGAGACATCAGGTGGCCATGACTTGTGCTTTTATTGCCAGCTTCTCATTGACTGTGCTTTGTCAAAAGCTAGATGTGAAGTGCCTAAATGGCAATCACAGGAGTGTGGGATGCTGTGACAGTTGTGAATGCCCCTGGTTGTGAAGCACCCAAATCTCAATCATGCGACCGTAGGGATACTGCAATGGTCGTGTGTGGACTGATCATAAAGTTATTTTTCAGTGCTGTTGTAATTTTGACTCATTGCTAAACAGCACAAGGAGTACCTATAAAGTTAAAATTGCAAGCAGGGTTGATGGCAGGTAGAGAAAACATGACCCTTTATTTTCCTAATCAACCAGCCCTCTTGTCTTATGGTTGAAACCATAATTATGTACCCCTCCAGATGTTGCTGAACCATTTCTTCCTTTATCCAATGAAAGTCTGCTGAAGCTGATGAAGATCGTTTAGCAATATCTGTCTTCTTCTTCTCTGCCCTTCTAAGGGGATAAAATAAAATGTGCACATGCTTAGTAATCCAATGGACATATTTTGTCACGAGGCCTAAAAAGCATGGCAAATCTACCCACAGTCTTTCTTTGGCATTAATAGCCATCCTATTAATAGCCATCCTATATGCTATGAGCCGCCCAGAGTCCCTCTGGGAGTTGAGCGGCATACAAATCTGTGGTTAAATGCAGCACTGCAGGCTACTCCTAGTTCAGCAGTTCAGCTGTTCAAATCTCACCGGCTCAAGGTTGACTCAGCCTTCCATCCTTCCGAGGTGGGTAAAATGAGGACCCAGATTGTTGGGGGCAATATGCTGAACTCTGTAAACCGCTTAGAGAGGGCTGTAAAGCACTATGAAGCGGTATATAAGTCTAAGTGCTATTGCTAAGTGCTATTGCTAATCTATTAAATAAAATAAATAAATAAATCCTCATGTATAAGGGCCGCCATGGCGCATACTCAGGGAGTCTTATAAATTGTTATTTCGATTTGGTTCAGCAATATTATTTTTTTCTGGTAAACATTATTCTGGAAACTCTGCAGGTGCCACTTGCAAAAACCCACTTCTGGTCCCCACATCTATCTTGGGAGCCATGGCTTTGGGCTCCGAGTCGTATCATTGTGGCTGCACCAGGTCTGTCGGTCATGGTTCAGCAGGATGACTGTTTATTTAACCACATCCTGTTAGGCATTATCCCCACTTACATATTTTTAGTAGAGCTTCAATCGAATCCATTTGCTCTTTTCACTAAATTTATCCTCTGGTCCCCCTGGATCTCTGAAATGACAGACTTGTGACCTATTTTGAGCACTTTGGAAGACATCAAGCAAAGTGTTGATTCCTCATTGTTTTTCAGTAAGCCTTTATATTAATCTACATCAATGTGAATCATAATCCATATGAAGGCAACTACAGTGTAGAAGCCAGTGAAGAACTTCAGAACTAGATGGACAAAGCAATGAAAAAAGCTAGCACATGCCAAGACATAAATCGGTAGCAGAGTGTTAACAACAGCCATTTTGGGCCAAAGGTCAAGAGTTAATTTAGGAACTCAAGCAAATCAACTCAGTGCTTTGTTTGGGTAATGGAAAGTCTACATTGAAGTAGCTCTTCTCTTCTTCATTCCATCCCCAATTCCAAGTCAGCTGCATAACTGGCAAGAGGCATTTTTCTGGCCAAACATCTGAGGGAACGGTTTGAATTGCATTCTTTTTTCCCTTGAGATGCACTTCTTCCTGCACGTCTGGCATGTGAACTCAGCAAGAAAACAGATAGTTGTAAAAACAACAATTCAAGACCATTCTGAAAAACATACTGGTGCATCTGAAAATGTGAAACTGGTTCTTCTAGAGGAGGATACCCATTCTGGATGCGCAAGATCACCGCTCCATCCCTATAATATGTAGATGAAAATGATAAATTGCAAATACTGTGACTGTTCCAGACAGAGTATTACAACATCCCCATCATAAACAGATCTCTCTCTAGCTTCTTCACTGGGGAAAAAATTAAACCTCCATTATTCCAGTGATGAATACTTTGTGATAACGACCAGATGATCCACTTTGCTACTGCCTGTTAAATGGCATGTATCATGCTTGTTAAATGGCAAAGTATAAATAATACTTGAATATAATATCAAATAAAGAATCATTGGCAATAATGTTAAGATCTCTTTTCAAAGCTCTCTAGATGCTGAGTATTGCCAATATAGGTTCTATTTTTTTATTTGCTCAAATGCAGTTTCTTCACCCCTTATCAGCAATATTGTAGTGGATGGGGGTGGAAATATTTGCTGCATAGGCTTTTAAATCTCATTTGGCAATAATATCTGACTTAGTAAACAATCTTAGCTTCTTTGAACATTATATGGTATTTACAATCCTACATACTGTATAACTATTTTATCTTAAAATATGACTGAACTCCATGGAACCTCTGTATAAATATGCATAAGATTGGCTTATAAAAAAACAAATCAACTCAAGGACTAACCACTCTTAAGCTGGGTGACCTTCAGATGGATGGGCTTGGCTTCACCTCTTGAATCCCCTTACCAGCTTGGACATGGTTGCTAATTCTAGGAATTGAAACCTCACATTTGGAAGATGCTGGATTGGAAAGGTGACAGTAAAGTAAACCAGTCTTCTCCAATTAAGTATTTATGCAAGCAGGGAATGCTTGGAGTTAAACCAACTCATCTGAGGGTACAGATTAGTAAACATATTTTTAGTGATACACAACATTTAATACTAAGCATAAAAGCAATTATATATTGACAGATAGGGAAATGGGCTGCTAAGAGAACCAGTCTGGGCAGTGTTAAACACCAGGCTAGAAACCAGGAGACTGTGAGTTTTTGTCCTGCCTTAGGCACCTTCTCTCAGGAAGAAGGCAAGGTCAAACTACTTCCGAAACCTTGCAAGAAAACTGCAGGAATTTGTCCAGTCACTAGGAGTGAACGCTAAAACAAACTTTTAAGAACTCTGGAGGGAGAATTTCTAGTACTATACCAGTCAAAAACATAGCACAATCAGGTCGCCAACCTAAAGGATTTATTTTTTTTCAAGTAAAATATTACTAGAAGTCACTGCAAATATAGAAAGATTACAAATGGAAAATAACAAAGCCTGGTTGTCTTATCTCTGACATGATAACGTCAAATCTTGCAAATTGTTTGACCAATTTTCCATCTAACAACTCTGGTGAAAAGGAAAAGCATTCATGACCAGAAATGAAATGTATTTATTTAAAAAAATAAAAAATAAAAGATAATATTCTAATTCTTTTCTGCGTTTGGGAGAAATATTAAAACTGCTGGTCAAAGGCATGTAACCTTTCATGAATAGAATAGAATAGAATAGAATTCTTTATTGGCTAAGTGTGATTGGACACACAAGGAATTGTCTTTGGTGCATATTCTCTCAGTGTACATAAAAGAAAAGATACATTTGTCAAGAATAAATCGATCCCAAAAATTATTTGTGTTGAAATATAAGCAGTTCACATTTTTCATGTTTTTAGAAAAAGAATGCAATTTGAGAATCGGGCGTGAACTACACATGACATTGCCTTAATTGACCAAAATGACCTTCCATTTTGGAAACTGCATGTCTTATCCTTTAAGTACAGTAGGTGTCCACCCTGGTGAGAAGCAAGTTGCTTAGGTTTTCCCCAAGGAGAAATCTCTCAGAGGTGAGATGACTACACCTGCCAAAAGAGAAGAGCTGGGTGTGTGTGTGCGCTGCTGTATACAAAACCTATTATCTCTCCATCAGCTGTTGTCCTCTGTTGCAATCATTGAAATGATTATCAGCTCAGTTTCCAGGGGAATGACATAGACAAAGATATTGGGGCCCTCCTTTTTCTTCTCTTTCTCTCTCTCTCTCTCTCTCTCTTTCTACATGCTCTGCTGTTTCCACATTGTTTCATTGTAAATGAAACAAACAAAAGAAGGTGGGGATTGCGTACCTGAGAAAGGGTGTGGAAGATGGAGGTTGGGCACACCAACAGAAATAGGTCAATCCTGGGGGGGCACTTCAAAGGCACCAGCCAGGACTCATTAAAGGCTAATGAAAGATTACCCTATTCTATGGCATTGATTGATGGTGTAATACCAAGTCACCCAACATTTTAAAAAGGCAGCTATATGCATAAATGTGATGCAGTTCTCGACAAAAGAACTGAAAAAGCTTCTTGGATAAGAAGTGAAATGTTTTCAAAGGAAGAAAAAAACCAAGAAAGTCCAGTTGTTTTTTTAGAACAAGCACCTTTGGTGGAAGAGAGGGAGAGGGGGGGAAGGAAAGAGGAAGAGAGAAGGGAGGGAGGGGGAGAGAGAGAGAGAATGTTATCTCTCACACTCTCACTTTTTCTCACTCAAATAAAAATTCTGCTGCTGCCATGAGAAAAGTTGTCCAGTAATTCCTTCTAATGACTCCTGAAACCAGTGGTCTCCTGGGTGATAGATTTAAACACAGTTTTGTAAGATTATGATTTTAATTACTATTTTGAAATCTGCTTTTCACAACTTTTCTTTTTTAGAAGAGAAAGGGCATTTATTTTGTAAACAGGGACCTAAGAAGAATCATGCTAGGGAAGACCATAGGCTAGACGTGTTCAGGATAAAGTTTGATAAGTAGGACATGAGCACACTAGACTAGCAATTTCTTTTTCGTTGTCATCGGGAGCTAAATCTACTGATGGCAGTGGAGAACTACCATGACTGGCAATTATTGATAGCCATTACCTCCCCTGAATGTCTTTAACACCCTTCAAGGGACCATCACTACATCATATGGTAAAACAAACAAACAAACTGCTATTTAATTATATGTCCTTTAGAGGGAGGGAGCTGTTGTGAATGCATCTCATTTGACTTCATTGGATGAACTCTTACGAAAAAAGGATAAAAACATATTTTCCTGCATTGTACATGATTGTATATCCCTATAAAGCAGGATCAAAGGCCTGTGTCCAACTTTCTTGACAGAGACATTCTTCTCCGTCTGCTACAGCTCTAATGGAGGTACATGCCGGGGCAGAGTTCTTCCAGGGCCTAATAATTGGGAGAAGGAAAGAGTGATTACTTGACTACCTAAGGTTATTCCACAGCTGCTTAAAAAAAATGAAGACTTGTAGGAGGAGATAGATTTCCTAAGTTATTATGAGCAAGGCAATCTACATCCAAGCATCTCAGCTCACTACATATCTGAGTCATGACCAACAAGTGGCATCACCCTTAAATTGCTTGCACGTTAAGACATGAGTGTACAGAGTTGTTTCTTTTTAAATAAATTAAAATGAATTTTACATTACATGATACATGATACATTTTACATTATACAGGTGTACTGCACACGAAGCACAAAGCCTGTAAATTGCTATTCGGGTGCATTTCTTTGTACTGTACTGAAATGACCTCACTGCTGAATTTGTTAAGTTTCTATCTTGCCTTAACTCCAGGAGATCTGAGAAATTATATGAGGATTACTTTTTTGATTCTCACAACAATCCTCTAAGATAGTGTGGGAAGTTAGCACCCACCCCCCTCCTAGAAAAATGAAATATCCTAGGAAATATTGAAAAAAGAAGAATTTGTTTCCCTGAATGAGGAAAGGAGAAACATGTTTTAAATACAAAGCAGCTTCCTGCAGCTCCCTGCCCCCCTCCTTCAGCTCCAGGGTGATGGGATTAAGATCTTCCCCTTTAGGATATCAGAGGATTAGCCCTCTACCACCTGGAAAATTACCAGCACTCAAACAAACTTGGGAGACAGCCTAAAAGGCTAGCTAAGACTCCCACCCCTGGGGGGGTGGTCTGACCACCAATTGGAGTGCATTACATACACAGGAACAGGAAACTAAGAGGTGGGGCCCAACAGAGGTCATAAAAACCAAGGGACTCAGCATCTTCCTTCCCTTTTCTCTTCACCCACTTCTGGAAGCATGTGATCTACCTTTTCTGTACAGGGGCTCCTGCCATGTGCTCCTGTCCACCATTAAACCTTCTTTCCAAGCAACTTCCATGAATCCAGTATCTTTTTCCCCACTTGGAACTGAACCCAGAAGGATATTCCTTACAACAGTAGGTTAGATATAAATGAGTGACTAGCTCTAAAGTTATTCATGGTTCGGGTGGAGTTGAAACTCAGTCACCGTCCAACACTTATACGCACAACCCCAAGTGGACAGAAAACTGTATTGGGGGGGATGTTGATCCTGCCTCTTAGTTTTGGGCCCAGTTCTTGCAGTCACTTGACCTTCCTTTAGCAATGGATGATAAAGTTTAATAAATTTCTCAGAAGTCAAGGGTGGTCCTTGAATGGTAACCATTATTCTAAAACTGGTATTTTAAAAAGAACTTAAGCCTGACCTGATCATGTGCTTAAAATCAAACCAACTTGATGGGGACAAGGCACAAAAGGAACATCTCTGAGGTATAATTAAGTACCGTAACCTGAGAAAGACTCCAAATGTAAGTTACATTCATACCATTCTTTATTTTAAATTATATGAATACAGGCAGTCCTCATTTAGTGACTGATGATAAAAAAATTTTTGCAACCAGCGCTCACATATATGATCTTTGCAGATCGATAAAGCCAAGAAAGGTTTGAAGTAAGATCATAAGCAAGTTTTGGCTTCACTTAATGACTCTTTTTCTTAATGACCAAGTTGCTAGTCCCAACTGTAGTCCATTAAACAAGGACTACCTGTACATAATAAGGTAGAGGTTTTTAAATGTAATTTCTTTAATTTTATATCAGTAATTGAAAGAACCTGGATTGAGTTATTGATCAAGCATAAGGCAATTATAAATGTCCCAAACATTCCTGCATCTGTTCAATTATTTATGGGTTTAAGATACTTAAAACTTGCTTTTAGCTTCCAAGCAAAACAGTCTCACAAAGCAGCTTACAAATATAAATCCCTAGAAATTATCCTTGAAATACGTTCACGATAAATAAAAATAGCAAAGATAAAATATTCTTTTTTTAAAAAAAATCTGCTACAAGTAAAGCAAAAGTAGTAGTTGAAGCATACAGCATAGGCAAATTAGTGGGAAAATATCCATAATGGAAATAGTTTATATCCAAGGTTTAACGCAGTAAGAACAAAGCAAATCTAGGATCAACTCCATTATTGTATAAACTGTAGAAGCTAAGTTTCGAGAAGCTGCATTGGTGAAATAGTTCCTGTATCACCCATCCCAAAACAAAAAACAACCCCCTACCCCTACCAGCCATCCAGTGGTCTGCAACAAGGTGTACTGTATTCAGTAGCATCACTAACCTCTTCCCTTTCACAACTGCTTCACTTGAAACGAGTTCATCCAGTTTGCCTCCTTTATTCTGATTAAAGCGCTGTTTATAAGATTTGATGGCAAATAAACACAATGTTCTTAACCCTATCAGCCTGCAGACTCACTGCATTAATGACACAGTCAAAATCGCTAAGAGGAGGATACTCAAAGTTATTTTATGCATTTATTTTGAGCAGTTGTTCTCAGTCACAATGGGGCCATGATTAATTAAACAGACGATCTCCTGATTGATCATCCAATTCACTGAGGATTTTGTTCACCATTGCTAGACTATTATAGTGGAATGATTAAACCAGCAGTGAGAAAAGTGTGGCTTTCAGATGCTGTAGGTCTAAGATTCCAATGAGCATACCCAAACGTCTGGGATAATAAGTGCTGCTATCCAACATATATGGAAATCATAAACTCAAATGCTAGAAATTGCTAGTATTTCCTCTCCTTACAGGATATGATGATGGAACAGAGCTATGCAAAGGCATCTGGAGCAAAGAGCAAAGGTATGAAACATAGACCAATACCTGTAATAATGGTTGTTCGGGCTCTTTAATCACCACGGATAAAAGAAAAAATATAAAGGGGATCCTATCCTCTTAGTAGAAGAGAAAAAATGATAGATACACTAGGAATGCTTCTGCACTATTAAAAGGTTTTTCATTACAGTGGGTTTTTAAAAAATAATCTCAGTAGAAACAAATATTGATTTTTTTTTAAAAAAATAAGCACATATGTACAGCTATTTTATACATATGGTCAGGGGTGGGTTCCTAATATTTTTACTACCACTCTGTGGGTGTGGCTTATTTTGTGGGTGTTGCTTGCCAGCCATGTGACCAAGTGGGCGTGGCTTGCTGGCCATGTGATTGGGTGGGCGTGGCTTCTCAGACTGCTGAAGGGAGGGGAACTGAGATAGGTCCTGCCGCCCCTTCCCCCTCCCCTCAGCAGCTCGAGAAGCCTCGAACGTGCAAAAATGCCTGGGATCATCACCGTGCGTTCGTGGCTTCTCGGACTGCTGAAGGGAGGGGAATGGAGAAAGCTCCTGCCGCCTGTTCTTTCAGCGTCTCACGCGCTCCATAGCCATCCTCCCCTGCTTGGACTCACTGTGGGGTAGGAAGGCAGCGCATGCGCAGTGCCAGAAGCTCAGCTCCTGGGCATGCACAGAAGAAAATTTTTTAAATTTTTTTTAAAAATTTGTTTAAAAAATGGCGGCGCCCAGGCACCGGCAACCAACCGCACCGGTACTGTGATGTCACCAGCGGGCAGCTACCGATACTATAGAGTGGACCACACTGGTAGGAACCCACCACTGCATATGATTTTATTTTTTTCTACTCTAATAGGCTAACTGGAGGACGACAAGAGTAATATCCGTGTTTTATGTTGCTTTGTCTGGCTGACTAGCTGAAACAACTGGGGGGGGGGAGGAGGGGGAAACAGAGTTATTACTTTGGACATTGTGGATGTCAATAGAGTTGGAATACAGAGCAATGGCTTCCAATTCTGTCTTGTTGCCCAGCCCAAAACAGAGAAACAGTAAATTCTGCTCCAGATCAAAACCAACTTCAGTACATTTTCATCTAAATACATGATAAAAAGTATTACAGCTTAATGTTTAATTAAGCATTAATTCTTTTGCCCATCTTTTTTTTTAATCTGTGATTTAATTCATTTTCTTAACATGAGCTAAAGGGTGATTATGTCCTGTTTTCAGTGCTAGCAGTTGCAGCTTTCTCTGTATTGTGAATGACCAATATTGTGTGTGAATTGTACACTACAGTGGCAGCCGGTTTGTAAATGTGTAGTGTTAATCTTACAAGTCACAGCAAGATTTTCTTAGGCTTTCTCCCTTGACACATCAGCTTCTGTTTGAGGGTTGGATTTTATTTCAGTAGCTGGTAAATTTGTTTCTAATAACTGTCAGCCTTGTTTTAAAAAAAAGTTTCTTTCCCCATCATGGCAGCTCATAAACAATAGTTGAGAGCAGAAGAGCAGATGAAAGCTGTGCCAAAAACAGGAAGGAAACTGGTAGTCAGATTGTAGAAATATGGGAAGCGCTTAGAGGGACAAAGGAGGAGAAGAGAGAAGAATAAAGGAGTATTGTTATAGATTAAAGATATGGATGTTGGACACTGAAGGAACATATGAAAAGAGTGAAAATGTTTATATAGATAAATGTTATTTAAAACATTTATATAGATAAAGGAGATAAAATTAGTTAATGAGGAGAACAAATGTAGGCAGGGCAGACAGGCATAATATGGAAGGATGGGGAAGTAACTAAAATTTATAACACATTTTGATATTTAATATTTGATTAACTGCATTTATATCCTGTATTTCTTTTTAGAAATAGATGGAGAACATAATGTTCTCTCCTCCTATTTCCCCTACAAGAACAACTCTGAGAAGAGGGTTGGGCTGAGAGACAGTGACTGGTCCAAAGTCATCAAGCTGGTTTCTCTGCCTAAGGGAAGAACAGAAATAACTTTTATTAGCCCTTGTGCTTTCAAAGAAAGCAAACCAAAATCTATCAGCCTATAATTTTAGAAGTTCTACATCCTAGTTTACCATTAAAACAATAAACAAGTCTTTGTTGAACTGGGATGAAGAATCTTCTGTCAAGACTTGGCACAAGCAATGTTGTTTTCTTGAGAAAAACATAGATCACAAAATGCAACTTGTTCCCTGTTCTTTCATTTTGTGTATTTGTAGTTTGCAAGACTGTAGTTTCTAATATATCTCTAGTATATGTAATGAACAAAAGTCCTTGGTCATCAAATTAGCAGAATTATCTTGGTGTTCATCAACAGATGCCTAGAAGGACCTCTAGCATAGCTTAAAGATAACAATTCTCCTCCTCTTTTAACATTTGTCTCTGGAACTAATAAAGCTAAATCAACAGTATTTGCAAATTGAGACAAATCAGTACCTGGACAATAACTTTAGGTTTCGGGACAGCGTGTGTGTGTGTGTGTGTGTGTGTGTGTGTGTGTGTGTGCATGTGTATTTCAATTTATGTTTTACAGAAAGAGTAAATGGTATTTTGGGTTCTCTAGGCCAGTGTTTCCCAACCTTGGCAACTTGAAGATGTCTGGACTTCAACTCCCAGAATTCCCCAGCCAGCGAATGCTGGCTGGGGAATTCTGGGAGTTGAAGTCCAGACATCTTCAAGTTGCCAAGGTTGGGAAACACTGCTCTAGGCAATTCAGAACTAGATTCTTCAAGTTTCAAATTTAAAACTTGGTTCTTTACCTGATTTTGAACATATGCATTTAAAGTAACTCACATACCTTAATTGCTATAATGTTCCCAGTTTCTAGCCATAGGAGTTTCTATCATTCCAAAAGAGCTGCTTGGTTTTGTTATTTGTATGGATGACATCCTATTCTCAGCCCCATCATCACACTCATGCAAATTTCTAAATTACCTTGCTCAGTGGAAACTAGAGCATTGTACTTTTAAATCAGAACAGAAGTATCTATCCACTTCTCTAAACTCTGATGACTAATGCACTGAGCATGTGAAACAAATTAAAAATAAGTCTGTTGTTGGTCCAGTTCAAAACACTGTTAGAAATCTTTGGGGGTATTGATTAGCTAGATTCCTGGGTAGGACACCATGTCTTTTCAACCATGCTAACACTGTCTGGAGTAGGTACACGTGTTTCCCCGAAAATAAGACCAGGTCTTATTTTCTTTTGGGCCCCAAAATAAGCAGTAGGGCATATTTTCGGGGGATGTCTTTTCCCCCCATGTGCAGGATGCCCACTTCTTCTGGTTGCTTGTGGGGGGGGGGCAGGAGGCCGTGTGGTGCACTAGTGCCACCACCACGAATCAGGGGGGTTTAGTTTAGTTTAGTTTAATTAGATTTATATACCGCCCTTCTCCAGGGGACTCAGGGCGGTGAACAGCCAAGTAAAAACACAATATAAACATTAAAATATATATACAATTAAAATAAAATATTCGATGTGGCCGTGATTTAATACAATTAAAATTTGGTAAAATCTTAAAAATTTAAAAACCCCAAAAACTTTTTCACGCCAGCCCGGCTTGATAAAAATAATACGTCTTGAGGGCACGGCGGAAGGTGGACAGGTCATGAATGGTTCTTAAGTCTGGGGGGAGCTGATTCCAGAGGGTGGGTGCTCCCACAGAGAAGGCCCTCCCCCTGGGCGTCACTAGCCTACACTGCTTGGCTGATGGCACCCCGAGGAGGCTCTCTCTGTGGGAGCGCACTGGTCGATTGGAGGTAGTTTGTGGCAGCAGGCGGTCTCGGAGATACCTAAGTCCAATGCCATGGAGCGCTTTAAAGGTGGTAACAAGCACCTTGAAGCACACCCGGTAGACCACCGGAAGCCAGTGCAGCTCGCGCAGGAGGGGTGTTATATGGGAGCGCCAATTAGCCCCCGAAACCACCCGCGCAGCTGCATTCTGGATCAGTTGGAGCCTCCGGGTGCTCTTCATGGGGAGCCCCATGTAGAGAGCGTTACAGTAGTCCAGACGCGACGTGACTAGGGCATGGGTGACTGTGCACAGGGAATCCCGATCCAGAAAGGGCCGCAACTGGCGTATCAGGCGGACCTGATAAAAGGCCGCCTTGGTCACAGCTGTCAGATGGCCCTCTAAGGACAGCTGTGGATCCAGGAGGACACCCAGATTGCGAGCCCTTTCGGCGGGGGCTAGAGACTCGCCCCCGATAGTCAGAGATGGAATCATCTGACTATATCGAGACGCTGGGAACCACAGCCACTCCGTCTTGGAAGGGTTGAGCCTGAGTCGGTTTCTCCCCATCCAGATCCGCACAGCTTCCAGGCACCGGGACATCACTTCAACGGCATCATTGGGGTGGCCTGGGGTGGAAATGTACAGCTGTGTATCATCAGCGTACTGATGGTACTTAACCCCAAAGCCACGGATGATCTCACCCAGCGGCTTCACATAGATGTTGAACAGAAGGGGCGAGAGAATCGACCCCTGGGGCACTCCATATGTAAGAGGCCTCGAGGACGACCTCTGCCCCCCTGCCAATACAAACTGCGACCGGTTGGAGAGAAAGGAGGAGAACCAATGAAGAACGGTGCCCCCTATCCCTAACTCTTCCAGCCGGTGCAGCATGATACCATGGTCGATGGTATCAAAAGCCGCTGAGAGGTCTAATAGGACCAGGACAGAGGAACAACCCCTGTCCCGAGCCCTCCAGAGATCATCAGCCAATGCGACCAATGCCGTTCCCGTGTTGTGCCCGGCCCTGAAACCTGACTGGAACGGATCTAGGTATGATGATTCCTCCAAGTACTGGGGAAACTGTCGTGCGACCACACTCTCAACAACCTTCGCCACGAAGCGAAGGTTGGAGACAGGGCGATAGTTAGCTAAAATTGCTGGGTCCAGGGAGGGCTTCTTGAGGAGAGGCCTCACCACTGCTTCTTTCAAAGCCGTGGGGAAGTAACCCTCCCCCAAAGAAGCGTTAATAATTCCCTGGAGCCAGCCTCGTGTAACCTCCCAGGTAGCCAGCACTAACCAGGAGGGACACGGGTCCAATAAACATGTGGCTGCACTGAGCCTCCCCAGAATCTTGTCCACATCCTCAGGGGTCACCGAATCAAACTCTTCCCAGATAACGTTCTCAAGACCGTTCCCTGTCACCGCGTCTGTATCCACCCAGTTGGAGTCCAGTTTCCCCTGAATCTGAGCGATTTTGTCATGCAGATATCGTCCAAAGTCCTCAGCCCTGCCTTCCAGGGGATCCTCCCGCGCTTCTTGATGGAGTAAAGAACGGGTCACCCTGAACAGGGCCGTTGGACGATTCTCTGATGATGCAATAAGAGCGGAAAAATACTTCGATTTCTCCACTTTTATCGCCACTAGGTAGGTCTTAATATGCGACCTTACCAGTGTTCGATCAGATTCAGAGAGACTGGCCCTCCAACCGCTCTCTAGGCGTCTTTTCCGGTGCTTCATCTCCCTCAGCTCCTCAGTAAACCAGGGAGCTGAGCGGGATCGGAGCCGAGTCAGAGGCCGCAAAGGCACAACTCGGTCCAAGGCTCCACCAGCCGCCCTATCCCAGGCGGCAACCAGGTCCTCGGCCGAGTTGAGGGCTAGATCATCAGGAAGTGGCCCAAGCTCCGTTTGGAACCTATCCGGGTCCATCAGACGCCTGGGGCGGACCCATCTAACTGGTTCCGCCTCCCTGCGGCGTGGGGAAGCGGTATGGAGATCTAGCTGAAGGAGTGAGTGATCTGACTATGACAAGGGTTTAATGACTACATCCCCTATATCAAGACCACTCAACCACTGGCCAGAGACAAAAATCAAGTCTAGAGTGTGTCCTCCCTCATGTGTGGGGCCATGAACTAACTGGGTTAGGTCCATGGCCGTCATGGAAGCCAAGAACTCCTGAGCCAACTCAGATGTTTCACCAACGGATGGCAGGTTGAAATCTCCTATGACCAAAAGCCTGGGTGTGTCAACCGCCACCGTGGCTATCGTGTCGAGTAGCTCAGGCAGGGCAGCTGCTACGCGGCAGGGAGCCAGGTACGTAAGCAGCAAGCCCTTCTGAACCCCATGGCCCCATTTCACAAGGAGGGACTCACAACCAGCTATCTGTGGCACAGTGGTCTCCCTTGGCCCAAGACCCTCATTAATAACAACCGCCACCCCCCCTCCCCTCCCCTGAGCCCTCGGCTGATGGAATGCTCTGAAACCTGGTGGACAAATCTCTACCAGAGGGTCTCCGTGATACCCGCCAGGTCCATTCCCCCCTCAACAATAAGATCGTGAATGAGGGGGCCTTTATTTACCATGGACCTGGCATTGCATAGCATCAGCCGAAGACTCGGGTCCTGAGTATCTAAACCACCCAGTATCCGGGATGAGCTGTAGAGACCGGGACGCGCAATCGCTTTTAAACAGCGAGTGCGCATCCCCAATACATGATATGGTCTCTTGCTCCTGATTCCATATCTGCCCCTTCCCATCACCGTGCTGATGGCACAACCCTCATTCAAATGTCCATTTTCCATAGACTGCTCCCCGATCCCTCGTCCAACATCCTCTCGCCCGTTACCCCCTGCCGGGCTAGTTTGCGTCAGCCTAGGAGGATTTCCCCCCCAATCCCCCTTGGTTGTATTCCCAATTCCCCTTAAAACATATTTATACATTAATTTAAACAAAAAGCCTCTTAAACCCCTTTTAGTTGCATGCCATCTCTCAGGGCTCCAAAGCCCGTCATCGAGGAAGGCCCTTGATAATACAGGGGGCCATTGCAGCGAGGGGGGGGCATCTCGCAGTGCAAGCAGTTCCTTTGGAGAGTAGCCTATCACACAAACGGTGGGGTGAGGAGAGGGGGCTCCAAATCCATAAGAGTCGTATTTCGAGGGGTTGAAGATGTAGAAAGGTGGTGAAGAGGCTAAAGCGAGGAGGCTGAGGTTAGGGCCCCTACATTCTCCCACAATGAGGGGGCAGTTAGATTACATGTCTGCAGGCAGGAAAGCCGATCCATCCATTCTCTCACAATGGTAGATGGTAAAAAGTTCTGGTGAGCAAAACTCTGTTCCAGCCTGCTGATGAAAAATAAATTTCCATCGGGTGGAGCTGTCTCACGTGCCCCGCACCAGCTTACCTCAGGGCCCCTGCAGCCAGGCCACCCATGTCCCGACATCTGCCTCGCCTTGCAGAGGCAGCTCCAGCAGCCCCATCCAGCAAGACCCTGCGTAGCTACCGGCCCACTTCTTCTGCTTGCTCGTGGCCACAACGGAGCAGGAGGCCGAGCAACATACCGGTGCCATGACCACGAGGTGAGGCGGGGGGTGGAGCTGCTTCATGTGCCACACACTGCCTTAACTCAAGGCCCCCGCAGCCAGGCCATCCATGCCCCGACACATGCCTCACCTTGCAACCATGGCAGCAGCAGCAGCACACCACTCTGCTTCCTTCTCCATTGCAGCTGCAAGCAAGCAGAAGAAGTGGGCCTGCGGCCACACGGGCTCCTGCTGCACATGGCTGTTGGTGCTGCCACCGAGCGGCAGGTGTTGGAGCATGGATGGCCTGGCTGCAGAGGCCCTGAGGTAAGCCGGTGCGAGGTGCGAGGCTCCATCACCACCCCGCCTTGTGGCCACAGCACTGCAAGCAACCAGATGAAATGGGCGGGCGGCTGGCTGCGCAGGCTCTTAAGTAGGGCTTATGTTGGGGGTAGGGCTTATATTATGCGCACACACACAAAATCATGCTAGGGCTTATTTTGAGGTAGGTCTTATTTTCAGGGAAACAGGTTATTTATTCATTCAATTTATCCTTCTGCCTGTCTCAAATAACACAACTCCGGGTGTCTAACAACACTTGAAAACAAGATAAAAACATAAAGCAATAAATACTATAAACTGCAGCTGTAGGCCATCTGACACAATTGACACAGCCATAATACAGACTCAACCATACGCCCAGGGCCCCAGGTTCAGTAACAAAACTAGTTTCAAGATCTGGCCACGAGAGTCAGGGGAATGATATACCAGAGGATGGATACCACAACAGAAAAGTCGCTCTTTCTGAGTTCCAACAGATGACACTCCCTAACAGAGGGAGGGGATTTAGAGCATACCTCTCCTGTCAGAGTTTAAGTAGGTGGTAAAACAATTCTTTTCCACTAAGGAAGCTGATTAAGAATTCCTATTAAGTGAGTACCCTTTAGCCTGCATTCTGAATAAATCATTTAGAGTATTATTATTATTTTACTTGTCTCTAGGCATGGCTTAAATATGGCCCACTGACATCTTTTGCCTATCCCCATGATGTTGCCTTCATCCTGTGAGTGGGGATTTAAGTCATCCTTAGTTATATATTTTTTAAATTAATAGATTTTTATTGTATTTTTCTTTTTTTACAAATACTCATAATTTATACATGACTGTGCTAATTTACATATTTAGTTATCATTACATATTATTTACTTATTATTGCATTTACAAATTATTTACATGTCTTTAAATTGTTATTTAAATGTAAAGACATGTATTTGTCCTTATTTGTTATTTCCTGTATATTATATTATATTATATTATATTATATTATATTATATTATATTATATTATATTATATTATATTATATTATTATATTATATATTATATTATATTATATTATATTATATTATATTATATTATATTATATTATATTATATTATATTATATTATATTATATTATATTATATTATATTATATTATATTATATTATATTATATTATTTGTTATTTCCTGTATATTATTATTTCCTATGTATTTGTCTTTATTTGTTATTTCCTGTATCCATCTATGAATTTTTACCCAATATTTTTTTGTTTCCGTGCATAACCACCATGTATGATAGAAGGTACCTTGCTTTTGACCACATTTCCAACAGTTTGGTTCCAGATTTGGATAAATCTTCGCTAATCTATCGGGTGC
The DNA here is from genome assembly GCA_023053685.1 of Diadophis punctatus similis. Lineage (NCBI taxonomy): Eukaryota > Metazoa > Chordata > Lepidosauria > Squamata > Dipsadidae > Diadophis > Diadophis punctatus. The sequence goes on along the minus strand of JALIGW010000003.1, from coordinate 76,286,732 downwards.
CATATACCATCAATAAAACATTTTGTACTGGTTATATATTGTTAAATATAGCTATATTGTTAAAGCAGTCTTTCCCCAATTAATTCAGGCATTTAAGCGTATCCTCCACTTATCTAAAATCTTGCTAGGCTTTGTCACCTATTGCCTTAGGGAAGGCAATTGTAAAGAATTGGAACAAAGGTATTAGAACAGGAATCAGCAATGTGTTCAGAAAATTTCATGCTAGTGTAGTTTACTGCCACCTCAAGGATGGATGATATTGCAAAAAGCACATTTTAGCTGTTGGGCAAACTCTAAAGACAGTGGAGAACACCGGAGCCTGCATACTGCAGTCCTTGGGTTCGCAAGGAGTCAGACATGGCTTAGCGCCTGAACAACAACAAACATTTTAGCTGATGGAATTAGCATGTAAGAGGAACAGTAACCAAACTGTCTCCTCTTTCCCCACAAGGAACATCAAGAAAAAAAGGATAGCTGTGGTGGGATTCCAAATCTTTTCCTACGGTTCTATGAGAGCGTGCTTCACACACGCACGCATGCTTTGCACGTGCGCCTAACATGTGCACATGCGCGCACAGCACTCAAAGATCGCCCTTGGTGTCAGCGCTGGTGAGCTGAGCTGTTGTTTAGCTCAGCTGAGGTGCAGCAATCTGCTCTGCCGCGTGAATCAGCTGAGCTAAAAAACAAGGGAATATAGGACAGGGAACGGCAGGGGCAGGAGGGCGGGGCCAGCCAGAGGTGGTATTTGCCGGTCTCCGAACTACTCAAAATTTCTGCTACCAGTTCGCCCGAACTGGTCCGAACCAGCTGAATACCACCTCTGGATAGCCCATTGTTGTTTGGAGCTTCACATGCAAGCTTCCCCTTACTGAGGGGATGGGAGAAACTGATGGCTCTATTATACATGACGTTTGCATCCATCTGGCATGACTGCTGCTCCACTGTATTCTTATACAATATTATCTTTCATAGGCTGTTAAGGTAATTTTCTTCCAGCTTAGTAGTGCCATAGTTGAATTGGCAAAATCTTGATCTTGTGATGCTGGAATTCCACAAAACTGAGTGGGCTTTTCTTTTCTTTTTTTCCCCCCCATTCAATATTTTTTTGTTTTGTTTCACCCTGCCTCCCATAGTCTGGACTTGGAAGAACAGAATAGTGAAAGGATTTTTTGCATACTTTTGTTGGATTGTAGAAAATTCTCATTAGCTCCTGGGATTTCCTGCCTGCTCCCAACCTTGTCAGATTGCTGGGATGCAATACAATTGCAGAGCTGACTTCAAGACATTTTGGAATGATTACCGAATAAGAAACTCATTGATGGAAGGATCTGGATAATATTCTTGTTAACTTCATTTCTTAACCATTAAGGAAGAACTACAAGACCACCAAATTAGCATTTTCCTTTTCCAATCTCAAGCTCAGGAACCAGGGAGAGAGCTGAGATAGCATTCCTACCATTGGGGAAACAGAATCACAGCCTCTCAAAGCAAACAAAATCTACCCTACTACCAGTCTTAACTTTTCTGAACCAGAAATAAGTTGATTAGTATCTTCAGCAGTACCGACATTAGAGAGTTGGAGCTGTTTTCAAACTGTTATAGAAACTTAAAGTGGAAATACCCTTAATCTCTGAACAAAAGTATGATTTCCTAAATACAACAGGATGGTGATGGGTAATATTTGATACTGTTGCAGGTGGTATGAAAATCCTCTCTTTTTGTGTGTAATTATGTCACAGTACTGGTATGTTGGGGAAGGCCACTTACCGTACATACTGTAGCAGCCTCAGCTAAATAGACAGAGAAGCAGTGACAACTTTCACTACAGGGTGTGGTCCTGGTTTTGCCTGACTTTCCAGTGTTTTCTAAATAGAACGACAGGAACAGTTTTAAGGGAAAAGAATATACAAGATGCCTGATGTTATCTTTCTTAATCTACATCCGTAGAGATGTTAAGGGTTAAGCCTTAATCATTTAGTCACATTTCACATAGGTCTCCATAAAAAATCTTCACGGGGCCAAGGCAATTTTTTTAAAAACAGTAGACCAAATACTGCTATGTAGACTCAGCATCTGACTGCTGCACAGATCCAGAAGTTTCAAGGCTTAGCTATTGAAAAATTCTGTCCTAAAATCTCTAATTGCATACTCAAGAATCTCCAATACTGTCTGTGTTGGCACTTGTATTTGGAAGGATACAACGGTCAAATATAAAAAGGTCAATTGTTGAACCTGGGTTATAGTAAGACTTGGCTTGCACACTGTAGTAGGCTATGATTTGTTTAACCATTGTTGATTGAATAAATCACAAGTGGCTAAATTTGCAAGGAGCAAACGAAGGTTTGCACATCACATTGACTGGATTTAAAGAATATGTAAACCAAGCAATTTACTTTATAGCTAATGAAAGCTTTCACAACTTTTTCATTTTTTTAAAAAAGGGAACTTTTCACAATTTACCTATTATTCAAGATTTTCTAAACTTTATTTATATTTTAAAATTTAAAATTGACACCACTATCTATGGGTATGCTTGTAACCCAATTACTTTGAATGGAAAGTGAGGAAAAAGCTATCATGGGTTGAATCAAAGAAGCCCATGACAATACATGCCAAAATGGAGATTCTTTATCTTGGAGAACAGAGAAATGTATTTACACTGATTTTTGCTAATTTAATTGAAGCCAGTTAGAAGTTATTGAAAAAAGTTCAAAAGAGGGAGAACTTCCGGGTTGGCACGGCAGTGCGGAGCAGGAGAACAAGGCTCTGTCCTCACTGTCCGATTTTCTATGTCTGGAGGCCGTTAGCGGTGAAGCGAAGCTCTGGAGGGGCAGGCATCGTAGAGGGGATAACTCAGGGGAGACGGGGAGAAGAACGGTCCCCCATTGTATCAAGAGGAACCCCTAAATTCCGGCGTAGGAGAAACTGACTGTCATGGCCAGGTCCAGAGGCGCGGCGGCCTGATCAATGAAGGAGAAAAAAGTGTGAAGCAGCGATGAGAATCAGTCGAGAGGGAGAACGAAGGATTATCCGGGTTGCATTGTTAAACTGGTGAAACTGAAAGCTGACAGGCAAGTGAGATTCTAAACTGTAAGAAGCAGCGATTGAGCGGTGTGAACGAGAGACTGGGAAGAAGGAGTCAGCAATCGTAGAGGAAGGAGAGGAAAACGAGACCGGTGACTATTTCGGGGAATTTGACAGTGGAGCTGATAAGTGAAAGAGAACTGGTTGACACCGAGTCAGGTAACTTTGCCTGTGGATGTGAGTAGATCTGGGAAAGCTGTTTCCATAGAGGAAGGACTGGTCCGAGCCTGGGAGTAAAGACTAAAGTAATAGTGACAGTGACTGAGCAAAATAAACGGAAGTAGACATCTTGGACTATGGATGGTGGATCTTAGAGTTTGAACACAGAGATTTGCAGAGGCAATGGTGAGAAGCAGAAATAAAGAATCTTGGTGAAATTGGTGAAGAACTCTGGAGTGTTCATATCCATATCTAGTACTACATCTTTGATTATCTATTTATTTATCTACCTATTTATTTATTTATATCTATACATACATTTATATTATATTATTAACTATTAACTAATTAAGCTATTTATAACGGTGATTCTATGAATTTTATGAATCCATAATTGATAATAGATCTATGCATTGGTTACACTATATTTGTTAATAGACAACGTGATATCTAGATTAAAAGGTTATATTTTAGTAATTTTTGGTATAGTAACCTTCTGAATAATAGACTTAATAATTGTAATAAGAAAAGAAAGTATCTGAGACTCTGAAAGATAGTCTATGCTGCAGTGGAAGAGTTTTTTCAACCAGTTAAGCATGACTAGCACGACAACAACTACCAAAACTGTAAAGAAACTAGCACAGATGACAGCCTCTCTAGCAGGGCAGAAAACAATAGGAGACATGTTGGGGGGTGAAAAATCTGGAGCGGGAGCTAATATAACCTTACAAAGTCTACAAGTTACCCTGAATATGATGCAGGAAGTGATGCTGAAAACACAAGAGACAATAGGGAAGAACCATGTCGAGATGAGGAGTGATATGGATGAAGTGAAAGAGAGGATGGGGAAAATACAAGAGACAATTGTTAAAAATGAACAGAGAATAAAGTTAGTGGAGGAAAGAACACAACAAATGGAGAAAAAGCTAGAAGAAACAGAGGAAAGGCTGATGGTAGTTAATAGGAACCTGGAGGAGTCAGATATGCATCTCGAACTAGAAAAATCGGCCTTTTATTTGAGGTTTCAAACCCTAAGAGAGAAAAAGGAGGAAGATCTAGTGAACCTTATGATGGTAGTCCTGGCAGAGGTGCTACAGATGGAAAAAAGGGAAATGCAGAATAGCATTGACGAGATTTATAAAGTTCAAACTATCTATGCCTGACACCATAAATTACCGCGTGAAGTCCACATAAGATTTTCCAAAAAGACAGTGAGAGATGAAATCTATAGAAGGACAAGAGATGAGCCGTTGATATATGATGGGGAAAAAATTGTGACTCTTAAACAAATACCTAGACGAATTAGAGAGCAAAGGAGGAACTATAATTTTCTCTCCTCGCAACTAGTGAAAAATAAGATAATGTTTCAATTGTTGATACCGAAGGGCATGCTTGTATCTTGGCAAGATAAGAAAATAAGACTGGACACTTTGGACAAAGCTCAAGATTTTTACGATCAATATGTAGGAATGGATGAAGAACAGGAGAGTGGAGAGGTATTGGAAGAGGAAAGTCAGGAAGTTCAATAGGTAGAAGGAAAGGAAGGAGAACAAGGAACAAGACAGAGACCGGATAGACCGGATAGAGAACAACAGGAAAAGGAAGGGGCGAAGGCAAGGATACAAAAGGAGACAAGATCAAGGATAGGAACGAGGGCAACCAGTAGGCAATAGGATGGAAGAAGAAATCAAATTAATATCACTTAATATAAATGAGTTAAATTCGCCAGCTAAAAGAAAATTAGTATTTTCCAAACTTTAAAAACAGAAAGCAGATATTATTTGTTTACAAGAAACAAATATTAAAAAACAGCAAGGTGGCATTCTAGAATTTCCAAAAATAGGAAAATTACATTTGGCATTGGCACAAAAAAAAGAGAGAGGTATAGCAGTATATATTAAAGAAAGGTTAAAACCAAGACAGGTATATGCGGATGAAGAAGGGAGAATACTACTAATAGAGCTATTAATAAGACAAAAGTGTACACTTCTGGCAGTCATATATGTGCCCAATACAAATCAGAGGGAATATTATAGTAAATTACATAAGAAGATAGTAGAGCTGGAATTTGAGAATATTTGCTTGATAGGAGATTTCAATGCGGTACAGGATTCAAAAAAAGATTATAAAAGTGTGAAAAATGAGAAGAAGAGGAAAATATTGCCAAATACTTTTTTTGAAATGGTACAAGAATTGAATCTGAAAGAAACTTGGAGAGAATTAAATCTGCAAAAATATCAATACACTTTCTTTTCTAACCCGCACAGTACATGGTCCAGGATAGACATGGTATGGATGGATATGGAATTGGGTAATAATATAATGGAAGTAGAGATTGTAGCAAATTCATGGGCGGACCATAACCCAATAATAGTGAAATGGAAGGGAAGAATAAAAAAGAAAGGGAGATGGACCATGAACCAGAGGGTTTTAAAAGAAAAAAAGTATGTTGAATGGATAGAAAAAGAATTGGACTTATTTCTGCAGGGAAATAGAAATGGATATACAACTTTACAGAACCCATGGGATACCAAGAAGGCATATGTCAGAGGATTAACAATAGTTTACATGGCAAAAAAGAATAGGGGGAAAAAAGAACAATAATTGGAGTTGCAGAAGAAATTGGAAGAATTAGAAGTAAAGATGCAACACTCCCAAGATGAGGAAACTAAGAGAGAAAAAGAAATGATTAAGCATAAAATTAACTTAATTACACAGGAAGAAATAGCTCAGAAGATTAGATTGATGAGACAAAACTATTTTGAACATGTGAATAAACCGGGGACATGGCTGGCCTATACATTAATTTTTATTTATTTATTTATTTATTTGAGGTTCTTCTATGCCGCCCTACTCCCTCAGGACTCAGGGCAGCATACAACATTTTAGGGAACATCAAACAAATCATTAAAAACAAATTAAAAACAAGTTAAAAAGAACATATAACATTCCTTAAGAAAGGAAAAAAATCAATTCAACAATTACAAGACGAAGAGGGAAATATGTCACCAGATGGAAGAGAATAAGAATATTGTACAAAAATTCTTTACATCATTGTATAATCAGGAAAAATTAATGGAAGAAGATATTAAGAACTACTTAAATGAGAGGAGTCTCCCCCTAGTATCAGATATAACTAAAGAAATGTTAAATGATAAAATTACGGTGATGGAGATGAAAACGGCGATTCAAAAAAAAACCACAATAAAACCCTGGGACCAGATGGAATTCCTGCAGAATTCTATAAAGAAATACAACAGCCAGTGGAGTCATTACTATTAGAGGTATTGTATATAATGAAGCATTGGAACAGGCAAAACTTCCTAAGGCTTGGACAGAGGCATTAATAACCCTTATACCCAAAGAAGACACAGATAAACAACAAATTAAAAATTATAGGCCAAACTTGCTGTTGAATGCCGACTATAAAATATTTGTAACAATATTGGCTGAAAGATTTAAAAAAATATTGAATGAAATCATACCTTCAGATCAAAATGGGTTTCTACCCAATAGACATAAGACATAACATTCGGATTATGATGAACGTTTTGGAATACTATGAGGCTCACCCCGAAAAACAAGCAGTGCTAATATTTGTTGATGCCCAAAAAGCGTTTGACAACCTGAATTGGAACTTTCTTATTAATCAATTAAGCATTATGAATTTTGGGGAGAAATTTACAGGAGTGATCAGGGTGATTTACACCAACCAAAAGGCAAAAATAATAGTAAATGGGGAAACAACAGAAGATATTAGCATAACTAAGGGGGTGAAACAGGGATGTCCTCTGTCCCCCCTCTTATTCATACTATTGTTGGAAGTATTATTAATACAAATTAGGCAAAAAATGGAAATAAAAGGACTAAAAATTAAAAAGGAAGAGTATAAAGTGCAAGCCTTTGCCGACGATTTGGTTTTTATCATAGAGGATCCAATAGAGACGGGAATCAAATTATTAGGGGAAATAGAAGAATTTGGCAAAGTGGCAGGGCTTAAAATAAATAAGGAAAAAACTAAAATATTAACCAAGAATTTGACCAATAAGCAGAATAGGAAAGTGGAAGAGAAATTAGGGATACAAATTACTAAGAAGGTGAAGTATTTGGGAATATGGGTAACTGCAAAATGTTCCTCGATAAAAGAGGATAATTGTGACAAATTATTACAACAAACACAGAAGGATTTGGATAAATGGGCAAAAGTGCAGATATCTCTAATTGGCAGAATTTCTACGATAAAAATGAATATACTACCTAAATTTTTATATCTCTTCCAAACAATACCAATAAAGTTAAAGAAATTTTTTTTCAATCAATTAAACAAGATGATATCTAAATTTATTTGGTTGGGGGGAAAAGCCAGGATCAAATGTAAGGTAATGCAGGATTTGAGAAGTAAAGGAGGTTTTGGCCTCCCAGACTGGGAGCTCTACTATCATGCGGCAGCTGTGACGTGGATCAAGGACTGGGTTCAACTGAAATGTAAGAGGATATTGACATTAGAAGGTCACGATCTGCGAATCGGCTGGCACGCATTTCTATGGGAAGGGAAGAACAAAACCCATGCATATTTTCAAAGGCACTTAGTGAGGGACGCTTTGTTAACAGTCTGGGAGAAGATAAAGAAGAACCACTATAGGAAAGTTCCAATTTGGGTGTCAACGATGGAGGCCATGATATATCCAAATGCCTTAGACCTAAGTAAGATGGTGAGATATTCGGAACTATTAGATGAACAAGGAGTATTAAAATCAGAGCAAACATTAAAAAGTGAAGGAATAAAGATCGACTGGTAGCCTTATTTGCAAATCAAAACAAGATATAAAAAAGATGTAGAACAATTTGGTATTTATAGAAAGCAATTGGAATTAGAGAAAATATTGTTAGGAACAGGGGAAAAATGATTACAAAAGCATACAATATATTTGTAAGATTTAAAATGGAAGAAGAAACTGTGAAAGAAACAATGATTAGTTGGGCTAGAAATTTCGGGTACAGCATAGAATTAGACCTCTGGGAGAAATTATGGGAGAAAATTACAAACTAACAAAATTGGCAGCGTACAAAGAGAATCTCTATAAAATGTTTTACCGTTGGCATCTACCACCAGCGAGATTGGCCAAAATGTATCCAAATTGTTCAGCACAATGTTGGAGATGTGGGTATAAACAGGGTACTTATTATCATATGTGGTGGACCTGTCCAAAATCAAAGAAGTATTGGTGTAAAATAAGGAATTGGATGGAGGAGATCACAGGACAAAAAATAGAAACTAAACTGGAACTATTCCTTCTTGGTATCCTGAAGGCGAAAATGGATAAGGAAATTCAATATATAATAATGCATATACTTACAGCCGCTAGAATTATTCTAACACAAAACTGGAAACAGGCCGATTGCCCGCCAGATGTAAAAACTTATTAGCAAAATATTGGAATGTGCCAAAATGGATAAATTGACAATGGAACTAAACAAAAGAGAGAATCAGAATATTAGAAAGTCTGGAGTAGATGGTACACCTGGTTAGAAAATAGAAAGAAGAATTAGATAATAATATATGAATACCTATATGTATGTGTCTAAGACAGCGGTTCTCAACCTGGGGGTCGTGACCCCTTTGGGAGTCGAACGACCCTTTCAAAGGGGTCGGGAGACTTCACCCGGACGTCACCATTTGGGTTCTTTTACCCTCTGCGCATGCGCAGAATGCTTTGCGCATGTGCAGATTGTAAAAGAACCCAAATGGCGGCGGCGGGGCGGTTGGCGCGGCGGTGGGTGCGGCGGCAGGGCGGGGTGCGGCGGGGGTGGGTCACGGCATTAGGAAGGTTGAGAACCACTGGTCTAAGAGAATGTACTAAAAAAAACTATATGTGTGTAAATAGTATAAATAGTAATGTAATAATAGAATAGAATATATTAAGAAATTAGATTTGTGATAGAACTTAATGGGTATTAGTGTTACCGGTACGAAGCTGCTATAATGAGGAAAATTGTTTGTGTGTTTTATTTATTTCTGTGTTGTGTGTTTAATGTTGAAAATACTCAATAAAAACTATTTTTAAAAAAAGAAAAAAAAGAAAAAAGTTCAAAAGAAGTTATTTAAAATGAATGAATGAGGCATTCCAGTTCATCTTTCATGTAACACAGTGCAAATATCACACACACACACACACACACACACACACACATACACAGTTTATTTGTCTCACAAATAGTAAATAAGTGAAATCAGGAAAGATTGAGATAGTTAAGAAGATACGTGATTCTTAAATTTCATTTCTTTGATGATGAAATGATCTTCATTGCCTAGTAGATATTTACTAGCTTATATCTCAATAACTAAAACCAAGAATATAGTAAACACAGAATATACCTGTGTGAATTGATTTTCACAATTTATCATGAAATCTAATAATCAGAGGTGTAGTAGTGGTGCCACCTTGTGTCTCAAAGCTTGAACATTCATCTTCTGATTAATGATAAAAGGTCTCATGAGATGCTTAGGAATTTTTCCTTCAGATTTATAAATAAACCAGCAACTTACATGAAGAGTATTACAATTTTTCTCTGCTATATAATTAAATATCGTCATGGAAAAATACATACAGGTAGTCCTTGATTTACAATTTGTTGCTTAGTGACTGTTTAAAGTTATGATGGACCCACCAAAAGGAACTTATGACCCAGTTCCAAAGTTCTCCCCCATCACATTGCCACTTTTTGGGTCCTTGGCAACTGGCCTGCATTTATGGCCTTTTGCAGCATAAATGGACACAGGCTCCATTATGACCTTAAGTTGATGATTACCTGTATATGAAAGAAAGCCCAACTTCAATAAAACTATTACAAGTATAGGGATCCTGTTTCTTCTTCTGCATTATAACACTACTCTCTAAATAAAGCTTTGCCATTTCAGATTTCCACCTTCCCTTACTTATTTATTTTATTTTTATTTATTTATTTATTTTTGTCAAGTACGTGTTGGTAATATACATAGATATAACATTGTTTATATACATGAGTACTGATAAGAGGGAACATTAGGACAGGGACGGTAGGCATGCTGGTGCAAATATGCACGCCCCTTACTGACCTCTTAGGAATCGGGTGAGGTCAACAGTGGACAGTCTAAGGGTAAAGTTTTGGGGGTTTGGTGACGAAACCACAATGTCAGGTAGTGAGTTCCAGGCATTTACCACTCTGTTGCTAAAGTCGTATTTTCTACAGTCGAGTTTGGAGCAGTTCACTTTGAGTTTGTATCTGTTGTGTGCTCGTGTATTGTTGTGGTTGAAGCTGAAGTAGTCATTGACAGGAAGGACATTGTAGCAGATAATTTTATGAGCTATGTTTAGGTCGTGCCGAAGGCGACGTAGTTCTAAGCTTTCTAAGCCCAGGATTTCAAGTCTGGTTGCGTAAGGTATTCTGTTGCGAGTAGAGGAGTGGAGGACTCTTCTCATAAAGTATCTCTGGACACTTTCTAATGTATTTATGTCCGATATGCGGTGTGGGTTCCAGACAGATGAGCTGTATTCAAGGATTGGTCTGACGAATGTTTTGTATGCTCTGGTTAGTAGTGTGATATTACCGGAGAAGAAGCTACGTAAGATTAGGTTAACAGTTCTTGAAGCCTTTTTGGCGATGTTGTTGCAGTGGGCTTTGGCACTTAGGTCATTTGAGATGAGTATTCCAGAGTCTTTGACAGGGTGAGGGTCGTCTGCAAGGTCTTGTCTGTTCAGCTTGTATTTGGTGTTCTGATTTTTTTTGCCAATGTGTAGGACAGAGCATTTGTTGGTTGAGATTTGGAGTTGCCAGATGTTTGACCATTCTGACACAAAGTCTAGGTCTTTTTGGAGGATAGCAGTGTTGTCGGTGGTGTTGAAGAGTTTTACATCATCGGTGAACAGAACACAGTCGCTTGTAATGTGATCGCAAAGGTCATTTATATAATATTATTGCCATCAATTGAATCTTTAAGGGCAAAGAGAAAGGTAAGTAACGTGTTACAGTTGGATTTTCTTGTTGATCACATAGAATCATTGTGACCAGTTGCTTGGTGGGGAAGATCCTAAAAGTTGTTTTTGTCTTTACAAATCCATAGTCTTCAACTATATCTTAAAATATGGAATAGGATGTGTATTGCAATATTTCCTTTCAATATTCCATCGAAGCTTAGATCCAATTCAAAGCCCCACCCCTTCCTCGGATTGCTTCCTTTGGTAGCTGAATAAACCGAGAAATGTGTTCATAACCAACATATTGCAAACAAACTCCTTTGAGTAAGAATCGGAAAAGCAGTGAAAATGTGACTTTGTACACCAGTGCACCTTCCATAATATAAAATCAAAACAAGAATTTTCTTCTATCATAAACCTCTAAAAATCCATTTGTTTGTCTTGTATATATATGTGTGTGTGTGTATTTGGCATCTGTGTATTTTTAGATAGATACATGAGATAGATAGATAGACAGCTTTTATGAACAGTGCACAACTCTTTGTAATCTGAGGGCTGTAGGCAAGTAGGCAAAACCTTGACCAAGTGTTTCTTCAAACTGAGAGCCATTCCCTCTGATGTGATCTGGTACTAAGACCACAAATAATTTAAAAAGCAATTTTCTGCTCCCAAGATGCATTATAAATGGCTCTCTGCATGAAAAGACAAGTTTTCTCTCTAGACAAAACATGTATCTCTTGTTTTATAAAGCCCTGAGGAATACCTAGGTTAGATCTTTTGACTTTTGAATCCAAATTCTACATTGAAAGAGGTGTTCGTTTTTCTTAATGAAAAAATTTAATTACATTTTGTATAATACATTGTATAATAACATATCTTATTGCACAGGCTATATTAGTTATATACAAATGTTGTTTCACTTGGGGCTTTGTTGTAAGGATTTAAATTTTGAAGATTTTCAATAGCAATTGAACAGCAGTTTTCCAATTGTCTTGTCCTGCCATAAAAATATGGAATCTCTGAAGTTAAAAAATATATAAGTTGGGAAAAATATAAAAAAATAGCAAAATAGAAATGATGTGCAAAGGCTGGCCTTGATTGTAGGGGAAACACCAAAACCTCTAAAATGAATAATATGATTATTATGACCAGTACTTAGAGAAGTGTAAAACTGCACAAATTAATTAAAACAGCCCTTCAGGAACATGTATTAATTTTTCTCTTAAACACAGTGGGATTTTTAAAATACTTGGGCTGAATTTTTTTCATGTTAATGAAAATTGTAGGTACCTTTGGGTTGGATTTCACAAATTAGCTTGCTAAACCGTTGCCTTCAAGGGAAGTATAATACACTAGACACATTTCCACTCTCTTTATAGAAGACTGTAAGGAAGATGAAATAGGAAACCCCTCTTGTGGACAAAGAATCCTTTTTTCTTTATACTTACACATATGTGTGATCTTATTACCAGAGCTAACACATTCATGGCAGTTCTTGGCCAAGATTCAAAGGACCAAGTGATGCATTTTACTTACCCACAGGGCTGATTCAAGTCCTGCATTCAACAAAGCCCATCTTGATAGTCAAAGAGTTTTCCAGATAAAAGTATTTGATGTATTATGAGGAGAGGGGGCTGCAGCTGGAAGGGGAAGAAGTGACTATATTCTGAAAGAATTTTGGTTCTTGGAATATTAATTTACCTTGTGTTTAAAGTCAGAAACAAATAAAAGAAAGGTCATTAATTACAAAGCTTGAGATCATACATCACACTGATTGATTGATTGATTGATTTTGATTTTGGCTTACCGTATTGCATCCATACAATATACAGTATCTTTTTATTTACGTCCATACAACATATCTTTTTTCTTTTATTATGATTGTTCATGCTCTGCTTACTTGAGATCTCACCTTTCTTGGCAAATAGTAATTGGGTGGTAGGAATGATATCTGGTGGTGAAGAGGATGTGAAATCTTTTGTTTTGCCTGGGACCCAGGCACCATAAAATGACAGGACACATCAATTTCTCTGTTTAGGTTGTCACTAGCTACTGAAGAATATACATCCCCCAAAGAAAGAGATGAAGTTGTGCTTCCATCTCTGAAAAAAAACATTGAAAATGCGTAACTAAAGTAATAGGCCAATGTATGAGCAGGTACGTTGAAAATATGCCTTCTTTTTCTAGTTGCTTTTGCTAAAAGCTTTAAATTTGCTTCAACTGCTAAGCAGAGATTTCTCTTCAACTCTTTAGGAATATAATTTATTCCTTTCATACTCTCCAAACCTTCTAAAACTGTTTCACACTGACCCACCGGGCACATTTTCTGCTGCCAATTTTACTCCATCAACCATTCATTAGAGTTTACACTTAATCAAAGGGACAATGTCAATATTCGTACCCAACCAATGTCCCACTTCTTTAAACACATTCTTGTGTGAAGTATTTGTAACTTGGAAAACAATAATGAACTTTTGCAATGAGGGGGATGCTAAAAATCCAAGATGCTATTCATCTGTTCAATTGAAAATCAGTTTTGAGGAACTCATAGTCGCCTGACAATACCACTGTTGGGAATGGGAACAGCATAGAAGCTGAGAAGTGGGATGAAGTAAGAGTTATTTCCAATGAAAAAGTAGCTTGTCCTCAAGCACTATAGAGCCAGAGGTGGTATTCACTTACTTTCCCATCCAGTTCGCAAATGTGAACGAGCGTGCGAGCGCACGTGCGCCTTCCGCACAAGTGCGCAGCCTTCCACGCATGTGCTTTGCCCGTGCGCACGGCTTGCCCGCATGCGCACAGCTTCAAAACGTGCCTAAATAGGACGACATCGCCCGGACCGGTCCGGCTGAATACCACCTCTGTATAGAGCTCTGGTGCGTCTACTTGAAAATTGGATCCGGAGAAAATCCTGTTATATTGCAATTAAACCAGAAATAATTAAACAAATTGGTTCAACTGCCCAAGAGAGATGAAGGCATGGGATTCTATAAAGTTCTGATTGAGGAGCAGCAAAAATATCACAGCATAGGTGCCTTGAAGTAACTTTGGAATATATAAGGCAGAGGTGGTATTCAGCCGGTTCGGGAGAACCAGTAGCAGCGACCTGCGTGTGGCCAGCCGCCCCCTCGCCCCAGCGCTATGCCGTCCTATTTAGGCACATTTTGAAGCCACGCGCATGCGTGCAAGCTGTGCGCATGCGTGCAAGCGTGCATGTGTGCAAGCCGCGCGCACGAGCAAAGCGCATGCGCGGAAGGCCGCACTCACATTTGCGAACTGGTAGGGAAAGTAAGTGAATACCACCTCTGATATAAGGGATAGCATAATCTTACAGAGCTATCCATTGAGGTAATGGAGTCTGAAGAAAGCAATGTCAAGTCATAAGCTCCATCACACTGTACATGTGTCATGATATCACATGCACATATGAAAGCAGTGGACCTTGAATCTGGACAGTACAACTCTGCTTTATTATTTCTAGTTTAATAGATATTTTTTTTTGGGGGGGTGCCTTATCTTTCATGCTGATGAAGTAACAGAAGAATTACAACATGTACTTCTGGTGCTGTGGAACGAGCAGGCAAAATATATCCAGATGACTCTTTCGGGTTCTGCAAACTATGCCGAGATGCTGACAAATCTCCACTCTGGACATCAAGCTTCTCTATGTGAACCTAATTCTATAAGCAATTTCTTCTCAGAATTAACTCTCTTCAAAATCTGGGTTTATGCCAGGACATTATGATTTAAAATATTTATAGACTATCTTTAAGAACAAAGATTAACATTGCAAAATCCAATAAAATCATACTATATCTCTGATCACTACAAAAATCAATGTCCCCAGATGTTTGGGCTAAACGCAACACAGTGATAGAGGGGCTGTTGCTGTTAATCTTTATAGTAATCTTGCTGCTGCAAGAGAGGATGACATTCCCATTCTTAAATAGTGATGCCAGAATGTTGAGTGCTGGCAGAGTGAGAGAACTAAGATTTCTCAACACAAACGTGCTGCCGTAAAAGCTGCTGTGAGAAGGTTCAGAGGTCATGTCAGTTCAGCAGCACAATTAAGAATGGCCATGGAGGACAGTGCCCATGACTGGAGAGAAGTCAAGACATGCAGTCAGAAGAAGTCAATAGGGGCCCAGTTGCTGATTCTGTCATCACCACAGAGGTGGGTTCCTCCCGGTTCGCCCGAATGGTAGTGACCCGCTGGTGATGTCATGATGACATCACCAAACCACATTGGTTGGTGCCAGTCCATGGGCGCCACCATTATTTTTTTAAATTTACAAAATTGATTTTTTTTGGATTTTTTTGTTTTCTTATGCGCATGCGCAGAAGCAAAGTTTCCAGCACTGCGCATGCATCGCCATTTTGTTTTTGGCTTTTTTAAAAAAAAGTCAGGGTTTTTTGCATTGTGCATGCATGCGCGCTTTGCGTGTGAGCGCCTATGAGGCGCACTCACACGGCGTGGGAGGAAGCGAACCGGCAGCGAAGTAAGTTGGAATCCACCCCTGCATCACCACTATTGCTGCCAAAATGCTAGAAATATTATACAGTATACAACAAGGTTTATAATGGGAGAAGATAAAAAAGAACTTCACTTCTATATTACATTTGGGGGGAGGAGACGTGTGGATGAGCCATGAATCGCATATTAAACCATATATCGTGAGCTCATTCATCACACCCAACTCCAAATCCAGATATCTAGTTTGTGGTTCAGGGTGTAAGGCAAACATAGCCAGAGCTTCAGAATTTTCCTAAGCTTGGAAGGGATTGAAAATGTGTTTTTGACAATTCCTATAGAGTCCTCTATATTGTTAATAGTTTTTAATTCTCTTATGGGCTTGTTCCAATTTCTCTACATCTTCCCAAATAGGCAGTATCAGGAACTAGATGAGGTATCTTAGATGCGATCTGACTACTATATAGTTCTGCAAAACAAAGTGGAATTAATATTTTTCACAATTTGGAAACCATGGTTATATTACTGTATCATAAAAATTATATTAATCTTATTTGCATCTCCCCTACACTGCTAATTTATTTTCAGATGGCAGCTATGATCCTTGTGTTTTGTTTGTAAACTATCATAGTACATCCCTCCTTATAGTATGCATTCATATAACAAATTAATCCAAAAAAATGATTCACAGGCATCTATCAATCTTCATATCTCCTTTTGTATGCTGTATTTCAACAAATGTTTGAGGCTAATTGTATGTTGAACACCATTTTGAGTTTATGCATAGGTTGCACAGTGGCTACAAAGTCTGGTTTGTACAAACCAAAAAATGGAGCCATTTCAAATTCAAAAGGTACAGTACGCATCAAACCAGAAAACATTTTAGCAGCTTTATGCACTGCATTATAGCCCGCCCTACAGCCTGGAAACCATTTTTATTCAGTACTATTACAATATTTGAAAACCAGAAACACAGGTACTAATAGATTATCTTGAAGCTTGAAAAACATTCTTGCATTTCTTTGCCAGAGAACTAGCTCAGGGATAGTAAGATCAGACAAAAAAAAATGGTATTGAACTGGCATTGCTTTTCCATTGCAAATTTGATGCTGTTTCTGGAATTCTGAAAAGATGCCTGTGAAAGGTGAGGAGAGGATTGTCTTCCATTGTCAAGAAAGAATCTGTTGAAAACAAATAAAACAAGGGCCCAAGGTTAAAAAAAAGAGATGCTACTGAAAAGCATGAATGTCTTTGAAGATTAGCATAGAAGGAGTGGCCTGTTGAATTTTAACCTCTTTTGTAATGCTTTATTTATAGAATACTACAGAGAATACTCTATTCTTTTCTCTTTTCTCTTACCTCTTCCCCTTCTACCTTCCTTTCTCACAATAGCTACCTGTACCTGTTCTCCTTGCTCTACCTCCATCCTGTTTTCTTTTTCCAATGAAAAATGTGCATTTGTACGTGAGTGGTTTTTACACAGAACACAACACAGTTTATTTATTCCATTTCTATCCCGAGGCAATTCAAGAGTGATTCTTGAATAACTGGTATGCAGAGATGTGGGACCATTTTAATTAGTAATTATTAATTCATCATATATGCAGTTTTATCCTGACTTAACCTTTCGTGGAGTGTGGTTTCTTGCATGTATATACACATACAAGAACAAAGAAGTGCTCACATTTCTGCTGAGAATACAAGCCCCTAGAATTAATTTCAGGTTGGGTTGACAAGGATTGAAAAAGCAAGGCAGTGTATATTTTTACCTATCTTCCGCTTCATCTTCTTTTGGGAAGAATGACTTATATTCCGATTTTTTTTCTTTATTTGAGATAAACACAGTATCCGTAAAAACTGCATGAATCACTGTGGGTGATGAAGATAATCGTAAAGTTCTTTGTTTACCAGCGTCTGGTTTACCACACATTAACACTGCAATGTATGCACACATTCCTGGAAATCCACTTTATATAAACACCAGTAGCTGGATAATAATTTATGAAGCCTTACAAAAAGGTTGCAAACTGTAGAGTTCTCCAGAATTTATCAGATGCCTGGGTTTTTTTTTTTTGTTTGTTTTTTGTTTTGCATGGTCTCTCTTGGTAGTCACCTCAAAACTTTCTGGGCTTTTGTTCCTATGGTTAGCCCTAATCAAAGTATTGCCCAAATCGTCAATTTTTTCTTCAGGAACCAACACAACCCCCTTTGTTACTTTATTGTTTCTAGGAGGGCTCTTTTGTAAAAAAATCCCCCCCCCCCCAAATGGTTTTCGTCTTTGTTGTTTTGGGTCCCATAGGAGTTACAGGAACTCTAGAAGTGTGACTAGTACAACCGTTTGAAGAGCTCGGTGCCCAAGCAAGCAGAATGCACACAACAAAGAAAAATCGCTACCACACATTCAAGAGCCAGGCGGGCGTGCAAAAGGGAACGTTGGTGGTTCAAATGACTTTTACGCTCTTAAAATTGTGAGAGACGCTAAACCGAGCGGTGTTTTTTTTTAAATTATTATTTCAAAGATTTCCCCTTTTGCTTTCAATGTTATGCCCGTCCCCGCCCCGAAGCAAAGAGGCGAGATGAACTCCACTTTGAGAAATAGTCCCTCTTTGTTCACTGACTATCGAGATGGCGGAGGAGACGATATCCTTCCGCGGGCGGGCTTGCCTCTTCACTGCCGCGGAGGGAGAAGACGAACGGAGCGCTGATTTGACGCGGCCGGCCCGGCCTGAGGAGATTGTACCGTGGGGAGGGGAGGGGAGGAGGAGGAGGGGCTGCTGCTGCTGCTGCTGCTGCCGCCGCCGACGTCGCCGAAGCAGCTCCTTTGTGTTTCCCACAATGCACCAGCTTCTCCTCCGCGGGAAAGCAAAATGGCGAAGGGTTGTTGTGGAACCGGGCTGCCCGTGAGGCTGCCTCGGGCTTGAGCCCCCTTCTTGGCTTCCCTTCCCCTCCTCCCCTCCCCCCGCGCGGGTTTGCCCTTTCGGAGGGCGGCGAGAAAGCCCGGCCGAAAAGCGGCTTCTCGGGCTAGAGCGCATCGAGCGCCATTGATTTCCCTGCATGAAGCGAGTGGCCCAACTGGAGAGACCGAATGAGGTGAGCGAGAGGAAGGGTCAAGGGAGGAGATCGGCGATCTATTATTGATCGCAGGGTCGGGATGGTGGGAGGTAAGAGGAAGGGAAGGGAAACCGGCTCTCTCCCGTTTCCCGGCTTTTTTCTTTGATCCCGCCATCTATTGATTTTGAAAGGGGGAAAGAAAACAACGTTACAACATTTCCGCTCTCCCGGTCGGTTGACGTTGCGGGAAAGGGGACCGAGAGATTGCGACGTTTCGGCCCCGCTGGCCGGGTTTTGTATAAGGAGGGAGATGTGGGATGGGTGGGTGTGGGCATCTCTTGCGCTGCAACATGAACCGTAGCTGGGGTTGGCTGTGTGTGTGTATGTGTGTACACACACGCGCGCGCATATATAAATAATACATAAATTATATATGGGGGCGACTGGGTGTCCTAGGCAAGCCAAACAAAGGCAAGAATCTTCGCTAGTGATCATGTTTTATTTATATATATATATAATTATATATAAAATTATATATAATATAATATAGATATATTATATTGTATATATTATCATTAAGGAAGTTCTGCATTGCCATAATTTCGGTCTGCAAATGGGACTCGAAATCATCTTTTTCGTTTTTGTTTCCAGGGTCGATAAAAAGAGGTCGTTCCAAAAGAAGGGGTTGGTAAATTTGTTGCTATACTAATGCCAGTATTACTAGTTCTCATTATTTTATGTATGATTTATTAACGGATAATTACCTATTGATTATTTACCTAACAATAAGTGGGACCTAGGGTTAAAGATTTTGCAGCACTGTTCCCCAAGACAGCATTTTGTTTTATTTTTTTAGTTCAGACAGCTCATTTTCCCACTCTCTCCTGCTTTATGTTGTACAACTGCTATATGTACCCCTTTGTGTGTGTTTTCACAGTTTGTTTAACATAATTAATAAATTAACTTTTTAAGTTTACACAGTATATTAAACTATGATCCATAAAGTGGGATTACACATCATTTTAAACCATATTAAAAAAAATTGACCAAAATTAAAACGAATCAAGCTTTAGCACATTGTACAAAGACAGTTGCTGCCTTTGTAACTGATCTGGTTAAATGTGTAATGGGAAAAGGGTCTGAGTCAAAAGAAAAAAGGTTTGGTAGTACTGATAAATGAAAAGGCAGCTTTGATCTTGTACAGTGGGGGAGGGGGTAAACAACCTGAGGCCACCTGCAGCCCCTGAGGCTTTCAGTACAGTCCCTAGCACTCTCTTGAACTGTTTCTAAAAAAAATAGAATTTTTAATTACATGGGGAATAACCATGTTAACTATATTTTTAAAATGTTAAATTGAATATTTTGTTTTCATCCTGGCCACCTGTGCTTTGTACTATAGTCCTCAGCACTTCACACACATAAAATCAAATGTGGCTTTTGATTCCCTTCCCCCCCAGCTGCATTTCTCTAATGTAATGAGTTGTATATTTTCAATTTGCTTATACACTTATCTTTTCAAATTGCATTATTTGATGTTAATGTCAACATTAACAACTACAATTATATATTAGGAATCCTAAATCTGTGATAGTCAAATTACAAATATATATATATAAAGCTGATAAAATGTGCAAAAAAGACATAACCTCTCCCCAGAGCCATTACTCTGTGATAAAAGAGTATAATATTTGATGATTCTTAGCTTAAAAATGTTTAGGGAGAGCGTTATTTGCAGGATGTGTGTGTTGTGCTTATTATTCCATTTCCTATTTTTTCTTGTTTCCTGGCAAAGCTGTTTATACCTTTTAACAGCATTGTTGTTGCTGTTAAAAGAGCTTGTTACCTTTGCTCTTGCTCCTTTCAGTATTTGTGGAGTGTTAGCCAAGTGACATCATTTTTCATATTAGGAAATTGGAGTTCTCACCATTCACAACTATTCCTAGGCAGTCAAAATAGGTCTTGAAATTCCAGTCAAGAAATGTGGATAGAAAGAACTGGAATTCCACAAATGTAAGTAAATAAATTACAATAAGCTTGACCAGAATTTTAATCAATTGTTTAATTGGGACTGAGCTTATGGGGGAATGGAAGAAGTGGGAAAGAGAAATCTGACTAAATAATTGAGACATACTGGTGATATGTGAAAAGTGAATGAAATAATGTATGGCAGCCAGGTATAATTCTGTCGTTGCTAACTACCACACTTAATAAAGACATTGCTTCTGCTCCTGTTTAGCCTTGCCTAACTGTCACCTGAGTGCTTCACCTGTCCTTTTCTCTCTCTCTCTCTCTCTCTCTCCCTGTCCCCTTCCTTCCCTCTGTTTGTGTGTGTGTGTGTGTTTGCTTATTTAGATGAGTATACAGCTTCAGAATTCTGTTACATTGAATGTGTTCTTGCAGGAAACAAGTTCAAAAAACTTAATGTGTTGTGTAACACCCCCCCCAAAAAAATTATAGTTATAACTTATAGTTCAGTGTTCTGTACAAATCCAGGGAATCAGATTAACTCAGTTAATCAAGATTTAGCATTTTGTGCCAACATGGTCTATCCCTGATAATATCTCTAAAGATATACAAAGTATTATTTCTCTCAGTTTAATAGCCTGTTTCTATTTTCTGTCTAATTGTATATGAATTATTATGTGGAAGTTTAAAGTAAGCTTATGGAATATATTTCCTGTGTTGCAAAAAAACACTGAACTTGGCAATAAGACTTTTGTTTGAATTCTTGCTTTCTGACCCTTCATCCTCAGCAAAATTAAAAAGAATCAGTGCTGTTTATTTCTCTTCATATCTTTGCAAATGCCTTAGTTATGATGTATTGTTTCAGTGTTTGTACAAGGGCTCAATGAACCAAGAGAACACTATGTTTGCATAGCGATAGAAATGATTATGGGCTGAATACTGTATTGTATGTAAAAATATGAAAACCACTTACTAGTAACCAGTTGTTGCCAAATAATTTTACATGATGTATGTTACATAGAAAGTGTTTTGATAATAGCCAAAAGTGCTTTTTCTTTTAATGCAGTAAGATTGCCATGTGCAGGTTTTAATACAGTTTGAAATGTACTATGACAGTATCTGAGAAAACCAAGATGTAAGCACATCTTTAGCAGATTAGATGAACAACGTAGAAATAATAAGCACTCAAGTCATAGATTTAATTGTAAGTCTTTAGGATGATGGCATATTTCTTCAATGTATATTGAATTACAATAAATTTCCAGTTAAAAAAATTACTTATTGGCTTCATCTTCTTGTCTCAGATATGTCTGGAGACTTAAATATAAGTCTCACTCTGAGTTAAATTTGTTGTGGTTTGAACGTTAGCTTTTAATGTTTTAGAAGTTGCTGATGTTCATTATATATGTCTGTATTTTAGAGACTCTACGGGGGTGGGTAATTCAGTGGTCCACAAGCGGTCTCCTTTGCACCGAAACCAAAAACCACCAATATCCTTGACCAAACTCTCTTCACGGGATGGACAAAAATCCAAAAAGCCAGTGTGCAAATTTGAAGAAGGTCAAGATGTCCTAGCCAGATGGTCAGATGGCTTGTTTTATCTTGGAACTATCAAAAAGGTAATCCATTTGTAATTAACCTACTAGCTTACAACGTTTTATGGCAAAATTGCAAATTGTTGTTATGGCTGCAAATTTATTTTTATTTCAGATAAACAAACTTAAGCAGACCTGCTTCGTTATATTTGAAGACAGTTCCAAGTCCTGGGTTCTCTGGAAGGACATACAAACAGGCAAGAACCTTATATCATGATGATGATTTGATCCTTTAGTAATTAATGTAAAACATAGATTTACTATACTATTTCCAAACTCCTTCCTGTTGAGATTCAGAGTGCAGCAGGCATGAGGAAAGGGTTAACTATTCTTCATCTGTCACTTACCTATAGTGGTGAATGGTAAAGAGGAAGGGGAGCTAGAAATGTAATTGATCTAAGTAGAGATGAAAATTATTAGGGGAGCAACATGCTGAATGCAAAATATGTGTGGCCCATATATAACCCAAAGACAGATGAGTTGCTGGATTTATAGAATTCATAGGTCTCTTTTATAACTCTTGATCTCAAATACACCAGACAAACCCCAACTGAATTCACACTGTTCTAAGTCATAGTTCACAGACCAGAGTGGCTGAGTTCACATATTATGCAAAAAAACCCCAAACCAAATCACATTATGTCAGGACTTAGCAATCAGTGTTCAAAATGTAAAATATATTCATTAAGTATGAAGCCATGCCTTTTTGTTGTTTTAGGAGCTACTGAAACGGGGGAAATGGTCTGTACAATATGTCAGGAGGAATATTCAGAAGCACCCAATGAAATGGTTATATGTGATAAGTGTGGTCAAGGTAATTTAAAAAAAGTGTAGACATTTTAAAAATGTATTAGTATATTGTGTGCAGAGGTAATCCTCAACTTACAACTGTAATTGAGCCTGTAATTACAATCATAAGTTGTGGTAGTGGTTAAGCAGATCACCAATACTTGATTTTGCCTAATTTTGCAACCTTCTTCAAAGCAGTTAATCAAATACACCGGTTGTTAAGCAAACCCGCCATTGGGTGTTTTATGCCATAATCTGGAAGGTAAACACACTTTTCTCACAAAATGTCATAAATCGTCATGTGAACACGGTACTGCAAACAGCCATAAATGTGGATCAGTTGCCAAGTGTCCAAAATTCAATCACATGACCATGGGGAGTGGCCATTGGAACTTCGAAACTGGATTGTAGGTAGCTCGGGAGGTCTGTGTAACTTCATATGGTTGCTAAGTGATTGGCTATAAGTCAAGGACTACCTGTAAACCTAAGTGGATAGGGATTTCTATTGATGCTTATTACATTTATGCCATTCTCAATGTCTCATATTGTGTTTTCTAGTATCGGGACATTTAATTTAAAATGTTTGGTTATGGGTTTTAATGTGGGAGAGGAATATGTAATCGCTTTATATCCTCTTAAAAGAGTTTTTCTTTTTAATTAAGGTTATCATCAACTGTGTCATACACCAAATATCGGTTCTAATGTGATAGATTCAGACGATAAATGGCTCTGCCGGCAGTGTGTCTTTGCAACAACAACAAAAGTAAGTTGATTACTTAAAAAAGTAATTGCAGTTGAAAATTGATTTTTGTATGATATTGGATACTAACATTTTTCGGTTTAATGCATTTTATTTTAGAGAGGTGGCGCGCTTAAGAAAGGACCAAATGCTAAAGCACTGCAGGTCATGAAGCAAACATTGCCTTACAATGTAGCTGACCTTGAATGGGATGCAGGCCATAAAACAAATGCCCAACAGTGTTATTGCTACTGTGGAGGTCCTGGAGAGTAAGGAGTTGACATGCTTATGAAAATATATGTTCAGTTTTTTTCTATGTTCTCTTATTTGTCAAGAATATGTTTGAGACCAAGTGTTATGTTTTATAAATATGATGTAAAACAGCTTTATTGAGCATAGTACCAGGCTGTCAGAATAAAAATAGTTAAACTATAATCTTGGATCAAGTTTCAGTGAATCAATTTGGAAGTTGATTGGTTTAAGACATAGTGCTAAAGCACTATCAGTGCTTTGATTTTGGTTTAGCTTGTTGTATAAACTCTGTGTTATGTTTAATAAAGATGAAGTCTGCAAAAGGCAGAAGTATCAATGAATGCGTAGGGACCAGTTAAATCTTCAGGAGCAACTCTCCTATAACTACTACTGGTGTAGCTTTCATTTTATTTTTCTTAAAGCAGCCACTTTAAGAAATGCTAACTTAGCATAACATGAAATAGGATGGCACTCCATTTTGCTATAAATTCATGGATTAGCAAACTGCCAAATGACAACTTCCTGTCTCTAGTCTGGAAACTTTAATTTTTATATGACATAAATCTATTATATATATAGATGATGTGCTTTTATTAGTTCTAAACTTCATAATCATGTAACCACATTTAATGCTTGTCTGCTAGATTTACTATTTACTAGATTTATTATTTACTATTTACTGCATAACAATCTTCGCTTTTTCTTACTGTTAATGAAGCTGGTATTTGAAGATGCTGCAGTGCTGCAAATGTAAGCAGTGGTTCCATGAGGCTTGTGTGCAGTGCCTGCAAAAGCCAATGCTGTATGGTGACAGGTAAGATGTTTTTCTTTGACCTTCGGTTGTGTGTTAGGTATCCCCTTTTGGAAGGACTGTATTCAGTCCTGTACTCATATATTCTCCGTGGCTGTAACTATGATACTCTGGGAAAGATCTCTTTAATTTGTACATATTTTAATCTTTTGTATTTCAAATTGTATGTCCTTTGGTATGCCTTATTTTAATTGAGATGCTTCTGACACAAACTCTGATATTTACATTGATGCATTAATAAATAAATATGCTACTATTCTGGTGCATTGTTAGACTTATTCTATTTATGGTCTTCCCTGAGTCAGGTTTTATCATAAGGATAAAAACATTTAAAAGATTGATAACAACATAGACCCAGACTTTTCACTATTGGTTTGAAAACAATCTTTTATTTATCACTTGCTGATGTACTATGAAAACAGATTTATTTCTGTAGTCTTAAATATCTTGTCAAATGAATTGCTGTCAGTACAATTTAAAAGCAAATATGTTCACACACTGAATATGCCTTTTAAACTTTTTTTTAAAGGTTTTATACATTCATTTGTTCAGTTTGTAGTTCTGGACCAGAATACCTCAAACGTTTACCCTTGCAGTGGTAAGTACAACTTAAATCAATCTTGGGCAAAAATATTCATCTCATTGCACACCTCTGTAAAGATAGTTTTGTAATTCCATTATTTGAATGGACAAGTAATTAGAATATGGATATATTACTTTTGTTATCCTCTTCTCTTCTGGTTTCAGTTGAGAAAGTGAAAAACAAAATATTTAGAAAGCAGGATTTTTTTTAGTGAAATAGATCTGCTGATGGTTGGCAGGTGATAGTTGTGCCTGTCATCTACAGAGTGGGACAACTTGCTGCAGCTGACTTGCCCTGGCCATCTCGCTGCAGCTGTCTCGCTATGGGACAATTCAACATAGGATAACTCAAGAGAGGGGCAAGTAAAATTGCAGCTCACCCCAGCCTCGAGGACTTCTAACCTGAGAAGGTTCAAACATAAAGCAAGACAAGGCCACTGCAATTCACTTATTGCAATTCACTCTTGTATTATCCCACATTGAATTATCCTGCAGGGAGTTGCCCAGGGTTTAACATATTAACAGAGTTGGAAGGGACTTTGCAGGTCATCTAGTCCAACCCCCTGCCCAAGCAGGAGACCCTACATCTGCCTCTACCTAGGATAGAACTCACAACCTCCTGATTGCGAGGCAAGAGCTCCACCTCTAGGCCACAGCAGCTGGGTAAGTGAGTAGGTCGGGGCGAGTTGGACAGGGCCAGAGAGCTGCAGTGAGTTAGACCTTGTCATCTAGACAGTTAATGTTCTCATATCTAAAATATTAACACTTACTAATTGTTATTTAAACTTCTGAATTCTAGGGTAGATATAGCACATCTATGCCTTTACAACCTAAGTGTTATTCATAAAAAGAAATATTTTGATTCAGAACTTGAACTCATGACATACATTAATGAAAATTGGGATCGACTCCATCCTGGTGAAGTAAGTTTTTGAAATATTAATGTTGTTTATGTGTTTCTATAGTTAAAAAGATCCAACAGTTAAACTGTGTAAGATATATTTTAACAATTGTTCAACCTATAGTAAAATTGTACTAGATATAAAGTTTGTTTTCCTGGTTAATGTTGACATGCTTGTGAACTGTTGTTTTTGAAATTATTTCTTTTGAGTGTTTTATTTGTATTAAAAAAATCTTTAAGATTTGAAAGTTAATGTCAGATGCAAAAGATCAGATCCACACATGAAGATCCAATTAAACATTTATTGCTACGTATGCCTATGCACAGGAATCTTCTCAACTAATGGTTAGTATTTTCTTGGTTTAACAGAATTCAAGGGAGGTTAGCCTTAGTTTGCTTCTGGCCACATAGGGATTCTAGGCTGATCCCTCTTTTAACACTGCCCCCAGGTTCTGCCACTCCTCCTACAATTGCACATAATCCACATATTTTGTCAATCTTATATATGGTAATATATAAAGTGTGGTCTTGTGACTGATAGAAGTTTGAATTTCAAAGCAACTTTATCTTTTTTAAATAGATTTTTTAAAATAAAAATGTTTATATATGTAGTCCTTACAATCTGTTACTTCAAAGTTACGACGAATCTCCCCAGAACAATTTTATGATGCCATTTTGAAGTTTCATGTGATCACATTTTGGGTGCTTGGAAACCAACTAGCATTTGTAGCCATTTGCAGCATCCAGTGGTCATTTCCTCAACAAATTCTTCTATTAAAATATTTATTTTATCGGACACAGAATGCAGATTGCTCGTATTTTAACGAAGGAACAAGTATTTATATTTCAGTATTAAAACTATACCAATAAACACAAGCTATATTTAGCAGTTCAGATAGATACAGAGCAATTTATTCAATGCCTTGTTTGTAGAATAATGAAGATAACTAAACTTCTGTTCCCCCTCTTATTTGTTAATATGCTACAGTAGGTATTTTAGAATTTTGCCCTGTTACATAAGAAATTCTAGAATGCTGCTGTGTTTTATATCTCTTTGAACTGTTAAGTATTAGTGCTTATGGGTGTTACTGCACATTTCAGTAGATTAAATACTTCTTGATACTTTACAGCTGGCAGACACACCAAAATCTGAAAGATATGAACATGTTCTAGAGGCATTAAATGATTACAAGACCATGTAAGTCGATAAGGGTTTTATACAATTTTATCTTTTATTTCCTTTAGTTTAATCAGACAATAGTTTAAAGTTTTTTGAAGTGTTATCTAAAAACGTGTAGCTGCAACAGAATATTATTGTTTGTCTAAATGTTTAAGTCAGATTTTATTTCTGAGTAGAAGTTATATGAAGGTTTACTTAAGTTTTCCCCAATGTTGGCATTTGAGCGGGCTGTGAGTAGTAACATATGTTTGTTAATAAATGGAACTGCATATCTAAAGAAATGAGTTTTGTCTTCATGTTCTGCATTTAATATCTTGAAATGCAGGTTTATGTCTGGGAAGGAAATAAAGAAGAAAAAACATTTGTTCGGCTTAAGAATTCGTGTTCCTCCTTGCCCACCAAATGCTGCTTTTAAGGCTGAGAAAGAACCTGAGGGAACTTCCCATGAGTTCAAAATTAAAGGCAGAAAATCTTCTAAGCCTGTGCCTGATCAGAGGTAAATAGACTAGGACTGAATAAAATGACAGACAGAATCTGAAAGAATTGTATGTAGATTCCCAACAAACTGGAAATAAGCAGAGTCCTAAAGGCTAGGGAGTCAAGGGTTGCCTATGTTAGGCCAGGTTGAGCTTGTGCAATTAGAATAGCATAAAGAACCAGTTCGGTCTAGTAGTTAAAGCACCAGGTTAGAAACCAGGAGTCTCTTAGTTCTAGTCCTGCCTTAGCTATGAAAGCTGACTGGGAGACTTTGGGCCAATTACTCTCTTAGCCCAATTCACCTCACAAGGCTGCTGTTCTGAGAAAAATAGCAGAAAGGAGTATTATTTATGTCTGCCACCTTGAGTTACTAAAAAAAATAAAGGTGGGAAATAAATAGAAGATTGAATTCTAAAAGCTATTGCAACTTTTGTCCTTACATACAGTACCATAAAAATGCTCAATCCAAGTAGGTACTATTAAGTAGTAATACAAAGCATATGATATATCTATCCAGATCAAGTAAGTAGTTGGCAAACACAAACTATGTGTGATCTTAATTCAGAATTGGCCAAGAGTTAAATGAGTGGTTTTTTGCAATAAACTCAAAACTTGTGTTTATGTTTGAACAAAATGGCTTGCTAAACTCAGATTAAAGCTTTGACTATCAACAGCAGATAGAAGTATACTGCATAGCTGGCTATCTTCTATAAAATGGGTATCTTCTATAAGATCAGTGGCCTAGAAAATAAACTTGTTGAAATCTTGAGATAGGACAGATTGGTAGAGGAACATCAATACCCCATACTACTTCAGTAGACAAGCACATCCCAAGGAGGATGACTGGAAGTGTTGTATTTTCTAGTATGAAGGAATGTTGTCTAATAAATCATTTTTAAATTTCAAGCAGTTGTGATAAATCTAATCAGTTTTTTAAAAGAATTGTACAATCGATTCTTGCTAATATGTGCACAGCACAAGAAGGTTGCCTCTGATCAGCATCTTTTTCAGCATTTCTGTGTTACTTTTATTTGGATGATAGTGCCTGAATAATATAATGACACTAAATTGATAACTCCTTTGGATTACCTATAGGGAAAGGATTGGTGCAGCCCTCCTGGTCCTACTTAATTTCTTACCAACCTTTGATAAACATTGATTGCAGTATCTGTCTGAAACATCTCTGGAGATTCAGAGTCAAGGTTACTACGGTGTTGCATTGATTTTGCTCCTTCCTCGGGATGGTTCCATCTGGTAGCAGTGACGTGAGAAAGTTGAACTCAAATTCTTTTTCTGTGCTGCCATAGGGCTCTTTCTTACTATTTAACAGGAAGCTGTTGAAAAAGTTTATTTGCCAGTATCTGGTTAAGTATCATCAGTGTTTACAGGACCTAGCTGTATAGCTTGACCCTGGGCTTAACAGGACAGATAGTTAAGGTGCTATCTCAGTGCCTAGAAGCTATGATCATCTTGGAGAAAGACTCTGGGTCAGTCCCAGCAAATAGAGTGGATGTGAGCATGCAAAACATCTGAGACTAGTGGTATTTCATCTTTCATTCTGAGGAGGGTTGTGATCTCCTGGACTGAACTAGTTCATAATCTAGAGGTTATTTCAGACTCCCAGTTTCTGCTCAGGTCTTTGTAGTGTTCCATTTTTTTGCAACAGTTATGGCCATTCCTGGACCATACACGGTCACCTCTCAGTAGAATTAGTACAACTTAATCTACCTGGGGCTGCCTTGAAGACCATCCAGAAACTACAAATGGTCCATAATGCAGTGACACTTATACTTAAGAGTTCTATTGTCAAGTAACATTACTGCTGCATGAACTACACTCTTTGCCAGTTGGCTTCTAGTGCAATTCAAGAAGCCAACTGGTAATTGCTTTTAAAGACTTACCTTGCTTGAAACTTAAATATCTTTGGGACTCCTTTCTCACAGCAGTTGTGGCTGTTCAATAACATTTAGTGAGGAGAGCCTCCTTTGTCTTTGAAGGATTGCCATCTTCAGGGAATACATGCCTTTTTATTACTTCGTTCCCTCTCCTTTGGAATAGCACTGCAGCTAGTCTGATCAATACTGTTGGCATTTTAGGAAAGTCTTTAAGTACAATCTGTCAGTTCTGGAAGCCATTATATCTGTTTGCTTCAACTGCCACATATTTTAGCCTGGGAAATTGGGAGGGTTTTTTTTGTTGGAGCGGTAGACACTTAGTCATAACAAAATTCTTTACTCAAGGACGACAGTGCCTGCACCTGCATGGAGACAGTATCCAGTTGAGCGTGAAGATTTGATTGGACCTTGTGATGAGCTTGTGGGTGTGGGGCAGGGTTGTGAACTTTCAACTGGGTGGGGAAACCCTGGAAGCTTCCAGATTCGGGTTTCCCCAGATGTTGCCAACATGACATCTCTAATAAATTGGAACTTTGAGGAACTTCTAGCCTCTGAGTTTTCTTTCGTTGGGGGTGTTTATTGGAACGCTGACACAATCTTTGGGGATGTGGTATGGTAGATCATCTCTTGGCAATTGGCAATTGGTACAATTCTGATTACTTTTCCTCTCTGTAGTGACAGATTAGAAAGTTTTGTGGTTATAGTGCAGAAATATAAATTGAAAGTTGTTTTCTCTGCTGGTTCTAGTGCGGTGTAATTGATAGCATGTTTTTATTGATATCCTGTTTTTATATTTCACTTCTTAAGAGATCTACTTTTTATGAACAGTCAAAAGATAAAGCATAACTAGTACAATTATAAAGAGAATTTCAGAAATGAAATGGTTAATAAATACAGACCAATATTACTGTTTAAAACTAAAACTCTTTTCCAGGGAAGTCACTAATGGTGTAGAAAGAAAGGGGAAGAAAAAGTCTGTAGGTCGTCCCCCTGGCCCATATACTAGAAAAATGATTCAAAGAATGTCTGAGCCATCTATTTTGGTAAGTGGTATTCAGGTTTACTTATTTAATAAAATAAGTACTACTTTATTATTTCCTTATTTAATAAAAACGAACATGTTAAACTGTCTTTTTAATGTTAACAGTTAGAAAATTGAATATTTACAGAATCTGAAAAAAATCTATCTTATTCCTTTAGGAAAAAGAACCTGTTATAGTGCCAGAATCCCCTGTTTTGGATTCTCCTAGCACTACTGGGTATGTATGGGAAAATATTCATTCAGTTTTCTATTCAAACAAAGCAAACACTTCTCTCCCTCTGCCCCCTCTGTGTGTGTGTGTATGTGTGTACACACACACACACACACACACACACACACACACACACACACACACACTCTACATATGTGATGAAATGTAAGGGGTTTGCATTCCACTATGGTAAATAATGTTTTTTCTTATAACGAAGTAAAACTGAAGATTAAGAGAATTTGAAGAGCGATGTGATGAAAGAGACAACAAAATAAAAAAAGGAAAGGAGACAACCACTATACAGAAAACAGAAAAGAAATAAGTGCCCTTTTGTAAAAAATATAATCTCTCATTCTGTAAATAAACATGGGAGTTTTGTACTTTGGAGCAGAAACAGATGCATATGGTCTCTTCATACAATACAGTACTGTATTTTTATTCTACTGGCAGTCCTTTGTTAGCTGCCTTGTTTAATGACTATTCACAGTTACGATGGTGATGGAAAAAGTAACTTTACAACCAGTCCTCACATTTATGACCTTTGCAGGTTTGTAAGCAAAGGAAAGCTGAAATAAGATTGTGGTTTCACTTGGAGGCTGCTTTGTTTCACAACCATTTTGCTGGTTCCAGTTGTAGTTGCTAAATGAGGATTACCTCCCTACAATTTTAACTCTCTAAAAACTGATCTTAAATAAAAAATTGGATTGTAATATCCTTCCCCATGCCTAATAAGGGAGGAGATAATTTCAGTTTAAGAACTTGCTTTCCTTTCAAGGTTTTGGCAATGAGATTTTAACCTGTATTTATCTTAAAACTAGAAAAACAGTTACGCTACTTCTGACTGACTAAATCTGGTTTGGCTGAAATTTAATATTTGTCAATTTGATTAATGCTAGGTTATATGAAATTGTAATATCTATGTCAATTTTTATTGTATGACACCATGACATCATTCAGAAGATCTGATGGAACTGCACACTCATCCAATACCTCAGATGTGGAATCCACAGGTGCTGCCAGTACAAAAGAAACTACCTCAAACAGTATTTCCAAGCATTACAGGTGCAGTATTTCATGTATTACAAACACACCTATATGTATACAGTAGATCGGTTGTGCTTCTTTTTATTTAAAGATACTTGATATGTCGAAGAAAATCTGTTTCCTCTATACCAAGGGTCGGCAACCTTAAACACTCAAAGAGCCACAAAGGTCCTAACCGGAAGGCCCCCCCCATTCAATTCTGGAGCTGACCATAAGTCCGGTTCTCCCACCATAGAGTCTCCTTGTGCGGCATCCTTTTTCCTCTATCAGTCCTAACCGAAAGCCCTATCAATTGTGGAGCTGACCGGCGACAGGGAGCCGCAGCAGAGGGATGAAAGAGCCACATGCGGCTCCAGAGCCGCAGGTTGCTGACCCCTGCTCTATACCATCTTGAGCTGTTAACATAAGAGCATTTCATTTCACGCATGACTTTTAAATATTTGAATAGTTCTAAATTTCTACAATATGCTAACTTCTAATAACAAAAATCGTATAGTGGGAGTGTACTTCTGAATGATGTGTCATGAGGATCTTTATGATAAAATTGCCAATGTTTTTCAGTAGCATCTCCAAAAGTAGGAACATAGAGAGTGGGCTGTATCCACAACAGCAGATTTGGTTAGTTAGCTGGAGCCTCCCAATTTATCAAAGAATATTGAGACTCCCCTCCCTTTTACTTCCTTCCATGGAAGTAGAGTAGTAGCAGCAAAATTATATCATTTTCCACTGATAGATATTTTACAAGCGGTTGCATTTATGAGATGCACTGGAAGAAGATCCATGTTCTTGGCAAGCTTACAAGGAATCTGCTTTTCCTTATTTTAGAAATGCTTGACAAATTTAGGAGCAAAAATCGGTTTAAAAATAGACAGGCTAAATTAGTAAATTATGCATTGGTATACTCTGGCTTCCAGTAATGTGGCTGAATGTGTCATGTCTTAAGTAACATTAAGTAACATTGCAACAGAAAGCAAGAATCAAGTTAGTTCTTATCAGCTGTAGTGCAAATATAAAACAAATGCTCCAGAAAAATTACTCAAGTATATATAGTGTTGTAAAAGATAAAACATACATAAAATGTTCATATGAAACATAGCCCCCCCAGATCCTGAGAGCTAAATTGTCTCCAACAATCTATGAATGAAATGTGGCCATAAATCTCACCAAAATCATACTGCTAGTTTTGTCTCCATTTGATTCAGCATCAATTGAACTTAGCTGTATCTAACAAAGAAGACGTTAAGAGTAAAGTAATTTTGTTGTGGTAATACATATTCTAAATTTTTTAAATTAATATTGTGTGCGCTTTGCAGTTTATCTGATTCTAGAAAAAGGACACGAACAGGAAGAACTTGGCCATCCACGATACCCCACTTAAGGAGAAGAGGACGCCTTCCACGAAAAGCACTCCAGATTCAGAACCCAGAAATTGTAAAAGAAGATGAAGGCAAAGATGACTATCAATATGATGAACTCAATACAGAGATTCTGAATAATTTGGCAGATCAGGAGTTGCAGCTTAATCATCTCAAGAACTCTATTACCAGTTACTTTGGTGCTGCAGGTAGGATAGCTTGTGGTGAAAAATACCGTGTTTTGGCACGTCGGGTTACACTTGATGGAAAAGTTCAGTATCTTGTGGAATGGGAAGGAGCAACTGCTTCCTGACTATAGTGCTGAATATTATTTCCTGCACTGCCCTTTATCTATTTATAGGCAGAGTTTATACATTGGAGTGCAGAAGGGAACCTAAACGGATATTTGTAAAAATGAAAAACCAAGTTAGCCTTAACACTTCTTGAACAGAATCAATTTTTTATCACATAAGAGGCCTATCGACTAAAAAAATAAGGCTAGATTCTTAGTGTGTTTAAAATGAGGATCTAGACTGTGTTGGGTTGGGAATCTGGGATTTCATTTGCTTTAAAATATTCACAAGTCAAAAAAAGCCTTGTCTGTAGTGTACATTCCATGGATGTTTTTTTGTGAGTAGGGACTATTTTCTATAAGTAGGACAAATTTTGAAAAAGATACTTGATCTTTTCTTATCCAGAAGTTTGCAAAAGACTATTTCTACTTTGGCAACCCTAGATTTTCATACAGTGCAGTGTATATACTTCCTGCTGAGGACTGTAAAATATTAAAATCTTTCAAGCAAAGTGTATAAAATATATATTGAGCTTGTAAATTGCTCTGTGACTAGACTTTGTTGTCTTTTTAATATATTCTTTGCATGTGTATATATACACATACGTGTGCATGTGTATATATGTGTGATTGTGACCTATGCAATATAAATTATGGGATTGGGCAGCTTTTGACTATATATCCCATAATGTCTTTTATCAGGAATAGTTGCAGTATTTACACAGCAGCATTTCTTCTCAGGCTATATTGAGTGCTGTTGTTTGCCACATACTATAGAATATGTGTCAAATGAGTGCTGGGTATTCTGGCAGTAAGTGCAGTCATTAATGTCATAATGCTTTTAGAAAATAATTCAGGCTGCAGTTCTACACATGGGAGCCCAGTGATTTTGGAGTGCCTCTCAGGTTCACATTATCCATCTCCTGCGCAAATGCCCACTCTTTTTGAAAAACAAACGGATATCAATTACATGAAACCTAAAACCAAGGCTTATTATATTGCCTCTAATTAAATTAGTTCTAAGTGAAGAGGGAGAGATTAAAAATACATGCTCTAGTTTTTATTGTTAAAGATACCTAGAAACAGTGCAGTTATACCAGGCCAGGTTTTTGAGATTGCAGTTCTCAACTCATTTACATTCAACTCTGAAGGATTTCTAAACATGTATAGTATTGCACTGTACAATTCCTTGAAACAGTCTGGCTGTGCACAACCTTGCAGCATCATTTTATGTTGGCGCGGGGAACCGTAGCTGGTTGAGGCACAGACTCGAACATTTGAGCATGAGCTCTGTATTTTAAAAAAAATTCTAATAATTTGTGACGTGTTGATTGTAAAATCATTTTCAGTTACTAAAAATCAAAAGTCAGCAGGACTCACATTAACAATCCTCTTGGGTGTGGTGATAAGTATAGTTGGAAGAAAAGGTTTAATTACACAGGGTTAAGTATGTTGCCATTTGTAGTAACAATACTGATTTTATTACAAAATTACCTCTTCTGTTGCTAGAAATGAATCAAATTTAAATGGGTAACTTTATTTTACTTGTAAAATAACAAGTTTTTTTTTTACAGGTTAGGCGGATTTAGGTGGATAAAGTCGGCAACGACTAGTGGAGTAAAATCCGCAGTGACTCCTTTACCTTTATCTTAGTGGCTTTCCTTTACCAGAGTTTTTAATTTTTTTTTAACCAAAGAGTAAATATTTTTACTTTGAAGCTTCTTCCTTTAATTAGAGGCGGTCTATTAGACATGGGTTGCCAACAAAATAAATTGTCACACAAAAGTTAAATAACAATTGGGGGGAAAGTTGTCCGATGAAATACTGCTCTGCTCTTATTTATATGATTTGAAAAACAAAAATACTGTTAGGATTATCAAGGAAAAATATCACCTTTTACAGAGCCAAAGGAAGAATAGATAAAATGCATTGCCCGGTGCTTGTTGTTTTTCAGAAAATTTAGTTGAACAAAGGTGAAAATTAAAATTTACTTCCGCTTGCCTTCACTAAAAATGGGTCTCTTCCATTTACTCAATCTCAGCTATTAAGTTGCCTTGCCTATAGCTACAATATTTTCATAAGAACAGGTTACTTTTTAAATGTTGGTCTTTTGAAATAATACAAAATGTAGTTTCGTTGTCATTCACAACCAGTTTTTAAATTTTCTTTTTCTGCAATTTTTTGTAATTCACATTGAACACCAGCAGTATTTGCAGTAGGGCTTCCATGCAAGATCACTATTGGAATCTGGTAGGGGAGAGAATGTGATAAACTATCGGTTTAATTGTGGATGTGTGTTTTCATTTTGTCATGGTGGTTGACATGTTTGTATTGCTGGAACTGTTTTCTAGAATTCAAATTCAACATTAAATGTGTGTATTTTTAAGAACCTGTTTCTAGTTGCATTTGTTAAGCATGCAAAAACAAAAACTCAGCTCTCGTTTCTTAAAATAAATTCTGTGGATATTTTTGGTAAATGATGGTAAAGCTAATCTTGTATGCAATTTTTTTAGGGTTGTACCGACAATGTATACTTATTCCCAAATTTTTTATTACTAGTACTACTACTACTAATGTCCTGTCAGAAGTCAAGTTGAAAGTATTGGACAGTGACATCACTGTTGCCCAGAGGATGCCCAGTTGGGGGCTCCTTTCACACTCCCACTAAGTTACCCACCAAAGTGATACCATTCATCCACTTGTGGCTGCCTGCTTTCGAACTGCTGGGTCAGCAGAAGCTGGTGCATGTGATGGGAATTCACCCCACCCCATGGTAGAGCCTGTTCTCGAACACGAGCTTGCCGATTGTCAGCCCAGCATCCTACCCTCGTGAGCCACTGTGCTCATCCCAAATTGATTGTATCAGTGCTATTTCTTTTTACATAGTGGTGAAATGACAGCCCAGTCCTAGATATTTTAAGGCAGCCTAAAAAATTATGCAGGGCCAAAAATATTTGAAAAAACAATCTTAATTAGTAAATGATAGAACATTTTAGATTCACTTTGGATTGATAAAAGTTAGTGGGTCTACTTCAGAAACATTTTAGCTTATTATTTAAATATATCCTGCCAGGTCTCTCTAATGGTTTACGGAAATGACCTTAGGAGACAGAATGAAGAGATGCAGTCAAGGAATGGTCAGGTAAATGACAACTGAGGCTGCGCAGTAATACGGGCAGGGCAAGCAGCTCAGAAGAGACTGTTCCTAGTTACTTGGACTGTAAAAAGGAAGAGGGGAAATGATGTATGTTCAGATTTGCAAGATTATGCTAATTTAAGTGTACAATAAAATAGAATTCGCTCATCTGATATACCTTGAGTGGCTGACAGTTTCATTATTTAAATACCGTATTTTTCAGAGTATAAGATGCACTCCCCCCCCCCCAAAAGAGGGTGGAAATGTTGGTGCTTTTTATACACCGAATACAGCCATTTTTGGCCTCCCAAAGCCCTGCCCTGCATGAAAAACGGGTGCGCAGAGGGTTTGGGAGGTCTGTAGAGTGCTCCTGGGGGCTGGGGGAGGGCAAAAACTTTTTTTTCTTACTTACCTCTTCAAAATCTTGGTGTGTCTTATACACCGGTGCATCTTATAGTCCGAAAAATATGGTAGGTTTAACTTACAGAAGAGCGAGCCCATTTTGTTAAATATATTAATTTCAACGGAGAAAAAGAATAAACACTTTTATTAATAAAACAGCAGTTAGATAATCTAAAAATAAAGACGTTATTAATAAATAACCTAGTGCATGTAAAGCGCAAATACAGGGATATCCTAAATACCTCTATGAGCCCTTGAATTAGGTAGGATTGCTGGGTCCACCTTTTGGTGTCCAGAATGGTACCTTATGGTTAAATACAAGTAGTCCTCATTAACTGACTGAAATTAGGATTGGCAACTGTTGCTAAGCAACATGGTCATAAATTGAATTGCCACTGACCACGTCTTCCTTACGACAATTGCTCTGGCTGTGATTAAGTGCAGTATTTCATAACCATGACTTGCAAATTCCTGTTGGAAATTACCGTTACACAGTCTGCAGAGTATTTATGGGACATAAGCAGTCAGGCATTAGTGTGTCTAGGGGCAAGTTTTACTCTTCTTTTTGGTCTATGACAGTACTGTATATTTGAATAAATGTTAAAAAGGTGCTGTACTTTAAATAATAGCAAAAATTTGCACTCAAGGTGCAAAGATCTCTGAATGTTTCCTTCTATTTTCCGCTATCATGTTCAATGTTAGAGATTCTTATCTTGTTTTTGTAAGAGAGAACAAAAGAGCAGCACAGGTGGGAGAAACACAAGAGAGAAAAAGCTACGAGGGGATATCTTAGTCTACGTTTCTAACGTTCATACATTGCCTGGGGAAGAAGGACCTGCACCCTAAGCACGTAAATGGGAGAATCACAGAAATAAAATACATAATTGATTTAATATTCCTTTATTGGTTTTCCCCACAATCGCTTTTGCGCCTCAATAAAAATCTATATTGTGTTTGCAGAATGTTTATTCCTGAGCCTCTGTTAAATTGTATCATACAAAACATACGACAAAGTAAACTTATCAAAACAACTCAGTTAAGCAATGTTTATGGTTTTAAGGTTGTTGCAATGTTAACACTGCAAAGGACAGAGAGCAAGTTGTAGCTAAATATAGAGGTAGAAAGCTAGTCACAGCTTTGTTTTGTACAGAACGTTATATAATACCTTTACCAGTGCTACAGCTATTACAGCCATTTTTTTTCTGAATTCCAAGACCATTAGAAGTACCATGTTTGTTTCAACTGCAACATTAATAATATGGAAACAAAATTCAGTTTTCCTTACTTGCATATATGTTAATAGGTATATATAATGCTTGCATTTTGTTCCTTAAATAATCAGTTCTTACATTTATTTGCTGATGATAGTATTCTGTAGATGACAGTATGATGTTTTCATGAAATTTGCTATAGCATCAAAACACTTGGGTATAGGTGCTCATGCTCACCAAAATCTAATTAATAGATAAACCTGTTGTATGAATGGAAGATTAAATAGTGGAAACGTTCATTATAGCTGTATTATTTTTCATCAACTGATATGTTTTTGTTCACATGGAAGAAAACCACTTAATTGTGAGACAACCTCACAGCATTCTAGATTGTTTCTCAACTCTGATTTAGTCCTCAGCTGTTTCAATTTACTGAGTATATTAATGGAATAATTCATTAAACAAAGATCTATGGGTTATATTGAGCCTGTGAATTCAAGTATTACATACTTTTTTTTCAAAAATTGTATGGCCTGTTACCCACTATATCATAAAGTTCAAGAATAAGTATCCAAATTGGTAGAATTACTGATACGGAATTTATGTCTTGCATTCAAATTAGCACTGGACAGAATACTAATACACAAAACAATTTGGTGAACATATACAGGTATTGCTCGACTTACAGTGGTTTGTTTAGTGACCGCTCCAAGTTACAATGGCATTGAAAAAAGTGACTTATGACCAGTTTTCTCATTATCACGGTCACATGATCAAAATCCAGCCGCTTGGCAACTGACTCGTATTTATGACTGGCAGCAACCTAGGGTCATGTGATCACCTTTTGTGACCTTAATGGGGAAGCCAGATTCATTTAACAACCGGGTTCCTAACTTAACTGCAGGGATTCACTTTACGACTGTTGCCAGAAAAGTCGTAAAGTGGGGGCAAAGCTCACGTAACTGTCTCACTTAGCAACAGAAATTTGGGGCTCAAAAAAGTTGGGGACTACCTGTACTTTGGCTTGCTTTTGAGTTACAGTTTTTAGAATCATTCCTCCCATTGGTATAATTTAATTCACAAAGTTAAAAATCATTTTGATGTGTTTTTAAAAGAATACACCTCACTTTTGGCCTACAATAAATGTGGGAAAGAACTTTAGGAAAAACAATTCAGCTGAACTGAAGACTTTTTTAAAAAGGCAACACTTCATACCATCCAATGATGTTACTTTATGTCTGCCCTTGCATGTGTGTGTGTGTGTACAACAAACATACACATAAACATATGTACACAGAATCATGAAATCAAATATCCATTTCCATTCTGCTACTACTTAAATCTTAAAATTGAATAAAATGGCAGTGAATCCCTTTGTTATATTTCATGCTAAAACAGGAGTATTCTATACCCAATTCCTCAGGGACAAATTTGTACCAGAAATGGAAACACAACACTTGTTAATCATTTACCCAGGATCTACAGCAAGGGTCCCTAACCCCAGGGCCGTGGACCGGTACCACTCTGTGGCCTATTAGGACCGGGGCCACACAAGCAGCGGGCCACTGAACGAAGCTTCATCTGAACGGGATCTAGGTTGCACGCCAAACCACGCCTCCCCCAGTTCATGGAAAAACTGTCTTCCACGAAACCAGTCCCTGGGGCCAGAAAGATTGGGGATCGCTGATCTACAGTTATAATTGTAACTTTGTGAATGGACCAATATTTCAGTCCTTACAATGCTCAAAGAATTCAATAGTACGTATGTCTGACAGCATTATAAAGTAAGAACATCATGATAAAGATAGCCACGTTTATGATTTCTTAAAATGATAAATTTGCATAGAGAAGCTTCCAAAGTCAAGCAATTAAACTAAATGAATCCTGATATCCAATATGTATATTAAACCTGCGCACACTTCAAAAATGACTTTAGTGTTTCACATCTCAATGCCATTCTGCTCTTTAAAGCTTTAAAGCAACATACCTTTTTTTCAGGCTTTCATGACAGTATAAAAAATGTTTCCATAAACGTGTGTGTGTTAATTTTATTGAGTGTGATCCTTAAACCAGCAACATCTTCCAGGATGCTAGTAGTACTAATGCTCATTAATATTATGTTAAGATTAATATTAACTCAGCATAGGTGGTTATGTCCAGGCATTCCAGAGTTATGAGGGGTCTTTGACGCTCTCTGAATTTGGTTGTTTTCTTGCAGACATTTCATTATCCAAACTAGATAACATCATCAGGGCTAGTCACAACCATGACTCAGAGCATCAAGGACCCCTCATTTCAATCCCAATTACAAATATTCTCCTTTATTGGGTCTCCAAAGTTAAAATTCTACATAAAAATTTGAGAAGAAAAGTTAAGTTTTCAATACATAATTAAGTATGATATTTGAACAAATGTTTCTTTTAGGATTTAAGATTACCGTATTTTTCGGAGTATAAGACGCATCGAAGTATAAGACGCACCTTAGTTTTGGGGGAGGAAAACAAGGAAAAAAGGCCTCTGCCTCCCAGACTTAAATGTAGTCACACTAACTCTTCCCAATTATTTAAATAGATCTACTCCACGGTAACTAAACACTAATACTAAACAGGACACTGTTACATTTCATACTATACTTGTATAGAGCTGTTAAAATTAATTAAAATTTTTGGAAGTATACATTCTCTATTATTTAAAAGAAGATACAATAGTATTGGGCCTCTTCAGAGCAAGCATTTATTTTAAAAAGCTTCTTTATTTTGTTAAGTTGTCTAGATTTACAGGGATCTCCAACCTTGGCAACTTTAAGACTTGTGGACTTCAACTCCCAGAATTCCACAGCCAGCAAAGCTAACAAAGCTGGCTGTTGAATTCTGGGAGTTGAAGTCTACAAGTCTTAAAGTTGCCAAGGTTGGAGACCCCTGGCTCTAGAACAATAATAAAGCAGTCTTTAAAAAATAAGTAATAATTTGAACATACTACAGACATTTATAGTTATTCACTTACCCCTTTGCAGCCAGTTCAGCAAAAATAAAAACCTGCGTGTCTCTCCCAGCTATTTGCCTCTTTGCAGTTTCAGTTTCATTTTAGCACGTGGTAAACCTAATCAGCTGTTCGTCGGGAAACTGCTACTGACTTGCTTGGCTTTACAGGCTCTTCCCTCTTTCCTGCAAGCAGGTAAATTGCTGGAAGACAGAGGCCAAAGGGTGGGAGTGGCTGGGTGGGTGGGCTGCATTCCCCCTCTTTTGGGGGTGGGCTGCATACCCCCTCTTTTGGGGGGTAAAAAGGTGTGTCTTATACTCCGAAAAATACGGTATATAGTTTTCATTTTGAATTATCACGAAGATTGATTCACTATATTGACTTCCAAATTTGGACCCAAGTAGCTGATACTACTGAACCAATACAACTTTGCTTTATAGACTTAGTGACTTGGATTTTATTCCACCTATTGAATACTAATGTCTGTAAACTACTGGAGTTTGGAACAAGTGCCTTTCAAATATTCATTCATTTTGAAAATGTCTTAGTACAAATAAATCACAAGAAGCTTTACTTTAACAGACGATCTAACAGTAGGCTTATTTTCAGCATTTCTACTCGACTCTGGTCATTAAATACTGAAAACACATTTTTATAAAGTTATGAAACAAATCATTTACTTTTTTAAAAAAGTTAGGCAAAAAGTATAGACACATAATTACAAATGTTAAAAATCTGGCATTGCTCCAGTATTCTGTGCAAGACAAATGGCATCAGAGACAAATTATGCACCAAGATAGAGAAAAGCCACTGTTCATAATTTTAAAAAAATCGTATGTGAAGGTTATTATCCATTCCAAACAGCTGAGAAGTAATAGCCATCTTTTTTTCCTTATCTTTTTTTCCTTAATCAGTGTATTGCAAATTCCCTTATTTATTGCTTTAAATGAAACTCTCTCGTGTTAAGTTCTAGTTTTCCTTTTATCTTCAAAAAGACTCTTCAACATGTACACCTGAACAGCTGACACTATAATCATTACCGCCAGGTTGACCACGGACCAGAAGTTTACCCTGTCATAATTGCTTTCTTGTATATTTCTATCACGAGCTTCAAATGCTTTGAGCAGGTTTTGAATCTGAATGCTTTTGCCAAGCCGAGCCTTCACACTGTTGACAGATTCCTAGTAAAAAAACAAAAACACAACCACCACTAGTTTTAAAACCAAATATTTTTTTAAAGAAAAAAATAGAACAAAGAAATCTGAAAATTACTCCTAGTGTTGACATTGTGAGATCATGCTCCATTCCTCCTTTCCACAGGCCATTGTGCCTAGCTACAATGGTCTGGTCAAAAAGTATTTTATTCACATAGGCAGTTGAAAGGACTCTTCAGCTTTTCATATACTATATACTACTAAAATATTGGAAGACCACAAATCATCCTCTTTCAGCCAGATTTGTTCAGCTAAAAATTCCTTTGATCTCAATGTTCTCTAAAACGGGGGTCTCCAACCTTGGTAACTTTAAGACTTGTGGACTTCAACTCCCAGAATTCCTCAGCCAGCTTTGTTAGCTTTGCTGGCTGTGGAATTCTGGGAGTTGAAGTCCACAAGTCTTAAAGTTGCCAAGGTTGGAGACTCCTGCTAAGATGAATAGTTTTTTTTTTTTTACTTTAGCATTCTCAATACTCCTGATACACCAGTCTTTATGTTTGTAAATACAGGTAGTCCTCGAGTTATGACCACAATTGAGCCCAAAATTTATGTTGCTAAGTGAGAAATTTGTTAAGTGAGTTTTGCCCCAATTTATGACTGCCACATTTGTTAAGCGAATCACTGACGTTGTTAGTAACATGGTTGTTAGGTGAATCTGGCTTCCCCATTGACTTTGCTTGTCAGAAGGTTGCAAAACGTGATCACATGAACTCAGGACACTGCAACCGTCATAAATATGAACCAATTGTCAAACATCTGAATATAAATCACGTGACTATAGAGATGCTGCAAAAGTCATAAGTGTGAAAAATGGTCATGTCGGTTTTTTTCCAGTGTCGTAACTTTGAATGGTCACTAAATGAACTGTTGTAAGTCGAGGACTACCTGTATACTATTCCAGTGTTGCTATTCCAAGCATGTATACCCTCCTTCTCTCATTCTTCCATCACAGAGAAAAAGAGAAGTTTTCAAAACATTCTGAATTTGAGCCATTTTGAATCCTAATAGAAATACACACAATACTGTGTGTGTTACATGAGGTAGATGTTAATGTAATCAATAGGGATAGATGTGCAATAGCTGCTACATTGTCCTATTGGCAATCCAATTTTGATTCTGTGAAAAAGAGAACAAACACATTTTAAGTACCAGCAGTCATAGATTCCACAAGAGCTGGCTATGTTACATACCAGAATATCTTCTAACTTCATATCCAGAAGCTCTGTTCCAGTTGTATATTTTTCCCAATCATCTTCTTCTTCGCCCATGTTATCTAAGATCAGTTCAAAGAAAATCACTTTCTCTGATAGGGTGCTAAATGTGTTGTCAAAGCAGAACATGTAATCACCTTCCTCTGTCTCCACTCTGTTAACATAAGACACTGCACTTTAATACACTGTATAGGCAGTTATA
This sequence comes from Diadophis punctatus similis, assembly GCA_023053685.1. NCBI lineage: Eukaryota > Metazoa > Chordata > Lepidosauria > Squamata > Dipsadidae > Diadophis > Diadophis punctatus. The sequence continues at coordinate 76,242,527 of JALIGW010000003.1, read as the reverse complement.
TTACTTTCAAGTCTCTTAATGACAATACTCTGAAACTTTAAAAGGATACAGATAATGTTACATCTTCTAAACTGCTGCAGCCCCTTGGGTCACTAGAAATTTGCAGGGATGCTGTGTAATACTTTAAATTGTTGAGGAAAAGAGCAATATTTAACATTTGTTGGACATTGGCTTAATATTGCTGTTACCCTCAAACATTTAAAATATCCCATAGCACCTTTGTGAGTTCACCATTTCTTTTAAACCCATGGTTCCCAAACTGTTATAACACAGCATGCCGTGAAAGACACTAAAGACACCGTGAAGCAAAAAAAACTTTGGGAACTTCCAACCTAGCATATTTCAGCTGCAGAAAGACAAGATTTTAAGTACTGTATTTTTCGGAGTATAAGACGCACCTTTTTACCCCCCAAAAGAGGGTGAAAACTTGGGTGCGTCTTATATACTGAATGTAGCCCCACCCAGCCACCCCCACCCTTTGGCCTCTGCCTCCCAGCAATTTACCTCCTTGCAGCAAACAGAACAGAGCCTGTTAAGCCAAGCAACTGACCCGCAGCTGATTGAGGCTTGCAGGCAGGCCCATGTGCTAAAATGAAAGTGAAACTAAAACTGCAAGGAGGCAAATTGCTAGGAGAGGCAGAGGCAGAATTTTATTTTCTTGTGCTAATCAATTGCTGAAACTGGATGCAAGAAGCTAAGTCAATAACTATAAATGTCTATAGAATGTTCAAATTATTAGACTTATTTTTTTAAAGACCGCTTTATTATTGTTCTAGACAACAAAATGAAACTTTTTAAAATAAATGCTTGATCTGAAGAGGCCCAGTACTATTGTATCTTCTTTTAAATAGCAGAGAATAATGTATACTTCAAAAAAGCCACATCAATTTTAACAACATCTGTACAAGTATAATCTGAAATACAACATTGTCCTGTTTAGTATTAAGATAAGGCAGCTGAGTTAAACCCTGACTTAGTCATGTTTGGAGTAGATCTATTTAAATAATTGGGAGGAGTTAGTGTGACCACATTTAAGAAAACTTTCTGGCATTAATATACTGCCATAATGTACATTTCTCCAATTCTTTGCTATTTCTATGGGTCAGGCACACATGCACAGAAATACACAGCAAACAGTGCATATCATCTGTACTGTTTGCTGGGAGGCAGAGGCAGAATTTTCCCCCCTTGTTTTCCTCCCCCAAAACTAAGGTGCATCTTATACTCTGGTGTGTCTTATACTCCGAAAAATAGGGTAATCTCCCTTTCCATAGCAGTTCCCTACACCTTGTTTTATATCTTTCAAAAAGATCTCACCATCTTTTAGACGATTTGGGGGAGGGATGTACAGCAAAGATGGCTCAACCCTTCTGTGAATTTTCTTTTTTAAAACTCAGGATGTGCCAAGTGAGTCTTTTATCATTTTTAAACTTACGTATGGACACCATCTGATTTTCTCTGTTCAAAAACTATGGTTTCATGTTTTGGCGATACGAGATGAAAATCCACATCTAAACCTGCTCCGTCTAGTACCTAAGAATGCAACAAAGATAGAAATTAAACCAGAACTCATCAACTTAAGAAATGAGCAAATGAGGCTTTTATAAACCGGTCTTAAAGTGAACAAAGTGATATAAGTCTGTGAACCAGACATGGAAGCTATTGGGGACATCTAATTTATTTAGTAAGGGAGAACTGCAGACATAGCTGAGAATAGTATATCAAAATATTATTTAATAGATTAGATAAACATGGTTCAAGATTTTGTGAAAGCAACAGCATTTTTACTCTAGCATTTACTTGTTCTTCATGTTACGAAGAACAATAGCAGCATTCTTCTTTACAAAAAAAAAACCCCTATCATTACACAAAGATGCTTATTCCATGGTTGGCAACTATGCCACTCAGGCACTTAGCACCTTCTGTTTGTATAACCCAAGTCACCTTGAGATGGACGGCATATACATTTTATGTACACACATATAAAAATAATCTCTCCTTCCCAATAATGAAAAGGAAATTCAAAAGAATACTAATATGGAGAGGTAATTTGAAATTAACTTTCTAGCAACCTTGAGTAGTATTGATCTACAAATTCATTTGTTTTGCCATTAATAAATCATGCTCCATAAAATACAGAATAGAACAGCAGCACACATAAGCAATAAGCAACAAGTCATTCCATACCAATGGAGAAGAAACTGCTCATATCCAATGTAGTCAAATTTTCATTTAAACTACCTATTCATCTGTCAAGTTAGTTCATTTTAGGCTTATTTGGCTTTCACAATCTGAATACACTGCAGAATTTTGTTATGTAGACTTGTCATCTGAAAACCAGTTTGATCAAGCTGTGTCACTGATATTTAGCTAGTCTGTTTGCTCTGTAAAACAAACACGAACTACCACATTCCCTCAACCTAGACTAGCCATCGCATGGACATACAGGACTCTCAGGTTCCTAGCAAGCATGGCCAATAGTCAAACTAGAAGAAATGATGGCACATGTAACCTATTCATCTGGAATGTACCAAGTTGGGGAAGGCTAGATGATGGCCAGAGATGTGAATGCTTCACTGCAAATAATTTTTCCAAAGCACCTGAAGGCCAGACAAAGAATAATGGATGGAAACTGATCAAGGAGAGATTCACCCTAGAAATAAGAAGAAATATTATGACAGTGAGAACAATCAACCAATGAAACAGCTTGCCTTCAGAAGTTGTGGGAGCTTCATCACTGGAAGCTTTCAATAAGAGACTGGACTGCCATCTGTCAGAAATGGTTTCCTGCTTGGGCCAGGGTGGTGGTGGTGGTGGTGGTGTTGGACTAGATGAGCTACAACAGAGGTCTTGGCAACTTTAAGACTTATGGACTTCAACTCCCAGAATTCTGGGAGTTGGAAGTCCACAAATCTTAAAGTTGCCAAGTTTGGGGACCCCTGACCTACAAGGTCCCTTCCAACTCTGTTATTCTATTCTGTTATATAATAAAGACGAATAGGTGCCAAACATTTGACTTGCAACTTTTAAATTAAATCCAAGACAAAAACAGAGAACCTGGCAAAAACCGATTATATTCACATAATCACATTGCGTTTCTGCAGTTATGAATACAAGGTTTGTGCCCTGCCTATTGCCATGTGAATCTGGGCACAGTGACCAATACTTTACGTCACTTCTTTCTAAGAGCCGAAAATAAGTGTGCAGTGTAAGAGGAAACCGCAGATTTGAACTTTTTCCAGGACAAGTGTCTTTGAAGCGCATACTTCCTCTTTAGCAGGGGGATATTTTTCCTTTTGCGGGTTAAATCAAAAGTTTGCTCTCTTTCCTTCTTGGATGTATCTACCGATTCTTGGAAAAACTCGGGCACTGAACTTCAAGCTGGGCACCGATGCCCCTTTGGCTACCACGATTTCATATATAGGCGATCCCCGATCTTCCACCACCTTCCCTCCTCACCTGGAATTCGATCTCCAACGTGGCCTCTTTCTTCATGGTCTGGAAGAAGCACTCCTTCCGGCCGGCGGGTAACGTGAAGGTGAAGTCGCTGTCTAGAGAAGCAACAAACCCCAAAACTCCAGGCGGTGGGGGAAGCAGCAGCAGCAGCAGCAACGGGACGAAGGCTAGCAAACGCTGCCCGGTCGCCGTCCTCATCCTCAAAAGCTCCGCAAATGGGGCAAGTCCTGAAACCGCAAGATCGCAACTCGCGCCACCTCTAACGAGGGCTAGTCTCACACGCGTCGGGACGTGCAGGGTTAGGACGGAGGGGCGGGGGTTAATAAGAGAAAGAATACCCACAATACACAGCCCGAGGAGGCGTTAAGAAAGATACACCCTTTTTTAAAAGGTCGGTCGAGCTCTTAAAAAGGCGGGGCTTTTAAAGGGCTGGGTTTGCAAGGCACGGTGGGGAATGTAGTCCGCCCTGCGTTCAAATGAGAGCGGGGAGCGGAAAGAAGGAGAGCCGGAGGACTACCACTCCCGAGGGCGCCAGGAGCCCGAGACAACGAACCAATAGACGGCGACCGCTTCCTTTTAAGCGTCTTCTATTCGCGGACTTTTTTTTTTTAACCTTCGATCCTGCGCGGTTAGAACGAGTTAGTTCCCAGGGCCGCGAATTGAACAGGAAAAGTAAAGCGTTACGCTGACTCCTTATATATATATATATATATTTAAAAACCGTGGAGGGAGGGGGGGTAAGAAAGGGATTTGTTTTTGGTGGGAGTGTCAATTCGAGCCTATGTAAAGGCTCTAAAGGTTACTTTGGTGACGTTGCTCCCAACTGTCAATCCGAGGTTTTGTTTTTTTTAAATTTTTGGGTCACTGTAATGCGGCTCTTAATAGACTTCAATGGGGGCACAAGGAGTGCTCCCTGCACGAGGAGGGAGGGAGGAGAAAGTATAAGTTGCTAAGCAACGGAAAGCTTGTGGCCTGGAACCCGCGTGGTCCAGGCGGTTCAGGAGCTGAGGGAGAGAAGGTGGCGGTCCCTCTGAAGGGGGGGGGGGGATTTATTTATTCGTTTTATTTTATTTTCACATTTTTCTGAACCTCCCATTTCTCCGAGCGTTACTCTTACCTGGAGCGCTGAGAGAAAACATGAAATTACATAGAAGTGAGGGAGGAGGAATATTGAGCGTCTCGGCCGGTTGCTGGTGGCGGAACTGAATTTCGGGAATAAAGACGAGGCGGTAAAGAAGCCCTTCTTTGGGGGGGGGGGGAGAAGCGCCATTGCGATGCGATAGGAAGGATAATTGGATCTGGTTCAGACTGATTGTGTTATATCGAGCTAGAGCAGTGTTAGGGGTTTTTTTCTCTCACGACCCTTTCGGTGTAAAAAAAAATGAGCCCAAAATAGCTTCTGTTTTTATAGAATAGAATAGAATTCTTTATTGGCCAAGTGTGATTGGACACACAAGGAATTTGTCTTTGGTACATATGCTCTCAGTGTACATAAAATAAAAGATACATTCGTCAAGAATGGTTGTCATAGGGTTCAAGTAAGCAATCAGGAAACAATATTAATATAAATCATAAGGATACAAGCAACAAGTTACAGTCATGCAGTCATAAGTGGGAGGAGATGGGTGATAGGAACGATGAGAAAAACTAATAGTAATAGTAATACAGCCTAGTGAATAGTTTGACAGTGGTGAAGGAATTATTTGTTTGTGATGGCGTTCGGGGAAAAAACTGTTCTTGTGTCTTCTGTTTTTATGGTTTACATTTATCAGTATTTGCCATATTAACAATTAAAATGGATGCCTTCATAGAATATTTATTGAATCGTGTAAAAATATTAAGCTGATTAGATATTAATAAATAAAATAGGAAAAATCCTATTAAAAAACACACCAAATAATAGGAAGAGTATCATGGTTTTAAATTTTTGCAAATATCCTCAGTGTCTGGCAAATAATTTTGATATCAAGGACCCCTGAAAGGGTCCTGGAGATCCCTAAGAGTCCTAGGACTATGTAGGAACACTGAGCTAGAGGGATTAATAAGAGCTTCAGGATCCCTTATAATTTGAATGGTATTTTTATGATAATTTTACTAGATTTTTAAAATAGAAATATAAAAACTAACATGAAGTAATAATGAAAATATAAAAGAGTAAAAGGAGAATAAAGCCAAGAGTGCAGAAAGAGAAAAAGAATGCAAAGAAATTATTTCTGAAGAAGTGACTTATGGCCATTTTTCAGAGTTACAATTGTTGCAACCATGGTCATGTGATCAAAATTCATATGTTTGGCAACTGACTCATATTTATGACAGTCACAATGTCCCTGAGTAATGTGACCACCTTTTACTAACTTTTGCCAACCAAAGTCAATGGGGAAACTAGATTGCTTAACAACGGTTACTTAATAGCTGCAGTGATTCACTTAATAAGTGTGGCAAGAAAGATGGTAAGATGAGTTTGGCTTTCTTACATGTCGACCAAACATGATAAAAAGTCCCTTGTTCACATTTTTAGCATAAATTTGAAGTACATCTATACATTTTAGACAATTTTTCCAGTGACAAATGCCATCATCATTTTATAAAATTTCTCTTTAAGTATAACATAATGTGAATTTCAATCCTTTCATCCACATATTCTTGCATTGTTTCATTTGTATATTATAGCCAAACGTTTGTCCCATTTTATCATAAATTCACTTTTTTCTTGTTTCAAATTTAACAAAAGTTTATATATGTTCATCAATTTGTACATAGTTTTGAAAACAGGTTCATTCAGTATAGAGTTAAATAATGTTAACAACATTCACATGTATAAGAGTGTGACATCAATAGTATAAATACATATTAAAATGAGTGATGCCTACTATTCAGAAAACCTAACCCAGTTAAAACTACTGTAATTTTAAAGAACTTTCAAAGGAAAAAGTGGATTCAATTATTAAAAAGTTGTTCAGTAATACCAGATAACAAATAATGTATTTAAATAATATTTAAGTTGCCTTCCTAATAAAGAGACATTAATAAAGCTGAATATGTACTGTAAGTATCAAACTAAACTTAATTGTTCTAGAGAGCTACCTCATTTGGCTGAAATTGACTTGTATTTCCTTCAGTGGTCTAATCAGGAATATCTTGTCTGGATTAAAGCTCAATTTAGCTGTCATCCAGTCCATCACTACCACGAGTCCCAGATTCAGTTCATCAGCATCAAATACCTTGATGATTCTCCTAATAAAGATTTAGAATGAACCCTGAAGATACAGATGTAATTGGAATTTTTACATATATCTGTATCTATGGAATATTAATGTACTAACTTGAAGGAGTATAACATTATAAACAGCATTATCTTGAAAACAACCTCCATGGCATTCAAATCAATACAGTAGAGGCCCTGTGTTGGTTGGATTTCTGTTAACCAGAATATGTGAATTATGCACCCTTTATATTTATGCAGGGCACTTTCTCCTAGTTATTACCTTGTATTCATCATTGGGTATTATTATTCAACTTACAGTATTCCTATAAATTTAAAATGAACATAAATTGAAATTTGTTTCCAAACAACTAATTGTTTGATAGTTATTAATGTTAAGAAACAGTAGTATGAAAGTGGCTGAATGTATTTGTGCAGCTAGAGTTAACATTGCTTTCTGTAATGATGAGAATTAAAAAGCAATTTTTCAAAGTGAAAGATATTACTATTCTCTTTTAGTTATTTATTTCAGACAAATGAATATAAATGGAAACTAACTCATGGGCTTCCAGTGACCAACAGGAAGATGTGGAAGATTTGCTTGCTAACATTGTAGCATTAAGAGGTCATCTAAAGAAAACAGAAAAAACTTTACAAGACTTGGGAGAACAGCTTTATAGGTATAACTGTATGGAACTAAAGTTACTGTTACTGATATGCTTATTTACATTGTGTTTATATCCTAACTTTGAGATGTTCTGTCAGAATTATTAGTGTAAAAAATTGAAGTAATATGTTTCTTTTATTTTTGTTTTTCCAGTAATAATAATTCACATAATTCTGAACCTGGCATTCCTGACAATGAGCTTGAAATTTTAACACTGAAAGATCTGGTTGATCCTTCTGAATTACAGAATAATACTGTGAGCAAAATGTCTTGGCATAACAGTCATTCTTCAAGGAAACCCAGGAGCAAAGTAATTATTTGAGAATTTGCTCATTTCTAGCAGTATGCCTACATTACCTTTGGTTTATCCCAAATCCTGATACTGTTGATCCTAAAAATTAAAAATGAACAACATTTGTGTTTATTACAAATGCTTTTTTTTGTAGACATATTCACTGGCTTTTGATAAGAGCATGGAAGAGGAAAATGAACTTCTAAGGGACAAACTGAATGTAGTCCGTGAAAACAATGCTTCATTAATTTCTCAGAACCACAAACTAATGAATGAAATTGAAACTATAAAGTTTGAACTGAACCAGGCACGAGCACAAGTAGGTATCTTAAAAAGCATGTTTATTACCTGCTATATTGTTAATTATACCCTATAATATTCTCCTTTATGTTGAATTGTAATATGTAATGTTTTTATGTTAGCACTTATGAATATTTAGGTGCATTTTTAAATATTACTTTGGCTCAGATTTGGAGGAGTGAATTTTGAAGTGGCATAATGATGTATCTTTACTCTATTAAAACCATTGTTCCATATTACATAAAGAAAGAAGCTACTTGGTTTTATGGACTATAAAAATTGATGTGTCTCTTTCACACATTACATTTTAAGTGCCCACAGCAATATTAGATCACCAAAAATCAGTCCTAATCTTGCAACATTTTATAGCCTTGTTTTGTGCTATAACTGTCAATGTTTAAGTATATCGTTAAGTGAAAAAAGACAAATAGTCTTCATATAATATTTTTATTTCTATTGTGTTATTGACTAACTTAAAGTATCATGCTATGTGCAGATTAAAAATATTGGAAATTAGTAAAGAAATACTCTATTTGGTAATTATTGAAGTTATTTGCCTACTGGAAGTAGCAAAAAAATAGATTGAAAAAAGAAGTTTGTAATCAAATAAGTGTACAAATGATCTATTAAAAAGAACAATAATGGATTCTTCCATTTTACCTTATTTTTCCAGATATCTTTCCTGGAATCTAATTTGGGTACACGTTCAGTCCATATTCCAGTATTGGAAGAACGGATAGCAAACTTGGAAGCAGATGTTCAAGCTCAGGATAGACTTCTAAAGTAATTATTGTTTAAATTAATTTTTATAATTCGCAAGGTTGGTTCATTCACTATTTTCCATTTGGAGCTTGGTTCACTCATTTCATATTGAGATGAATGTGTATACGCTGTATTAAGTTGCAGTTTCCTTTCTGAAAATAAGGTATGCTCTAGTCTAGACCCTCCAGTTTTGGGAATTCTTTATCTCTCCTTTATCTCTTGTTCTGAATGGGGTTGCACTACACCAAACAGAGCCAGAGCAAATTTGGGGATCCTCCTAAACTTATAGCTCCTGTTTGAGGACCAGATAGCAACTGTGACCAGGTCAGTCTTTGCAGAGCTTTGTGTTATGTGCCAGTTTCACCCTTTCCTTGGATGGGAGTCTCTCCTCACTGTCACTCACAGCTTGGTCATCTTCTGGATAGACTATTCTATAGTCCATTGGAATCTGTTAATTAGCATTCTTGAGATACTTGTATCTGTATTGATGGGTTTGTCTATGTTTGCTTGTTTTAATTTCAATTACCAATTGTCTACTTATTTTCTATTGGGGAAGGGTTCGTGTTTTTTTAATTATTATTGTTGTTAGCTGCCAGAGTCTTTCGTTTGAAGTGAGTAATGATAGTGAATGTACAAATTAATGAATGAATGTTCTACCCCTTCCTAACCTCCTAGAATTTGAATACAGGTAGTCCTTGACTTATGATAGCAACTGGGATTGGAATTTCCATTGGTAAATGATGTCATAAAGTGCAATAGTATCGCTTAGCAATTGCAATCCCTGAGTCCTGGTTGTCATCATTAAGTGAATACCTTGGTCGTTAGGCAATGCAACTTCCTGCTGGCTTCCCATAATCAAAGTCAGTGGTGAATCCAGCAGGAAATTGCAAGTCCACGTCCACAGATAAGTGGGAAGGAGTGAGGGGGTGCATGGAAGTGCGGAGATGGGTAAGGAATATACATGAGATCCGCTGCATGGCATGGCAAGAGTGTGTAAGTGCACAAGCGGTGTGCAAAAGGCATAAATCAAGAGAGAGTGTGACAGGCATGGTGTGGATTAGGGAGTGTGAGGATGCACACGAGTTGTGTGAATTGGGCAAAGTATACAAGGTGGTGTGCAAGAGGCAAGGCACTGACAGGGTTGGGAGAGTGCAAGGAGGTGTGTAATAGGTGTCACTCAATTGAGAAGGGTACACAAAGGTATGTGACAGGCACCATGCAGGTCGAGGGTGCCCGGGGATATGGGTTGGGATGGGTTTGCAGGGGTGTGTGAGTGGGTGGTGTAAATGCAGAGTGACTTGGCAGAGAGTACATGAATGGGAGAAACTTACCCAGTGACCTGCAAGCTTCCCTGCTGACTTCCTCATTGTCTTTTTGGAGAAGTTGGTAGGGAAGATGACAAATAGCGATCATATTTTTGCAGCAGATCATGATCATTTGACCACAGAAAGGAATAGAATAGAATAAAACTTTAATGTCCCTTTAAATGTACACTAATCAGCATATATTAAAATGAAATTTCATTGCATTCAGCTCTGAAAAGATAAGCATTATGTATATACTGTACCCAATACATAACATATATGACAGAGAGAAACATCACAGTCTAGTTCGAATGTATAATATACATGACAATAAATAAATAAATGCTGGGATTGGCAGAACTCTGAGGACCACTCTTAACCACTATTCATTCAGTGCCATCATTCCTTGGAACAGTCGCTGGCCTAATAGTTGTAGATCAACGAATCCTGGTAAATAATGTTCTGATCTTTAGTGCAGGGGTCCCCAACCCCCGGGCCACAGGCCACTACCGGGCTTTGAGCCGTTTGGGCCATGGAAGTGACGGGGCCTAGGGGGAGGGCCTTCTCTGTGGGGGGCCCTGCTCTCTGGAACCAACTCCCCCCCAGAGATACGAATTGTCCCCACCTTGCTGGCCTTCCGAAAAGCCGTGAAGACATGGCTCTTCCGGCAGGCGGGGTTTTGAGACAATTTCATCTTGGTCTCCCCTATGTATGTAAGATTTTGTATGCCTTTTAAATGTATTTTAAATGTATTTTAAATTGTATTGTTTAGTGATTCTTCAAATGTTGTACGCCGCCCTGAGTCCCCAGGTAGTAGGGCGACATATAAGAATCCTAAATAAATAAATAAATAAATAAATAAATAAATAAATAAATAAATAAATAAATAAATAAATAGTCCACATGCATCCCCACTTCCAGTGGACAAGGGCATGTGCACATGCTCCATTTGTGCGAGCAGCAGTCGCACATGCCTGTCACTCGCATGGAACCATCCACCTACCCCGCTGAGCCAGAAAGGTTGGGAGGCTCTGCCTTAGTGTACATTACTCTGGCCATTTATTTCAAATTTCTATACTGAAAATATGATTGGAATTGGGGAGATGAGAATGCTTTCCAGCTGTTAATATCTTTGCTATAAGTAAACTTACCATATTGTTTTAAAATCTGTATTTTAGAGATACAGAAGATAAGTTAGAAGAAAACCAGAAAATGCTAATGGAAAAAGAATATGATTTGCAGAAATTAAAGGAGGATTATAGAAAAATGAAGCATGATTTAATTGGATGGTCCAAACAAGGGAAGAGGTGACAAATTACATGCATTACATGTGTTTAATTCTGAAATCTTGACAATATACATTTTTGCTGTAGAATAATTTTTAATATGTTCAATATTTTTAAAACAAAGTAGCATTCAGCAGTATTGCTGCATGTCATATATATGTTTGAGTGCATATTGAATATATATATATAAACAAAATCAGCAGGTTGTACTGGTTTTTGAACCAATAAAAATTCCTTGAGGCTGGCAAAATCAAGTACATTGAAGTCAAGAAAGTTAGTAGTGAATACATCATGAGAGTGAAGAGCTTAAAATCCAAACTCAGTGAAGGAAATACCATCAAGGAAATTAACATTTGGGCAATTCCAGTCATTAGATACACAGCTGGAATAATGGGCTGGACTCTGCTTAAGTTTACAGTTGTTATGATTGGTGGGATTACTGGGTATTTTAATGAAATGGCTGCTGCTAAGTAACAACTGGGGGAGTTGCAGAAACTGATCTTTCTGCAGAGACATTGAAATAGCCCTTCTGTTTCTCTTTCTCTTGTTTATAGTTTCAAAGTTGTTATATAAAGAAAGCCATGATGTAAAGCATGTAGAAACGGAGGATTCTTATTCAGGCCTACATTTTAAATACTATAGGTACTGGTTTAAACGTGCAGAGTGTTAAAGAACACTGGGTTCTTTGTTTTCTACATCTAACTATTGCATCTGCAAAACTGTTATTGGCATGGAAATAAATGGTAGTGTCTCACTTGTACAATTCTTTAGTTGGAGAGAGGAAATAATATCTGACATTTCCAATTTGCATGCATTTGAGCCTTTACTTTCAGACTTAAATTTATTGGCTTGAAAATAGATGTAGAAAATTATCAGTCCATTTACGCTGTTGCTCTATTTTAGTGGTTGAGCATATTCTATAACTACTCAGACTGAAGTTTGCTGGTGTGCTCTGAGCCACATTCAAAATTTACTTATTTATTAAATTTATATGCTGCCCATCCTGCTATTAAGCGACTTTGGGAGGTTTACAAAATGTTCTTGCATCAATAGATCTGCTTATGAAGGAATGTTTGACCAAAGCTAAATTTATTCTTAATTTCTCATGAAAAACATGTAATTCGGATTCCTTGACATTTTGAAGGTCTTTATGTAAACCTTTTTAAAACTGAGGTATGTTTGAATGATACCCAACAAATACGTAGTCTCTGTTGTTCAGTTATTTTCTTTTTGTTGATGAACCATTTTTATACCTCTTTAAACTGAGCTGCTATTTTCATTTAAAGAACTGAACAGCAAAGAAATGAAGCACTGTATAATGCGGAGGAGTTGACAAGAACATTTAAACAATATAAAGAGAAAATAACTAATAAACTGGAAAAGGTAAGAAAAGACTCCCAAGATATTTATTAGAACATTTTATATACCATGAAGCTATGAATTCAACTATTAGTTCTAAAACTAAAGTCACTACTGTTGTTTAATATGTTTTTGCCTGTACCATGATAGCATCTTAGCCAATAAAAATCAGATTTATTGTATATCAGAAATATAATTCCTTGCTGTTAAAAGGTTTGGAGGATAGACAGAATGTAATGGTAGTTTATAAGAATTTAGAAGGATACAGATTTACCCAGGAAAAAGTCTATTTGTCCTAAATGAGCTGATAATTCAATAGACATGCATATGATTGCATTATTTTTATTTATTTATTTACCTCATTTGCATACTACCCAATCACCAAACTCTAGAAAACTAAATCATAAAATAATACCTGCAAAGAAAGAAACAAAAATAACCCAAATTACACAGTCCTCAACTTACAATCATTCATTTAGCAACTGTTCAAAGTTACAATGGCACTGAAAAAAATGACTAACAACTGATCCTTGCATTTCCAACCATTGCATCATTCCAGCGATCACATGATCTAGGTGCTTGGCCGACTGATTTCTGCCTTATTTTATTATTTGATAAATAGTGGGTTGATTGGTTCTGAATATTTTTCTTTTATTCAGGTCCAAGTTGAAGAACAAATTTTAGAAAAAAAGTTAATAAACTGTGTAAATGAAAAGGAGAAGTTGCTCACACAATGTAATGCCTATAAAAGTGAGCTTGAAAACATAAAAGATCAATTGAGGTAAGGGTCTATGCTAGATTTTGGCATTTAAACATAGAATTGCTTTTATGATCATGAAGTCTTCTGATATTTGATAATGGTTAATGAAAATAGTTGTAGGTACCATTCAAGCCTTATAATGCACATTTTGTCCAGAATATAGTTTTAATATTAATGGTAACTGGATTCTTCACATTCTTGTGTATTATTATGTATTCCACAGACGAAGTTTTAGATTTTGAAATATTAACATTAGATTATAATAGATTGTGAGAGCCAGTTTGATTTAGTGGTTAAGGCATCAGGCTAGAAATTGGGAAGTTGTGAGTTCTAGTCCTGCTTTAGGCACAATGCCAGCTGGATGACCTTGAGCCAGTCAGTCTCTCTCAGCCTTTGGAACCAGGCATTGGCAAGCCACTTCTGAAATCTTTCCCAAAAAACTGCAGGGACTTGTCCAGGCAATAACCAGGAGTTACGATTGACTTAAAGGCACACACAAATAAGTATCTATTGCCATGTCTGGTGGCAATAAATATCTTAAGCCAAAAGCTTTTGAAAATGGAAAAATCACTGAACAACCTTTTATAATATAATATGCAATTGGTTTATTGCAAAGTTTGAGGGAATTGTTATTTTTTTCTGGATTTCAAGAGTGAGATTTAAATCTTCCTCCATTTCAATTTGAAACTCCATTTCTTACACACTGACAAATGCTTCTAATAATAAAGTTGTTCCTAAATAGGTATATGGAGCTATTTTTTTCAGAGGCATGAGAGAGCGACGATGGACTATCTCATTATAAACCTGATTTATTATTGAGTTTATGTGGGGGGGGGGACTCTATCTAGAACCACAGGGTACCACTTTGTAGTTGTTCATGGCAGGCCTTGTGTAAAGTGACACCTATATTTTGGAATGTTATCTCTCCTGAAATTTGTGAGATAAATTGTTATATCTGTTATATCTTATAGGCATCTGTTGGAGATTTATCCCTTTTGTCAGGTCTTTTTAATATAAAAGCTAGCTTAATATTTTTCCCATTTTCATTTCGCTTTTTCTCTTATTGTATAGTTTATATTGTTTTAATTCATACTTTTTATAGTATATTTTACGTTTTCTCAATCACATTGGATGCTTTGGTATAAAAAGTGATATATAGTTAGCGCGCACACACACACACACACACACACACACACACACACACCATGGTCACATGACTGCACTTTGTAACTTTCAGAAAAAAGGGTTCACTTAACTATTGCGGATTCACTTAATGACCACTACAAAAAATGTCGTAAAATTGGATCTTGGCATGTGGAATGCCTCAACTTACGACTGGAAATCTAGTCCCAATTGTTGTCATAGGTGGAGGACTACCTATAAAATATTCTTAATAATCATTTTGAAAAGGAAAAAACGTGACAGTTAAAATTCAAAACTAATCCCTGGAATCTGGAATTGCTTGATGCCACAAACTAAATGCTGAGAATTGCCCCAATAAGCCCTTGATTTATTGTCCATAGACTTTATGGTTTACAAAAGGATATTACTGTTTTTAGCTGTTAGGTGTATTTTTATAAAACACTACAGAAAACCAAAATATATTATTCTTTGAAGAACTATACTACTGTAAAAGACAAATACATCCAAGTCCGGTCACCATTTAACCTCTTTCTGTCAGTGGGCAATACTGCACAATTTTCTTTGATGCTACAAGTCTCAAAACATAAAATGTTTAAAACTGGTTAGCTTCTGAGAAGATATGGACCATTTAATTTTGTTTATCTGTTTATATACAGTAGATGGATATACAGATAACAATGGTATGTGTGAATGTGTATACATACATAGATACATAAATATCACACATGCACACACATATCAATATTAAAATGGTGATGGGCTTGTGCCAATTTATATAATGGCTTAACTTGTGTATTTTTGTGCCTGAAGACTTCAAGTTGTCAAATATAGATTATTGATACCTAATTGTAATTATTAGTTTTTTATGACAGACTTTAAAAAGTCAGGATGAAGATTTCATATTCCAAAAGATTGTATGTAAATGCACAGCCTGATTTTTAGAATCCACTTTCAAAATAAAATTGTGAATCAAGCAATTATTGTCAAAGAAATCATGTTGACAATAAGGTAATCTTGAAGAACCTGTTTAATTTTGTTTTGCATTTTAGACAATTAACTGAAGAGAACTGTACTGGAATACAAAACCTTAAAACTATGGAAGCAAAAATGTCTGAAGTGGAATTTTTGCTCAAACATTCTCAGCAAAAGAATCAGATCCTTGAAAATAAACTTCAGGAACAAAAAGCAGGACTTCAAGAAAAAAGTGCCATAATAAATGAAAATGAAGATTTAAAAGCACTAATTGCACGACAAAAAGATCAGCTTAACTTATATTGTCAAGAAATCCAACGTTCAAAAATTGAACTGAAAACTTTAGAAAATGTTATTTTTCAGTTGACCCAAAGCTCATCAAAAGAGGTACAATGATTTCTCTGATATTTTTTGAAGGATCTATTAACTGTCTGTGTATATTTGTGTGTCTATACTTTCAAGTCAGCTAGGTCCCTGCAGATTTTTGGCAAGATTTTCAGAAGTGGCTTGCTATTGCCATCTTTTTTAGGATTGAAAACTGGCCAAAGGTCACCTACTCATTTTGTTCCTAAGGCAGGACTAAAATTCACATATTAACAGTGATAAAATGCAAACTCTTCTCTGTATGAATGAAGAGTGTCTTTACCCCTGTATAGAAGAATCCTTCTATATCAGGGGTGGCCAAACCGTGGCGCATGCGCCAAACGTGGCGCATTCCACGATTTCAAGTGGCGCATCTACCGTCGCGTTCCTCAGTATTGTGTCCAGGGCAGCCCGTTCTAAAAGAGATCGTCTCACGAGTTTGAGAAGTTTGAACTCGCGAGACTTTCTCTTTTAGAATGGGCTGCCCTGGACACACTACTGAGGAACGCGACGGAACAAGTCCCAGGTAGGACACGCGTCACGCAGCTCTCCCCGCCGCGCGCAGAGCCGAAGGGGTGGTGGGAGGCGAGGAAAGGAAGCGGCCGGCAGAGCCGAAGGGGAGGCTCTGCCAGCTGCCTCCTTTCCTCGCCTCCCACCGCTTTTCGGCTCTGCCGCCGCCACTGCCTCCTCCTTTCCTCGCCTCCCGCGTGCGGAACTTGGCCCCAGCCCGCCGCTCCCCAAAGCCCAGCACCGCAGGTGCCTTCAGGAGCCCTGAAGCTCTGCCGGCAGAGCCGAAGGGGAGGCGGGAGGCGAGGAAAGGAGGCGGCTGGCAGAGCTTCAGGGCTCCTGAAGGCACCTGCGGTGCTGGGCTTTGGGGAGCGGTGGGCTGGGGCCAAGTTCCGCAGGCGGAGGTGCAGGCCTTCCTCCTCTGCGACCGTCCCTCGCCCGGGCCGGAGTGCCTCGCCTTTGCCGCTCCTCCATGCCCGCCTCCCCAGGCGCACTTTCTGCCAGGCGGCTTCAGCAACCGTAAGTAGTGCTTCCTTCGGCGCCCTTCCCCCGCCTGCAGCTTTCCAAGATGTCCATTCGCCTCCTTTGTGTCCCCGGAGCTGCTCTGGGAGGGCTGGCGGGGGGAGCGAGGGAGTGCTTGGCCGGATGCGGCCGCTGCCTGCCCGCCGCCTGTCACCCGAAGCCTCGCTCGCCCCGCCGCCTCGCTCGCCCCGCCGCCCGCCACCTCGCTCGCCCTGCTGCCCGAAGCCTCGCTCGCCTCGCCGCCCGCCGCCCGAAGCCTCGCTCACCCTGCCGCCCGAAGCCTCGCTCGCCCCGCCGCCCGAAGCCTTGCCGCCCGAAGCCTCGCTCGCCCCGCCGCCCGAAGCCTCGCCGCCCGAAGCCTCGCTCGCCCCGCCGCCCGCCGCCTCGCTCGCCCCGCCGCCCGCCGCCTCGCTCGCCCCGCCGCCCGAAGCCTCGCTCGCCTCGCCGCCCGCCACCTCGCTCGCCCCGCCGCCCGAAGCCTCGCTCGCCTTGCCGCCCGCCGCCTCGCTCGCCTCGCCACCCGCCGCCCGAAGCCTCGCTCGCCCCGCCGCCCGCCGCCTCGCTCGCCCCGCCGCCCGAAGCCTCGCTCGCCTCGCCGCCCGCCGCCTCGCTCGCCCTGCTGCCCGCCGCCCGAAGCCTCGCTCGCCTCGCCGCCCGAAGCCTCGCTCGCCCAGCCGCCCGGCCGCCCGGCGCCCAAAGACTCGCCCGCCCGCCCGCCCTCCGATGGAGGGAGCCAAGCTTGGGAACGGAGCCCTGCCTCCCTCCCGCCTCCCCCCCCCACCTGGATGCTGCCATTTGCGTTCTTTTGCCCTCTGCGCATGCGCACAGCGTTCTGCGCATGCGCAGAGGGCAAAACTCAAATGGCGGCATCCAGGCGGGCCCGCCCACCCAGGACGCCTGGGCCAATTGGCGCATGGGACGCTTCAGGTTGGCCACCACTGTTCTATATGAAACCCTTATAATAGCTATTGTTTTATTTTATGGTGGGATTTGGACTGGACTGTAACAGAGGTGATTATACATGATTCCCTATGTTATGGTAACCCAGCCATTGTCTTAGCATATTGCATGACCCAGTTATCACATTAAACCAGTGGCAAATACGTTTCATGAGGTAAGAGTTCATCATATGATGTAAATCCAACCTTGACATCCAAGTTAGGGGACACCCCCCCCCCCCGGTCTTAAATGGGATTTATGAGATGACATATGGGCTCTTGCTTAAAGAGATACATTGTAAAAGCTCCTCTGAATGAATAGAATAACTGCATTTACACATCCTTACCTTGATTAGTTGCTGACCAGTTAAGAAAATATTCAAAATGAATTACTCTAGAACAGCGGTCCCCAACCTTTCCGGCTTTACGGACTCGCAGGGGAGGGAAAGGGAATAGTTCTGCATGAGCAGCAGGCCAGCACATGCACACACATGCAGCTCCATTTGCTGCTCACACAAATGGAGCTTCACACGTGCACACTCACCCACACGTGCTCGACCCACTGCTTCCGCGGCCTGGTTCCAAACATGCTGCGGTCTGGTAGTGGGCCACGACCCAGGGGTTGGGGATCTCTGCTATAGAATGGTCTGTCAGTAGTACACTATGTAGATAAAGAAAGCAATTCCGAACAGGAACTGCTGTGCCATTCTTCTTCTTTCCCCTGATAAAGTGCTTTTGGAAGCATAGTTGCTCCTAATACAGGTAGTCCTTGACTTATCACTACAATTGAGCCCAAAATTTCTGTTGCTAAGTGAGACATTTTTTGAGTGAATTTTGCCCCATTTTATGATCTTTTTTTGCCACAGTTAAGTTCCTCATTGACTTTGCGTCTCAGAAGGTTGCAAAAGGTGATCACATGACCCGAGGACATATTATTGAGGTGCCAAGTGTCTAAATTTTGATCACGTGGCCATGGGGATGCTACAATGGTCGTAAGTGTGAAAAATGGTCATAAGTCACTTTTCTGTGCCATTGTAAATTTCAACAGTCACCAAACAAATGGTTATAAGTCGAGGATTACTTGTAATAGTAGATATTTATGAAGTATTAACTATAGTCCCTTTTTTGCTATAAGAACTACACTAACAATGAGGGAAAGAAAATAAAAAATTGAAATGATGCAGAGTGGACAAAAATATAGGGTATACATTTGTTTTTCCTTCTTTTCACATTTATCTTACATATTTTTTGGAAATATCCTCACAATTTCCCAACATTTTAAATGCTGAGATGGCCTCATCACTCCTGACTTTTCAAAGATCCTTCAAGACAGGTTTACTTGTGAGGTGGCTCCATTATTGTTAACATCCCTCTATCATTGTTTAGTTCTGCTTTTATAGTTTTTTATGTTTTTAATAACTATAATGGTTTTAAGTAATTATTGCTTTATCTAATTTTTAATTGGATTATTGTACACCACCCAGAGTCACTTTCTGTGAGATGTATGGCCATATAAAGTTGAGAAATAAATTGTATCCATGAATGATTTCTCGATTAATAATTAATTATAACCAATTTCTTTTTATATTTGTTTCTGTTTTTGCCCATTTTTAGGATAATCACTCTAATGAAATGTGCAGTAATTGGTCTGAAATAGATAATTTTCTGAAAGAAGAGCTAAGGTATTCTTTTAACTGTAACTTATTAAGGATCAAATAAATTCATTTGAGTTATAAAAAAATAAATCAATTATCATATACTATTTTTCTTAGACAAAAAATTAACTTTCAAGAAACAGGAATTCAGAAATTTCAGACAAAATATATGGCCTGTAAGTTAGGTCAAGATTTATCGGAAGATGATGATGGACAGAAATTGAATGGCCTAGAAATTGAACCAGTAAAACTCAGTGGACATCAGGCAGGTATGTATAATGGTTATATGACCTCAGTAGTGAGGCGCACTTATTTCTACAAATTAAACTGAAAAAAATGTAATTTGTTTCTGGAATACTAGATAGTTGCTTCTCCAATAATCCACATAAAAGTACAATAAATGGATCTTGTGACAAGAATATCCATTATGCTTAAATCTGACTAGCACCACAGTGGTTCAGGAGATGATAAAGCTAAACAGGTCACTTTCTAGACTATATAGAAATGGTAGGTCACTTTTATACTTGATATGGCATTTACTGAAGTATTTTTTTTTCTTTGATACACCATCCCCATGGTCACACAATCAAAATTCAGATGCTTGGCAACTGACTCATATATATGACGGTTGCAGTGTCCCCAGGTCATGTGATCACTTTTTGCAACCTTCTGACAAGCAGAGTCAATGGGGAAGCCAGATTCACTTAACAGTTGTGTTACTAATTTAATAACTGCAGTGATTCACTTAACTAATATGGCAAGAATGGTCGCAAAATGGGGCAAAAATTCACTTAAAATACAAAAAACTTTTTCACTTGGCAACAGAAATTTTGGCCTCAATTGTGGTTGTAAGTCAAGGACTATCTATATGAACAGTTAAGAGAAGTTTCTGTACCAAAATATTATGACTAATGCATCTAAAATATTAGTGCAGATCTAAAAATGGATTCTCAGATTAAAATTACTTAGGTAAAAATGCATAGCTTTACAATATTGTACATTCTAAATTTTTATAAATGTCTAAACATCATTGTCTCATTTTTAAAGGGACAAAGCGCGAACAACTGGAACTTATCAGTAAACAGTTTGAAAAAGAAAAGCAAATATTAAGTAGAAATTTAGAAGAACTACATATTAAACTGGAAAAATCAGAAGAAGAAAGTGCTGTTTTAAAAAACAACATTGCCCAGAGAACTAATCAGTTTCAAACAATACAGGAAGAGCTATTAGAGAAAGCTTCAAAATCATGTCGCTTGGAAAGAGAAGTAAGTTAAAACTAAGAAGTCTGTTCTTCAAGGCTATCTAGTTTAATTTTATTTTTATATGGTGCCTGGGAAGTTCTAAAGCATACATTAATTCCTCTGTAATAATCTACTCTGGCTAGAATTTGCTTGTTGCATCAATACTAAGATCTCCTTTCCTTATGGTTTCTTTCATAGTGATAACTCACATTGGCTTATGATCATTCTCACTATTGAACCAATGAATAGTTAAAGCCTTTTGGATAATTTGTCAGTGTCCGAAGTATGCAATAGCCATTGTAGTATAGTCAATAGCCATTGTAGTATATATATGTTGTACGCCGCCCTGAGTCCCTAGGGAGTAGGGCGGCCTATAAGAATCGCAAAATAAATAAATAAATAGTCCCACAAGCCAAAATCAAATGTAACAGTATATTCTGTCATCATATAAAACAGCAGATACCTATGTACTTCTTGTCCCAGACATGACTGATATTGCTGTTGATTTTATCAAAAATAACAAAAAAGTTACTTTACGGTAAAATGGGCAGCCAGTAAATTTGATAAATAAAATAAATAAAAGGAGAAGTGACATAAGATTATAGGTAAATGGGATGAACTGTGAATGTGAATGGGTTTATGCTTTGCAATTTAAGTATGTATGTATGTATTTTCTTAAATACTCTCAAATACAGCTCATGTTATTTGCCATTACTAATACCCTAAACCATGAAAAAACATATACTGCCATTGGTGCAACCATCTGCACGTATATAGAAGTTACATTATCTATATGTATATATAAATGTATAAAAGTATATCAACCCTTGTTCATTTCAGTTTGTGTCATATTCTTTGTAGATAGCAAGAAAATCCTCCCAGTTTTCCATCCTTGAAAAACAGTTGGAAGAAAAAACTTTTGCTTATGTAACTGCACTTGCAAGAAATACTGAATTGGAACAGGAATTAATGGTAATAGTCTTTTACTCTTTTTTCAATATTTTGAAGTAGAATGAGATACATTAATCTTATATGATGTTAAATTGTGCTAATATGCTTTGTTTTATTCAGAGTATGTTTCTATTATAATTTATAAAAAGCAAAATTCTTTTTTATTTTGTATAAAATTGTGTATCTGATTTTTGCCTATTAATTTTCTAGCTAATATTTTTAGTTACGCTTACACAGTGAGATAATGGTTACCAAAACATCCATATAATTTTTTTCAACTTAATGTCAACTTGTTTTAAAAAAATGTTTTTTTTTCTAGGCAATGAACTCTCAGCTACAAAGCATGGAAAGAAACATCATTGAAGAACAAGATCACTTCTCTATAATGTTAGAAGAAACGAAGTTAATTAATCATGAACAACAGAAGGAGATGGAAAAACAAATTGATTTAGTAAGTCTCAGAGTTGTGTAATATGAATTATTGAAATTAAAATTTCAATTCCCAAATATTTTGGTGAGCTCTTGCACTTAGAAAAGATATACCTCTGCCATATTCTATCTGGGCTTGACTGTATGTAAACAGCTAACAGCATGGCCCTCTGAAAAGTAATTTACATAATATTTCATGCAATAAGTTCTTTGTGGAGCCATACTGTGTGGCTTTTTAAAAATCATGCTACTGCAAATCTCAATAAAAGAATAGCTAATGTTCCAATTGATAGAATATTGTATTATCCAGTGCTTTTTTCCCCATGAATTTCTTGCTACAAGGAACAGTTGCCATGCTATTCTGTTATCAGCAGGCAAACAACAGCTGGCTTCCAGGAAATGCATGTTATCTATTAAAAGACTAGAAAGAGTATGTTCACTCTTCTGAATTACATTATTCCCACAATTCGCATGAGAAAGAGTTTGGATGTAATATAAATGTACAATTTGCCACTGGTACAGAGTGACTTGAATTGTAGTTGCCACCCAGCAACTACTGTTATCCACTTTCCTCTTTCTTTTCAATTCCTGCATGTCTCTTAAGTCTCCAAAGTCAGGAAAAATAATTGGAATAATAATTCTAGAATTTGTTCCCTGCATAGAGAACAGGGTAACAATGCAGTTCTATCATATTGTAGGTATTGCTATTTATGGCTTTTTAATGCTGCTGTTGCTGTATTTATTTATTTATTTATTTACTTACTATTTATTACATTTACGTGCTTCCCATATCATCAGAGACAACTCTGAGTGGCTTACAAACATTTAAACTAATACATATTAGAATAATAAAACAATCAATAAAAATAAACACTGTTAAAGGTGGAAAGGGGTATTGATGATATGTCAACCCATGGTGATAAAAGATCTCACCCAGCAGATTCATGTAGATGTAAAAGAGGAATGCAGAGAGTACCAGTACACCAAAAAGGAGCAGCGGTGGGCTGGATCTCACTCCCTATCAATACTGATTGGGACCAGCCTTGTAGAAAGGAGCCAAACTAGCCCTAAACCCTGTAGACAGCCCAAAAAGATGCCATGGTCAATGATATCAAGGAGAATAATGATGGTTGCACCACCCCAGAGTGCTCTTGCCAGACGTCATCAAGTGCAGCCAATACTGTTCCATAACTGGGCCTGAATCTTTTTTATCCAAGATCCTTTGAAGCTACCAAGCAATTATTTTCTCTACCACTTTTGCTAAAAAGGGAAATTTGGAAACTGGATGAAAATTGTCCAGATAGGTGGTATCAAGAGGGTTTTTTTTAGGAGGGGGCAAACCAGAACTTCCTTAAAAGGCCTTGGGAATATTCCCTCCCGCAGTGAGGAATGAATAATTGCCTAAACCCCCTGGCAGTCCCCATCCTGGAGGCTTTTATCAGCCAGGAGAGGAAAGAATCTAACTGACTGGTGGTTGTCATGATAGCATTGAGGAACACTTCATTGGATCCACTTCATTGGGTCCAACAGGATTGAACTTTTCCCAGATAACTGGATAAGATCTTTCCTAAGGCATCTCATATGGACCAGCACCACACATGGGTTCCAATTGGGAACAAAGCCAAGCGACTTTGTCAGGTGTTGAATAAATTCCTCTGCACAACCCTGAAGATCTTCTGAGCCCCACTGTCCCAGGAAGGATTCTGAACAGGGTCACTAGGAAAAACTGCAGATGCAATAAAGGCAGAGAAATAATGATGTTTCATCACTCTTGCCACCACAAGATAGGCCTTAATGGCAGCTTTAAGTCGTGTCCGGAGTCATCCCTCATCTTCCTCCAGCAGTGTTCTAGGCATCTCTCAATCCTTTTCAAAACCTGCAACTCCTCCATAAATCATAGGGAGGTGCAGGCACAAAGGGTCAAGAGAGGCTCCCTAGGAGTGATCCAATCCAAAGCCTCAGCTGCCCTTTGATTTCAGAATGTTACTAGGTGCAGCAACTCTTCCCCGCCTCCCCCCCCCCCCCGGATATTCCCCAGTTCAGATTCATCAATACTATACCTTATACAAGAAACAGCACTGTTTGGAAGCTACATCTGCAGGCTTTGAAATATCAAAAACTGGTGAATAAATCACTACAGTGTTCTTTCCAACTGGGGTAAAAATGCTACTACAAAACAAGGGTGGTGATGAAAGAGTTGGCGTTCAGCAGTGAGTAAGAAAATAGTAAACATATTTCTGCAGGTTTCTCAAAGTTCATTTAAAGCCCTCGGTAGGCCAGAAGTTACAGCAAATGCTCTGTTTTTTTCAGTTCTCAATCTCTGTATCTTTGATTATTTCTTTCAACAGTCTTAATCGTATTCTATTGCCATTTGTTTATGTGTCTATTAAATATGATAATCTATCTTTTAGTTTGCTGTAAAATATTGGAGGAGGGCATTCTTGTAACATTGATGAATAGGGGAGGTATATGTGGGATATTGGATAGATCAATTAAAATCTTTCTTTCTTATATAGCTACAGTCTCAACTAGAAACTAAAAACCAACAATTTCTAGAACAAGAGAAAACAATGTCCATTTTCCAGCAGGATGTTTTATATAAACAGCATCAGCTTGAATCATTGGATCAACTATTAATAGAAAGGAAAGAGGTAGCATTTTTTAATAATTAACAGTTCTTGGGATTTGGGTTGGATTTCTTGAAAGTTACTACTTGTAAATTGTTTCCTTGCTTTTTAGCATCCAAAAAGCAATTTGAGAGTCACTGTTAATACTAGGAAGCTTTGCACCTTCAGATGCAATTTCTAATTAAAAATTATAAAATAGCAGTATCAGAAAAGACCATACTTCTAGGATTGAAATAGTTACTTGTTCAATATACTGGTTCAGGCTTTCATGACTGGTATTTGTTGGGAAGTGTTTAGCTTCAGAGTTTACTGGCAATGCTTTGGACAACAGATTTTCTGATGTTTTGCCAGCAACTATGGCTGATCAGCATTCCAAAAATGATCATTCAGAAGCTGGAATGAACAAAGGACCAGTCAGGATACAACGCCACCAAAATGGCCAATCAGAAATGGGCATAAACAGAGACTAGTTTTCATCAACCTGCACCAATCAGAATCCAGCTCATCTAAAGACCAAACAATTCACCTGGCTATAAAGTTAGGAGCCTGGTCAGTCCCTGCTCATTTGCCTGTGGTCTGCATAGCTAACCACCTTGCCTCTGAAGATGCCAGTCACAGTTGCCCATGAAATGTCAAGATATCTTCTATCTATCTAAATGTCAAGATATCTTCTGCCCCCTGGGGGGCAGTGGGATGCCTTAGGGGGGTGCTAAGAGGCAAGGGGAGCGGCAGAAAATCATTTCAGGGCAGCGGGGAAGGGAGGTAGCAGCCTACTCCCTTCCCCGCAGCAGGGAAAGTGGCGCTGCCTGGAGAGCCGGCAGATGGGCATGCCTCGCCAGGAAAGTAAGCCGAACGCCGGCCAGAGCACTTTCTTCCTTCTCCTGCCACCGAGAGAAGAGAAAGAGAAAGAAAGAAAGATTGGAAACGGCATAGATGTTTCACCACATTTTACAAGTTGGCCACGTCCACCCGGTCACATGACCACCAAGCCACGCCCACCTGAAGGGGCGGGGGTGGGGGCAATGAGGATGAGTTTGTAGCACCAAGGGGGCGGTTTGGGAACCACTGGTCTAGATCATAGTCACAATCCTGAAGTTCAATACTGCCCAACAGTCACTTGTTCATTGGATTAGTTAAATATATTGTTCATGTTTTATTTTATGAACTTGCACATATGGCAGAACAGATGGAAGAATCTTGCCAAACTTATCTGGGCTCAGAAATTAAATATGATCTTGCGTGGATAAGAGCCTAGGAGATCATCAGGAAATGTCAATGTATTGTCTACTTTGGGATGTTAAAATACATCCTGGAAGGAGGTCATGGCAAACCATGTCTGTATAGTGACAAAACTGTGTTCATGTAATTGAGCTCAAAATGATGTGCATCTTTTTATAGTATCTTGATATGACTAGATGAATTATGATTTCTTACTATCTTCATTCCCGTTGCCCCCATCAAAAAATCTGAGATGCTTCAGTCAAGCAAGCAGTATTTTATAGATAACAGACCCTTTTCTAATAATTACTTGAAACTTTCTTGAATTTATAAGCTGTTGGAGCCCCCAGATCCCTAGTGGCATAACTATTTGGTTGGTGCTAGAGACACTGAGTTAAGAAACAGGAACATGAAATTAGATAGATGCCTGAAGGATGAAAACCTGAAAACAAAAGACTTGGGTGGAAAAAAATACAATTGTGCAAAATGGAAGGAAAGCCTAGAAAATGAATCTAATCCAAATGTTTTAGGACAGCATACTTGCAGATTTTTCTTTTATAGAAAAACAAATGACAGTCAACTTGCTTGAAAATTTGTAACCATATCAGAAATATGATAGAAAAGTCCCAGTTTTTAATAACATCAAATATTCTGTTGATTCTGAATAAAAACAGGAAATGGAAAAACAAAAAACAAAAAAAGATGAAGCTTTAAAGAAATTACAAGACCAACTTGCTGATGAAACAGTCAAGGTTTGTACAATTTTTGTAGCTTCTTGGAGCTTCAAGTAGCTTTCCGTTCTACTGTATTGCTTAAAGCAGGGGTCGGGAACCTTTTTTACTAAGAGAGCCATGAAAGCAAAAAATTTGGAAATTTATTTCAGTGAGAGCCATATAATATATTTTAAAAGTGAATTCAACTAAATGTCAGTATAATAAGCCTCTGAATTTATTCTTTTAAATAATGTTGTTATAACACTCACCATACGGGGCACGGGGCGGGGCACGCAGGACGGGGTGCCGGGTTGCAGGCCGGCAGCGGCGGAGGGTCGCTTGAACTCGCTTCCCGCCGCGGACCGCGTTCACGCGCGGCAGCGGCGGCAAGCCGGGAGCGCTCGCCTGGAATTGGAATCAGCGAGCAGCTGGGCATCGGGGCTCTTCCCCCGCCTTCTCCATCCTCCAGGGTCGCCACTGCGGGGGTTCCGTCTCTCCGGTGGTGCCTGCGTTGGAAGGGAAGGGGGGGAAAGAAAGGCAGCCTGCGGGGCTTGGCACGGCTGGAAGTTGCGAGGCGGCGTAGCAACCGGGCTGTTCCTCCGGGTGTGCTAAAGTGCTCGAGTTTTTTCTCTCTCACACACACATGCACAACCTTCCAACGACCGGGTCGGACTGGATCTCCCAGCACGACTTCCCAGTCGTTGGAAGGTTGTGCATGTGTGTGTGAGAGAGAAAAAACTCGAGCACTTTAGCACACCCGGAGGAACAGCCCGGTTGCTACGCCGCCTCGCAACTCCCAGCCGTGCCAAGCCCCACAGGCTGCCTTTCTTTCCCCCCCTTCCCTTCCAACGCAGGCACCACCGGAGAGACGGAACCCCCGCAGTGGCGACCCTGGAGGATGGAGAAGGCAGGGGAAGAGCCCCGATGCCCGGCTGCTCGCTGACTCCAATTCTGGGCGAGCGCTCCCGGCTTGCTGCTGTCGCCGCCGCCGCTCACCCTTCAACAGCCAATCAGCGTGGGGCGCCGACAGCAGCGACGTCATCTCTCTGCGCCCGCCTTGCAGAGAGAAAGGCATGGGTGGGTGTTTTAAGGTGACCAGATGTCCCGACATTGTTTTAAAAAATCGGGACTTTTTAAGAGGGCGGGCGGGACGCGGGACAAATGATTAAAAAGCTGGTCTGTCCCGCCAAAATCGGGACGTCTGGTCACCTTAATTAAAACAAGTGAGAATATTTTGTTTTATCTGCGAGCCATATGCAATCATCAAAAGAGCCACATCTGGCTCGCGAGCCATAGGTTCCCGACCCCTGGCTTAAAGTCTCCCCTTATTTTTCATTTTCTTCCGAAAAGAAAAGTAGCAGAGTGGCAGATGGATCCTCTGGATTAATTTCACTTTTGGCTTAAATTAATGGGTAATTAGTCTTTAGTCTTTAAAGAATACATCCATGAATGGATTATTTCCTTTAAATCTTTAATATTTATTAAACGACCCTACTGTTTTATGAATGTATTACTACAGCTATTACTATTGTTCAAATAACTTAATAATGAATGTAGCACTTAATTTTTCAGGAATACCAAGGATTCCAGAATCAATAAAAAACCTTCCCCTATCATCAGGGTTTACAAAATAGGAAACATAGAAGGAAAAAAGAAGGGGGGGGAAACAAATAGCCGTATGTTAGTGTGTTTATAATAATAACCTGAGATGAAAACAAGTCAAGGATAGCAAGAGCCAAATGTAGTTTATTTCTCAGTGTAGCTAATTAACTAGACTTGCCTCTAGCAGATAGTCTTTCTTCACTGTTATATGTTTTCTCCTGTTTTATTAGGTCAAACATTTACAAAAAGCGTTAGAAAGCTGTAAGCAAGATATAGCTTTGTATTTAGAGCATTTAGAAGAAAATAAAGTGCTGTTTGAAAAGCAATTGGAGAAAAAGTCTGAAGAGGTAAACATGCTTTTTTTCATCTTGCTCCTCAGGTAGTCTTTCTATGTTATATTTGATATACAAAAAACAGTAATTCATTTTATTAGCTATACTACTGGAAAGAAATGTGAGAGAAACTTCATTGATTTTATAATACAACCAGACCTTCATAGTTACTAAAGACAAAGAACGTGTTGTTTAGTTATGTGGAAGTGACTCTGAAAATCCGGATCCATTCCTAATTATTTTAAGCTAAACCATATTTTCAAATATAGCCCGTATTGTAGATTTTTATTTTCATTTATAATAGACTTTAATAAAAACTACAACTTGTTAGTAGCATAGATATATATTGATAGAGCAGACCATTCTGCTAAAGGTGAAGTAGCAGGAAGCTGAAAAACTAATTGCCTTGTTGCAGTCTCATCATATTATTTATTTTTCAGATACAGAGATTGCAAAAAGAAATAAAGCATAAGAATGACAATCTTCAGTCAACTAGTGAACAAAATCTTGCTCTACAGCAGAGTCTGCAGCAGCAGCAGCAAATGTTACATCAAGAAACCATTAGGAATACTGAATTAGATGACAGCCAAATAAAGCTCCAAAAACAGGTACATTCTTTATGGTAAATATTTTTAAAATGTATGACAAGCATTTATATCGTTCTGTGTTTTCTGCTACCAAGCATATTTGAAATGAAACAATTTCATCTTATTGTAAAGCATTAACTTGAATTCAGAGGGTTCTTGTGAGTATGCCAGAGTTTAGCTGGAAAAATTGACTATTTTACTTTACCCTCAGAATATATCTTGAAAGAAATTTGCTCTATGGCTAGGGTCCCAGTATGGTTCTTTAAGGCAAAGCAAAGTTTAAGACTCCAGCATTGTTTTTATACAAAATAAAAATGGCTGGTGATTGTAAGCCACTTATTGTTTTTAACTGTACCTGCCTACCACAGGGGGGAAAATTTGGGCATGGGAAAAATCTTTATCACTTTGCTTTTTGGTAGATTGTTGTTTTGTTGCTGGTGTTACTAAAACTTTCCAAATACAGTTGTGCAAAATATTAGGAGATTGAAATGTCCCAACTCTGACATTACTGGAAATCATCCAGTGTGAAAAGGCTTGGTCCAATCTTACAGAAACATTCCAGTCTGAAACAGGCATTTGATTGCAAAAGGAAGGTTAGAATAGATAGTTTCACGGTCAGAATAAAACATTTTAGGGCTAGGACTTTTTGATATTAATTTTTTTTGAGTATTTCTATCTCCAAGCTTCAAGTTGCCCATTGGTCCAAAAAAACTAGGAACTCTATACACTTGTTAACATTATAAATTTTTGAGATACCCCAAAATGTATATATTTATGCTTATTAGGAATAAACATGAAAACAATTGATTTGGGTATGTATTCTACTGAACCATAGAAGAGACCTCTGATTGTTTGAATGGAGCCTGAACATTCCTGTGAGACTGGCTTCAACTCAGCAGTCCTTCTGACTTTTGCAAGCATAAACTCTAATCGTGCATTAGCACATTACTAAGTGATTGCATTGAGATATGCTACCAAATTGTTTAGAATTACAGTGTGAATCTCTGTTTCTCAAAAAACAGGTATCAAAACTAGAGCAAGAACTTCAAAAGCAGAAGGATATATTGGAAGAAGAACTGAGAAGAACAAATGAAAGGCTTCATTTAGCCACCGAAGAAAACAATGTGAAACGGCAAAAAATAGCAGAACTTACTGCCACAATCAGGCATAGTCCCAATTTTTTAAGTTTCAAAATATGCAATTATTTTCTTGAATGTATTGTTTTGGGAGAAAAAAAGGGTTTTAGAAACAAAAGTTTATAGCACAATTCTATGCATATCCATTTGTCCTATAGATTTTAGTGGAATTTATTCCCAGATTACTATATGAGGGCATTTTCAAATATACTTATTTGTGTGTTTATTTATTTATGCATTTATATTGTGCCTTTTTTCATGACTCTAAATAGCTTACACTTAAAAGGTTCAGATCTCCTCTGAGGTGTAGTTCTCATTTTTTGATTATTGATTCTGGATACTTTGTAGACCTGTAAACCTGCTATTGTTTTAATTATTCATTGAGGCATCGTATATTTGCTTCTTTAGGCAGATTAAACAAGAGATGGATCAGTGTAAAGATGAGTTAATAGATATGGAGAAAGAATTAGTGCACTTAAGAAGAGA
The DNA here is from genome assembly GCA_023053685.1 of Diadophis punctatus similis. Lineage (NCBI taxonomy): Eukaryota > Metazoa > Chordata > Lepidosauria > Squamata > Dipsadidae > Diadophis > Diadophis punctatus. The sequence continues at coordinate 76,211,717 of JALIGW010000003.1, read as the reverse complement.
CGGTCATAGTAAAGCAATGCAGCTGAGCCAACTGGAAATTACTTTACAACAGAGAATCTCAGAATTTAATAAAAAGACACACCAAGGTAAGCTCTTCATTATGCTTTCAATATTTTTTATTATGCCATATTGAAATGAATGGGACAAATTTCTAGAAAATTATTTTAGAATGAATAACATTAAATAAGAATACTTTATTGACTGGCTGCACTGGTTATAAATAACCAAAATTTATATATTGATTAGAATATATCAGAAAAACATTTTGGGTATTTTTTTAAACTTTCTTGTTTTCCCCAAAAATACCTTACTCACTGTTACCGTATTTTTCGGACTATAAGACGCACCCCTCCCCCAAAAAAGTGGATGGAAATGTCTGTGTGTCTTATAGAGTGAATATTGCGGCGGGGGAGGGGGTTGGTGTGGCGCCGATCAGCTGTTCTAGGCAGTGGGGATCGTCGGTGGCGGCAGATAGGCTGTGGTGAACGGGCTGCGGCAGCAGCGAACGAGCAGATTTTTTTTCTTGTTTTCCTCCTCTAAAGCTAATGTGCGTCTTATAGTCCGAAAAATATGGTAAATCAATGACTATTATTCCTATAATTTTTAGATTCAGATGAACCATAACCATTTGTTTAATAAAATCTCCAAGAATAATAAAATATGATTTTAAATATGATTTTATTCAGTGGCGCATAACTTTATATCAATTACAACATTGAGTTTTGGTGGGGGATTTTTTATTAAGTTATATGGGATAAAGGCAAGGTGATGTTGAGTAAGACTGAAAGAGGGAATGCTTTTTGGTTTGGTTTTTGTTTTGTTTTTTTTAATTTTGCTGTGATTCCAAGTTGGTTCATGTACTTACATGCAGCCACTTGTGGTTTGCCTGGAAAGGCTGTGGCTATTTAATAACTTTCCATCAAGGCCGCTTAGCCAAGGACTCTGCCTTACATGGGACAAAATCAATCTAACAGGCAGCTCTTCTGCTCTCAGGTCTGTGTCAAAATGGATCCAGAAAGACCTCTTTTTGCCAGCTCCCAGGAACCAGAGGGAATCCTGTGGAAAAAGTGTGTGATCTTTCCTGCTGGCTGCCCTGTTGACTTTCTGAGAAAGCCAATAGGGAAGATTGCAAATGGTAATTACATGATCACAGAGGGCTTGGCAATCTGTCTAAAGTGCAAATGGGTTGCCAAGAGCCCAGATTGTAATCAGGTGACTGGGGTGCGCTGCAATCGCCATAACTTCAAATACCAGTCATAAGTCCCTTTGTGCAGTGCCATCATAATTTTGAACGCTTACTGAACAAATGGTTGTTAAGTGAAAACTACCTTTAGTAGTTTAGAAGGAAGAGTGAAAGAAGAGGAAGGGGAAGACTGGGAAAGATGTAGCTAGATTCTGAAAAAGATCAGAAATTTAAAGAACAAATAGTATATAAAGCTATGTATAGGCATGGTGGAAGCAGAGATGGTTTGCTAGAACTGAAAGTATGGGAAGGTATAATAAATAGTGTTACTGGAGTTTTGTTTTGGCTATGTTTCCTTTTCTTCTTTTTATCTCATGGTTTTGATGTCTGTGATTTTTATCTCTTATCTCTTTTTCTGTGCTCTATAAACTGTTGCTTACCCAAAATGGAATAACATGAAGGGTATGTGTGCATGTATGTAACACTAGGAAAATAATGTATTTTGGGTGGATAGCTACATGCATTGAATTCAAGAATGTGAATTCTTGAAAGCAGCAACAGCATGAGAATTACTAAATAGAAGCTAAGTTCAGAAAAGGAAAATATACATAGCTTAAATTTGGTGGTTTTCAGTGAATTCTTCCCCTTATGTCAGTAAAACTAAAACTCACATTTATTATTAAAATGTGAGTTATTAGACTTGGCCCTTTTGGGGATATCTAAGTGGAATCTGTGGCCCAAAGTACTTCTTACTAAATTAGCCAAAGAGAGGCTTGCCACAGTTATGCATGACTGGCAACATCCATATTTGTTGCATGCTAACATCCTTGAAGACTATATGAGAACTTTTGAATGCATCATACATGCACATGTGCATGTACACATACTATACACAGTCATCTTAACTGGCTTGCAGTTTGATTCTAAGTAGAATTAAACTTTTGATTTTAAACTGAAGCTCTACTTCATAGAGAGAATGGAAATAGGGTATTTCCAATGATTATAATATGGCCAGAGGATATTTTTTCCAGAGTCCCTTTCTTGGAACCTAGTCTATTGTTTGTTTGTTTGTTTGTTTGTTTGTTTGTTTGTTTGTTTGTTTGTTTGTGAGACTTATATACCGCCTCAAAGTGCAAGCACCCTCAAAACGGTTTACACCAGTAAGCAATTTATATTGCCCCCCACAATCTGGGTCCTCATTTTACCTACCTCGGAAGGATGGAAGGCTGAGTAAACCTTGAGCCAGTGAGATTTGAACCGCTGAACTGCTGATCACAGTCAGCTAAAGTAGCCTGCAGTACTGCACTCTAACTGCTGTGCCACCTCAGCCTATTAGATTTAGGGTTAGGGAAACAGTTCTCCCAAATAATATATTTAACTTTTGCTTTTTTTAAAAAGTATTTTATGGTGATTGCTGATATTGAACTACTTGTGTTCTTCATCTTGGAATAGAAACACAAAACTGTATCATGTGTGTAAATGGATACATTGTATGGCTAAACATTCTTGATTGCTTTTTTTCTATTTGCACAAAAGTGAAAGAACTAGAAGATAAGCTGTTTATAAGTGAGACCCAGCAAAAAGATTCCATGCAGAAAATAGAATCTCTCGAAATTGACCTGAAAAGCACCACTGGGGAGTTAAAAACTACTTTGAGACAACTGCAAGATCTTCGGGATACATTACAGAATACACAGATATCCCTAGAGGAGAAGTATACTAATATCCATGATTTAACAGATGAATTAAGGTGTGTTAATAAGCATTACAGAAGTGGATCAGTTGATCAAACTAGTAGTTTCAGCAGGTGGCATACCTACTCAAGCTTGCCTGGGCTTAAAAACCTAACATGATTGGATCTGGTTAGCATTTGGATGGGAGACCTTAAGGGAATTCCACAGCTATATGCTGATGTGCAACAAACATCAAGGAAGAAAACAATGGCAAATTATTTTTGTGTTTCTGCCCCAAAAATCTTTAGGGATATTTTACCAGAGCTACCAGAATTTTATCTAAATCAAGAGAGTCTTTATTTTTCACCATTACAAATTAATACATTAGAATTTTTATTTCAAAATTTATTGCCAGCATTTTGTTAATTGAAATACACCTTGAATTTGCTTTTATTTATTAACAATGAAATGCTAATATAAATTGTCTTTTGAATGACTTAGTTGCCTTAAAATCACTGCATTGCTGAATTTTGAAGCAAAATAGCTTTAACTGTCCTTCAAGCTATTTCCCAAATGTAGAGAAGTGCAAAACTAGATATGAAATTAAGACAATAAAAAACAGGTATTATCTACTCTCTCTCATAAAAGGGAATAGCATAAAACAAAGAAACAAAATAGTATACAATATATCGATTAATTGTGCCTTATTTTGACGCATGGAGAGCAACAGACAAAAGCCTGTTAGATGTATAACTTAGCTGAGACACAAATGCTTGACAAAAGCGAAAGCAAAAATATGCTATTAATCTTCATTATTTAGAAGTAATGAATCATTTAATCATTTAATTTAGAATGGCTTAATGCTAAATATGAGAGTCCCTAGACTCAGTCCATGAGCCTGTATATGATGATTTACAATGTGAATAGGTCATGTGTAGAATCAGAATACTAAACTGTTGTATTTAATTACTTCCAAGCATTTTGTAAGTACCAATAGAAGGGAGTATATGGAGCTTTAGTACTTTTTAAGTACTGAATATTACATCGTTGAAAATATGTATGAGTGGCATGGCGACCTAGTGATAAAGACGCTCCCCTCCCACTCAGAAGGTTGAGAGTTCAGTACTAGGTAGAAGCAGCCATTTCTTTCCTAGGGTGCAAAGAAAAAATATCTGTGGCTAACTCCATGTAAGCATCAGGAAGGACATCCAGCCAGTAAACGCCCAGCTCCATACAGTTGCCCCAATTCTACCCCAAATAGGGAATACAGGATCATTAAAAAGGGAGTTTATTGTTGAAAATATGTATGCGCAAATTTAAATGCATATTTAAATCCACTTTTTTCTAGAATCTCTAGGGAAAAAATCATTTGTATTTATTAATCTCTCATATTAATTATGTGGTTTAATATGATTAATTATATTAACCCAAAATTCAGTGTCAAGTGATCAAAGCTATGCTACAATTTCTTCTTATAGATTTGGCTGTTTTTTTCCTTAGTTTTTATGAGTCACAGATTGAATAAGTTACCGGTACTTCTAAATAAACATAGAATCAGGGTATAGAAGAATTGGATGAGGATAATTAGAATTTAACTTCCCTAATAGAGAAAATATTTCTCATTTTTAAATGAAAATTGCAGAGAATGCAAGGATGAACTTGAAGAGAAAAAGCAAGAACTTCTTGACATGGAAAAGGTGCTGAAAGAAAGAAATTGGGATTTGAAACAAAGAGCAGCTCAGGTTAGAATAATATGTAAATTTAATAAGCTTTTAAGAGTGTTTGGGGCATTATTAGTAAATATATTTGGGGTGCATATTTTTATTAATGCTCCACAAGTTTAGTGTGTACAAGTAATCTTCAACATATAACCATTTGTTTAATGATGGTTTGAAATTAAGACAGCTTTGCAAAAAGAGATTTATGACCCATCCTGAAGTTATGATTGTTGCACCATCCTTGTGATCACAATTTTGTGGTTGGCAATCGGCTTGCATTTACAACAGTTGCAGTGTCTTGCGGTCATGTAGTCACAATTTGCAGCCTTCCAGCTGGCTTCCACAAAGTCAACTGGGGAAGCCAGAATCACTTAACAACCATGTGATTTGCTTAGCAGCTGTGGTAAAATGGTCACAAAATTGGGTCCCGTCACATGATGACTTGCTTAATGGCTGCATAACTTAGCAATCAAAATTCAAGTCCCCATGAGCTGAAGTTTACCTATAATATTTGTTTCTGTTTTCATATTTTGTCTTTCCTTTTTTAAAAGGTTACACAGTTGGATATGTCAATTCGTGAATACAGGGGAGAAATGGAACAAAAAATAATTACATTGCAAGGTAGCTTGGAAAAAGCAGAGCTGCAGATAAAAGATTATAATAAACAGGTACTGTTATTGTTCAAAATGCTCTTTAAAATAATTGCTTCTAGTTGCTTACTTTCCACAAATGTCTGATGTGAAGAGTTTTAGCTCCTCAAATGGTTATTCTCTTTATAACTTACTTGCTTACATTTTGCTATCAGATTGAGAGTTTGGCAAGCAAGGTACAGTGTTCAAAAGAGGAGCTTCAAGAAAAAGAGTATAACGTTCTCCAACAAGATCAAAAGATAAATCATCTTAGAAAAGAGAATGAACAAAAGCAGCAAAGAATAACAGATACTGAGAAAGTAAGTTTCTCTTGTCTATTCTTTGCCTTTTTTTTCCAATACAGGTTTCTAATCTAACCAGTTACTTATTTAATCAATAATATATGATAAGGAATAACATTGCCTTTTCATAAAAGAGACTATTGTCTGAAATATGTTCCACTGAATTCATTGAAATATAGTTTGTTTACTTTTCCATGAGAACATGCCAGTATTTTTGCATTTCATTTTCTGATACTGCTGATTTTTTCTTTCTCTTTAGAGAAGTTTGTATACATATCTGCCAACAAAGAATACTGTTCTATCTGGCTGATGATTTTAACACACTCTAGAACTCTGTTTTTCAGACAGCAGATCTGATTTTAGGATAACAAATAAGAACTACTAAAAATAAAATAACAGGAAGACACAAGTTTCTTAGTATGTAAAAAAAACACTTTTCTCTTTTTAGAAGCTGAAAGATCAAGAAAGGTGTATTGCAGAACAGTATAAAGAAATACTTGATTTGGGGCAACAGTTGAGACTGGAACGTGAAGCAATGAAACAAGTTCATGTGGATCTATTAGAGAGTCGCCGCCAACAGGCTCAAGCTCAGAGAGATGTGGATAGGATCTCTCTTGAACTGGAAGAAGTGAACCATATTTCACATGAAAAAGTAACCAATTTTGCAGATTAATTTTATGAGAAATCAATTATCCCAATGCAAGATTCTTTCCAGTATCAGTTTAATGTGTAGACTAGAGCATGCTTCAGAGCACAGTTTCAAATGGGGAAAGACAAAAGGTTAAAGCTAATCAATAATGCTAGATTAGTTTGAAAATGATGTAAAACAAGTATTTCAGACCTCAGGTGATACCTTTTCTTAAACTTGTGAAGAAAACCTGAAAAGGGTCTGGTTATTTTAATGAATAACAGAGAAGTGCTTGAAACATTAATACAAAATGTTTCAAAAATAGCTGTAGATATGTTTTCTTGATTTCTTTTGGAAAATTAGTAGCAATCTTCTTTATAAACAAACTTGAGATATTTTGGTATTGCTTAAAATCTTGTTTTTAATGATGATAATTTAATATTTTAAGAAAATATGGCAAGATACATTGATTTTGTGTTGTGGGCATAATTTTCTTTCAGGAAACCCGTATAAATAATTTGGCAGAACAATTGGGAGCAGCTCAGGTGCGAGAAACTGAGTTAGAAGCAAGGATGCAAACTGAGATTAAAGGGCTCACTGCAGAAATACATTTGCTAAAACAGTCTTTTTTATCAGAGGTGAGAACAAAATTGTTCTTTCCCATTTATTGCATCTTAGGTATGAGAGAATGAGAAACTCTACGTGTATGTTTGGCTCTAAGAATTGGCTCTAGGCTTTCCTTTTTTACCTTGAAATAATTTCTTTTGTAACCAAGTTTGTATGAAATAATTTCAGAGCAGTCAGTCACCTTTCTAACAAGTTATGAACTGAACATTGATAAAACTATTTAAGCACCATGGATATGCATAATATCAACAGCTACTATCCTATGGCATACCCTACTATGGCTTAGGCCATGGAATAACTTGCTGCTGTAGTTAAGGATCGTTCTCTTTGTTAAGTTTTTTTGTTAAGATTTAATAGTTGAGTTTGCATCATATATGGATGTTTCCTAGCTACTTGAAATCATAAATTGAAAATGAATAGGACATCCATTTTTAAAAATTACATTTATGTATTGAAATAATAAAGCCAGAAGGGAGCCATTTTAGTCTAGTGCATTTTGCACCAATTGCAGTCTCCAAATACTTTTTAAGGGTAGCCCCATGTAGAGCGAATTACAGTAATCCAAACGAGAGGTGAGAACAATTTCCTTTCCATTCATGTAAGATTATCCTCCTCTTTGCTGAGAGCCAGGCATGGTAGAGCCAAACATATTCATAAAATGAAACACAACTGCTATTTAAATTTGTATTAATTTTGAAATATTGAAAAATTGTATTTGAAATATATTTTTTCTTCAGAAACTTTCCCATGAAGAAGAACAGACAAAATGGCAGCAGTTACTATCTAAATCTCATCAAGTTAATGGGCAACTACAACAGATCAAAATGGAACTGGATGATGCTCAAGACACTGTTTATAATCTGCAACAACAGCTTCAGTCCAGAGATGATACGATTCAAGCAACAAATGAAAAGTTGCTCCTTAAAGTGAGTTAAGAAAGGAATATTTGTATTAGATATAAGGTTGTCATCTCAATTCATTTTATAGGTACTTGCAATACATGTCTATTAACATTGAAATCTGTACTCTGGATGGTACTCATTCATAGCTAGTATGAAAACCTTGGATTAAGAGAGAGGTGGAGGAAAAAATAAACATTGTAAGGTATTGTTGAAGGGGATGGTTGATAGTGTTAATCCTTATGAACTGTGTTTTGGATAGTTATCTTGGGAGGCCAAACTTAGCGGAAAAATGAAAATTATGATGTTAGGGAATTTAATGGCAAAAAGATATGTGGCTTGCTTCCTACAGCTTGCTATTTTTAAAGACATACATACATACATGGATTTTTAACCACAAAGGAATCGTCTTTAAAATTTAGGAAGAATTGTCATTACACGTTTGCTGAGCTCATCTCCTCTCTTTTGAGCTCTGAGAGCCTATCTCACTTCATAATATAAAACAACATAGTCAGAAATCATTAGACTGGGTAGTGGAAGCCAGTTCTTTCAATTGTGGAGAGTTGGTCAGCATGTCCAACCTCTTACTCAGTGCAAGAATCCAACTTAGTGCAGCCTCAGTGGACGGCTACTTAGGCTCTTCTTGAAGACATCCAGTAAAGACTTAATTGAGTAATTGGTTCTAGTATCAAACTGGTTTTCCTGTTTTTAAAGAATGTTTTTTAAAGTATGATGCTGAGAATTGTCCCCAGCAATGTTCCCTCTAACGTTAGAAAATGCCGCGCGGCAGTTGGAAACTGCCGCGTGGCGTTTTATCATGTGCACGGCCGCGCTTCAATGTTCCCTCTGATATTAGAAAGTGCCGCGTGGCAGTTGGAAACTGCTACATGGCATTTTCTTACCACCTATGTGGCCGCGCAGCTTAGAGGGAACATTGGTCCCCAGCACTTGGAGTAAGGCACAATAAAGTGGAACTGTGATTTGAAAACTATAATTTTGTTGATGCAGTCTAAAACCAAATTTATTGTTTTTTGCCAATTTCATTCTGTTGCTTCAAGTTTAGTTTGGAATTAACTACTATTCAAAAATGTTATGAATACCAACCCAAATGAAGCCTTTAAGATCTTTTGCTGAGTGTATTCTGTAAAGAAGCCTTTCTCAACTGGAGTTCCATTGAATCCAAGAGTTCTGCAAGAGGTTGTTAAGGGTTCTTTCAAGATATTGTGATTGAAAAAAACCATTTTTTGAACTTTGCATATTGTATAATGCTAGTGCTTGCAATGGTGGGAATTTTTATATGTCACAACTTAACATTCTGGCCTGAATTATATTAGGTAGCTTTTATATTTTTTGCAATTTTTATACAAGGGTTTTATGAGACCTGAAAATTATATCAACTGCTTTTACAGGGTAAAAAGATTGAGAAAAACTGCTTCTTGCACAGTAAGGCTCTCTGTTAGTAGTTTCCAATTTATTTGTTGCCTTTTAATCTCAGTTGGTCACTAGTAAATTATTTTACTTCATTCTGTCATCACTATCTCCTCCTGTTATTCAAATATTATTTCAGATAATTGCTTAATAATCTGTAGAAATAGTATTGAAGATGCTTTGTTTAATAACAATAATCAAGCCATGTATGTTGTTCATAACATTTTTATTAATCCGAAATACTATCAATATTTTTATTAAACAAGTAGCTTTTGTTAAGATGATCCCTGATCACCTAATTTCTACAAAGCTTTAAATTTATGTTGCACTATAGGAATCTGAGCTTACAAGATTACAAACAAGAATTGCAGTTCATGAAAGAACAGCAAGCATCAAACAACTAATAGAACATCATTGGTTTGATGATCAAGGACTTGACTTTGCCAAGCAGTCTATTTGCAGAAAACTACGCCGTTCAACAAGCACCAGTGATCTAAATATTAAGGACAGTAAAAATGTACTAAGTCAAAGTCAGACAGTTACACTACACTCTTCGGTGAGTTCTGAAATGTCAAAATATATATCTCATGCTTCACCAAAGAGTTTGAATGAGTCTTCCTTTGATCCTTTGACATACAATGTAAACGAAGAGGTAACTTGTAACAGTAATGACTTTCAAACACTCAGTGGCATGCTGAAATATATCAACAAGGAGATAAAGGATTCTGAAAATTCTTCACTATAATTTTTATCTGCTGTAAAGGAAAATCAAGTATGTATTTCTGTATCTAATATTTCTTAGCTAAATGGAGTATAATATACCTTGTCACTAAAGTAACTTTTCATGCAAATATTACCTTTTAAAATGTAAACAGAGTAATTTCTAACACAGAGAAATTAACTGAAGTCAAATCAACAATTTGCTCCTCAAAAGGCCAAGTGCAATACATGAAAATAAAACACTGAGTGGAAAAAAAACTAAAATGGAGCTGTCATATTTCTAGAATATTTAGCACATCGAAGTCAATGTTTTACAGGTAGTTCTCGACTTACGACCACAATTGAGGCCAAAAAAATTATTGCTAAGCGAAATATTCGTTAAATGAATTTTGCCTCACTTTATGGCTTTTTGCACCATAGTTCTTAAGTGAATCACTGCAGTTGTTAAAATTAGTAACATGGTTAACTGAATCTGGCTTCCCCATTGACTTTGCTTGTGAGAAGGTCACAAAAGGTGATCACATGACCCCAGGACACTGCAACCATCATAAATATGAGTCAGTTGCCAAACATCTGAATTAGATCATGTGACTATGGGGATACTGCAACAGTCAAGTGTGAAAAATGGTCATAAGTCACTTTTTTCAGTGTCGTTGTAACTTGGTCACTAAAAGAACTGTTATAAGTCAAGGACTACCTGTATTTATTATGTTCAGTGACATCCAGATTAAAGATGTAAGATCATCATACATCTATTTTCTCAGAATTAAATTATATAATGTTTTGGAGAGCTTTTTTCCAAGAATTAGAAATGCAATGAATGTGGGAAATAAAGGAATGTGCAAAGGATTACAGTTTAAATATCAATAGATGTTTATAGTAGCAGCTCAATTGTTGGTCTCAGTTGTGTCAAAGAATTCTTCAGATCATTTTACTACAGGTAGTCCTTACCTTATGACCACAATGAGCCTGGAATTTTGATTATAAATTATTTCAGTCATAAATTGAGTCACCATGTGGTTGCACTTGATTTTATGACCTTTTTTTGCAATGGCCGTTATCTGTATCAATGTTAAGTGAATCAAACATGGCTGTAAATCTGAATCCAGCTTATCCAATGGGCCTTTTTGCAGGAAAAGGCAAAAGAGTCACAAAATCTGATCATGTGACTGCAGGACACTGCAACCAATCAAATATGAGCCAACTGCCAATGGCATATGGCATTAGAGAGTATGAGTGGGTTATGCACTTGGCAAAATTGAATATATTTTGATGACTACAATATTTCTGGAGATTAGAGACTATAGAAATGATGGGTGAAGGATGGGACCGTGGTTCTATTTTGCAGTGGATTTTTTTATTTATAAAGTTACGTTTGGTGATATGATGTGATGCCTTTCATATCTGACTCACTAGAGATGTTTTTTTATCAGTGAGGAGGTTGTTATTATGGCCCCCAGGGTGGTCCTCATGTGGCTCTCATGACATTTTGAATTTGACTTCTTATATGGTCTTGTAGAATCCTGTACAGAAAGAGAGATTGTTTATTATATAATTCATGGCTAGCAAAAGAATCATTCCATAGGATTGCAATACAGTACATACAACTATGTCAAAATACTGGATTTCATTTAAATTATTTTGTAAATTCTGAGATTGAGCTCTTTTGATTTTAGAGATAATACTTTTAAATATGTACAAACAACATCTCCTAAAATCTCAGAAACCAGAGGTATTGCTGAAGTAAAATTTCCATCTAGGAAGATTGTATATCACACTTTCTTTAATGCTTTCTTTAATAAGAACTTGAGGTCTGGGTGAACTTCATTATAAAATATTCTTTTAACTGAAAATGTGTTTATTTCAGGAAGAAAGTTTCTGAAGAAATAGTGTGCTGGCATGCAATTGACCTCAGATGGATTTATGGGCCCAGCATGGAGTTCATAACATTCTATAGAAACCACAAATATAGCTATGTTTAGTAACTATCCACCAAAAATTATTTTCTGTGCTACTTTTTGAGTATTTTTATTATTTCTTAAACTAGTAATATTATTTGATTATGTTTACTAATAAAGCGAAATCCATAAAAATCATTTTTAAACAAAACTTTTCATTAAACTTTAAAATTTCAGCTAAACACATAATTTATAACCAAACAGATCATATAATATTGCCCTACATTAAAAAAATACTAATAATAATGATAAATGGGATTGTATGTATAGAATGTATGGATTCTGAATGGAAGTTTATAGCCATGTGCATTTGTCTGCACATAAAACTTATACACCATTAGCTCATACACTATTGCATAACCGTGATCAAAAGAATGACACACACACACATCTCTGCCAGGATCATTCATATCTATGGGGAAAAGTAAACAAGGATGCTTTCCTGTTTTAATTGGCCACTAAGTCTGTCCCAGATCATTCCACCATTATGAAACATCTTGATTTTTCCTAGATGTATTTATTTTAGATTCTATCTCTTGATGATGCAAGAATTTGATGCAGTGGAGAGAACCATATACATATACATACCGGTATATACATACATACATACATACATACATACATACATACATACATACATACATACATACAACTTTTAAGCCAGCTACTTTTTTTTCCAGTTCAGTTTATCTCATATATTGGGATTAAATGAGAGAATGTATTTTGATCTAAAGAAAAGGCATGAAATAAACATTGTATTAATTGTGATTATGAGGAAATCAAGGCTTTCTCTTATAAAAATCTGCACATGCAGTGTTATATCTTACAGCTGCAGCTAAGAAAGTTATTTCTAGTTCCCTTTCAGATAAATCTTTTCCTTGGTGCACTGAAGCAATATCAAAAAAACTAGTACATATGCTGGGGTTCTTGCCTATCCATGGGAAGGTATAATAACTATTAGTGTTATTTAAAAAGCAACCTATTTTCTTAATGACTTGACTCTAGATTATTTATAAAAGAAATTGCGCAAGTGTAATAACATGTCACAGAAAATAACATTTAAGAGTTGTAACAAAACATTTTCCTATTATGCCACCTTTATTTTATCCTCAGTCTGTCAAACTATCATGTAGGCCCCATCTCAACAGCATCTATGTTACCGTACCTATCACTAAAACTCTTTCCTGTAACTTTAAATAGGCAAAACTTTGCATCACTTTTCTGTAACTTTAAATGGGCAAAACCTGAGCAAGAATATGACTGTTTGCCTGCTGCTGATCTCTACTTATATTTTTGCTTTGCTTTGCTATTGACTTAAGTTTGAATAGTGCTAAGACAATGAGACACAAAACATCAAGACTAGCAGGCAGCAAACCCCACACTCACTCGCACTGAAATTATCTTATGAGCCACGGCGGCGCAGTGGTTAGAGTGCAGTACTGCAGGCTACTGCTGCCTGCTGGCTGCCTGCAATTTGACTCAGCCTTCCATCCTTCCGAGGTGGGTAAAATGACCCAAATTGTTGGGAGCAATATGCTGACTCTGTAAAACCGCTTAGAGAAGGCTGTAAATTGGTATTAAGTGCTACTGCTATCTATTTGGGTAAGGGAAACATCTGCAAACGAACAACTAAATCCAGGAAGCATCAAGAGCTCAAAAATGACTGGTCGAGACTCTTACACGCCACGAGCAACATAATGTCACTGAGCATGCGTAATGCTCCCACCCGGTGAAGCCCACGTTCTAGGAAATTCACGGGCTAAACGTTCCCTCACTACAGTCAAGTGAAATAGAAACAGCGTTCTCGAACCACACTGAGCTATACAGTATTGCCTTCCCGTTAAAAAGGCGTTTCCGTTCTAAAACGGAAGCGGAACTTGGGGTGGACCACGAGGAAGCGCTTCCGGTGGAGGTGGCGTGCGCCGCTGCTGCCGCCGCCGCCGCCTAGGGTTGGTCGTCTGTCGCAAGTTCTTTCCTTGTTCTTGTCGCTGCGTGGCGTGTCTGGGCGAAAGGAGCCAAAAGAAACGGGGTTGCCGGCTCTGCGTGACCGGGGAGGTTCGCCGACGGGCCAAGGCCAGGAGCGGTTTCCTTGCGTTGCGGGGTAGCGGCAGCAGCAGCAGAAGAAGAGCCCGGAGGGATGTGGCGGAGGCAGCGCTGATGGTTGTCGCTGTTGTGACTCTGGCACTCGAGAAGGAGTTCAGCGGCCCTTCCCGCCCGGGCTCGAGGAACGCTTTCTGGCCGCGGAGGGCGACCCTCCTGCATCGCTGCGGCGCCCATTGCGCCCTCCCGGCGTCTTGTGGCTTCTCGTTTCCTTTCCTGGGTCGTTCCGGCCGCCTCCCGAACCTGGTAAAGCCGGTGTTTGTTTACCGATCGATCCAGAATGGCTTCTTCTTCCGGCAACGACGACGATTTGACCATCCCGCGGGCGGCGATCAATAAGATGATCAAGGAGACGCTGCCGAACGTGCGGGTGGCCAACGATGCCCGGGAGCTGGTTGTGAACTGCTGCACCGAGTTCATCCACCTCATCTCCTCCGAGGCTAACGAGATCTGCAACAAGTCTGAAAAGAAAACCATCTCTCCCGAGCATGTTATCCAAGGCAAGAACCTTCGCCTGGCCTTGCTCCTTCACACACCCTGAAACTCCATCGGTTCCTCCCCACCCCCACCCCTTGATCTATAAGAGGAGATTTTAATTTTCCCTTTGTTACGATCTTAGAATCCATTAAGCTATACCTTAATTGCCTGAAAGTATTCCCTTCATCTCCCCATCCCTTTTCCTATTTGCCCCATCACTTGAGTTTTAAAATATACCTGGTATACAGGTAGTCCTCAACGACCACAATGGAGCCCAAAATTTATGTTGCTAAATGAGAAATGTGTTAAGTGAGTTTTGCCCCATTTTACAACCTTTCTTGCCGCAGTTGTTAAAGCGAATCACTGCAGTTGATAAGTTAGTAATCCCACTGTTAAATAAAACTGGCTTCCCCATTGACTTTGCTTGTGAGAAGGTTGCAAAAGGTGATCACATGACCTTGGGACACAGCAATGGTCATAAACATGAACCAGTTGCCAAGCGTCTGAATTTTGATCACATAAACATCGGGATGTGGCCATGGCCATAACTCTGGAAAAATGGGCGTAAATCATATTTCTCAATGCCATTGTAACTTTGAACAGTCACTAAACAAACTCTTGTAAATTGAGGACTACCTGTACTTGCCTGAGATACTCATCTGCGCTTCAGTGTCTGCCTCTGCTCCCTATTAAAGCTAGTTCATTGCACATTCCATCCCTTCAGGCAACTTGGTAACAGTAGAAATCCGACAGGCAGGAGCTGTTTATCTGGAAATTTTTGTACCTCTTAATTGTATCTTAATAAGTTTGCATGAAAGAGACACTTTGCAGATGTCAGCTTAATTCTAAATAAGCACATTTAAAAAATGAAATGCCTATGTAGAATTCTGTAGCAGTAGTAAATTCTGTAATTGGAAAAGGGGAGGCACTACTGATTTTTATGCAAGGCTTTAGGGGTGATCTAAAAGTGGGGGGAGGCTATATGTGGCTGAACAAATGTTTATGTTAAAAAACAGGGATGTTTTCTATTTGAGAAGATGACTAATTATAATTCTTTGCTTCCTGTAACTTTCTAAAAACAATTTTGTTCTCTTGCTTGCCTTCTAATGAAACTGAAGGGTCCTAGTCAAAGAATGTTAATCGTGGTTCTTTGCTGATTCTCACAAGACAGCTTTGAGTAGACTATTAATTCTTAATTGTTATTAACTTTTCTAAAAGGAATTATTAGGGTGAGTTTTACATTGTATTTAGTGAACAGAAGAGAACAGTGAAAGTAACCAAGATCCTTGTTTCATTCAGCTGGTTTTTTATAATACTACTTTCGGAATCGAGACAAGTTTGCTGCTTTAAGAATAGAAAATGAAAAAGTTGCAAAAAACGAGAGTAGTTCCACTGTGCTACATCAACAGACTAGCATTTTTTTCCCCTTACAGAGTTCAGAGATGGAAGGCTTTCAAGGAGACAGACCTCTCCCATAGCTGGTTCTTGGCTTTCTGTGTATACTTGTTCTACATCATGTTATTCTAGTATGGCATCAAAACCCTGACTTGGGTAGATGACAGCCACGCCTCAAGGATGGTTTATCTGATTTCCCTGCACATAGCAAACAATTGGCTTAGATGATTTTTGTGGTCTCTTCCAACTCTGATTCTGTGAGATGCATGGTGAAAGTTCTGTGCTACAGAAAGTTCTATACTAAACCTAATCACTATTTTATTTTAAGATATTTTTTTTCACAGTTTTGAACCTCCCTTCTCCCTCAAAAAATATTTTCTATAGTACACAAAGTGAATTGTATAATTCACTTTGCTTACAGCTGTCAAGAAGCACAAAGAAATGCAAGACATAGAAGTTTTGACTGTTAGAATCACTTAGAATGATTCTAAGGTTAGGACTTCCACAGTATCTAATTTTCCACTGAGACTGGTATATAGTCCCCCAAATTGAGAAATGGATAAAACATGCACATTTCAACATCCTTTCTATAGTAATATCACAGAATGATGGATGTATTTTGGTTAAGCTCAGGCACAAATAGTGGCTATTCAGTTTTTCTCATAGATTTGCACATAATTACCCAAGGTTGAAACTAACAACTCATTCAATATATACATGCCCAAGACTTAGCACATTTTTCTGGCCTGACTAGCAAAAGAACTGAATGATAGTCTGATTCATCTTAACATTTTCTGCCTGTTCTTCTGCAGTAATAACTCTTTGGAATTATCTTTGTCCAGTTAACAGCAGTGTGGCTATACAGAGGCCTTCCCTACCTCGGAGCCAATGTTTGCATAGGCCAAGGCCAATATTAAACTAGCCGTGTCTCTCTTCTCTTTGCCCTCCTATTTCTAGTTAAGGAATATTTGGTTTTATGAGCATTTGTGTGGTTCAAGGTCCCAAGGTTGCTCCCTGTTGTATTAGACTACACCTAAACTCATACTTTTATGGCACACTGGGGATTCCCATTCTTTTGGCTTTGAGAGACAAGGAAAACGATGTGCCAGGAAGCAGATAGTAGCAAATGAATGGTGCAAATAAGTATCTTAAGTATTTGTCTTCCTGGACTAATCAGAGTTAATATAAGTTGGCCTCTTCTGGCCAACTTTTTATTTTTACTTATCTACTGCATTTGGTTTAAAATGATAGCTAGGCATGACATTGCAAACATAGAAGTTATCGGTATTTTTCTCATTCATAGTTGAGGGCTTTTAGTAGTTCGATCAAATGTACAGTATTCTCTAGTCTAGCCTAATCAGCCATGAAGCCTATTTATCAATTCTTAAATCTCGAGAATATGAAATGATGTACAGTTAAAGGAAGTCATTTTTGCCCTTTTCCATTACATTCTGCACAGTGTTATATTGTATTTCAAACATTTAATATAAATTTCATGATACTAAAAGAACAAAAGATCTAGCCATTCAGCACATCATGAACTTTAAGTGTTTCTGCACAATTTAAGAAAATATTTATTCTGGACTTGCAAAGTAGTTTCGCTTTTTGATGAGGTCTGTATCTTTTTTGTCAGCAGTGCTACAGCATCAAAGCAGAACTCTTGAGAAAGCCAAACAGATCTGAAAAGATTATTGTATGAGAGAAGAGATAAATTTGGCTGATATTTAGAACAATTCTAAGACACTATGGTATATTATTATTATTTTTAAAATTAAAGGAATGGGTTGGGAGATATCACAGATTTAAGTAGTACTTTAATTAAAATATTTCCACTTGGAGAAGTATATAGCACAGGGGTCGGGAACCTTTTTGACTAAGAGAGCCATGAAAGCAAAAAATTTGGAAATTTATTTCAGTGAGAGCCATATAATATATTTTAAAAGTGAATTCAACTAAATGTCAATAGGGACAATGGGATATTGAGAGAATCCCTGTCTTTGTGCTGTTTAATTTGTTGCTGCTGTAGCAGCTTCCTTGCTCCAAAGTGATATTTGTCTTTGAGTTGGTGATTTCCATCATAGCATTGGTAATGATTCTTTCTTTCTTTCTTTCTTTCTTTCTTTCTTTCTTTCTTTCTTTCTTTCTTTCTTTCTTTCTTCTTTCTTTCTTTTTCTTCTTCTTCTTCTTCTTCTTCTTCTTCTTCTTCTTCTTCTTCTTCCTTTCTTTCTTCCTTTCTTTCTTCCTTTCTCTTCTTTCTTTCTTTCTTTCTTTCTTTCTTTCTTTCTTTCTTTCTTTCTTTCTTTCTTTCTTTCTTTCTTTCTTTCTTTCTTTCTTTCTTTCTTTCTTTCTCTCTGCAAACCAATCCCCACCGTGGCTCCTTTCTCCCTCGCCCAGCCCTCTTCCAAGACGTCAAGTGCGGGGAACCGCACCAAGCGAGGTAGGTGGGTGGGTTGCTGAAGAAGCCCCGGAGCCCCGCCGCCAACCTGCGTCTCCTACTGGGAAGGAGCCTCTGTCGCTGTCTCTCGCGGGGTTCCAGCCACCCGACTGAGTCCCTGACCGCGGCACCGGCAGGGTTAATGCGTATGGGAGAGGAGAGAGAGCTACCGCCGCCACTGCTGCTTTCACCGCTCCGATATTTCTTTGGTGGGCGCGCGCGGGAGGGACCATGGAGCAGAGGCGCCTGGCAGCTTAAGGCAAGAGGCGGGTGGGAGACGCGGGCAGGAGCCTGTCGCCGCCGCCGCCACTTCTGGCATCCCCACGCCTCTCACCCCGCTCGCCGGGTGCCTCTGCTCAGCGGTCCCTCCTGTGCAGGCCCACCAAAGAAATATTGGAGCAGCGAAAGTAGCAGCGGCGGCGAGAGAGAGCGCTACCGCCGCCGCTGCTACTTTCGCTGCTCCAATATTTCTTTGGTGGGCCTGCGCAGGAGGGACCGCTGAGCAGAGGCACCCGGCGAGCGGGGTGAGAGGCGTGGGGATGCCAGAAGTGGCGGTGGCGGCGACAGGCTCCTGCCCGCGTCTCCCACCCGCCTCTTGCCTTAAGCTGCCGGGCGCCTCTGCTCCATGGTCCCTCCCGCGCGCGCCCACCAAAGAAATATCGGAGCGGTGAAAGCAGCAGTGGGGGGCGGTAGCGCTCTCTCTCCTCTCCCATACGCATTAACCCTGCCGGTGCCGCGGTCAGGAACTCAGTCGGGTGGCTGGAACCCCGCGAGAGACAGCGACAGAGGCTCCGTCCCAGTAGGAGACGCAGGTTGGCGGCGGGGCTCCGGGGCTTCTTCAGCTGCTTGGCTGGAGAACGGCGGGGATGTGGCCATGGCCGTTTTTTAGCTCCCCCCGTCCCGGCTGAACGCCGCCATTTGGGTTATTTTTCCCTCTGTGCATGCGCGCGCATGCACAGAGGGAAAAATAACCCAAATGATTGTGGTCAGCCGGGACGGGAAAGCGGTGATTGTGTTCAGCCGGGACGGGAAAGCGGGCAGGAGAAGCTCCGCGCCGCAACCGCCGCCAGTTCCATCGGCTATACGCCGAAGGACTGGCCCGGGCGAACCGGGAGGATTTCACCCCTGCTGCGAGCCATATGCAGTCATCAAAAGAGCCACATCTGGCTCGCGAGCCATAGGTTCCCGACCCCTGATATAGCACATCAAGATTTTTCACTAGACTCAGTTACGCTAGGTTCATATGAAAGGGTTTTTTTTATCCCCTTTCTTACGAATTAACCTGATGATGCAGTATTGAATCTTGACAAATGTGGATTCAACATGTTGACCAAATGTTATGAAACAAGCATCAAAATAAGTAATATTGCATTAGTATTGAATCTACATACCGTATTTTTCAGAGTATAAGACGCACCTTTTTACCCCCCAAAAGAGGGTGAAAACTTGGGTGCGTCTTATACACCAAATGCAGCCCCACCCACCCAGCCATCCCCACCCTTTGGCCTCTGTCTTCCATCAATTTACCTGCTTGCAGGAAAGAGGGAAGAGCCTGCAAAGCCAAGCAAGTCAGTAGCAGTTTCCCCTATCTACAGCTGATTAACCACTGGAAAAATGAAAGTGAAACTAACTACAAAGGCAAATAGCTGGCAGAGACAGGCAGAGTTTTATTTTTTGCTGAACTGGATGGAAAGGGGGTAAGTGAATAACTAAATGTCTGTAGAATGTTCAAATGATTAGACTTACTTTTTAAAGACTGCTTTATTATTGTTCTAGAGCCAGGGATCTCCAACTTTGGCAACTTTAAGACTTGTGGACTTCAACTCCCAGAATTCAACAGCCAGCTTTGTTAGCTTTGCTGGCTGTGGAATTCTGGGAGTTGAAGTCCACAAGTCTTAAAGTTGCCAAGGTTGGAGATCCCTGTAAATCTAGACAACTTAACAAAATAAAGAAGCTTTTAAAAATAAATGCTTGCTCTGAAGTGGCCCAGTGCTATTGTATCTTCTTTTAAATAATAGAGAATAATGTATACTTCCAGAAATTTTAATTAATTTTAACAGCTCTGTAGAAGTATAGTATGAAATGTAACAGTATCCTGTTTAGTATTACAGTTTAGTTACCTTGGAGTAGATCTATTTAAATAATTGGGAAGAGTTAGTGTGACTACATTTAAGAAAACTTTCTGGCATAATGTACATTTCTCCAATTCTTTGCTATTTCTATGAGTCAAGCACACATGCACAGAAATACACAGCAAACAGTGTATATCATCTGTGCTGTTTGCTGTTTGGCAAATTGCTTGGAGGCAGAGGCCTTTTTTCCTTGTTTTCCTCCCCCAAAACTAATGTGTGTCTTATACTTCGGTGCGTCTTATACTCCGAAAAATACGGTATGTGTCAATGTAATGAAATACAAGTGATTCAGTGGTCTCATTTAAGCATTTTATTTAATAAATATTTTGCAAAATATAGGTAGTCCTCTTACAACTATTTGTTTAGACACACTTTCACAGTCACTGAAAAAAGTTACAACCAGTCCTGCCACTTATGACCATCATAGCATCCCCGTGGTCACATGATCAAAATTTAGGGGTTTGGCAACTGACATGTATTTATAACAGTTGCATGCAATCGCCATTTATGATCTTCCCAACTGATTTCTAACAAGGAAAGACAATGGGTAAAGTTACATTTGTTTAATGACTGCATGATTCACTTAAAAACCGCAGTGATCACTTAACTGGTGCAGCGATTTAGCAACTCTGTCAAAAAAAGCCATAAAATTGGGTGTGACTCACTTAACAATCACCTTGCTTAGCAATAGAAATTCTGGTCCCAATTGTAGTTGTAAGTTGAGGAATACCCATCTATAGAAATATATGAAGTACATACATGAATAGTTATATGTGTATTGACAGTTTACTGGAGATTTAAAATAGTATAGGAAATGGAGACAGTTGTTTACATACAGATTAGCTTCAGCTGAAATATTTATGATGGATTGCATTCAGTTGGTATCCCTTTTTATCAGTGGAAGTTGGCATGCTCCTTATTCAGGTGAAATCCTCCATTTCTATCCAAAAGTTTTATATCAATAAAGGGACTTCACCCCAATTTTTTTTGTTATTTCTTAAAAGGCTACCAACATAAAGATTTTGCATTATGACTTACAAATACTGTGTGAGCAATAAAAAGACACTAATCATTTTA
Source organism: Diadophis punctatus similis (assembly GCA_023053685.1). NCBI lineage: Eukaryota > Metazoa > Chordata > Lepidosauria > Squamata > Dipsadidae > Diadophis > Diadophis punctatus. The sequence goes on along the minus strand of JALIGW010000003.1, from coordinate 76,190,337 downwards.
TATTCATTTGCAGACTGCCAGTTATGCTAGATTGCTATCTTTTTATCTAAAATTATTTGACTTTAATCTGTCATGATTTTTTTTTAATTCCTAGCATTAGAAAGCTTGGGATTTGGCTCCTATATCAGTGAGGTCAAAGAAGTCTTACAAGAATGCAAAACTGTAGCATTAAAAAGAAGAAAGGCTAATTCCCGTTTGGAAAACAGTGGCATTCCTGAAGAAGAACTCCTAAGGCAGCAACAAGAGTTATTTGCAAAAGTAAGTGGGAAAACAGTTATGAATACTGTGCATGTAACACTTTCTGCTAATTAATTGAAGTAATTAACATCCAGGAACTCAACGTACATAGTATTCTCTTCCTCAGTTTTTCTCTGCCATAATGCTTTAAATGCCCTAGGGTTAAAAAAGAGAGTTTATTAGCCCAAAGTGACTCAGAGAACTTCAGTGACTGAAGGTGGAGTAGATTCTGGGTTTCCCCTAATTCTAGTACAGCTTCTTCAGTGCATAGAATAATGGCTGCGATGTTGTCTATATTTCTGTAAATAAATGTTATCATCAATGAAAATGGATCCGCTTGCCTCAAGTTTGATAGCTTTTGGAATTTTTGGAACTGCACCTCCATGAGTACCTGCCAGATTGGCCAAATTTTGCTCCTTGCCATTTCAAAACACCCGGGTTTTTTTTTTCTTTTGTTGTAATCCTAGACTATGTCTTGGAAATGACTTAGGCATCTTCTGGGCAAGATCTGTGTAGTATATAATAGATGAAAATGGATATGCTTAAGTAAAAATGAAGTAGAATTTGAACTTTAAGTCCAAGCCAAAATATTTCACTGTAAGTACTCATAGTAAGACTATTGCATAGCTGATTTTTTTTTCAGATATTGACGGAAATCTGCAAGTTTGCAATCTCATAAAATGAAATATTATCTCTTGTTCTGTTTTCCCACCTTGTTAAAGTACCATACAGGTAATATTTGAGTTACGGTAGCAATTTGGACCAGAATTTCTGTTGCTAAGTGACATGTTCATAAAGCTTGACGTCATGTGAGGGCATCACTTAGCAATGGCAATCCCAGCATTTTCTGTTGCTGTCGTTAACCAGATCCCATCAGCTGTTAGTTGAGGACCCATTCCGATCCAAATATTCCTGGCTAGGTCCCTCCCAACCCCTCCCAACCAGCCTAAATCAGCGTCATGCTGCAAAGCATTCCAAGGCCCCTGTACTCTGCCAGATCAGCCTGACCTTCATCAGCTTCTTGTCTTGCTGCTGACCAAGCAAACTCAGTTTGGCATTTTGCAAGGCCGCTGCTGGCCATGTGACATTTTTTCCCCTCAGCTTCTGTGAAGAAACAACTGTGTGCAATCTTCGGAAGAAGAGTCTGTAAAGATTCTCAGTCATCCAAGTCATGGTTGTCCCAAAGGTGCTTTTTCAGGAGGCAACTGGACTTTCTTCTTGTTGTTTTTTCTTTTGAAGACATTTCGCTTCTCATCCAAGAAGCTTCTTCAGCTCTGACAGAATAGTGGGGAATGGAAAGATTCTGTCAGAGCTGAAGAAGCTTCTTGGATGAGAAGCGAAATATCTTCAAAAGAAAAAACAACACAAGAAAGTCCAGTTGCCTCCTGAGAAAGCACCTTTGGGACATAGGAAGATTTCACACGCCCAGCAGCTGCCTCCTGAAGGACCAGGCCAGGTGTGTAGAAGCAAGAAAACAGCAAAGGTTAGCTGGGGTGGCAGAATGCAGGGGCAGGAGAACAAAAGGGCAGAGATGGAGGAAGGTGGTGGTGGAGGAGAGTTGAAGTTGTCCTATGATCATAAGAGTGGGTGCTCTGCCAAGTGCCCAACTTTTTGATCATGTCACCAGGAGAATACAACAATGGCTATAACTTTGGGGACTGAATATACCATTCGTTCAGCACTGCCATAACTTTGAATGGCTGCTGAACAAATTGTTGTAACTTGAGATTACCTATACTCAAAACAGCTTAGGAATAAGCAAGGAGAGTGGGTAGGAAAAACGCAAGCAAGGAGAATGGAAAGTTACAAACCAAGCGATTTTTCTAGGCAGTCCCTCCTTTGCCTGACATTCTCCTGTTGCCGGCAGGATTGCATTGCTCTTGATGTGTAGAAAACAGATTACTCTCTTGAAATCTTTCTCTCCAGTCTCTCTGGTTTGAGATCACATGAAGAGGGACAATGTGAAGGTCGAAAATGGCTTGTAGGTTTTTTTTTTCAGTATCATTTCAATAGTCACTGAACAAATGATTGGTGAACAAGGCCTACCTGTATTATGACTGTGGGAATGAGTCACAATTTAAGAATTGCATTTTTTCCTTTCAGCTAACATTGGCATTTCTATTCTTCCTAATGTTCTGTTTCTATGGGAAGGCTTTGCTTTCAATTAACCTCACAATATCTCTTTTTAAAAGTTGTTTTAAGTACCATTTCTTTCCTTTTCTTCCAGGTCCATTTTTTTTTAGATCCACTCTTCACACTGCTGAAAAGTGGCGTGTCCCACATTCAGATCACCCTTGTATATTTCACTAATTCTCTCAATCTCATACATAATTAATTGTGCCCTTAGATTTGCATTAATTCCTTTGTCATGTAAGTAAGCTTAAACTTGAAACAAGCAGTCACTTGCTAAGCAGGTGCTCATTAAACTATCACAAATGTCATTCATCTTGACAAACGGCCAAATCACTTCATCTGTTCTTTCTTATCTTATTCCCATCTTCCCATTCATATCACCTAGTAGAATAATTGTTGCCCTGTATTGCATTCATTATTAAGAATGTTGCACAGTTTCCTGGTAAACTCATGTCCGGTTCTTCCATTATCTCCTTCCAGTGGAATGTGCAGCTACTCCTAATCTGTAGATTACTACTTTCATATTTATCCATGATAACCTAAATAATAATATCAAGTTGTACTTTCTGACATACTATACATTTAGCCAATACATTCTTATTTAAATCTACACCTTTATTTCTTTACACATATTCAATCCTGTTCCATAAAATCAGATCACATTCAGATTTATTACATTCTTCCCCTTTTTCTTAATTTCTTTGACACACAAAATATCTGTTTCTTTTATTTCCTGTTTTAATTCATGCTGTTTGTCATTTTATATTCTAAGTCACAATCTAAATGTCATGGCCATTGCCATAGATACTAATATTGCGGCCTTCACATAAAGCATTTAGTACCTGCTTAGAGGAGGAAAGGACAGGTTTACCATCTCTAATTATATCTATGTACCCTTGAAACATTTCCTGTTGTCACTAATGGCAGTACTAGTCAATTTTGGCCAGTATGCCAGAAGTGCAACAGAAGTCTAGTTCGGCTCCAAGTTTGACAACAGTATTCTCTGAGACTCGTAAGATTCCTAAACTAGAGTCTATCTTACAAGCCAACATAGTTATCTATAGCTCCGCAATTTAGAAGTATATACAATGTGTTGTCATGCAGAGTGTATTGTCATCTACAGGTAAACCTTGATTAACAACTGAGTCAGTTTGAAGTTATGATAGTGGTGAAAAAGTAAATTTGCGACAAATGCCCACATTTAACAGTCTTTGCAGTCTCTCCCTCCCTCTGTCATGTGTTTGCTATCACAGTCAGTTAGTATTCATCCTGTACTTGATTCATTTTTATTTTCCTTTCCCCCCCCCCTTGCAGAGCAAGCAATTGCCTAAGCAGACTATCTCTTCTTGAGCTGTTTTTCTCTGCAGCGAGCATGCCTCTAAAAAGTGCTAACCGCAAGTTAACAAGCTCAGCTCTGTGACCTTAATTAGCCTGCTTGCAGCTGCTGCCTGTAACTGACAAGACTTTAATTGCTTTCACACTTTCAACTTTTGTTTGTCCCAAGAGGCTTGGGACTCAGCATGCTAGACAAACAGCACTAATAAATCCTTTCAATATGTTTTCAATTGTGTGCCTGCTAACTCTTGTAATCCCATTTTCTCCAGTCAATATAAATAAAGCCATTAATTATCTTTGTGCTAAGATCCCAGTACCGGGATGAACATTCAAAAGGAGTGAGGTGTGTCTCCCATTTGATCCCAGTGACACCTACCTTGATAGTGTTCAGGAAGTTACAGTGAAGACCTGGTTATTCTCCCACACCTTGCAGTAGGTTGAAGGTGAAACCCCCATTGATGGGTTTCCGTTTCTATGTCTATCTTCAGGCTGCATATGAATCTTTTTTTCTTTTTTTGATATTATTCTAATTTTTCATTACTGTAAACCACCCAGAGTCATCAGGAGTGGGAGAGCCTCCAAATTGTAATAGATAAGTAGGTAAACAAGCAAAACAGGTTTGTTATCCCAAAGTTATTGTTTTGAAGGAAAAGCTTCTATAACTTCCTTGCTAAAAGCTATGTAATCCCCCCCCTCACAGCTGGCAGGCCTATAGTGATATTGTCACGCAGTGATTTTATTGCCTGTTATATGTATATGCAGGGAGATGCATCCCTATTCATTATAATTGTTTATTCCTGAGCACGTGATTGATATGTTCTTGTACGCATGTGTGCATTCCTTTCTCCGATCTGTCCTTCTGTTCCTGGCTTCCATTGAAGGAAGACCTACTTTTATATCAGGCATGTAGTTAATGAGGATTTATTGTTTTTGTACCGAAATAAACATTTTTACTTAGACTTTTAAACTGCGGTTTCTTTTCTAACGTCTGATGTCCGGGAAAAGATCAAGCTTCTCCTTTGTGAGATTAATTATCACCTCTGTCAGATATAAGGTGCACTGCATTAATTCACTCTAAACTTCTTGCTTTACCTTCCTAGGCTAGACAACAACAGGCAGAGCTGGCCCAGCAGGAATGGCTTCAAATGCAACAAGCTGCTCAACAGGCCCAGCTTGCTGCCGCCTCTGCCAGTGCAATCAACCAGGCAGGATCTTCTCAAGATGAAGATGACGAAGATGACATCTGAAATGTTTCTAGGCGGAGCTTTCAGTCCTCACCAAGAAATCGTTTTCCTGCACAACAAAACCAGTGAAATTAATGCTTGCCTGTAACTTTGTCTTCACCTTGGACCAGCCATTGGTATTTTAAGGACGTCTGCTGTTGTGTGCTGTACATGTCAAAACTGTCTTTTTGAACTTTTGAGGACTTAAGGTTCAGTATCATATCAACTTTGGATTTTTAATGGTGTTCATGGAAATTTTAGACAGCTGTGCGTCATTTATTTGATCAACAGTGTTACAATAACGTTTATAAAATATAGCAGAATTTATACAGAAAACTCTAAATTCACACTTGCATTTCTCTTCCCTTTTAACCATAGAATCTTGTGTAAACATTTTTAATTTGTGTTTTTGGAATAGAGAAGGCATTTAATCTGCTTTGGGGAGAAAAAAAAGCAAAGGGTTCGGCGTACTTTGAATTCTTTGTCTTTTAAGTAAGGAAAGAGAGACATGGCAATAAATAACATTGCTAAATATCACCAATCGGAGAAATTATACATTTTTGCCAAACTAGAAAAATGTATGTTTAATAGCCGTTGTACAGATACATGATTTTTTTTGTATGGGGTAAAAAAAAATTAAAAATAAAACCCAGAACTTTATTATGATATTGATTCAGTGTTCTGAGCAAAACAGGTATTTCATTTCAAATGTTCCCCAATTTGGAGAATTAAAATGGTTCTTGTTTAAAAGCTGTTTAATTTTAACAGTAGGTGGGGTTACAAGCATAGCCTAAGCATGTTATAATGCACATGCTACTTGAAGGAAAAGTAAAATTTGGAAGAACAGACTTGTTTTTAATTCTGTTTGATGAGGAAGGCTTAAATAGGACTATGAAAGCAAGCATTGGAATTAATGAGCATGCTCACTGTCAAAGGAATTTTTATTTAATTCTGATTATTAAAGTGTTGTCATCAGCACAATGTTAACAGTTTTTCAGGCTAGTCTACCAATAGAGAAGCTTTATCGTGTCAAACTGATGGCTTCTCCATTCAGATAGGAGACTAAATAACAATTTAGTTGCAAAGTTTAGTTTAGGGGCTTGAAAGTCTAGGCCAGCCAACAAAACCTGAATGAGGAATATCTTTTAGGGTGTGGTTTTTTTTTTAAGAGCAGTACTCAGATAGCTATTTACAATTTGATGATATACTTGAAAAAAAAACTCATATGTTTCTGGTACTTTTTTTGCAGAGGAAAGGTGCAGTCTCAGGTCTTGCATATGGATACATCAAACATTTTTAAAGCGATAAGATTTTGATGGTTACAGAAATATGCAACTGAAAGGCAAAACCATCCTATCTGCGAAGCAGAAGACTAAATTAAAGACATTGAATTAAAGGCCTGGCTGCAATTTAAGTTTTAAGGGGCTTCCATCCCATGAATTAACTTGCATCATTATTTATACACTGGTTATTGAGAAATATGTTAGTTTGAATGTTAAGCTGAAACAAAAAAAAGATGGGTTCAACTTGTTAAGTATTGGGACAAGATTTAGTTGTCATGAAGGTTGATGTACCAAAGGTAGAAACACTAGGCTAATGAAACTGTGTTAATGTTCAGTGTTGGTTTTTCTAATCTGTACTATGATACCCTTACTCTTCCTGTTTTAAATGAAACAATTTTTTTTAAGCAAGAACATTTTCTTTTCTGATGCAGAGTTCAGGTTAATATTTTACTGCATCTGGCATGTATCATAAGTTTGAATCCCTGCAACTTTTCCTTTGGACATTCTTGTGCTTTTTCATATGCTGTATTCCTCAAGCAATAAAATTCAAATGTGTTTTTTTATTTAATGCTTGAATATTCAGCTTTTGGGGGGGTAATGTCATAGAGAAGCTTAACACCATTCACATTTTGGGTGAATTATGCAGCTTTTTTTAATAGCCAGGATGAAGTAACCAAAGAGATGTTCAGAAGTGGTCTTTTATTCGAGCCAGTCCTTCACTGGTCATGTAATTTTCTCTTAATCACTCTTCCCCCAAATGTACAGGTAGTCCTCAACTTACAACAGTTTTCATTTAGTGACCGCTCCAAGTTACAACAGAAGATTTTAAAAAGTGATCACATGACCCTGTGACACTGCAACTGTCATAAATGCATTTGCCAAGGGTTTGAATTTTGATCATGTGACCATGGCAATGCTGCAATGATCGTGTGACAAAATGGCCATAAGTGTGAAAAAATCATAAATCACTTTTATAACAACGGTCACTAAAGGAATGGTGTAATCCAAAGACTACCTGTACTCAAGAAGACATCTGATCTACGTAACATAAGTATAGCTAATTAGTCATGTATAAAAATATTTCTGTTTGTTTGAATTTGTTAGCCGCCTACCTCCCAACGAACTGCATTCTTGATCTATGGAACTATTGCAGATCATTTTCAGGTCCTTTTTTTTTTTAATCCTTTCATTCCAACGCCAGTAGGAGCTTGCTTTTGCATAATTCGGATTTTCAGTTCTCATTTGGGAAGAGACTGTTTTTATATGAAGCCCAAAGAAGATCTGCAATACAATTCTGATGCTATTTTTTCCCCCTACCTTAATTTCTGTTTCCGGGAATTCTGGTTGAAAGAGGCAAATCAGTTCCCTTTTAATAAAACCAGGGTTATAGTAGTCAAATTTTAGGAACAGTTTAAATCTTTACAATGGGGACACTGAAAAAGGTATTTCCCAATGTCTAGGTAATTGCCAGCAAAACAGGGTAATTCCTTACATTGAAATGTTTGGGGGTGAAGTTTAGTGCTTCTGGCCAAGTAGTGAAGGTTCTGGGGCTAGATTATAGTCAAGTATTGAGGATAATTCTACAGGACTTTTTTCATAGGGAGAGAGATCCAGATAGGGCGGAGTTAAGGATGGTGCCACATTTTGCTGATAATGACTCATTCACACTAAAAAGAGGCAATTGTTTCGCAAACTTGCAAACCTCAGAATAGGTTGAGCAATAGCAGGCAGAATTGTAGGTTGTGCTGTGGCAAACGAGTCTGACAGCCTATTCATCATGCACAAACTACAACTGTAGCTTCCTGAGCAGTTACTTTATTGATCTGAAACTCTTTTAAGGTTTCCTATAACAGCAAATTTATTTATTTATTTATTTATTTATTTGGTAATTTTTCTATGTCGCCCTACTCCCTCAGGATTCAGGGCGCCGTACAACATTTTATAAAAACTCCAAAAAAATCATTAAAAAACAGCTTAAAAACGGTTAAGAAATATATAAATACACACCATACATACATGGGGGAGACATCAGATATAAAATCGTCTCAAACTCACCTCGCCTGCAAGAAGAGCCATGTCTTAATGGCTTTTCTGAAGGCCAGTAAGGTGGGGATGATTCGGATCTCTGGAGGAAGTTGGTTCCAGAGAGCGGGGGCCCCTACAGAAAAGGCCCTCCCCCTAGGCCCCGCCAGTCGCCATTGTTTGGCTGACGGGACCTGGAGGAGATCCACTCTATGGGACCTGACTGGTCGGAGGGAGGAGATAACCTGGTCCTAAGCCATGTAGGGCTTTAAAGATGATGATCAGCACCTTGAATTGTACCCGGAGACCAATGGGCAGCCAATGCAGCTGGCGGAGAATAGGTGTTACGTGGGTGTACCTTGAAACACCCACCACAGCACGCGCAGCTGCATTTTGCACCAGTTGAAGTCTCCGAATACTCTTCAAGGGCAGCCCCATGTAGAGCGCATTGCAGTAGTCCAGTCGAGAGGTGACAAGGGCGTGAGTGACCGTGAGTAGAGCCTCCTTCTCCAAGTATGGTCGTAATTGGTGCACCAGGCGGACCTGTGCAAATAATGTAGACGTAGACATAAACTCCCAAATATAGCCCAAGCATCATCACTGTCTCAAGGATCTTGATCTACCAGAACCTGAAGATTTCTACCTAAAGTAGGATGGAGAATTAGAACTTTTCAGAAGTTGTTTCTAGAAGCCTCAGCCAGAACAGCCAATAATGATGGAACTAGCAATGCTTGCAGGCCAATGTTCCACATCCTTGAAGGACTAAACATCGGACCCTGGGTGGAGGATGGTAGGCTGCTGGCAGATTTGTCCTTAGAACTTAGATTTGTTCTTTGGACTTAGACTCATGTCCCCTCCCCCAAGCTGGCTAAGGCGGGAGGTGACGTGGGTGGATGATGGTGATGGTAAATGCTACTTTGAGGGAGGGGATGGTGTCCCAGACCATTAAAGAGGCTGTGGTTTTTTCCCTTCTTAAGAGGACATTGTTGGATCCTACCCAGATGGAAATTTTTCATCCTGTCTCCAATTTCCCCTTTTGGGGGAAGGTCATTAAGAAAGTGGTCAGCTGCAGTTCCTGAGGACTCTGGATGAAGCAGATTATCTGGACCCCCTTCAGTTGCAATTCAGGCCTGGATACGGGATGGGAAAGGCATTGGTTGCACTTTGTGACGATCTCTGGTGGGAGCGAGATGGGATAATACATCCCTTCGCGTCTACTTGATTTCTCAGTGGCTTTTGATACCATCGACCATGTATGCTTCTGGAACAGGTCTGGGGGTTGGGGGGTGGCATGTGTTATCCTGGTTCACCTCCTTCCCCTGAGGCCATTTTCAGTCGGTGCCAATTACTAGTGAGAGGTCCAATCCTAGGATCCTGATTTGCAAGGCTTTTCAAGGGTCAGTGCTTTCTCCACTTCTGTATAACATCTGCATGAAATTGAAGGAGGAGATACGATCCGTCACCATGGAATGCAGATATCAACAGTATGCTGATGACAATATTCAGCTGTACATTTCTGCTGTGGTGAGTTAAGCGATGCTGTGGCTGCCCTCTCTTGGTGCTTGGAGGCTGTTGAGGTCTGGATAGGGAGCAACAGGCTAAAACTGAACTCTGGTAAGATAGAGAGGGTTAGAGGCTCTTGGAGAATTACCAATTATCTTTACAGGGGTGGTTTCCTCCCGGTTCGGATGGTTCGGGTGAACCGGTAGTGGCCCGCTGGTGACATCACGATGACATCACCGACCTGGTTCGGTTGGTGCCGGTCCGTGGGCGCCACCATCTTTTTTTTGAATTTTTAAAAAAATTTATTTTTTTCTTCTGAGCATGCGCAGAAGCCGAGTTTCCGGCACTGTGCATGCGGTCGCCATCTTGTTTTTGGCTTTTTTATTTAAAAATTTGAATTTTTTGGCACTGCGCATGCGCGCGTGCACGAAGTGTGGACGTGCCCACACAGCGTGGGAGAAAACGAACCGGCAGCGATGTAAGTAGGAACCCACTCCTGTCTTTGGTCATGAATGGGGTTGCAGTGCCCCAGACTGACCCAGTGTATAATCTGGGGGTTCTTCTGAACTCATGTCTTCTGCTTGAGGAGCAGAGACAGTTATAAATAACCAGAAGAGCCAGCTACAAGTTGTACACCAGTTAAGCCCATTTCTGGACCAACCTGCCTTTCTCACAGTCACCCACACCCTGATCCCCTCCAGTCACATTACCACTGTAATGTGCTCTACAGTACACTGGGCTGCCCTTGAAGAATATCTAAAAGCTTTAGTTAGTTCAGAATGGACTAGCCCAGAGTTTTGTGCTAGCATTGACTTGTGCTCATGTCATCTCTATTGCAGGAGCTACACTGGCTGCTTCTGGATACAATTTAAGGTCTGGGTATCACTTTTAAAGCACTACATGGCCTGGGATCATGCTATTTGAAGGGTCACCTATCTCCCATTACATCTCTCCTGATGGACAGAAAGGCAGGGTATATTGTAGATCCCATCTATTAGCGATCTACTCCTAGCAGGATGAAAAAAGGGGGCCTTCTCCATGGTGGTCCCTTCCCTATGGACCATGTCAGGGGCGGGTTCCTAATTTTTTTACTGCCACTCTGTGGGAGTGGCTTATTTTGTGGGTGTGGCTTGCCAGCCATGTGACTGGGTAGGCGTGGCTTCTTGGACTGCTGAAGGGAGGGGAACTGAGATAGGTCCTGCCGCCCATTCCCCCTCCCCTCAGCAGCTCGAGAAGCCTCAAACGTGCAAAAATGCCTGGGATCATCACCGCACGTTCGTGGCTTCTCAGACTGCTGAAGGGAGGGGAATGGAGACAGCTCCTGCCGCCCGTTCTTTCAGCGTCTCACGCCATCCTCCCCTGCTTGGACTCACTGTGGAGTAGGAAGGCAGCGCATGCGCAGTGCCGGAAGCTTGGCTTCTGGGCATGCGCAGAAGAAAATTTAAAAAAAAAATTAAAAAAAATTTTTTTATGGTGGCGCCCAGGCACCGGCAACCGACCGCACTGGTACTGTGATGTCACCAGCGGGCCGCTACCGGTGCTATAGAGTGGACCGCACCAGTAGGAACCCACCACTGGACCATGTGCGTGAGCTAGGCAGCCATATAAGTCTGGCAAATCTGATTGTGTCTTACTTCCAATGAGCCACCTCCGAATATTATCTTGCTCTCAGGACTTAAATAATTTTTCAGCTCTCTTTGCCTAAGTAACAATTCATGAATATGTCTATCAAGGCCACCTCCATTACTCTCTACAAAAGCAGAGATTGTGTACAATAGATGTTAGATTGATCTATCTTTTTCTCTGCTTATTTTCTGTGGATGGTTTCTTACCATAAAGAAATCAATATTCTCTGAGTCAGGCTGAGAAAACTGCATCTGCTACATAAAAAATAGTGGTATCAGCAAACTCATGTAAACTATATAATTTCTTATCACCCCCCCCCCAAAAAGACTATCAAAATTGAACATTCTTGGCAACAAAGAAGTGTGGAATGACTGCTCAGAACACAAGAAAAATTGAAGGACAAAAAGAAGGTGAATGAATTGGCTATAGCTGACTGATACTTGCCACAGATCTTAAACTGGGTTATTTTATATGGTAGTATTTTATATACTGTTTAAAGTTTTCACGTTTGAAAGTACATTTGTGATAAAAGGAGACACATGAGAAATAATTAAAAAGCTGAAAAACGAGTTAAGAGCAGAGTTTTGAAGCACATCTACCTTCTAACTTGGGGTGGCAAGTTCATCCAGTTATTCTGCAGATTGCCTGTTATTACTCAAGGCACAGATCTTCATAATCATTTATGATTTGAGATTATGTAACAGCTTTGCCCAGTAAATGTAGCCAGTTGTTTAGTAAAATGGAGAGGTGCTGAGGATTATTGTTTATTTATTTAATTGCCATTTATAGTCCCTTGTTTTCTGAAAGGAGCTTAATAATGGCACACATAATTCTTCTACCAACCTTTCAGATATTCTAATGGAAAGGAACAGGCTGGTATCATCCAGTGTCACACTCGATTGAACATTTGAACCCATTCCACTGCAGCACTCGAAATATAGGGTCATGCGGGGTCATTTGCCCAATGTGCGAAGTCATATATATTGTGGTTGGATTTGACCTGTCATCTGAACCCTGATCATTGTCAAAATTGCAATTATGGTGGAGATCCTGAACCACAATCTGCATCTACGGTCTGTGTTTGGCTCTGCCTGTCATCTGGATTAATGGGTATCTTATGGTTAAGCAGCTGTCCGCCAGAAAAGAGGCAGTGGTATTTCCATGGTTCTTGGATCTTTTAAAACCTCCCTTCCCCAAAATGTGGAAGCTGGAAGGATGACACTTTTTTTTTCTTCAGCACATTGTAACTCTGATCTTGATCAGGCCATCATAAGCCTAGATTATTTTTTAATTGCAAGGGTGGATGGGATACTAGCCAGGGTGGATGGGGCCCATTCAACAGCCTTTATGCATAGGGTACCATACTGTAAGGGTCAGAAATAGTCTAGCTGCTGAAATTTCATTAACCATTTCAGTAAATCTTAAGAAATTTCTGTGCAATTCATATCCAAATATTCTCTTCCAAAATGCTTACTTATTTACTTTATATGGTATTTTCAACCAAAAGGGATACATGGCCATGCACTAGAATAAAATAGAATTCTTTATTGGCCAAGTGTGATCAGACCCACAAGGAATTTGTCTCCAGTGCAAAAGCTCAGAGTGTACATATAAAGAGCAAGTAATAGGTCATAGGTCAAAATCATAGTTACAATAATTAATCATAAGTTACGAACAACAATTGATAAATCATAAGAAACCAGTAGAAGATAGTAGGAAAGATGATAAGAAAAGATGAGAATTGAGACAATGCTGTGTGAATTAAGTGTTCAGCAGAGTGATGGGACGGGAAAAAAAACCTATATGCCTGATTGGTTTTCATGCAACGCTCTACAGCATTATACCTGAAGGGGTAGATAAACAAGGGTAACCAGTTTGGTCTAGTGATCAAGGCACCAGGGCAGAAATTGGGAGACTGTGAGTTCTAGTTCCCCCTTACCAGGGGCGGGTTGCCTGTACTTCGCACTACTGGTCCACTGCCATGTTTCAGCACGCGCACGCTACGTGCGCGCCCCCTTGCACAATTTTGCTTCCTGTGCATGCGCAGAAGCAAAATCTCACGAGGGGACGCATGCGCGCACGCGATTTTGGTGCTTTTTTTGCTTCCGTGCATGCGCGGAAGCAAAAAATCACCGAAATCTCATGCACGCATCCCCTTGTAAGATTTTGCTTCCGCACATGCGCAGGAAGCAAAAAAAGCCGAAAAATTCCTTAAAAAAGATGGCACCATGCGACAGACCGGCGATGACGGCACCGGAGCTGTCGCGCCAAATAGCGCCATCTGCTGGCCGCTACCGGTGCGGCGCACTGGACCACACCAGTAGGAACCCACCACTGCCTCTTACCCATGAAAGCCAGCTGGTTGACTTTGGGCCAGTCACTGTCTTTCAGCCCAACCCACCTGGTAGGATGGTTGTTGTGGAGAAAATAGCAGGAGGAATAGCAGGAGGAATGCTAGTTATGTTTGCTGCCTTGAGTTATTAGTAAAAATCATAAAGATGGGATACAAACAAACAAGAGTGATGTAGTATGAAAGGCATCAGGCTAGAAACCTCCAGATGATGCGTACAGTAGCTTTTCAATGGTGTTTAATTAGCAATTTTGTTAAGGATTTTTTTTAATAATTGCCATTCATTGAAGACTTCTGGCCATATTTCTCTGAGATACTTTTCAGGATAAAAGCACCATTCAAATATTTCTAAAAATTTTAAAAGATATATTCATTTGGATAGAAAGAAACATGGTTGTTGGGCTATATTTTTTTTCAGGTGTGTTGGACAAATTCTTCATGTTCTCTTACTTTGTGTATATTTTAAGACCAATTTCAACCCCAAATTGCAATATAACAAATTGTAGTAACATAGAAAGGGCAATAAACTTTCCGGATGTAGTCTCAAATATTTGTGTTAAAGTTTGCATTGATTAAACTGTATGCAAAATCAACGCAGCAAATTTTGTGATACTGAGGAACTGTAGCGCCTGTGTGACTTGGGCTATTACAATATTGCTGCTTGTAATAAACAAGAAGTTTTGGTTCTCTTTGTACTAATATAATTTAGTGAATTATAGTGAAAATCTGAGTTGGCAAATGCAGTATTTTCATCTTTTCTTTATTCTATCTATCAGATGGCTGAGTCCATTTAACAGCACATATTCAAAATATTCCAATTCATTTTTTTAACCTGACTTGTTCTGATTTAGATGTTTGGAGCAACAATAAAACAATATTTTTTGAAAGCAGACTTCTCTTCCTTGCTTCTATGGATCTTCTAAAACATACAAGTAATCCTTGACTCTTACAACCATTTGTTTAACCACCATTTCAAGCTGACTCTGCTGAAAAAAGTGACCAGTCCTCGCAGTTATGACTAACACAGTATTCCCCACAATCTTGTGATCAAAATTTGGGCACTTCATTCACTTAATGACTGCAGCAAAAAGGACCATAAAATTGGGCATGACTCACTTAACAGCATGGCTTAGCAACAGAAATCCCAACCCCAATTATGGTTGTAATTCGAGGACTACCTGAACCATGCAAAGCAACGCTTAGAGCAGCGGTTCTCAACCTGGGGGTCACAACCCCTTTGGGGGTCGAACGATCCTTTCACAGGGGTCGGGAGACTTCGCCCGGACGCTGCCATTTGGTTTCTTTTACCCTCTGCGCATGCGCAGAGGGTAAAAGAACCCAAATGGCGGCAGGGCGGGGGTCACGGCAGCGGGCGCGGGGGTGTGGTGGGGCGCGGTTGGGGCACGGGTCGCAGCATTAGGAAGGTTGAGAACCACTGGCTTAGAGGAATGTGTTAACTTACGTTTTTTGCTCTCTATGCGAAACCCTGTAAATCCATTGTACTTTTATTTCAGAGATGTTAGATGCTGCATAAGCTTAGAGCCTGGTCACTGGAACAGTTCTGTTTTGGAACTAGTAGCAGTTGCTCCATAGAAAAGACATATTAATAACAATTAGGATTTTTGTTAGCTATGACCCAGAAGGGAGCTCAACAGATCTGCTTTCCAAGAGAATTGGAGGTTCAGTCACAGCTGTCCAAAAACACCCTTTCTGTATTTTTACCTCTGCCACTAATACTACGGCACCAGTAATTTATCAAGCTATCAAAAACACTAAAAATAATTTGGCTGCTTTCAAATCCGATTCTCTCATGCAATTGGAAATTATTTTTCTGTTGTACTGTATATATTGTATGTAACTGTTTTTTTGTTTTTGTTTTTATAAAAAATATTCCATTTTTACCACTAGGTGGCTGTCAAGGTAAATACAATAATTTATCGCATCGACTTTTGAAATATCATAATATGCAATGTTTTGGAATGTTTAATCTTGAAATAATTTTTAATTTTTATTACCGATGATTAACAGCAAAGCTGTAATATCATGGTGGGTAATTACTATTGAAAGACTATTCTAAAATATTACATGCATTAAGCCAGGCAATAATTTTATAATGAATTAATGGAGCAATTCTATACCATATGTTGGATCCAGACACACATTGTTGCTATGGTAGTGGAATTCATGCCCATTTAGCCTGTCACGGAAGAGTGAAATTACATACAAAGAAAACATAATTTCAAAATGTATTCAGATTTCTCCCCCACCCCCACCCCCATGGCAGAGATCCCAAACCCCCAGGCTGCAGCCCACTACTTAGCTGCAGCCAGTTCGAAACTGGGCCGCAGAAGAAATGGGCAAGAACGTGCACATGAAATTCCACTCATGCGAGCAGCAGGCAAGCGTGCACACACATGCGAAGCTCCATTCATGTGAGTGGAGGGCACTTGCGCTTGAGCACGAAGCTCATTCACATAAATGGAGCTTTGCGTGAGAGCACCCTCCACTCTCGCATGAGTAGAGCTTGGCGTGCGAGCACAAGCGCCCTCCGCTTAAGAAGCCCCACTCGGGCAAATGGAACTTCACGTGTGAGCGCACGTGCCAGCCTTGCATGCGAGTGGAGTTTTGCGCGTGAGCACAAACACCCTCAGCTCGCATGCGAAGCTCCATTCATGCAAGTGCAGGGCGTGCACATGTACCACCAGGGGTGGGTTTTGACTTACCTCGCTGCTGGTTCGCTTCCTCCTGCGCCGCGTGGACGCACCTCGTGGGCGCGAGCATGCTTTGCGCATGCGTGCATGCCCAGTGCCGAAAAATCCAGGGGAAAAAGAAAGCCAAAAACAAGATGGCGACCGCATGCACAGTGCCGGAAACTCAGCTTCTGCGCATGCTCAGAACAAAAAAAAATTATTTTTTCAAAAAAAATTTCAAAAAAAAGATGGCGCCCACGGACTGGCACCGACCAAACTGGGTCGGTGACATTATTGTGATGTCACCAGCAGGTCGCTACTGGTTTGGGCGAACCGGTCCGAACCCACCCCTGTGTACCGCTCACAGAAATGGAGCTGCACATGCATGCGTGCACCTGCCACTCACACACCCTCCTCCCCCGCACCGGGCAGAGCAGAGCTGCCAAGCTAGAAAGATTGGGGACCACTGCCCTATGGAATTGAGAAATATTCTGGAAGAAATCAGAAAAATACAGGTAGTCCTTGACTTATAACCATAATTGAGCCCAACATTTCTGTTGCTAAGCGAAACATTTGTTAAGTGAATTTGCCCCATTTTATAACCTTTCTTGCCACAGCTGTGAAGTTAGAACAGCAGTTATTAAGTTAGTCACATGGTTGTTAAGTGAAACTGGTTTCCCCATTGACTTTGCTTATAAGAAGGTCTTGATCACAGGACCCTGGAACACTGCAGCTGTCATAAATATGAATCAGTTGCCAAGTGTCTGAATTTTGATCACATGACCATGGGGATGCTACAACAATTGTAAGTGTGAAAAACGGTCATAAGTCACTTTTTTCAGTGTCGTAACTTTGAATGGTCACTAAGTGAACTGTCTTAAGTCGAGGACCACCTGTAATGGACAAATCACCTACTCAGTGATGGTCATGTCAGCGGTGGCCAACCCTTCCTATGTGTCTTTCAGGATGTCCTTCATACTACTGTTCATCAAAGGCTTGGGCCTGGTCTCCAAGCTTATCCTTGGGAGCTAGAGATTCCTTTTCCATATCCTACCATCATGTTAGAAGGGGGAGAAATGGAGTTTGATGATACCACTTCTGACTGTTTTGGATTAGAATGGGGCTTGCTTTTGAGTTAGCAGAGGTGGGTCATTTGCTCCCGGCAGGACAACCAGTTGTGGGTGAGAAAATTAATTCTAACGGGAAGAAGGGAGGGGAATTAGCCTTGCTGTGATCAGCTTGGCCTATCAGATAAAGTAGAGATCAAATAAATTGGCAGGCAGTTTTGGTCAAAGGGTTAATTGTCTCTCTTGATTGCACCTGGGGGACAGGCCTTTTCCTCCTTTCTTTGCTTAGGGTTGTCCAAGTAACAATGGTTTATCAGCTAAAACAGGAACTGAAGGCATTGAATCACAAATAAGATGGTGGCTAGCTTTGCCTGCTCTTTATTTGAATGGATGATGAGGTGATATCAGACAGTAAGTGCCCTTTTAATGTACCTGATTGTTTATCCGTTGTTGTGATGGAGACTTTCTCTCTGATAGCTGTAACATGAAGGTGAGAGAAGAACAGTTTAATAAAAACCTCTGCATGTCAAATAAAATATTGTATATTTGGCTGCGTGGAATTGGCATTCGTGGGGAAAAGCAATGTGCTTGGACTCTTTCAGCTTTCTTGAAATAATCTATGCAGTTTTGAGAGTTGTATTACAGTCAAATATAGAGGAATAGCACTACACTGGGAAAGTTTGGCTTAGCTTCAGAAATTGCAACACCCATATTTTGGATTTGGTAATGACCGTATTCAAGCTAATAAACAAGGCATTTCCAGTTTCTTGAATCTCAATTATTTTTTTATCAGCAGGAAGCATCTAGGAACTGTTTGATCAGGAATGTAAGCTTCTCTTTTTATAAGTCATGACTCATCAGCAAGCTTATCTGGGAAGATGAAATGACATTTTCCTTCTGCCCTGCCCTCCCCCACTTCCAGGTAAAACTTTCCTTACCCTTTCATGCCCCTTTTGATTAATTGTTGTGGTCTATAAAGGAGGAAGGGAAACAAGGGGATCCAACACGTATGGGGAAGGGATGGGTTGGTGGAGCGCTTGTACTATTTCCTCTTCACTGCCTGTACCGCAAACTGGAGCCATCAACATCACATGAAACATTAAGCATTGTGCCACTATAAACACGGAGTTGCCAAACAATGTCAACTTACAAAAGAACTAAATCAGTGTGTATCCTGGTGATAACCAATCCTTGAAAAAACTTGAACAGCACACTTGTTTAGACTGAGGTTAAAACAGACCAAGTGGAAAGGTTAGGCAAGTGATGAGGAAGACAGCAAAGACACAGAAGAAACCAACACCAAGCACAGAGGTGCTTGGCAGATAGCACATAATGTTCTCTTCACAGTAGGAAGAGGGAAAGAGTGTGAGAAAAACTTATGTAAGAATGCTTGGAAGAGCAAAGGAGAAACAGCAAGGAATTAAGAATTTAATGAACAAAGAAATGAATGAAATTATCTCGAGTCTTCTGTTTTTTTTTAATGCATTCAGAGATGTTTTGGTCCTGAACCTGTTTATTTGTAGGGAGTCACACTACAGCTTGTCACATTCTCTGTACCTAACGTATCGCCTTCGAGGGAATTTAGCTTTCCCCAGTGCATACTTCCTTTAATTGGTCAGCAAAGAGTGTTGTTTTTCTTAGTAAATCTTCCTCCCAAGTTACTGATGTTCTTATTTCACATTCCTTACTTTATGAGGTTTACTCCAGCTCAGTTTGCAGAAATGCAAAAAGTTTAAAGGCAAAACTTTTCCTCAGGGACTATTCTTTTTTTCACCATTAGAAGTTTTTCATTCTCGCTGCGTATCTATTTATGATCTTGAAACACATTATTTCTCCTCGTTATTGAGTTAGCTTTACATGAGCTTCTACAAGGCTTGTTACACAGCCATGTGTTTCTTGTCCTCCAGTACCCTTATAATATTCTGTCCAAAAAAGGCTCCCAAGACAATTCTAGGCTAAGACCTTCAAACATCAGTCACAGCAAAATAAACAAGGCAAGGAAATTTAAAAAAAAATCGCTATTGGAACAATATATTTAAAACCACCTAAAAGCCATGAATTTAAAAACCATGATGTCACTATCCTGCCATTCTTTGGAAGCGAGCTCTGTAACCAAGCTATGATAAAGTCCTGCTCCACATTGGGCTTAGGGAAGGAACATAATTAAAATAACTTCTACAGCACACTGAAATTAAAGGCCAGTTCACACACAGGAGGATACTGAGATCTTCATGGCCATCTTTAAGAAAATGGAAAAATGAAGTTGAAACTGAAATTCAAAAGATATCCAGCTCAAGGATTTGTTTCTGACTATTTCACTAATGGTACCACATCTTTTAAGTTTGGTCCTACAAGGAGCAGGGCCTTCTCTATTCCACTAAGGTTCTCAGCCAATCTTCCTTGTTTCCCTGATGCTCTGCCCGTTTTGTTTTATTTTTATCCTGATTTTATTATATTGGAGGTAACTCAAGGCCATGAATCTATTCCTTACTCCTCCTACTATCCTCACAATTATGAGGTGGATTGGGCTGAGAGAGTGAGTGGCCCAAAGACACCCAGCCGACTTTTGTGCCTAAGGGGCGACTAGAATTTACAGTCTCCTCGTTTCTAGGCCAGTACCTTAACATTACACCAATTGGACTCTCTGAATTTTCAGACAGAATCAAAACAAGATTTAATTTCCAGTCCAATTGACAACTCTAAATGGACCCATATATCACTCTCTCAGGAGTGAAATTCAAAATTTTTCCCTACCGGTTCTGTGGGCGGGGCTTGATGGGCATGGCAGGGGAAGAATACTGCAAAATCTCCATTCCCATCCCACTCTGGGGCTAGCCTGAGGTGGTATTTGCCAGTTCTCCGAACTACTCAAAATTTCCACTACCGGTTCTCTAGAACCTGTCAGAACCTGCTGAATTTCACCCCTGCCTGTCCTTTGACTTAAGACAGCAAAACATCTTTGGCCTTCACTAATGTGTCCATCAGCACTTATCCAAATAGACTCAAAATGCTGTTATTACATCAATGCTTTTACATCAACAAATTAGCCATTCAATATATCTTCATGCAAACCAAGTTACTTTTCAGACCTCCACAGGGGAAAAAAAAGATGACAATAAAACAAAGACTGGAATGTATGTTTCTTCAGAATGACTGCTGCTTCATGCCAGAAAAATTGTGTCATGTCTCATTCCCTGTCTTACCTTACGTTTTTCATAGATTATTTTAATTTTAAAAAATGACATGGGAAATTTGTATGATTCACAGCAAAGTTTAAGCCTTCAGCCGTGTCTCTGCTTGCCTCTGGGCTATATTTAGATACTAAGCCAGATCATTTTAAAAACAAATGTGTCATAAACATTTGGAACTTCAGTGTGCCTTAATCACACCTTGTACCCAAAAGTTGCAATCCTGAAGGACAATTAAAGATGGGTGCTCCTGGCACAACTAGTATAGTGTTCATTTTTCTGAGTCACTTGACACTGGTGAAATCTTTTATGTTATTTGCATCAGTTAGGATATACAATGCACAAAATTAATTAGTTACGGTCCTTCAGATCAGGAGCCCCCAACTTTCAGTCCATGGACTGGCACCAGTACGTGGCATGCCAGAAACTGGTCTGCAAAAACAAGCAAAACCCCATCCGCGGGTTGCAGGCAGCACACAAAACACCCCCCGCCCTCTGGTCTGTGGAAAAACCTCTCTCCTTGGAACCAGTACCTGATGCCCAAAAAGTTGGGGGCCACTGTTTTAGATTATGTGACAAAGTCAGCTAGGTTAGTCTTGCTGCAAATGTGAAAGTTACTTTAGCAATGACTTGATAGGAATCATAGTGAACAGCTACACATGGTGGGCATATTTAATTACATCTATAGCAACAGCTATGCTGTCTGTAGGTTAACACTAGAAAAGTCAAAGAGAAATTTAGAGATTCAAAGAGATTTAACTACCTGACTCAACATTACCTCATACAGTGTGTTCTCAAGCTAACCAGTGTTTCAAATTCTGTGCCAAGATCCTATCCACCACCTGTTTGCTTGTTTTGCAAGCCTGTTAGTTATTGTTTCTTTATACTGACAATCCACCTGAAATGATACACATGCTTTATTTGTACTTTCATTTACAGCAGGGCTGTCCAACTTACAACCTGTGGGCCCGATGCGTCAAGCGCTGGCCACGCCCACTCCTGGTTTAGCGAAAGGGAGAAAAGTTTGACACCCCTGAGTAACAGGCAGTCCTTGCTTAACCATCAGTTATTTAGCAAGTATTTGAATTTCTAAAGCACTTCCCAAAGCTACTCATGACCCATTTTCAAAGTTCTGAAGGCTGAAACCCTCTCTTCCTCTGATTATGTGATTGTATTTTGGGAGCTTGGCAACTGGCTCATATTTATGGGATTTTGCAGAGTTCTATGGTCACATGATCACAATTTTGGGCTTTTTTTTGCCGGTTTCCAGGAAAAGCCATTCACTGGGGGAAATCGGTTTGCGCAACAATTGCGGTGTTCGCTTAACAATGGCAGCATTCGCTTAACGACCATGGTGCTCACTTAATGACCACTGCAAAAAAGGTTTCAAAATCAGGCACAGTCATGTGGTGACTCACTTAATGAGCGCCACGACTTACAACTGTAATTCTGGGCTCAGTCATAAGTCAAGGGCAACCTGTATAACATTTAATGTCAGGCAGAAAAAAACAGAATGACACCACGAGTTGATCAAACATCTTTATTGCTGCATGTCTATATACAAGAATCTCACCAAACTGCCTGCATTCTCTTGGGAAATGCCAGATAAGGGTTTCAGAGATTCTGGGGGAGCAAAGACCTGTGTCATTTCCTGACGTGCAAGGACTCTACACTCTCCCTTCTTCACACTTCCCCTCCTTTAGCTGGAGATTCCACCACATTTATTTATTTATTTATTTATTTTGTGAGATTTATATACCGCCTCACAGTGCAAGCACTCTCTAAGCGGTTTACACCAGTAAGCAATGTATATTTATATTCCCCCAACAATCTGGGTCCTCATTTTACCTACTTCGGAAGGATGGAAGGCTGAGTCAACCTTGAGCCGGTGAGATTTGAACCGCTGACCTGCGGATCACAGTCAGCTAAAGTGGCGTGCAGTACTGCCTCTAACCACTGCGCCACCTAATAATAAATAATATTAATCACCAAATATTATAACAAAGGAGTACCCAATCTTTAAACTGTTAACATTTCTTTCCAGAAGATTTCTTGTTCATTTTCTCCCCCAAGTGTTTATCATCTGCAGAAGCCAAATGATTGCCTCTCCAACGTGTCAAGACTTTTTTCCTCCCTCTGACTGCTGCACTTCTGTTAACATAATGGAAAAACAGTCATATTACAAAGACAGGATATTAAAAGACCTCATTCCTTACTTGAAAATTAAGTATTTCAAAGTCAATGGGAGCTATTCATAGAAAAGATATAGTGGATTTCACAACAGGTATCAGCCCCCCTTTTTGCTAAGTACAGTAAATGTAAAAAGGTAAAGGTTTTCCTAGTCTAGTAGTGTCCGGCTCTAGGGAGTGGTGCTCATCTCTATTTCTTAACTCAGGGAGACAGCATTGTGTGAAGGCATTTCTGTGGTCATGTGGCCAGCATGACTATATCCTGGGGCGCACAGAATGCTGAAGTGGTACCTGTTTATCTACTGGCATTTGCATGCTTTTGAACTGCTAGGTGGCAGGAGCAGGGGCAAGTAATGGGAGCTCACCCTGTCCTCATTTTTCCAACCATAGATTCTCACTCCACCCCCAGATTTATGCAGAAATCCTATCCTCCTCTCAGACACCCCCCCTTATATTCTAAATGCATTATATCAGTTCTGGATCCCATCAGTTTAGATTATGGCACTTATTTTTTATTTACACAGAATGGTTACACCACTGTTTTTAACTTCTTTCCACTGCATTGAGTCAATAGTTCCACTAGTCAAAGAGGGCACACACCTTGTGAGGAGCAATACCTTATACGTCGATTATTCAGACATGCAATTGTGAAAAGTGGAGTCCCAGGTGCTCTCTGAACTTGTTTGCTTGCAAACATTTCATTACTCCATTAATATTAGCAGCAAGGAACTGCTTCTTGTAAATAACCCTTATTATAACATTCAGTGGTTGGTACCGTCCCAGTTTGCAAAAACAAAATATTACACTACCACACACACACACACACACACACACACAAATATACATATATGCACACACAAAGGCTTTTCCAAGGTAAAGTTTCAGCCAATTTAGATAGGAACCTGTTTATCTTGCCTAAAGCACTTAGGACACTTTTAGATGTACTAAGGGTTAACTGCGATAGGCTATAATTTCTATACTTGAAGCATCTTAATTTCTATACTTGAAGCATCAATTAGCAGACAATTATTTATCTTATTTTGTTCCAGCAGCTATAAAACATTCTTGGCCTTCAGATAGGCAATATTGCCTGATTTTTGTAAAGTGTACATTGGAATGAATTCCTTCTCTTCTTTTAATGTCTATCTAAAAACATGAATATGCACATTCTGAAGTGTGGCCAAAAGGATAAAATGGAGGGAAGGAAGGAAAGGAATTATAAGTAGTTGAGAACGTCTTTAACCACTCAAGGATTCAGTTGTGTAAATGGTCTCTTTTAATGCACCAAAATAAAACCAGAGTCCAAAACCTGCAGTGTTTCCCAACCTTGGCAACTTGAAGATATCTGGACTTCAACTCCCAGAATTCCCCAGCCAGCATTTGCTGGCTGGGGAATTCTGGGAGTTGGAGTCCAGATATCTTCAAAATTGCCAAGGTTGGGAAACACTGTCAGCTAAATAGAAAAGGAAAGAAGCCAATCTGAGGCCACTTAAGCCAACTATGCATAAATGCAAGCATCCTTAACTGGGAATGGGACAACTTGCCACAGCCAACTAGCTGCTGGACAATTTAACAAGTCTACATAATTATTTAAAATAAAAAAAAATTATTTTAAGTTTTGCCATTCACATTTCATTCTGTCCCCACCTTTTGCATCCTTTCTTTCATGATTCTATTTCACCATTTCTTTGGTATTAGTGTAACCCTTGACCCGCAGTGAGTTGTCCTGTGGCGAGATGGTCATGGCAAGCTGCCCTGCAGCGAGTCGGCCGTGGCAAGTTGGCTGTGGCGAATAGTCATAGATTTGCTTTGTAGCCTCCTGAAAAGGGGACCACGATTTCCCTGAGGAACTACTCCCACGGTACTGTCGGACACGTGGACGCTCGATATATATATATATATATATATATATATATATATATATATATATATATATATATATATATATATATATATATATATATATATATATATATATATATATATATATATATATATATATATATATATATATATATATATATATATATATATATATATATATATATTAATGTTTTACTCGCACGGAATCAGGAGCCGGGGTAGCACCGTTTGCAAATCGTTTTTGCGTGCTTTGCTTTTCTGAAGCGGAAGAGAGTTTCAGCACCTCACCTGTAGTAACCCAGGGGCTTCTCCCCGCCCCCACGCGGAGAGCCTGCCCTCTTCTTCCTGCAGCTCGTGAGCCGTAAAGGCGGCCGTGGCAGTAAGCGGGCCAGCGGCGGCCGGCCAGCCAGCGAGCGAGCAGCAGCGAAGGAAGCAGTTCTCGCCTCGCGCCTAATCCCCGGGCCTCCCTAAGGAGCGGCTGCGGTGGCCGAGCCCGCCCCTCTCCCAGCCTCCTTCGCGGCTACCCTCCCTCCCTCCTTCTCCGTCCCCCTCCTTTTCCTTATTCCCATCCTGAAGCGAAGCGAGGCGGAGTTGGAGCTTCGGTCACTGCTGCCTCTGCCGCCACTACTACTACTACTACTACCACCACCACCACCTTCTCTCCAGCGCTAAGCGAGCGGCGACGCTTCTCCACCGCTCGGGGATTTGCCCAGAGGGACAAGGACGGGGGTGCGTCGCTACCGCCGCCGTTCCTGCCAGCGCCGAAGCCTCGGGAGAAGCGACCCGAAGAGCCACAAAGGAGCGCCGACGGCGAAGCTTGCGCTGCCAGCGGAGTCGCCATGAGTTGGGGCACGGAGCTCTGGGTGAGTTCCCTCCCTTTCCCCCCCCCCCACCGGTTCCTCTTCATTGTGCCCGGGCTTCGCATCCAACCCTCTGCGGGAAAGGAGCGAACGAGATGGGCCGGCTGCTTTTGTGTATGTGTAAGCAGGCGCAGCCCCCTCGCCCCGCAATCTCCCCCGTGTGGCGGGGAGCGGGAGGGAGGTCGCGCCCGGGCTGCTTTGTTGAGCGAAGTAGTAGAAGCGCCTCGGGGAAGAGAGAGAAAAGGGGGACTTGGGTAACGGGGGGGGGGTCGCTCCGTTTCCCACGTCTGGGGGGGAGGGGGAGGGGCCCAAAGGAAATATTCCCCCTCCTCTTTTTTCCCTTCCTTTTTTTTCTTTCTCTTTTCAGCGCTTAGAATTCTGCTATAAGATTGATCTCGAGTCACAGGCGCGCTCTGGGGTTTTTCCAGCGGTGGGTTGAAGGACGTCGGCTTCGTTGCATGAGCGCTGGGTCTTTTCGCAAGGGGAATCCACAGCATCCGTGCTCTCTCTCTCTCTCTCTCTCTCTCTCTCTCTGTCCTTAAAGGAGGAGTGGGGGGGGGGGAGAGAGCTTGAGCTGCTTTGGCTGGTCGTGCAGTTTTTTGTGTTTTTTTTTCTTTCGCTCCTTAAACAAAGAAAAAGGGCTTGGACAATACAGGGCAAGAAAGGAGGCAGGGATTCATGCTGAGCAGGAGGGGGTTGTTAGGTGACGGTTTCGTCTTAAGGAAGAAACTGAAGGTGGAGTGTCTTGTAGGTTGGTCCCTGCTATCTTTGGTGTGAGTCAGGCTGTGCCCGAGATCTGCTTTGGGAAACTAGACCAGGTTGGGCTTGGTGAGCCGAAGGTGTAGAAAAGACGGAAGGTATGTTAAGTAGGCAGCCAAAATGAGCTAACTAGCAATCAAAGCTTCCTTTGGCTTTAGCTGAGTTCCAGGGCTAAAATGAGAGGAATTCTTCATTGCAACCTTACTGTCAGTCAGTGCAGGCTAAGACATATGAGGTCTGAGTCACTCGGAAGCCCATATATTAACATTCTCAAATACCACACCTTGGTATGGTGTATTGTCTGCTTGGTGTTATAGTTTCTTCTGTCAAATATCTTGAGTAATTGAAAAGCAGGCAACTAATCCGTTCTGCTGTTTCTGTGCACATTTTTTTTATTAAAAAACAACAACACCATTTGTTATTAAATCTTGCTAGTAGAAACCATGATGGGAAGCCAAAGTACGCGGATCTCCCAACAGCATGACAGGGTCCATAGGCATCACTTGGATGCTCTGGATGCAATTGTTCTATTGATTACGGATGGAAAGTAATGGGCTGTGTATACGAAGGACAACTTTGATGTCCAGTGGTTAACTTTAGTGGTTGTGTTCGTTAATCAAAGCTGAATCAAAAAGCAAGTCTTGTCATTTAATGGCTCTGCTTATTTTATCTTAATTAATTGTGGCCAGTTGCAGCCATTTCTGGTTCAAGAAGTACTATGCCTGGCCGCTCATGTCTTCTTCATCTCACACCTGGGTTCCTGCAGTTCAGATTGACGTTGAAAGCCTTTTGGAAACCTCAGCTGGTACAGCATGCAGCTGCCCATATAATTATGAGCATATCAACATTTTTCTCTGTTGCTTCTGGAACTGCACTGAGTGCCAGTTAACTTCCAGGTACAATTCAGCGTGCTGATTGTCACCTTTAAAGACCTTTATTGGTCAGGGCTCAGATATCTGCAAAACCGCCTTCTCTGGATTATTTATTTATTAAATTTATTTGCCTCCGGTCTCCCCTATAGGGCGACTCTGCTTCCTAGTGGAATCTGAGGTAATATCTGCCTCCCAGTGAGATTGGGAAGAGAGGGTTTGCTGAAGGTCCATTTTTTGAGGGATGTTTACAGCTATCCTGTTTAAACTGCTTAGAGGCTGTGGTAATTTTAACCTTATAGATTCATTATAATTAGAAGAGAATATATGTAGCTCAGGGTTGAAGTGTGGAATCCTTGATGCTCTCTGAGCTTGATTGTTTGCTGATGTTACTTAGTCAGGTAATGAAACGTCTGCAAGCAAACAACCAGGCTCAGAGAGCACCAAGGAAACCACATTGAATGATTCAATGGAGTCAGTTAATGAATAAGAACGTTGACATCAGAGTAGATTGTTTTCTTTTGCACAAGTATTCACTGATTCCTTTATAACACCCCAGTTAGGGATGATGGCCCACAGTTCAAAAACATTGTCCAAATTGTGTGCAGTAGCTTTAATATGATACTGTAGTTTTTCATTTGTATTTTGGTGATTTTGCAATATTACAATATCGTACCTGATTATTTATTACATTTACCTCCCAGATTTAATTCAGGAGATCAAGTCCATATATATTGGCCTGAGACAGTGATTAGCCCAAAGTCACCCATTGAGTTTCCATGGCTTAATCTAGAATGTGTCCATCTCCCATTCCTCATTCAACATTTTAAACCACTAGTTGTCAAGTTGTATTTTAAATTGTCCATTTAAAGGCATATTTTTATGTATTACTAATTTACAATTTAGTAGTGTAACTTGTATAGCTGTTCTGACACACATAACATTAATTGAAAATGTGTCAGGAAATGCGGCAAAACATTTTTAAAATTGTAAATTGAAGTGTATATGAAATGAAATTTCTTTAATTAGAATCTTTAATCACTTTAATGAGTTTATCATCTGTGAGGGGAAAAAGTTGGACAATTTGCTGCTTATTCTCTAGGAATGATCTGTCCTTTCTTTATACATTGACTGTATTTTTAGATGCTGAAGCAACTAATATGTACAATTTTTTTCTTTTGGATCAATAGTGAACACTGAGTGAGTGAATACTGAGTTTAGGAAAAACATTTGCATCTAAAATAGTGACTTTATAAAACTATTTTTTTGGTTAAAAAAATAACCATGTCATCACTTATCTGATGTAAACCAAAATGTAAATTAAAATTTTAAAACTAGATTCTGTACAGATATTTGTTTAATAGTTACCTGATTAAGGATTTGGATGTAGTGCAGTGTTATAGCTATTAAATAAAGAACAAAAAGTAACCTAATTACATAGATGGAAGGGATACATTTTAGTTTATATTCTATCTATGTATATATTTTGAAGATAAATACTGATACTTTTACAACATATTTATTACATTTATTATGTGATAATGTATGTGTTGGCCAACATAGTCATACATAAGGAAGGACAAACAGTTTATATCCTTTATTTATCAGATTTTTATCCCGTTTTTATTTATGTGTTTTAAAAAAGTACACAGGAATAAGTACAGTTAGTCTTCAACTTACAATGGCTTGTTTAGTGACCGTTCAAAGTCACGACACTGAAAAAAGTGACTTATGACTGTTTTTCACACTTATGATCGTTACAGCATCCCAATGGTCACATGATCAAAATTTGTACATTTAGCAACTGGCCTTTATGACGATTTCAGCGTCCCAGGGTCATGTGATCACCTTTTGTGACCTTTTGACAAGCAAAGGCCATTGGGAAGCCAGATTCACTTAACCTTGTTATTAATTTAACAACTGAAGTGATTCACTTAACAACTATGGCAAAACTCAATTAATGAATGTCTCGCTTAACAACAGAAATTTTGGGCTCAATTTTGGTCATAAGTTGAAGACTACCTGTATAAAATTTTGATAAAACTAGTCCTCCTTTACCAACCACAGTTGAGACCGGCAGCACAGTGGGTGGTGCTAAATTAAACTGCAACTGTGCTTATGGTATCATTTCAGCTTTCCTTTGCTTTACAGACCTATGAAGGTTGTAAATGAGACTGGTCACAAAAGTACTTTTTAATCATGGTTGTAACTGCGAATAGTTGCTAAATAAGGATTACCTGTACATTAGCTCTGTAATAAAGACAACAATTTAAGCTAATTTTGGTAAGCTACAAAATATTCTTTCAGCTGTTTGGCTAATAAAGACAAAATAGCCTCTTGTTCAGTTGTGCTTCAGTGGTATTAGAAACAGGTCAAACTGTTTATAGGGAAGTCTGAAAATATTTATTCTCTGCGGTGATGTTGAATCCTCTTATCTTTCTGGACACTTTCTTCTTGAATATGTTTTTCAAAGAATAGCAATAGTACTTAGATTTATATACCGCTTCACAGTGGTTTACAGCCCTCTCTACGCGGTTTTTCAAAGAATGATGCACATTCATTTCTATATGTGCAGTGAAAACTTTATTTTGTAATTTCAGTAGAATTTTAAGAAAGGGAGATTCAACCCATCCTTATTAATTTAGTGCCCATATTTGAGCTAATATGCTGGTACTTACCTTGTGTTTTATAAACATGATTAACAAATCTAATTCATGAATGAATGAGGACCCAGATTGTTGGGGGCAATATGCTGAACTCTGTAAACCGCTTAGAGAGGGCTGTAAAGCACTATGAAGCGGTATATAAGTAAAGTGCTATTGCTATGAATGCAAACCATCCTGTATTTTATTTATATTATTAATAAAAACTTTTTTTAAATCCAAGAACAGAAAATGATATCTTTCTCTTTTATGAAAACAGCTTATCCTGTACACAGCGATTACTACCAATTCTCCATGTTGGTAGTAATTGCTAGAGACAGAGAAGAAATATGTCAATTTGGCAGTGGTCTTATGGTTAAGTTTTTATTGTTTTCAGCCATTTCTTTTGTGCTTTGTTTTACTTCGTCTTATCATGACTTGGGAATTTGGTTTTGTCAATATGCCTCTTTAAATTTTTTAAAAAATTATCTTAATATGATATGAGAATCCAGCCTTCATGCATTTGTCAGCTTTCTAGTGGTGTCACTATAGTATTTCTTCCCAGCCATATAATAAATATTAATATTAATATTTGAAAAGTAGTTTTAGCCTGATTCGAGAAATAGATGTTTTTTAATAACACTGTGTACAAAAATGAATGTAAAATCCCAAGATTTCACCAGAATTATGAAACATGGGCTGTAACTGAGTGACACAAGCCTTTTCCTTATATGAAGTTGCATTAATGAACAAAAGGGACAGGACTTCTGTTACAATGCATGTTTTGTCATTTTGCATCCCTATGACTGTGTAGAATTGCATCCCTATAACTATGTAGAATTGCAACTAGCGCTAAACTGTTGGAACCAACTAACAGCGCTTATAAAATTATGACTGTAACGGCCTGCATTTTCACAGAT
Organism: Diadophis punctatus similis; assembly: GCA_023053685.1. Lineage (NCBI taxonomy): Eukaryota > Metazoa > Chordata > Lepidosauria > Squamata > Dipsadidae > Diadophis > Diadophis punctatus. The sequence goes on along the minus strand of JALIGW010000003.1, from coordinate 76,159,578 downwards.
GAGTTTATAGTTTCTGATGATAGTTCTCTTCAAAGCTGCTTGAATACACAAAGATAGATTTTCTCTGAGGGCCATCTAAAATGTGTTTTTATTTTCTGTAAGCCGCCTAGAGTCACCGTGAGGGAGTAAGCAGCTATATAAATTTTCCTAAATAAATAAATAAATAGTTTCTGGAGAAATTAAGCAACTTATATCTTTGAAGCATACTTTAAAGTTAAACTAGCCTTCTGGTTTTTCTAATGGTGTACTTAACTATGATCCATTCAAAATTACAACAGTATTGAACACTAGTTTTGGCTGGTTCTCAAAAGTTTCATCTTTTGGCAGCCCACCCACATTTAAAACCTCAGCATGTACTTCAACATCACCATCACCCTGCCTATTGGACTGCATAATCCTGGCCTAATGACCACAATTTATGACTACCAAAACTGCCATCATCAAGCAGTGTAGTCACGTGATGTTTTGCCTAATGACTGCTTCACCAAGCAGTGGAAATTCTGGTCCCAATTCGGGTTGTTAAATGAGGACTACCTGTGTTTGTAAAAGCAGAATACAGCCAATGTAATCATAGCACAAGTAGTCCTCATTTAGCAACCATTCACAGTTACAGCAGTGATGAAAAATTAACTTTATAGTCAATCGTCACATTTATGACCTTTGCAGATCTGTAAAGGAAAGGAGAACTGAAGTCATCATAAGCATCTTAGCGACCATTTTGATTAAGGACTGACTTACTGATCCCAATTGTAGTAGCTAAACGAGGGCTACCTGTAATTTCTTTAGGAATGGTCTGTCACATAGACTAGTGAACTGTGATAGGTATGTAGATCAGTTTCAGAGCATACTGCAAAATGTTACATATATTTGATATAAAGGTTTTTCTCTAAAGAGCTTGAATTAGATGCTTTTTAAAGCATTTTTAAAACTGGGCAATTATTTCAGTGTTGCAGATAAGAACAAATAGCTCAGAAAAATGTTACCAACCTGGCTGCATATAATGCTGGACAGGTTGAGAGACAGGCTTGGCAAGTTATTTACCTTGAAGGAATTGTTATTCTCTCTCCAAGTTAGCAATAGCTAGCTGTAAGCCTTGCTCACTCAAGAATAGTCCAACAATAATGATAAGATTAAAAAAGAATCTTAGCAGGCCAATTGCTATTTCAACTCCATGCAATTTAAGATTACAGTGTTAGTATCTTCCCAGAAGTTGTCTGATTGCATGGCTATCTGATATTCTGATCTTGTTTCCATGGAAAATGAATCATTAGTCTTGAAAGAATTTCCACCCCCCCTTCCATACTTAAATTTTCCAGATTGGCAATAATATTCCCATGGTTGTAGATAAGTTATTTAAAACTTCTGAAGCAATGTGCCAATTTCTTTTATGATGCTATTTAGGACAATTGTTCCTCAGACTGCTGTGAAATGGGAGACACGTTTTAAAAAAATAAATAAAATCCGAGTCTGTTTTCATTTAAAACTAACTGATGTCATCATTCACTGAGAGAAAAGGGGAGAACATTTTCAACATTTGTTTTCCATGTTCAAATAACCTGAACACAATGGAGGTGGAAAAAAATAAGATAAATTCTAGAAATAGAAGTCAATCATTCTCAGATGTTATGATTTTAAACAATTAATTGCTTCTCAGACAATAGTTTGAAAAATGGTGTTCCATTTCTGCATTTGAAAGTTAAAATAATAAAAATATAAGGTTGGCATACCTTGAAACTAACTGATACCATAATGTATTTGCAGCTTCTTCAGATATATGAAGAGGTGAATGGTATTTCTGTATACATGGACTGAAATATGAGAGTGGAAAACCAAGCCTAAGAGTTTAACAACGTAAGGACTTAAATATATCCTGCTGATGTTTGGTTTCATAGAATTTATAGAGTCAAACATGACAAATTAAGACAACAAAGAGGCAGAGAACACCAGAACTGTAATGGAAATATTTAAAGGACAATTTGAAAATCACAACAATAGAACTATATATTAAAGGCTGTCCTAAGAAGGAAAGGACTTCAGTTTTTCAGTGGCTATTAATGAGGAAACATAATGACTGTCCCAAAAGGTCATTCCAAAGCCTGTGTAGACTTCCTCCCAGATATGAGGAGCTCCTGAAATATATAAGTGGAGGGCCTGACAGAAAGTCAGATTCATACAGGAGGGGGAGCAGAAGGAGGAGGAATATCCTGATTGTGCAAGACTTTAAAGATCAACATCAGCAAGCTGAATTGTGGTGACATCCTTGTAAGAGATAATGCATTCATTTCACTTACATTTCTTCTGTGCAGCTCCTGTTAACAAATAAGCTGCAGCCCTCTGGACCAGTTGTGTTGCAGTAATCCAGACTTGATGAAATTGAGATATTTTTCACATGCTCCACTTTCAATCAAAAGAACTCCAAGCTAATAACTCTTTTCAAGGAGAATGTTACATCATTGTACCAGGTAGTATCACTGTTAGTTTATTGCCTTCTTGGAAGGAGATGGAAGAGTTAGTAGAGGAAGAGGAGTAACAGAGTTAGGTGTTATCCATATAATAATGATCTAACACCCCCCCACACACACTGCAGTTATACCCTCCTAACAGTATCATGTACAGTCAGGTCCAGAAATATTGGGACATCGACACAATTCTAACATCTTTTGCTCTATACACCACCACAATGGAGTTGGAATGAAACAAACACAATGTGCTTTAACTGCAGACTGTCAGCTTTAATGTGAGGGTATGTACATCCAACTCAGGTGAACGGTGTAGGATTTACAGCAGTTTCCATATGTGCATCCCACTTGTTAAGGGACCAAAAGTAATGGGACAGAATAATAATCATAAATCAAACTTTCTCTTCTTAATACTTGGTTGCAAATCCTTTGCAGTCAATCACAGCCTGAAGTCTGGAACGCATAGACATCACCAGACACTGGGTTTCATCCCTGGAGATGCTCTACCAGGCCTCCACTGCAACTGTCTTCAGTTCCTGCTTGTTCTTGGGGCATTTTCCCTTCAGTTTTGTCTTCAGCAAGTGAAATGCATGCTCAATGGGATTCAGGTCAGGTGATTGACTTGGCCATTGCATAACATTCCACTTCTGTCCCTTCAACAATTCTTTGGTTGCTTTTGCAGTATGCTTTGGGTCATTGTCCATCTGCACTGTGAAGCGCCGTCCAATGAGTTCTGCAGCTTTTGGCTGAATGTGAGCAGATAATATTGCCCGAAACACTTCAGAATTCATCCTGCTGCTTTTGTCAGCAGTCACATCATCAATAAATACAAGAGAACCAGTTCCATTGGCAGCCATACATGCCCACGCCATGACACTACCACCACCATGCTTCACTGATGAGGTGGTATGCTTAGGATCATGAGCAGTTCCTTTCCTTCTCCATACTCTTCTCTTCCCATCACTCTGGTACAAGTTGATCTTGGTCTCATCTGTCCATAGGATCTTGTTCCAGAACTGTGAAGGCTTTGTTAGATGATGTTTTGTGAACTCTAATCTGGCCTTCCTGTTATTGAGGCTCACCAATGGTTTACATCTTGTGTTGAACCCTCTGTATTCTCTCTGGTGAAGTCTTCTCTTGATTGTTGACTTTGACACACATACACCTACCTCCTGGAGAGTGTTCTTGATCTGGCCAACTGTTGTGAAGGGTGTTTTCTTCACCAGGGAAAGAATTCTTCGGTCATCCACCACAGTTGTTTTCCGTGGTCGCCCGGGTCTTTTGGTGTTGCTGAGCTCACCGGTGCGTTCCTGCTTTTTGAGAATGTTCCAAACAGTTGTTTTGGCCACGCCTAATGTTCTTGCTATCTTTCTGATGGGTTTGTTTTCTTTCTTCAGCCTAATGATGGCTTGCTTCACCGATAGTGACAGCTCTTTGGATCTTATCTTGAGAGTTGACAGCAACAGATTCCAAATGCAAATAGCACACTTGAAATGAACTCTGGGCCTTTTATCTGCACATTGTAACTGGGGTAATGAGGAAATATCACACACCTGGCTATGGAACAGCTGAGAAGCCAGTTGTCCCATTACTTTTGGTCCCTTAACAAGTGGGATGCACATATGGAAACTGCTGTAAGTCCTACACTGTTCACCTGAGTTGGATGTACATACCCTCACATTAAAGCTGACAGTCTGCAGTTAAAGCACATTGTGTTTGTTTCATTCCAACTCCATTGTGGTGGTGTATAGAGCCAAAGATGTTAGAATTGTGTCGGTCCCAATATTTCTGGACCTGACTGTATATGCTAAATAGCATAGGGCCGTGATGGCGAACCTATGGCACGGGTGCCACAGGTGGCATGCGGAGCCATATCTGCTGGCACGCGAGCTGTTGCCCTAGCTCAGGTCCAGCGTGCATGTGGGCGCCTGCCAGCTGATTTTTGGCTCGCACTGAGGCTCTGGGAGGGCATTTTTGGCCTCCAGAGGGCCTCCAGGGTGGCAGGGGAGGGCATTTTTGCCCTCCCCAAGCTCCAAGAAAGCCTCTGGAGCCTGGGGAGGGCAAAAAATGGGCCTACCGGATCCACCAGAAGTCAGGAAATGGGGGAGCAGGGGTGTGTGGGGGAGCATTGAGTATGGGTGTGGGCACGTGCATGCGTGCGATAGCGGGCGTGTGCACTATTTCGGCACCCGAGGAAAAAAAGGTTCGCCATCACAGGCATAGGGGATGCTTAGAGTCCTATGGAATCATATAGCTGTTGTGGTGCAGTGGTTAGAATGCAGTATTGCAGGCTAACTCTGCTCACATTGCCAGAGTTTGATTCCTTTGATCCTGACCGTCTGAATGTTGAAAAGTCTTCCGTCCTTTCGAGGTCGGTAAAATGAGAACCTAGATTGTTGGGGGCAACATGTTGACTCTGTAAACCGCTTAGAGAGGGCTGTAAAGCACTGTGAAGCAGTATATAAGTCTAAGTGTTATTGCTATTGACCAGTGAACACAGGGAGCTCAATAAGCATCCCTTAATGTCATCTTCTAAGACTCATCACTATCAAATGTATCTTCAAGGCCCATTCTTTAATGATTCAGAAGGATATTATGACCGATGAAATTGAAAATCTGCAGAACTAGTTGGGACGTCTGCCCCTATCTAGTTCCTGACATTATCAAATTATCAAAGTGACCAGGACTGTATTAACACAAAACAGTGGCTAAGATCAAACTGAGGTTGATTTAGAAAATCCACCAGCATATCTGTTGTATGGGATTATACTGTAAGTAGTTGGAGAGCATAATTAGCAGATAAAAGTATCATGGTGAGATCTGGATTAAGAATACTATTTATAGTGCTGCCAGTTATCCTAATTTTATTTATTAGATATATTCCTATAATACTGCAACTGAAAAGACTCTTAATGGCTTACATAAAATATAAAAAACCAATAAGAGCATTATATATTGTGTTTCTTTAAAAAAAAAGATAGCGTCATACATGCCCACTAGATGTTTTCTATGTAGGCTTAAGGGATCAGACTATTAAGGAAAATACAATTTACTGTTAAATAGGTCTGGGAATCGGTGAAGTATGAGGTTTGGAATTCCTTAATTTAATTAAAATAAATATTTTGGAGAACTTTACTGAAGGGTGCTGTATAAGCTGAAACAGTCATTTTCTGAAAAAAGAAAATTCCCTTGTAGTTTTTAGAGTGACTTGCTATTAGTGAGTTAATTGGTATGTACACAGTAAAGTTATACTTGATTCTAATTCAGTGGTATCTTGGCAAATAGTTTCTGTACTCAGCCTTTTGGTTTATTTTCAGTTCTTCCAGCGGTATAATAGTTGTAAAAGAGGAGGAAATAATGGAAGCTGAAGGATTCCATCAAATGTTGATTTTCTGACTGAAATAATTGCCAAATGCAATTTGTTCTGTAATGTACAAAATCTTGACTCATAGTTGTAGTTTTGTTCTGCTACAGAATATGTGTGAGCTATTGCATCATTTTTGGATATCTGCTAAGCCTGAAAACTCTTGGATATTTCCAGTCCCTAAAATTACGCCACCTTCAAAAACAGAGGTCTTCAAACTTGGCAACTTTAAGACTTGTGGACTTCAACTCCCAGAATTCTCCAGCCAGCATAGCTGGCTGGAGAATTCTGAGAGTTGAAGTCCACAAGTCTTAAAGTTGCCAAGTTTGAGGACCCCTGTTCAAAAACATGTAAAGACTCTCATTTTGAATATAGATAATTCATAACTCTAAAACAAACACATTTTTTTCTTTTTGTGCAGATAAATTAATTATTTTTTTACAAACATATTTCATACAATCTACCTACAATGAGTAGCAAGCATTTCATTAAACTGATTAATACAGTGTTTGCTCCTTAGCATTTACGCATATCAATTATTTGCTGAACAGGGAGGGACTGTTAAAATCAATCTAGTATCGGTTGGGACAAAGCAAATTTGCTTAATGAATATTCCATTCTAGCCACTAGTATGATTTTGAGCATTGCCGGATAAATTATTGCTAACTAAAGGCCCTCTTAATAACTTCAATACATTAATTTAGAAATCAATACAATATTTACAGAGTCAGTTATTGCTTATATAAATAAGACTTACAGGCTAACTCCTAATATTATTATGTTTAGTAGTTTTCCCACTTCCAGTGGTTAATAGAACATTGTCATGAATCATTGTTCAACTATTAGTGCATCAGTAGCTAAAGAAATGAAAACAAGATGAACAGGTACCTTAATATCCTTGGAAACTTTGCCCGCCATCTCAGTATTAAATTATGATGATATTTCTGTTCACATATCAATGAATGACATTCTCTGGATGGCCTTATGATTTTTCCTTAGCAAGATCACGTAGCTGGAAACAATGCAGTAGAATGTATTTCCTATAGAGATCACAGTATGATTTTCTGTGCCATCTTGCTGTGCATAAGAGGCCAACATAGAGATTCCAGAAGACCTGCAAAGCAATCAATGCCTCTTCATAGCTAAATCTAAATTACTGTTTTGTAGTATGGAAAGCCAGGGATTGCTGACCTAAAGGAGAACAGAAAATACAACTGGAGGGTAGTACGGTAGTAAGATCTTTTGAGTAGGATATGATAACATAAGGAAATGAAGGAGTTTTGTACAATAGAAATATAAGATTGTGGTTTCCATAAGCCAGGGTCTTTAGGAAGAAATGTCTGGTAGAAGGAAATTATGTGATATGTCCTTCGGTAGCTTTTTAGTAAACCCGGGCCGGGATAGAACGATTATTGATATTTTTTAAGTTTGATGTGGGACAAGACTCCTGAGAATACCATGGATAGTCAAGAAAAACAAATAAATTGTTAAACAAATCATCTGAGTTCCCACTTGAAGAACAAGTGACCGGACTGAAATGATCATCTAATCAAATCTTTAATATGGTCATAGACCAGCATACAAATAATAATATTTTGAATACAGTGTACAAAAACCTATATCTCTGGAGAAACCCTGAAAAAGTAGGAAAGAGATAAGAGGACAACCAGCAACAAAGTAGATGGACTCAATTACAGGGGTGATGGGTGTACTGTTGGGAGACATAAAAGACCAAGCGAGGGAGGGAGGGAGGGACAGATCCTGGAGAAAATCAATTTATGTAATTGCTAATAGTTGATAACAACTTGACAGCACATATTATTTTTGACCTAAATAAGAGTACTGATGACAGCAATGACAGAATGGTCTTGTCAAGACAGATATCCATGCTGTGAGCCAAGCTTCCAATCAGAGCATCCACTGACTTTGGCAGTTTTAAAGAATCGCCCTAAAGAGTATCAGTTATTGAAATAGACTTTGGAGACATCATTGATATTGGATCCTGGGCAAGTCTTGCTGAGTAATTTAGGAATGACATCTGAGTTAAAACTGGAATGGAGGCTCATTTTTAGCTGTTAGCTGTTTTGGATGTTGAAGATGAATTGGAAAATAATTTGGACAGTGACTGGTGTAATTTCCGCCTAGAATTAGTGGATGCCAGCAGGATATTGAAGATCTCTCTCTATCCTTAGTAGAGAAAATCAGAATATGGGTAGGGGATTCCAGCCTGCAAAATAGGAATTGCCGGAGGAAAAACTCCTGCAATGTGCAGGAAGCTGTATTTATTTTATATTTGGTTTTGTAACTGTGTAGGGAATAAGGGAAGCTGAGATTGTAGGGGGGTTGACTGTGTGGTTTCTATTCTGGCCTGAGCGGCCTGCCTAATTAGTAAGGCCATGTTTATTTTGATCCTACGTGCTGCTTGTGGTATTGATAGTGGATAGGCTGTTGTGTGGTTGAGTGGATTAGAAGATTACAGTTTTGATAAGGCTTATGTGGATGGAATTTGACCATGACTTGGGGTGAAAGCAGGATGGGTTGAGGGAGATTAAGGATGAGTGCCAAGGTTGCTATTCCAAGGCAAAGGTGATCAAAGAAATTCTACCAACTTTCTCCTAGTTGCCCCATTCCTGGCTCCTGATGGTCAGGTATTTGGAGATTTGGAGGCAGGCTGCTTCTTTTAAATAACAGATTTATGATTACATTTGGTTTTGGATGAGCAGGGGATCTGAAATGCCTTACCGAAATTTGACTGGGAAGGGGGCAGTGATTATGTCTTTTCTGAGATCTCCCCCTCCAGGGCCAAGGGCAACAGTTATCACTGATCTTATGTGATACCTGAACCACAAATGGGCAGAAAATAAATTACACAGACAGACATCTTATTTATGACTAGGGACCATACTTTTGTACTGAGAGGCTATGAATATCTACATCTTGTGAGTATTAAAACTGTATCTACTGCACATTCAGAACTGTCTCCAGCTCTTTGATCTTATCATATGGTTTGGCATTGAAGTTCCTTTACTCTTTGGCAAAGTAAATCTATATCTCATTGGATCAGGGCTGTGAAAAATCCATTGAGCTTATAGCTTCTATTGTAATCATGAACTTATTGCAAGTAATCACTGCCCCAGTACAGGTAGGTGGACACCCTTCAAACCTTGTATTTTTGAGCAGTGATCCTGCTAACTGGATATGGAGGATATCCTGTTAACTGGATGTGGAGGATCTGTTGGCATGATCAGATAGTTGCTTAGGTGCTTAGATCTGGCCCACAGGGCTGCCCTGGAAACAGTGAAGGACCGGCCCGCAATGCCTCTACAAGTGAAAACGGAGCCCGGGAAGGCCATGCACGCCCCCCCCCCCCGGGCTTTGTTTTCAGCTGTGATGACCTCCTGCAGCCCTCTGCCATTGAAAATGGAGCCCTGGGGGCTGCACTGGCAGAGGGTTGCAGGAGGCCGTCATGGCTGAAAACAGGGCCCCAGGGGCTGCGCGTGCCCCCAGGCTCCATTTTCACTGGCGGAGGGCTAGCAAAACAAACTAAAAGCAAAGCAAAACAAGAGGAGAAATGTTTCCCCTTTTGCATTTGAGCATCCAAGAGAAAGGGAAAGAGGAAAGACAAAGAAAAAGAAGGAAAGATGGGAAGAGAGCAAGGAAGTAAAAAGGAAAGAAGGGAAGGAAGAAGAAAGGAGAAGGAAGAGGGAAGGAAAAAGAAGAAGGAAGGAAGTAAGTAGGTCCTGCCTTAGCACTTGCAACCCTGCTGCCTTTTCACCATCCCCTTGTCTCCTCCTCCTGACCTCTCCTGCTGGTCTCCCATCCTATCGCTGAGGATGCTTTGGTTACAAAGCTGGGTCTCCTTGTATGGAGAGGGAGTGGGCCTCCCTCTGACCTGCACACTTTGCCCTCCCGCACACACCATGAGCAACCTGGCCAAGGAGAGTGAGAACAGCAGCAGCCTTGAGAAGGAGGTAAGCACAGTTGGGCACCCCCTTGGGGAAGTGGGGCTGGGCTGGCTGTGGGGTCCCAGTGACCTAGGAGCTTGAGGGCCAGGCTGGGCACTTGCCCTCTGCTGCCTAGTGCTCTGGACAGCCTGCGCTGCCATCCGGGGGTCCTCCACATGGCTTGAGAGGGACAGCGAGGCTTCTCTGGAGGACAAGTGTTTGGTGCTCTCCCTGGTCTTGCCTTCCTCCGCTGAAGACAATGGATCCCCCCAGCCCCACTCGGGCCACCACAGATGCCCTGACACGAGTGATGTCAAGATGGCCACGCCAAGCTGGTCCCCTAAGGTCGAACACAACCCTGGTGCGACCCTCAATGAAATCAAGTTTGACACCCCTGCTCTAGATGTTCAGTGTATTCACTAGGAAATACTTAATCCTGTGATGGCAAACCTTTTTTTGTTCGTATGCCAAAAGGGGGGGAGTGCGGGGTCATGTGCGCACGTGCCCACACCCATAATTCCATGTGTCCCCACACACATGCGTGCGTGACCTCCCCCACTCCTGGCATGCGATGGCACATCTGCTTTTCGCTCTCCCCAGGCTTCAGAGCTTTTCTAGGAGCCTGGGGAAGGCGAAAAAGGCCTTCCCCACCCCCCAGAGGCCCCCCGGAAGCAGAAAATGGCCCATTTGCCGACTTCTGGTTGGACCGGAAGCCCTGTTTTTTTGCTCTCCACAAGCTTCAGAGCCTTTCTATGAGCCTGGGGAGGGCGAAAACGGTGTGCCACACCCCCCGGAGGCCGCTCCGGATGCCAGAAATGGCCTGTTTGCCAACTTCCGGAAGTTGGACTGGAAGTCCTGTTTTTTTGCTCTCCCCAGGATTCAGAGCCTTTTTAGGAGCCCCGGGAGGGTGAAAACGGGCCTTCCCCACCCTCTCCGGCCTGTTTCCTAACTCCCAGTGTGCCCAGAAGCCCGAAAATCAGCTGGCCGGCGCACATGTGCCCACTGATATGGCTCCGTGTGCCACTTGTGGCACGCGTGCCATATGTTCGCCATCACTGACTTAATCCATTCAGATTTTAGATGGGGTTTAAATTAATGTTACTTTCTCAACATTGACTGTTATAGCAATGTTACCACTTTAATCTTTATTATTACTCATTCTAATTAATTTTGTTGTTGTAATACTTATTGTTCTTAATGTTTTTGCATATTACTTCATATTTCATATAAGAATTAATGCTCTGTGATAGACATTGAATTGAGAAGACCTTGATGCAAATGTGCTCATCCATAAAGCTTATCAAATGATCTTGTTCTAGTAACCGTTTCCCAGCTTTTACTAATTTATAGAATAATTCTTAGACTAAATGAGATAATCCTGTATATGCTACTTGGAGCTATACAAGTGTGATGCTTGATGTTTTCACAATTTTTAATAATTTTTCATGGATTTCTTTGGTGTGCATATAGAAAGCTCAACCCAGTATTTTTCAGTATGAACATGTTGGTGATGGGGAGCAGCGAGCTGTGGCTTCTTCTGCATACTATAAATGCAATAAAAGAGACCTCTTATTTGTACAGACTATTTCCCAAATGGCTGAAAAAGGAAAGTAGTTATATTTTATGCTTTTTGTCACAGTATATAATGCATCCTTGAGCAAAATTATTTTTATTTGTGTTTGTGCTGAACAGAAAAATTACATTAACTGTTTGCACTGATAGTATTAAAAACAAAAAGTTCAAGTATAGTAGTTGTTTGATGTAATTCGTGGTAGCTAATGTCATCGTAGTTGATTAAATATTAAATAGTGTGTCTGGTTTCAACATTATGCATGCTGGCATACTTCCACCTACGAAATAGATCTACTGTTTGAAATACGTGATCAATACAAATTTGTGTAACATGGATGAAAGTGCTACTTTTTAGCTAGTTCTTCTCAAGTACTGTATGCCAACAATTCCTAAAACACATTGGTTGCCAAAAAGATATATGAGAACTCTCTCTGCATTTGGAAGGATTTTGAAATCTTTAGAATAATACAGGACTGCAGAGCAGTATATTCATGAACATTAGAAATCTGGATATACTGTATTTGATTTCTTGAATATTCAGTGCCAACATTGGATGTGGGAAACTTAAAAACAGAGGGAAAACATTTCTTATTTATTTGGAAAGATGCTATTAGGATCGGTAGAGTAATGTCTAAGCAGAGATCAGACTTCCAATAGGGTGAAAAAATGAATGGTTATAATCATGTCGTTAAGATTGATTAAAATGCAGCTGAACAAATTTGGTCATATGTTTTATGTGGTGGAGAGAATAACTATAATTGTTAACAAGGCTAAAACAAGGTTATCCTTTGTAGCCACATACTGTATTGCTTCACCTTTCACTATTAATTTTATTGTGTCCTATTTTGTAAAATTAAATTGCATTCACCTGTCAGATGCAATGCTTCTAACACGAAGTGGCTGAAATGGCAAGCTGAAACTGCCTGCCTATATTCAGCATATTTAACGGCTAGCTTATTAAATTTCTTGAATGCTATGGTGATAGCTGCAATTTTAAAATTCTCTTTCCTTGAAATATACATTTCAGCCAAATACAGCTTAACGGTGATGGGAGTAAATTTTTTAATCATTGGCTAGGACAGTGATGGCGAACCTTTTTGTCACCGTGTGCCAAAAGTACACGTGCGTGCACCAGCACTCCCGCGTGCCAGCACCCATAATGCAATGCGCAGCCCCCTGCACATGTGCACGCATACACCCGTGTGCACCCTCCACACATGCATGTGCACTGCACATGTGCCCCACACTGCGCACGTGCCCCATGCATGCACCCCGCACTGCGCATGCGCACGCCCACTGCGAATGCACCCCCACACCCCATTTTGGATTAACCTTTGCCAGCGTGAATGGCCTGCCTTTGCAGAGGCAACAGCGCTCATCCTCATCCTGCCAGCCTCGTGCTCCGGGCAGCAGCCAGCCAGCAGGACTGCAGAGGAGCGAGTCCAATGCTCCGCTCTGGGCACGAGCAGGCCCAGCCTGCGCGACCCGCCGCTTGGGGACCGCAAGCTGGCTTGCCCCGCTCAGCCTGGCTTCGCCCGGACGCCGCCATTTGGGTTCTTTTACTTTCTGTGCATGCGCAGAACGCTTTGCGCATGCGCAGAGGGTAAAAGAACCTAAATGGCGGTGGGTGGGCGAAGCCTAGTGCTGCCGTTGCTACTGGCTTTCCGACCACCAGCAGGCACGCCCGAAGCGGGAGCATTTCACCCCTGGTTGGGAGCCAGGACGAGCGGGGCAAGCCAGCTTGCGGTCCCCGAGAGGGGCGGGCCGCGCAAGCTGGCCTGTGGCACGGCAGCTGACATTTGGGTTCATGATGGTGAACCAACGTGCCATGGGGCTAGGAGACTTCCTGCTCAGAGCAAACAGTATCTATCTCCAGACTACTTAAAATGGAGATACACTGTTTAGTTTTCATTTAATCTGTTTGGATAAAAGACAGTACTTTGATCCTTATTTTGGTGATAAATTAATAAGAAAAATATCCATTGTGTTGGGATCACCTGCTGATGACTGCACCGACACGTGTGTTGGCAACAATACAGAAATGCCTTTTTCAAACTCTTTAAGTTTCCAAGTTTAGTTCATGGCATGGACTTTCTTGTTTTTTCCCCTTACTAATCAGATGTGATTTAATTTATTAACTGAAACTGTATTTACATAGTACTGGATGTGATTCAATTTATTAACTGTAACTTTATTTACATAATACTAGAAAGAATAACAAATGGCAGTCTTCAGCATGGCTGTTATTTTTCCCTTTTCTTTCCCCTTTTGTTCATTTCTGATGAAGCATTTCTTTTATTTTTCTTTTGTATGCTTATTTCCACCCAAGTCCTTGGCAGGGGAGAGTGAGACACTTTATCATGGCCTGTTTTCTTTTAACTATTTTTATCCTTTATTGATTTTATTGTAATTTTCTTTTTTGATTGTTGTGAGCTACCCATGAGCCGCAGTAGCGCAGCAGTTAGAGTGCAGTACTGCAGGCTACTTCTGCTGACTGTTGGCTGCCTGCAGTTTGGCAGTTCAAATCTCACCAGGCTCAAGGTTGACTCAGCCTTCCATCCTTCTGAGGTCGGTAAAATGAGGACCCAAATTGTTGGGGGCAATATGCTGACTCTGTAAACCGCTTAGAGGGCTGTAAAGCACTTTAAAGCGGTATATAAGTCTAAGTGCTCTTGCTATTGCCGGTTGGTGTACAAATTGTTATTTGTCCACTAGTTTTGCAACAAATGTGATCATTGTTGGCTTGGAACTACAGATAAAAAATTACTACTGTTTTATTATTTATTATTTATTTTAGCATTGTTCTCTCCTCCTCCCCTTCATTGGAATATATATATATGGTTTTGGCCATGCTTCCCTCTTTTATTGTGTTTCTGATATTCATAGTTATTTTTTGGAACGTGCCTTTGTGCAACATGGAATTGAAAGGGTGTGGAGGAACTCTCTTAAACATTTATTTTATTTCATCCGTGATTCAATTACACAATTTCCTAGGAGATACAGCAGAAGCATTTACTGAGGTCATATTCTTTATGCTGCATACAGAAAGAAGCAACAGGTAGTTAAGTTAAATTGTTATGTCTCTATGCTAAGTAATCATTTTCTCTGTGATACAGATCTCTCTTTTCTTTTTTCTTTGCTGAATAACAACTTTATAAGCATCATGTGTAAGCTTATTTTGAAGGAAAGGTAAGAAATCCAATAAATAATTCACTTTTAGATTTTAATTAAGAAAGCAGTATTAGTTCTCTTAGCATAAATAAATACCTTTAAAATCTAGTAACCAAAAGGGCTCTATAGTCCCAATTCTTTACCAACTTTTTCATTGATTGCCAGATTGGAATCAGGTTACAACTTCATGTTACCTCTTTCTTTTCAAGAAAAAAATAAATATAATTTAATATATGATATTATGAAACTGTAGGTCCTGGTAGATTTTGGTTGACTGATATAAAATATACGTATTTTAAAATGTCGTATTTTATGGGAGACATGTGATAATGCCTTCTCACACTAATTTCACTAAGCAAGTAAATATATAATGTATTCAAATTACAGATCAATTTCCTTAGTAAATTCAGCTTATCCACCAGGAGCTAATATCGTTCAATTTCTAAATGATATCATAGAATTAATTCATTGTAGTTTGTATCTAGGTTGTTTGTTTAGATGTTGAGAAAGGTTTTAATTTGATTTCTTGGACATGTGATTTATTCAGCCCTTACATCATTAGTGATTATCAAAACTATTTTTAAAAAATTTACTTATTTTATAGTAATGTTAAAGATGCTTTCTTTTTAAAAAATACAGTATTGTCTAAAAGCTTTTGTTTTTATTAGAAATTTTGAAAATATTAATATTCTAGTAGGTGCGATAAAACCAAGATGTTTGTGTAGTGTACATAATGATTTATATTTCATAACTATATCTTCTTTTCTAATTTATTCATAATTGGGTTAAATCAGACTTGGTAGCATTGAGTCTTAGTTATAGGTTTTTAGGTTGTGTTTTGATTCTTTTATGTATCATAGTATAAAGGTTCCTAAAAAGTCATCTTCGATGATACATTTAAACTGTTGATATTTGCAATAAAGGAACAAATTCTAGACAGCTTGTATGGAACTTCTTTTTGGAAAGATGGATGAAAATGAGATGAGTTTGAAGATTGATATTGTAAGAAGCCGACCTATTTTTAATTTTTTCACATTCAGAAATTGGTTCATTGGGTTTATGCTTATTCTATTGCTATTCTTTGAAATTCATAGGCTATCAATGTAACTTTAAGTGAGCAGTGCATACAGTATGTCACAGAAATGAGTACACCACCTCACATTTTGTAAATATTTAAGTACCGTATTTTTCGGAGTATAGGACGCACCGGAATATAGGACGCACCTTAATTTTGGGGGAGCAAAACAAGAAAAAAACAATTCTGCCATACCTAGCATTCAATACTTTAGCAAGTGACTGTGGTATGCCCCCCTCCTCTCTCTCTCTCTCTCTCTCTCTCTCTCTCCCCTTCCCCTCCCCCTCCCTCCCCCTTCTCTTCCTCCCTCCCTCTCTTTGAAATAAATCTGCTGGCTTTGGTGGGGTTTCTATGGACACAAGGCTTTTTAGAAAAATTTGTTACACTCAATGTTTTATTTCACATTACCCATTATCTGTAATGTGGCAGTTGAATCCATCATAATAGGGTTATTTTTTTTTAAAAAAAGATGAATGTCTTTTCTTTCCTTGAGTGCCCTGCTCCCTCCCTGATTCCAAAATTGGAGGAAGGACTTTTTGCAAGCTGCTCAGGGTGTTGCATTGCAGCCCCTGCTGCCGCGGTGGTCTCTGCCTGAGAAGGACCCTCGATCAGTCATCTCCAGGGAGCCACCCCCGTCCTCAGGAGGCAGCGGCCCCTTTAAGAGTGAAGGAGCTTTTTTATTTTTTATTTCCCTTCCTCCAGCCTGAGCCGGCTGATTGCGAGCCCACCGGCAGTGACAGCGCACCACAGACGTTCGCGGAGGGGAGGGGGGAGGTGATCACTTGCCACCACCGCCGCGCAGGTATTGGCGGGTTGGAGGGTCCTTGTCCTGCTACTGCCCCAAGGAAGCTGCCTCCACCCACCTGCCAGCTCGCCACTCTGCCTGGGGAGGAAAGCGTTTTCAGGCTGCGATCCCCTCCCTGATTCCAAAAGGCTGAGTGGCGAGCTGGCAGGTGGGTGGAGGCTTCTTCAGCTCCGCAGCTTCCTTGGGGCAGCAGCAGGACAAGGACCCTCCAACCTGCCAATACCTGCGTGGTGGCGGCGATGGCAAGCGATCACCTCCGCGAACATCTGCGGTGCGCTGTCATTGCCGGCGGGCTCACGATCGGCCAGCTCAGGCTGGAAGGAGGGAAATAAAAAAGGTCCTTCACTCTTAAAGGGGCCGCTGCCTCCTGAGCCGAGATGGTGCAGTGGTTAAATGCAGCACTGCAGGCTACTGCTAGTTCAGCAGTTCAGCTGTTCAAATCTCACCGGCTCAAGGTTGACTCAGCCTTCCATCCTTCTGAGGTCGGTAAAATGAGGACCCAGATTGTTAGGGGCAATATGCTGAACTCTGTAAACCGCTTAGAGAGGGCTGTAAAGCACTATGAAGCGGTATATAAGTCTAAGTGCTATTGCTATTGCTATTGCTATTGAGGACGGGGGTGGCTCCCTGGAGATGGCTGATCGAGGGTCCTTCTCGGGAAAGAAGAGCATCGCGTTTCCAGTGGCGGGCAGCGCCAGTTGCACGCCCCGTTTTTTGAATCGGGGAGGGGATCGCAGTGCTGCCGCCTGAAAACGCTTTCCTCCCCAGGCTGAGTGGTGGGCTGGCAGGTGGGGGGGCTACATTCGGAATATAAGATGCACCCAGTTTTTGACACTCTTTTTGGAAGTAAAAAGGTGCATCCTATACTCCGAAAAATACGGTATATCTTTTCATGTGACAACAGTGAAGATATGACACTTGGCTACAATGTAAAGTAGTGAGTATACAGCTTGTATAACAGTGTAAATGTGCTGTCCCCTCAAAATAACGCAACACACAGCCATTAATGTCTAAACTGCTGGCAACAAAAGTAAGTACACCCCTAAGTAATAATGTCCAAATGGGGCCCAAAGTGTCAATATTTTGTGTGGCCACCATTATTTTCCAGCACTGCCTTAACCCTCTTGGGCATAGATTTCACCAGAGCTTCACAGGTTGCCACTGGAGTCCTCTTCCACTCCTCCATGATGACATCATGGAGCTGGTGGATATTAGAGACCTTGCACACCTCCACCTTCCGTTTCAGGATGCCCCACAGATGCTCAATAGGGTTTAGGTCTGGAGACATGCTTGGCCAATCCATCACTTTTACCCTCAGCTTCTTTAGCAAGGCAGTGGTTATTTTGGAGGTGTGTTTGGGATCGTTATCATATTGGAATACTGCTCTGCAGCCCAGTCTCCAAAGGGAGGGGATCATGCTCTGCTTCAGTATGTCACAGTACATGTTGGCATTCATGGTTCCCTCAATGAACTGTAGCTCCCCAGTGCTGGCAGCACTCATGCAGCCCCAGACCATGACATTCCCACCACCATGCTTGACTGTAGGCAAGACACATTTGTCTTTTTACTCCTGTGAGGGGTGTATGCACTTCTGGAACATACTGTATATTCTTCTTGCTATATACCCAATATCTTAATTTTATCAAAGCAAAAGTTATGACCCACTTATGTACAAGGAGTGGACAAAATAATTATTATGCAAAATTAGAGAGAGCACTTGCAGAGATTTCCAGCAAGGAACTGCTGATAAGTGCTGCTCATCAGCATTTGAATTAGTTCCTTTATTTCTCACAGAGGGACAAGAAGGGGGGTATTTCACAATTTTCACCAAATTTTTAGGGGGTTTTTCCCTAGGCTATCTTTCTTAGCTGTCTGTTTTACTGGCCATCTGTACTTCCGGCTTTCTTTCATATTATATCTGATTTGTTTATATTGCTGATAGTTAATTCTGATCATGTGGGTTTTTAAAATTTGTGTTAAATTACAATATGGATTTGATATTAGTATTTTTGCTATGTAGTACCATATTATTGCTATTGTTAATATTGGTTTAATAAAGTGTCCAGTTCAACTGCTCTCCTTTCAGAATTAATGTTAACCCATTTGATTCTGCTATCCATTTTACACTTGGAAAGTTAGATTTAATTAAGTAAATTACACGAAAATACATTTTCTACAAAAGAGTGTACTGTGTTTAAGTTCAGAATATCTAAAAAAATGCTCTTGTTCATCAGAATTTTCTCCAAAGAGAGAAGTGCTCATTTGTGAGCACCTACTATAATTGAACTAGAAAAAGATAATTATTATTGCATATCCAGTATGCATTCAGCTTGAAGAGAATCAAAAAATGAATGAGCAAATGATCAAATTAAGTAAAAAAATAATTTATATAAATGTATTCCTCCAAATGCTGCCATGGCGCACTAGTTAGCAACCCCTTTATGTATGCAGAGATGATCATTGGATTCATCACAACCAATACACAGTCTTAGCATACATTCTGAATCACCTTATGCACACTACAAAGAATGTTCTTTCTGTGCCAACTCAGGAAGCTCAAAACTGCCCAAGGAGCTGCTGATACAGTTCTACAGAGGAATCATTGAGTCTGTCATCTGCACCTCTATAACTGTCTGGTTTGGTTCTGCAACCTAACAAGACAGACACAGACTTCAGAGGATAATTAGAACTTCAGAAAAAACAATTACTGCCAACCTGCCTTCCATTGAGGACCTGTATACTGCACGAGTCAAAAAGTGGGCCATGAAAATATTTACTGACCCCTGGCATCCTGGACATAAATTGTTTCAACTCCTACCCTCAAAACGACGCTATAGAGCACTGCACACCAAGACAACTAGACACAAGAACAGTTTTTTCCCGAACGCCATCACTCTGCTAAACAAATAATTCCCTCACCACTGTCAAACTATTCACTAAGGCTGCATTACTATTACTATTACTTTTTCTCATTGTTCCTATCACCCATCTCCTCCCACTTATGACTGTATGGCTGTAACTTGTTGCTTGTATCCTTACGATTTATATTAATATTGATTGTTTCCTGATTGCTTATTTGAACCCTATGACAATCATTAAGTGTTGTACCTCATGATTCTTGACAAATGTATCTTTTCTTTTATGTACACTGAGAGCATATGCACAAAGACAAATTCCTTGTGTGCCCAATCACACTTGGCCAATAAAGAATTCTATTCTATTCTATTCTATTCTATTCTACAAGAGTTAATGCCACAATGCCCCAACCATTAGCCCTTACATTTTGTCTAACAACCATGGAGTCCCTCCCCCTGCAGATTTTACTCCGCTAATCGTTGCCGACTATAGGTGACAGTACTTCAGAGGTGGGTTCCTGCTGGAGCTGCCCAGTGCGCAGCTCTGGTAGGGAGCGACCGATTGCGCAATTTGCACGCAACCGCTCTGGAGCCCTCTCTGCCGGTCCACCGTGTGCGTCGCCATTTTTCCCGTTAATTTTTGGCTGATTTTGCTTCTGCACATGCGCGGAAGCAAAACCACGCCAAAATCTTTCGAGGGGACATGCGAGAGAGATTTCGGCGCGATTTTGCTTCCATGCATGCGCAGAAGCAAAATTGCGCTAGGGGGCGCACACGCATAGTGAGCGCCCCCCCAAAGCGTGGAGATGCGCATGCAGCGCACCGGCACCGGTAAGAGAGCAACCCGCCGTGGCAATACTTGTCTCTGTTTCAAGGCCATTGGGCCAGCACTGTCTGAAGATATTTCTGTGGTCATGTGGTCAGCATGATGTCACAGAATGCTGTTACCTTTCCACCAAAGTGGTACCTGTTTATCTACTTGCATTTGTATGCTTTCAAACTGCTAGATTGGCAAGAGCTGGAGTGAGGATGGGAGCTCACCCTGTCACATGGAACTCAAACCTGCACTGCCGCTTTCTAACAACTGCGCTGCTCCTCTAACAATCTTGGTACTGCCAAAATCTCAGCATCCCTGGAGTCAGGGTTCCAAGTATTTCTTAAAGTGTTAGTTGGATTATGTTGGGATCATAGTAGAATTCAGAAGTACTGTCCTTTCGATAGCATCTTTTTTTTTAAAGATTATGTTTGCTGAATTCTTTTTTTTTTTAATGAGTGTATTTTTGTGTGTTTTATCTTTGATTTTAGTATATGAAAAAAAGTATGGATTGAATTCGAGGGTTTTTTCCATTGGCTTAATGACTTTTTCTCTCTTTCCCTCTCACATTTTATAGGATCAGTTTGATAATTTAGACAAGCACACACAGTGGGGCATTGATTTCCTGGAAAGATATGCAAAATTTGTTAAAGAAAGGATAGAGATTGAACAGAATTATGCAAAGCAACTGAGGTAAGTTATTTGTAAAATTCTTATATCTTAAATTTAGATGTTAGCTAAAAATTATTGCCCAAATATTGTAATCTTGGAAGATTAAATATGCAGTAAAAACCAATGTTTTTCTATTATTTTCAGATTAGTTACTACTTTCTGTAAATATCTATCTTGATTCCTTCCACTTTAATTCCGTCCATTTTGGCACAAGTAAAGACATGTTTTTAGTTCAGATATGCAAACAAAAGCATGTATAATAAACGGCATGCCATACTTTGCAAAGAGACCAGAACGAAATAGGTTCTTCTGATTCAAAGGCAACTAAAACAGTAGCTTTTTAACTCACTATTGATGACTGCTGTTACTCATTTGCTCTGTTTGAAGCATCACATATTTTTGCAGGTTTTTTTTTTCCATAGAGAAGGTTATGGTTGTAGAGATCTGAATTAAAATATAATTGCTCATTTTCAGTCCTTTTATGCTGCTTTTCATGGCTTTTCAGTATGTGGTGAAAAAAAGAAAGCTTCAATTTCTTAGGATTTCCTCTGTTATTTTTCATTGGATTATATTCTTCTTGACCTTGATAGAATATGGTAGTAAAGGGAATTTGTTATAGTTTTTTTTTACTATGACAGGAAATTGAAAATATTGGAAGTTGTAAATATGTTCATTGGAATTTAGCAACGGATGTAAGAGCCAATAGTGAGTGTACTTAATTTTGTTTTGATGTTCAACTGTTTTCCTGTTGTTAAGGGATATTGTTGCTTTTGTATAATGGTAGAAGTCATACTTGAGAGCTGAGAATTTAAGCTGGTTGCTGAAATATTTAGATATGATCCTTTACTCTGGACAGCACAATATAGAAGCAAACAATGCTGATAATTTTTTTTCAGATTGATGCTTTTTTCATTAATCTTTGAAGAAAATATTGTGAGCAGTGGATTTTTCCCTAATTATAAGTTTCAGAACATTTATGTTTTTGAATTCTCATCTAGTTTCATTTCCTTTTCTGTAATATTCTCATACTTCCTTCTGTTTAAAGCAGTGCTTCTCAGAACCAGGTAAATTACCCAAAATTGGGTAAGAGTGGTTTTTCTTTGGGTAACAAACCTATTATCTCATCACAACAGGACCATTTAAGTAAGGGCTTTCTGATAAGCAGTTTGGGGAAAGGATGGGACAAATTTGGGAAGCACTGGTTTAGACAATTACCTCTTAGTTTGTATATTTCTGTTTATTACAATGATAAGCACACCAATTAATAAGTTTTAAACATTTTCCTCATTGTATATTCTGTGTTGGGCTATTCACATATCACAAATAATAGTACACGACAATATGCCATACAAATATATGTTCCTCTTGCTTATTCCATTGTCTACTAAAATTGGGAATGCTAACTATTAAAATTGAATTTCATCTAATTTAAGTAATTATTCTGAGATGTGTACAGGTAGTCCTCAAGTTACGACTAAAATTGGGACCAGAATTTCCATTGTAAATTGGTATAGTTGTGTCACGTGACTGCATCGGCCTACGACGGCAATCCTGGCTCTCCCCAATATGGTTATTAACCAAGAATCCCATATTGTTAAATGAGTGCCCATTCCCAATCCAACTCATTCTGGGCTTGGTCCCTTTCATCCCAAACCTTGGTAAGATAAAGGTAGGGAATTATTCCAATTCCCCCACCCACCTCTCTTCCCTCCCATTTCTGTCCTTTTTGCCACCCTGCCTTGAGAGGTGACAAGCAATCCCAAATGTGTGACTCTGTGGCTACTTGCCATGCCCCAGGAAGTCTCAATAACCACCAGCAAGCATTAATTTTCCCAGTTGCTTTTTCTCCCCAGGCCCATGGGATTCCCTAGCCCACTCCTTCAACTAAGCCGCAAGCATTCATTTGCTCCAAGCGAGCAGCAAGCATTGATCCACCCAGCTACCTTCTGTCCCAGTTTGCCACACCAAACTTTCATCTTTTGTGCACAGCGCCTCACCACTTCAGAAATTGGGGGGGGGGGAGGTTTCCAAAGACAGCACAGCTTTAGCCAGTTTGGAAAACTGTGTTGTCTTCAGAAAGGTTTCTAAAGATGGTGCAGCTTCCGCCATTTTGGAAATGAGGAAGGGGTGGGAAGATTTCCGAAGACGACACACCTTTCTGAAGTGGCTGCAGTTGAGCTGTTTTCGGAAATCTTTCTGAAGAAAAGCACAGCTTTAGCAACACGTAGGAAACATTTGCCAGAGAAGCTGGGTTCAAAAAGGAGGCAGCAAAGGCACATTGGATGCAAAAGGCAAAGGCTTGGTGCATGGAAGTGGAAGAGAAAGGAAATGATATGATATGATATGATATGATATGATATGATATGATATGATATGATATGATATGATCGATACGATACGATACGATACAATATGATACTAATACTAGTCTCTAGAACAGAAGCCCCCAACCTTTTGGGCACCAGGACCAATGTTCCCTCTAACATTGAAAATCATTGCGCTGCAGTTGGAAACTGCTGCACGGCGTTTCAGCCTTTGATCTCGCTCTCCTCTCCCTAGCAGCGGAGCCCGCCTGGGGAGGCAAGAGTTAAAGCCTCCGCCTCTCTTCGTTGAAGGCTCCCTTCCCCCCCCCACCCCCACCCTGATCAGCTGGTGATCAATGTTCCCTCTGACATAAGAAAACCCCGGGCGGCAGTTGGAAACTTCTGCGCGTTGTTTTCTTATCACGTGAGCGGCCGCGCAGCTTAGAGGGAACATTGACCAGGACCAGTTCTGTGGAGAGAGGGGTTTTTTTGTGGACTGCAGGGGGCGTGGTTTCGTGTGCTGCTTGCATCCCGTGGATGGGGCTTCGCTTGTTTGTATGGACCGGTTTCTGGCATGCCGCGGACCAATGCCGATCCATAGACCGAGGGTTGGGGACCCTATTCTAGATGGAATTGCACATAGTCCTCAAGTTACAACCATTCATTTAGCAATCGTTCAAAGTTACAATGGCACTGAAAAACATGACTTACACAAGTCCTTACCCAATCGTCGCAACATTCCCACGGTGTTGTGATCAAAATTTAGGTGCTTGTCAACCGGCACGTATTTGCATAGTTACATAGTGGTAGCATCCGGGGGGGGGGGGGGGGGGTGTCATGTTATCTCCATTTACAACAGGAACAGCCAGTTTCTGACAAGAAAAGTCATTGGGGGAATCCAAATTTGATTAACAACTGTATGAATCAAAGAGAGAACCAACCCAGAACAAAGAAGAAAATTCCTGACAGTTAGAACAATTAATCAGTTAAATGGCTTGTGGGTGCTCCAACACTGGAGTTTTTAAGAAAAGATTGAACAACCATTTGTCTGAAATGGTATAGGATTTCCTGCCTGAGGAGGGGGTTGGACTGGAGGACCTCCAAGGTCCCTTCCAACTCTTGTTATTCTGTTATTCTGATATCCTTAATAACTGTGACAAAAAGGTTATAAAATCAGGCAAAAAAGGTTGCACCACTCATTCAACCGCCTTGCTTAGTATTGGAAGTTCTGGTCTCAACTGAGGTCGCAAGTTGAGGAATATTGTACTTGATTTTGAAGATGAAGATTAAATAATTCTGTTGAGTTGGAAACTATAATTTGTGCATAGCCAAATGAAGTTTTAGTTACCCAAATTACTATATTTAGAAAGTTTGGCAAGATATCTAGATACTTTGCGACCATGAATTCTAAATTGAAAGCAAATGTGGTTTCTTGTTTCTCAAGTATTTTTTTCTTTAATTGAAACTGAAAACATACGAGGTTGATTGTGATCCAAATGTAGATGTGGCAGACTTTCATTCAACAGTTGTACAAATGAATTCATATTCTAAAGAGAGTCATGCTGAAAAACCTATCATTCCATAGTTAATTGCTCCCAGAATAAAATGATTTTTCCATAAAACTGCAAATTGTCAACAATAGTACTAAGTGCTTTTCTCTAAATACTCCAGAGAAAGAAACTTTTAAAAATGGTATTCTGTCTTTGGTTACTATGTACCACTAAGGTGTGCAAAATATTTCAATTTAAACCATTTTGAATGCAAATCAATTTAAACCCATTTAAAACATGTTCAGAAATGTTTTGAGTTGGAAACAAAATGGTTATGAGTGCAAAATCATTTCCAAAATGCTTAAAATTAACCTGCTTTGCAAAGTTTTATACTCAAAATGGCTTAAAATGAAATGTTTTGCATATCTCTTCTATCTGCTTATGGACTAATATTTTACTTACCTGTGCAATTTGATTGAAATGTAATATAATAATAAAAGTGTGTTGAAATAGAAGACCAGCATAAGTAAGCTGCATTTGCAAAAGTTACAGCCTAAATCTTTTGCCACCACATCTTCCTTTAGTGCAGTGCTTCTCAATTATTTTCTGTTACCCCCCCCCCCCAGGAAGAAGTAAACATTTTGCGCGTGCCCCCAACTCTTCGATCTGGGCCCCAATGGAATTTTAGTGTTAATATTTATTATTTTACTTATTATAAGCTGCAAGCAAACTATTGGCTGGGGAAGGCTGCTCTACCCACTTACCTGGGAGTAAGTCACACTGAACTCAGTGGAGCCTGTTTTTGGTTAGGCAGGCATAGGCTACTGTGGTTAGGGCCCTCTTTTGACACAGGACCACGCCAGCTTTCAAGCCGATGTTTTGGGGTTGCCGGCCTGGCCCATAAGCGCCGCCTCTGCTGGGCACTCACATCGAATGGTGTGGAAGGAGGCTTTAGGGTGCCGTTCGAAGCTTTTGCCCAGCTGCAGAGGATGCTCCTCCTTGTCCAGCAGCAGGTTCGCCACGCCATTCATGGCTACCGTGGCGCCCGCCGAGAACAACAAGAACCCATGCAGCTGCCCCGCCCCGCCTGGCCACCTTCTCTTCCGGGCTCCGAGCAGCGTACAACTGGGAAAACACTCTCTGTCTGGGGGAATTGATCGAGAGGGACCACGCATGTTCCCCGGGGTTACACGCCCCCTGGCACCGCCCCTCCGGGGGGGGGGGCGCCCCACTATTTGAGAAACACTGCTTTAGTGTAATCTTAATGTACACACCTTGCCTAAAAATCCAGCTATCAAAATGAAGACAAATGAACAATGTTTTTTAATGTATTTCTGTTGTGGTTAGTAACTGTAATAAAAATTCTACTCCTGCTCTGTTCTGTTCTGTTCTGCTTTGCTCTGCTCTGCTTCTGCTCTACTCTTTGCCACACCACACCCCGCCACCCTCTCCTCTCCTCCGCCACTCTCTATTCTCCTCTTTTGTTCTGTTCTATGCCATGCCTCTCCTCTCCTCTCCTCTCCTCTCCTCTCCTCTCCTCTCTTCTCTTCTCTTCTCTTCTCTTCTCTTCTCTTCTCTTCTCAATGAAAACAAAATAAATAAACTTTGGGAAAGGTGAATTTATTTTAACAATAAAGCTAAAAGGTTCTTCACGTTTCCACTGGACTATCGGCACCTCCCCAAGGGAGGTATAGCTCACAGTCTGGGAAACCCTGAGTTATATTATTCTACTATCCTCAAAACAGTGGTGCCAAAAGCAACACTAGGGAAAAGATTATGAGAAATGAATGATATCTTTTAAGTACTCTATAAAATGTGGGTGAGTTATCTGAGGCAGTTCTCCATTAAAGGCTCCTGTGAAAGAAGTCCATGAATTCCACATTGCCCTAGGAATTTTTTGACATGTGTTTAATATTATACAAGACTCTCCCAGGCATTAACAAAGTCAATATATAGCAAAGTGTGCTCACCCATATATCTCTTAAAGGCATAGATGGAAAATCTTCATCAACATTTTCCCATGGCCTTTTACAGTATGTAGAATGTGTTCAACATCTGTTAACCATTTATATCAGGCATCCTTCCATGTCTGCCCTTGGTGCGAAAAGTTTATTACTGTCATTAGTGTTTCTTAATTTTGAATAATTCACTAAATACCCTCTGCTAACTTCCCCGCTTTCATTTGCTACTGATGAAGTGTGGATATTGTAGTATTTAAGTGCCAGGTAATTTTCTTATATCTAAAAGCTAGAGCAGGGTTAAATTTAAATTTAGTCCAAGGAAGAATGATTTATTCTATGTTCTTAGTATATCACTTGAGGAAATGAAATAGATTTCCTGCTGTGAAATGTGAAATGTATACCATTATTCCTTTGTGGGGATATGAGCAATTTGGTAACTTGAGGCCACTGGAATCTTTGGAATTTCTGCTGTATTCTTTTAGCGTCAGTCTTTTGCTGCTGCTATTCTTTATCATCTTCTGGAAAATGGCTTGTTTTGGCTGAAAAAAAGCCATGTCCTTACCTCTCTGGGAAAAGACATTAAAAACGCTGCTGAATTTGTAATTATAAACTAATTTGTCAGACTGTGCATAGAAAATTGTGCTTTTTCTTTTGGCTTCATTTTAGCATTGTGACCTTACGCAGAAAGAAAATATGACAGATTGGTTTTGAACTAATATAGGTAGTCCTTGTGTGTTACGACAGCAATTGGAACTGGAGTTTTAGTTGCTAAGCGAAGCGATTGTAAAACATGACATCATGTGACCACATTGCTTAACAATGGCAATCCCTGTTGCTGTAAATTAAAAAAAGGACCACATGGGTCATTAAGTGAGGACATCATGTGATTGCAACATGGGACAAGACGAGAATATAGAAGTGTTTGCTTAGGCCACTGAAACTATGTCCCGGGCCAGTGCGTGGTTGCAAATGGCAGTCACGTGCCTGGGACGCTGCACCTTTTGTAATTGTGAGCCATTTGCCAAGTGCCCAAATCATATTCATGTGATCTTAGAGATGTGTGATAGCCACAGCTTTGTACCTTTGAACTGTCATTGAATGAGAAGTCACTAAGTGGGGGCTACCTGCAATTACTCAACAGTGGAATACTTTTTACCTTTTTAATATAATTTTTTTATTTTAAGCAATGTAATTTACACTGTGTAAATAATGTATGTAAATATAACTAATCTAATTAGTTGTCTTATTTCTCTGACTGAGATGGATTATTAAGTTCACCTTGACATTTTTAAAAAACCCCATCTCTCTCTTTCTCTCTCCAATAGAAATCTGGTGAAGAAATACTGTCCTAAACGTTCATCCAAAGACGAAGAGCCCAGGTAATATGAATATGAAATATATATATGGATCTTGGTCTAATCCAGTGTTTCTCAACCGTGGCAGTTTGAAGATGTGTGGACTTCAACTTCCAGAATTCCACAGCCAGCAACGCTGGCTGGGGAATTCTGGGAGTTGAAGTCCACACATCTTCAAACTGCCAATGTTGAGAAACACTGGTCTAATCCCATTATCAGGTTTGTTGGTATTTAAATGTTTAAGCCAAGTACATTTTTCATAGGACGTAATTATATATTAAAAAGTATTATTTTATAATAAAGATATCTGGATTAATGTGAATTCCAAATTCTGGTACGTTCAAGACCTGATGACTTGAAAAAAGCAGCATAAGTTTATGAGGTCTATTTTTAAGAAGCATTGTCTTTGATCTTCCCTTCCATACATTTTTCTCTATTCTTTTCCTCCATTCAGTTCTAAACCTCCCAACATTAATGTCAGAATAATGTAACATATTTGATCTAATCCAAGGGTCCAAACCTTCACAATGTAGCAAACACGTTCATTCAAAGGAAACATATGAATGACATGTCTCATTTTCCAGATGAAGCGACTCATTTCTACATCAAGCTTAGTTTTCCTCATAATTTTAAATTTATTCCTAAAATCAGTCTTTTCATTTCACATCTTAGTAAATGCTTCTTTTCTTTGGGCAGTATTCTTTATTTTCTCCCTGCACACATTCCTGCTGATCTTACAAGTTTCTCTAAGGAGAAGTGGTTTTGGACTTTCTGTTTTGCTTCTTTCTTTAAGGTTCATTTTTTTAAGGTCTTCACACCATGGTAGATTTTGATACATTCATTTACTTTTTGTTTTGTTGAAGAAAAGCAGTTATACACCCACATTAATAATGAAATATCTTTTTTGTTTATTTCCTGTATTCTGCCAGGTTTACCTCATGTATAGCCTTTTATAATATTCTTAATGAGTTAAATGACTACGCAGGACAGCGTGAAGTAGTAGCAGAAGAATTGGGACATAGGGTATATGGAGAACTGATGAGATATTCCCACGAACTCAAAACAGAAAGGAAACTGGTAAAGGATGGGGATGGGAGATCCAAGTTACTGTTTTGCTGAACTATCTGTGAATGTCAGGGCAATTTAATTATTCATTTTATCCAAAAACAGCAAAGAAAAATTAGATATCTCTTCTGCTTGGCCAGCTTGTATATAGATCTTAATGTAGTCCTGCATTTTTCTATTGTAAAAATGCAGCAAAAATATACCTGCCTATAAGATTCTAAAATATAGTCCATTTAAATGTGTTTCATTTTCGTATTTGTATTTTATTAAAATACTTGTATTCTCTCTCTCTCTCTCTTCCCCTCTCCCTCTCCCTCTCCCTCTCCCTCTCTCCCCCTCCTCTCCCTCTCCCTCCCTCCCTCTCAGTAGAGCTGATTCCTTAAAACAAGCTTCTGGTCACAGCTTTAATTGTTTTCTAAGTCCTCAGCAAGTTTTTTCTAGATCTATGTGTTTTTTAGTATTTAATATATTTGATGACTTTTAGAAATATTACATTTTTGAAAATATGAAGATGCTGTTACATACCTAAGGGAGCTTTTCCCCCGCAGCTATCAGTAAAACATGATATTAGTGTTCAAGGAATCCATGTAGTTACATAATCCTCATAATTACATGAATTGTAGTTCCTTCCATTGCATCTCTTACATTATTGAAGATAATTTAAGTTAAAAATGTAAAAATGCTATCTTAAATGCAAAAGATAGCATTTTTACATCTTTGAAAGAAAGAAAACAATGGATGAATGCATATTAGTAATATTAAAATGATGGTGCTTCTGTTGTGACTTACATTCTTGTTTGGCATTCTGTTTTGCCTTTTGATTGATATGTATCATTTTGTGGGATTAAGCTGAACAGTTTTAAAAGCAAGATGGGGTTTATAAAACATCTTGTTTATTATGTTCCAGCACCTTCAAGAGGGCCGAAAAGCACAACAGTATCTTGACATGTGTTGGAAGCAGATGGATAATGTGAGTTTTCTTTTATTCCTTTTCTGGTTTCCTTAAGGTTGCATAGTTTTATGGATGACTGATGCCAGAGTGAAGAGATAATGAATGAACTTAGTTATCACTGAGCCATCACAGTGCTTTCATTGTTCAATAGCCAAAATGGATTATTATGTTTGTTAGATCATTATAGTGCTAATTCCTCAGTCACTAATATCTGCAGAAATATGACTTTGATAGATTTACAGACTATATTTCAGCTGTCTCAAAATGTTTTGAAATTCTGCCTAGCCTTAAGCAGGGATTTATTTTGGTAGACCAGAGGCTTAGTTTTATTAAAATCTTGTGAATCATATCTTCCCTGTTAATTGATACACTTTTAAGTTACCTAAAGATTCTTTTTTATGAATTAGCCTCAAAGTATTGGATATTACAGTAGTAAAATTAAAAGGGTAGTTGATGGGGTTATATAATATTAAATAAAGAACTATTTCAGGCAAAAAAAATTTTTAAGCTTAAGTGTAACTAAGGCTGCAGTCCTGTATGTTCACTCTCCCTAAATAAGAGCAATTGTAAGAAATGCAAAAGGGTTGCAAGAAATGCAAAATTTCCAATTATTATTGAAATATTAAAAAATTAATATATAAATTGTCAGTTTCTGTTGCCTGCATCTTCATAGTCCCAAGTTACATGGTCCAAATTTCTTTTACATTCCATTCTATCAAACCATTTTTACTGGGCTTCACCCATGTCTTTCTAAAAGAATGTATTATGAAGGAGACAAGTAATGATAATGGTAAGCCTAATATTTATACAGAGCTGTTCTCTACTATACAAACTGTTCCATAAAAATACTATTAATAATCTCTACCACTGATGATATACTGTATTTCAGATGCAGGACATTTCTATGCTACATATGAACTTTCAAGAACGAAAATACTACTAAGCTGTTCAGACTAGTTCATGTATTCTTAATTAGCGGTGTGTGTGTGTGTGTGTGTAGATACATTACTCTTGTTAATCTCATGTTATTAGTTCTTGTAATGATGTAGTTTCTGTGATCTTATTGAGGATGGGATAATTTTTTTAGACAGATGGAGAAAGCAAATACTTTTATATATGTAATCAGCCATAATGCTGTTCACACAGAAGAGGTAGATTATTCAGGGTTAAATTATTGTTCCCGAGTTAAATTATTGTTCCTAACCTATATTTGCCTTAGAGGAATCAATAACTAGCAAATGAATAGCGCGTCCTAAAATAATGGAGAAATGTGATAACTAATAGTTAGCCTTGCTAATCTTAAAGTTCTTTTATTCCTAGCATTGGAAAATGAATGATTGAGAGGGTAGAGGATGTGGGAAGTTTTAAAATATTAAACAATTACAAAACGAAATGCCTACTGGTTAAAAGAGAATAATGTGTGCAGACTATGTTTCATCAAAAGAGCATGGATCTGATTTGTAATTGTGACAGTAGTGCAACCACTATGATGTTGTATTGATTTGTAACTATCATTGCATTGTAGAGCAAAAAGAAATTCGAAAGAGAGTGTAAAGAAGCAGAAAAGGCACAGCAATGTTATGAGAGACTGGACAATGATACCAATGCCACTAAAGCAGATGTTGAAAAAGTAAGATATTGTTATTGGAAAATAATAGTTCATATGGCTATCTTTGGATATGTTACTGGTATTTATTGAAAGAACATAGTATTTGGACCATCTAATGTGGATATCAAAGTGTGTTGAATTAGCCAAGTTTCAGCCATCACATACAGTATTTTGATTTTTTTTTTCAGATTATGGTTTGAAAATTGTGGTTCTGAAATGTTCTGATTGCAAAATTTCATGAAATGTCCCATTTTGTTGGTAAAATTGCTGTGAATGTTTGAAACAACCTGTTTCACATTTGAAAGAGGAGTTTCCACACAAATGACTGGACCTTCTGTGAAATGTCACGCACAAAACATTTTAAAATGCAACTTTTATAGTCCTGTGCTTGAGCCACTCTTGAGCTTTCTTGTTTTCTCATGGATCGATCTGCAGATTGTGCTTATAAACCCAAAGCAGTAAAATGTGACTTGGGCAAATATTTTAAATGAAGATTGAAAGCCACAATTAGTCTTTTGAATATTTACAGTATCTAAACCAGTTTGCTGTTTCAGATTTTCACAGCAGGCCATTGCTTAATCATGTCCCTGAAACTTCCTTACTTAACTATTTTTTTAATCTTTAATTTTATTTTAAATACAAAAACATTATGGATAACACTCAAGATAAAGGCTTCAAAATATTAAATGAAACATAATGTTAAGAAACTATATGGAGTGTCTTATTTACTCATAGTCTTGTATAGAATATTTTATTGTAATTGAATAAAAGCCATAACTAAAAGTGCAGCATTTTTAAGAACAGCATTTTAAATAAAAGGTCTTAAGCATTTGCTATTTTAAGTTTGTTACCTCTTGTGACGTGTCTGTAATGTTTGTTTTTATACATTGATGTACAGTCTTTTCTCATTAGATTTACAGTTAGTGATTTTTAATAGCATAATTTATTCCTGTTAATTTTTTTCAAAGAAAGCTATTTTGCCTTATAAAATAGTTTACAACAGGAGTCAGCTTCTGTTGTAGGAATATGCTTTTCTGCTTGTGTTGGTTGGATTTCTCTCCTTTTTTTGTATTTATCCACAGATAGATACAAAATTAATATTTTTGTGACCATTTTCTCTTAAAACTAGTAGAATTGTGCAAGGATGTTTCCTTGGTAAGTCAGCATAAGCTCCTGCAGATGGACAGAGCGGACCAGTTAATAAACTATTCATTATTAACACTTAATTTTGCTCTTTTCCTACTTGCATTACAGTGTTGCATGTAAGCACATAAGGAGCAAAACTTGTGTTAAGACATCACGATATATTTATATTTATCATTTTGATGACATTTTGGCTTGCTGCAAATGCTGCAATGTAGACTTTCCTGTTTAGTTTCCTTTGTAAATGTGTTTGTTGAAAGTAACACCAAAACAGTGGCATAATTTGAAACAACTGACTTATCAGTTAAAATCAAAAGCTTTTTTTAATAGGGGTTGACTTCATAGTTGAGAAACAGTTTCTATAATTTTACAAATGTTAATGGGTGGATATGTTGGACACAAAGACGTCCCTGGGAATCAAAGATAATGAGCATGCTCTAAGTAAGAATTTCTTTTAAAAACAATTCAAAACGGTTACTGATCTGTCCCCGTTTTTTTAGGCAAAGCAGCAACTAAACCTGCGTACACATATGGCCGATGAAAATAAAAATGAATATGCTGCACAGCTCCAAAATTTCAATGGTGAACAGCACAAGCATTTCTATATTGTCATTCCTCAAATATACAAGGCAAGTGTCAGGGTTCCAAGTACCCGCCCCCCAAGCAGACTGCCAGTAAGTTTTTCATCTAAATGAATTTGGTCATTGAAGAGTGTGAAGGTAAATTTCTACAATTTACCATTTATTCTTCTAGATTCTGTTTATTTAAATGTATATAATTTATTTTACAAATCATATACCAGAGCCGAGGTGGCGCAGCGGTTAGAGTGCAGTACTGCAGGCCACTTTAGCTGACACTGATCCGCAGGTCAGCGGTTCAAATCTCACCGGCTCAAGGTTGACTCAGCCTTCCATCCTTCCGAGGTAGGTAAAATGAGGACCCAGATTGTTGGGGGCAATATAAATCTACATTGCTTACTGGTGTAAACCGCTTAGAGAGTGCTTGCACTATGAGGCGGTATATAAATCTCACTAAACAAACAAACAAACAAATAAACAAACAAACAAACAAACAAATAAATAAATAAATATAATTACTATTTAGTTTTAAATATAGGATATAATTCTAAAAGTGAAGAATGCCGATCCACCTTTGTGTTATTTGTGAGATTTGAAAATGTTTTAGAAACCAGCAAAAGACTAGTTAATTATGGCATAAACTTTTACAGTGGCAGAGTTTATTTTGTAATAAAAGTGTTAGTCCTTAAGTTATTCATTCTTGTTTTTATTACCACAGTCTTAGGTTGCATGTGGAATACAAATCACAACTTTAATTATCGATGACTGTAGTTAATACTTGCCAATTCTAATTGATTTTAGAAGGCATTAGCTGTGAATACCATTTGTAGAAATGAGCAAAGTTTAATGAAGTAATGATCCACCAATAATACATTTATTATTATTTAGTATATTTAGTTCACTAACGTTTAGTTAACACACCACAAATTGTACAAATGATAATTATAGGGAGGACAATGTTCCACTCTATTTGTAATGTTACTACAAAGATGTTCAGTCTCTCCTTTATTACTTAGCACCTTCAAGAAATGGATGAACGACGAACCATCAAACTTAGTGAATGTTATAAAGGATTTGCAGATTCTGAGCGGAAAGTTATTCCAATAGTCTCAAAATGTATAGAAGGAATGATTGCTGCAGCCAAATCAGTTGATAATCGCAGGGTAAGTTAAATTTGTTCTTCATAATTCAGTGCTAGTATTAAGCACATTGCTATGGAAGTAAATCTAGTCTTGTAGATTGCAATCACATTCTATCAGAACTAGACTAGAGCCTACGCTGGTCAAGCTTACACAGCTTAGGTCATGTAAAGCAAAATAGAGTCAGTCCCATATGTTTTTCCCCCATGAAATTAATAGCTTTCCTCTCTCTTTTTCCAACATTTTTGTTGATCTAAGAAGTAGCAGAAAGTGGAGCTCATCATATTGCAGCCAGTCCTCAGTTAGGGACTACCTCAGTTAGTGATAATTCACAAATATGATGATACTAAACAGTAGTAAAAATAATTTTCCATACTTAACACCCAAATTGCATTGGACAACAATGTATGCCAGAGAGAGAATATAGTATTAGTATGAGAGAACTTTATCTAAATGAAATGGCAGGTAGCAACCTCTCTCTCTCTCTCTCTCTCTCTCTCTCTCTCTCTCTCTCTCTCTCTCTCTCTCTCTCTCTCTCTCTCTCTCTCTCTCCTCCCTCTCTCCCTCTCCCCCTCTCTCCCTCTCTCCCTCTCTCCCTCTCTCCCTCTCTCTCATGGAGAAGGGGGGGGAGGGAGAGAGAAAAAGAAATGGCAGCCAGTCTTACCTGTAGGGTTTTAGGTTTGCACATCTGATATAGATAATAATAGAAATATAGCATGTTTCATTTTTATGTCTCTGAGCACTGTTGATATTTAATATTGCCTGTTTCAAAAGAAAACCAGTCTTTATATTTTCACATATCCCAAAAAGGAGAATATTAAATCTAGGTGCCAATCAATGCATAATTTTTAATCTTGTAGAACTTGATTTTAAGTGTACGCTTATAATTTCCTTAAGAATGTTGTTAGCAATTGAGCCTGAATGATTAATGTGTGTATTACACTATGTCAAAATTAGAATAGACTGATTTCAAGAGATGCAAACACATATTACAGCAAACCTATTAAGAATAGAATAGAATTCTTTATTGGCCAAGTGTGATTGTACACACAAGGAATTTGTCTTTGGTGCATATGCTCTCAGTGTACATAAAAGAAAAGATACATTTGTCAAGAATGGTTGTCATAGGGTTCAAGTAAGCAATCAGGAAACAATCAATATTAATATAAATCGTAAGGATACAAGCAACAAGTTACAGTCATAAGTGGGAGGAGATGGGTGATAGGAACAATGAGAAAAACTAATAGTAATAGTAATGCAGCCTAGTGAATAGTTTGACAGTGGTGAGGGAATTATTTGTTTAGCAGAGTGATGGCGTTCGGGAAAAAACTGTTCTTGTGTCTAGTCGTCTTGGTGTGCAGTGCTCTATAAGATAGGAGTTGCAGTATTTGGCATCCCTGATTCTGTATTCTGTGTTTGTTAGAGATGGCTTCAAATATGATAAGATGCTAAGAAACTGCTTCCTGCCTCTACTTAAGTCCATTTTATTCCAAATAGAATTTTTTGTGTTCAGTACTTGATGAAAATGAAATGTCTGCATCTTGGGAATCAATGCATTTCTTGGATAGATTCTATGTAATGGTTCCAATATAATGATAAAAGAAAAGGAAATACACCTGACAAAAATAGGAGTTAGAAAAACAGAAATATATGAAAGGATACAAGGTGATACAAGGAAGATGTGTTAAATTGGTTAAACAAATAGTATGATTATTACTGGTATTAATATTAGTATAATTGATATAAATGTGATGAATATTGTTGTAAATACTTAAATGATTACTGCCTGAAATGATTTGTACCCAGACCCAGACAACACACTATTCAATTGAAGTTGGAATTTTTATATACTATAAAATTAAATAAAAACCTACCGTATTTTTCCAAGTATAAGACGTACCGGAGTAAAGACGCACCTTAGTTTTGGGGGAAGAAAACAAAGAAAAAAGGCCTCTGCCTCCCAGCAATTTGCCAAACAGCAAACAGCAAACAGTACAGATGATATACACTGTTTGCTGTGTATTTCTGTGCATGTGTGCCTGACCCATAGAAATAGCAAAGAATTGGAGAAATGTACATTATGGCAGTATATTAATGCCAGAAAGTTTTCTTAAATGTAATCACACTAACTCCTCCCAATTATTTAAATAGATCTACTCCAAACATGATTAAGTCAGGGTTTAACTCAGCTGCCTTATCTTAATACTAAACAGGACACTGTTACATTTCAGATTATACTTTTACAGATCTTTAAATTTGATGTGGCTTTCTGGAAGTATACATTCTCTGCTATTTAAAAGAAGATACAAAAGCACTGGGCCTCTTCAGAGCAATCATTTATTTTAAAAAGCTTCTACAATTTGTTAAGTTGTCTAGAACAATAATAAA
Organism: Diadophis punctatus similis; assembly: GCA_023053685.1. Lineage (NCBI taxonomy): Eukaryota > Metazoa > Chordata > Lepidosauria > Squamata > Dipsadidae > Diadophis > Diadophis punctatus. The sequence continues at coordinate 76,122,864 of JALIGW010000003.1, read as the reverse complement.
GCAGTCTTTAAAAATAAGTCTAATAATTTGAACACTCTACAAACATTTATAGTTATTTATTTACCTCCTTGCAGTTTCAGTAGTGCACCTCCCAGCAATTTGTCTCCTTGCAGCTACCGTAGTTAGTTTCATTTTAGCACGTGGCTTGCAAGCCTCAGTCAGCTGTGGGTCAGGATGCAGATAATCACTTGTTCGTGCTAATCAGGCTCTGCCCTGTTTGCTACAAGGAGGTAAATTGCTGGGAGGCAGAGGCCAAAGCGTGGGGGTGGCTGGGTGGGGCTACATTCGGTGTATAAGACGCACACAAGTTTTCACCCTCTTTTGGGGGGTAAAGAGGTGCGTCTCCGAAAAATACGGTATTACAAAAAGAAGGAAAGGAAATACAGGATATCTGCAGTTTTTGCCGGTTTTTCTCTACAATAAATGCTTATCATTCAAAACAGAGACCCTGAAAAATAATGATGTAAATTAATTTACATTAAGTTTGGGTAATATAATGGGCAAAAGGAATAACCTTGAGATGTAAGAGGAAGAGCTGCAACCTAGACAGTGGTCAGTTAAACAAAATTTGAATCCAAACCATAAATGTGTTTTGAGGAATCATCTCAGAATTGATTCTTCCTAGTTCTCTGGAACATAAAGTGGGGGGGGGAGAAAGGGGCGCTTTCAGACTTGCAAGATTCTGTTGCTGTAATCTTAACAATAAAAGTATTAATGATTTTGGTTTCCTGATCGCGAGTACCTTGAAGGGCTGATTGGTAGTCTTTAAGTGCAATATTAGTTAAATGCGATATTTAAGGCAATTAACTGTGTATGTTTCTCCCATGAAGGATTCTCAACTTGTAATAGACTCCTTTAAGTCTGGCTTTGAACCTCCTGGAGATTTTCCATTTGAAGATTATAGTCAACACATTTATAGGACTGTTTCTGATGGAACGATCAGTACCCCAAAACAGGAAGGAATGAAAATCGATGCAAAAACCACTGTGGGCAAGGCTAAGGGAAAACTCTGGCTCTTTGGAAAGAAACCAAAGGTAAAAAAAAAAATAATCAAAATGTATCCTATGATTGCACATTCAAGATTGTAATTCAGTGATTAAATGTTGCCTTTTTCAACAGAATAATCAGATCGATTCTTGTTGACTGATTGTAGGGGCAAAACTGTTCATTTTAGAAACTGGGTTCTAGTATGTTCCAGAGTATAAGAGCTATTATGAACTCTCATCCCTACATAATTCAACTATGGAAATCCAGCAGCTGAGTCCCAGCAAGCCAAAAGTATATACTGTGACTGATTAGGATTATAGATACTGAAATTGCCCTGTAATTTTAAAATTATTGTGTATACCAGACAGTGACTTGGCCAGAAATTCCTGTAGCTGATCTGAACAGTTGTAGCAGCCTCTGTAGTTGTTGCTAAACTGTTAGAGCATGCATTATTTTGCTATCCATGTGGAACTGTACTTGTTGAAATCGAAGTGTTCTGGTGGACTGGAGCACAATCGGTTTAAGGTTTTTAACTTACATGATAAATGTAGTACAATTCAGAGTATAGTTTATTTAAGCTTTGTTTGTCCTGGGGAAGCTTTGTTGAGGATGGCTTCATGTTTATAAGATAAAACTTGGGAAAACGTGAATACTGTTGAGAAGCAGCTGACCTAAAGGTTCAAATGGAAGTTAGTGTTAATTCCTTTTGAAGTATGAAAAACTAGCAATATTAAGTCTAAGTTGACCCTATAATTGTGGATATTGTTAGCATTGGGACAAGCAATGAGCTTAAAACTGTTTTATTTTTCTTCTTTTCATTGAATTGTGGTGGATTGCATGGGAAATTTGTGCAGAAAATTTTAATACTTTAGATCAGGCGTGTCCAACCCGTGAGCTGCATTCGGCCGTGGGCAGCTAGTAATGCAGCCTACAATATTGTATAATTTTAAAATTATTATGTACATTTATATACATTAACTACATTATATATTTATATGGCGCCCAAGACAATTCCTTTTCACTCATTGCAGTCGAGGCAAGCTAAAAGGTTGGACACGCCTACTTTAGATGAAAGAATGCAATTGTAATTTCTAACTACATGGTGTATCTCTATTAATATTTAAGCCACTGGTTTCATGTATCATTAAAATGAGCGTCCAAATTTGGGATAAAATGAGATTTTAATTTCATTTCTTCATAGCAAGAAACAAACGTAATACAACGCATATATAAATAAAATGTAAATGCCTATTGTATGTATTTCCTTTTATGACTGAAGTTTATTAGTGTATTTTTGAGTTAGTCCAAAAGGGTAGCTTTCACTGTGATTTTGAAATTCTTGTAACCTCAACTTGGTGTCTTTAGCATTTTGCTAGTTAAAAAAAAAGAGCTTTGTGATGCCTGAAATATTATCAGTTATTTTTATTATGATACAAGTGTTATGATGATACATTCTGATGCTGATAATTATAATGATGAAAATATACAATGATATGGGCTTGGATCCAGACCCAATGTGCTGAAATGGAATATTTTTTTTCCATTCCTTAAAGCAGAGGTCTTCAAACTTGGCACCTTTAAGACTTGTGGACTTCAACTTTAGGAGTTGAAGTCCACAAGTCTTAAAGTTGCAAAGTTTGGGGACCCCTGCCCTAAAGTGAATGAATCATGTAATGGAGGCTATGTAATGTGAAAGAAGATTGTTTTCATCTGTTCCCTCTCTCCACCTCCAGTTCCACCTTTCATGTTATTTTTAAGCCCTCCAATCTTTATTTATGAAAGGATAGTTACTACGGGTTTCAGAAGTAGGGGTATTTGGTTAAAATCTCTCCTTCTATCCAGTTGTGGGAGCATTCAGTTTGCAGAATTCTGTTCCTTTGTTACTCTGGATCCAATCCATTATTTGTTTCTGTATTGAAAGGAGAAGACAGGAGTTTCACTACTTTGAATGTTTGCCTTATCTCTTCCTTTCTTTCTATATCAGCCACAGTCCCCACCCCTTACCCCTATTAGTTTATACACGTCCAGTACTTCTAATGGTTCCCAGTATCCTATATTCTCCATTGAACAAATGCATTATTGCATGAATGAAATAAAGACAGGGAAGCCCAGAATGCCTTCTTTCAAAAGCCTCAAAAGAGGGGTAAGTTTTTTTGAGTTGTGTAGGTGCATGATGGCGCTATGGTGTGCTTCTATGTGGCTTTTGTAGTACCTTCCACCATCATAAGTTTTCTACTGGCAGTGGTGTGATCAACAACCATGTTGCTTAATTCCATGTTGTGAAATAGCCTGGCTTAGCTCCACAATGAATGTTAACATTGAAATAGCTGACTCTGATGGTATTACAAAGAAGATGCTGAGTGCATGTTCTCATTGTTTCCTGAGTGTACTTAATATTGGCATTAATATTAATATAGCATTGGGAACTAGAAATTGTTGTAAGAAAAGAGAAGTGAGATAATTGGGGGGGGGGTTGAATACTATCTTGTTTGCTGACTTTTCTGACAAAGGATGTCTAGTTTTTCTGAGGGATTTAAAAAAGTCATTCTGACAGCTACTCATACTTACCGTACTTTTCAGACTATAAGACACACCTAAATTTACAGGAGGAAAACAAGAAAAAATAGTTTTTGGCCTCCGCGCATCGTGTTTTCGCCCACCCCGGCCCCCAGAAGCACTCTGCAGTGCTCCACACAGCACATTTTTGCCAAAAATGGGCCTGTTTTCGCCAAAAACGCACCTGTTTTTGGCCTGCAGAGTGCTTCTGGGGGCCTGGGAGGGCAAAAACGTGACGCATGGAGGGTTCAGGAGGCCAAAAACACCCCTTTTCGGTCTATAAGACGCACCTACATTTTCACCCACTTTTGGGGGGGGGTGCGTCTTATACTCTGAAAAATATGGTAATTCAGATGTTTATAATAAATAATTATGAGGAAAGGCAGGTATTTATTTTATAATTCTTTCATTCCAACCTTCTTCCAAGAAGCTCTGCATGACATATCTGATGACGTATTTCCCCTTGACCCATCCTCTAGGACCGTGATGGCAAACTTATGGCATGCGTGCCACAGGTAGCACACATAGCCATATCTGCCGGCACGCGAGCCGTTGACCTGGCTCAGCTCCAATGTGCGTGCTGGCCAGCTGATTTTTGGCTCACGCGGAGGCTATGGGACGCCGTTTTCAAAAAGGCCACCCCCAGGCTCCAAGAAAGCCTTTGGAGCTTGGCGAGGGCGAAAAACGGGCCTACCGGGCCCACTGGAAGTCGGGAAATGGGCCCATTTCCGGCCTCTGGAAGATCTCCAGGGGGGTGGGTTTCGTCCTCCCCAGGCTCCAAGAAAGCCTCTGGAGCCTGGAGAGGGCGAAAAACGGGCCTACCAGGCCCACTGGAAGTCGGGAAACGGGGCAGCAGGGGGGAGGTCATGTGCACATGCGAGGCAGCGCGTGGAGGAGTCACACATGCATGTGCAGGGGCGGGGCACGTGGGGGGCATTGAACTATGGGTGTGGGCACGCGTGCGTGTGCGATAGTGTGCATGCGCACACTTTTGGCACCCGAGGAAAAAAAGGTTCGCCATCACTGCTCTAGGAAGTCTAGGCAAGGCTGTTGTCTTGTCATCCAAATATAGTTTCTCTACAGGCTAATTTTGCATTTTAGTAGAGACCAGTCCTTTACGATTGAACACCAAGATTTTTTGCTCTGCACCATACATGAACCATATTTCACTATGAGCTTCCCAAGATGTGGTCTAGTCAGAAAGATGTGTTTCTGTCAGGTGCATCTCCTCAAATATTTGTTATTGTAAAGTGATTAGGCACAAGTTCAGAATTAAAGCTAGTCCTCGACTTGACAACAGTTCATTTAGTGACCCTTCGAAATGACAACATCACTGAAAAAAGTGACTTATAACTGTTTTTCACACTTACAACGGTTGCAGCATCCCCATGGTCACGTGATCACAGTTGGAATGCTTGACAACTGGTTCATATTTATGACGGTTGCAGTGTCGGGGGTTACGTGAACATCTTTTGAGACCTTCTTAAAAGCAAAGTCAATGGGGAAGCTAGATTCCCTTAATAACTGTACTAACTTAAGAACTGCAGTGATTCACTTAACAATTGGCAACAAAGGTTGTAAAATGGGACAAAACTCACTTAACAATTGTCTCACTTAGCAACATAAATTTTGGGCTCATTTGTAGTCGTAAGTGGAGGATTACATGTATATTGACCTCCATGTTATTGCCCTCTAGTGTTAATTTGAATTTAGCCTTGACAACCCATGAACTGACTCTGGTTCATAATTAGTGTATATATTTCTAAGTATGTTATGAATCTTGCATAATGAATGTTAAACCCATTTTATGCCACCTTGGATATTAGCAAGCTTTTTAATTTTTCAGATTATTGATTGTAATGGGATATCATAAAATGTTAGCTTCTGGGAAACATATTTTCATTTTTAAAAGAATGTCTGCACTTTAATCGTTCACACACATAAAACACAACTCTCTCTTCATTTTAGTGTATAATACATATTTAAATAATATTTAAATGCAGTGTTCTTCACTCTAGTAGATAATTTACTGTTATTTCTTGAAGGACATGTTTGTTCAATCATTTTATGGATTACTATTAAGAGTGCAGTTCAGGAAGTGTTCTTACTAATTTATACTGACAGATTCTGCAAATGGAGTTTGTTCTAAGGGAAGAAGTAATTGCCAACCAACATTTATTTTTCCATGACAAATGAAGTAGCATTAGATCATTTACTCTGAAAAACATTCTTTCATATATGTAGGAGTCTAATACTGAGTGTGGATAACCAGAAATTTAATGAATTCCCCCCTCCCCCCATACATACACAATTGATTATAACACTATATACGTATTATAGTTGGGCATGTTGGTCTTGAGAGTTCAGAGTCCAAAGATATCATAAGCAGTTCTAGTTAATTATTATATAGGTTCTCATTGTAGTGAGTTGGTTTGGTCTTTTTTTCTCTTTTGGCTATGGATTTCTTATAATTTTCTTGTCTTAAATTAGAACACAATGATGTAGTCATTTTCCATTCAGCATCTGGTTTTAATCTATAATTCTTGCTCTTTATCCTAAAAATTTGCAAATTTTGAACCAAAAAAACCTTGTCATTCATTTAGAACAAATTATATGATTAGGCTTCATTAAAAACATATCTTTGGATTATAATTTTGTCATTCTTCCACGCTTAAGTTTTTCAGATAACTTAGATTTTATAAGGAGAGAAAAAGCAAATTTGGCAAGAGTTCTCATCTCTGGTTGGAATTAAGGAAGTTAGAGATGATAAAATATTTCTTAGGCTTCCTTTATATCTCTGAAACTTAGCTCGAGTCTGCACTCACATTACATCTAATTCTTATATAGCATTTTGTAATCATAGCCGTATCCAGCATTCTGAGAAAAAATTCTCTTAGCATAATAATTACTGCAGTAAGAGAAACTTATATTTAATAACTTTGTAAATCATTAAAAATCACAGTATACAGTCTGTCCTTTTTCTTAACTATTAATCATGGTGGCTCTGTTTAGAAGATGTATTAATTTAATTCCTATTTGAAAAAATGATAGCTGTCAAATTTAATAAAATTTAATTTAATAATACTGTCAGAGTTTTCCAGATGCAGCACTAGTCTTGAGCATTTATATTTATTTATTAATTTTATATGCTGCCTGACTCACTATTGAAAGTGAAAGGGACAATCTCTGTAAGGGCATTGGCTTTCATTATGGGGGCTAGAATCTATAATCTAATCTCCCATACTGATTGGGAAATGGTAAAGATTTGTGTTGTATAAAATAAGGAAATATATACAGTCCCATATCATAGCTCAGGAGAGGTTTGTTCATGCCAAATAGGCAATATTTAAAGGGCTGCCACAAAGAAGAGGGAGTTAGCCTATTCTCCAAAGCACCTAAAGGCGAGACAAAAAACAATGGATGGAAACTCATCAAGGAGAAAAACAACCTAGAACTAAAGAGAAATTTCCTGACAGTTAGAACAATTAATTAGTGGAACAACTTGCCTCCAGAAGTTCTGAATGCTCCAACAGTGGAAATTTTTAAGAAGAGATTGGACAACCATTTGTCTGAAATGGTATAGACCAGGGGTGTCACTGGATTTCTTCAAGGGCTGGATCAGCATTGTAGTTCTCCTCCGCAGGGCGGGGGAAGACAGGACAGAAGCCTCCTGCAGCACCCTGCTGGCCAAAACAGGGTGCGGGGTGGCACACATGGCCCCCTCTGCCCTGTTTTCAGCCTGAACAGCCTCCTGCAGCACTTTACTGACCAAAACAGTGCGCAGGGGGCACGCGCACCCCCCGTGCCTCATTTTCACCCTCCATGGCCTCCAGCACTCTGCAAGCCAAAAATGGACCATGTGGAGGCCTCCTGAGGGGCGTTTTTGGCCGGCAGAGTGCTACAGGAGGCTGAAAATGGGCCGCGGGGCCCCGTACGTGGTCTGGTTTAGCCGGCAGAGGCACTGTGGGCTAGTCCTTTGATATTTCCAGGCCAGCCCCATGGGCCGGGTTTAAGCACCCCACGGGCCAAATGCAGCCCGTGGCCCTTGAGTTTGACACCCCTGGTATAGACTAAGAGGTTCCTCCTGAGCAGGAGGTTGGACTAGAAGATCTTCAAGCTCCCTTCCAACTCTGTTATTCTGTATTCTATTATTAATTTATAATCAACATTCTGACTTGAAATAGCATTTCCTGTATTGTACAAAATAACCAAACATTTAAAAACTGAACAATTCATATAACATCACCCTTTGATTTATCATTTTAAAAAATTGAAAATAATCAAGAAATGCCATAACTATTATGACAAACAGGATAATTCAAATACTCTTTTTTCCTGAATAAAAAGGCATGGACTTAAACTACAAATAGCTTTAGCCATTTATTGATAGCTGAACATATCAAAAACAGAGAAAAACACGTGAATAACTTCGTTTTCACTGTTTTCCCATGTGGATAAACCTAGCTAAAAAATCCTAGAGAAGTACATGAGCCTCAGAATTTCGGAAGCTTTATTTAGATATTGGCATTTTTTGCTAAATTAAATAAGAGTATACTTTTTTGACTCTAAACTTGAGATCACTGTCATTGTCAAATGCTTCTGCATTATATAGAGTTCCCATGTACTTTTTTGTAGAAATAGTAAAATAGTAATGTTATCGTGTACTTCTGAACTGTTGGGCTGTTGCTTCTGTTTTAATCCCTAACTCCCTGCAACCTCCATGTATGCTTATTGCAATAGTTTAGATCAGGGGTCTCCAACCTTCGGTCCGTGGATCGGCACCGGTGAGCGGCATGCCAGCATGCAAACAAGCGAAGTTTTATCCATGGGATGCAGGCAGCCTTCAAAACCACACCCCCTCCAGTCCGCGGAAAAACCTTTCTTCACGGAACCGGTCCCTGGTGCCCAAAAGGTTCGGGGCCACTGCTTTAGATGATACTTAAAATGAGAATAACAATAGAATATTTCATAATGAGGATAGTACTATGTATGCTTGATAGCAAACCCCAGTTAATTCAATGTGAGTTGCTTCTCAATAATATTTGCCAGATTAGCTGGTATTGGATGGATATTTTACATTCAGAAATCTTCCTAAATATTGGTTGGAAGTATGCAAATAATTTCCTGTTTCTTTCTGTTTCCAACTAAACTGGTCAGTGGTCGATGAAGACGGTAAGGCGTGTGTGCTGATCTGTCTGCTGTAATTCATAGCAATAGCATGAAATAGCCTATCCATTCATAGTTGTTCTGAGTCAGTTAGTCAGATTTGTGCCTACTTCTGTTTGTCATTTTGTCTCCTAGTTTGTTTGCGCTTGATGTAAACAAAATTTCCTGCTATTTTATAGATTGTATTACAGATCCAATATGGATAATTTTACCTATAATTCTTCTTATAAAGTAGAATGTGTTTATGCATTGTCATTGAGAATAATTTTATTTACAGTTTACTTGAACTCCGTTATACAGATTATACACATTATATATGAATTGGGTCTGTGGGAATAAAAATTGGTCTTTTGTCTTACAGAATTGTTCTGTCTGAATGACTGAATATTTACAATTATTTGGGGGGTGAAGTCCTATTTCTGCATCCAATTCCAGAATAAACAAGGTTTTGTACATCTTCCAAAGGTGCTCTGAAGTTTTTGGAGATAATAGACGAAGCATACAGGGACATTTAAGGAAGAAAAGAGAAAAAATAGCTTTGCCTAAGAGGTCTTACATTACATAGAAATAATGTAAAACTGATTCATTGTGATAAAATAATCCATTATACTTTTCATTAACATACAGTTAGAATTTTTTTGCAAAATTGACTTAAATCAGAAAAAAAACCTTAACATATTTTCCAGTGCAGTTTCATAAACTAGGCATCAGTAGTGGGTTCTAAAATCCTTTACTACCAGTTCGGGCTTGCGATGCTTCTGCGCTTGTGCAAAAGCTTCCCGGGTGGGTGGGCGGAGCCTCCTGCCGCCAGCGCTACCAGTTCTTGGAATCGGGCTGAACTGGGAGCAGCCCACTGCTGCTAGGCATGTTGTATTCAGGTTTGATTTTAAAAACATACCCATTTTCAGTGAATGTTCTACTTACATCATTTGAATTTTTTAAAAAATGAATTTAAAATAACATTGAAATATATCAAGATTATTCTACTATCGATGTAGAATGCTGTTACAGAAGTAGTGGAAAATGAAAATTGACGCTTGAGTATAATTTACTGTGATAAAAGAAGAAATATTAAGACATTATCATTCTAATAATAAAACTTAATAATAAAACTGTTAAAACTTAATGTGCACAATCATAATACTGCACAGTGTTTTAGTTAGTTTTGTGAATCAATAGGAAAATTGATACGTTTCTGCTGTTGAATATAAAGAAAGTTGCTGAAAAAAATTGACTAATAGGAAAAAAAGGAAGATGTAAATATAATTTTGGCTATCTTTCCAATTGATAAAGCATGAAACTTAATTTCCATAAATAAGAAGAATCTATAGCCTCCTGCTTTTGTCAAAATAAGGAAACCAACATTTTGCTGCAAGCTCTGCCCCTTTTGGATATGTGCAACATCACAATACGATACACAATACACACACACACACACACACACACAGACACAGACACAGACACAGGCAGGACACGCAGCTCGGTGCCGCAGGGACACATTTCTGCAGATATTCCTGACAGTGATTTTATTCTTTGACAGAAAATTACACAGAATTCAGTAGAAATGATATATATGGTGGAAAAAGTTAGAAACAAATGTTGCTTATTGTACTGAAGGTAGTTATCTGAAATCAGTTTTGAAGGCAGCATTGTAAGAATTACTGGATTTTCAGTCCCTAATCCCATTCAGTTTCTTTGGAACTTGGCTATCTTGAGCCCTTATGGGATATTTTTTGTACATGGTAGTGATTCCTGTGTTATATTTAAAAATGGAAAAAAAATAAGTGTAGAAAGTTCCCAAGAAAATCTGTTTTTCTTAAGAGGCGTAAGGACACCACTAACATCAGTTGAATTGTAAAAATAGAATGTAAGATGGTACAAAATCATTATGTTTTACCATATTATATTTAGGAACTCCACTAGACAGTCTCTCCTGAAAAATACTTGCAGTAAAACTATTGATCTAGAAAAATTAGTAGAAAATTATGTAGAAAAGGGGATTCAGCTGCCTTGTTTAGCTTCTCTAAACAGATGGTAAACCATTAAAATAAAGGCTTGTAAATTTCTCTTTGGCTTGTAATTAACCAGTGAGTACTATAGTTAATTTATTAAATTGTTAATCACATGTGTTCAAGTAGGTGGATTTGTGACTCTTTTCTTTGTAACAGCTTGTTTATAGCTTGGGATTTGCTAATTAAGTTCCCAGTGTTGAATGTGACAGAAATTGCTTGTATTCTCTTCAACATATTAGGGGGATTTGGAAGGGAACTTTTTGTAGTTTATGAAAAAAAGGTTTCTGTTTAAATTCAGTCTGCGCTCATGCCAAGTAATTTGATTTAGGGGTATGACGTAACTGTTCCCAAATCAAGATTTCCAGAAAATGGAGCGAATTATGAAATTAATTTGTTATCATGTGCTATGGGTAAACAAGAAATAGAGGCTAAAAAGAAGTGGTTGTTGGTTTCCAGATTTGGGATGCTGCTGTTCTTGGTTTTGATCAATTTTGATCTAAACTTTGACATGTGATCTTCCCTGTTGGAGATTTCAATGTGTTTCAGTGAAATTTGAAATGGGCTACTTCCAAGTTCATTAATAGCTTTTCTTCACAAGAAATCTCTTTTGGGCTAAAGAAGGACTTTTATCACAGGTTTGTGAAGACCTATTTACAACTAAGAGTTAAACAACCAAAATAGATATAGCCTTACTGTATACTGCTACTGCATTCATTCTTGTGTTGACCAGTTTTACCAATGTTAGTTTTATTATAGTAAAATAATAAAGGGAAACCTTGTTGGCAGAATACTGCACTATATGCCTACACCTGTGATGGCGAACCTATGGCATGCAATGCATGCCACAGATGGCACGCAGCACCCTCTTTGGGCACATGAGCTGTCGCCCCAGTTCAGCTCTGCCACGCATGCCCGTGCGCCTGCCACCGGCCAGCTGGTTGTTGGGTCTCTGCCGCGCAGGGGGATTGCGGGGGGCATGCACATGTGTGGCGCTGGGTGCATGCTGGGGGGCTGCGTATGCATGCATGGGGGCGGGGCGTGTAGGGGGTAGAGTGCATGTGCGGGGCCCACACGCGCATTGCACTTTGGGGATTCGGGGGGCGCACACGCATTCACGCACGCAAGTGCTTTGGGCACTCGGTCCAGAAAAGGTTGCCAAAGCACGTGCGCACGCCTCCAAACTCCCAAAATGCAATGCGCGTGCGGCCCACCCCCTACACGCCCCCGCATGCACGTGTGGGCCACCAGCACGTGGCCTGCCCCCTGTATGTGCACATGTCCCCCGCATGCGCCCTGTGCATGCGCAGCAGAGATCCGATGACCAGCTGGCTGGCGGGAGGCACGTATGCATGCATGGCGGAGCTGAACTGGGACAACGGCTCGCATGCCCACAGAGCGTGCTGCGTGCCACCTGTGGCACGCATGCCATAGGTTCGCCATCATGGCCCTACACTATAGTCACAGTTTAAAAAACTCCCAACATATACAAGTATTCCTATGTTAAATTAACATTTCAGATCTGAGTAAAACATCTAACTACTTATGTTGATATTGGCACAAATGTACTACTTAGCCACAATTAAAGCTGAACTATATCTTCATTTTGGGAAAGAAATATGCATTCCTGAGATTAGCTTCCAGTTTACTGTTGCTAATTATCAGGGTGCTAGGTTTATATCTTTTAAATCTTTTTTTAAAATGGCAAAAACATTTATATGATTTGAAGGAAAACCAACACATGTATTGTACATTAGCCTTTTTGGATGGTGCTACAGCAAATAGATAAATCTATACCATTTCTGGAGATTTTTTTTCTCCTTCAAATAATTTCCAAAATTGCAAGAAGATGCATTACAATTCTCTTGTTAATTTATTAATTCCTTTTCCTTTTCTATAACTTAAGCTTATTTTGCTCTGTTGTTTGTAATAAGGAAGAATATTGTTATACACTACTCTAAGCACATTGGGAAAGAACACAGTAATCCACTCCATCCCTTTGCAGATTGTTTGATTGTCACTTTGGAATAGCAAAGAAGAGTAGGTCATCAAGACACCAAATTCAGTATTTGATATACATATTTTCTAGATCTATAGTTTGCAGCATTATTGAAGTGGGCAAACTGTTTCACTCAACTGTACTATTCAGCAAAGAAGAACAATTGGGTTTACTGCCAACAGAGGTATCAGTGGGAGAGCTGCCGTTTCTAAGTGTTGTCTTTTCTTTGGTTTTAGGGTCCCTCCCAAGAAGATTTCAGTCACTTGCCACCAGAACAAAGGCGGAAAAAACTTCAGCAGCGGATTGATGAGCTTAACAGAGAATTGCAGAAAGAGAATGATCAAAAGTATTTACGTTATTCTGACTCTTGACGCTGATTTTATTTTGCTGTACCTAGGAATTTGAAACTCGTTCACTTCAAGCATCCATTTGATTTGATTTATCATAAATCCTCCTAAGCATTTGGAATTTTGGTTGTTCAGTTGCGATCTGTGTGATTCACATTTTATGGGCTTTGAATGATATCAATCCACCATTATGTAGCACTAAAGCTCAACTTTTATTCCCCAAAAGATGGTGGAACTCTCATCTTTCACTTTGTGAACAGTTATCTTCCTCTGCTTGTGATGAAATGCAAGTTTATTGTTTGAATAGAATGCAAAGAAAGAATTAATTGATAATAAGCATCTAAATATTTAAAGAAACAGGCAAGAATGAAGATAATAGTAGTGACAGGAAGTTGACAATTATAGGGTGTAAAAATAGGGAAAGAAAAATGAGATAATTAGTATCTAGAGGGGGGGAAAATACAGGTAGTCCTTTATTTACAATCACAATTAGGACCGAAAATCCAGTGTAAGCTCTTGAAGTTCTAAGTCAAGGCACCTGTGTGACCAGACTTATTTTCCTGACCTTTTTTTTTTTTTGCAATAGTTGTTAAGCAAATCACACAGTCACTAAGCTAATGGTGCAGTCATTAAGCAAACCCATTCTTCCTAATGGGTATTTTTTTACTAGAAACAAAATGTGGTCATTGACTGGGATGCGGCAGTCGAGTGTGAATTGTGGGGGGAGCACATTTTACAATGGGCGGAAGTTATTTACAAGCCATAAAATACCCTTTCTAAGGCCATTGTAATTCGAGGAGCCGAGGTGGCGCAGTGGTTAAAAGCAGCACTGCAACCTACTTCAGCCGACTGCTAGTTCAGCAGTTCAGCTGTTCAAATCTCACAGGCTCAAGGTTGACTCAGCCTTCCATCCTTCTGAGGTCGGTAAAATGAGGACCCAGATTGTTGGGGGCAATATGCTGAACTCTGTAAACTGCTTAGAGAGGGCTGTAAAGCACTATGAAGCGGTATATAAGTCTAAGTGCTATTTGCTATGTGCTAATTCCTAATTCTCATAAATCGAGGACCACCTGTATGAATAATCCTTGTGAAAATGGTAATAAGTGTCAGTGTGCCTCTGAAAGAAAAACAGTTCATGACCTCTATTATCTGTTCACATACAGTGTTATTGTTAGACAAAATCTAAATTGTTCATAATCCAACATTTGTCTGAGTAAATGAGACAAAATATAATCTCATTCACTACTATAGTTCCAGGAAAGAACTGTTAAGAGAGGAGATAACCTTTACATAAAATAAAATCTTCTTATAAAAGAATTCTATGCTTATCATCTTGGGATGATAACTGAAATATTTTAAAATATATTTATTTGACCCAAAGCAAACTCAGAAAAAAAATCAATCCCAGATTTTGCTTCTTACCAAATAAACCTGGTTCTACCACATAGGCATACCCATATGTACAAATCACAAAAGCTGAAGCCAACTGTGGAATTTCTAATCTATAAATTCAGATATTTTACTCTATATTTGTTCGGTTCTGTTAGGGTTGAATGCAACTTTTGTTTTTGAGTATTAAGGAAGTTAGTATTGAGGAATTCACAGATTAATAAATTGAAGAATCACAAGTACAGATAAGTAGCAATAGCACTTAGTTTTATATACCGCTTCATAGAGCTTTACAGCCCTTTCTAAGCAGTTTAGAGAGTCAGCATATTGCCCCCAACAATCTCGGTCCTCATTTTACTGACCTCAGAAGGATGGAAGGCTGAGTCAACCTTGAACCAATCAAACTTGAACTCCTGGAGTGAGCAATGAGTTAGCCCTGCAGTCTAACCACTGCACCACCATGGCTCTTTGTAGCCAGTTCATAGTTCCTCTGGCTTTGATAAACACTCAGTTCTCTTTCTCCCCAAAAGATGATAAACACAGGCAGGCTGTTGAACATCATTTGATGAACTGACAATTGCATTTTTCTATAGAGATGCCCTCATCAAAATGAAAGATGTGTATGAGAAAAATCCACAAATGGGTGATCCAGGAAGTCTTCAGCCAAAATTAATGGAAACTATGAACAACATGGACCGCCTGCGAATGGAAATCCACAAGAATGAGGTAAAAATCTGTTCACTGGATAGTTTTTAGACTAGGATTAGTACAACTTTTCAGATTCTTAACCACGGTTACATTCCAAAGAGTCATTCAAATCAAAGTAGGCAGCATTTGCTGCAGCATTTCAGCCCATTTGCAACAGCCAGCCTCCATTTCTATGCCAGCTAGGTCTAATATTCAGTTGAATGCAGCAACAGTAATTGATAATAATTATGTGGATGGTTTTGCCTGCAGCATACCTAAAAATATTCAAGGCCTGTACTGAATCAGGCAGTGCAGTGGCTCAGCAGTTAAGACACTGAGCTTGCCCGCTGGAAGGCCGGCAGCCCAGGTTCAAGTTTATTAAAGCTCCAGTTTATTAAAGACATGTTAGGGAAAAAATCTTGCAGAGCCCTGTGGCTTTAAAAAAACCTTGCATAGCCTCGGCACTTTAGAAAAAAAACAACCTTGCAGGACTTTAGGAAAAAACTGGCAGAGCCATGGGGTTTTTTTTAGAGTGGCACAGCCCAAGGCTCAGAGGCAATGGGGGGTGTCAAAATAGGAAGCCCCCTCCTGCTGCTGCCTCTCTACCCCTTCCCCTGCTGCAGCCAAGCTGCTGGTCCAGCATTCAGGTCAGAGCCAACCTACCGCTGCCACCCTCTGCTCGGCTTGCTCGTCCGGCTCTCCATCCAGCGCCCTCAGCGAGTTATCCCTGCAGTGACTTTCCAGTGTTGAGATATCCTGCAAAGAAATGGTGGTATTGAATTGGCAGAGGAGAGTTAGCGGTGGTGAGAAGGCTGTCCCCTGCTGGCCACCCCGAGCTACCAGCGTCAAGTCCTCCCATTCCGCCATGAGACAGGGTGAGCTCTTGTCCTTGCCCCAGCTCCTGCCAACCTAGCAGTTTGAAAACATACAAATGCACTTAGATAAATGTCACTTTAAAGCGCTCTGTGACATCATGCTGGTCACATGACTGCAAAAATGTCTTCAGACAGCACTGGCTCAGTGGCCTTGAAACAGAGATGAGCACCGCCCCCTATAGTCAGCAACAACTAGCGGAGTAAAATCCACAGGGGACTCATTTACCTTTATACTGAATCAAGGAGTCTGTAACTTTTCTGTACTTAATAGAACATTTGGAAGTACTTCCGTTAGAAAAATATTTTGGTAGATACAGTTTTATTATACTATTTATTTAAATCTGCCCCAGTTGAAAATAATACACTTCAGGGAATTTATATTGGGTCAGCTTAATTCTGAAATGAAATTGGAAGTTTGGTAAACAGACAAAGACTGTATAGTTACACAACGAAGTATAGTTTTACTAGCTATGGCATTTCAAACTCTGATTAATTTAACTGTGTCTGGATATTTATAGGGTTCGTAAGTGGTGGTTTCATGATAGCTGAACACAGAATTGATTTTGGACTAAATTTTTATTTCCTTTGACCATACATACATGCTTGTGTATCCATAACATAGGCCAAGCACTCCCTCTCAATTCTCTATCTCCCGTTAGTGCTTTTTAAATGTTCCTTGGCATTCTTTTCCCGATCACTCCCAAGTTACATTTATCTGTTTTCTTTTGGACAGGAAGAAATATTTCCAAATAATTACTTGCCTATGAGTAAGCATTTAACGCCCATATGGAACCAAGTGGATAACTGGAACCATAATGTTGGAGGCTGTCATTTTGGACTGCAGTAGGCCAGTGTCCCTTTTTAAAAAAACACACCTGTAAAACAACTAAAAGTGCATACATACGTACGAGAAATATAGCTTATGGGTTCCAGAAGCATCCTGGACACCTGAACAGAATTTTTGTATTTCATCCTGACACAGGTAACAGGATTTCTCTCTCTCTCCAGGCATGGCTTTCTGAAGTTGAAGGTAAAGTAGCAACAAGAGGAGACCGAAGGCACAGCAGTGACATCAACCATCTCGTAACCCAAGGAAGAGAGAGGTCACTATATTACACTATTTTTTGTCCGATGTACCCTGTTTCCCCCCCAAATAAGACATCCCCTGATAATAAGCCCAATCGGGCTTTTGAGGGCATGGCAATAAGGCCAAGTGCTTATTTCAGGGTTCAAAAAAATATAAGAACAGGGTCTTATTTTCGGGGAAACACTGTACCAGTAGATTGTAAATCCAGATTTCTAAAACAAGTACTGTATTTTTCAGAGTATAAGACGCACCTTAGTTTTTGGGGAGGAAAATAGGGAAAAAAATCTGCCTACCAGGTATTCATCTGGCTAGCGTCCTTAGTCTGGTCAGCTTCAGCACATTATTTTATCCCCTGGTTAGGGCTGGAAAAAACCTTATTCGGAGCGAGTAGCAATGAAAAAAAGCCTGCAAAGACTTAGGGCTGGAAAAAACCTCCTTTGGTGAGAGTAGCAATGAAAAAAAGCCTGCAAGCCGGTAAGAGCCGTTAGCGCCTCGTTAGGGCTAAAAAAAAAAAGCTGCTAAAAAGCTACATTCAGTGCACCCAAATTTTCAGCCTCTTTTAGGGGGGGGAAGGTGCATCTTATACTCCGAAAAATACGGTAAATCTAGTGACTGTAATTTATATACCTAAAATATAGAGCAAGGCAAATCCTCTGAAAGTTGTGCTTTGCAATAGCAAGAACATACAATATATAAGACGCCTCTCTTCCGACATACAATAACAACCAGGAACAGACAGACATACTTAGAAAGTACAGCTTGACTTAATTATTGGGAGAGAGGTGCAGCAAATATGTTCCTTAGATTGCAAAGCACCTCCTTGCACAGGTGTGCCAGAAGTCTGCCTTCCCTGTAGCAGCACCTGATTTCTGGAATAAGGTTCTCCCTCATTCAGATGCCCCCCACCCCTAAGAGCTGGCTTCTCATCCAGTCCTTTGACAAGGCAGAACGAGAACCCTGTCATTTTACTAAAATATATAAAGTGTGTGTGTAAAGAAATATAAAAATACTTTTTTTTCACAAGAACTTTTTGTGTCTCATCCTCTCGAAAAGGCTTTGCATTAAATCTTCATGCTACAAGACGTTGTATTTACATAGTTCCAGTTTTATTGAACTTTCTGATTGGAAATACCTGCAGCTTCCAACGTTTACCAGCTTCTCCCACCCCTGTTTTTTTCTTTTTAACATCTTTACTGTTATGTGCTGATATGTATATTTAGAAATGTTAAACACCAGTAATTTTTTTATAATATAATTGCATTTTAGTGGATTGATTTCTTTCATATATTATAAATTGCTGTAATTGTTTAGAAAAGTAATACATTCATGTCTTTTAATAGACAAAAATAATATTTAGAAAGAGTGGTGTGTGTGCATGTGTGTGTTCATAACAAGTTTTCACAAAACCAGAGGAATTCAAAGGTTCCACCTTCAAAAATGCCTTCAGCATTATACTTCAAATGATTTAACCAACTTCATATAGTTCTCCTTTTCCCATAGAAAAGCTGTACCATTCATCTGTCAGTTTTATATGCTTGGCTAACTGCTAAGGAATAAATATGCTTCTCTTCATTACATTACATTCCCGTTGAAGTGTAACAAGATTGAAACTCTGTGAGTTAAGGGTTGTTTATACAGGCAAAGCAGGCTGAAAAAGTAAAACACACTCCTACATATTCTGCTCTTTTTAGGCAGTCAGTGGATATTTAAAAAAAAACTTTTTAGGTAAACAAAATGTTTCATTTTCTATTTTAAGTAAAGCGGGGATTAAAAATTATGTACTGTTTCACTTTGAAATTTTAAACAATGGTATGTATGGTTATTTTTTTTCTACCGTTATAACCATGCGTGGTGGAGAGAGTCTGAAGATGTAACAGGAGAGAGACAGGATTTTATTCCAGTAGACTAAGCGCATTTAAAGCACCAGTATTATTGCTCTGTAATTTCATATGCTGGACAGATGGAATCAAAGCGCTTTTGCTTTTAAAAGCAATTCTTTGTTCTGTCTCCAACAATGTTCATTCCCTGCCTGTATTTTTCAGTAACATTTTATAGGTAGAATCATAGAATTCTTTATTGGCCAAGTGTGATTGGACACACAAGGAACTTGTTTCTGGTGCATAAGCTCACAGTGTACATATGAACAGCAAGTAATAGGTCATAGATCATAATAAATAACAATTGATAAATCATAAATCAAACCAATAGGAGAAAATAGTAGGAAAGATGAGAGGGTGAGAAAAGATGAGAAATTAGACAGTGCTGTGGGAAATAGGTGTTCAGCAGAGTGATGGCACAGCGGAGAGGGAAACTACCTTCAGTAGTTTTGGCATGCAATGCCCTATAGCAGCATCCTGAGGGGAGAAGTTGAAATTGATTATATCCAGGATGTGAGGGGTCTGTAGATATTTTCTCAGCCCTCTTTCTGGTTTGTGCAGTATTCAGGTCCATATATAGCAGTGGTTCTCAACCTTCCTAATGCCGCGCCATGCCCCCACCGCGCCCCACCCTGCCGCCGCGCCCACGCCGCGCCATTTGGGTTCTTTTACCCTCTGTGCAAAGTGTTCTGCGCATGCGCAGAGGGTAAAAGAACCCAAATGACGGCGTCCGGGCAAAGTCTCCCGACCCCTGTGAAAGGGTCATTCGACCCCCAGGTTGAGAACCGCTGATATATAGGATGGGTTTACGTTTACTTCCCAAAGGTTCACGATTTGCAATAAAATCTGAACATGTTTGAGATTCTGCTTAACTGATGAAAAAGCTATGCGAATTTGGTTAGAGAAATGCAAAGGTGCTTTCTGTTATCTATTACATTTTAGTCCGGAGGGGAGCTACACAGATGATGCCAACCAAGAAGTTCGGAGCCCACCCCAGCAGCATGGCCCCCATAATGAATTTGATGACGAGTTTGAAGATGACGATCCTTTACCAGCTATAGGACATTGTAAAGCTATCTATCCATTTGATGGTAAGGTTAATTTGACAAGCCTACATGTAGAATAAATGGAAGTGACCTTGAATCAATCCGGGATGTTTTGAATTTTCATTGTTCAACAAAACACGATTTGTAGTGTTAAGAGTGTTACGCTTATAATGGGAACTCAAGGCGTTTAATTTACCACAAAAGTAGGGCTAGTCTCTGCTTAATGCTCCACATAACCATGTTGCAGAAATACTGGCTTTTCTGGTGGTTGGCTAGAGGCTTCTTCCTAATGCATAGTACACTTGGTAAGGTTGTATTTGCATTTCAGCCAACTTGGAAAACTCAACAAACTCAATTTTTGATTTTGGCAACATGAAGCTCAGCAGCATAGCATTATTAGCTGTAATTAGCACGCTTATACATTTGACAGCCTGTCTTAAGAAAGCAGTATCCAAGTAAATGCTACAGTAGAACCCATGTCCTTAAATCTCTCCCTATCAAAGACAAATCATGCAGGTAGCAATCTTTTCTTAATGAGCAATCAGTCACCAGCCAGTTACAGGACATTGGAACTCTCGAAGCATTTAATTTAAGCTCGGTGTGTGTGCACATTCCTCTATGCATGTGTGTACACACACACCAACACAACATTGTGTGTGCATGTTTGTATGCAGTTTCTCTCCCCCCCCCCCCAATATCTAAATACAATTGTATGTTCATTTTTATAATGGCATCTGGTTTATGTTCTGGGAAATGCATGCCGTAACGTGTTTCTGTTTAATGGCAATTGTACTTCTGCATTATAACAAAATACATATGTTAGATTAGAAAAGCAGTCGTTGGCAAGGATTCAACTTTGCAACAAGAGACCAGGTTTTCGGCTGTTGGCTTACATTTGAAACATATGTTCCACTGCAGAGAACTGATGATTCTCCACTTCCCAGAATGAAAAATGAGGGCTGAGAAAGAGACCAGCTTTAACTCCTCCAAGGGAACAAGAAACCCTAAACACTACACTTTGTTTTGATTTCCTCCTAGGTCACAATGAAGGTACCCTTGCCATGAAAGAGGGGGAGGTTTTGTATATTATAGAGGAAGATAAAGGAGATGGATGGACAAGAGCTCGGAGGCAGAACGGAGAAGAAGGATACGTGCCAACTACCTACATAGATGTAACTCTAGAAAAAAACAGTAAAGGTGCAGTAACCTATATCTAATCTCCAGTCCATCACCTTGTCCGTGAACATTGCTTAATGAATACTGAAGTACGTAATTGGATGACCAAAAAGTCCAAAACCGTTTAGGAGTCCTTGCAATATGTGATTGACCACAGGAGCCCAAACTAAGAGTTCAGTTTTGAAACTGGAAAACGTCTGCGTATAAATAACTTAGATTGTTCTCAGTGCCATCTTTGCTTAATGTACTTGTACGTCGTCTTTTTCAGTAGACGGTCAGGCCGTATTTTATCGGTTTTCATTGTTTTAATGTTATTTTTGTAAAGCTTATTGCTTCCTTTTAAAAGAGCGTCATTTTAGAACAAACCGTTCCATGAGGGTATACCATCTCTGGGCAATCGATTATTCTTCTTGAACCAGAGCTTGTTCCAGTGTCCAAGCAATAACTAAACCTAATTAAATGAAAATGAAGATCAGCTTTTAACTTTTATTTTCTGAACGGCAACTCTTCTTCTCATTGCCCTCTGCCCATTGATACCCTGCACACATTTTGTAAGAACAGTCTGCAGGCTAATACGATGTAAAGTTATGCAGAAACAAAGGGAAACTTTGACTTGCATGCCATTGCTTGCTTGTAATGGAACCTAGGGAGTTGCAATATAGGCTTACAAACATTCCTATTCTGTAAGTACTTTTGCAGCTTTTCCTTTCAGAATCGAATCTGAGATTCTTAAAAATGATACATGCAGAAGATTGCAAGGGCTATAGCGGCCGCATAGCTTGCTGATCAGCTCCTTTTTTGCTCTTTCTCGTATTGGGGATTTTGTACGTTTCTGTATACACAACCAAAGAGTCCCAGCCTCTGATGCCAACACTTGACACATTTCTCTTGTTAATTGTCTTGTTCAAAAAGCACAGAATAGTTAGTTATAACTGCTTCCTGCAGGTCTCTCTTACTTGCTTCCATTCATTCCAGTGGAAAGTGTCCATAGGAATAAATGCAGATCAGTTCCTTTTGTTAAAAAATGAACAGATAAGGTCTTTGTATGTGGAGAAGTTTTCATGCCGGCATAGGGTTGTTCTATGAGGATGTTAATCTGTGGTATCAAATGATTAGAATTTGAGTGTTCTAACTTGTATTACTTGGGCTTTCATACTTTTACATTTTCACTTGGATGCTAGGGACCATTTGGAAGTTAAATTGCACTAATTTTCTACTGAGTGAACGTCTATCCAGAAAGTATGACATGGAGAACTCTTGCAAAGGATCTGAGCCATTATCTAGTATAATCTTAATAATCTGAGGTGGATGTTTATAAAGGGGGGGGGGAAATGACTGTGCTTCTCTTTTTTTTGAACGGCCCCTAGTAATTCTGTTCTGTTCTTCTTTTCCTCTCGGATTGCAGGTTCCTGAAGCGGGTATCTGAGAAAATGGGCGAGATGTTGAAGGAGGTTACATGCAGCTGCTTTTTGGGGGGAGGGTGTTAGGCCCAGCAAGATGGGGGAAAGCCAGTTGCATGAAAGCATGTAGGCATATGTTTCTCACTAACAATGTTAGCATTTCTCTTGTGTGTTCAAAATTGTGGTAAGCTAAAGCTCCATTCCAACAGAACCAAACACCCCAGTTTGAAAACATATCCTCTCCATAGTTTGAAGTTCTGAAATGCTGGCTGTTTACCACTTGCATTTTATATTGGCTGTTTCAGCTGCTTCCTTTTCCATATCCATTTTTTAAAATCAGCATCAAGTCGAAATCTTGTCATTGACAGTCTTCTGCCTGTGCCACTTCCATGCTCGCCCTAACCTTTTCCTGCATGTCTAGATAACGCGTCAGGCATGTTCGCCTAATGTTTTGTACTTCCATAGCTCTTCCTCATCTCTTGCATTTGTAGCATTCTCCAGCACTAAAGTTTTTATTTCCCTGCCCGTTTATGTCGCTGTGATTCGTTTGTTTGTTTTATCTTCTTCATTGTGACCATTCCAGTTCTTTGGCATTACACCGGCTGTGAAAGTAACATTTATTTTGCTTTGGGAATGGAATACATCCCAGCACTAGGCCATTCCAGCCTATCCTCATCACCTCAATACTTTCTCATGAGCACTGAAATCCTAGGATAATAAAGAGCACAGATTTGCCGCTGTAAGACAACCAACTCTTTTCAGAAATCAAGTGCTTGTCATTCAGATGCTGCCTTAAACTCTCGAGTGCCTAAATCTGTTGATTGCCAACAATACCACTTCAGTATCCCGCCAAGGGCTATTGGGTCTCAGCTCTGTATGACCTCCTGAATCTTTCTACAGTTCTGCAGCTGTTGGTAGCCAATGGTAGATGTTTTCTCGATCTCTACCATTCCACAACACAAGGTGCATTGTGAACGTGACACATTGAAAAATGAAAAGTACATGTTATCGGTTTTGTTTTACGTCCAATGAATGTTTTTAATAGGATTTTTATGGAGCCTTTTTTAATTGCCTATTTTTTTGAGTTGGGGATGGGAGAAGACACCAGTTTTTAAATGAACTGCAGTGCTCGTCTATTTCCAAGTATGCTTTATTGTAAGGACCAGTTAAAAATTGGAGTGATACTTTGTAATGATCTATGTGCACTTTTATTTGTAAACATTGCGATTTGGACACATTTATACATGTAAATATAGTTGTCTGCAGCACCCCGTCATTGCTCATGTTATTTGTCTGCCATTTGTGAATTATGTTAATGAAAACATCGAATCTAAGCAAAATAGGGTAATCTTAGTATATGGGAAGGGATGGGAGGGGCAAAGGAACAGTTAAATTAAGCTTCATAAACCAGCTTTCTGCTGTTTGTGGTAATATTTAAAATCCTGCTTTCCTAAAGGTGGGAATCAAAGCAATATTTGAACACAGCAATGCTGGATTCCTTTAGAACTTTTTTCAGTGTTACTAGCAGTTGTACTATCAGTAAAACTAAATCTGTGTGACTCTTGTGTGGAAATTTCTTCCTTTTTACTATTAAGTGTGCCACTATTACACAGATGATTTAGTGTATTTACATTGAGGGTGATAAAACACTAAAGGTTAGAGTTTTGGGATATTGTAAACAGGGTTATTTATAAAAATGTGACCGTATGCCATTACTGACCAAACTACATCAAATAGTTGTTTGTTTAATGCTGGCTTTTTATTTTAAAGTTCCAAATGAAAGACAATGATTAGGTTCTCAATCTTCCAGCCAAGAACCCTATGGATTTAGCTTAACAGCCAGTTTGAGCTGCTTTTAACACTTCTAGTAAAGGACTAATAGTTCTTTTGTGCTACTGTTTTTGTAAGGCAGGATTTGTTTCCTCAGGAGGATTTTTTCCTTCCTGTGGTATAAAGCAACCTTTATGAGGGTAGTTAAATGTAAAGGGGAGGAAAAAAATCTTTGTACTTGCACAGTTGGCTAAAAATTATTTTGAAATGTTGAGAATTAATTGTCTGAGTCATAACTTTTCAGTAATTTTTAATCTTTCGTGCACGTGTTGATTTTTTTAAATGTTTAAATGCTTTGTTAAATAATAGTCGTTCTCTTCAAAATATTTTCATGGAATTAAACAATCTTTTCATGGCCCTGATCATTTCTTTGTCTTCTGTTGCAGGCAAGTCAATAGACTGCTTTTTGTCTTGTTTTATTTATCATAAATATGCTCGGGTGGTGAAGGGAAACAAAAGTTGCACCAGGAAGACAAATCTCCATGTTTTCCTCACTTTTAGTCCTCCAATCCAGAATTATTCCTTGGGATTACTTAAATTCTTTACAAGATTTCTCAGGTGACTTTCAGTTCACTTTATACTCCACCTAATTTGCCAAAGATGCAGACAGATCCAGATTGGGATTACACTAAAGCTTACTAATTACACGAACACTTAGAAACAGCAGCACTTTTGGCATCTTTAAACGATGATACAACAAAGAATTGTATTTATATTTGGCCTCCGTAAACAAATAATTCCCTGCACAATGCAAATGCCTGCCAGAGAAAAGTTGGAGAAGAGGCTGAAACAATACACTTCAGTGCGGCTTCTGGTAGAACTGCACACACGCAAACAGAAGTTTTGGGAGGATTCCAAAATTCCTAGAGATTTTTTTTTTTTTGGTCCTGACCTACATAGTTGTAGCATGGTGGGTCTCCGATTTCAGGACTACTATGAAAAGGAAATTATTCTTCCCATTTTCTTATCCTCCTTTTTTCACTCTGTTTTCTCTTGCCTTCCTAATCCCAGCTGGATCGTTGGTGTTCAGCTCATAAATTTTTTTTTTAAAAAAGCATTGTCCTAAAATTTGTGTATTCGTTTAAATTCTGAAACTATAGGTTAAGGCAGTGTTTCCCAACCTTGGCAACTTGAAGATGTCTGGACTTCAACTCCCAGAATTCCCCAGCCAGCGAATGCTGGCTGGGGAATTCTGGGAGTTGAAGTCCAGACATCTTCAAGTTGCCAAGGTTGGGAAACACTGGGTTAAGGTACCCTTTGCTGATGGAAAAGTCTGTGTTTGGAACTGATAATGAAAGTATCCAGCCATCGATTTCAAAAGCAGTCCTAAAAGGTCTGCTCTCCGTCTGCCTTACTAGCTTATTAAAATAAAAGCTTCACATTTTCCAGTTGACTGATCAGGCCATGGTGGATTTAAATGCCCCTTATTAAGTTTGCTTGTTTCTTCTGTCTTGGGATTCATGTCATGCTCACCATGACTTCCAGAGTACAAAGAGGATGATAGATGTCTTCTTTTTCCTTAAGTCGTTGAGGGATATTTGATTAGGAGGAGAGAGAGAAAAAGAGATGATGTATTCTTCTTCTCTCAGCGTATGACCTTAAATGGTTTAGTCAGTAAATTTGTGTTACTGGTTAAAAACAGTAAATGTCTGTATAGTTAGAACAACAAAAATATTTTTTTAATTATTATATTTCCAACATGAAAGGTAAATCCTAAAAAAAGCTAATTTAGCTCACAGTGAACAGTAAGATACAAGTTTGGTAGTGCAGCACTGGTAGATAGATACCATGGAAGGATACTACTTTGCTGTTCCTTTTATAGCGACATTCGAACCAGGGTTTTTTTCCTTCTGATCCGCCGATAATCCTGATTGCTCAGATTCAGTTCATACTCAGTTGCTACTTGCAAATGAACTGGCATGTATTATAATGCACAGGGCTAGGTTTTGCACAACAGTTTAACAGTCACTGGACCTTGATAACCCAAGTTCCTGTTTACAAAGATAATTCTATGCAGTTTTAGATTAAGGTGACCAGACGTCCCGCTTTTGGCGGGACAGACACGCTTTTCCAAGCGTGTGTCCCGCGTCCCGCATTCTTTCCAAAAAGTCCCGCTTTTTTGGAAAGAATGCCAAAACAGCGGGACGTCTGGTCACCTTAGGGGAAGCACAAAAGAGAGGTACCGGAAGCAAGTCGGGCAAAGCGTAATTTCAGCGAGGCGGCTGCCTGCTGGGGAGAGGGGGAAGGGGGGCTGCTCCTCCTCTCCTTCCCCCGCCCCATCCCTAGCCCCGCCTTCGGAGGCGCCGCTGCTGTTGGGATGCGGGTGGAGGGGTGAGGGACGAGGAGCCATCGCCGCTGCCGTCGTTGGTTTGAGCTCACGAGCGGCCCCTCCGGCGGCGCAAACAGCCCTTCCTCGTCCTCCTCCCCTTCCTTCCCCCTGTCGCCTCGCTGCCGCCGTTGCCCTGGGGCCGGGCGGGAGACCGCGGCGCTTGGATGCCTGGAGCTCGCGACAGGTAAGCTGCCGGCTACCTCCTTGGACCTTTCCCCGTCTCCCGCCTCCCGTTTGTCGCTTGCCAGCCCGGCCCCAGGGCAGCTCCCGAAGGGGAGGTGGGAGGCGAGGAAAGGCCTCCTGAAGGGGAGGCGGGCTCCCGAAGGGCTGCTGGCTCCCAAAGGGGAGGCGAGGAAAGGCCTCCCGCCTCCCCCCCCCACCTGGACGCTGACATTTGCTGTTTTTTGCCCTCTGCGCATGCGCAGCGTTCTGCGCATGCGCAGAGGGCAAAACTCAAATGGCGCCCAGGCAGGCCCGCCCCCCCCCCCCCGTCCCGCTTAAAAAAAAAATCTGGTCACTTTATTTTAGATACATTTTATGTAATTTTAGTTATCACATTTATAGATTAATACACACACAAACAACACATTGAGTGGCCTGGTGGTGGCCTTAACTCCCACTTGGGAGGTTGAGAGTTCAATCCTAGATAGCAGCAGATGTTTCTCTCCTAGGGTGCGTGTGTATGTATAAGATTTGCCACGCTTTTTAATCTCTTTTTACGATTCACAATTCTAGTGTTTAATACTATTGTTTTAACTGCTTTTGATTGCAGTTTTATTTACAATAGGCCACCCTAAGCTATTATGGGAGTGGGCAACTTATAAATGTTTGCCAGGAAGTACATTTTATCAATGACACTCCAAAGTAAGAAGCAATATGGCAGCAGCAAAGAGAGGGGAGTACACAATCTTGCTACAACCTTAACAGTGTGAATGCGGACATTGATACAGTTAATGTATTAAATCCCCAAACAAATCATTTTGTGTTTCATTGACATAATAAAATAAGGCATAAAAATAAAATAAGGCATAAAATATTTCAAGTTACTCTTTAATTCACAGCTATTATAAAATTTTCCGTATCTATTTAAGGGATATCATACAACTGATACCTCCTAAAAAGCCATTTCTTTAACTTCTATTTATATTTACAAAATAGTTAATAACATTATTGGATATAAGTCGTACAATGATCACTTTTTTAGAATGGACAGGAGGTGTCCATGAAAGGTAACAATCATAACAAATAAATAATCCTTTATAAATCACAAATCATTATTAGCAACTCATAAATAAATGTACATAAATACAGTTTACAGTTCTGCTTGATGTCAGAGGAACTTTACAAAAACGTTTTGACAGTATAACCACGTTTTCCACACCCCATCTGGAGTTATGGCAGTTTCTTCAGAATAAGAGCAATAATAATCCACGAAGCAGTGTCCAGATTCTCAATTGGGTATAGATGCGGTGTTTGCTACATGATTTTTGATTGGCCTGAAACTTGTTTTTTTGAGGAGGGGGCGGATTGGGGAAATAACAGTTTTTTTAAAAAATCACACTAGCAGCATAGAAGGGAGTTGGCAGGCAGCAAATATTCCCAAGGAAGTATTTTGTTTAAAGGTTTTTTTTTTTGGCAGTCTTTGCCCCTAGGGAATTGAGAAATAAGCAACATAAATTACAGCTTTCCTTTAAAAAAATGTTTTCTTGGTAAGTATACCAATTTCTTTTTAGCTGAGAGTCCCATCAGGCATTTCTATGGTCAATCTGCTTGGTAAGAGGAGGTTCTAATTTTCGGGAAAGTGCAGTTAAAATTTGATTGAATTTTTCGTATCTTTCATTTTGGTTGACCTGTGCTCCTTTGCTGCCCCAGAGCAATCTCATCTGAAATTCTGTTTTGAAGATTTCGTTCATTGCATCGTCTGGCTGAAAACCTGGTGAAGAAAATGGAAATGTACAAATGTTACCCATAAAATATAGTCTTTGGTACCAAGTGCTGCATGTGTTTAAGCCAGCTGCATGTCACCTTTGACTGCAGCAGAGGATTTGAGTTTGCTGTAGGTTCTCCCTGGAGAAAACATGACAATATAATGGGCAACGTAGTTGATCTAAATCTGGGGTTCCCAATCTTTTCTATACCCCACACCCCTAAAACGCTTCTGATATATTCTCGCACCCCTTACAAAAGTAAATATATGCATATAATTATGCATATACATTATAATTTTGAAACGTGTAAACCCAAGTTTTTGCACCCCCTGGAATATCGTCTCTCATACCCAGGGGATGCGATCACCCCGGTTGGGAACCCCTAATCTAAATCATCTCCCAATTGCAAAATTCCTTTCCCCCCCACGTTGCATGAATATGGCATTTGAAATGCACATGCAGAGAATATACAGGTATACAACAAATACTGGCTATACAGCAATATTTATTACATCTTCGAGCTGCCAAAATTAAGAAATGCTGTAATAGAATCTCACTGAGTTAGATGTTGATTTTTCTACATGGCTACATTTTCTGCCTCCGAGGACAAAATGAACAACCAAACTAAGCCCTGGTTTTACTCTCTTTAAAAATAAACATTCCAATCCATTTTTATCAATCTTGGAAACAGCTTTTCTCCAAAGGTAGCTAAGAATACGTTCTAAAGTTGCTAAATGAGTCATGCAAAGTCCCTAGGAAGGCCACATATTTCCTCATAAGCAATATTGAAAGTCGGTCCAATCCCAGCTCTTCCTGTTTACAATTACGGGAATGAGAAGGGACATGGGTCAACTCAGGTAAAGCTGCCTTCTTTAAATTACCAGAAACATAATCATCTGTCAGGCACATATAAATAAGGGTGGAAACAACCTTGTTGTCTAAGACTGCATTTACACAGCCCTGGGCTTGATTCTACCTGTGTCTCTTTTTATGAGCTTAACTACTAAAAGCCTTACAGCCATATCAAGAGGTCTATTATCTTTTCCCCCCCTACCTGTAAGGATCCTTTCTGCATTTGCGCTATACTGTTCAGCGTTTTGTGCTATCAAACGAGCTGTTGCCAAATGTTTCAGCATGATATCACAGCTTTGGTCAGTGTTTTCCCACACATCCATTCCCTCAAAGACCACAGTTTGACGTTCTAGCAGGGTAACCAGAGGCATCAGCAACGGCACAGTGATGACGTTTTGCGACACGCAAGTGATCTCTGAAAATGAAGAAATGAAAAGCACCTGAAGTTAGCACTATGACTATGACAAATTGATCTACTAACTAGACCAGAGGTGTCAAACTCACGTCGTCACGGCAGCGTTACGTGACGTATCGGGACTTCCCCCCCCTTCGCTAAACTGGGCGTGGGCAACGCGTGATGGATCCCGCCTACGGGTTGGGAGTTTGACAGCCCTGAACTAGACTGTAGCCTGCAACTTTAGATACCAAGCGAAGATTCCCATAGGTTTTTCATGGAAATGCAGTAGCACAACTCTCTGACTACAGGCCAGGGATGGGTTCTAACTTATCTCGCTGCCGGTTTGTTTCCTCCCATGCTGCGTGGCTGCACACACGCTTTGTGCGCGCATGCACAATGGCAAAAAAATCATTTTTTTTAAAGCCAAAAACAAGATGGTGATCACATGCACAGTGTCGGGAACTTGGCTTCTGCGCGTGCTCAGAAGAATTTTTTTTCTCTAAAAATAAAAATATTCAAAAAAAAGATGGCGGTGCCCACAGACCGGCACCGACTGAACCGGTTCCATGATGTCATTGTGACATCACCAGTGGGTCACTACCGGTTCGGGCGAACTGGTCCGAACCAGGAGGAACCCACCTCTGCTACAGGCAGGTCTTAACAACTGTTCATTTAACGATGGTTTAAAGTTACGATGGCCTTGGAAAAAATGACCCATCCTCAAAGTTACAACCATCGCACCACGCACGTAAGTCACGTGATTGCAATTTGACTTCTTGGCAACAAGTTTGTATTTATGACGGTTGCAGCATCTCTTGGCTGCCTGATTGCCACTTGCAACCTTCCTGACCAGTTTCTGACGAGCAAAACCAATTGAGGAAGATGGATTAACTTAATGATCAGATAATTCACTTTAACGGCTGGAGTGATTCACTTAATGACCGTGGTAAAAATGGGCCCAGTTACATGGGTGACTTGCTTAACGATTCATTGCTTAGCAACCAAAGTTCCAGTTCTAATCGTGGTCATAAGTCAAGGACTACCTCTACAATGTTTGGCTAGGTAGGTCTAATTTCTGGGCCTAGTTCTGGTCTGTAATGGCATAGCTGGTTTAGGATCAGAAATTCTCCATGTCTTATCTACCCAGCACTTCAGTCATCAGAGAACTCATTCTGAGTGCTCCTACCAAACGAAGTTAGTTGTTGGAAATAAGGAAGAGAATCTTCTCTGTTTTGGTATCCACTTAAGGAATTGTCTATTAATATATAATTGTTTTAAGTGCTTGCATTATATATTACATATACTTAATTATATTTATATGTGCCATTTCTTGTGAGTATACCTTCAAACACACACAACATTCATGCTTAAAGTACTTTTATTGGGGTTTCCCCCGATTTTAGCATTTTAAATAATTTTGCGAAAAACATCTAATTATTTGGATTAGAAATATAAATACATACATACATTACACATCTAAGTACCCCAATAAGCAGTGTGAATCGAGTGTAGAGACAGATATTGTTCCCTTTTAAATTCAGCTTTCTTTTCATAAAACACCCTTAACTTTGGCAAGAAAATTGACCATTAATCACTTTTCATTAGAGCTCCAGGAAATTCATTATTGCAACCAATTGTTATGACAAAACAGGAGGCCTAGGACAATTACAGGTAGTCCTCAACTTACGACCACAATTGAGCCCAACATTTCTGTTGTTAAGTGAGACATTTGTTAAGTGAATTTTGCCCCATTTTACGACTTTTCTTGCCAAGTTGTTAAGTGCAACTGTACTGCAGTTGTTAAATTAGTAACACGGTCGTTAAGTGAATCTGGCTTCCCCAATGACTTCGCTTGTCAGAAGGTCCCAAAAGGTGATCACATGACCCTGGGACACTGTAACCATCATAAATATGAGTCAGTTGCCAAGCATCTAAATTTTTATTATATGACCAAGGGGATGCCACAACGGTCATACGAAAAACGGTCATAAGTTTCAGCGCCTTTTAACTTCAAACGGTCACTAATGGACTGTTGTTAAGTCGAAGACTACCTATATTTTGGAGTGTTTTAAAAAACAAAACCCAGAGAAAGTCCATCCGAGAGGCCTTTTTCATAGCACTTACACATGAGCAATTGTTACATGTATTCTTTGGCTGCAGGATCTCTCTTCTTCCCCAGACAAGATAAATAACAAAAGCAAAGCAGGATGTAATTAAATCAAATATATTCTGCCCATTTGTTGTCCTTGATAGGATATGACTTTTTTACACACTTTCCATTAAGGGAATAATGGATGTGCCCTTAAGGCTTAATTGGAGTCCCTGGGCAACAATGAAAAATGTTATGCAATTAGATAGCCACACACTCACCTTTTCCTTCATGTAAGAGTTTGCTGAAAGGTTTCAGCTGTTTCTCATACATAATGGCCATTTGTGTATAACAGTGCCTCAAGCTGGTCCACGTTTGCTCCAATCGTGCGATCTACAGAGGGCAAAGAAAGGGAAGCTCTGAAATATGCTTTCCTGCTATATGTTACAATATTATCTCATTGAACATGGCCCAATGGAAGATGGCTTCCATCAAAACCAAGATGGCTTCCATCAAAACCAATGGCAAGATAAGCAGGGAGGGGCGGTGCTAAGTTTTTTTTAACGGCCTGCCCACCCTCGACTAGGATGACTGGTGCACTTAAAAGAGTTTCAAAGACAGATTTTTGCCTATGGTTTCAGGTGGGCTTTTCCCAGGCAGTATATATTCTATAACCCAGTACAGGAGTATGAAAAATCTCATGCTTGATTCCCTTAAGTCAGCAGTTCGTTTCAATAAATATTCAGCTGCCAGCTGGGAGTAGCGAACAGGGAGATCCGCAGAGGCAGATCTAATGGACCTTGGCAACAGTTGATTTTGTTTGCATACTGTTGGCCTTTCGAGAAATATTCATTATCCCGAATATCCGCGTATAAGCTTTCCATTTTACCTGAGGCATTTCCAGAGCTTTCATTATAGCTGAGAAGGCATACAGATCCCCCATGGAGTCTTTTAGTTCGACTGCAACCTGGATAATCCTGTTTAATGTTGCAACACGCTCTTCTAAATTTCCCGTGCAGCCAAGAATATCCACCGCAATTCCTATTGCCATCGTAGTATGCCTAGAGAAAACAAATCGGGTGTAGTCAGGGCTACCAAAAAGATGCTACGCTCCCTGTGAATTCAAGCCAAAAAAAAAAAAAAAAGGATCTGGGATCTTGGCATCACTATATTCCCATTGTCATTTTGATGAGAAGAAGCAAAACCAATCGGCACAGAGAAATGTACACCTGCCAATTCTAGGATTCTTTAAAAAAAATAAAGGAGTATTTTTAATTGATTGAAAATTGAGTATTCACCTGTTTGATTTATAGTTATGACAAACAGTATTCTTCCTCTGCTTCAAGTATCATAGCACAGACCAGGGGCAGGTTCCTAATTTTTTTACTACCACTCTGTGGGCGCGGCTTATTTTGTGGGTGTGGCTTGCCAGCCATGTGACCGGGTGGGCGTGGCTTCTCGGACTGCTGAAGGGAGGGAAACTGAGATAGGTCCTGCCGCCCATTCCCACTCCACTCAGCAGCTCGAGAAGCCTCGAATGTGCAAAAATGCCTAGGATCATCACCGCGCGTTCGTGGCTTCTCGGACTGCTGAAGGGAGGGGAATGGAGATAGCTCCTGCCGCCCGTTCTTTCAGCGTCTCACACGCT
Organism: Diadophis punctatus similis; assembly: GCA_023053685.1. Lineage (NCBI taxonomy): Eukaryota > Metazoa > Chordata > Lepidosauria > Squamata > Dipsadidae > Diadophis > Diadophis punctatus. The sequence goes on along the minus strand of JALIGW010000003.1, from coordinate 76,089,190 downwards.
CCTTCAGCCATCCTCCCCTGCTTGGACTCACTGTAGGGTAGGAAGGCAGCGCATGCGCAGTGCCAGAAGCTCGGTTTCTGGGCATGCGCAGAAGAAATTTTTTAAAAAAATAAAAAAAATTTTTTAAAAAAAATGGCGGCGCCCAGGCACCGGCAACGGACTGCACCGGTACTGTGATGTCACCAGCAGGCCGCTACCGGTGCTATAGAGTGGACAGCACCTGTAGGAACCCACCACTGGCACAGATTCAAACAAGCTATTGGTGCACTTTTGTAAATATTTGCAATATATTAAAATAATGAACTTGATTTAAATTCAGTTCTCTTTAAAATTAGAACCACTGCTGAATTGAGCTTAGATCCTTTGATTTCATGATTATGTTCCTGTAGTTTTCTGGGCAACAATGTGATTTGCCACTCTCTTCTTCTGAACTTCCTAGCTGGCACTCGTGGTCTTTTCTTCTGATTTTCTGTCCAAGTATTAGCCAACCCTCCCCTCTGCTTAGCTTTTTGAGATCAGCCAAGATTGGCTAAGTGCTGCCACCTAGCTGGACATGTCACTCAATGGCAGGGGTGTCAAACTCATGTCATCACGGCAGCGTCACGTGACATATTGGGACTTTCCCTCCCCCTTTCGTTAAACTGGGCATGGGCGTGGCCACAGCATGATGCATCTGGCCCACGGGCCAGGAGTTTCACAGCCCTGCTCTATGGAGACCCACAAAAATCAATGCAAATTAGTCTTCATTGCCTTAAATCCAATACGAACCCCATAGATCTATGGCAGTTATGAATAAACATGGATCCAAGTTAATTCTTAAAATTTTCCTGTGCAATTGTCCAGAATATATTTTAATAAGATTTGAATAAATGAATGTAACCAATTAAATTCTGCAATGAAACAATAGCACTTTGAAAAAAGGAGAGGTTAGACCTCAAGGTGAAGAGCATCATCAGTTCAACCCTTCCTGGCCAACGCAAAAGCATCCATAAGCTTTTCCTTCCCCCACATTGGTGCTTCCACGGTGGGGCAGAGAATAAGAGGCAGCATTTTGTGGTTCATGTGTACTGTTTAGGAAATTAGAGGCTTTAGAGTCAAAGGCTCTAAAATCCTTCTGGCCTTCCATTATGCTTTAGGTAAATATGAGAACAGTCCTGAAGCTGAACTTCAATACTTCGCTCCCAACTGAGTGCAAAGAGGAATTTTTGTTATTTTTTTTAATTCTTGAAGGAAGTGAAAGAGAGAGGCAACCTCCAACCCCACCCTTCCATTCTGTTGCTTGCTTGCTGGCATATAGTAGTTTCTTTATAGAGTTTCTCAGAAAATAGCCATGGATTTCACAACACATGGTGATTAGCATGATACACTCATATCAACCTGGTGCTGTGCTCCACATTGTACAGCTAGTGCCTTTCTGATGACCTGGGAAAGGTTGAGTGTTGTTACCTTGGCATTTATGGAAGCCCTAACCCCACCTCTAATGAACAAAATCCCCTAATATGTCAATTTTTGTATTTCCAGGATAAGGAACAACTTTGATAGACACAGCCTTCATCCTAGGGAAGACCCTGCCATTTTGCAGGGGTCTACAACCTTGGCAACTTTAAGACTTGTGGACTTCAACTCCCAGAATTCCTCAGCCAGCTAAGGAATTCTGGGAGTTGAAGTCCACAAGTCTTAAAGTTGCCAAGGTTGGAGACCCCTGCTTTAAACAATTTCTAGCAAAAGCATCCATAAGCTCCATTTGATATGTGTTGCTACACTGTTCTAAACATGAAGAGACAATAATGCATCTGTCCAAGGTGTCTCAAGGTGAGTTCTCTTATGGCATAGCAAGAAAAGGACAACTACATGTAGCCCTCAATATATGACCACAATTGAGCCCAAAGTTTATGTTGCTAAGTGAAAAATCTGTTAAGTGAGTTTTGCCCCATTTTATGATTTTTTTCTTGCCATATTTGTTAAGTGAATCACTGCAGTTGTTAAACGAGCAACACGGTTGTGAAGTGAATCCAATTTCACTTGCAAAATGGGAATCGCTTGACCCCAGGACTGCAACTGTCATAAATGTGAGTGAGTTGCCACGCATCTGAATGTAAATCGCATGGCCACAGGGATGCTGCAATGGTCATAAGTGTGAAAAATGGTTGTAAGCCCCCTTTTTTCAGTGCGGTTGTAACACTGAACAGTCACTAGGCGAACTGTTGTAAGTCAAGGACTCCCTTGATTTGCCAAAAAGGATATTCATACAAGGGGACTTCTCTGGAAGCAGGAAGCCGTGATAACTTGGCTAAAGTCTCCAAACTGCAGCATTTTACTTTTTTATTTCAAAGATTGGGTGACTTTGGAATCCTTGGGCTTTTCAAAACTGTTTATTATTTGATCTGCAGGATAGTTTATGTAAGAGATTGTTAGAATATTCATGAACTGGGAGAGCCCGTGTTAACAAGGTTAGCCAATGAATAGGCATAGCAACTGAGTCAGCCAATAGGAGCTAACCACTTCTGAGTCTGTGCAGAGAATTGAAACTGGAACTTAAGCTTAAGGCTGGGTGTGGCTCCAGGTCCTCTCTGCTCTCTTGTCTCCATTCTGCACTCAGTCCACTCTGTAAACTCTCCACTCTGAACTCTGCTGAAATGAAACTAACTGTTCTCTACTATCTGTAACTACATTGAAAAGAACTCTGCTAATGGTATTGTAAATATATATATATATATATATATATATATATATATATATATATATATATATATATATATATATATATATATATATATATATATATATATATATATATATATATATATATATATATATGTTTATGAAGAAGTTTATGAATCCAGCTGAATCAGTCATCTGTGTATGCTTCTGGTTTTGATTTTTGAAACAAACTTTAATAGAGATCTGTGCAATACAAGCGATTAGACATTCAGGTACTGATATGCAAACTTTCTCTCTCTCTCTCTCTCTTTTTACTGCTTAACAAGCATAACATTTTTAAATGTGCCCTCAGGTAAGCGTTGACTCCTGGTGGCTGCCTGGCCTAGTCTCTGCAATTTTCTTGGCAAGATTTCAGAGGGGGGGGGTTGTCCTTGCCTTCTTCTTCCAAGGCTGAAAGAGACAGGCTGGTCCCACTTCACCCAGCTGGCTGTGTGCCTAAGGTAGGACTAGAACTCCCAGTCTCCCAGTTTCTAACCTGATGCCTTAACCGCTGCACTGAACTGGCTCTCTTAACAAATGAATTTATAATTAAATGTTCCAAGGGAAGCGTGGCTCTTATGTTATCAGGGCCCCATTTAAAATTCTGACATAAATATGGGCATCATCAGGCCCTTTCATTCCCAAACTCCAAAGCCCCGATAGACTTTGCATGCCCCGATAGGACGCATGGGTAGTTTCAAGTGTTCAGTCCTGGTTACTTGGGAATCGTAAGGAACCTGCTCTGATGGTATTCAGAAACATGGGAAGGGGGTCTATCCACCCAGGAACTGCCCACTTGGCAGGTTTTGTGATTGTGGACCTCGAAGAAAGCCCCCCTCGCAGACAACTCAATGTTGCTGAGAGAAACACAATGGCAGTGCTCACCTTTCAATTAGATCCAGGCGCAGTTGGTGTCCGTAGGGCAAGGTAATCAGTTCCAAGCCTGATTTCACTCCCATGATCCTCCTCGTCTCTTCGGAGACTTCAAGTATCCTAGCAACCTGACAGAGGCAAACGTGCAAACAAAAGAAAGCCGAGTGGAATCAAAGCGGCCCAGACATTAAACCCGCACTGAAGGGAAGCGATCCCAGGCGCTCTGCAAGCCCAGGAAGCCTTTTCTGTGAGGGGACACCCCCATTGTTGGTGGAAAGCCTCCAAGGTCGTTCCCAAAAAGGAGTCACTATTGATGCATCTCGAGCTGCAGTTTTATCCCCTCTGCTGGCAGACCTTTCTAGCCATTTAAAAGGCTCCCTTTGCTGCTTTCTGTACAATGTAGAATTTTAAAGAAGATGTGGCCTGGCCAAACCAGCTTTTTGTCCTAGTCAGCCTTCGCTTCTTGGCTCCTGCTTTCCACCCACCCCCCACGGCCCATCACTCATTGACAGTAACACCAACTCTATTCCAGGGGCTACTAATGAAACACTGAAACTTTCAGGAAAGCACGTGAACATTCTGAATGGGAGAGAAGACAAGCGAAGACAAGAGCAATAGCAATAGCATTTAGACTTATATACCGCTTCATAGTGCTTTACAGCCCTCTCTAAGTGGTTTACAGAGTTCAGCATATTGCCCCCAACAATCTGGGTCCTCATTTTACCCACCTCGGAAGGATGAAAGGCTGAGTCAACCTTGAGCCGGTAAGATTTGAACAGCTGAACTGCTGAACTAGCAGTAGCCTGCAGTGCTGCATTTAACCACTGCGCCACCTCAGCTCTTAACACTCAACCCGTGTGTTTCAAGTAGCATTTTCTTCATAGACCGAAAGGACGTAATTATCGAACAGTTTGAGTTGGTTTCTGTGGGCCTGGGATGTTTGCGATGTGCGTGCATGTGAAAAGGTGAAAGTCTCCCTCTTTTTTTAAATGTTTGTCAACATTATGCTCACAAAAAGATAGATCAGACTACACCCATTGTGAATTGGAGAGCGGCTTGTCTGAGATGTTCTCTCAAGTTAAGTTTCTTGGCTCAGGCTTAAGCCCTGCTTATCTGATCCATTGCCTTGATAACAGTTCTTCCTCCTGTTGTCAAAGCCATCCCCTCTGCCCTCCACTTACACACACACACAAAGCTTTGATCACACAATCCCAATCGCCATCTTGACACTTCCTGCAGATGCCTCAAATATGAGCTGGGATTTGTCAACCCTGCACTATCAGGCATAAAGGCACCTTTAATCTTCTTGCTTGCTCCTGCCAGAGGTACATTGGTCCAGCTCCCCTGCCCATCACCTTTTCTACCCAAGGACCTATTGAACTCAACAGCTGTGTCCTCCCCCCACCCTATGAGCTGATACTTAAGGAGACAGCTTTGCCCTCCATCACTTGCGGGTCAACTCTCCCCCTCCCCAAATAATCCATTCTGTTATCACTAGTATGTTTAACTGGGTCAATGCTTCAGGAAGGGAAAAGAATAGTTTGTTGTAGAAACCCCCAAACCAGTGTTAAATAAACTAATGGATTAATTCCCAGGGGATGATGGTTAAATTTGACTCCAAACTGACAAAGTCATGCACAAGTGAAACTAATTCTAGGCAATCTCAGTTGTGACATGGAAATATCTACACCCAATCAATTAATCTATTTCCCTTAACCCAGTCTTCCAAGAAAAAGAGTTGGAGAAAAAGAGTACCAGATACAGTAAGCCTCCCCATTGCAAAACTCAATGCCAAGACCTGGGATTACAGGACATATATCCAAATATTGATGAGCTACTGAGGGATTGGTTCTTGCTCTTCTGGCTCACTAATGTTTTAGCCTGAGTGTGCTTCTGCTCCCAGCAGCTCTTCCGAGAAAAGCAATGAATGGTAGGAAGAAATGTGTATAAAGGTAGCAAGATGAACTTGATGGTAATATGCCAAGGCAACAACAGCTAAAGCATTTTAAATCCAGAATATTCACATAACATTTGGAAGGAGCTCACATAGAAATGTTCCTAATTCACTGACCTATAAGGAAGAGGGGGAGGGGAGAGGGGGAGAAGGAAGAAGCAACATAGCACCATCAGGCCTGCAAAATTCTGTTATTATGGCCAATCTCAATAAAAGTACTCTGGACATTCTGTGCAGTTGTTTCCACGGTCTGGTTTACCTAGTTGCAGCTGACAAAATGCTGCCTTTGGGATATGAGAAAATTACAACAACTTCAAACACTCTGGACCAGGGGTCAGCAACCTTAAACACTCAAAGAGCCATTTGGACCCGTTTCCCACAGAAAAGAAAACACCGGGAGCCACAAAACCCTTTTGATATCTAAAATGGAGATAACACTGCATATATAGTTTTTTACCTATATGCTATGTATAAAAAAAACTACAGTGTGTTGCATTTATGAAATCAATGACCTGCTACAGAGAAAACACATTTTTATTTCTGCAACAAAAACATTTTGAACTCCGGAAAAAAAAAGATGGGTCGAAAAGCTCAATAAATCACATGCCGGTGGGTGTCGCACATTGGTGGTTGTGATGCATATTTTGAGCGACGGAGCCGCAGCAGAGGGATGAAAGAGCCACATGCGGCTCCAGAGCCGCAGGTTGCAGACCCCTGCTCTGGACAATTGCACACCATCTATTTCTAAAGGCACTCTCTGCCAATCATCACAAAATGCTAAATTTAGAGCATGGAATGGAGGGAAGGATACCTTCTCGGAATGCATGCTTTTAAAACTTTTATAGTTTTGAGCATCAACTGCCTGGAATTTGGGGGGAGGGGAAAGAGGGTGGAAAAAGAGGGGTTATGAGGCAAAAAAGTCATCCAGAGTTCAGTAAAATTCAGTTAATGAGGCACAGTAATTCTATACTAAAAGTCTCATCTCATGTTGGCCCCAAGAACAGCTTCTCTGCAAGTTCCAGACCTGTGATTATCATATTAGGTCTGCTCTCTTGAGCCATCAATTCTTCCAGTCTTGCGGGCTTCAATTAATCTTCCCCAATCAGTTTTTGGCTTCTTCATTTAAAATCTTCACTATCTGCGTCTATAATGTCATCGTTTTATCTCTTCATTTGGCTATGTATAATTATGCAACATTTGAGACGAAAAATAAAAATCTATTACCAATTGATTAACTTTTCATAAGTTTTCTTCTGATGTTTTCCTCTGGAACTTATTATCTTCTGCCTTTCTTTCCCCATTTACAATTCTCTGATTGTCCTCAGATAATCTCTTGACTGCCCTTCAACCAAATTATACATAATCCAATAATGCAATACAATTCAAAAATGTAACTCTCCATTTACAAGCATGTTCCAGGCCTGAATGGAATGTCTTAACAGTTTAACAGAGTTGGAAGGGACCTTGCAGGTCATCTAGTCCAACCCCCTGCCCAAGCAGGAGACCCTACATCTGCCTCTACCTAGGATCGAACTCACAACCTCCTGATTGTGAGGCAAGAGTTCCACCTCTAGGCCACAGCAGCTGGGTTGTTTTCAACTAAGATATAGGTAAATGCATGTAAATGATGGGATGCCTAAAAGAGGGCACCAACCTGAAGATTCACTTAAAGGGCTTAAAATCCTTGAACCAATCTTGTCGCAGAGGTGTATGTGTCTCACTGCTGTCAAAACAAACTAGGACACAGTCTCAGGTCGTAGATAAAACAAGCCCTCTTCTCCTTAGCTTTGCTGACTGGAGATAATGGCAATTGTAATCCAAGACTTATGGAAGACATCAGTTTGAGAAAGCTGTTTTCAAGGTACATGTTACAGGAGTTTTCCAAAATTAAGCCAATCTGGATGGCATCAGTACCTAGATGGGATACCACTGGGGTGCTCTAATTTACACTGACACTTGCATCGTGGCAGGAGGGATACAAATAGAACAACTAACCAATTGGATGATGACACAAATTTATTCTATGGTGGAGGAAAAGCAAGGGGTCAAGCAGAGCTTATAAAGATCAGATGGAAAAGTTAATCATTCAAGAGAAGAGTATCCATTAACTTATGTCAGAATTCACTTAAGAGAAAACAGCAAAAACACATTTACTGCAATGCTAAATGCAAGGAGAAAGCAGGGAGTAAGCATCAACAGATGTGCTTCAAGAAGTTTATGAAGGCACAGTGAATCGGATAACTCCTGTTTGGGTCAAGCACACTCATTTCTCCCTGACAGTAGAATACTGGTTTTAACCAGGGGTGGGTTCCTCCCGTTTTGGACCGGATCGCCCGAACTGGTAGCGACCCGCTAGTGATGTCACTGTTGGTGCCGATCCATGCGCACCACCATCTTATTTTCGGGTTTTTTTGCGAATTTTTCCCCTTCCGCTGCTTGAAAAGAGCCCTCTCGTCCGCCTGCGGGTTAGTACTGACTTATTTCTTCGCCCGAAGCACAGCTGATCAGCTACTCAGCTGTGTTTCGGGCGGATTCCTGCTTCTGAGCATGCGCGGAAGCCAAATTGCACGAGGGGACACGTGCGCACGCACAAAACATCGCGATGCGAAGGTAAGTAGAACCCACCCCTGGTTTTAACACTGACAAAGAATCAAGCACACCAAAACGCATTGGATCCTCGAAAATCCGGGTTTTTTTTAAATAGTTAGCTTTCTGGATTTCCTTAGTCTGCTGTCACCCGGACTTTCTACATCTTGCCACATGTTTCCACCCCAACTACAATAAAGGTGGCTATGTTTAGACTGTAATACTGGATTGGTTTCCAATTTCCCTTCTGCAAACTTAAAGGCTCTTTCAATTCCCCAAAGAAAGGAACTGTGCTTTTTTTTTAGAAGACAGTGATTTTCCTTGATTATTCTTTGCTTTTTAGGTCTACCCCGTCTTTGGGCTGTTCCTGAGAATCTTCAAGTGCTGAACATCATGGTGCTGCTTTTTGTTCAGAAATGTAGGTGGCTGACACAATCTCAGTCCACAACATTGTGGATCCAAGCCAAAATAACAGGCAAATCAGATTCAGCTTGAATAGGAAGGTGGAATATGGATATATCATTTCTCACTCATTATACTAATCTCTCCTGCAAAGTACATTGGGCGTCATCAGATGACGGGCATTTTCAGTAGCGACCCCTACTCTACTGGTCCTTAGAAAAGTAGTAAAATCACTACTGTTCCAGCAGGAATTTGGTCCTTACTTTAATATAATGGTGTCTAGGAAGTTTCAGATTGTTTACTGGTGATATTTTAATCCTTATATTGGGGCTTTAGATTGTACTTTTGTTTTTGATCTTTTTTATGCTTATCTAAATTTGGGGAGGCTAGAAATACTGCCAAATCAAATTAAATAGTTAATCAGTGTGGCATTCATTACAAAATTGATTCTTTTAGCTTCCCGTAAGGCTTTCCCCACGAGCATTGGGAGAAAATTAGGTGGCACGTTAACACGGATTGACGCCATGTCGTCACTGTTTTTAATGTTTTATGATTTAACTGGTTGTGTTTTTTTATAGCTTTAAAATGATTTTTGATGTCTTTTCATCTTCGATTGGAGCCTCCCAGAGTTGGCTGGAAGATGGGTGGCTATAAAAATGTTTTCAATAAGAAAATAAGACTGATGTTGTTGACTGTCACCGTGTGAATATTGTCAGTTGTATGTTTATGCAGGGTGATGCACCCCTATTCTAATATTATGGTATATTCCAATACAAGCAGAACAAGTGATATGATCTTGTACACATGTCCACATTCCTGATCCACCATTAATCTCTTTTGACTTGGCTCTTGACCTGAATGGTCGCTTTTTCTTAGCAAAGATGTAATTATTCAGGATTTATTGTTTTTGTACCGAAATAAATATTTCTATTAGACTTTTAATCTCGGCTTTATTTCTAACTGTCAGAATTCCAAGCAAAGATCTAAATCGCCTCTATGAGATTTTATTCTCACCCCAACATTGACAAACAACAACGTAGTTCTGTGTGCGCTTTTCTTTATAAGACCCATGTTTCTCTAAAACATATATAAGAATTAGAAGCCATCAATGTATATTGGAGATCCTGTACATGATTGCCACCGGGGGATTCACTCTCAATAAATGCCTTTGAAGGAAAGAAAAGCATTTAGGCATTCCACCCACAGTCCTAATGACAGTCATATATTGCAGCATTAGCTTAATAGGAAGCATCAACCTCATTAGGGACCTAACCCTCCCTCGGCTGCAGGTGGGTTGCACTAAATGTCATTAGTAATATTATTCCCGCCTTCCTTAATAATGGGTCCAGTGGGCTATTGTGTTTAACTGATCTCAGCGAGAGACACCTCCTGGGACCATGACAAACACGATGTCAGGAAACAGACGATTCTTCTCCACTCAATTTAAGTGGTCCATATATATATATATATATATAGATTGAAGCCTCCAAATGGAGTGCTCTAAGTGATAAGGAAGAGAACACAAGAAGGTCTTTTCAAGCCTGAGTGCACAGGATCACAGCTGAGGCCAACATGATTTCGACAATCCAGACAATTAATAAGACTCTGGGAAAAGAGGTCAAAAAATGGCTACTAAAGGAAACGACATCAAGAAGCGTGATCTTTCAAGGAAACTGGGTGCAAGTAATGCCGGTTGACATTTAGGAGATTATCTGACAGAGATTCAAAGGAATAAGTAATTTTCACTGAAAGCTAGCGTGGAAGACACATGACTGCAACAAGGGCTATATTTAATCCCCCACCTTCCTTGACTGATTTATTCTAGATACTTTAGTGCAGTGATGGCAAACCTTTTTTGGTTCGCGTCCAAAAGGAGGAGTCGTGCAGGGGGGGCGTGCGTGCCCATACCCATAATTCCATGCGGCCCTCCTTGCGCATGTGTGCGTGACCCCCCCACTCCCGGCACGTGATGGCACGCCCGTTTTTTGCTCTCCCCAAGCTTCAGAGCCTTTCTAGGAGCCTGGGGAGGCGAAAACGGCCTCCCCTCCCTCGGAGGCCATCTGGAGGCCAGAAATGATCCATTTCAAGTTGGGAAACGGGCCAACTTGAGGGGAGGCCGTTGTCGCCCTCCCCAGGCTCCTAGAAAGGCTCTGAAGGCTGGGGAGAGCAAAAAAACGGAACTTCCGGTCCAACCGGAAGTCGGCAAATGGAATGTTTCCAGTCTCCGGAAGACCTCCGGGGGAGTGGGGAAGGCCGTTTTCGCCCTTCCCATGCTCCTAGAAAGGCTCTGGAGCTTGGGGAGAGCAAAAAATGGCCCTTCCCCACCCCCTCCGGAGGCTGGAAACAGCCTGTTTCCCAACTCCCAGTGCGCCCAGAAGGCCCGAAAATCAACTGGCCGGCACGCGCATGCGCACCAGACTTGAGCTTGCGTGCCTACCGATATGGCTCCATGTGCCACTTGTGGCACGCATGCCATAGGTTCACCATCACAGTTTTAGGGTAACCTTTCCCAGGTTGAGTTGGATTATAGCTTCCAAAATGTCCAGCCAGCACTTGCAATTTTCATGGAATTCTGGGAGAACATGTTTGGAGGGCGCCGGGTTAGAGAAGGCTGCTTAGCATGTTTCCAAGCAAGTTTGCAAGACTGACTCCCCATTGTGTGAGGGAATCAGTCTGCTTCTCTTGATAGGCACCATGTTGCCACAGTATTACGAGAACTGAAATCTAGAGTATTTGAAGAGTATCAGAGTGGGAAAACCTAGAATCATCATAACTATGAGGCTTGCTCTGTCAGCTTCGGAAACCCTTCCAAATTTGATCCTGGAAATTCCTACACCAGCAATTATTCGCACATTATGTCCTAGGAAATTTCTAGAAGAGATACCGGTAGCAATTTAAGCACAAATCTGATAAGACCTTTAGTCTCTTGCCAAGGATAAAAGCTGTTGACATTCCTGTAACTTTCCTATTAATAACTAACACAAAGAACAAAAATCCCCACAAAAATATGGAGGGTAAGAAACAGAGTGATTGGGTCCTATGAGATATTCCAAACTGAAGGCAAGAAAAGCAATTTTTCTTCATTCCACCAAATTCCTCCAAAGGCAACCAGCTCCATACACTTACTTCAAAAGCAGGTCCACTAGAGGGCACACTTAACATTCCGGTGGACACTCTGGAGTTCTTAATTGGCTTTGAACTAAATGCGTTCTGGACAAGTTATATCAAGACCACCCTGGTCAATTAGGCTTTATCAAGTTAAGGAAAGATTAGAATTCAGACAAGAATTCTATCCCTCCTTTCAAAGGGTTCTTTCCCTTATTCTTACGTTCTCTCCTTATCGATAGATTGCCTATTTGGCTGATTTACAAGAGTTTCCTTTCTTTACAACATAAAGCATTTATTTAAAAAAATAGTTTGCGGAGTATCAAATCCAGACCCGTTTTGAGATAAGAAGATATGGCCTGGTTCACCCATCATGCTAAATCTGCTTTATTGAATAAACCAAAGTTGTCTGGGCTCAGCTACAGTCCTGTGAACCATGATAAATAGTTTACAAACCACTATAGCTGATTCATTCAACATCACAAACCAAACACAACACAGAATGGCTTCCTGAGGTACGGGGAAGTATGTTTCTAAATCAGCCTTCTGGGATAATGTCCAGACTTACTCACTTGTTCATCTCATCCCTTTTGTACAAGAAGATGGCCATTTCTCAAATAACTACCAATATGTTTGGGGGCAAATAATATACTGGATTTACTATTCTTAATCCAATTGTGTCTTTGGGCATAGCCACAGTTTAAATTGGCTGCAACAGAACTAATCCTCTGCTCAATGCCTTGAGAGATATGTCCACCTTCAGCACACTGCTGCCCTCTGATCAGAGGTGGGTTGCTCCCGGTTCGGACCGGTTCTTTAGAACTGGTAGTAGGAATTTCCCCCGCTTACTGAACCGGGAGCGATTGCCGGTTAGCCACGCCCCCGAACCGGCTCTAACGGTTTTTTGTTTCTGCACATGTGCAGAAGCTGTTTTTTGCTTCCACGCATACGCAAAAGCTTGGTTTTTGGCACTGCGCATGCGCGGCCGTGTGGCATGGCCACACGGCGCGCAATGCGCATGCACCCACGCATCGTGGGAAGAAGCGAACCGGCAGCGAGGTAAGTTAGAACACACCCCTGCCTCTGATGATCACCCTTCAGTTTGTAATCTGACCAGCTCTACAACTTCTGCAGCTTCTGCATAGAGACTTGATCCTTCATTCAGCGGGCAAAAGCAGATACGGGTTGGTACGCCACATTCTCAGAATATCCCTCCCTAGACAAGTTTGCCTGAGGCTCTTCTTTCCATCATTTACTAATACATAATAAAAATTATTCACCTGGGCCTTTTCTTGCCAATTTTGGGTGGTGTTGGTGTTGGATCTATTGTTAGTACTATTTGTCTATGCTTGGCATTTATTTCATGCGACTCTGGAGTGAGTCATACGTTGTGTTAACGTTATTAATACATAAGTAAATGTATACTTAGAGCGTGCGATATTCTAAAGCCAGAATATGTTTGCTTCTAGCTGTGCATGAAACAGAACACCAGATTAGCCACTGGTTTGATTTAATATGGCTGTTTAAACCACCCACCCAACTTGTTGAAATTAAAAATAGAAGTTTTTTTACCTTGCAGTCCATCTTCAGTATATGCTGGGCAATGACCTTTGCGTCATTATTCACAAACAGCTCTTTCACTCTCTTTAACATTGTGGTCTCCAGGGGCTTATTTTCTAAGGGAAGAAGTTTTGACTCAAAGTGGTTTGGCCTGAAACTAGAGACCTTCTCAATGGCAGGTGTGACAAAGATGGGACCCTCTTTGCTTATCTCCAACTGAGCTGTGTGTGGATCCACAGAACTAAGCAAAGAGTCACTGTCATCCAGGATCAAGGATGAATGTGTCCCATTGTCCTTAGTTGTCAGATGCTCTACAAAGCTGTCCGTCTGACATAAAGGTTGCTTTGTTGGCCTGCCCTCTGTGGGAAGAGCTGCATTCAGTTCACAATAGAGGACTTCCAAGCCTTGCGGTGGCCTCAGAAATGGCAGCTTACTGGGCTTCGGCGGAGGTCTCAAATGAAGTTGGCTGTCAGATCCCCTGAGGGCACCACTAAGCTGCAACTCTGAAGCAAATCTCCGGAACATCAGGGGGCTAAGATTAGGTTCACTGCCAGTTCTAAAAGCCGGAGACTTCGTACAAGGACTATTTTCAGTTTCCGTTCCTTGGGAAGGATACCTTGAACCTGAAAAGTAAAGGGTGGGAGAAAAGAAGTGTGACATTGCTATTTGAGGCATCAGGTTGAAGGTTGTTAAGATAAGAAAATAAATTGTAGAGGTGACGAATCTTTTCCTTTGGAAACCAATCTTTGATAAAAAATAAAGCGCGAGTAAGAATCTAAATAACAAGATTTTAGATTTAAATTATTTATTATTATTATTATTTAAATAACAAGATTATTATCTCTATCAACAAATGCTCAGTTTTACACATTGGCAAAAATAATCAAAACACCAAATACAAACTTAATGATCATGACCTTGATGATGCTCCTCACTCAGTAAAGGACCTCGGAGTACTCATCTCAAACGATCTAAGTGCCAGAGCCCACTGCAACTACATAGCAAAGAAGGCATTAAGAGTGGTTAACCTAATCTTGCGCAGCTTCTTCTCTGGTAACATTGTACTCTTAACCAGAGCATACAAAACATTTGCTAGACCGATCCTTGAATACAGCTCATCTGTCTGGAACCCGCACTGCATATCAGACATTAACACAATTGAGAATGTCCAGCGATACTTCACAAGAAGAGTATTACATTCCTCTGTTCACAACAGAATTCCTTATGAAACCAGACTTGAAATTTTGGGACTTCAAAATTTAGAACTCCACCGCCTTCGATCTGACCTAAGTGGAGCTCACAAAATTATCCGCCTCAATGTCCTACCCGTTAACGACTATTTCAACTTCAACCACAATAATACACGAGCTCATAATAGATACAAACTTAATGTAAACCGCTCCAGACTTGATTGCAAAAAATTCGACTTCAACAACAGAGTTGTCAACGCCTGGAACACTTTACCTGACTCAGTAGTTTCTTCCCCAAACCCCAAAAACTTCAACCTCTTATTATCTATCATTGATCTCACACCATTCCTAAGAGGTCAGTAAGGGGCGTGCATAAGCGCACAATCGTGCCTACCGTTCCTGTCCTAATGTACCCATATATTCATACCTCTTTTACTCTTATTCATGCTTGTAATAATAAATATATATTCAATCATGTTTTACTGTTTGTACTTTGCTTATAATCATATATGCTTGACAAATACAACAATAACAATAAACAAATAAACAAATACAAATACAAATACAAGATATTTATTTCAGTACAAAAGAATATAAAAACACTAAATCTTAATAATTACATCTTGACAATCTAAGAGAACCTCCTTCCAGGGAGGGTAGCAGCAAGAAGAAGAATGGAGGATGAGAATGGAATGTAACATCTGCGCAGTTCACATTTCCTGTGACTGCTCTACTTTGTTAAGAACCTCTGGGTCATAAAGTCTGACATATGAGTGTAGCTGACAATCAAAAATCACCTCGTAACAAAGGTGACCAAAGCTTGATCAGAAAGTCAAAGAAGGGGGATTCCTAAAGTCCCTTGCCAGAATACTCATAGCTATGTTATTTCTCGAGAAGTGGACCAGACCTAATCCCGTGTCTGCTATTCTGCCTGACTTCAGGATAGGATAGGATTCTTTAACAAGGTAATTTCACTGAAGTGAACAGAATTCACATCACAACTGAAGGTTGTGATATCAGTAGGCTGCACTTTGCAGATGTACGGAAAAAAGGGGGGGGAGGGTTGAGAGCAACTCTAGGGAGAGGAATCCAAATACAGGTAGTCCTCAACTTACAACAGTTCATTTAGTGACAGTTCAAAGTTACAATGGCGCTGGAAAAAAGTGACTTATGAGCGTTTTTCAACACTTACGACCGTTGCGGTATCCCCACGGTCACATGATCAAAATTCAGATGCTTGGCAACCGGTCCATATTTATGATGGTTGCAGTGTCCTGGGGTCGTGTGATCAGTTTTGGGTGACCTTCCGAGAAGCAAAATCAATGGGGAAGCCAGATTCACTTAACAACCGTGTTACTGACTTAACAACTGCTAAGTGATTCACTTAACAACAGTGGCCAGAAAGGTTGTAAAATGGGGCAAAACTCACTTCACAAATGTCTCACTTAGCAACAGAAATTTGGGGCTCTTTGGTGGTCGTAAGTCGAGGACTACCTATATAAAGACATAGCGAGTTTAATGAAAGGGGGGATGATATGAAAATCCTGACATTTACTCATAACATGGATTTTTAATAACTTGGACACATTGGAGAAAAAGGTGCGGACTGGGACTTTGAGCTTTGCTTGGGCCAATTATTGGGAGGAGAAGAGAACGGGATTCTCTTTAAGTTTTGGGATATGAGCTACATACCTTCTTGCCTGGGAGTGCCACATCTTTAATATGTTCCCCTACAGATATTTTCATATGTGAACATAGTGAGCATGCCAGCCCCATGAGCTTTCTTATTTCCCCTCTACCCTGGGCCTGTCATTATTTCCTAGTGGAAAATGTTTCAGATCACTGGAATTTGAATGCCACATACGTAAGATGCATAGCTGAGGGACACTTGAGTGACAAATTCCATCCAGCTACATACTCTCCCCGTTGACATCCCAGCTATACAAAGCAGCTGCAGTGGGAAATCGCTGTGCGGTAAAGGAGATAATACCGGCTGTACAGTCAGCAGTGGAAAATCTCCAGGCCTTAGAAAAGGAGCTGACTCTGATGGGCCAAAGAAGAAACGAGGACTTCGTGACTCACTAAGATGAAAAGAATATTTTTCTAGAAAAGGGAAGCTGAGCATATGAGGATTTATGAATGGAATGAACTCCAGAGACTAGCCCCTGTGTCATTCAGAAAGCCAATGGCCTCTAGAATATAGGACAAAACTTATAGAGTTATTGAAGTTCAGGATTTGCAAACTGGTCCACAAGCAAAGGTTCTGCTGACATAAAAGAGACTTGGCTAAATTGCAATGTCAGCATGCAAAGTGGGAGAGACCCTCAAAGCTTCGGCATCCTCTTAAAGTAATACGAGGCAAATTCAGCCACTTCTCCTGTTCTCCTCTGTTACATTCTCAAACTGAAGCACATAGGCTTCAGTCAGGTCCTCCATTCTGGAGGGAAAATACTGACTGCTGATTGGCTAGACCAGGGGTCTGCAACCTTAAACACTCAAAGAGCCATTTGGACCCATTTCCCACAGAAAAGAAAACATCGGGAGCCACAAAACCTGGGTGAGTGTGGCCAACTCAACACCACTCACTTCCACCAGTCACATGACCCCCAAGCCACACCTACCCAGCCGGTCATTAGGGGAAAGAACCGGTTGTTAAAAAACACCGGGAACCACAAAACCCTTTTGACATCTCTCTCTCTCTGTCCCTCCCTCCCTCTCTCTCTCCCCCCCTCTCTCTGTCCCTCCCTCCCCCTCTCTCTCCCCCCTCTCTCTGTCTCTGCCATGGCTTTTTCATCCCCCACCGTTGCCCTTACCTTCTCAGGCCAGCAGATGAGTGACTAGGAGGGGAGGGTGAAGGCGGGGCCAGCCAGTGGTGGGATCACCCGACAGGGAGCCACAGCAGAGGGCCCAAAGAGCCACATGCGGCTCCGGAGCCACAGGTTGCTGACACCTGGGCTAGACTGTCTGGCAGCTCCCTATAAAAGGGCTGTCTGTCAGACAGAGCCTTTGCTGGATTGTAAATAGTTGCCAAATAAAGAGCTGTTGTTTTGAAGCCACCTCTGTCTGCCTCTTCCTATCTAACATCCTCTGTTCCTTAAAACTGTTTGGAGGAATGAATAAGGAAATGGGGGAATATTCAAACAAGGGAAGAGATGCACCACAGATATACATCCAACAGTACCTGTACTAGTAATAATGTTCAGGGGGAATATATCTTATTTTAACACGACAGGGTTATACTTAGATGGTAACTATTTTGTATTATGCTAAAATTATACACTAGACTTCGCAAATTAAAAAAAAAATCTGTCTGATTTCTCACTCACTCTACATAATTTATTCTATAATTAGTTTTGTTTTGCATTCCTTATTTTGCTTTTGGAAGCTTGGAAATTATCAACAGGCAGTTTAGAGAATAGTTCAATCCCTCAGCTACCTCAGAGACTGGAAGAGGAATTGCTCAAAAAACATTTTGAAGTGCAAAATGCTTTCTTGAGGAAAAAAAAGAAACCATAAAATAAAGAGGAAATGGGAATTGGGAATGAAGTTATCACTTAATTTAAGTACTGAGGCCCACAATTCCTCTTGTTTTGTCAATTTATCATATTTTGGCCCCAAGGGTACTCCTCATGGAGATTCTCTGGACACGTTGGGATACATCTGTGAGACAGATGTTTTCTGCTACAACAAGCTGACATAATTATCATACTCTGGAGGAAGAGGAGAAGATTGAGTAAAAGACCCAGTTGCCAGATTTTATTATTACCTCTTTATGTTTTGGTTTTCTTTTTTTAAAGAAACCAAAAGCGTAAAGCCAGAGATATGTGTTTGTTATAGTTCAATATAGTTGGAGGACAAAATAAAGAGACAGTCCCTAGAGTTCTTGCTATTCTTTTGTTGATTTTTGTTGAATCCTGGCATGTTAATACTGGGATTTTGTTGCCTATGTGTAGGTGAATCCATATAGCTCTTTACGTTTATTTTTTATCCTTAAAGCAATACATGTAGTAGTACTGCAATATCTGGAACAACAGCAAGATCCTCATCCTTACCATTTATTTAAAGTGAAGAGTCCTTCAAGCTGAGTTTAACTTTTGGTGTTTCTTGCCAGTTAATACTGCCTGCTTCCACAATGTTTTTTTTTCAAATTCTCAATCTATCCTTCAACTCTGAAAAATCCCAGATAGAAGTCCCTGCAGATTTTATTCTGCGAGTCGTTGCCAATGACAGAATGGGGTGGTGGTGCTCATCTCCATTTTGAGGCCATGAGCCAGGGCTATCCGAAGAGGTTTCCATGGTCATGTGGCCTGCATGACATCGTGGAACACGGTTTCCTTCCTGTCAAAGTGGTACCTGTTTATCTACTTGCATTTGCATGCTTTTGAACTGCTAGGTGGGCAGGAGCAAAGCTGAAGACGAGTGCTCACCTTGTCCTGCAATGTTTGGGTCTCGAATTCGGGCTGTCGGCTTTCCAACCGACAAGCCCAGTGTCTTAACCGCTGAGCCATCATGCAGCCCCTGAGTACTAACCAGAGCAAATTCTGCTTAGCTTCCCAAAGCAACTAAGGTTGGCTAGTTTCTGTTACCTGCTGGAGCATTGTTTATTCCACCCTTTGTAGAATGCCTCTTTAACTCACTAGTTTTGGTGATAGATAGAAAATTTGCTTCAAATGTTATTTGGCAAATAAGCTCCTATATAGTGCGACCCTAAAGATTTTTACCTAAAGGTACATTGGATGAGATTGCAGTCTTTAGTTTATCTAAATTGCACCGTTCCCGAGACCAAAATAAGACACAGATAGGTAAGGACTCAAAGAGGCCATACTGTATTTATCACTAAATTAAGAATAGGAAGGTAATCTGGTTAAGATTGAGCTTCTGTTAGGATAAGGAATGGATGAAGAAATCCGTATAGATACTTTATAGACAGAAGATATATTAACAGCAACCTATTGCCCCCCCTTTTTAGTGTAAGCCAAACATACCTATTGGCAGATAGCTTTCCGATTGATGAGTCTTTAAAGGGAATCGCTTCTCCGGCATGTGATCCAAACATGCAGGCTGACTACCACTTTTTTCTTTGTTTCTGAAAGAAGGAAGCAATTGGCACAATGTAGTTCAACTTTTTGGGGAATCTGTCTTCATCCCTCCGCATTTGATCTATTTCCTCTAATGCTCCACTAAGCTTTACTGGGTTCAAGGGAAATGCAAAGTTTCAAAGAGAGAGAAATATTGCTTTTCAGAGGCCTGCAGCAAACCTGCCCTTCAAAACATGTCCAGATTGTCCAGGTGAGAACATGGCATGTGCAGGAAGTAGATGCTCCTCTGGGAGCAAGTAAAAAGAATTCTGACAGCTTCAAAATTTAGAAAAGTTAACAGCATTCTGGAAATCCCTGATCTAAAGTAAATGTTGGGTCTTTCAAATGTTGGACTTTGTCTTAGATCACTGTTTCTCAACCTTGGGGACTTTAAAAAGTGTGGACTTCAACTTCTAGAATCTTGGGAATTGAAGTCCACACTTCTTGAAGTTTCCAAAATTAAGAAACACTGGTCTAAATGGACAAAGACAGATAAGTCTGTCTTTAATATTTTATTTTTGTTTAACTTCTGTGCACCAGAACCAAAACAGCGTAAAGCTTTTAAAAAACGAAGCCCTCCCTAAAGCTTTTGTTATAAGTAGTCTTGCCTGCATTTATCAAATGTCACACAACATACAATAAACTAATCAACCCTCTCTGAGCCCAACTTGCTTGTGAACCCATGCTATTGGTTTGTTTATGGTTCACTGTGTCTCAGAAGATTGGATTAATGGAGTAAAGCATGGTTAAATTAGCTAGGAATCAACAACTGGTATGAATGAACCCTACTGTGGTATCATTCTCAAACTGCAGAGGTTGGGTTAGAATATCGAAATTGGGGTAGTAAGAACAGATCACCTCTTCCCACAGTAACCTTACACTCAACCTAGCCCAGTGATGGCGAACCTTTTTTGGCTTGGGTGCCAAAAGGGTGCGCACGCACGTAATACCGTGCGTGCATGTGCCCACACCCATAATGCAATGCCCTGCACATGCGCACAACCCCCTCACACTGCCCTCCCCCCGCGCATGCGCACAGGCCTCACTGAGGCCTCCGGACATCCAGTAGGCCCGTTGGGCTGTTTTTTGCTCTCCCCAGGGTTCAGGAAAGCCTCCTGAAGCCTGGGGACGGCAAAAAAATGACCCAACGGGCCAATTGGAAGTTCGGAAATGAAATGCAGTGGAGCTGCCCTACTACTTACCTTCAGATAGTTGTAACCAGGCCTCGCACACCTCAGCCCATTTCTTCTGCAGCCGGGAAGGCTTTCCTGAAGGCCTCTCTAGCTGATAACAGAGCTCCGGATCGATCTGGAGCTCTGTTATCGGATGCAGAGGCCTTCAGGAAACCCTTCCCGGCTGCAGAAGAAATGGGCCGTGATGTGCGAGGCCTGGCTGCAACTGTCCAAAGCCAAAGAAGTTTCTGAAGACTTCTGACAGCGAAAAGGAGGCTGGGGGTGAGCACATAAGTGAACTTCTGGTTGGCCCATTTTTGCTGTGGGGAGAGTGAAAATGGCCAAAAAGAAGGCCAAAAATCAGCTGGCCAGTGCGCGCATGCATGCTGGAGCTGACATAGGGCAACACCTCAGGTGCCCTCAGATATGGCTCCGCATGCCACCTGTGGCATGCATGCCATAGGTTCACCATCACTGACCTAGTCTATATGCCATTACACTCAACCTAGCCTACTACACTTGAGAAAATGAGAAAGGAACCACACAGATTTCCTTGAGCTCCAGAGGGAGCAAAGGATTTAAATTCACATACACACACACACACAAACACAAACACACACACACACACATACCAATGAAGGTATTGCCAATTGGTCGATCTGCTTGCCTGGTTATTTAAGGCAACATAACCAAATAACAAAAAAAATCAGGAAATCTGTGCACTGGATTTCTGGACATGCTTAAAATTATTTTAAATGGCTATAGAAGTGAGACATTGGCTTGCAAACACAGAGGTGGATTAGGAAGTGCTGGCCCTTTGGCATAATACAAATCCCCTTTCTTGACAAGGTACTAATTAACTCTCTCTCTCTCTCTCTCTCTCTCTCTCTCTCTCTCTCTCTCTCTCTCTCTCTCTCTCTCTCTCTCTCTCTCTCTCTCTCTCTCTCTCTCTCTCTCTCTCTCTCTCTCTCTCTCTCTATATATATATATATATATATATATATACATACACCGTGTTTCCCCGAAAATAAGACCCTGTCTTATATTTTTTTTGAACCCTGAAATAAGCGCTTGGCTTATTGCCATGCACTCAAAAGCCCAATTGGGCCTATTATCAGGGGATGCCTTATTTGGGGGGAAACAGGGTATATGTATGTATGTATGTATGTATGTATGTATGTATGTATGTGTACATATATGTACAGTATATGTATATGTACACACACACACACACACACACACACACACACACACACACTTACAAAGAACTGATAAAGAAATAAAGGGAGACTAGTATAGATCTATTTCAAGCTATTTAGCTCTCATCAGCTAGGCATACCCTTCTAGGATTCGAACTTGGGCTGCTTGCCTTGTTTAGGCAGTGCTTTTACCCTCTAAGCCACAATTTCTCCTCCCTTATCAGGTGAGCGAGGGGAAAGATCAAATGTTTTTCTGTTGAGTCACCTGGTATACCCAAATATGGGAGGGAGTATACTGCTCCCTATATATATTGTAATGGAGAGAAGCAAAAAGAGTCCCTAGCCTTTTTCTGCCATTTGAGCGAATACAACCTTGAGATGTATTTGAAAGCAACATTTATTTATTTATTACTCATGCTTCTATGCCGCCCAACTCCGAATGGACTCTGGACGGCTTACAGAGAGCATGCAACAATTTATATATATATAAAAGAAGTAAAAACATGGCAGGGAGCAAAGGGTTAAAGGGCTTTCCCCAACCACTGGCCCTCCAGAGCTCTCTTCCAGCTTTCAAAAAGATGATGCCCTTTGGTTCAGTTGCAGATCTTCTGCAACATGTTTGAACGATTGAATGAAAAAGGAGTGATTTTGCAAACCAATCCATAAATCTACCCCAGCTGTTCAACAAATGTACCCCCACATGCAACAACCCCCTCTGGTGAAACCAAGTGGCAGTACCTTAAAAGATTTCCTTTGGCTAAAGTGGACTCTCTGGCCTGTCGATTGCACATATTAAGGCTCAGTCTTTGTGGGGTTTCTACTTGCCCCTCTGGAATGCTATCTTCTCTTGGCAGGCCTGGAGAAATCCCGTATTTCTCCTCCAGGCATCTGAGAGGAACCGTTCTGTTTATGGGTTGAAATATAATTGCTCCGCTCTGCTTTGATATGGGCTTGCGATTTCCTACGTAACATCGCACCAGGCCAGGGATGGTGTCAAAGCCTTCGTCTTCAAAGTGAAACTGCACCCGGCAGTGAGCTTCGCTGAGCCGCAAGATAGTTTTATTGATCTTGAAATGCTGAGAGATGTTTTTCCACTGACAGGTGAGGACAAAATTGCCAGGACTGGAAAGAGAATCTCTAATCAAAAAGTCACCGTCTCTCTGAACGAGGCTCTCAGACACCTTTAAAAGAAAAAAAAGAACATGCCTGTTTGAAACAAGAGGAAATTATCCATTGCTGGACCCCCCCCCCCAGTCAGTGTTTTTCCCCCCGGTATATTTTAGTAAAGATACGCATACAACGATCTTCATGGCACAGTGTGGAAGAGCTAGATTATGTGTGGGACCAGCTATCTCCAATTCTGCCCATCCCATGAGATCCAACAGGATGGCCGTGCACTGGGTTTCCTCTGTGAAACAGCATCAACTAAGAGGACCCGGCACTGTCACTTCCCTGTTGCAATGCCTACCCTTTAGAATGATGCTGACCCTGCTGGCTTTCTATAACTCTTTACAAAATTGGGGATTCTTTTTCCTTCCCAGGCCTGTATGCCAAATAGTTTGGATTGTCTGAATAGGTTGGGTTTGGCCTCAGTTTGTACTGTTTCATGCTATGCTTTTTCGGTCCGTATACTTATTGTTTTATATAGGCAGACATGGAAGTTTGATGGTATTAGAGGTATCATCGCAGATTGTAAGCTGTTCTGAGTAAAACTGCCTTTTGCAATTGACTGATGGTGAATTTGTCAATGCCAATCATTATTATTATCCAGTCCCTCAGCTTTTCTGTATGAAGGTTTCTCCCAGACTTTTAACTTATACTGTATATTCTTTCTTTTCTGGCTTTATTTTCATTTCTTCTGCCTCATGCAGACATTTATTAGCTATTGTGTTTGAAGCTTACAAAAAGATTAAGCCTATTTCTCACAAGACAAATTCAGATTGCTTTATAAATATAAGACATTCCAAACTCCCCTATCTGAGGAGAATCATTATAATTCTGATTCTGTTACTTCTGAAATCAAGACCAAGGTTACTTGGCTAGAATGCAAGAATGTTTTACAGAAACGAACCCCCATCAGCAGGAATCCCTACCCTACCTACCCTACCCTACCCTATAGAGCAAGCAAACTGGACTAATTACGGTAAATTCCATTTCTTGAAGAAAAGACATGCTCTCTTTCACAGCAATCAGTTCAGTAATACTTGGTAATATGCTACCCCCATCACTCTGGAGTGCCCAGAGAGCATTCCATGAGGTTTAACAATCACCTAGATCATTTTGTTTTCAACTGAGATGGAAGATTTCCTGTTGTGTTTTCAATCTCACTCAACTACCGGTATGTACGGCAGCTATTACCAGGGAGACTCTATACCGCAATAAAATTGTTAATCTCTGAGGCTGCATAAGCACTCTTAACCTTCTGACTGCTACAAAATCAGCATTAATATTCTTCTGGAATTATTCAGGGAATGCAAATTAATTGGGAAAAGAAAACAGAGTGATCAGAACACAATGAGGTTTAAACATGCCAGTGCTAATAAAATGTAAAGCTTTGATAATGTTAAGCAACCTGATGCCATCTACCGTGTTTCCCCGAAAATAAGACCGGGTCTTATATTAATTTTTACTCCAAAAGACGTATTAGGGCTTATTTTCTGGTTAGGTCTAATTTTCGGGGAAATATGGTACTAAATGTGTCCGTCCGGCTGATGATCTTAACTGGAGCTTATTTTTGGGATAGGGCTTATATTAAGAGCATCCTGAAAAATCATGCTAGGGCTTATTTTCCAGTTGGGTCTTATTTTCGGGGAAACATGGTAGAAACATGGGTGTTCTCCTAGACCCACAGCTAAAATTGGAGCAACATCTTTCAGCTGTGGCTAGGGGGACCTTTGCACAAATCCGTCTTGTGCACCAATTGCGATCCTACTTGGAGAGGGAGGCTTTGCTCACAGTCACTCATGCCCTTGTCACCTCATGGCTAGACTACTGTAACACGCTCTACATGGGGCTACCCTCAAAGAGCATCCGGAGACTGCAATTGGTACAGAATGCAGCTGCGCGAGCTGTGGTGGGTGTGCCGAGATACACCCACGTAACACTTATTCTCCGCCAGCTGCATTGGTTGCCTATTAGTCTCCGGTCGCAATTTAAGGTGTTGGTTTTAACCTTTAAAACCCTACATGGCTCAGGACCAGGCTACCTTCGGGACCGCATCCTACCACACACCTCCCTATGACCAGTTAGGTCCCACAGAGTAGGCTCCTCCAGGTCCCATCGGCCAAACAATGTCGGTTGGTGGGGCCACGGGGGAAAGCCTTCTCTGTGGGAGCCCCATCCCTCTGGAACCAACTCCCACCAGAGATCCGGACTATCCCCACTCTACTGGCCTTCGGTAAAGCCGTAAAAACATGGCTCTTCCGGCAGGCGGGGTGAAAAAGAAGATCAGATTCCCCCATGAATGAGTGGTTTTTTAAAATAATGTATTGTTTTAAATTATGTTTTTATGTTATTGTTCTTATCTATGCTGTACGCCGCCCTGAGTCCTACGGGATTGGGCGACTTATAAGAACGTTTATTAAATTTATTAAATATTAAATACCGTATTTTTCGGAGTATAAGACGCACCGGAATATAAGAAACACCTAGATTTTAGAGGAGGGAAACAAGGAAAAAAGTATTCTGAACCAAATGGTGTAGTAATATATTATTTAATAAAATACCAGTGTAGCAGAATACTTTTTACAACCATGTATACTTTTCACAACCATGTACACTTTTTACAAACTTCAAATTTGACAGCTTTAAGACTAGCGGACTTCAACTTCCAGAATTCCTCCTCCAGTCATGCTAGCTCAGGAATGGGAGTTGAAGTCCACAAGTCTTAAACTTGCCAAGTTTGAAGGCCCTTGCACCCCTAACCCCTAATCCAGGGGTCTTCAAACTTGACAGCTTTAAGACTAGTGGACTTCAACTCCCAGAATTCCTCCTCCAGTCATGCTAGATGGGGTAATTAGAAGGCAAAAACACTCCAGCTTTTGCAAAAAAACCGCCTGTTTTTCGCTCTTTTTTTTTTTTTGCAAAAACAGGGCATGCAGAGGGTTTGGGAAGCCTGCAGAGCACTCCTAGGGGGTGGGGGAAGGCAAAAACGCCCCAATTTTTGCAAAAAAGCACCCGTTTTTTGCTCAATTTTTTTGCAAAAACGAGGCATACAGAGGGTTTGGGAAGCATGCAGAGCACTCCTAGGGGGTGGGGGGAGGCAAAAACGCCCCCATTTTGGCAAAAAATGGCCTGTTTTTCACAAAAATGGGATGCGGGGGCGGGGCTTCGGGAGGCCAAAAAATGGCTGTATTCGGTGTATAAGACGCACCGACATTTCTACCCTCTTTGGGGGGCAAAAAGGTGCGTCTTATACTCCGAAAAATATGGTGCTTGGAAGTATAATTCCTGTAATACTGGCCATGGCTGTAGTCCATATCATTTTGAGGACAACAGATTATTGATAACTGAAGTAGTTTTACAGTACTCACAGTGACAATTTGATAGGTCACCCAATCCCATCATGATGTCCATTAGGATCAAACCATGGGTGAAATTCAATTTTTTCCCCTACCGGTTCCGTGGGCGTGGCTTGGTGGGCGTGGCAGGGGAAGGATACTGCACAACCTCCATTCCCACCCCACTCCAGGGTAATGATACTGCAAAATCCCCATTCCCTCCCCACTCCTGGGGGAAAGGATATTGCAAAATCTCCATTCCCACTCCACTCTGGGGCCAGCCAGAAGTGGTATTTGCCGGTTCTCCGAACTACTCAAAATTTCCGCTACCGGTTCTCCAGAACCTGTCAGAACCTGCTGAATTTCACCCCTGGATCAAACTATCCTTGGGTTTAATGGCACAAATACAATTACCATACATATTTTTCAAAACTACAAATTGTAGCTAAAGAAGGATGAAGGCAGTTGCTAGACCAGGGGTCGGGAACCTTTTTGACTAAGAGAGCCATGAAAGCAAAAAATTTGGAAATTTATTTCAGTGAGAGCCATATACCGTATATTCCGGCGTGTAAGACGACTGGGCATATAAGACGACCCCCAACTTTTCCAATGAAAATATAGAGTTTGGGATATACTCTTCGTATAAGACTACCCCTCCTACCATCTTTCTTTTTCTTTCTGTCTTTCTTCCTTCCTAAAATCTTTCTTTCTTTCTTTCTTTCCCTCTCACTTTTTTCTCTTCCTCCCACCCTTCCTCTTCTTCTTCCTCTTCCTTCCTTCCTTCCTTCCATCTCTGGTCTTCCTTCCTTCCTTCCTTCCTTCCTTCCTTCCTTTCATCTCTGGTCTTCCTTCCTTCCATCTCTGGTCTTCCTTCCTTCCTTCCTTCCTTCCTTCCTTCCATCTCTGGTCTTCCTTCCTTCCTTCCTTCCTTCCTTCCTTCCTTCCTTCCTTCCTTCCTTCCTTCCATCTCTGGTCTTCCTTCCTTCCTTCCTTCCTTCCTTCCTTCCTTCCTTCCTTCCTTCCTTCCTTCCTTTCATCTCTGGTCTTCCTTCCTTCCTTCCTTCCTTCCATCTCTGGTCTTCCTTCCTTCCTTCCTTCCTTCCTTCCTTCCTTCCTTCCTTCCTTCCTTCCTTCCTTCCTTCCTTCCTTCCTTTCATCTCTGGTCTTCCTTCCTTCCCTTTTCTCTTCTTCCCTCTTTCCTAGCCCTCAGCACCACAAGATCCTTTTTCCCAAATGAAGAAAAGAGTGCTGGTGGCGGCTGCGGTCGTGCCGAGGGAGCGCGCGGCTGAGAGGCATCTCGCGCGGGGAGGAAACTTTGTCTGGCTTGGCTTCGAGAGCGAGCAAGCAAGCGAGAGCAGCGCAGCCACAGCGGGAAGGGAAGCAAGCAGCCTGCTCTGCCACTCAAGCCAGCGGCCGCCGGAAGCAACAAGGGCGTTAGGAAAAGAGAAGGAAAAGATAGAACTGAAGGAAAGAGTGCTAGCGGCGGTGGCGGCGCTCCTCCTTCTCTTTTCCTAACGCCCTTGTTGCTTCCGGCAGCCGCTGGTTTGAGTGGCAGAGCAGGCTGCTTGCTTCCCTTCCCGCTGTGGCTGCGCTGCTCTCGCTTGCTTGCTCGCTCTCGAAGCCAAGCCAGACAAAGTTTCCTCCCCGCGCGAGATACCTCTCAGCCGCGCGCTCCCTCGACAGCCAGCTCCTGCCCGCGTCTCCCGCCTGCCTCTTGCCTTATGCCGCCAGCTGATGGTGGCTGCTGCAGCCTTCCCAGCAGGCGACTAGAGCAGGGCAGCATCGGAGCTCCAAGGCTCCTTCGGCCGCTTGGCTTATTTATTCAAACTATCCCACCATTAGGCACCACAGAAAAAGGGGGAGGTTGATACGGCCTGACAATTAACAGAGCGGCGGGACGACGCGCGAAGGGAAGCAAGAAAGCCAACTCTACACTCTCACACAAAGCCCCTCACCTGCCGCACGTGCTCGGCCCCGGCCCCGCCCTCTCACCGCTTCACTCCCGCTAACCGTTTCCTTGGTTTCCCAACCGTCTTTCCACACAAACTTCCCTCACGTGGCCCCATCAGCGGCCTCTCTTATTGGCCCACCGCTCAAGCAGCGGTAGTTGTCAATGTCGCCCCTCTTTCCACGTTGCTAACGTTCTCTCTGTCTGGGCGTTTAGTTACAGGGTTTTCGGGCAATGCGGAGTATCGAAGAACCGGGAGGATTTCACCCCTGCTGCGAGCCATATGCAATCATCAAAAGAGCCACATCTGGCTCGCGAGCCATAGGTTCCCGACCCCTGTGGTAGACAATATTAGAATGCAGTATCGCTGGCTAACTCTGCCCACAGTCTGAAATTTGATCCTGATGGGCTCAAGGTTGACTCAGCCTTCCATCCTTCCAAGGTTGGTAAAATGAGGACCCAGATTATTGGACGCAATATGCTGACTCTGTAAACCTCTTAGAAGGGCTGTAAAGCACTATGGGGTGGTATATAAGCCTATAGGTTTTGCTAACCAAAACTCTCCCTCTGACACTTGTATTTGTATTGAGGACAAGTTCAGTGAATCCAATTTCTAAGGCATATTACAGAAGACATCTGAGAGGGTGAGAGCATTAAATGCATTGTCCTGTGGTTACAGTACTACTTTATATTCTTTATATATCACATTTTTTAAAAAACTGCACATTTCCCTCTGGGTGGTGTACACATAAAATATTGAAAACATAAACACCATGTATAAAATTTAAGAAGAATGATATTAAAAAAATTAATTAGAAGACCACTTACAGCTTTAAATGATCTTTAGACCACCTGCAAGGACTCATTTGAAATGTTAAAACATAAAATTAATATAGATTTTGCCCTGACTGCCACCAATGGACAATCTTTTATTTTGGAAACTCCAAAATATTGGATTGGATCTAGCTGAGTCAGAGCAGATTCATTAAATCAATGGAATTTAAATTGCTACATAAAGATAATTAAATAGGATTCTAGACTATTGTGAACAATATTCTTTCATTGGTTTCTTCACAGTTCTTTCAGTGGCTTCTTTACCTGTATCTAACACACTTACTTACAGCATGAAATACTATTTTAATTGTCTTTCCTTTTTTTAATCAGACAACCTTTAATTATCAGACTTTGCAAGATTGATTCCCAAAGGAGTAGTTATAACTAAAAAGATTTGCATTTTGATTACTAGCTCATGCTGAGTTGCCCAGGATTAAAATAGTAACAGCTCCTTTCACTCGGGTACCAAAGTGCATATAGGTGTCGTGATAAAAACCAGGTTGAGAACAAAAATGTAGTTTATTGCTTTTAACTATCTTACAAAATCCCTAAAACATAGGCATTTTGCGAATGCCAGTACTATTATTTTCAGCCTGAATTAAGCTATTTCTCTAACCAGTTGTGTGCATAACGTACTATTGGAAAAGCAAACAGCAAACAGAATAAATTATGCATGTTAAATATACTTGGGCTATTTTGAAATAACGGAGTATTAATGTCAAATAACTCTGGAAGTCTTTTCTCTAGAAAAAGTTTAGCAGAGAACAACAGAAAAAGGATCCCCAAAATGATTCATGACAAATGCATGAGAGCTAGAAACATGCTTGTTTGTTTTAAAGAAAGTGATTTTTCAGAATAAATTAGCAAAAAATATGCAAATCCAGACAACAAATTCTGTGGTTATGTGGCAGTTTCATCAAAACAAAAAACAAAAAAAACACCCAAATTGAAAAATGACAAAATCAACAGCAAAACACATGGTGAGTATCAGAGGTGGATAACCAACTCAAGTGGTAACTACCAATAGACATATTTCCAACAATTCTCCATCAAGGAACAGATCACTACACCCTACCCCTTATGAAAGCACAAAAGAGTCAGGGCCATGCAGACCTCAGGGAGTACAATGTCTAAAGGACAGGCACAGCTAACAAGAAGGTGCATCTTCTCAATCCCACAAGATACAATGGTTTACAGCTTGGAGCACACCAATTGGTCCAGATCTTACTGGTCAGGCAGAAACAACTGGAGAAAGACAGTCCTCCACCTAACCATATCCTAAGACTTGGAATAATCCAGTATGTTTCATTTTCCCACCAACTGTTCCTTTGTTCCACCTGCAGAAATCTTAAAGAGTGATTCCTGTAGCTTGTCTGATGAAAACATGAACTGTTGTAACTACATGAAGTATTGGCAGGATTTGATTCTACAGATAAGCAGGGAGAACACAAAAGACTCTCCAGGATTCCCTAAAAATGAGACCAAAAGGAACACACCTGCCGTGGAATCCGCCCATGGTACCATGCATGGCTCCGCAAATCATCACTGCTCATCTGCAACTCTTCTTCCAGCTCCTTCTTCAGTTTTTCCGGGGAAATATCCATCACTTGCTTCTCCTTTAAAAACTGCAAAAGAGAACAAGAAGGAAAGCTTGATTATGTCGAATCAGGCCTTAAACAAGCAAAACAAAAGAAAAACCTATCTAGCCAGAAACTTTCATTTTGCCTCACATGTCAAGAGGTCTGCAATTGCCAGCCTTTTGCCAGCCATTGATCTTTAAGGAGCATTTGCTAAAACTACTGCTGGGTGAGCAACTTAGGTAATGATTACTTGCAAAGGGGTGGATCACTCATGTCCCACCTGGATGTTTTGGGATAAGCAGGAGTGTTCTGTTGGTCATTTATGTCCCTTCCTGCACGGAATGCAGAAAGAAAATAAAAGAGGAAATGCACCTAGGCGCAAGAGCTGGGCTGAAGCAGAAGGTTCAAGTTTAAACCTGTTGATCAGGGATGGTACCTTTACACCAAGCTCGCCCAACATACACATTTTGGTTATGGAATTAATTCATTTTCTAACTTTGCAGAAACCATCCTAAAGCAGGGTTTCCAGGTTAGACTCAGCTTTCCTAAACACCTCAAGGTATTTGATCTGATCTAAATGTAGTTTATCTGATCTAAATGTAGTTCATAAAATCATATACCAAAATGTCCTTCCTGTTAATGACTACTTCAGCTTCAACCGCAACAATACACGAGCACGTAATAGATTCAAACTTAATGTAAAGCGCTCCAAACTCGACTGCAGAAAATACGACTTCAGCAACAGAGTGATCAATGCCTGGAATGCACTACCTGACTCTGTGGTTTCTTCCCCAAACCCCAAAAACTTTAACCTTAGACTGTCTACAGTCGACCTCTCCTCGTTTCTAAGAGGTCTGTAAGGGGCGTGCATAAGCGCACCACTGTGCCTACCGTCCCTGTCCTACTGTCCTATTGTCCTCTTTTATCGTTACTTTTTACTTATGTTTATACAAATTACTACTATCCTATACATGTTTGACAAATAAATAAATAAATAAATAAAATAAAATAAAAGTATATAACCAAGTGTCACATATTATGCAAATGCACCTGAAAGGTCTTAAGTGACCTGGTTAAGTTTGTGTGAATGTAACAGCAAAGACTGGTTTAAAGAGGGGTGAAGTGGGAGGCATCATTTATGCTTTGTTATGAGTTGTGATCAATGCATTTGAAACTCTATGATCAAGTATTGTAGGTCCTGAACACCAGCTTCTGGGCCAATAATAAAAGAATTGTACCTATGGTATAGCAATCGCTCACAAGTGATTTACTGTAATTTCACTACTTCCCTATTTCTAATACATTAGTACGGTAACTATGTTACATAATCCTATTTTGCTTCCATATACCTATACGAAGGGCCTGTTACTGACATATTCTCAGAAGCTTTGATTTTATGTGCAGAAAGATTCCTATTCTTATAGCTTTTTTAAAAAAGAATAAGCTGCAGTGTATTGCAGACAGACTTAATAGCAGCATGACTGACCTAATCTCCCAACTCCAAATAAAATTATTTTTGATGAAGCAGCAACACAGTGCAGTGTGAAGCTCCTGGTTGCAGTAGGAACAACTCCATCATTGCTAATCCAGCTTCCTTTGCTAGTCCGTTGTGGATTTCTTAAAAGCTGTAGAAACATAACATCAATAATCCAATAATAACTAAGTTCCTCCATATCCTCTTTCAGTCCTCTTTTGCCTCGGAGATAAAAAAAAAAATAGTGTGTGAGGGAATGAAGTGCTACGGTGGAGGACATCGACAGTTGGCCATAAGAGAAGGTGTAAATTAGACCTAGCTTTCTTCTTTCAACAACACAATTGACCAGGAGGGGGCAGTTTAAACTTCAAATAATCCTGAAGCGGTTTGGTATTAAAGCAAAACGACAAGGACTTCATAATTGCACAGATGCTTATCCCACCCTTGATACAGTCGTGAGATCTCTGATAATTAGGAGATGCAAAGTTAAATCTAACCAAGACTGCAATCCATATTCTCCTGATGCTTTAAAGTTTCATGAAC
Source organism: Diadophis punctatus similis (assembly GCA_023053685.1). Lineage (NCBI taxonomy): Eukaryota > Metazoa > Chordata > Lepidosauria > Squamata > Dipsadidae > Diadophis > Diadophis punctatus. The sequence continues at coordinate 76,056,493 of JALIGW010000003.1, read as the reverse complement.
ATCGCCATAGTGGTATGGGAATTGTAGTCCAAAGCATCTGGAGTACTCCAAGCTTCTGTATTAGACCATCTATGAATTAAGTTAATCTTGCTTTAATTTAACCACCCTGCTTTAATTTACTTCTGTTTTCTTAGATAACTCACAGGGACTGCAGTGGCATTTTAATTAAACCCGCGACTCTACTTGCAGATCTTGCCTCAAATCAGCTATCAGTGTAAATGTAAATAATTTTACTCCTTTCAGGACACATCTGCTTTCTTTTCTATTTACGTTATTTACATGTTGCAACTTTACCTGAGAACACTGAAAGAGCAACATATCTCTTATGAAATTCCCAAATCATTATAAATGGTTGAACCATGAAATTTTTTTTTTCAAAATAAAATAATATCTGAAGCCACTGCTGCACATGTTCTTGAAATAGAATTCTGCATTTTTAGGAAGTCAGTATACATTTGAAAGGGAAACAGGCTGTCCACCTCTGAGTTAAAGAATGTCTTGCCAGGAGTAGATTAATCTACCACCCTGTAGACTGTATGTATTCTCTCAACTCTTTTCTCCCACTGAAACAGAGATCTTCAAACTTGGCAACTTTAAGACTTGTGCACTTCAACTCCCAGAATTCTCCAGCCAGCATAGCTTGGCAACTTTAAGACTTGTGGACTTCAACTCCCAGCTATGCTGGCTGGAGAATTCTGGGAGTTGAAGTCCACAAGTCTTAAAGTTGCCAAGTTTGGGGATCCCTGCACTAAAAAGTCATCAGTTTCTCATTAGAAGGGAGAAAAGATCTCTTTAAGCTTTCAGATAGGCTTATTGTTCCCTCAAAATTAAAAGGATCACCGCCACAAATCTTCAGAAAATCCTAGAAATCATCATTTCAGCAAGACAATGCCGTTGCCTCATCCACGGAAGCTCTTGGCTATGTATGAATACAGAAGTATTAGTGTTGAATGTTGAGAGTACAGACACTCTGGACAGCATCTGTGTTCCAAAAGCAATGTTCTTTTTTTCTTGCTGAAGGTCTTTGTCAAATTGGAAATATAGTCTACAATGGCCCCATTCTAATCAAGATGTCTTCAACTGTCCTCTCTCCAACCTTGCAGCTAATGTTTTTTTCACAGATATTTCATATTTGTGGGGAAAAAAAGTGGAGAAACTGAGGAGACCCAGGACCTGGGTGCCTCCTCATAATCAGCATTTTCACTAATCTGATCCCATCAGAAGCATTTAAAACATTTCAATTCTCCAGAAAAGAGCAAAACACAAGACGTTCTGCAATTCGGCCACCCTTGATTGAAACGATCAATGAAAAAGCCAACAAAAAATAACTAGACTCTCAGGCATTTGTAGCATCCTGCTGGTTTCTAAAGAAATCTCTGCTTACAGCTCCTGAGAAAGAAGCAGAACTAAGTAGCATTAAGTTGGAAACGCCATGAATGTACGCTGAAAGCTCCATGCAACAATAACCACCGAAACATTTTTCCCATGATTACAGCCTTTTTTTTTTTTAGTAACTTGGATGAATTCCCGGACTTCTAGTGATGTGAATGAATCTTTATAGTACTTGAAAGACTAAAGGACAAAAGTTCTTATTCTCTAATCTAGCCTTTCTATGTCTGAAATCCTGGGAGCTTCCACTTTCCTGGATTCTTCTTATAACCATACAGTACTTCGATATATAGCATTTTTAATGAACTTCCAACAATTGTCTTTTTGGATGTAGTTAATCTATTAAGAATCAATGTTTGGCAAACAGATTTTTTTTTAATTCGAGCACCCTTTAATGAAGGATCAAACATGACCATTAATTTTAGTAGACTTATTATTATTTTGAATCCAGGAGGAAGAGACCTAGGTTAGGATGTCTGGTTTGCCTGAGGCTCGCCAAGTCATTTTTTGTGTGGAATGTAAATGTTGCATAGTTGCAAAGACACCCTGGCTGGACCACAGGAAGGGCTGTAAGAAGAACAGTGGCCTGAGGGTCTCAATTCAACCAAGCTGGAGGGCTTTCTATGCAATTATCTAGGCCAGGGGTGTCAAACTCAATTTCATTGAGAGCCGCATTAGGGCTGTGGTTGACCTCGGAGGCCCGGGGCGGGCATGGCCGATTGGGTGGGTGTGGCCAACTGGGTGGGCGTGGCCAGCTTGATACCACTCCCCAAACTGCTGGCATGTTTCCTCTTCGCACTCGGTAGACCGGGCCGAAGCCACACTGGCCAGATGTTTCCACTTTGCATTGGGTAGACCGGGCCAAAGCAACGCGGGCCAGCCCCTTACATTTTCCAGGACGACCCCACAGGCAGGATCCAACCACATCACAGGCCGCATGCGGCCCGCAGGCCTTGAGTTTGATACCCCTGCTCTAGGCACAGGCAGCAGAGAGGTGAGGCTTGACCTGGGAGATGGTCAAGAGGCTGAGTTAAGGTAAGGAGGAGGGCTGGGTATAGCCACCCTTCCACACAGTCTGGATTTATTGAGCAATAAGTGAAAAAGAGAGTGAAGAAGTAAACAAGATCTTTCTGAAAGGAAGGAAATATCCATCTGCTCAGCAAAGAGATAGAAGAAAAACAAAAGCAGGTCAACCCCGCTAGATAGGAAATCCAGAAAGATTCAAACCAACTGATATAGTATATAACAGAATCAACAAGTCTGTGTTATAATTCCTCCTCCTCCTCCTTAAACTTCAGTGTACTGGACGTTTCTGCCTCAGCTGCTTCCAAATATTATCTCATTTCTCTGGATTTAAAAAAATGTTTCAGCCCCTTTTGCTTTGGTAACAATTCTTGCTTATTTCCATCATGGTCATCTTCCTTATGTTCTTCTACACGAGATTTGAGCTAATTTTATTTTATTCTAGAGAAGATTTTGAAGGACCAGGCTGGGAAAAAATATATGAGATTGACATCAACTTGATGCCACATAATCACCAAAGGGGCCTGTGAAATGCCCATCTGATCATGACTTGTTATATCACTGCTGGCGCCTCCATTGACTCTACTTCTTGGAAACCAGTTATGGAGTGTGCAAGTGGCAATCCCACGACCATGGGACATTGTGATGGTCGTAAGTGCAAGGACAGGCCGCAAAGTTACTTTTTAAGCACCATTATAACTTCAAACAGTTGCTATACAGGGCAGAATTTAAGCAAGGACTACTTGTAGGCCTCACGTAGGAAAAGGCCTCACAATGATTTGAGTTTCAGATGCCTTGTTTATAAGTGGAAAAAAAGTAATTAAATAACAGAACTGAAGTGTTCTTGCTTTTGCGCTCTCTCTCTCTCTCTCTCTCTCTCTCTCTCTCTCTCTCTCTCTCTCTCCCCCCCCCCTCCCTCCCTCCCGCCCTCCTTCTCTGACACACACACACAGAGGCACATCTCTTTTCATTATTATTATGCACTTTCCCACATTGGGAAAGGACTGATATTATGTTTCGCCTCAAGTTAAATCATATGGCAGATGACTTCCAGATGACCAACTTTTCCCATCATCCTTTTATTTCAAAATAAAAGTAAAGTAGGCTGTTTTATCATGGACAACAGAATGCCACTGAAATCAGATCATGTTTAAATCTTTTATCTTGGTGATTCTTTACTAAGAGCCAGTCAAAGCTTGTCTAACCTGGTCAGCTATCCTGTAAGAAGGGCATCCTCCACAATTTATTCTGCACCAAACCCAAAAATCATTACCTCCATTAGAGGTAAGGATTTACCTCACTAAATTGGCAGTCTACCACTCACCCTATTCCAGTGATGGCAAACCCTTTTTCCTTGGGTGCCGAAAGCGTGCACACGCATGCTATCCACACCCATAATTCAATATGCCCCCTGCGCTGCGCCCCGCCCCCTGCGCATGCGCGCACGACCTCCCACCCTGCTGCCCCACCCCCATGCATGACCTCCCCTACTGCCTGTTTCCCGACTTCCGGTGGGCCTGGTAGGCCTGTTTTTCGCCCTCCCCAGGCTCCAGAGGCTTTCTTGGAGCCTGGGGAGGGCGATATCACCCTCCCCCGCCCCCCTGGAGGCCAAAAACACCCTCCCAAAGCCTCCGCCTGAGCCAAAAATCAGCTGGCCAGTGCGCACTGGAGCTGAGCTAGGGCAATGGCTCACGTGCTGGCAGATATGGCTCCGTGTGCCACCTGTGGCACGCGTGCCATAGGTTCGCCATCACTGCCCTATTCTATCTCCTCTGTCCCCATGCCCCTTTCCTCAGTTCTGGTTTTTTTGGTGCCATGTTATGAAACCAGGGATGGAAGACATGACAAGCCATGACATGTCTTCAATGGTTAGAAAGACTAACACTACACACTATCTAAGAACAGAACTTCTCCAATTGCAATGAACTGTACAACTGTCATACCTAAAGAGCCAAGACAAAATGGCAAGATCCCAAGGAAGGTGGGATCAATTCATTTTAATGGTGCAACTGCATCCCATTCTGGATTATGGTGAGTGGGTCAACAATCCTTTGCAGATCTGGAACACAAAGAAGTTTGAGCCTAGGCTAGTTTCTGGACCAATCTTTCTCATTTCGGGGAATTGTAGTCATGGTGATCCAATAGAATGAACTTAAACCTTTGTTTCAAATGCTTAAGTAAACTGGGTTATCTGAACTGTGTTCTATGTTTTTTTTTAAAGATTTAATGTTCTATTTTTTTTTAAGATTCACACTTTTCTTAGGGGAAAAATGAGGTTAACTTCTTACCACTTTGAGGTAAACAGAATGGGAGGCTGGATATTACATTTATGCTCCACTTTGTCTTACTTCTCTCCCCTCCCCCAAATATTATTGACTTTTTCTTAGTTTTCCTAACAGGAGTGTTTTATGCCATCTGTTCCTTAATATTTTAGACAGTAATGTTACCTTAAAACAAATTTTCATCTATTTGTAAAGTGACTTTGATTCTAAATGGCACAGGTGCCTCTAAAATAACACTACAGTTATTATTTATGTTTTAAATATATTTTAGAACCAGTTTGATGTAGTGCTGGCCTAGGAGACTGTGAGTTCTAGTCCCGCTTTAGGTATGACAGCTGGCTGGATGATATGGGGCCAGTCACTCTCTTTCAGCTCAATCCATCTCACAGGGTGGTTGTTGTGGGGAAAATAGGAGGAAGAGGGAGTATTAGGTATGTTCACCGTCTTGTGTTATCTACAAAGTAAATGTCAATGGAGATTCTCAGTCATCCAGGTCATGGTTGTCTCAAAGGTACTTTTATTCAAAACAACAACAATAACAACAACTGGACTTTATTTAAACAAAGTCCAGTTGCCTTTTGAAAAAGCACCGTTGGAATACCTATAAAGTAGTAAAGGCAAGGTTTTTTTGAAAATAATAAAAATATTATATTGCTATATTGAACTAAGTTCTTCAAAAACGGTTAAGAATTAAAGATTTGATGGTTTGCCTCCCAGATTTGGAATCTTTGGAATCTTTCAATCTATGAAGAACTATGGATATATTGTGCCTGGACTGTAACTAACGTGTTTTTTTTAAAATCTGATGATGTAGATATGGAAGAATGTCTGTGTTCCAGACTCTAAATACTGACTTAGTAAGATCTGTCATCTCTCACTCTTTGAAGTATGTTGGTATTATTCACAGTCCAATCATTAAAAAAAAGTAGTTACAAGACAAGCCTGAAGCAATTACTAGTATGAGGAAGGCACCAAGTGAGTTCTCTGTGCAGAGATACTCTTATTTATCCTCAGATAGTACAAACTTTGTACTGAAGGAGAGATTTAAGACCCAGTAATATGATTACATGAGTTCTAGGTTCATTGTTGAAAAACTGAATCACAGTGTGGAAAAATGGAAGGAAATTATAGTTTCAGTAGAGTGATATCTAATATGGGCTTTTTAATATATGTTTAAAATATAATTTAGGTATTGATATAATTCAAGTAGAGTTTTGCTTTACTATTTTGATATGATTATATTTTACTTAAGGTTTTCTTTTTCACTTTCAAGTTTCTTTGGGTTTTTTTCTCTTTGCTTTTGTTTTTAGATAGTTTATTATAGACTTTTATTTTCTTTCATTTCTCTTCAAGAGATAGATGGATGGATGGATGAATGGATGCCCTGTTTCCCCGAAAATAAGACCTATCCCAAAAATAAGACCTAGCATGTTTTTTACGTGTGCGCATAATGGTGTTTTGAAAACAAAATGTTAACTGTAGTATGTTTTAAATTCAAATAAAATAAAATTAATGAACTAGATAGTAAATATTGGAGAATTCACCAATAGAAGGCACGGCAGTAGCAGAGTGGACAAAGAACACCAGGGGTTGGAATTTGACGCTGCTGGAGTTGGAATCAAATAGGCAACCCTTTTTCCTTTCTCTTTTGGCACTGGTTAGAATCAGAAAGGGGAAGCTCTGAGTAGACTCTCAAAAATTAGTAGGCATTAATGACACAACAGAAACCTGAGGACCTTCTGCAGGCAGTGGAAAATTCAGTAATTTCTCAAAGGGAGCCATCAGACAGGTTTTGGGTCATGATAGAAGCTTGAAGGAAGACAGTTTGATCACAAAGAGTAACTGCAAATGTGTAGAACAATTGCCCCAAGATCATTTGTAAACTCCCAAAGTGTTTAATACATGTTTGCTCTATGACCTTTACAAAGGTCAAAAAAAAAGAGAGAGGGAGGGAGAGGGAAAGGGGAGAGAGAGAGAGAGAGAGAGAGAGAGAGAGAGAGAGAGAGAGAGAGAGAGAGAGAGAGAGAGAGAGAGAGAGAGAGAGAGAGAGAGAGAGAGAGAGAGAGAGATTAGGTTATACCCATTTGACACTAGCATTTTATGCAATGACCACAGGGTTGAAGGCCATGACTGGATCGAGAGGTCCAAGAGACAAGAGGTCATCCTTATGAACAGCCTTAAGGAGTTTTGAAAATACTAAGAGAAAGGAAGGAAAGCAAGACAACAATAAAGCAGGAAAAATAAATAAATCCGGTAAAGCAGAAGGACTATCAACTCAAGGATGACATACTAATATTCTGCCTATGAAAAAGAAACTAAAGGGGTTCGGTAGGAATGAGGTCAAGTTGCATAGTAGCCATCGGGGCAAGGCTCCCATAAATTAATTCTAGAAGATCTAGAACTTCTGAACTGAACAAGGATATAACTCATGCATGTGAAACACAGAAAACACATTGAAAACTCTTCTTTCTGTTAATGGTAAAGCCAAAGACTGGCCCTGCTTCCAAATATGGCCCTAGCTCTGAATTGTAGACAAATAGGAAGTCATTACAGAAAGACTTGGCATGTAAAATGAGCAAGGATCCTCCAGTAAACTGTCCCTTACTTTTTTTGTGCACATAATGTCAAATCGTTTTTCTGGCCACACATCTGGCTGTGATCCCATGTTCCATATGCCAACCTGGCTGATTTAGTCTCATTTATCAATGGTAAAAATAGATCTGCAAGTGGGTGACCCGCATGTGGTGTTACTCAGAACAACCTACCTGTTCAAAGCCTCTATTTTCTCATTCCTCACTCTTTGCTTTCATGATTAATATGCTTTCATGATGAAAGGCTTGTGACAGCGATGCCGCCACATTTGTGAAAATGACTCCATTCACTGGGAATCATAAATCCAAGAAATCTATTACTCTTTGCAACAAAACAATAAACATACTTCAGATGTCATCTCATTAGATTCCCAAGCAGTAGAACTCATTATTCTTTACTGCAAAAGCTATGATGAAGACCAAACACATCTTTATATGTATTTTCAAACTAAAAATTGCATCTGATAAAAAACAGTCTACTTTGATTAGGGCTCAGATCCTGTTCCTCTGAAAAACAGACAAGAGCAATTCTATCAATTCTATCACCCATCTCTTCCCACTTATAACTTGTTGCTTGTATCCTTACGATTTATATCAATATTGTTTCCTGATTGCTTATTTGTACCCTATGACAATCATTTAAGTGTTGTACCTCATGATTCTTGACAAATGTATCTTTTCTTTTATGTACACTGAGAGCATATGCACCAAAGACAAATTCCTTGTGTGTCCAATCACACTTGGCCAATAAAGAATTCTATTCTATTCTATTCTATTCTATTCTATTCTATTCTATTCTATTCTATTCTATTCTATTCTATTCTATTCTATTCGGTATTATTAGCAAGACAAATTCAGTTTCTTCCCCTGCTGGCAATTCAGCAAATTCTCAGCAACTCTTGGTGATTCTCCCTATAATAAAGTAGACCCTTCTAATTTCCATACTGTTTATTATAGCTCACAAGTCCCTTCTGGTTGTCTTAATTTTACAGATGCTAATATATTAGTCCTAATTGGAGTCATGGCCTGAGTCCACCATCTCTCAGACATATATTCTAATTTTGGATAGCCAAAATTAGATATAGAAGATATTTTTTTCTATATCCAGAGAAGTTTAAAATATAATTTCCATGACTTTTATTAAACCGGAAGGAATGGAGATCTTGAAAGCTTTGCAGTTAATATACCAGGCCTATTTTAAGCAGCTGGAAATATTTTAAATTAAAAAAAACCTTATATCTAAACAAGGCCAGCTGGGTTTCTTTATAAAATGCTGCCCTTTCTCCTGTTCCCTGAGATAACGTATAGACTGAACCAATGGAAAGTTACCATGACAACACACAGCATCATTTTAAGTATTACAGACTCACAGCAAGATAATCAGCACAGTCAAGAACTGGATTTATGATTCTGCTTTGATAGCAAATGTTAAGCTCCAACATTCACATGGATGCTTTGATTCTAGTCAAAATCAAATAACAGCAATTACACTCTTAATTCCAATCTAAACACCCTCTATTAAACTGCATCTTTGCATCAGGAGCAACCTTTCCAATTATTCTGACACTGTTTTTCAGCTAATTTTGGGATTTCTCTTTGTGGTTTTCAACAAACCTTCCCCGCTCTGGCACTTTCTACCTGTGTTAGATCCAAAGATAATTTGGTTGAGAATTCTGAGAACTGTAATCCCAGCATGTGTGGAAGATCCTGGATTGAGGAAGATGATTTACATCCACTTGACAAAGAACATCTTAGAGAGCTTTTTCAAGAACTGCAATTAGACAATTTTAAACCGCTATATTAGGGTCTTATGGGATTGGAACATTTTCTTTATGGCTATCAGTATTATTCAGATTATGAAGCATGAAACATTTTTCCTGTCTTTCTTCTTTCCTTGCTAATCTTGATTAAAAATAAGACAGTTTGTACACATTTCATTTTTATCACCATCGTGACTACATGAAAAAAATGGACCTTGCTTCTGCTGTTTGACTGCTAACTACACTTACGGAACATTGAGACAAAATGGATAAAACAAGCCTCTATAATGATATAGTTTTACCATCAAGTATCTTCGACTACAAAATGCCTTTTAAAAATCAGAAAAGAAGACACCATTGTTAGGTAGTTGATTTCAAGGCCTTGGCATACTCAGGCCAGCCAGTTTCTCTTTAACCATCGCCACAACCAGGGGTGGATTCTAACTTACCTTGCTGCTGGTTCGCTTCCTCCCGCACTGTGTGGGCGCACCTCATGGGCGCGCGCATGCGATGCGCGCACGCGCAGTGGCAAGGAATTTTTTTTTTAAAAGCCAAAGACAAGATGGCGATGCATGCGCAGTGCCAGAAACTCGGCTTCTGCGCATACTCAGAAGAAGAAAAAACCCGTGGAAAAAATCCCCCCCCATTTCCCCCCCCCAAAAAAATTCAAAAAATAGATGTCGGCGTCCACAGACCGGCACCGACTGAACCGGTTCCAAGACATCATCATGACATCACCAGCAGGTTGCTACCGGTTCAGCCAAACCGGGAGGAACCCACCTCTGGCCACAACGTGTCACTTACTACTGTAGAAGCAGTCTTACTTGTTTTGGTGACTACTAATTATGACTGTTACATCTTTTACAAGTATCAGAAACAAGGTGATTGGCCATGTTAATGAGAAACCCAAGCAAAAACAGAGTACTTGAGAACAGTACTAGGAAGAGAGCACGGAACTAGATAAACTGATTCGATCCAGCACAATAACAGGGTTGTATCTGAAACAGATGACAATTAAAGCTTCACATTTGGATAATGATTTTATATTCTTATTAAAAATAAGTGCTTTTGGATTTGTTACTAAAAGATTTTGTAGAACGATAGCAAGCTTTTTGTTAGACTATCTTCTTTTAAATATGTTTGTTTTTTTAAGATGGAAACAACAGAAAAGTACATTTAAAATTGAAGGAAACTTCTGATTATTATTAATATATTTCTCTCTCTGTGTGTGTGTCTCTCTCTCTTTCTCTCCCTCCCTCCCTCTTAAAGAATATTTCAATCAGACCTGTAAAAAAAAAAACCCTCACTCTATTTTTTAGCTTTTCCTTTTCTTTGCAACTTCATTTTCAAACACAGATGCTTGAGAAATTCAGTCTTTGAATTTTTTCATAAATTGACTTGATATGCAGCTCCTTAATTAAAGATATGCAAAGAATAGCTTTTGTGCATTTTCTAAATATTATGAAATAGTTTTAGTTTAAAACCTGTAGCAAAATATATGTAAAAATATGTTTTCAAGTTAAACATTTTTAAGTGGGACTTATATTTATCCAAACATCATATTTGAGAGCCAATACAATTGGAAATGTGGAAACAGACTTGCATGAAAGTACATAAACTAAATGCATACAAAAATAAAGTACATCGCGAATACGAGCTTTAAACATGTTCAGTCTGAAATTGTCTAGTTTGTTATTTTAAGTTACTACTATTTCTAATGAATACTTCTGCAAAAAGCTTAGGGTGGCATAAGTAGAGATTTACCACTGTATCCTCTTAGCTTTTGAAGTCAATTCAAGCATATTTTAATACTATAATCTCAACTTCTGCTACTCTCTAGATATTCTAAAGTACTGGCGTCACCATTATTATGCTTCATATTATAGACCACCTACCTTGACCCCAAGAATGGAGTTCTGATGATAAAAGCAACACAGGGATGCCATGAACGTCTGAAAAGCATTGCACTCCTTAGGCATTTTTTTTCTTTTGTCCCATTGACCAAAACCTCCCATGGAGAACAAAATGGACGGTCCCTCCCAGCTATGTCCAAGAGAGCTTACTAAGCTCTTGTGCTGAGTTGTTGTCCACTGGGGCTCCTACACTCCCCACCTCATCCTTTCATTCCAGGCTGAAAACTGATCCTGTCATCTGTGCCCGTCTCGCTTCCATCAACCATGGGATCAGTGACATCAGGGGACTTTATTCAGCCTGCCAATGAAATTTTAAACCCTTGGAGGACTCTGCTTTCTCTCTCCCTCTTCCCTATTTTGGAGTCACCCAGATTACGACATAAACAGTCAACAAAAAAAAAAAAAACTCCACACCCTTCATTTAAGCAGCAAAATCTTTGGTCCCAGGAAGATTTTCCTAAGTCCAGTTTTTCCTCAGCAGATAAACACCTAAATCTCCACGATGACATCACATCAGTGATGCTGCTAGATACACAAGCAATAAGAGGAAGGGACAGTTATCTAGGGGGGTTGCATGTCTCCCTTACTCTTCATAATCAAACAGGTTGTTGTACCTTGCAAGCAGGTAACCAAACCTGTTTGTTTTAAATTAGAAAGCTGCTCACAAGCCTTCCTGCAACCATATCAGAGAGAAGGAAGTAATATCACAGAGGGCCTCTTTAGCGTCCTTGTAATAAATGCAGCCTTCTACTCATTTAATTAAAAGATCGGCAACTGATTTTCCAAACTCAACTAGGGCAGTCGTCTGGACAGCAACCCTTAAGGATGCTCACCATGCGCAACTTGAGGTCTTGACTTTGCTACCCAAAAGAGCAACAGGATTTTTGCCCTGTATTTTGAGGTTTGCAGGCTTCAGACGTTGAAAGGAAAGTATGTCCCTTTGAAATCTAAGATTAAAATAAACTTTGTAATCAAATGTCAAGAAGGGCATGTCCACTGCAATTGCTTTGTAGAGAAAAGCTCTAAATAAAGCTACAGCAGGAGTGTGTTTTCAACCTTTAATAACAGGCTGCCCTTTAATAACAAGATGTCCTTCACGCTGACTGCAGCATGTCAAAAATCAGAGCACAGGAATCCCCTAGAAAAGGATTTGCAGAGCAAATGACTCCAGTGCAGCACAACAACCAACATGAGAGTTAAATGTGTGTTTATCATCTCAAAGAAAACACCTTTCAAATCATACCATCATATTTTAGTTCAGCAAAATCCATCCACTAACTCTAATTTCACATTGCCTGGTACTGTACCTTGCCTTTAATTAAGGCCAGCTTTGAAGAAATAGTATTAGAAAAATCTAAGACATCTAGTAACCCAAAATGTAAAAATCTAAATCTAATAAAGGTTTAGAGTAGCGGTTCTCAACCTGGGGTCGCGACCCCTTTGGGGGTCGAATGACCCTTTCACTTTGCCCGGACGTTGCCATTTGGGTTCTTTTACCCTCTGTGTATGCGCAGAACGCTTTGCACATGCGCAGAAGGTAAAAGAACCCAAATGGCAGCGGCAGGGTGGGGGTCATGGCGGCGGGCGCAGCGGCGGGGTGGGGCGCGGCGGGGGCGCAGGGGCGGGTCACAGGTCGTGGCATTAGGAAGGTTGAGAACCACTGGTTTAGAGCAAGACATTTGGATTCCAAAGCTACCTTTGTCCATGAGAAAAAAAAGAAAGAAATTCAGATTTTTTTTCTGCTATCAAGATACTTCAATGCTCCCTTGTATCTCCTTGCCAATAGAAAGCTAGCACAAAAAGTTCCACCATAATAATTGTCACTGTTTAAGCACACATGTTCTTGAACTTTTTCTTCCAAGTCTGAAGCATTATTTTTGATGTGAAAGTTCCATAAAACAGAAAATGCTTAAAAAGAATTTTTTAAAAATTCACTATTATAAATAGTAACCGGAATTTTTGACCACAAGATATTTATTATGAGATAATATCTTAAATAGCCTTAACAATGTGGTCATCCATTTATAGTCATGAGAACATCATCCCATGGTTAATTTTAGATAGAGTTAGAAGTCCCTTGTGAAATAAATGAATTATAACTTGTCCGTGAAGCCACTTGACAGAAATGTTTATATGAATAGCTCCTTTCTTAATAGTCTTGTGCTGTGTAGTTTTTGCCAGACTATAAAAGTTTCTGCTCTCTCTGTTACTCGGATGGAGAAGTATAGCTCTAATACAAGATTTGAAAATCTAACCATAATATGAAAGAGTTATTTGACGAATGAGTTAGCTGCCCGTATCTTTCACGAATGAGGCAGAGGGTATACTTTGGGATTTTCTTCGTGTGTTGCCTGTTATATGTGGGTTTTTAGATGTTGATTGGGGTATTGATGGCTGTCTGTCAAACTTTTCTGAAGAAGGGCTTTTGCACGAGTCCAAAAGCTCGGAAGACCAAAACCTCTGGTCCCGGTGACCGACCCAGATTGAATCCTGCAAGAGTTATTTGGCTTAATTACTATTCTAGTTGGATAAAAGTTTATAATAATCCAGTTGTTGATTTTCTTAGCTGCCGTGGGTATTTTTAAAATGAAAATATGAGTTATAACTGTAACAAAGAAACAGCCCAACTTTTCTAATTTCACAGACAGATATTTGGGGAGGAACACTGAGATACGAACGGAGCCGTCTCTTGTGGGGTTCCACGAAGCCCTTAAACCTGTCTTTGGTCTCAGGCCTTTTGAGGGGCCGCTGACATACCTTGGTTTTAAACTTGTTTGTAGTCTGGGCTGTCTTGTTTTACTTTGTTTATGTTTTTAATTGTTTTACTTATTATAGTTTGCAAGCTGCTGGAGTGGTGACTTATATTTAATCAAATTAATAACAACATTATTCTTTAATTGCAATGTCATGTCAGAAGCAATTGTTTAATTTCGCTTATCCTTGTAGTAAACTAGGATAGTCTATATATGATTCCAATGGTGTTGCCCTTTAAGAAAGCCACAAAGATCCTAGCTTATTTAACAGGGCCTGAGACAGGGCAATTTATGACCTCATTCATGACTGTGTTTTTATTACTCTTTCTCAATATGGGTGGTTTTGATTTGCTTAATGCTGGTTATATTTAGCCTGTTTTAAATTATTGTTTGATTATGGTACTCCCACTTAGAGTTCCTTTGGTGAGTAAGGCAATTAATAAATTGATTAACTAAATAATAATATAAACTCGTAGAATTCTCAGCAATGAACAGTGCTGCCTGGAAAACATTGGAGCTGAAGTCTGGATCTCTGGGGAATGCTAGGCAGGAAAAGGCTAATGAACTAAAGAAGCATCTCTTCACATGCAATTTATTTTCGGAGGCCCAAATGAAGGTAGGAAGATGGATGCATGGGAAATGATCTTGATGATGATACCCTATCCATGAAATGTCCTTTCTGAAGACATCTGCCCTGCTGCCTTTCTAGTTCCTTTCCCATACTAGAAACGTCTCTTAGGTATTTCAACTTTCGAATCCTCCCTTGCAAAAAGAATTTTAATGTCCCTGGTTGCAACAGTTATTCTTTGGCATTTTACATTTCCCTCTTTTCTATGGAGGTTACTGTTGCTGGTTTTATTTATTGATTTTTACATAATCCACTCAGAAAACATCACAGAGTGGATTAAAAACGTAATAAATATTAAATATCAATATTATATTTTCCCTCTAAACCTATTAACCAAGTTTACACAGGGATTGGTCTTCTTAGCTGTTAAAATCCACAGGAGATAGCTATAAATAACACTTACAAGCACAGGCTAAAAAAAGCATCATTAACATCCTAAGTGAAACCACTACACAACTGCTATATAGTCTATAAATCAGGTGCAGGCCATTTGCAAGTCTCTAATTTCTAACCAGGATTCCTCACTAGCCATTTATAATGTCTTATAGCAGCAGTCACCAACTGGTGGTCCGTGGACCACTGGTGGTCCGTGAGAAAATTTTGGTGGTCCGCAGAAAAAATATTTGAATTTTTTATATTGCACTAAATCAAGGGTCCTCAAACTACAGCCCCTGGGCTGGATACGTGCAATTAACGCTTGTGTTGCTGCAGAGAGTCTCCCACTTTGGGGTCTTTTTGTGCGGGTCGGAGTGGGGCAGAAATTCCAACTTGGGGTCTGCTTCAGCCTCCTGGTGCAGGGCTTTGGCCAAAGGCTGGAGGGAAGTGCCACTGGTGGCGAAGAACCGGATTGCCTTGTTCCAGTGGGACTGCATCATGGCCTGGAACTGGCTGACCATCTCAGCCTGCTGAGCATCCAGGTGACGGTACCTGGCCTTGCACTCCCGCAGGTTTTCCCTCTGCTTGGAAAGGCTATGCTCCTAGTCCTCAGTGAGGTGCTTCTGCTGAGTCTCCTTCTCAGTCAGATCCAATCTGAACTGAGCTATTTTGCCAATTCTTTCTCGTGGTGGCTGCTTAGCTCCAACAACTGCTTCCTATTGGGGCCCTAAGGAGCCCGGGCAGGCAGACGAGGAGTGGCTGGGAGGGGAGGGGGGAATAGAGGCTGGTGAGGCGCCCCTCAATGTGAGTGACATTGAGTTGGCCATCACCATCCAGCCACATGACCACCACGCCCACCCAGCCAGTCATTAGGCAGATCATATTAGTGATCTGGCGGGATTTAAAATTATGAATTTAGTGGTCCCTAAGGTCCAAAAGGTTGGGGACCCCTGTCTTATAGCATCTTTCAGCAATTATTGTGGCTATATAAAGCCTGTCTTTAGTACCAATATGGTACATTGAGTGCATGGATGATTATTACAGCCCATAAGATGCTCTCAATCACTCATAAGGAAATAGCCTAAGTGATCAAACCTTTGGGGAATCCACTGAACAAGAGAGACCAGAGGGGGATGGAAAAACCAAAATTAGAATGAAAGAGAAAACAGCATTTTTTTGGCTGTGGCCATCCCCACGTTGTCTCCAAACAATAACTGTGATTTTCAAACAGGAAAAGGTTTCCTGAACTACCTTATAAAGATATAATTCAGCAGTTTCTTTGACAATTGCTTTGGTGTACTTGGGTTTCCAAACTAATCATAACAGGCTAAATGAATGAAAAATCCACTCTGTAATAAGACTAGCCATTGCACGTTGTAACTGCTGGTGACAATGCTACACAGAGCCGTTGATTCCCCAAAACAGGTTCTTTCTCTCCAGAGACGCACAACCTTCACAAGTACAGATGGATTTTCCTACTACTAATGTATTTTGTTGCCTTGGAAATCAGGATTTGCTATCATTTTTAGAAAATAGGTGGCTTTTTCAAATTAGACTGCCGATATGAATCAGTAGGCTTTGATAAAGCTCTCCCTGCTACGGATGCTGTTTCTAATTAAGCAGTTTCCCTCTGCAAATCATTTCATATTCAGTTTCCTTTGTTATACAATTTGAGCCCATTTCTAAAACCCACGTGCTGAGAAATTGGACTCTGGCTCCCCCATATGGTTAAGAGCTATAGGATGAAAATACATTCTTTTGAATAAGGAAAATAAAATCCATTCAAATTTATTGCAGCCCTAAGGCCAGATTCAAACAAAACATGGAATAAAAGATGTACGACATCCTTCTATGCAGATAACAGAAAAATAAGTATAATGGAGTCTAAAGATCATTAAGAGCATAGCTACTAAAATAAACCCAAATAAAAATATTAGATCCGATCTGATCTAAATGTAGTTCATAAAATCATATACCAAAATGTCCTTCCTGTTAATGACTACTTCAGTTTCAACCGCAACAATACACGAGCACGTAATAGATTCAAACTAAATGTAAAGCGCTCCAAACTCGACTGCAGAAAATACGACTTCAGCAACAGAGTGATCAATGCCTGGAATGCACTACCTGACTCTGTGGTTTCTTCCCCAAACCCCAAAAACTTTAACCTTAGACTGTCTACAGTCGACCTCTCCTTGTTTCTAAGAGGTCTGTAAGGGGCGTGCATAAACGCACCAGCGTGCCTACCGTCCCTGTCCTACTGTCCAATTGTCCTCTTTCATCGTTACTTTTTACTTATGTTTATACAAATTACTACTATACATGTTTGACAAATCAATAAATTAATTAATTAAATAAATAAATAAAAATATTATTACAAGAAGTTCCAATCCTAAGTAATGGTACAGTATATCGTATAAAGGTAGCCTAGAACTACCCACGACTTGAGAGGAAGGGGAAAAAAGGTTGCAGCATAGTTGATTTATTCTGCTCCTCTTTGAAAAACAGAAGTGTTTAATAACAGTAGTAATAATGACTGGTCTCAAGACAAAAGCTATATAAGCGTTTTGCATGCACAGATACACATTCACATAAACAATGCTTCCATTTTACAAGCAGGGCATGCATTCCAATTGCCTTAAAGGGGCAACATGTTTTCCTCGGGCTAGTATTTTCTTCTATTTGCTCCATATGGCTCCCTATTTTGACATAAAAACGTCCTTTTATTTTTATTGAGGGAGGGAATGCCAACTTTTACTGCTTCCCAGTGAGCCTTGGGCACCAAAAGTTAGGGTTTTTTTTATAATACCAAGAAATTCCTCAATTGAAAAGTCCTCAGTCATTTTGGATTGGTGGGGAGAAACTACCCCAAAGCTATTTTACTTCCTTTAAATTTATTACATTCCCTCAGTGCCTGTAAAAAGAAACTCCTTTTCTCAGATTCCTTGCTTCTTGCCTCTTCCTTCTGAGGTCCGCTGTACAGGTTTATTTTATTCATTTGTATGCCACCAGATTCTCAACGACTTTGCCTGTTTGGCCCAGTCAATAATAATAAGATTTACTAAGATAATATTATCTTACCGGTAGTAAATAATAAATCTACTATGATGTATGCCGGACGTCTGCATGTTAACATAACATTATAACTCCCAAAATATGTGAGATTTGAATCCCAGCCAAATATACATTTTCCCTTCAGACATAGACACTTGATAGCAATCATTTTTACATCTTTAATTTTTAAGCTATTTTAGTGGACCACTTTAGCTCAATGAAATAGTGTCAATCATGTGAGTTCAATCCTAGGCAGAGGCAGATGTAAGAGTCTCCTGCTTGGGCAGGGGGTTGGACTAGATGACCTGCAAGATCCCTTCCAACTCTGTTAATTTCACAATACAAATACAATATAAAGTAATATGAAATACCTTTTGGAAAAACTGTTTTAATTCTGTACCATCTGAAGTTTTGTAGGATTTCAACTACTCTTCTGAGGAAAACATAATTAGTTCTAAGTACATGCAAACTATATGGCTTTATGTTAACATAAACCTACCCATATTATAAGGTTTAGAAACTATTTCTATACATATTTTTTGACAATACTGCAAGGTCCAGGAGTTTTGAATAATTAGTTACAAATATACACAAATAAGAAAACAGAATCAGTTAAGGGTCACTGCATAGAAACCATCTTCAAATCTGAAAACCCATTTTAAAATACATCTTACAGTTTGCAAGCTAAGCTGGTGGTTATTGGTACATCAATTCTTGTACTTTTTCTTTGGTATTGCAAAAAATACCAATTTGATGTATTACACTAGAGGGCAGCATACTACTACCAGGAACATGCTTTGGAAATATTTCTAATTAAATTTAACCTAAACTATATAATATTTATACTTAAATGTAAAATAAAAATAATATTTCTAATTACGTTTAACAAATTAAATGCTATTTTTAATTACATTTATTTCTTTGTTAAATTTAAATGCATAAGTTAAATGGTTTGAATTTAAAAACTGCAAAATATGAACATCTATAAGGGAGGGAGGGAGGGAGGGAGGGAGGGGGAGATAGCTAGATAGTTAGATAGATGATAGCTAGATAGCTAGATAGCTAGATAGAAATCTAGCTAGCTAGCTAATAGACAGACAGGTCCTGATTTCTGTTTGAATTCAATATTGCTGCTGGGAAAACTGCAAATGACAGGTGTCAGATTCAACTTCTGGAGTTGAGCATTGGAACTTCCCTTGCTTATCTAACACTTGTGTAACCCTGACCATGACTCTTTCACTTTCAGTCAGTAGGACCTCATGTTCTGGAAGAAATACCAGAAATCTAACAAAGTCATCCCTGGCAAGTTGCAACAAGCGTAGCATTATATTACCTTCCTGAGGCTAGGATTAACTGAAAGTTAAGTCATTGGGATGACTGGCTCCAAGAGACATTCTGCATTCAAAAGAGATTCTGCAATGGCTAACTCATGTCTTCCTGTAATTTAACCGCCCGCTCTCCAGTGTCCTATACTCTGAACTGACAAAATGCAGGTTGTGGTCTTCTTTACGTAATATCCCTTCTCTTATTTCCCTCAGTCACTTTTGTAATATTCCTTCCCATACTTCTCTCAGTCACTTTTTCTCCAAAGCCATTCTTTCTTTATAGGCCAAATTTTCAATTGTCACCTCTATTCCTTTCTTTGCATTTGGTTTGTTTCCTTCCCTTGGTCTTCCAAGTGGAGAACATGGAGGTAAATTTCAAATTGTTTGAGAATGGTAGAATGTTACATGGTTGAACCAATACATATAAAGCCTTCTTCCTACATGAACCCATAACCTAGAGAGGCATCAATGAGCCAATACATATTTGCTGGTGCAATGGGAAGATATTTGTAAGAATCTTTGAGGCATAATTAAAGTGTTTTAATTTTGTAATCAATGATAATATCAGTGGTGGGATTCAAATTTTTTTACTACCAGTTCTGTGGGCATGGCTTAGTAGGCGTGGCGTGGCTTGGTGGACATGGTTTGGTGGGAGTAGCAGGGGAAGGATACTGTAATATCTCCATTCCCATCCCACTCCAGGGGAAGGTTACTGTAAAATCTCCATTCCCTCCACACTCCAGGGAAAGGTTACTGCAAAATCCCCATTTCCTCCAATTCAGCTAGGACTCGGAAGGCAGACAGTAGATGGGGGCGGGGCCAGTCAGAGGTGGTATTTACCGGTTCTCCTAACTACTCAAAATTTCCGCTACCGGTTCTTCAGAACTGGTCAGAACCTGCTGAATCCCACCTCTCAATAATATCCTAATATAAGAATAAATGTGAAGGACTGAGGTTTCTAGAGGTGCCACATAGAGGTGTGTGTGTGTGTGTGCGTGCACACATGCACACACACACACACACACATATTCATATATTTTTAACCTTAGAATGTCGCTTCTAACTATAAGCATCCTAGAAAACCACTGATAATTTTGTAACTGTTCCCTTAAGATGATCTTAATTTATCAAAGCACTACTCAAAAAATGATCTTCCATAAGTATTGAATAAAATGATGCTCACTTACAATATGAAACTAATAATGTTTTCCATGTTCCTTCTTTAAAATCCAGAATAGCAACTGGTTTAAACTAGTTTTAAAGTCCAGTTTTAGCATTGTTAGGTTATACAAAGGAAGAAGACAACTAGAAAACAGGTCTACAAATTTTACTACAAATACCCTGAAACCATCTTCTTTTATACTCATAGCCGCTATTATTTGGTCTTCTTAGTTCACTCAAAAAAGTGAGTCCATTTCTCTACATTTTTAGGTAAAGCACAAGAATCCTTTAGTAGCTCTCTCTCTCTCTCTCTTGCCTCATTTGTCATTTAAAAAATGAAATAAAAAATTGAATTCACTGCAGATGATGGTGATGATGATGATTTATTATCTAAGGGCAAAATTCCATTCATAGATTCTCCTAAGCAGCCAACTCGGAGCAGCCTGGCCTGTTTTCACTTGGGAAATAAAAGCCAATTTCTAAAAGAGCTCTTTAACTGTGACCAGCCTTGCTGATGGAACAAAAGAGGAGCTATAGACCAATGGCTTCTTCTCAGAACATTTGACTGTTTATGGGACCAGCATTGTATAATGAGCAGCTCTCTTTTTTTAAAAACCACAGAATGACCTAATGCATCAATACTTTAAATGTTATAAAAAGCATTTGCATACAGCCATCACAAGAGCCATTGCCTGTAGAGGCTCCGGCCCCTATTGATGTTGCAAATGCGGGGGATGAAAATATCTTGATGTGTTTCTGAGCAACCTTGGTGGGAAATGAAATGAATTCTTTCTGCTTTTGCTTTTTAGGGAAACATCTTTAGACAAATCTCTTAATTGACATCCAAAATGCAACTAATCGTTTTCTTCACGGACATACACAATCATTTGTTCAACCAAAGGAAAGCAGAAAGATGAAAAGTAAAATGAAACAACTAAACTTAGAACAAATGCACGGGGCAAAAGGAGAGGATGAATAGGATTTCAAATGGTTGGCATGGCTCATCTCTAAAACATAAGCACAACATAAACTGCAATGGTTTTCTTAAAACTGGCCAAACAGACTTTAATTTAAATACAGGTAGTCCTTGATTTACGACCATTTGTTTAGCGAATGTTCAAAGTTACAATTACACTGAAAAAAGTGACTTACAACCAGTCCTTGCATATACCACCATCACAGCACCCCTACAGTCACATGATCAAAAGTCAGGCACTTTTGATCCGCAGTGGTGCAGTGGTTAGCGTGCAGTACTGCAGGCTACTTCTGCTGATCACCGCCGCCAGCAGTTTGGCAGATCGAATCTCACCAGGCTCAAGGTTGACTCAGCCTTCCATCCTTCTGAGGTCGGGAAAATGAGGACCCAGATTGTTGGAGGCAATATGCTGACTCTGTAAACCGCTTAGAGAGGGCTGTAAAGCACTGTAAAGCGGTATATAAGTCTAAGTGCTACTGCTACTACTGCTACTTGGCAACCGGCCTTGATTTACGAAGGTTATAGCATCCCAGGGTCACGTGATCACCATTTGCGACTTCCCCAGCCAGCTTTTGACCAGCAAAGTCAACAGGGGGAAAGCATGATTCACTTAATGACCGTGTGATTCACTTAACGACTGAAATGATTTTCTTAACAACCATGGCAGAAAAGGTTGTAAAATCAGGGGCAATTCACTTAACAACAAACTTTGCTTAGCAA
Source organism: Diadophis punctatus similis (assembly GCA_023053685.1). Lineage (NCBI taxonomy): Eukaryota > Metazoa > Chordata > Lepidosauria > Squamata > Dipsadidae > Diadophis > Diadophis punctatus. The sequence goes on along the minus strand of JALIGW010000003.1, from coordinate 76,034,543 downwards.
CAGAAATTCTGGTACCCATCGTAGTTGTTAAGTTGATTGACAGGGCTATGTAGAATCCCATACAGAGAGAATGATGACCACTGTTCATTTGGCAAATTGGTATTCTGATGTTAGGATGCAAACAAACTGTTACCATTCTTCTGCAGTTGATATACTTTGCCCTAATGGTTAGGACAGGGGTCGGCAACCTTAAACACTCAAAGAGCCATTTGGACCCGTTTCCCACAGAAAAGAAAACACCGGGAGCCACAGAACCCTTTTGACATCTAAAATGAAGATAACACTGCATATATTGTTTTTTACTTTTATGCTATATATAAAAAAATTATAGTGTGTTGCATTTGTGAAATCAATGAACTGCTACAGAGAAAATGATTTTTTATTTCTGCATGCAACAAAAACATTTTGAACTCTGAAAAAAAAAAGATGGGTCGAAAAGCTCTATAAATCGCGTGCTGGCGGGTGTCGCATATTGGCAGTTGTGACGCATATTTTGAGCGACAGGGAGCCGCAGGAGGGGGATGAAAGAGCCACATGTGTCTCCAGAGCTGCGGGTTGCAGACCCCTGGGTTAGGACATTGTCAACTTGCAAAAATGATAATTTGCATAACAGGGTAAGGTGGGTAAATGGTTCCATTCACTCTTTGACCAGGCAGGATCAATGACTGGGAGAAGCCATGAAAAAACACAGAACAAAAAGAATTCAAGTTTCAGTTCATTGCAAGAGCGAAGTCCAGGATATTAAATGGTAGGCGTATTGCACATGTGATGGAGATTGCCAAAGAAGAATTTATGGGTCCTTCTTTTGGCAAAGGTTTACAGTATATGGAACTGGCTAGATTCTACACCATGAGGTCTAAAATTGTGAGATAGAGGAAAATAAATTCAAAAGACGAGTTGCCATTTGAGGTACCAAATCATATTTCTTCATCGCATTTAGCTTCAAATGTAAATGTTTCGGGGACCTTTTCCTCAGATGCAAAATATAATACTTCACAAATAAATTATCTAAAAACAGTGTGTCTCAGATAGGTCCAGAAGAAATTATAGGACTACCCATTTTCAAGTTCCTTCCTTAATCTTGTTAATGTAACATTTTTATTATTTATTAATATTTATTACTGCTATAAATACCAAGACAACGAACATATCCAACACATCTTCCTCCTCAAATTTTCCCCATAAAAATAACCCTGTGAGGTGGGTTGGATTGAGGGAGAATGACTGGCCCAAAGTCACCCAGTTGGCTTTCATAGCTAAGGCAGGACTTGAATTCACGCTCTATTTTCTAGCTTGATGCCTTAACCACTAGACGAGTGGTGGCGAACCTTTTTAGGCTCGCGTGCCAAAAAGGGGGGGGCGCGCTCGCGTGCCCACACCCATTCCCTCCCCCACACACATGCGCACAACCCCCCCCCCTGCTGCCCCCTGCGCATGCGCACACCCCCCCACCCCCGCGCAAAGGCTTACCGGAGCCTGGGACGACGAAACCGGCAAACTGGAAGTGCGAAAAAATGCACTTCCGGTTTGCCGGTATGCTGTTTTTTGCATTCCGGAGCTTCAGGGAGCTTCCCTGAACCCTCCGGAGTGCAAAAAACAGCACACCGGCAAACCGGAAGTGCGTTTTTTCGCACTTCCGGTTTGCCGGTGGGCAACCCTCGCGTGGCGGCTTCTATGGCTCCGCGTGCCACCTCTGGCACGCATGCCATAGGTTTGCCACCACGGCACTAGACCAAACTACACCTACACAGCTACAAGCCTTGTATATCCTCACCAACTCCCTCAGCAATATTTAACTGAGACATAATTCATTCCTGCTTAGGCCTCTCTACCTGTTGGAAATTCTGCAAGCATTTTTGAAAGCCAGCCAAACTGAAAAGCAAGCAATGGCTTCTCAACCGATGTGAAACCCCATCCCCCATTAGCCTGAAATGATAATCTGACTATAGCACATCCCTAGATTACCTCATACTGCGCAGTTGATCTAGTCATGGTTACTTGGAAGTTCCAAGGTATGACCTATTCGGGATTACCTGGAAGTTCCCTCGATTTCAAAGGTCACTCCCATTGCAGAGAATTGCAATTTAAGGATTATTTTTATGGCTTCCTGCTTATCAAAGTCATTTCCTTCTGTAATAGGCATGTGTCAAAGATTATCTGAAATGAAGAAGTGCAATCACTAATGGACAACCTTTAGGGCAATTAGCTCTCTGAGTTCAAGGTAAACAAGCAAGATTTATCGCTTGTATATTTACAAGGAAAAAGAAAACCTAAAGTAGAGGAGTTAGAAGCATAGTTGCTAAACAAACCACATCACCCTTGGAGGTTGGCAGAGCTGCTGCTTGATAGCTTTTGAATATAATTTGCAGGAATACACACACTTCCATGACTAAAGTCACCAGAAGCTGTGTTGTGCTGGTTCACCTCCTTTTTCCAAGATTCGTTCCAGTCAGTGGGGATTGGGAAGGAGAGATCCCACTCCCGGCCTCTACTATGTAGGCTGCTAAACGGTTCAGTGCTCTCTCTGTTCCTATTCAGCATCTACACCAGACTGTGAGTGAACACATTCATCGCCATAGGGTGAGGTATCATCTCCCCAATTACATCTCCGCTTGTCCCTTCAAATTTGGCAAGAGAGTCATGCTGTAGGTCTTGTCTCTTGGGAAATTATAGCAATAGCAATAGCACTTAGACTTATATACCGCTTCATAGTGCTTTACAGCCCTCTCTAAGCACTTTTTTTTGGACAGAGTCATCTTATTCCCCCAACAATCTAGGTCCTCATTTTACTGACCTTGGAAGGATGGAAGGATGAGTCAACCTTGAGCTGCTGAGACTTGAACTGTCAAACTTCTGGCAGTCAGCAGTCAGCAGAATTAGCCTGCAGTACTGCATTCTAACAACTGCGCCACCACGGCTCTTAGCAATTATACTATTCTGACCCAGCTCCCCAAACACAACAAACCCTCTGAACTTAACTCAAAGATTCCTTTATTAGAAGCGCCAGCAGCCCCGGCAAAAAGTTTCTCTCACCACAGGTTAACAAGTCTGTCCGGCAGGGAGATGAATAGTTGTCTGCCACATCTATTCATCTCCACCCCCTGCCTTTTATCCCCAGAGCTAGGGTGGGGCTTTGCTAGCAGTGGTGGCTCTTCCTTCCCAAGGATTGGCCCACGGATTTCCACTGCTCTCCTCTCCTCTGCCTTCTGTGCATCCGTACATCAGGCACTGGACCCAGCTGTTCCTCCTCTTCCTCATCAGCCATCTCCAGACCTAGGGGCTGTTGACTCTCTATCTGAGGGCTGACGGACAACCCAGGTTCTGCCTCTGTCTCTCTCTCTCTGCCAACTCCATTCCCTCTTCCCCCTCGGAGCTCTCAGGTTGCCTTGACTCCCACACTTCCTCCTCCTCCTCTGATTCGGCTGCTGGTGGGCCGGTGGTCGACAAGCCGCAACACATACTTGGCAAGCCCAAGGAGGCCTTCTCTGTTGTGGTGTCTGCCTTGTGAAACATCCCCCCCCAGAAGTAAGGTCAGCTCCATTCCTCCTTACTTTCTGGAAGTCCCTCAAGACATGGCTCTGCCATTAGGCCTGGGGATCTCAGGGTATAATGTGGTGATTGATGATCCAATCTTGTGCATTTCTGTGTACGTGTGTGTTTCTGACTGTATTTGATGTGTTTATTGTTTTTATACTTTTGCTATACACTGCGTAGAGTCACTTCTTATGAGATAGGCAGTCATATAAATTTGATAAACAAAAGTTATTTATGAATAAAATAATAATAATGACGACTACAAACAACAGCAGTACTGTGGCAAAAGAAAGCAAATATAATACCAATAATAATAGGCTCCTTGGTGCAATCCCAAAACAACTGGAGCACCACTGGGAACACTATTGGCATTGACAACATCCCCATCAGTCGATTACAAAAGGCAGCTTTACTTGGAACAGCTTACATCCTGCAACAATGCCTTTGACACCATCAAACTATCCAGGTCTTTAGGAAGGATCTGATAGGTGGATAAAAGTGCCAAATTCAGTATAAACATCTGGCTGAAGTGTGACAAACAACTGACTTAACTGATAGGAATACTTTAATCTATTATGAAACCCAAATAAAAATATGGTTACATTCACACGGAAAATAGTTAACCAGCCTATTGGCCTTCCTTCTTTTAGTGTATTGTTTGAATCCAGACTTCCTGCTTGCTTCTGCTAAACCAGTGGTTCCCAACCTGGGGGTCGGGACCCCTTTGGGGGTCGAACGACCATTTCCCAGGGGTCGCCCCGGCATCCTCAGCTCCCCCCCCCACTGCCACAAGCCTGGCCAACTCGCCCGAGCCCTCCGATTGGTCGGGAGAGGTGCCATTCGGTGATAGGTGTTTGTGACGCCTGGTGGCCGACCTTTGACAGCATCAGCTAAGGGGCCCGCTTTGCTTTGAATTCTGGGAGTTGAAGTCCAGGCACCTTAAAAGTTGCTGAGATTGAGAAATATTGCTGTACACTTGTTGGTTATCAAGTCTAAATACAGAAGTAGACGTTGTGGAAGATGATATTCCTTGTGCTCTTGCAAAGACTGGCCCAAGAATTTCTGATCTGGCATAATTACATATTGTTTTTGTGATTAATCGCTATGCTTTAATTATGTTAAATTTGTAACAATGAAAATACATCCTGCATTTTAGATATTTACATTACAATTCATAACAGTAGCAAAATTACAGTTATGAAGTAGCAACGAAAATAATTTTATGGTTGGGGGTCACTACAACATGAGGAACTATATTAAGGGGTCGCGGCATTAGAAAGGTTGGGAACCACTGTGCTAAACAGAATAAATTTGTACACCACGGACAATTCTGGATTACTATTCTAGCTTCTAAAGAGAGCAACAAGCTAATAATCTCATGTTAGACTAAACAAAGCGTTTTTAGTTTCTTTAGTTGTTTGTACTAGAAATAAGAGCCAAGCAGGAATGAGTAATCTTAGTCCCATTAGAATCCTGCTTGCTCACAATAAACCAGGATTTAGATAGATTCAGGGTTCATCAATTGCTCTAGTTTTCTTAGCTTTCTTTCCAACACTGGCTCACCATTTCAGCATTTGGAATGAATGTGTCCTACAGATAGGCATTCTGTTCATATTAAAGCAGCTTGTGGCAAAGACAGTGAAGATCAAATTACAAATTTCATTTCTTCTACTTTGATACAACAGAATGATTGCTGGAATATTACCAGGAGAAAATGAAAAAGCCGCTAGCGACAGTGATGATTAATTACTAAGTTTGCAATCTGATCTTGCTTTCTCCAAGCTTGATTCAAGTAATCTAATTAGCTATCACTCTCTCTTTTAAAAAAAAGTCAAGCTTTTTTTTAAAGAAGTCAAGCTACCATAATATATTAGACTTAATGAACCAAAGAAGGAATACATTATTGCAATTACACCAATTTACTAATAAAATAGAGGTTTTAACATTCTTTTTTAAATTATGGAAGTAATTAAGTCATATTTCATACCTTCACATACTCCAAAGCTGGATCCATAGCATTCTGGTCTCTGAAAAGAAGTAGCAGTATGTTAGCCAGTATAATCATTTTGTGTAATTTAAAACAAAATCGCTTTTATCTTGTTACTCCTCTTTTATTGTCTCTTTTAAAGGAGAGCGATTTAAATCAGGAGAAACAGAGTGGAAAGGCAGATTTATTTCTGGCCTTTTTCTAACATCAGAATCCCAATGCAACATTTGTCTAACCCAGGGGTCTGCAACCTTAAACACTCAGAGAGCCATTTAGATCCATTTCCCACAGAAAAGAAAACACCGGGAGCCACAAAATTTGGGTGGGCGTGGCCAACTCGATGTCACTCACTCCCACCCAGTCACATGACCCCCCTAGCCACGCCTACCCAGCTGATCATTAGGGCAGACAACTGGTTGTTAAAAAACACCAGGAGCCACAAAACCCTTTGACCCCCCTCACTCCCTCTCTGTATCTCTCTGATCTCTCTCACTTTCCCCACCTCTCTCTCCCGTGTGTGTGTGTGTGTGTGTGTGTGTGTGTGTGTGTGTGTGTGTGTGTGTGTGTATCTCCCTCTCATCCCCCACTGTTGCCCTTACCTTCTCAGGCTAGGCAAGGAGTGACTGGGAGGGGAGGGCGAGGGGCAGAGCCAGTCAGTGATGGGATCACTTGACAGGGAGCCACAGCAGAGGGCCCAAAGAGCTGCATGTGGCTCTGGAGCCGCAGGTTGCAGACCCCTGGTCTAACCCCTTGGTCTTGAACAGCTACTGCTTTAATTTGACTTTCAGTTTGCATCTAGAACAAGTTCTAGACTGAATTCACACATCATATGAAACCATAATGTAGTTTCCTGTGCAACTCTTACCATAATGGTTTATAAACATGATCCATGCCCTAGCATTATTATTCCCTATCAAATAAATATGATAAAATAAATCATTTTTATTATACGATCCAATCCCAGCCTTGTGTCATGGCAATATTTAGAGATATAATTAATCAGAATCTGGACAATATATAGCACTGGCTCTTTTCCAGCTATTCAGCAAACATGGGATGAGCTATCAACCCAGCAAAAATTAGTATTATAAAAAATTAAACTCACAATGGATTACCTATCCATAGCAGTGGCCCAATTGATAAAATGCTAGTAGTTTCTCATAATAATAAAGTAATTATAAGAATGGATGTATGGGGATATCTGAGCAATATTCAAACAATAACAATACCCAGAAAACTCCCAGAAACATCTGCTCTAAAGGACTGTAATCTTCCTAGAGAAGCATTACTGAATACTATAAACATTCTATTCATTAAGAAAATATTTAAAAAGCACAAAATGCCATATTTATAATGGTACATGTCTGAAATGGTAGGAAGTATTATTGGGTTTCGAATAGGAAAAAAAATGCTTGCTTCACTGAGCAGGCATACAGTATCTTCCTCCATCATTCTTCCCAAATGTGAGTGAAAAGAAATGATTTCTATCCATCCCCATTTCCCTCCCCCCCCCAAAAAAATGATTGGAAGACAGCTTTTAAATGCACTTTTATTAATTGGGGTGAATGAATAAGAGAGGAATTGAATCATTAAAGAGACAATGAAAACTACTTTCATTTTCTAAGCAGTAATTTAAATAATACTGAATTCTATAATAAGCCTTTTGAAAGATATAGCAGATGAAGGCAGATGAACAGACTTTTAATGGAAAGTACAGAATTACTCTGTAGTTTTAGAATAAAATAACAAATTAGCATAGATGTTATTTAAAAAGTACAGATATAGAGGTGATACTGTGCTGTATTATATAGGGGTTCAAATTACTTTCCAGGTTTAATACTGTACTGACTAGAAGTTGATTTTCTATTAAATCATTTAGATAACTTCAGAATAGCCTGGGGAGTGGTTTGATTCTTGAACTTGAACAATATGTTGTACATCAACTTTATTATAAATTAATTAGTTAAAATTCACATATGTTATAGTAAGAATGGGAAAAAAAATCAGATATGAACTTTTTTGTTCTTTTCCCCTAAGATCCTCTAACTAACTACAGTAGATTCTAACTTTGAACTCTTACAATTTCTTACCCCTAGCTATGCCGATCGGAGTGGATGGGCACTTAAAATCTATAAAAGTCTGAAGGCCACCAGATTCCTTCTCCTACTACTGTCCTTAGGGACTAACAAGCATACACTACACACCATAATAAATTTGTTAGTGTTTAATGTTACCAGGGTCTTTATTTTTCTATGTGCGTTTCCTTGCCCTCTCCTTTGAAGATAACACCAAGTATCTGATGAAAAAGAATAGTCCTTATGATCTTGTGCTGAATGCATGTATTAGTTTTTTTTAATATACATTGTTTTTGTTAACTGGTTAACCTGGCTGTTCCACTGGAAAAAGCTTTTGGTGGTGCTGAATGACACGCACCATCAGCCCCACTCCGGTAGCTTCAAACAGGATATTTATTAAGTTAATCTTGTGCTAGCAATTCAATATTCAACTTTAGGAGACACGACTTTGGAACTAATCAGGCTAGGAACCTTCTAACCTCTGTCTATTGTTGGAAATCAGATTCTTTTGAACTGTGTGAACTCTACAAACCTGAGGTATAATTCATATGTTCCCCAGATATGACAAAACCACCCCTATCTTCAGCAATTAATGCAGATAACACTAGGGTCACATACTAGTACTGCTGGGAGAAAGAAAGAGAACAAAAGATGTAACCTTTAATTAAGCAGGCTACAAAACAATGGCTGACACCGGATTTGATACAGGACAGTCACGATATCTGCACTCATCAAACCAGAGTTAAGGGAGCTCAGAATAAGGAGACAGACCGTATCTCCCTATTTAAAAAAAAACAGTAGGGGTTCAACTTGCTAAACTAAACAGTTCGTTATCTATTTGAAATCTTAACCAGCATAGTTCATGTAATAATCATTATCCATTTTAACTGCATCTCCAAGATGCAAGTGGAGAACAAGTTTTATTTTTTTAAAAAAAACAGAACAGATCTCAAGTTACTGGTTGGGTCTTTCCCAATCAAGCTTTTTCCAGTTGCAAGCAGTGGATAATGAACCTGGGAAAATTATTTATTATTATTATTTATTATTAGGTTCTTCTATGCCGCCCTACTCCCTAAGGACTCAGGGCGGTGTACAAGAGAACACTAAACAATAAACTTATTTAAAAACAGTTTTAAAAAGTTAAAAAAGACATCCAGCAACATACATACAGGGGGAGATCTCTGATATAAAATTGTCTCAGACTCAGAAAATGTGTTTCATACACTTCTAGAAGGCAAAACAAACCCCACAATCTCCAAACCTGTGTTGGGCATCAGAAGGCAAAAGGGGGCGCTTTTGTTAAAAATGCCACCATTGCATGTGTTGTCATAATTTTTGATGAAGGCTTCATTTGCTGTGGGCACCGACATCAACACCAATCAGAACAACATAATGACTATTTTTATGAACTTGGGAACAAGTCATCTGAAGGAAAAAAAAACCTTACAAAGCTTATAATGTGAGTTCTCCACTCTTGTTGAGCTGATGGTTACATTCAAAATTTTAAAATCAGGTTTCAGGTTCTCTCAGACAATGGCTATAGCAAGGGTGCCATTGTGGCGGCCCGTGGGCCGGATGCGTCACACGTAGGCCACGCCTGCCCCAGCTCCGCAAAGGGGAAAAACGTCACGAAACGTCACGTGACGGCAACGTGAAGCGGCGAGTTTGACATCCATGAGGTATAGGTTTGCTCATATCCACAATCACTGTCAGCATGATTAGTCAGAAAACATCAGTTACTATCTTCTCACACAAGGTATTCTCTGCTTTATCTTTTTCTGGGCAAGTGGACACCCTTCCAGACAAAGCACAGGACTGTAACGCCATAATTCTAAATTTCTAAGATAATTAATAAAGCTTATTTGTGGCTCAGCTGCATTCTTGAAAATAAAGAAGCTGGCTGTTTATTTTGTAGCACGCAGCCTTTCTGCTGAAAATCAAAAGAATTTGTTTTAAAATTCAAAAAGGGTGGGCAAAGAGTCTGGGTGGCATCAAAAGAAGTGCCAGTAGCACATTAGGAATCCTGGTTGTGGTTAAAATACTGTCTAGCTATTGCCCTGAACACTATTTTTGTTTCTTTTGATAAAGAGAGATTCTTAAAGAGTTCCATAAATAATAAAGCTTTTGCAATTTCACAGTGTGTGTCAGAGGTGGATTCCTGCCGGAGCTGCCCATTGCGCGGCTCCGGTAGGGAGCGGCGGATTGCGCAACCACTCCGGAGCCCTCTCTGCCGGTCCATCGTGCGCGTCGCCATTTTTCCCGGTGATTTTGGGTCGATTTTGCTTCTGCGCATGCGCGGAAGCAAAATTGCGCCAAAATCTCATGAGGGGACACGCGTGTGTATGAGATTTCGGTGAGATTTCGCTTCCGCGCATACGCGCGAGCCCCCCCGAAACTTGGAGATGCGCGCACAGTGCACCGGTAAGAGGGCAACCCGCCACTGGTGTGTGTGTGTGTGTGTGTGTGTGTGTGTGTGTGTGTGTGTGTGTGTGTGTGTGTGTCCCCTTCATCCACCCCTTATCCCCTTCTTCCTTTGCAAAATTTCTGGTTACAGGTCCTCTTCTGAAGAGGACTATGTCTCTTAAGATTATCAATTGCCCTTCTCTCAATTATTTTGCACATACATATGCAGGCAAATCCAGAAAACCAATAAAGCGAACTGCTAATGTTGCTCTTTTCATCAGTTCTAATTAACATTTATGAGGCCACCAGCAATAAACCTACAGGATTAGAACTCCACTCAAACACAGCTGCACTGGAGTCCTCTTACATCAATTGTAGCTGAAAGCTTGCTTAATCAGCTGCTTTTCATCTGGCGTTATAAAGTTCCTAGTTTGAAGATGTTTGCCTTCCTGGAGAACCCCCAAGTCATTCCTCTTTTTCTCGTCTCTAGTGCTGTTTGCTTACAGGGCTCTTTCCTGTAACCGCCAAAGGATAGCTTCTACTGATACATGATGAAAATCAACTAACCCAGCGGTGTCATAAGCGTTGACTCCGCATGACTGTTTGGCTTCCCAGTGATCAGACAAGCCCAATTCCCATGTCAACAAAGGGCCATTTGATGTAAGCTCATTAGCATTGGAAAGAAAAAGTGGCTTCATCCTTCAGAAGATAAGAGAACTAGGGTAACAAAAAGCAACTTCCCATCTAAAAGAAATGTTAACTTCTGGACACACCCTGGTTCCTACCAGAAGCACTAAAACAGAAACATGTACACACTAGGGGTAAAATAAGCCGGTTGTAAATGTGGTTATCTTCAGTGAATCCCTCGCATCCTGGACATAAATTGTTTCAACTCCTACCCTCAAAACGTCGCTATAGAGCACTGCACACCAAGACAACTAGACACAAGAACAGTTTTTTCCCGAACACCATCACTCTGCTAAACAAATAATTCCCTCACCACTGTCAAACTATTCACTAGGCTGCATTACTATTACTATTAGTTTTTCTCATCGTTCCTATCACCCATCTCCTCCCACAAATGACTGTATGACTGTAACTTGTTGCTTGTATCCTTACGATTTATATTAATATTGATTGTTTCCTGATTGCTTATTTGAACCCTATGATAATCATTAAGTGTTGTACCTCATGATTCTTGACAAATGTATCTTTTCTTTTATGTACACTGAGAGCATATGCACCAAAGACAAATTCCTTGTGTGTCCAATCACACTTGGCCAATAAAGAATTCTATCTACCAGTATCTATTCTATCTATTCTATCTATCTATCTAATATTCTGAAACACCTATTTACAAGTGACATTTTAATGTCAAATAACACAGCTTTATCTGTAGAAATGTATGGAGGGTTTCTATTTTTAATCCAACCAAGATTTTCCCATCATGCAGTCTATCTTTTTCTTTATGCCAGAAAAAAATCCATTCTAGTGGAACGATGTTTGACCTGAATCTTATGTAGAATCTTCCTCAGGTTGAACTCATCTACTGGCAACTACCTGGATAACTCCTTGTCATTTTGTCTGCAAAAATATGGCAGTGGTTGCTATTACTTTCCTCCTGGATGTTTGTCCAACTTTACACTTTAGCCTGTAGCTTGGAGATTTCCTAATCAGCTCCCAATCAAGTCTGTCCCTGCTTAGCTTGTCTGAAAATCGGCCTTTGAGCAAACTACAATGGTTAGCAAATATCCTCTCAAACCATCAACATCAGAGTGCTAGTTCCTCTTTGCACATTGAGACTACCTGGAGAAGAAGACACTTTGCAGTGTGTCTACATGCAGATACTTTGAGGCTATGCTCAACAGTTCTAATTGATTCACATAAAAAGAATTCAGCTCAAAATTGGATTTGTCATGCAAGAAGAACTAATCACCAAGCCATTAGTGAAGTCAAACTGAATTTGAGTTTTCACGGTTTCTGGAACTTTTGAAGCATTTCCCAAATTGTTAAGGGAAACACATTAGAATTCAATCCAAAGGTAAACCCAAAAAAGGTCAACAGGTTATCTTCTCGATCCACCCCACAAGAATGTTGGTACGTGACTCTCTATGGGCAATACTATACCAGTCTCTGCTGTGTGCATAAAACTAACTTGCATCTTTCAGACAAAATTATCCAATTTTGTTCTCAAATGACAGTGAAGGATTTCAAACACTAAAAGGCAAAGAAAAAAATTAGTCATAATATCTGTACTGAGCAACGTTAGGACCATTGCTTAAAGCAATAAAAATTGCTCCTACTATTCCAGTTCTCCTTCCTTCTCACTTTTTTCTAATGGATATGACATTGGATGGAGCTCACCACGCAATCATGATCTTCTATGCTGTTGATGTCCAAAGCCTGTAACAAGAGTTGGTCTCGAGCTTGCTAACTGTAAATTAGATAGCTAAATAAATAAATTTAGGTTTAGCTTCTTTGGATGTCATACTCTTCTTGGAAAGTTATCTTCTGAATTCACCAGCCCAAGAAGGATGGATACAGGAGTTCAACTGAGTTAACATTACAGGGGTGCTTAGATTGTGCTACATGGAGGAGGTATGGAGAATGGAGGAGAAAAAGAGGAAGATCATATACTTCAGGGTGTGCTTGCACAAGGAAAGGGAGAAGACAGGGAAAAAAGAATTAGCACCATTGCTCAAAAAAAGAAAGGTGAGGAACTGAAACCATAGAAAATTATTGCAACGGTCAAGGATATCCCCCAAACCCTTGTTTCTGGGGATTTTGAGATGTTTATATTTACATAAGTTATCTATATTTTTGCTCTGCTTAACTCTTAATTAAAATCAAAGCCAGTTTGATGTAGTCAACAGGCTTAGCAACTGGGAGTCTGTGAGTTCTAGTCCTACCTTAGGCATGAAGCCAGATGGGTGACCACAGGGACTTGTCCAGGCAATTACCAGGAATCAATATTGACTTGAAGATTGTCTGTCTGTCTGTCTGTCTGTCTGTCTGTCTGTCTGTCTGTCTGTCTGTGCAGTTGAAATATTTGGCTGCTTTCAACAAGTTTGCCCTTGTCCTATTTGGCATTATGTAAATTCCAGTGTATATCCCGAAGCAAAGGCAGGATTTTCTTGCATGTAGTGGACTTCTGAATATGTTACATCTATTGTTTACAACTCCCTTTCCTCTAAGAGTTCAAAGTAGTTCTTGAGCAGGTGTCAAACTCGCTTCGTCACGGCGTCATCGCGTAACATTTATTTATTTATTTATTTGCGATTCTTATAGGCCGCCCTACTCCCTGGGGACTCAGGGCGGCGTACAACATATATAAGAATAGCTGTATACTATAAAAATACTATAAAAACAACAACAATAATAAAATAGTAATTAAAAGGATAAAAAAACAACACAGGCAACAGTCTCAATCACCCCGCCTGCAGGAAGAGCCATGTCTTAATGGCTTTTCCGGAAGGCCAGCAAGGTGGGAATGGTTCAGATCTCTGGGGGGAGTTGGTTCCAGAGAGCCGGAGCTCCCACAGAGAAGGCTCTCCCCCTAGGGCCTGCCAACCAACATTGTTTGGTTGAAGGGACCTGGAGGAGACCGACTCTGTGGGACCTAACTGGTCGTAGGGATGTATGAGGTAGGATGCAATCCCGAAGATAACCTGGTCCTAAGCCATGCAGGGCTTTAAAGATGATATCGGGACTTTACCCCCCCCCCTTCGCTAAACTGGGCATGGGCGTGGCCAGCGCATGATGCATCCGGCCCGCGGGCCATGAGTTTGACAGCCCTGTTCTTGAGCAACTACTATATTTGAGCAATTGGGCAATTACAGTTGTAAGTCATTACAGTTGTAAAGTAGGTCACCATTTAACAGGACCGGATATTGTGGCTTTTTTCACAGCGGTCATTAAATGAATGCTTAATGCCTTAAACAAACCCACTGTTTGCATAGGCTGGTAGAACTGTTGTAATTTGTGCTCATATGACCATAGGGTGCTGCAAACGGCCGTAAATGCAGGCCAGTTATCAAGTGCGGAGGGGCATGACATTGGAACTTTGAAACTGGATCTTAAGTAGCTTTTGGTGGGGGGATGTTGTAATTTTGAACAGATGCAGAGTAATCGGTGATAAATCAAGGACTACCTGTAGCGCAAATTGGGAGATGCTTCCCTTTATCTTATATCCACACTTTTCTAAAGTAAATTGGGTAGGGGCAAAGTTACTGATCCAAAGTCATCCTAGGAGCTGACAGCTGAAGGAGGATTTGAATCTAGGTCTTCCCAGTTCCAAAACAGTGTATATTTACAAAAGAGTATTTGCCAGGATGCTGCATCTTGCATCTATGTGAATATAGCCCATTCTTCTGGGCTACATGTGCTCAGTTCACCCCCAAATCAGGAACAGGGGAGGGAGACATAGAATTCGGTCCCCGTTTAATGCTATTCCTAAACAGAATGACTAGCACCATCATATGGGTGGCAAAACCTTGAAGGTCACTTGTAAACAATTTGTGCCCTGTCTTAATTCTACTCCTATCCGTGCCAATTTGGATACCGTCATTGTAAAGAGCTGAAATAGCTGGAGTTTATGTACTGTTCAGTCCTCGCGTGTTTCCAGTTGTACAACTTATGTAAACAAGCTAAGTTCACATAAGGTGAGGCTGATCACACATACCTTTTAGCTGTACTGTGGTAAGAAGCCAAGGCTAATAGTTATCCACAAGAGGGTCTCTTAAAAAGAAAATAACAACAATGGTGAATGTGAGCTGTTGGTGTTTTTAGCCTTTTTAGCATTAGCCATCTCCTGGGTTGCCTCAATTATTGGGATGTTTGGTTTTTTCCTTATTCAGGATGCCAGAGGGCTGTGTTATCCCCAATATTGTAACTGTGAAACCATTTTCTAAATATTTATTTGGTGTCCATAAAGGTTAAAATTTAAATTTTAAAATTGCCTATACAGTATAATGGAAATTATTTGATACGTATGTTTATTTTTTAAAAAAAATAAGACAAAAAATAAATGATAATCAGTTAAGGGAAACAACTACATGCAATATATTTATTTTGCCACATGCCACAGTCTGCAATCCGGCACGGGCAGACATTTGGACCTATTTCTTTATATAATCATAAAACTTTCCAGAGCATAATCTCAAAAGGCTAATAGCAGCACTAGATGTTACTTTTTGAAATATCTAATAATGAATAATGATCTGACCAAATATCACGAGATAAGAAAGGAATGTTTAAATAATAAAAGGCACTAAAATCAGTACATTCATGCTGCCTTAAGGGTTTTTATACATTCCAGAGATCTACTTGCATTTTTATTCTTCATTTCTCTCTCCCTTTTCACATTCTTGTAATGCTAGTTAATACCTTACAAGGTTTTTTTGGGGGGGGGGGTGAGAACATTCGCTTTTCAATTTAAGGTCACAATGTCAAAGGCAGAAATTCACAAAGATTGAAACTTAACAGAATTTTTATTCTTGAGTCATCCAGTGTACTAAACAGTGTAGTTTTACAGTACTGTAAAGGCCATGAACTTTGACAGGGGCAGTCTTCTTCAATATTGTACAGGTAGAAACATCACTCAAGTTACAGCTCACAAACAGGGTGTCTGTTTGTTTTGCCAAGGAAGAGAAGATCATCATTTCCTCCATGGTTATTAAAAAAAAAAGAACATTAATTGTATAAAATGTGCACTGGCTAATCTATAAATATAAAAGCAAAATACCACTCACGCATCATCATGAAATCTCCAGAACCGTAAAGCCTACAAACTTGAAACTTGGCACATATGTTCCTCTTGGCTTCAAGGTGCTCACTAAGAAAGGATTTTTCGAAATGACCATCAGATCATTAGTTATTTCTTATATTATTATTAACACGATCTGATGCTAAAGAGTTAGACGTTCTACTCCCCCTCCCCACCTGAAAAGAACTCTGTTCCAACTGCTCTGATGCTACTCCTTCGCTAAACTGGGCGTGGGTGTAGCCAGCGTGTGACTCATCTGGCCTGCGGGCTGGGAGTTTAGACATTCTACTCCCCACCTGAAAAGAACTCTGTTCCAACTGCCAGTTGCCTTATATTAACGCGCTCTGATGCTACCCCTTCGCTAAACCAGGCATGGGCGTAGCCAGCGCGTGACTCATCCGGCCTGCGGGCGGGGAGTTTAGACATTCTACTCCCCCTTCCCACCTGAAAAGAACTCTGTTCCAACTGCCAGTTGCCTTATATTAACGCGCTCTGATGCTACCCCTTCGCTAAACCGGGTGTGGGCATGGCCAGTGCGTGACTCATCTGGCCTGTGGGCTGGGAGTTTAGACATTCTACTCCCCCTCCCCATCTGAAAAGAACTCTGTTCCAACTGCCAGTTGCCTTATATTAACACGCTTTGATGCTAAGGAGTTACACATTCTACATAAATTTTCAAGCTTTAAGTGTCAATTTATCCAGCCCGATCACATAGTTTCGTAGCGAAGCATAGGTATCCAGCTTCTAGTTTATACATACAGACAGGAAGGCCCTATCATTCATTGGAATGAAACAGCTCTTTAGGACAGTAAGTTTGTGGCATGAAGCTCACATCAGTTGTTGGACCAGTGACATCATTATACCATGGTGCATAGTTCTCTAG
Source organism: Diadophis punctatus similis (assembly GCA_023053685.1). Classification (NCBI taxonomy): domain Eukaryota; kingdom Metazoa; phylum Chordata; class Lepidosauria; order Squamata; family Dipsadidae; genus Diadophis; species Diadophis punctatus. Next base: position 76,017,897 of record JALIGW010000003.1, on the reverse strand, counting down.
AGTTTATTGTCCAGATTGGCTCTTGAGTGGACTGAAAGTAAAAAATATATATGAAGGATTTGTGGTGTCTCACCCAGAGGACAACCTCAGAGCTATGCTGAGGATAAGTGGCATCATTCAGAATCAAGGCTGAGCAAAGGATTTAATTAGATGGTTCATAGTGCATTTTACCATTAATTAATCAATCAGGTGAGTCCTTTGCCAGGCTTCCAGAGCTGCTTCAAAAGCTGTCCCCCACAGATGCCGTACACATCATTTGCACAATATACCGTATTTTTTGGAGTATAAGACGCACCTTTTTCCTCCCTAAAAGTGGCTGAAAATTTGGGTGCGTCTTATACTTCGAATGTAGCTTTTTTTTTCCACCCTAACTAGGTGCTAACAGATCTTCCCAGCTCTTACCTTGCAAGCTTTTTCATTGTTACTCTCTCCAAAGAATGTTTTTCCAGCCCTAAGTCTTTGCAGAATTTTTTTTCATTGCTCTACTTGCTCCAAATAAGTTTTTTTCTAGCCCTAACCAGGTGCTAACTATCTTCCCAGCTCTTACCTTGCAGGCTCTTTCATTGTTATTCTCTCAGAAGAAGGTTTTTTTAAGTCCTAACCAGGGGATAAAATAATGTGCTGAAGCTGCTCCGAATAAGTTTTTTTCTAGCCCTAACCAGGTGCTAATGATCTTCCCAGCTCTTACTGGCTTGCATGCTCTTTCATTGTTACTCTCTCAGAAGAAGGTTTTTTTAAAGTCCTAACCAGGGCATAAAATAATGTGCTGAAGCTGACCAGACTAAGGACGCTAGCCAGATGAATACCTGGTAGGCAGATTGTTTTCTCCTATTTTTCTCCCCCAAAACTAAGGTGCGTCTTATACTCCGGTGCGACTTATACTCCGAAAAATACGGTATATGCACATGTATTGTAGACATCAAAACAATCACACAAGCCTTGCAAGTAGACCCAATTACATTAAAGATTACAACAGATTGTTCTGTTCGGGCTGTGCACAATCCCATTATGTAACCCCCCACTCCCACTCATGGTTTTCTGCAAATCCCACTGGATTCTGCAAATCCCACTTCCAATATTTTCTAGAAATGTCATGGAATTTTTGAAAAAATATACAAGTCCCATTCAAATGGAAACAAGTTCATGTATTCACAATAACCCTCTGAATTCTATTAGGCTTTATACTTCTACTGGTTTTCAAAGCCAAATTTTATCACCTTGAAAGGAAGTAACACTTCATTTATCAGAACTGGCCTTTCTTCTCCTATAAGCGTTGCAATGTATTTTTAAAAGCATTGCCACAAAACTAGAGAACTATTGTTTGAATGGTGACAAATCATCCGCTTCCCACACCCTTTGTCTTCTTTTAAGACAACATTAATCATGTGTAGACTGCATGGAAATGGGATTATCGTGATCCAGCCTGAGAGCTGATTATATAGCTTATTTTTAAACGTTTCCAAGAATGGGGGATTCCACAGTGTCCTTTTGATGACTCAGTAGCTGTTGGGCAGTAGTGAAGTTCATAGTATATTGTGTAGTTATTTGTTCTACATTGAACTAATGAGTTTACGTTTTTAAGATTCTGAAACAAAGTTGGATGTGGAATTCCAGGCTGAATAACATCAAAACCAAAATGAGCAAATCAAAATATTTTGCACCACGACTGGTTAATTACTGAGAGAAAGAAATCCTTTTGTTAAACAAAAGGCAGATGGTATGGATAGAAAAGTTAAATGATAATTGGTGTGACGGAAGAGAGAAGCTATAGCAACACAGATTAGGTTAGATGGCTTCCTGTTGGCATTCACTTTTCTCTGAGATAGGATATTGTGTAGTTGTTTATTCGAGGGAGGGCGAGGGAGAGGATAGGATATTGTGTATTTGTTTATTCAAGGGAGAGGGAGAGGGAGAGGGAGGGAGGGAGGGAGGGAGAGAGAGAGAGAGAGAGAGAGAGAGAGAGAGAGAGAGAGAGAGAGAGAGAGAGAGAGAGAGAGAGAGAGAGAGAGAGAGAGAGAGAGAGAGAGAGAGGCTCAGACGTTGGGATCTTCATACATCTGTTTTTCCATGTACTCTGGAGACCAATTTATTTAATCTGATCTGGGCCTGTAAATCCTATCAGCATTACTGGTTCCTCCTGTTTTTACGATATCAGTGTCTATGATGATTATGGTACTTGTCCTCCCCTCCTCCCTATGGACTACTCACGCACCAGAATGCCAGGAGGAGTTAAGAAACTTTTGAGATTTTAGCATGGTGTTTCTCAACCTTGGCAACTTTAAGATATGTGGACTTCAATTCCCAAAATTCCCCAGCCAGAACACTGAAAGAGGCTGACTGCTTTAGAATCATAGAGCAGGCATGGCATGAACAATTAATTCCATTCCTTCCTTGGTACAGAAAATCCAAAGATAAAGCACTCCCTGACAAATGGGAATCTAGGGATTTGCTTGAAACTCACCAGTGAGAACGAGCTGACCATATCCTAAGAAATTGCTCCTATGGTCAAAACTGGACTTATAATTAAAATTAAATCAATGTTCAATCATGAGTTACTGGTGTTTTTAATTTAAATTTAAACAGCAGTGGAAAACTACTCTTTGCTGTTTTATTTGTGACAAACTTCCAGATATTTCTATGTATATCTCCCATAAACACAGCTTGTTCAACAAACTAAATAAACAAACCCTATTCTTTCAACCTTTTCTCATGGGAATTATTTTTAATACTCATTAAACCTATTTCTTTATAGAATTCTTTATTGGCCAAAATGTGATTGGATACTCAAAGAATTGGTCTCTGGTGCATAAGCTCTCAGTGTACATACAAACTACAAACATATAGTATACATACAAACACGAGCTCTCACTGTACAATTTATGTACATTCTTCTTACAAGCATGAGGCATCCCAAAGTGCAGATTATAGTTTACAGAGTTACTTCTCAAGATTCAGAAACTCAGATTCTACAGTTGCAACTAAAATTGCATCAGACTTTTTTGGCAGTTGCATGACACGTTGATTCATGTTCAGCCTTTTCACATAGATGACTGCCAACCCAGGTATTCTCCCCCAATCAAGTTAATATTTGTGCATTTGAGTTTATTTTTCTTTTTTTAAATTAGCCAATTTTGTTTTGTTAAATTCAGTCCAGATTTCTGCTCAATTGATCCAGCTAAAAACATGCTGGACTTTCATACACGTTATCATCATTTCTCAAGCTCAGATGTGCCCTCACAATAGCTTGCAATTTTCATTACACATTACACATTGAGAACTCTTCATGAATGTGCCAGCACTCCTTACAGATGCCTATGGAAGAAGCCCTAATATTAAGATTATTACCAATGCCCCATCCTCCTTTCACCTCCCTCTATTTGATTGTGTGGCCAATTCATGTTCTTAAGTTAGGAGTTGCAAAACCTTTGCTTGGCTCTTGGGACACAAATATACCGTATTTTTTGGAGTATAAGACGCACCTTCCCCCCCCTAAAAGAGGCTGAAAATTTGGGTGCATCTTATACTCCAAATGTAGCTGTTTTGAAGCTTTTCTTCCACCCCTAAGGAGGTGCTAACGATCTTCCCGGCTCTTCCCGGCTTGCAGGCTTGTTTTCATTGCTACTCCCTCCAAAAAAGGTTTTTTCAGCCCTCCGAAAAAGGTTTTTTCAGCCCTCCGAAAAAGGTTTTTTCAGCCCTAACGAGATGCTAATGATCTTCTTCCCGGCTTGCAAGATTTTTTTCCTTCCTACTTCCTCCGAAGAATTTTTTTCCCAGCCCTAAGTCTTTGCAGGCTTGTTTTCATTGCTATTCCCTCTGAAAAAGGTTTTTTTCAGCCCTAACCAGGGGATAAAATAATGTGCTGAAGCTGACCAGACTAAGGATGCTAGCCAGATGAATACCTGGTAGGTAGATTTTTTCCCCTACTTTCCTCCCCCAAAACTAAGGTGCGTCTTATACTCCAGTGTGTCTTATACTCTGAAAAATACAGTAGTTTAGGAGGTGCAAGTGGGAGGCAGCAAAAAGTCAGAGTTTCTACCAGTAGAAAAAGAATTTACCCCAAGCTCCATGGAACGGCAATGTTGCACATTGAAAAATAGAAAGCAAGCAATTGCTTGTCTGCCAGAGCTGGAAATGGGTTCAGATGACAGGGGTGACAATGTTTGGCCCAGATTCAGAAGTGGCACCAACTTCTGGTGAAAGTGTGAAAGTACCTACCGGTATAACTTACAATTTAATCTCCACTTTTTACTCACCATAATGAGTAAGTTGCTGTGGCTCTAGTAAAGTATAGTCTTCACTAGGATGGTACACTAATATCCATTCTTCCATCTCAATTAAGCTTCAGGCATTCTTTCAACCCAACCACAAGTACGCATGCACACACACACATTCACACACACACAATTGTGCTATTCTATTTTCTGGCTAGGTGCAATGTTCAGCTGCTCCAAACAGCTGAATCATCCCTTGCAGCTGTTGCTCAACAGCTGTACTCCTTGTGTTTTCAATGCCAGGGGTTTGCCAGGGCACATCAGCCAGCACCACTGCACAGGCGAAGGGAAGGGAAAGGCCACACCAATGGGAAAGCATAGTGCATCAGGCCTTTTAAATACAGGTAGCCCTCCAGTTAGGACCACAATTGAGTCCAACATTTATGTTGCTAAATGAAACATTTTAAAGTGAGTTTTGCCCCATTTTACGACTTTTCTTGCCACAGTTGTTAAGTGAATCGCTGCATTTGTTAAGTTACTAACATGGTTGTTAAGTGAATCTGGCTTCCCCATTGACTTTGCTTGTCAGAAGGGGGGGTCACATGACCCCAGGACACTGCAACGGTCGTAAATATGAACCAGTTGCTAAGCATCTGAATTTTGATCATGTGACCATGGGGATGCTGCAACAGTCGTAGGTGTGAAAAACGGTCACAAGTCACCTTTTTCAGTGCCGTAGTCACTTTGAACTGTCACTAAATGAACTGTTGTTAAGTCAAGGACTGTCTGTAGTAAACATGGTCCATTTGCAAATCCTCAGGCCAAATTCTTTTACGAATTTAATTTCCCCAGAAGAGAGAGAACAAAACTCTGGGTCTTCAGCAAGATAGAACTTCCAGTGGGCAAAGTTAAAATAAAGATGGGGGGATGTAGATGCTTACTATTTCAATGGCCAAACCAGAAAAAAAAGTGAATTAAGCACCTGTTACATGTTGCTTTTGTTTAAGTAAGAAAGCTGGAAGGGAGATATGAAAGGGGAAAAGAAATTAGAAATGTAGGGCGTCTAGAAATGATAGAATTAAAAAAAAAGATGAGTAAATATATCAATTGAGGAGAGAGAAGAACAAGGCCTAAAATCAAGAAGTATAAGTGAAAATGAATATTCTTGGAAGTTAAGCTATAGCAATTGATTTGGAAGAAAGTTGAAAATTAGAAGTGGTAGACCCAGACGACAAAAATAGGAGGAAGGAGACAGCATTAGAACAATAGTAGATATACCTGGTAGAATATATTAAATATATAAATATAGATAAAGAGATACAAGTCTAAGAAATAGCTCCGATGTTGATGTTTGATGTTTAGGGTTTTTGAATTTCTAGTCTGCTAACCATAGAATGGACTAAGATTAGATGCACTCAGGGAAGAATAGGAGGGAGAAAGAGGAAGTAGAAAGGAAGGGGAGAGAGAGAGGAGGGAAGTAGGAAAGAGGTAGAGAGGGAGGAAGAAGGTACAGGGGAGAGAGGAAGATAGAGGGAGGGGAGTAGTATGAAATATAGAAGGAAAGCAGACTGGAGATAAAAATATAAAAGGAGCAAATTAAGGATATATGTCTAGGTTATTTTGGATAGAAATATATTACTATGGATGTTTGATAGTATGGTATATGTATGGATATTTGTGTAAGTGTGGTGAAATTTTTTTTTTAAAAAAAACACATGTTGCTTTTGTTTGTGTGGTGAAATGCAAAAAACAAATGTTAATTTATTAAGGAAACAAACAAACGAAGACCGAAAGGATTGCCCAAACAAACCACAAAATAGAAAAGAGAAGAGAGTGTATTATGGCACCATCAACCAGCTGTTTAGACTGGGTTTGACTTTATCTGTACACTTATCAAGTCCTTCCTGAAAACATGGAATAGGCAGAGTTGTTTAATAATATTAAAAGTACGTATCACTGCAGAATGTACGCTGCTCCAAATAAAGCTGCCTTTTTGCAATTGACTAATGGTGATTTTTGTCAAAGCCAATGGTCTTAAATGGTGCTTCTGATGTTTTGGAATTGCACCCAAGATGCTATTACTATTGGCAATACAGGTAGTCCTTGATTTATGACCACAGTTGAGACCCAAATTTCTGTTGCTAAGTGAGACATTTGTGAGTTTTGCCCCGTTTTACGACCTTTCTTGTAACAGTTGTTAAATGAATCACTTCCATTGTTAAGTTAGTATCATGGCTGTTAAGTGAATCTGGTTCCCCTATGGACTTTGCTTGTCAGAAGGTCGCACAAGGTGATTGCAGGATCATTGCATGATGATTGACACTGCAACCATCATAAATATAGTCAGCTGCCAAGCATCTGAATTTTTAATCACATGGCCATGGGGATGCTCCAATGGTCATAAGCACGAAAAATGGTCATAAGTCACTTTTTTCAGTGCCATTGTAACTTTGAACGGTCACTAAATGAACTGTTGTAAGTCGAGGATTACCTGTACTGTTGCTTTCCTTTGCCACAGTTGTTCTACTTCTATTTTTAAGTCTTTACATTTGGTGATTTTCTCCAGTTCTCTCTCTTTTCTACCGTCTTCAGGTACTGCCACGTCCACTATCCAGATTTTTTTGGTAGTTTTATCAACAATTGTTATGTCTAGGGCAGTGATGGCGAACCTTTTAGACACTGAGTGCCCAAACTGCGCGCACGAGCTTGCCCAAACTGAAAGGTGCGTGCGCGCGAACAGGCGCATGCGCGGACATGCGCAGCAGAGACCCGAAGACCAGCTGGCCAGCGGGAGGCGGGGCATCCCAACACCGGCAGCACAGCAAGAGGTAAGATCTTTTTCTTTCGTGAGCTTCTGTCTCGTCGTTTGCAGGGAAACAGAAGCTCACGAAAGAAATGCCATGGAAATCTGACCTGGGGCGACGGTGCATGTGCCAGCAGAGAGGGCTCTGCATGCCACCTCTGGCATGCGTGCCATAGGTTCACCATCATGGGTCTAGGGTATTGCGAGGAAGATACTATTCTGTTTGAATTCTAAAATCTCAACATGTACTTTCGCTTCTTCATTTTGTGTTACTTTGTCCATTTTGTAGCCCCACCAGTTCTTCCTTGCAGATGAGTGATATTTCAACGAACTATTGTTGCTATTTGGTCATGCTGTTGTTTGTGATCAGCTAACTAAGTGGTTCACTGTTTCTTCAGCTCCTTTACAGACATGGTATTTGCTGTCTGTTGCTGCCTTCTCAATTTTGGCTTTGTTTGCATTTGTCTTTAAGGCTTGGTCTTGTGCAGCCAGAATTAGCCCCTCTGTTTCTTTCTTCAGCTTTCCTGATCTTACCCATGGCCAACCCCTGTTATTACCTGATTTTGCCTGCTAGGTTGTTGCTTTTTTTAATGTACTGGCCATGTACATATACTTTGCTATATCTTTTTTCTTTTCTTCATTTGGTCTACCCTGTTTCCCCCAAAATAAGACATCCCCTGATAATAAGCCCAATCGGGCTTTTGAATGCATGGCAATAAGGCCAAGCGCTTATTTCAGAGTTCAAAAAAATATAAGACAGGGTCTTATTTTCGGGGAAACACGGGTACTTACAGACCAAAGTTTGGTCACTTTGGTATTCAGCAAGCATTTATGGCAGTGATGGCGAACCTATGGCACGCGTGCCACAGGTGGCACGCGGAGCCATATCTGCCGGCACGCGAGCCGTTGCCTAGCTCAGCTCCAGCGCGCATGTGCACGGCAGCCAGCTGATTTTTGGCTCGCACGGAGGCTCTGGGAGAGCGTTTTTGGCTTCCGGAGGGCCTCCGGGGGGATGGGAGAGGGCGTTTTTTGCCCTCCCCAGGCTCCAGGGAAGCCTCTGGAGCCTGGGGAGGGCAAAAAATGTGCCTACCGGGCCCACCAGAAATTGGGAAATGGGCCATTTCCGGTCTCCAGAGGGCCTCCAGGGGGGTGGGGGAGGCCGTTTTTGCCCTCCCCAGGCAGTGAATTATGGGTGTGGGCACTCGTGCATGTGCGATAGCACGTGCGCATGCACTTTCGGCACCCAAGGAAAAAAAGGTTCGCCATCACTGATTTATGGTATACTACTGCTTCAGACCGGAAAGCAGTGCAGAGGGTGGTGAGGACGGCAGAAAATATTATTGGAAGTTTACTCCCTTCTATCCAGGACATAGCATATAGGTGATACTTGAGCAAAGTCCACAGGATTGTCTGGGACGCTACACCTCCTCTTCACGACCTGTTTTCCTTGTTACTTTTTGGGAGGAGGCTCCCCACAACCACATCAAGGCAGTGCATCACTGAGGGATTATTATATTTGCAGATTCTCAAAAAAGCAATATTTATAAGACTTCAGATATATGAAGGTTTTTGAATGCATTACCAAATATATATATTTCCATTCTGTAACTATGCTGTTATAGATGCTATCTATTCAGAAGACATGAGACATGATTGACAGAAGATATGACTGAGATATCTATCCACAGGGTGGGGAGGACGACAGATTTTCTTAAGCATTACTGTAAACGCCAATAAAATAGAGCAGCATTCACAACAGGTTTAAACTTAATATGATTTACCTGTGTGGACGGCTGTCACTTTTCCTGTTTTTCTGGGGATACTCTTCAATGACACCTTGAATTAAAGGTCCTGGAGACTGATTGGTTTGGGTGTATGGCAACATTCTCATGTTATTGAAGACATCACATGACCCAAGAAGAAGGGTTCCCTTTTTTTTTCTCGGAAGGGTACCGTGGATAGAAATATCTTGATGGGTACCAGAATGAAGTTCATCAGCCAGAATGGGTTTGCTGCTCAACAGATCCATAGAAGAGGCCAAGGGAAACTCATGGTTCATCTGCATATCCCGTGGAAGACTTGCAAACTTCCCAGCTGCTATCATTTTTTAAGTCTAGAAAACAAAAATAGAACATACTGGACATTATAAAACATGGAAGCCTTCTTGTTCTATGAAAGTAAAATAAATGAGGGTTGATAGACCCAATATCTTACATAAAAACATGGGTGGTCATAATTAGAGTCCTCTGGGAATTGGGTGGCATACAAATGTGATCAAATAAATAAAAATAAATAGAATAGAATAGAATAGAATAGAATAGAATAGAATAGAATAGAATAGAATAGAATAGAATAGAATAGAATAACAGAGTTGGAAGGGACCTTGGAGGTCTTCTAGTCCAACCCCCTGCTTAGGCAGGAAACCCTACACCACTTCAGACAAATGGTTATCCAATCTCTTCTTAAAAACTTCAAGTGTTGGAGCATTCACAATTTCTGGAGGCAAGCTGTTCCACTGATTTAATTGTTCTAACTGTCAGGAAATTTTCTTCTTAGTTCTAAGTTGCTTCTCTCCTTGTTTAGTTTCCACCCATTGCTTCTTGTCCTGCCCTCAGGTGCTTTGGAGAATAGGTTGACTCCCTCTTCTTTGTGGCAACTCCTGAGATATTGGAACACTGCTGTCCTGTCTCCCCTGATCCTTCTTTTCATTAAACTAGACATACCCAGTTCCTGCAACCGTTCTTCATATGTTTTAGCCTCCAGTCCCCTAATCATCTTTCTTGCTCTTCTCTGCACTCTTTCTAGAGTCTCAACATCCTTTTTGCATTGGAGGAGGAGAATGTATACATTTTTGGAGGAGTGTGTACTGGCTTCCCCAGAATACTGCGGAAGAATACAAGAATGTGTAAATGAGCAGCAATGAATAGGAGCCCAGCCATTTACACCAATCCAATTGCTCTCATTTTCCCCAGCACTCACTGTCTGCTGGATTGACATTACTACAGTAAATGATTAAAGGCTTTAACTGTCATATTCCTTCTGGGATTTCAAGAAAACTATTCCTGAAATGCTATAAGCAGCCAAAAAACAGCAATCTTGATTAGTATCGCTAGTGGAACGGGCAATCTATTTACCTGAAGAACAGCAGATCTTGCCTACGAGGGCCACTGGGGGGTGTTTGATAAGTATCTCCCTTTGATCAGTCAAATCAGATTTTAGGACAATCTAAAGAATAGTTTTAGGCATTCACAGACCAGAAAAATACCCAGACTTAAAATCCAGGTTGCCACTACATTTGCCATCACACTTTCTATCAACCCTAACATATTCAGCCACTATGTAGATGCAGGTGATGAAAGAAAAATGGGAAACTTCTTAACTATTTGTTGACATCTTTTCCTCAGTCTCATGTATTTATAACAGTTATCGCTTACCCAATAAAGCAAACAGAGAAGGTACACACAGTACTGTATCCAAAACACTTTTGATATCCTGCATGGGACCAGCCCTGATCACCAACTGCAACTTTACTCTAGTTCTGACCAACAATATAGCATTTTATGTATTGCTTTGCCACAAAAGCAGCAGTTTTTAGACCAGTCAATGTACCTTGCAAATTGTGCCAGGATTAGAGTCTCAAAAACACACCTGCAGAAGCATTTCAGGAAGATACGATATTTTTACCCACAACATTTCTCTTTCTAATTGTTGTTTAATGCCCCAAGTTCTAAAGCAGGTCAAACATCAGCCAGGAATCATTAACATCAACAAAGGTGTCAGAGAGAGGCTGATATTGTACAGATAATCCTCAATTTAAGAGATTAGCAGTATAAACTTGGCAAAGGGTGCCACTTGAAAAAAAAATATTCTTTCAGTAGTATAAGAATGATCCCTGTATTTCAGAAAGATCTATTGAGACAGATACAGATAACTGGAAGTCTTGTTTGTGGCTCCTTTGAGTTAAGGACATGTCCCTGCAGTTGTCTTGGCAGTAGTATGGAAATGCTTTGCCAAAGTCGGCTTCTTCAAGGATATTTGTCAACTTCCCTGTCTAGTCTACAGCTTGGCATTCCCTGGCAGCCTCCCATCTACCTACTAACCAGGCCTGACCCTGCTTAGCTTCCAGGTTCAGATAAGATGAGCCAAGGGTTGCTATCCACTGACAAGCTTAGGATGTATCTAAATATCATCATCATAAGAATAATGTATCAAAATATATTTTAAACCTTGGATCCTGGGTAACAATAAGTGGAATCTTATTCATGGGTTGGGGTAGTTTTTCTATTCAGAAAGGGTAAAACAAACTTGCATTATTGGAATAATGGCTGGAGAATTCTGGGAGTTGAAGTCCACAAGTCTTAAAGTTGCCAAGTTTGGGGACCCCTGAAATAGATCATCAGAGGTAGCTACGGTAGAAGTCATGCACAGGAATAATATCCTCAAAATATTTTTCTCTTCCTGCTAAAAATAAATTAAGGACATTTTAAAGATTTATTCCAGAAACCTGTTTAGGAATCATCTGTTTGCTCTACAGGTCCCCATGTCTTAGTGAATTATCTATACATGTAATAAACAGACTCCCAGATGCAAAGTACAAGCTGAGTAATTAACATAGCAATTATCTACTATCCCACCCTGGACCTGACTTCCAGAGAAACTTATGTAGAATTGCAGTCCTGACAAAAAAAAAAAAAAGACCTGTGCCTTTGGAAAGAGACACTGAGATGCTAATCTTAAGTGTTATCTTTGTTGAAGAAAAGAAGAGCTCCCTCTCTTCCCCCCCCCCCTTCAAACTCAGGGCTACATTTCATCTTGACTGGTGTGTTGGTAGTTGTCTGCTGAAAATGGGGGGGGGGCGCTGTGGTTAAATGAATTCCAATCCCCCTGCATTCATTGTTAATGCCACATTAAAAATTAAAACTAAAGGCAAATTTTGCAGTTGATCTGACAGTTGCATTCCCCAAGTTTGGGGAACCACGTGTGATTCTGTGGCAATCAAAGTGGATAAAAATTGATGTTTTTTTATTTTTTTAAAAAAAAATCAGATTTTTTTTATTTAAATCGGATTTTTTTGATTTTTATCAAATTTATTTTAATAAAATGCTTTTGGAATCAAAATCTATCTAAAGATAGTTTTCTATTTAAGATACATTAATAATTTAGTTTATTTAGCATGAAATGGAGCTTAGTTATGTGGCATGAGGCTGTATATTCTGCAACATTGGGACTCTCGGTGAGTCAACAGCAGGTCAGAGGAGGAGCCGCTGCAGGACAGAGATGATAGTTGCTCTTTAAAAATTATGATTTAAATCGAGTTGATTTAAATCAAGCCATTTTACTAGTGATTTAAATCGTGATTTAAATCGACTTGAATTAAATCAAATCAAATCCACCCTGGTGGCAATTTAAGACTCTTGGCTTCAATTACTCCTGTATACTGTACATCACTCCTAGAGCAAACCAATAACCAATGAAAAAGAAGCAGGAGAAATAGTAATTATCTTGGAAATTAAATTAATAGCGGAAAATTCGGAAGGTGAATTTAAAAATTAATCGGTGAATATCCCAGATGACAAAATTAGACTTTTTTTTATTTTTATTTTTTTTCCTTTTTTTTTTTTTGGAGGTAAGATGAAGTTAGCAGCATATACCTAGAATAAAGTATTATATATGAAGAAATGATATAACAATAATAATTTAAAAATATTTTTTTTCTTAGAAGAGATATGATAAGTCTAAATTTGAGTTGTGTCATCAGCCTGTCAAATATAAGAGGACTTAGCACAAAAAAGTACTCAGGGGAAGGCAAAGAGAGTGTAAGAGGAAGTAGAAGGGGAGGAAGAGAAGGAGTAGAGAGAGTAGAGGAGGAGTGAAGGAGTAAGAAAGTAGGAGGAGATGATGGAGATAGAGAGAGGGGAGTGCGATGGGAAATAAAAGTAGAACAGACTGATGATTGATGATGTAAACATCTGTATAAGATATTGACTTTTGAATGATGGATTATAAATGTAAAATTGTGTTTCTTATTGTAACACTTTAAGGTATATGTCTATTGAATTGTAAAAGTGATGGAAGAAAAAAAATTTAAAAAAATGTTGGAAAGAAAAAGATGCTGGAAGATACTTTAATGATACCTCCAACAAGCAAAAGTTGTAGCTTTTGCTAAGTCTGAAAAGTGTAGACATTACCGATTTTGCAGCTTAAAACTTTAAAATGCAAGGAAGGCAGGGTCTTCAGAAAGTAGTACTGCTTAACAACCCTTAAAAGGTAGGAAATATTCTTTTTTTCTTCCCTTGCCAGGGAAAGCTTAGTCAAACAACTTCAAAGGATGGATCAAGATGTGGGAGGGTTTTCTTACAAAGAGATATGGAAATGAGCCTCTGGATGCCCCAGGTTTGCTGATGTGCCATCCCTGAGTAAGCAGTTGCTAGCTCTGCAAACCATATAGCTTCAGGCTATTTTCCTTGGCAGACTGGATTATCTGTCAGTTCCTTACATGACAAAAATTATAATGAGGTCTATTAGAGTTGCCAGTTTTGAATCAGCCCCTAAAGTTCTGCCTTTTACGGCAGCTGGATCAGCCAACATTTATTAAAGGGCAATGTTAAACTACTATTGTTTTCTACACATCAAAGTTGTTTTTAAAGAGGCTGAAGAAAATCGGGCAGTTTTCTTATTTTGCTTCATCTCTAGTTAACCCTGTGGCTTGCACTATCCATTCACGAGGAATCAAAATTTCTCTACACACTTTTTATTTTATAATCCAAATGAATTGGCAACTTTTATGACTTTTTTTATTTGTGAACTACTTTTACAGAAGTTGAAATTATTATTTTCCCAGAATGACCTAAACATTCTCTGGGCTCAGTTTTAGAGGAAGCCATGGTAAACAAGCATCAAACCAAAGCAAATGAAAAAATAGATTATTTCCATGGCTGTTTGATCAGACAATGTAACCAAAAGAGCATCTGGAAATTTTTGTTTCAACTAAATAAAAAAAACATTTCATCAATTCTGACACAGTAATAGTACTCTTTTCTTTAGACGGTTATGGATTGACCATAATAAACAGTCTAATGTTTGGAGTTAAATTTAATTAATAAATGTTTTTATTAATTAGTATGATGATTTTGGAGAAATTTATAGATTGACTCATGGTAGACATCAAAGCTAAGTCTGACAAGACTCTGAAATCATTAAATTCAGTCACATCCAGTGAGCTCCCTGAAGTCATTCCTTACATATTATGAATCACTAAATGCTATGCAATTACATTTTGTACTTTTTTCAAATCTGATTTGGAAACATTGGCAATACTGTAGTTCAGTTACTATGGTTGGTAGAAGTTTGCAAAGGTTCAACCATCATTTGTTCAAATGAGATAACCATTTTCTTGTAATCATTGGTCATTATTTAGGCAATAGAGACATTAGGTCAGGGTGGCCAAACTATGGTTCTTTGAGGACCTGTGGACTTCAACTCCCAGAATTCCTGAGCTAGCCATGCATGCATGGCTGGCTCAGGAATTCTGGGAGTTGAAGTCCACAGGTCCTCAAAGAACCATAGTTTGGCCACCCCTGCATTAGGTGATAGAGGTCATTCCACTGATTACAAAAGACAAGGTTGCTTAAAGCAAACCAGAATATCATAACTCGGCGAATCCTTAACACTATTATCTTTGGAATCTTTCCTTTAAATTGTCTGGAACATTCCTAATATATGGTAGAACTTCTCTGCTATCATTTATTCAAATTTTCTACGGAAGGAATATCAGTCTTCTTGGGGTCACATGCAGGGGTGGGTTTCTCTTACATTCCCTACAAGTTTGGAAGTGCGCGCGTCGCGTTTGAAGTCGCATTGGACGTGCGCGCGTTACATCTGGGTATTGACCCTCTGTGCATGTGCAGAAGCCTTTGCGTATGCGCAGAGGGTTCGTTGCCAGCAGCTTTAAAGCAGTGGCGACCGGGGAACCGGTTCGGGGACGTGGCAAGCCGGCCATCACTACCGGTTCGGTGAACGGGACCAAATTTCCACCACCGGCTCACGCAAACCGGTCCGAACCGGTAGCAACCCACCACTGGTCACATGGTTGGCCAGGGTTTAGCCATGCAACACCACTTAGATTCCCAAAAGGTAACTAAGGACTTCGAAAGAGATTTGCAGCACTAAAATATTGTAACATCTCATATAGCAATAGGAGCATCTTCTAAAACATTGGCAACCTTGTGAGAGATGAAAATTTACTGATTTTTAATTTTGGCAGGTTGCCTAAGCCATCATATGAGATTATCCGATAGAATATTCCTGGAAAACTGAAGGCCCAGGGAAGGACTTGGGCACATCCAGAAATACAGCACTGTTGAAATTAAGTAAAAGCAAACAAAGGTGAATGCATCAAAACCTGGGGTCTCTGTGTAAGTTCCTCTTTAAAAAAAAAACTTATATAAAGATATTGTGAACAGAGGTGGTATTGAGGGGTTCGGGCAAAGCGCACTCTCATAGAACCGGTAGGAAAAGATCTGGAATCACGCCACTGATTATGTGAGCAAGGTTAAAGAACAGAGAAGGAGAAGACAGAAGTTATACCAGCCAAGAAGATAAGCATTGTCCATATCATCAGTCAAACTCGGCTCAGTGGTAAGTACCAAATTAATATGACATTTATTTATTAGTTGCATTTGTATGCCGCCCACTCCACAGAGACTCTGGGCGGCATACAAATGCAACTAATAAATAAATGGACATAAAAATAAATTAATCAAAATAACTTTTGCTTTGTCAGTTGATATTGGAATACCTTTTGGACCAGACTGAATACAGGTAGTTCACAACCTATGACCACAACTGAGTCCAAAATTTACGTTGCTAAGTGAGAAATCAAGATCACGCGAAGTGTTAATACCACTTTATAATGCCTTGGTAAGGCCACACTTGGAATGCTGCATTCAGTTTTGGTCGCCACGATGTAAAAAAAGATGTTGAGACTCTGGAAAGAGTGCAGAGAAGAGCAACAAAGATGATTAGGGGACTGGAAGCTAAAACATATGAAGAAGGGTTGCAGGAACTGGGTATGTCTAGTTTAATGAAAAAAAGGACTAGGGGAGACATGATAGCAGTGTTCCAATATCTCAGGCGTTGCCACAAAGAAGAGGGAGTCAAGCTATTCTCCAAAGCATCTGAGGGTAGAACAAGAAGCAATGGGTGGAAACTAATCAAGGAGAAAAGCAACTTAGAACTGAGGAGAAATTTCCTGACAGTTAGAACAATTAATCAGTGGAACAGCTTGCCTCCAGAAGTTGTGAATGCTCCAACACTGGAAGTTTTTAAGAAGATGTTGGATAACCATTTGTCTGAAGTGGTGTAGGGTTTCCTGCCTAAGCAGGGGGTTGGACTAGAAGACCTCCAAGGTCCCTTCCAACTCTGTTGTCGTTGTTGTTGTTGTTGTTATATTTGCTAACTGACTTTTGTCCCATTTTATGACTTTTCTTGACACATTTGTTAAGTGACTCACTGCAGGTGCTAAGTTAGTAACCCAGTTGTTAAATGCATCCGGCTTCCCCATTGACTTTGCTTGTCAGAAGATCGCAAAATGGGATCACATGACCCCGGGGTCACTGCAACCGTCATAAATATGAGTCAGTTGTCAGGCATCCAAATGTAAATCGCATGGCCATGGGGATGGTGGCAATGGTCATAACTGTGAAAAATGGTCATAAGTCACTTTTTTCAGTGCCACGGTGACTTTGGATGGTCACAAAAAGAACTGTTGTAAGTCGAAGACTACCTGTATAGAGATACAATCATCCGACATACAGACATTTAGTGCCGCTGTGACTTCGAACCGTCACTAAGTGAACCATCGTAAGTAGAGAACTGCCCGTATAACAGTTGCAAAGTCTTGTCAGATTTGATTTAGGCCCTGATTACAAAACATTTCCTTTTGACCCAAATCTTTGTCTTTTGCTGCTGTGTTATGTGTTTAAATAACAATAATGGAATCCAGATCAAATAAAAGTGGGATTCTGCTCTGAGACACTTCAAAGGACGGCAGAACTATTTAAAATGCATCTCTGGAAATAAGGCTCTCTTCTCTTATTACCAGGGGATGCCTAAAACCATAACAAAAACAGATGCCAGGACCAACAAAAACATCCTTTTCATCTCCTTGTCTTGTATATTTTTCTTTTAATGTACGATAGTACAATTACCTCTGGGACAGTCATTAATCCTAAGCAAAGTTTTATTAAACTTCAAAATACACATTTATTTTAAAGCCTCATTCGTTTCATGTTAATTTCCTAGGGAAATTATTTAGGATCATGCCCTTTATTTAAAAAGCAAATGCTAGCAGTCTTGAATGGCTTGGCAATAACAGGTACGGGTAATCCTTGACTCATCATCATCACAATTGGGACCAGAATTTCTATGGCTAAACAAGGGGGTTGTTAAGCGAGTCAGGCCCAATTTAGCAACCTTTTTTTTTTGCCACAGTGTTAAAATATTCATGAACTGGGAGAGACATGGTAACAAGGTCAGCCAATGAATAGGCGTAGCAACTAAGTCGTCGAATGAGAGCTTAAGCACATCTGAGGCTGTGCAGAGAATTGAAACTGAAACTTAAGCTAGAAGGCTGGGCGTGGCTCAGCCCACTCTGTACTCCATCTGCTCTGAACTCTGAAATGAAACTGTTCTCTGCTGTTGGTATTGTATATGTCTGCCCAACATGTGGCAGAACATTTCGTGCCCGTATAGGTCTCACCAGCCACCTGCGGACACATACCGTGTTTCCCCGAAAATAAGATAGGGGCTTATATTTTTTGACTCCCCAAAAATGCCCCTGGCCTTATTTTCGGGGGGGTGGCTTATAATTTTCGGGGTGCAGGCGGGGCGGGGCACGAGACGCACCACTTACTGGAGTTTGCCAGCTCCATGGTCTCTCGGCTAGTCTCTTTAGGGGAAAAAACTTGCAAACAGACAAGCCGAAAGACCACGGAGCTGCAAAACTCCAATAAGTGGTGCGTCTCTCTTGGCGGAGTGGGGTGGGGTGGGGCGGGGCAGGCGTCCTACCTGGGACTTGTCCCGGGACCTCCGTCGCGTTCTTACAGTCTTCTCTCCACGGCAGCCCGTTCTAAAAGAATGCTGCGCGAGTTCGAGAACTTTGAACTCGCGAGACGTTCTTCTGGAATCAGCTACTGTCGAGAGAAGACCGTAAGAACGTGACCGAGGTAGGAGGGGCGTCTCACGCTGGGGTTTGGCAGGGCGGGAGGGCGTGGCGTGGCGGGCGTCCCTTCAAAATGCTTCGAAGTCCTTCGAAGCATTTTAAAGGGATGCGTTTTGCCTGCCATGAAGGGAACCAATGTTCCCCGAAGAACAGGAGGCAAGCATTGGTTCCCTTCATGGCAGGCAAAACGCATCCCTTTAAAATGCTTCGAAGGACTTTGAAGCATTTTGAAGGGATGCCCGTCACGCCACGCACTCCCGCCCTGCCAAACCCCAGCGCGAGACGCCCCTCCTACTTCGGTCGCGTTCTTATGGACTTCTCTCCACGGCAGCCCGTTCCAAAAGAACGTCTCGTGAGTTCAAAGTTCTCAAACTTGCGAGGCGTTCTTTTAGAGATCCCACCAGAGATCCGGACTATCCCCACTCTACTGGCCTTCCGCAAAGCCATAAAAACATGGCTCTTCTGGCAGGCGGGGTGAAGATTGGATTCCCCCCAGGAATGAATGTTCTTTTTAAAATTATGATATGTTTTTAAAATTTTGTATGTTATTTGTATGTTTTGTATGTTGTTCTTATTCCTGTTGTACGCCGCCCTGAGTCCTACGGGATTGGGCGGCCTATAAGAACTTTTGATTAAATTAAATTTAATTAATTAAAAAAAAGTATTAAGCAGATTGTAGACATTGTAGACATCTGGCATTCTGTTCTCACAGTGGTCAACCAGAGAAAATTCAAAACTGAACATGAAAGTACATCTCCCTGTCACAAACTGCCTCTGTAAGAATCAGCTATCATGATTATCAACTACCAATAGCAATATTATTGTATATATGAATCTGTCTATTGACCTATTAAAGCCAATTAATCTGTCAGCTATTGTCATATCCTAGCCTAGCGAAGTCCAGAATCATTAAAATGAAAAAGTGATTTCTTTTTCAGCCTATGCTGAATCAATCACTTTTAAGTGTCATTGGATCACTTTGGGACCAACCTATTTTTTGGTGTGATTTATGTATTTCTATCACACCCTCTGAATTCCCTTCCTTCTAAACTTAAAAGCCCCCAATAATACTATTTGTTCCCAATAGGAAGCTGTTATAGCCCTTTGATGGGTTCACCTGGCTCAGCACTTTGGCAAGCGGTAGTTACCCTGGCCTAGCCAAAATACTTTTCACTTGCATAACTTTTAGGGCTCTGATTTTTGTTGAGAATTTAGCAATCACAAGTTTAGTCCACCAGTTTTGAAATTCTGGTCAGAATTATCCAACTTACATTGTTTTATAATCAGACTTACTTGAAATAAAGTGACAATCTAGGGTTAGGCAAATATTTTGGAGTGCTAAAGATATTTGGAATTGTGAGAACCTGTCATAACTCCTCTCAGGAAATGGTTAGCATAGCTGGCTGTGCCAATTACAAAATAGTAGAAAAATACAATTTCTCATAAGTTAAGGTGGTAAGAGTTACTTCTTGCCACTTAAACAATCTAGAGATGTTAGATCTCATCCCAGCTTATCTTGGCCTTTTGAGAGAGGGGCAGAAGGTCACACAGGGATGAAATACAGGTAGTCGTGGACCTACAACCACAATTGAGTCCAAAATTTATGTTGTTAAGTGAGACATTTGTTAAGTGAGTTTTGCCCCATTTTACGATCTTTCTTGCCACAGTTGTTAAGTGAATCATTGCAACTGGTAAGTTAGTAATTCGATTGTTAAGTGAATCTGGCTTCCCCATTTATTTATTTTTATTTATTTTAATAAAATGTATATGCTGCCCAACTCCCAAAGGGACTCTGGGGGGCTTACAAGTATAAAAATACAATAATAAGATAAAAAGACAATTAAAACAACAGTTCAAGCAAACCTCTACATCACAACACATACATACATGGGGTGATCTCATTAGCCCCAGACCTGCCGGAAAAGCCAGGTCTTAAGGGCCTTCCATTGTCTTTGCTTGTCAGAAGCTCGCAAAAGTTGATTACATGATCTTGGGACACAGCAATAATCCTAAATACGAACCAGTTGCCAAGCATCTGAATTTTGATCACATGATCATGGGGCTGCTGCAAAGGTTGTAACTGTGAAAAATAGCCATAAGTCACTTTTTCGGTGGTGTTGTAACTTTGGACGGTCACAAAAAGGACTGTTGTAAGTCGAAGACTACCTGTATAGGGATACAATCATCCAACATACAAATGCCTTTGTATCTCAAGAGCATTCTTGTAAATGAGAGAGATGCAGGAAGCTGGCTGGGTTTTGCTGTCCAGCAGTCCAGCCACCCATTTAATCATTTTATACATTACAAGATTTTTAAAAAAAGAAAATCAGTGGGTGGAGGAATTCAACAGGTGTCATATTGCATACCTGACATTTTTCTGTTGACCAAGGAAAAATATTCAAAAGCCACATTAAGGTCATTGAAGGATTTTAAAAATAGGAGTACGTGCTTTGCAGCTTCAAAGAATTGTTCATAGGCAAAATAAATCCAACAAGAGAAATGACTGCGAAAAACAAGTGGTTGTGGAGCTAGGCCATGTTGGCACCAAACTGCAATCTTACATAAAATGTGAGGCATTCTACAGGTAGTCCTCGACTTACAACAGTTCGTTTAGTGACCATTCAAAGTTACAACAGCACTGAAAAAAGTGATTTATGTTTCACACAACCATTGCAGCATCCCCGTGGTCCTGTGATTAAAATTCAGACACTTGGCAACTAACTCATATTTATGACGGTTGCAGTGACTCCTCCCCATGCAATGTTCTGACAAGCAAAGTCAATGGGGAAGCCAGATTCACTTAACAACCATATTACTAACTTCACAACTGCAGTGATTCAACAGTGGCAAGGTAGGTCGTATAATGGGGCAAAACTCACTTAGCGACTGTCTTGTTTAGCAACAGAAATGTTGGGCTCAATTGTGGTCATAAGTTGAGGACTACCTGTATTAGGTCCTACCCTGTATGGCCAGTAGGACTCTACCAAATTTGCTGAGAGAAGAAAACAAAAATCAGTGCCTACTTGTGGTATAAAGTGGTATGTCCCAGATACAGACAGAATGAATGACATCTAGACCAGTAAAGCTTTTGCCAAAATCCTGTAATCTTTAAGGCTTAGTTATTTCACTTCTATTCTAAATTAGCCACCTCAACAAAAGCTCCTAGAAGATTTGTTTACATATAATGTAGTGATACAGAAAATATCCTTTGAGTTCAATTCATGTCCTTTTTATCCTCTTGGCAATATAACAGCAGTAATTTACCATTGCACAGTTTTAAATAATAAATTTATAGATCATAAATAATAAGAGTGCAGCTTGTGATCTCCTTCTCCATCCCTAGACAGACTTCTTTCTTTCCGTCTGCATGGTAAGTCCATCCATTGTTCTCACCCCATTCAGTCACCCTGATTTCTGAGAGTTGTCATGGATACGCTATGTGAACTTTTCCAGCCAACTAACTTTCAGTAAACCTAAATACCTTTGGAAAGAATGGACTTTCAGAGGGGGATGGACGAGAGGGAAAGGAAAATAATGAATCCCACTAAAAGTGGCCTATTGGTGTACTCAGACCATGTTTTTATTAACTCATTCAATTAAATCAGGGAAAGAATGTCATCACCCACATTGGAATGCTTTCGAGGCAAAATACGTTCGAGGCAAAATGATTTAGGTGTCGGAGTTACAGTGATAGTGAAAATGCCTCCTATGGGACTTTAAGCATGTTCAATTTATCTGGATCGTGTTCAGAATTATTGGGGCCTCTATTTGCCCCAATAACGAAGGTGAGATTGACAAAACATATTCACAATGGCATCCAAGGCAGTTTTCAATCTGGTTTTGAAATCATAGTAATTCCAACTCTCCCTATCTCTAGAGATAAAGTATTGCTTTAGCATCAACAGCTCACAATGGCTCCCAAAATCCTTTCTGTTGTCTGGCAGCTTGAGATTTGTATCAGTCCTTCATAAATGAAAAGGAAGATAGTTCAGGGTGAATCATAGCCAGAGAAGAAGACTTCTCCTCTTTCTTCCGGCTCTCTAAAGCAGAGGTCTCCAACCTTGGCAACTTTATGAGGTGTGGACTTCAATTCCCAGAATTCCTCAGCCAGCATGGCTGGCTGAGGAATTCTGGGATTTGAAGTCCACACCTCATAAAGTTGCCAAGGTTGGAGATCTCTGCCCTAGAGCAGTGTTTCTCAACCTTGGCAACTTAAAGCCATGTGGACTTCAACTCCCAGAATTTGCTCAGCCAGGAATCCTGGGAATTGAAGTTCACACAGCTTAAAATTGCCAAGGTTGAGAAACGCTGCTCTAAAACAAACACAACCTGCCATTCATTATTTGACCAAACAAATAAACAAAACAATGTGGTTGGCCAAGTCATAAGAAAATCCACTTCTCCTTCTTTACCAACTTTCCAAACTGAGTGATGTAGACAACTATTCCTCTCCCAAAACCCTATCTTTCAGAGAGACTGATCCAAAATGATAATGAGGCGACCACAGTCCATTTTATTGAAATGAAAAGGCAAGCTAGGCAATAAAGGAGTGGGGAGAATAGAGATTAATTAGTAGTAACTATAGAAATTAGAGATGTTTAAAGGGTTTATTTCTAGGTGTGTACTTCATAGAGGAATACTTTGTTTATTCGGCTTTCGGAGCCAGCTGAGTTTACAAGGGAAAAGAAATCAGATGGGAGACTTCATGGGAAAATTCCATTACATCTCAATTTCCATAGTAGGTTTTTTTTTTGCCATGTTTTTAAAGACGCTCTTACACCTCAATACATACAGCAGTTGACAGTTAATGAAGCAAATATCTCTTTTATTAACCTCTCCCAAATGGAAAATTCATTTTGATCTCATTAATCACTACCAAAGTTACAAAAACACAGATATGAAACAAGTTTCCTGAATAACCAGTGTAAGAGATACACTGGAAATACAAGCATCTTGGGTGGGTTTTTTTGAGGGGGGAGATGAGAAAAAAAGGCATGGTGAAAGGATAAACATCAGTACCAACCAGTATTATCTATGCTGTTTCTACCGTGCCATACAAAGTTTATGGAGTACCAAAACAAAAAACAAAAAACCCCATCCCAGAACAATTCCCAAGGACATTATAATCTAAAATCTGACACAAAATAACAAAGAGAGGCAGGAAAAAACTGTGATTGTTGCAGTGACTAAGAGTTACTGTAGGGAAGGGCACAATATTAGGGGATCTCATCGTGAATCATACAGCATTTATTATTATAAATCCTGAAATCAAATTTAAAATACCATTTCATCAAACCCGTTTTGGCTTGTTACAAATACCTATCCAATTATCCCAACACTCAAGTATGCAATATATGAGTAGAGTTGGGGGGGGGGATGCCAATTGTTAAAATGACTCATATCAACCCTTTGCCATTGTATTCCTACCGGTAGTATATTTTTAAAAATTCAGAACATCTTTAAATGAGTCGTTCTAACAACGACCCCAAAAATCCACCCTTCTCTTTTCCATATATCAAATGACCAGCTCACTCCAGTGCAACAGTCTTTCCTTGTTGTTAGTCATCACAGTTCACCTACCACCATACATCAGTCTTTGCGGTAATTGTGTTGGGGAAAGTATGCACAATTTCTATGCCCACAGCCCTTAACACATACTCTCCATTTTTACTCAAAAAATGCCCAACCAAAGGAGGGAGAACACTATCTTTTTAGCATCCAAACCTTTGAGCAATTGAACTGGAAACTTTTAAGTTTGATTCTGTAGTTTTCTGGATATTTACCTCAATAATCTTAGTGGGACATTGGGTAGACCTGCACAGGCATCAACTGAACTAGTTTTTATTTTAAATCGTTTCTTTGACTCCTGGAGGAGTCCCTGAAGTTTGGTAGCCAACATTTTCGAAAATTCGCCCCTGCGTTCTTCCTAGGATTTATTTATTTATTTAAATAGATTTGTATGCCGCCCAACTCCCAGGGGACTCTGGGCGAGAGAAGCTGACTCGCCTAAAGTCACCCAGTTGGCGCCTGTGCCGAAGACAACACTTGAACTCAGCTCCTGCTGATCCAGCGCCTTAACCTCTAGTCCAGACTGACTCTCAAACCGGCATTAAATTATATATGCATAGCCTGCGTTGCATAAATGGGTAGATAAATTGTTCGCAAAGTTCTATCAAAAACCGCTATTTCAGAACACTCAGAAGGAAAATAAAAATAAAAACACCCCGGATTTTCAAATTAGAACCCCGCTCTGAATTCGAATCACTTACTTCTCTGCGTAGAGGAAAAGAAAAGGGGGGAAAATTGAACGATTTCAGTCCGCTTTCGTCTCCACGAGTTCGTGCTACCACTTAACTCCCGGCGAGATCGGTCAATCCATCCCTCGGTCCGGGGAAAAACAACAACACGCGCAACTTCGCGATCTGCCCTCAAGCAGCCGGACTAAGGCTGGGCAGCTGGCACCACCAGCACCGCAGCCAGGACTCTTCCCCCGAGTTAACCTGTCTTTCAGTTTCTGCTGCGCGCTTTCCCAGACCGCCTCCGTCCTTATCCCGGGCATTTGCAAAAGCAAGCAGGCGGCGGCGCAGCTCTTACCTTGCCTGGAGCAGAGGGAGGGAGGGGGCGGGGGCGGGAGGAGCGCCGCGAGGGGGCTCGCGCACCACTGCTAGCGAAGGGGAGACGCGCGCGCGTGCGTCATCGGGCGCGAGCTCGTCCCGGGTCTTTTTGGCAGCCGGCCAAAAGGTGGCTCGCGCGAGCCGCTGAGGCCAGGCCAGAAGTGTAGCCCGCGGCTCGGGGTTTCCCACTCCCCAAGCGATCCCTCACCGCGGCGAGCGACGCCGGGGTTGCCCGCTGCCAAGTCGGGCAGCTGCAGACAGTGAAGAGGGCGGAGAACAAGGCGGGCACCGACCTTCCCAGAGTGATTTAGGGCTGCTCGGCTCCCGCCCCAGCGCCCGGTTGTGGCGGCGGTGGCCCCTCTACGTGATTGTCATTTGCATTTGGGTGACCTCCTCTTGCCCTGGCCTGGGGCTCTTTTGGAAAGCGTTTTCTGCAGTCTTCCACATTTAAAATAATTTTCTTTCCTCTCCCCAAACGAAAAGAGGGTTTTTTTTTACTGCCATGTCTAATTATTCAACTAAGCAGTTGGAAGTGGTGTCACTGGGTCCATTTCCCTCCCTTGACTGGCATCCAATGCCCACAGGAGAATGTGTCACAACATCATCTCTCTGCCAGCCAAGAATTCGTTGTGGGCCATTCACTAAGCGTCCTTAATTGAAACGGCAGCCAACAAAACAAAACAGCTGCTGTGTATTTTGCTACCCTGGAAAAGGGCAATTGGCACCATCCCGTCAACTTTGGAAAGTTCGTTTATTCCCATAGCTCATTGCACTGCCGTGCTCCAATCTATGTCCGGCTCTATCATTTTTCGAGGAGAAGCGTGTCGATCTAATCACAGATTTGGTGACAGGATGATCAGGTAGCATGTTGTGAACCATTCTCATTGTATCTAAACCATGACATGTGATTTAACGTTATCAGCAGTTACTGAAACAATGCATCAACCAGTTTAAAACTGATATGTAATATTGAATTGTGATTTTAGACTTACAGAGAGGTTTCGATTAGTTAATGAATCCCACGAAACAGTCACATAATTTGAATCTGCACTACTCAAAGGGATACTTCTATTGGAAATAGTCTTAACCGTGAGAATTTCAAACATCATACAGGTAGTCCTCAACTTACGATTACAATTGAGCCCAAAATTTCTGTGGCTAAGCAAGGCAGTTGTTAAATGAGTTTTGGCTCATTTTATGATCTTTTTGCCACAGTTGTTAGGGAAATCACTGCAGTTGTTAAGTAAATCATGCAGTCATTAATCAAATCTGGCTTCCCCAATTGACTTTGCTTGTTGGAAACCAGCTGGGAAGGTTCGCGTGCGTGCACATGCACAGTGCCGAAAAATAAAAAATAAAAATTTAAAAAAGCCAAAAACAAGATGGCAACCACATGCACAGTGCCGGAAACTCGGCTTCTGCGCATGCTCAGAAGAATTTTTTTAAAAAAAAATAAAAAATTTTTTAAAAAAAGATGGTGGCGCCCACAGACCGGCACTGACCGAACCAGGTGGGTAACGTCATTGTGATGTCACCAGCACATCGCTACCGGTTCGAGTGAACCGCTCTGAACCAGGAGGAACCCACCCGTTATAAATGGTGATCACATGACCCCGGGACAGTGCAACTGTCATAAATACATGCCAGTTCCCATGTGCCTGAATTTTGATCACATGATCAGGGGGATGCTGTAACGGTTATAAGTGTGAAAATTGGTGATAAGTCATTTCATTGCCATTGTAACTTCAAACCAGGGGTGGGTTTCTTCCAAGTTCAGACCGGTTCGCCCGAACTGGTAGCGACCCACTGGTGACATCACAATGATGTCACAGATCCGGTTTGATCAATGAGCGCCGCCATCTTTTATTTTTTTTGAATTTTTTTTGAATTTATTTATTTATTTATTCTTCTGAGCATGCGCAGAAGCCGAGTTTCCAGCACTGTGCATGCGGTCGCCATCTTGTTTTTGGCTTTTTTTCTGGCAATGTGCATGTGTGCAAAGCGCAGGCGCGCCCATGTGGTGTGCCCACGCAGCACGGGAGGAAGCGAACCAGTAGCAAGGTAAGTTAGAACCCACCCCTGCTTTAAACAGTCACTAAATGAATGATTGTAAATTGAGGACTACTTGTGGTTAAAAAGGAACTTGGGAGGAAATAAGTTTTTTATTATCTCGTGTATGTTGGCTAGGGGTTTTTTGTTGTTGTTCATCAGAAAAAGGAAAGGAAATGATAGTTGGAAAGCCATTACAAGGTGATTGGGATATCAATCAGAAAGGAAAGGGATTTGCAGAGCATTGCCAAAATCTGGACAATTATAGATAAGCTTAACAATAGATTAGGGGAAGGTTGGGGAATTTGTGGTACTCCAGAATTTGCTGGAAAAATGGGACACTGGAAATTGTGATTCAGCAACACCTCTATGTCACTGATTTTTCAATCTGTTGAGGCCATATCTTCTCCATTCCTGGGTGAGTAAAACAAGCCAAAGTCATAGTTTTTCACTTTTGCTGATCTCATAAACCATGGTTTAAAAGTCACATTTGTACCCATGATACATCACAGTTAACAGGAAAAAAGAAGCAAGCTTTTCCACTTTATTTCTCTCAGCTCTCATAAAGAAAAAGAGAGCATCAGAAACTCCTATGATTAAACACACAGTTAAATTATAATTTCAAGGATTAGATATCATAAAACAACATTTGGAAACAAATCTTTTAGATGTCTTAAGTGTTAGAAAAAGAGAAGGGGGAAATCACATGCACTATAAACATTTTGCTATTTTATAAATCTGTGTGAGTACAAACCATACAATATTTAAAACTCTTATAAGGGGGAAAAAGTCAGAAGTAAAAATAACAGGCAGCCTCAATCCAGAAAAAAAAAGAGTTGCAAACTGTTTTAGGTCTTATTGCATAACTTTCCTTGTTTGTAAGTCTTGGGAGAGAATATTATTTACCCAGATTCTCACAGGAAAATGTGAACACAACGTGGGGAATGGTGATCTATATATCATGCAAATTGAGATAATAGATGAGGTAAGCGTCATTATAAATGTAATAAATAAATAAGGCATCTACCTGTTTCTGATAATATATCATACAGTGCACAAGCTTAAGTCTAAATGCTAAGGGTTCTTCCTGATGGTTGAGGTGAAGTGTTGCCTTCTCTTCTGAGTCCAACAAAACAGCTCCAGCATAGATTTTGCTGACCTCATGGCCCGTCTCAATTCTGTTCTGGCTTGCAACTGAACGACACTATTCTTATTTCCCCATGCATGGAAGCCTGCATTTCCTCTCCATCTATCTCCATCCCTTTTCAAGCACCAGGAGAACAATCTGCCAGTCACAGCATGACAGTGACCGCCCATGGTTTTGACAGATAGACCTACAGATTTAGCTACTGTATTTTTTGGAGTATAAAATGCACCTTTTTGCCCCCAAAAAGAGGGTGGAAATGTTGGTGCGTCTTATACAGCGAATACAGCCATTTTTTTTGGCCTCCCGAAGCCCTGCCCCTGCATCCTATTTTTGCAAAAAATGGGGGCGTTTTTGCCTTCCCCCACCCCCTAGGAGCGCTCTCCAGGCTTCCCAAACCCTCTGCATGCCCTGTTTTTGCAAAAAAAAACCAAAAAACCGAGCGACAAACGAGCAGTTTTTGCCTTCCCCCACCCCCTAGGAGTGCTCTGCAGGCTTCCCAAAGCCTCTGCATGCCCTGTTTTTGCAAAAAAAAAAAAAAAAAAAAAAATATGAGCGAAAAACGAGCAGTTTTTTGCAAAAATTGTGGCATTTTTGCCTTCCCCCACCCCCTAGGAGTGCTCTGCAGGCTTCCCAAAGCCTCTGCATGCCCTGTTTTTTCCTTGTTTTCTTCCTCTAAAATCTAGGTGCGTCTTATACTCCGGTGCGTCTTATACTCCGAAAAAATACGGTATCTATCGGACCTTGCTCCCTCTTTACCTATCGCCCTTTCCCAGCCTGGGAATCAGCTGTCTGGTTGGTTGGTGGATGGGTTGTGTAAACCAGCTCTTACTTTTCTGCTTCATTGTTCAATCATCCTGCCTATCTTTTATTGTTCCTTCTATGTTTGAGCACGAGTTCACAACTTTTCTAGAAAAGCAGTAAAACCTGCAATCAAAAGTAGCCCAAACAATAAGTGACAAGGATTGTCTGTGTGTAGTCATGAAGGAGCGGAGAGGAAGCTAGGTTTCCCTCCCCCCCTCCTAGATGAAATACATACATACACACACTCTCCTCTCTTTAGCTGCTTTTTGGGCCGTGCTGAGCCAGATGTCTGAGCCAGGAATCGGCTTAGAACCTTGACATATGTATTCATTCAATTTATATGCCACCTATCTCACTGTAGCAGTGACTCTGGGTGGGTCACAGCATGGTAAACAGATAAAAAGGAAATACAAAATAATTGAAACTTAAGAAGGCTGTCATAGACCGCCTAATCAAAGTGGCCAATAGGAGCTGGGCTGCATCGTCACTGAGCTGCTGTTGATGTATAGGTGGTCCTCAACATGCAGCAGTTCATTTAGTGACAGTTCAAAGTTACAACAGCACTGAAAAAAGTGACTTCTGACCATTTTTCACACTTATGGCCATTGCAGCATCCCCATGGTCATGTGATTTACATTTGTCTGCTTGCAGACTGGCTCATATTTATGATGGTTGCAGTGCCAGGGGTCATGTGATTATCTTCTGTGACCTTCTGACAAGCAAAGTCAATGGGAAAGCTAGATTCACTTAACAGTTGTGTTACTAATTTAACAATTGCAGTGATTCACTAAACAAATGTGGCAAGGAAAGTCGTAAAATGGGGCAAAACTCATTTAACAAATGTCTCACTTAGCAACATAAATTCTGGGCTCAAATGTGGTCGTAAGTTGAGGACTGCCTGCACCTCCTGCTGAATCATCAGCTCGATGACAACTGAAGCATAGATATCATCGAATTAAGAAGGCTGGCTTGTGTCAGGAAAAGATGGAAAACACTGCTCCCACCCACATTGATTCAGAAAGAGACAAAGTTAGTTGGCCCCGGCTTTGGGCTAGGGATGAGAGGGGCTGTATGCTGAGTGCATGACCTTAAATATTGGTTAATGAAGCATCCTTGAACTTAATTTAGAGAGACATGTAGACAAACTCAAACTGGCTGATTTAATGTTATCACACTGACCGGCAGCATCTCACCATGATATCCGTCCTATCCTGACGTGCCAGTTACTGAACTTGGTTTTTCTGCAACTAAAGTGCCTGCTCTACCATGTTGTAGTCAATGGAAAAGGTCTTTGGCTAAATGTGTGCTTAATTTTAGACATACATGTCCTGGTTGGAATCTAGCACTGGGGACATAGACTGTGAGGTTCTAATGGGAATAATGAAAAAACAGTTCCACTAGGCTTGAAACCTGCCCACCCTCAAATTAACTCCTTTCTCAAATCCTTATTAGGTCTCCAACAAAATGCAGAGATATCTGCACGGGGAATCAAATGATGAGAAGAGTATTGTAGCAGCATGATAAAAAAAATCTCACCCTGATGATTAAGTGAATTATTACTATTGAAATGGCTAATAGTTACTATTTAAGAGCCGAGGTGGCGCAGCGGTTAGAGTGTCAGTACTGCAGGCCACTTTAGCTGACTGTGATCCGCAGGTCAGCGGTTCAAATCGAACCGGCTCAAGGTTGACTCAGCCTCCATCCTGCCGAGGTAGGTAAAATGAGGACCCAGATTGTTGGGGGCAATATAAATATACATTGCTTACTGGTGTAAACTGCTTAGAGAGTGCTTGCACTGTGAGGCGGTATATAAATCTCACAAATAAATAAATAAATAAATAAATTTGATAGGAGTTAAAAGTTGATATTATAACTCTTATGATGTATCTTACTGAACCATTTAAAGAAGATGGAAGTCACTTATTGTTTCTTTTGTTTCCTCACTTCAACCTCTTCAACCCCTTTCCCTTCCATTTTTTCCATTGTCTTTATTTATATTTGTATTTTTATATTAAGAAAACCTTTTAATTGAAAATGTAATTGAAAAAAGTTCCACCCCTTTTGTACATGTGTTATAATACTGCGGGCATGTGCAAAAGGGACAGAGTTTGCAACACGACAGCCCCACAAATGCTTTCATCCTTCTGCAGTCCCCTCTGGCTCCGATGAAAGCGCATAACCTTCTCTATTCATTAAATACCTCCTTTCATCTTTGATCCTATGGAAAGAAATGTACCAATGAATATTAGGTTGGAAGCAACCTTCCCCAGCTTATTGCCTTTCAGAAGACAATTTTCCCCAGAATAGGCTTACTGTATTATGATCTAAATTCCCAGACTATTCCAGCATGTCTGGAAAGCACCAGATTGGGAAAGCTTGGTTTGATGCTTAGCTCATACACAGGTCTTATATACATTGTAGACTGCATAATACTGCATGCATCAGTTTCTTTAATCTCTCTGCATGGAGTTATACCCTGGCCAAGAGTGTAGATGCATCAGCTCCAGCCATTGTCTTTTGTTTTTTGGATTTAATTAAAAGCCTCTCAGTAATCCCCTCTTTTACCAATTGGCTATTTATAAAGGCTTCATCATCTTAAAGGACCTGAATTTCCAGATTCATTCCTTTTTCTTCAAGGTTGTGCCCTCTTGCTACCAACTTTTCTCAACTCCTACATGCTAGCAGCTGTCTGAGAGGAGTCCCTCTTTTGCCTCAGGTTATGATATTTTGCAGCTGTGTTGTCTTCTGTTATCCCAAACAACGCCCCATTGCTTTTTTTTTTTTGGTCTGAGTTCATAAATCAGTAGCCAAAGGGCTTTGCTATTACCACACGGATAATTACTCTGATTTAGCCTAAGAAGCACCTTTCTAAGTATTTCTTGGTCAGCAATATGAATTTTTGAACTTTGTTAGAAGATTTGATTGCTTAAGAAGAAACACTGACAGAACCATTTTTAAATATCTTTCCCCAAGATTGTTCCTTTATATATATATATTGTACTCAAATAAATTAATGCAGCAACTCTTTTTATCTCCAGCTATAGCTGAACGTCAGCCATTCATACAACATCCATTTATTAGGAAGAACGAACAAGCATGCTGCTACGTGCCTGCTGGACTGCTCATTTTTGCTTCTTCCTGCCCATAAGATTGGATAAGCAAACCAGGAAGCCTGGAGAATTCTCCTTCCTTTGTTCTTTCTCTCATAACATTTCATAAAGTAGGATTTGATCTTGGCTTCTGATTCTGGCTGGTTTGGGCAGGAACAACCAGGAATCTCAGCCAACAGTTAAACACCCATAAAAGGAGGGTTTTTAAATGATTAAGGCCCCAAGCTAAAGGCCAAGAGATTGAGTTCTAGTCCTGCCTTAGGCATGAAAGCCAGATGGACGACTTTGGGTCAGTTACTCTTGCTCAGCCAGGCTTATCAAACAGGGTTGTTGTGGTGGAGAAAAGGAGGAATGTTAGATATGTTCACCACCTGGAGTTATTTATTCAAATAAAAACAGAATAAAACATCTAAAAATCCCATTAGTAGGAGGAATCAAGCAAAAATAGTCACTCAACTCTAATAAGGCAGAAGTGGTTTTTTTAATGTATTATATATTCCAACAGAATCATTGTAGATCAATTGCTTGCATTGTTCAGTGTCTGTAGGCATCCACATAGAGTGTCAAGGGGAGGCAAAGGGTAAAATATAATACCATTGCATAAGTGACAAGGCTTATGTAATTTGCATCAGATGTGTTGAACGCAATATGCACAAATTGTAATGATTTCATATTTCTTCATCATAGGCAAATGCCTCCTTGTAAAATTTATGAATTCCATTAGATTAATGGTTGACAATCACAATAATGTCATCAAGCAGAAATTTTAAAAATTAAGGAATTCTTGAGCAACCTACTTTTAACCAAATACTATTCTTTCTACCCATGCATTATATTCTAATGCTATCCCTTCATTTCTAGATTCTCAATGTGACAACATTAACCGAAGAAGTGTCCCATGATAAAACCATTATTTTAACTGGAAAAGCATTAAAAGATTCAGAACAAATTAAGATAATAAACTACAGTTAATTTTCTGTTGTAATTTTTTATATTAAGGCAAAGCTGCTGAAGCAGCTTTTCCTTGAGAAAGGAAAGAGCAGTGTAAGGCCAGGGCACCCAGCTTCAAGATATGGCATATTTCATCTAATTAAAACAGATAGGTCTAACCAAACAGCAGCCATTATCTATTTCTAGTACCCATTGCGTTTTAGAATTACGTAGCCAATTTCAGTGAGTGTGAGATTATTAGAGAATTGCTAGCGCAGAATAAGAATAGATCTAGAAGAAAAGCAGTTTATATAATCAAAAAGTTATACTCTTTTTATCAAGACCCTGTTAGGAATAACTGTGAAATACATCACAATAATTCATTCTGATACACAAAAAATATTGTAGTAGAGATTAACCAGCAGCTCGTACCATACTGGAATATGTCCAAATTTCCTAATTATCTCAGAAAAATTATGTGGTAGCTCAGCATTTGGTAAAATCCTTGTGTCAATAACTAAGAAGTTGAGATGAAGGGCTATTTCTGGTTACTGTTCTAAAAAATATACAGGTAATTGTTCCATTCAAAAAGAAAACACAAGTCTACAGCAAATCTATATCCAGAGGCCTTTTTGAATTATCCTTCTTTATTATGTATATAAGATGATGTCACTCTGGACCTACCCCATCCTTAAAGCATCCTCCACACACTTCAAGTTCAGATCAATGGATTCCAGATGCATTTGAAGTTGCAAGGCAGCTCAAGTCCTCTCAGGGCTGATGCAAAAAGTCCTTCCACTTAGAATATAAAGGGTAGGAGTAATGCATGGCAGGTGCATCACATCCAAATCTAATGTACCAGGCAGTGAAGAAAAGGTATTTACTCCAGTTGTCAACGTGTTGGTGATACCTTACAGCTAGGAGACAAAGACCTACAAAAGCAAATTTTCCTTGGTTGGAATTTCTCTTGTAATTTCCCAAAATGACTTCCCAGATTTAATTCTACTTTGTAAAAGGATCAGTAAAAAACTAGAAACATCAGTTTCGTGGTAGGCCCAGATCACTGCTCATTGATTTATGTAGTGATATTCCTATAGAATGGGACACAGATTGATGTAGTGGTTAAGGCAGGCTAGAAACTGGGAGACGTGAGTTCTAGTCACGCCTTAGACATGAAGCCAGCTGGATGACCTTGGGCCAGTCACTTTCTCTCAGCCCTGGGAGGAAGGCAAAAAGAAGCCATTTCTGAAATCTTGCCAAGAAAAATAGTTAGGCCAAGCAGTCTGCTGGAGTCAACACTGCTTCAAAGGCAACGAAACAACACATCTGCACCCTTCCAAGAATATTGATATTTTTTCCTCCTTGGTTTCCTTCCCAAATCAGCAACATATGGACTGGGCCTCCATTTCTGAGTAGCACTAGGAAGAATATAATTGCAAAAATGTGTGTGCATTTTGTAAGATTGATGGTGAGAAGCAGACAATGTGTATTTGCACCACTTTATAAGGCCTTGGTAAGACCACACGTGGAATACTGCATCCAGTTTTGGCCACCACAATATTTTTAAAAAGTGATGAGACTCTAAAAAGACTGCAGAGAATAATAATAAAGATGGTTAGGGGGTTGGAGGCTTAAACATATGAACAGTTGAAGGAGTTGGGTATGTGTAGTCTAGGTTAGGGAAAAGAAAGACTAGGGACAACATGATAGCAGTGTTCCAATATTTGAGGGGCTTCCACAAAGAAGAGGGGGGTCAACGTACTTTCCAAAGCACCAGAAGGCAAGACAAGAAACACTGGTTGGAAACTAACCGAGCAGAGAAGCAACCTAGAACTAAGGAGAATTTTTCTGGCAGTAAGAACAATAGACCTGTGGAAAGACTTGCCTTCAGAAGTTGTGGGTCTCCATCATTGGAGGCTTTTAAAAAGATATTGAACAGCCATTTGTCTGAAATGGTATATGATCTCCTGCCTGAGCAGGGGGTTAGACTAGAAGACCCCTAGGGTCCTTTCCAACTCTGTTATTTTGTTATTCTGTATAAAATACTTAAAGCTAAAGCAGGCTCCATTAATATCGACTCTAGACAATAGAGATTTTTGGGCATATGACCTTCAGAAAGTGTCACTTGTTTTCTCAGATCCATACTGAGTTCAGTGGAGTTTACTGTCAGGTAAATACAAAGAGAAATGCAACTTTGCAACCAGAAAATAACAGTCCAGTTTTATTATTTTTATATTACTCATGTCTATCTCACTTTTTCAACCCAGACCAAAAGAGTTGTTGCAAACAGTTTGGAAAAGACTTCAAGCTTAAAAGAATTAAGGCCTATTTGCAACAAGATATAAACAACAGCACAAAGAAACCACAAAGACCCAAGGATTATAATTGAGTAAGTAGAATAAGGAAATCCTCTCTTTAGTTACCTTTCTCGACATCCTTAGAAATAAACCTTATTTATTCTCTGCCAGAGAAGGAAAGTTACTTTCTCACTAGCACCACAGTGAATGTGTTATAACTTCATTTTTCCTGATAGCAAAATTATTATTATTTTGCTCCCTTTTCTTTGAAACGATGAGACTCAATGAACTATAGATTATTTTACTAGGACAGTTCTCTGTGTCCTCCTCCACCTTACCATTGAAGTTAGAGCAGCTGACACGCAAGGACAATCCCTGCAAATGAACAAATCTCTGACAGTTGATTCTTGCAGAATGATTATTATAAATACTATCACTCTGCTGGCAGTACTACAGATAAAAATCAATAGATAAAGAGTGCCCCCAATTTAGCTCAGGTATCATCCCCTCCTCCTCCTGCCATCTTCAGATCTTATACTAAATTCTTTGTCTGCTCTTATGTAAGCCTCTTATGTTTTGCCAGCAACGCAGAGCGGGATCAAACGTTTTTATCTGAAATTTCCCATCAAGCAGTATATTAAAAATGAGAGGGTTTTACTCTGTCTCTCTCTCTCTCTCTCTCTCTCTCTCTCTCTCTCTCTCTCTCTCTCTCTCTCTCTCTCTCTCTCCCCCCCCCCTCTCTAAAAGTCTAGACCCACATTTGGAAGGTGGATAGAAAATCTGTCCAAGTGGCTCATCTACAAAGGAGAGATGAAGGTTTGATGGATTTGGAAACAAACCGACAAATCCTATCTGTTCTATGACAAGAGCTATTGTATTTTTTTGGGGGGGGGAAACAAAGATATTTGAGCACTTCTCTGAGTGTCCAAATAGATGACTTTTCCACCTGCCAGTTAGGACCGTGCAAAAAAAAATATGGAACTGTTACATATCCCTGTTTCCAAACCACCTGATTCTCATATAAAACATATCTGGATATTTTGACTGTTTAAATATATGTTCCCTGTCTTCCCCTCTTTGTAACTCTTCTCTTTTGTATAGTAACAAGCTCAGCAGGTGTGAAATCAACCAGAGTTTTAATTAGCAATAAATCATCTAAAACGATCTGTTCCAGGCCATTTGGGTTTTGTTTATTGTTTCCATGGCTTGTCAGATTCAGAAGAGCAACTGCTTTGAAGCAGAAGGAACAAAAAAACAATGGTCGTGTCTTAAACATTGAGCAAATCACAGGTCTTAGGACACAACATTGTTTGAGCAACAGGGAACCTGTCTTTGTCAACATCAGGACTGTCTCTTCATCTACTCCCTCCCTCACTCTCCTAGTTGAAGATCACTGTGTGAATAATGCAGGTGTGCAGAAGTGTTGAGAAATGAGTTATCATATAAACATTCTAAGAATGCATATTGTTTGATGCACCCAATTCTGTCAGATCTCACTTAATGAGGGGGAAAGATGAATTTGAGCTCCCTGAGTGCAGACCTAGGCATGAAGTATGAAGCGTATGGTTCTTACAAAACCTAGTATGCATGAAGGACAAGAGTACCTTCAACCCATTCCTTTCATTAGTGTGTGTGAATTAGTTACCAGTACTTATATTGTTAAGGTGAGAATAAATCTCATAGAGGCGATGTGGATCTTTTCTTGGAATTCAAACATTTAGAAAATAAAGCTGAGATTAAAGGTCTAATAGAAAATATTTATTTTGGTACAAAAACAATAAATCATGAATAGTTACATCCTTGCTAATAAATCGTGACCGCTCCGGTCAGAATCAAAGGCAGAAGTGTATAATGGAGAATCAGGAATGCGCACATGTGCAGAAGATCACATCACGTGTCCTGCTTGTATTGGAATGTACCATAATATTAGGATAGGGATGCATCACCCTGCATATACATATAACTGGCAATATTCACACCGTGACGTATATGTATGCCTGACACTTCCCAGATATTTCCAGAGATGTCTAAAACTTGGCTGGCCTTGATAACTTTACTTCCTTAATTGTCACCCCCAAGAAAAAGTTTTCATTTCGTTCTTGGTGTTATGAAGATACTCAGGAATGACAAGAAGGATTTGCCCCTAATTCTGAACAGCAAAATAATACCAAATACAGCAAAAAATAAATAAATAAAAATCAACCCCTTCTGTCCTTAAGTCTCCTGCATAAGCACAAATATTTTTGAAACTTATGAGATGGAGGGAAAATTGGAAAGAAGTTTTCAGGAAGCTCTATGGAATTGCTAGAACTACTCTACTCACAGAGGAGGGAAATTAAGCAAATAGACAAATGGGTAGGGATGCAGAGCCATAAACCTGACTTTGTTCCTATTCTTGCCCTAATCTATTATTAGAGGGTGATGGGATTACTCAGACATTCTGATAATAGAAATATTACTATTGGACTGTACGTGACTATAGATTAAAATGTATAGAGAGATAAATATATAGAAGATTATGGTATAATTATGAAAATAATGTGTTAAGATATTCATGAACTGGGAGAGCCAATGGTAACAAGGTTAGCCAATGAATAGGCATAGCAACTAAATCAGCCAATGGGAGCTTGAACACTTCTGAGTCTGTGCAGAGAATTGAAATTGAAACTTAAGCTTAAGGCTGGGCGTGGCTCAGTCCACTCTGCACTCTGCTCTCTGTCCTCTCTGTACTGCTCTGCTGAAATAAAACTAACTCCTGCTTGTGTTTACTTGAAGAACTCTGCAAATGGTATTGTAAATTCATCTGTTACTATGTTTATAGAGAAGTTATTGAATCCAGCTGAATCAGTCATCTGTGTGTGCTTCTGGTTTTGATTTTGCAGCAAACTTTAATATAATGGTTATAACTATGATGCACAACATTATGCATTTAAAAGAGACTATAACATATGATTAAGAGAATACTGGTTATAATCAGGGTGTATAATACTATATATACTTAAAAAGGAATGGATACAGCCAGTACACTGTCATTGCAAAACTGGAAATATGATGTATTATAAAGAAAAATGTATAATAAAAATATTTTTTTTTAAAAAAAGACATTCTGATAATAGAGTTTTCCAAGGATTATCAGTCTAGTCCATAAACACCATATTAAAAGTTTGGAATTCCCTCTTGCTTTGTTATTAAATATTTACTTTCATGAACAGGAAAGGACTAAGAAATTAGCTCATTGCAGAAACAAATCACATAAGAGTACAGGATTAGATTATCAACAAGAAAACAATAAAATCTGTTGACACTTTCTTTCTTCAGAATGGCCAGAACCTCCTAACTGGTTTCAAAACCTTCAAATAAATTTTAGTATCTAGGTGATCCTTGGCTATGATGGCAGTTTGGACCAGAATTGCTATAGCTAACTGACACCATCATAAAATGCAATGTCATGTGATTGTGCTGTTTGCGATGGCAATTCTGGCAGTCCTGTTTACTGTCCAGGGTGAGGAATGCATGGGTCATTAAGCAAGGGTTTCATGAGCTGTGACTTCTGATTTCTTGCCAATTTCTCCATGGACTTCGCTCATGGAAACATGGCAAGAAATGTTGGAAATCACAGTCGTGTGACCGCAAAATATTGCTGAAACTCCAAGGACCGGTCATAAGTACCACTCATTCAGAGTAAATTGAATTTGAACATTTAATAACAAAAATATGCTGGGTCTTATTTGCAGATGTATTTGTTTGTCAAATTTAAAAGTGACTCAGGGCATTGGACAACAATAACATAAAACAGTAAATGTAAAAAGAAACCAGATAAAACCACATTAGTCAGTATCATAAAAAACAAAGATACAAACCATGGGTGAAGGAAGGATAATTATTTTTCATTGTTTTTTTATTATTATTATTCTATTATCTTACTTCCATTCACATGCTTTTCATTTCTTGTTATTGTTTCAAGCTGCCTAGAGTAGCCCCACTGTGAGATAGGGGACAAATAAATTTAACAAAATAAATAAAGAAACCATCTAAGCAAGTCACTGGTTCCCTGGGAGAACCCAGGCCTCATAATATAATCAGGTCTTTCAGACAATCACAAGCGAGCTAATCTAATTTTGGAAGGAAGGATGTTCTATAACTGTGATGGCGAACCTTTTTTTGCTCGGGTGCCAACACCCATAATGCAATGCCCTCCTCCCCTGCGTATGTGCACGCTGCCCCCTGCACTCCCCCCTCACATGCGCACAGGGCTCACTGAAGCCTCTGGACTTCTGGTCGACCCTTGGGCTGTTTTTCACCCTCCCCAGGCTTCAGGAAAGCCTCTGGAGCCTGTGGATGGCGAAAAACGGACCCAACGGGCCTACCGGAAGTTTGGAAACGAACTTCCGGTTGGGCCGTTTGGCTGTTTTTCACCCTCCCCAGGCTTCAGAAAAGCCTCCTGAAGCCTGGGGAGGGTGAAAAATGGCCCAACGGCTCAACCGGAAGTTAGTTTCTGAACTTCCGGTAGGCCCGTTGGGTCCGTTTTTGGCCATCCACAGGCTCCAGAGGGTTTCCTGAAGCCTGGGGAAGGCGAAGACACCCTCCCCCACCCTCCGGAAAGCTGAAAATCAGCTGTGCGCACTGGAGCTCACATAGATTCACCATCACTGTTCTATAAGATGATGCCATAGCAGAGAAGGCATGTCTCCTGAGACCCACCAAATGTAGGTCACTAGCTGATGGTTTCTGTAGCAGGCCTTCTCTGCCAGATCTAGTGAGGCAGGTTGATGTAACCAGGTAAAGGCAGTCCCTCAGGTAGCATAGTCCCACACTATGAAGGGGTTTAAAGATTAAAACCAGGACCTAAAATTGGACCCAGAAGCAACTGGCAACCAATGCACCTTGCGGAACAGAGATATAACATGCACATAACAAATTGTTGGGAAAATATAACTCAGAAATCAAACACGTTAAAGATTGTATGCTTGAATGGATGCAGAATCTAGATATAGTAGCTGATATGTAGCAATAGCGGTTCAAGTGGATTTTAAATGTACATCATGTGTAGAGAAAACTGAAATGTTTGATGACTGGTACGTTACTTAACTGATTGCTAAAACTGACAGCTCATTCTCCAAAAATGATTGAAAATGTAACAATCAGGTCAGATGTTTTTGTATTTATTTTGTATTTATTCACAATGTTGAAATGGTCAGTAGTTTTTGAAAAGTTGTTTATTGCAGAATGAAACATATACTAGAAGTTTCATTTCTTTTTAATCTGATGTTTTCTCATTTAATATTACTAAATCTTATATTCCCATAAAGTATCGCAAATAAGCATTGCACATAAAAAAGGCTGCAAATATACTCTATGGGTCCTACTAGAAAAAAGAGGAAGAAGGAAAAACGATTAATTCGATTGTGGGAATATGCCTCAATGTCCAAAAATCTGACAAAGATTGTAACTCAACTTGGAAACCATTTCTAGTCTACATTTCTAGATATGGATTTGTATAATACTTGAAATTTAGACTTCTTTTAAAATATTAATAGTCTATCTCTTCATCATATGTTAAAATAAATTGTTAGTACTTGGATAGCTACTAATTAATTCTATACTGCTGTACTAGTGTAGAGTCTCTCTCTCTCCCTCCCTCCCTCCCTCCCTCCCTCCCTCTCTCTCTCTCTCTCTCTCTCTCTCTCTCTCTCTCTCTCTCTCTCTCTCTCTCTCTCTCGCATGTCAATAGCGACTTGGAGCTTTGAGAATTATCTAATATAGCAACTTACTTAAAACCAATTAATGAAATATTGGAAATTATTATTATTGGAAATATTGGAAACTTATATTATTAAGTTATTGGAAATAACTTAATTCTACGAAACTTGCAAATTCTGTTTCTTCATGTTTATTTTTATTGTTCTCTTTTCTTTCTTTCTTCCTCTTTTGGTAATGTTTAGTTAAAATATAATTAACAAATAATATTAAGATATTTAGTCCAAATCAAACTACCACAAAGGAAAAGTGAAAACTAACACAGTTCCGTTACATCTGAATATCCAAAGGGAAAAGACAAAACACTGCTGTAACCAGGCTTTTTTGTCTACTCCTTCAACAACGCGATTCAAGACTTTTGGCACACAGTTTCCTTGAAGACTACAGCAATGTTGATAAACAGCTGAACTCTGAGCTCACGGGTGCTGATAAAAAGCTCAACCGTTTGCTCTGAGGGCCAATCAGCTACTGATCAACAGCATCCTCATGTTTGGCACCTCTAAAAGTTTTTTATACTAAGTTCCATGAGATGTGTCTCAAAGCAGGCAAAGTACCATATGGTCCTCAAGAGCTTCTCATCTAACCCCCAAGCATAAACTTTACCCTGAGAGGCCCAAACCGAGGCAATGGGAAATAACAGAAGATAAAATAGGACATTATCCTTAGCAAAACAAGCACACAATACACAGAAATGAAAAACCAACCCAAATATTCAAGCATCTTGTCAACAATTGCCAGCTCCCGAACACCAACTTGGTGTGCCAAGGTCATTCTCCCCCAGGAATGTTCCTATGAAAACAGCTGGATAACATGATATGTCTACAGTGGCAGCCTTCAAGAGCAATCCAAGGCCTAGCTCTCGATAAGGCTATGGGAATATAGTTTTATGGACTGCTTGTTGAATTGTTAATCTCTCTCTCATTACACTTTTAGTAACCTATGTAAGTTTTTCTGTTGCCCTGGAATCAGGAATTAATTTTTCTGAACAGCTCATTTTTCAATTCTGTATCTCAACCGGCTATTAGCAATAGCACTTAGACTTATATACCGCTTCATAGTGCTTTACAGCCCTCTCTAAGCGGTTTACAGAGTTCAGCATATTGCCCCCAACAATCTGGGTCCTCATTTTACCCACCTCGGAAGGATGGAAAGCTGAGTCAACCTTGAGCCTGGTGAGATTTGAACAGCTGAACTGCTGAACTAGCAATCAGCTGAAGTTGCAGTGCTGCTTTTAACCACTGTGCCACCTCGGCTCCTGTTCTATTAATGTTAGAAGAGCTACAATTCAAAGTAATCCCTTTTAGAAACTATTTCTGTACGTAGCATAATTTAAAACTAGGGCACTTCTAAAAAAACATATTCCCAGGTGTCGGGCAGCTACCCAACATACAGATTAGTTAGTTGCTGGACTACAGAGTTATGATGATCCTTTGATACAAAGATCAAAATAGCTGGGCTGGACAAGACTGAAGGCCCATTTAGCCCAGCATCCACTCCCCTACTGCTCGAATAGTTGCCATGGGGAAATTCATAAACAGGACCTTATCTTGCTGTTCTCTCAGCATTTGTATTCTAGGACACTGTAGGGCCAGCAAATAAAAGCAAGGTTAAACAACAAAGGTTGCAACAACTCACTCTAAAGACAGAAAAAACAGAAGCCAGTGTTAGATAGAGCTACAGTGACAGTCTAGGCAGGATGAGTAGCAAAGACAGCATAGCTATCAGGATAATCAAGAAACAAGACCCTAAGCATGAATGCTTCGTAGGGGAAGCGGGATTCATCATTAGGGGGGCTGAACCAGGGGTGGTATTTGACCGGTTCGGGCGAACAGGTAGCAGCAATTTGAATTGGTTCGCTGAACCGGTAAATACCGCCTCTGGCTGACCCCACTCACGCTCGCCTGGTCGCCGCTTGCCCCTTCCGGCTTCTCGCCCCTTCTGGCCGCTTGCTGCTTGCCCTGCCCACCCACCCCACCCTATATATGTTGCCATGTGGCCCAGCTAATCGCCTCGCCAGTCGCCTCGCCGACCTCAGCTCAGCTCACCAAAGGTAAGCAATGCATGCCGCCCACTCACCCTTCGCTTTGGGTCGGGAGCCGGGGCCCCAGGGATGCGCCATTTACTGAGGCACCAGACCCGCCGCCTGCCTCAGCTGGGTCAGGGAATGCACCATTCCCCGGCTCTGGCCATGCCCCGGAGCTGCCACCCACTCGCTGCCCCGCTCTCCCTTTGCCAGTTGCACGTGTTGCCCCATTTCTGCTCCTTCAGAGGTCCCTGCCCTAGCCCTGCTTCCCCCGCCATGACCACCTCTTTCCTCGGGCTTCCACACAGGCATACCCTATTGCCTGCTGCACCGCTCTGCTCGGACTTGCCCAGGCAAGTCCCTCCGGTGCAGCAGGCAATAGGGTGCACGTGCGCAGAAGAAGAATAGGGCGGCAACGGCAGTGGCTTTTTTGGTGCGTTCATGACCTCCAGTAGTTTTTGCCAGCCTCCAGGAAGTGGCTGGCAAAGAGGAAGCAGCTGGGAGGCTTCTCGCAGTCGCACCAAAAAAGAGAGCTTGCCTTCCAGAGTACGGACCAGCCACTGCGGGAGGAAGGTAAGCCCGAAGAAAGAGGCAGTCGTGGCAGAGGAAGTGGGGCTAGGGCCAAGGCCTCTGAAGGAGCGGAAACAGGACTGATGAAGGGAGAGCGGGCGGCATGCAGGAGGAGGCCTTTGACAGATTAGGCCAGGCCTGGGCAGAAAATAGGTAGATAGGTAGCAATCCAATTTTTTCCCTACCGGGTTCTGTGGGCGTGGCTTGGTGGGGGTCATGTGACTGGGCATGGCCATGAGTGATGTCGAGTTGGCCACAACCACTCAGTCACATGACCCCCCCACCAAGCCACACCCACAGAAGCGGTAGGGAAAAAATTTGAATACCACCACTGGGCTGAACCATTACAGACTCTTGCAGTAAAGTGAAGGCTATCATGCTTCTGTTTTCTGTTAATACTTTCAGACTAACTGGCAAAAAAAAGGCTACTTCTGATCAAAAACTCATTCAAAGAGATCTTTCTTGCCATCTGGCACTCTTCCCTGCTGCCTGATACTGGGTTTCTTGGTACCTGCATTCTCCAGAACTCAAGATAGTCGTTTCATTTAGATTTCGCTTAGATGCCAACAATGTCTTCTTCATTGAGTTAGGTACCCCTTGCCTAGCTTCTTTTCAGGCCTTGAGTTTCCTGTAGTTCAAGGGCTCAAAATACCAATCTTGTCAGTAATACATATTGTGCTTTATCCTTCCATTCAATCATGACTGATTCTCAGTGATTCCCTGGACAAGTCCATGCCGTTTTCTTTACAGAGTTCTTCAAAAGTGGTTTCCCATTGGCGCTTTTTAGGACTGAGAGAAAGCGACTGACTCAAGATCACTCAATAGTGTGTACCTAAGGTGGACTAGAACTCTTGGTCTCTCAGTTTCTATCCTGGAGCCTTAATCACTACACCAAACTGGCTCTCTTTTGCTCTAATACAGCGGTTCTCAACCTGGGGGTCGTGACCCCTTTAGGGGTCGAATGACCCTTTCACAGGGGTTGGGAGAATTTGCCCAGATGCCGCCATTTGGGCTCTTTTACCCTCTGCACATGCGCAGAATGCTTTGCGCATGCGCAGAGGGTAAAACCCCAAATGGCGTCGGGGGGCAGGAGTCGCGGCGTCGGATCGGGTCGGGTTGCGGGTACAGGTCATGGCATTAGGAAAGTTGAGAACCACTGCTCTAATATTTAGATGCTATGTAGTTATTGATAACTAAAGTGGTTATTGATAATTCCCAGGAAAAGTGTGCACATAATGATGATGGGGAGTGGTATTGATTTCTTGCAATAAATATTTTTCACATATTTTCACTCATTCATGGGTATGAATGCCTTGGGAGAAAGAACCTTGGGGAGCACCTATAGCAGTGGTGGCGAACCTTTTTAGGCTCGCGTGCCAAAAGGGGGGGGCGCGCTCGCGCGCGCTCGCATACCCACACCCATTCCCTC
Organism: Diadophis punctatus similis; assembly: GCA_023053685.1. NCBI lineage: Eukaryota > Metazoa > Chordata > Lepidosauria > Squamata > Dipsadidae > Diadophis > Diadophis punctatus. The sequence goes on along the minus strand of JALIGW010000003.1, from coordinate 75,972,935 downwards.
CCCCCCATGCATGCGCACAACACCCCCATGCTGCCCCCTGCGCATGCGCACACCCACACACACCCACGCAAAGGCTTACCGGAGCCTGGGACGACGAAACCGGCAAACCGGAAGTGCGGAAAAGCGCACTTCCGGTTTGCCGGTGAGCTGTTTTTTGCACTCCGGAGGGTTCAGGGAAGCTCCCTGAAGCTCCAGAATGCAAAAAACTACAAAACGGACAAACCGGAAGTGCGGAAAAGTGCACTTCCGGTTTGTCCGTTTTGTAGTTTTTTGCATTCCGGAGCTTCAGGGAGCTTCCCTGAACCCTCCGGAGTGCAAAAAACAGCACACCGGCAAACCGGAAGTGTGTTTTTCCGCACTTCCGGTTTGCCGGTGGGAACCCTCGCGTGCCGGCCGCTATGGCTCCGCGTGCCACCTGTGGCACGCGTGCCATAGGTTCGCCACCACGGACCTATAGTCTAGTTGGGGAATTCTGGGAGTTGAAGTTCACAGGTCTTAAATTTGCCAAGGTTGGACACCCCTGACATAGAGGGTATTCAAACCCAAAGAAAGTTTCCTTTGTTCCCAAAGTTGCAAAGAGATGATGACTAAGACAGTGCTATTCAGGAAATGTAATATGTGAACAATTCTAAAAATGCATTAGTCTAAACTACAAAATAAATAATGCAAAGTAATAGATTACTGAACATACACATCAAAAGCATATTAAGTACAGTATTCATATTTCATATTGATATGAGTAAGAAAAAAGAAATGTATCCCATCCATTCTTGTAAAATAACCAAGTGCTGCCTAATGATGATGTTACCTGTATATAATCACATCACACCTCTGGAACTGCACCATTTTGTTTGCTACTGATTTTCTTTCCTGAGTAATATTTGCAACTATTAAAAATGGTAATGAAATGTCAGAAGACTTTGCAGAGTTTTCAGAATTGTACGGAAAAATACAGCATGCCTAACTGATGTTGAGTTCTCTGCTATGGTAGATACACCTAAACAGATAGTCCTTGACTTATAACCACAATTGAGTCCAACATTTCTGTTGTCAAGCGAGACATTTGTTAAGTGAATTTTGCCCCATTTTACAACCTTCCTTGCCACATTTGTTAAGTGAATCGCTGCAGTTTAATTAGTAACACGGTTGTTAAGTGAATCTGGCTTCCCCGTTGACTTTGCTTGTCAGAAGGTTGAAAAAAGTGATCACATGATCCTGGGACACTACAATCATCATAAATATGGGTCAATTGCCAAGCATCTGAATTTTAATCACATGACCATTGGGATACCACAACAGTGTGTAAGTGTGAAAAGCATTCTTTAGTCACTTTTTTGCCGTTGTAACTTCAAACAGTCACTAAATGAACTGTTGTAAGTTGATGACTCCCTGTATTGTGAAGTTGGCAATGTCATATTCTTCAAGTGTTTAGGATTTCTTTCTTCTTTAACCAGCAAGACTAATGGAAAGGGGAAATGTTGGCTAGAGTTGAAAGGAACTACGTCTTCTGAAGCCTGCAGAAAAACTATACACATGTAGTCTTTGACTTACAACCATTCATTGGGAACCATTCAAAGTTGCAATGGCAGGAAAAAAAAGTAACTTATGACTGGACTTATGACTGTCGTAAGATGAGAACTACCTGGAAACTGTCTTTGAGAGGTGGTCATCTAGCCTCATTTAGAAAACCTCCAAGGATGGAGAACCCAGAGCCTCCAAGGTATTTGTTCAATTGTAGTACAGATCTTATTGTGAGAAAGTATTTATTTATATTTAAATAAAATCCAGGCAGCTGAGGCTTACTTCTGATCCCATCTGTGTCAATAGAAAGTAGCTTCTAATCATCTTCCTAATTATATCCTTCTAGGCAGGGGTGGGTTCCTAATATTTTTACTACCACTCTGTGGGTGTGGCTTATTTTGTGGGTGTGGCTTGCCAGCCATGTGACCGGGTGGGCATGGTTTGCCGGTCATGTGACCGGGTGGGCATGGCTTCTCGGACTGCTGAAGGGAGGGGAATGGAGATAGCTCCTGCCGCCCATTCTTTCAGCGTCTCACACACTCCCTCAGCCATCCTCCCCTGCTTGGACTCACTGTGGGGTAGGAAGGCAGCGCATGCGCAGTGCCGGAAGCTCGGCTTCTGGGCATGCGCAGAAAATGTTTTTAAAAAATAAAAAAAAATTTTTAAATGGCGGCACCCAGGCACCAGCAACCTACCGCACCGGTACTGTGACGTCACCAGCAGGCCGCTACCGGTGCTATAGAGTAGACCGCACGGGTAGGAACCTTCCACTGCTTCTAGGTATGTGAATACTGATAAACATCTACTTCCTCTGTCTTCTCTAGACTGAACATCCGAAGTTTCTTCTTTTCTCCACATAAGGTTGTTGTCCTCAAGTCCTTGTACCTTCTTTGTCACCCTCCCAATTCTGTTTTAATCAGTCAGTACCCCTCTGGAATTGTGATGCTTGGAATCATGCACATTATTCAAGGTGTGGTCTCAACAGTGAAGACATATAGGAGAATAAGGAATTTACATACCTTTGATATAACACGCCTCTTCTAAAGTCATAACCGTATCAGCCCTTCTAGCAGCTGATTCACACTTCTGGTTGATGTACTGTTTGTTAGTTACCACACTCAAGACCTTTTCGAATATAGTGGTTTCCAAGCCTTGAAACTACAATCTTTTTGTGTGTTAATTCTATATTTGCCTCCCTAAAAGTAATACCTTACATTTCTACCCGATGAAACACATCCTGTTCCTCCTAGCTCAGTGTGCTAATCTCTCCAGGTTAAATTAGAAATACTTCCAATTTTGTGTCACTTGCACATAAATTGGATAAACAGCCCATCAATGTTGTCATTCAGGTCAATAAAAATGTTAAATAATACTGACTGTAGAGAGATCCCTGCAAGATCCGATTAGCTACTGCTCTCCAACTCAATGAACAGCCATTAATATTCATTTTCTGAATGCAGTTAGTCAAGTAGCTATGGATTCATCTTAGTGTAGTGTTCTCTAAGCAGTTTTAATAGCTTGTCACTGAGAATGTCACATGGAACCTTTCCAAAAGCTTTGTTGAAATGAAAGCAGATTATGTCTACAGCATTCCCCTTGTTCACTAAAGTTGGTACCTTATCAACGAAGATGGGATTTGTCTTAATTGATCTATCTTGACAAAGCAGTATTGAATATTAGCAGTCAGAGTACTTATCTTCTGATGTGTATTAAGAGACTGTTCTGTTATCTGCTGTAACTTTTTCTTTAGTATTGTTAAGCTCACTGGGCAATAATTTAAAAAAATCACTTTTTTTGTTTTCTTGGATTGGAAAACATATTTGTGTTTCTCCAGGCTTCTACCATCTCCTCAGTTTTCCAGAGTGCCTCAGAGATAATAGCTGGAGCAAGTTCCTGCAGTATTCTGGGGTGTATTTCATCAGAGGCCGAGGATTTGAACGAGACAATTAATTATAGAGTTCTTTACCACACTTAATTTACCTGAATCCACATCTGATGTGAAGACAGAGACAAAATAGGAATTAAGTTCCTCTGCTACCTTCTGATCATCTATCAAGAGTTCTCCATTTGTAGTAAGTACAGGTAGTTCTCAACATATAACCAGTCACTCAGTGACCACTGAAGTTCTGTCAGACTGTTAAGGTGAGAATAAATCTCATAGAGGCGATGTGGATCTTTTCTTGGAATTCAGACATTTAGAAAATAAAGCCGAGATTAAAAGTCTAATAGAAAATATTTATTTCAGTACAAAAACAATAAATCATAAATAGTTACATCTTGCTAATAAATCATGACCGCTCCCGGTCATAATCAGAGGCAGAATAGGAATAATGGAGAATCAGGAATGCACACATGCGCAGAAGATCACATCACATGTCCTGCTTGTATTGGAATGTACCATAATACTAGGATAGGGATGCATCACCCTGCATAGACATACAACTGGCAATATTCACTGCGTGACACAGACCCCCCCAATACAGAACAATTCCAATGTTCTGTCAGCTGCCCTCCCAGGTCACATGACAACACAAATATGTTTTCCCCTCCAAGAAAACAAAAAAACCCCCACATTTATGGCTGTTTACAATGTCCCACGGTATTTTGACCATGACTTAAAATGCTTTTTCCAGAAACCAACATTTATTCCAGTTTCTGGGTGGGGGTTAAACACCTATAAATGAATAATGGGTTTGCTTAATGACTGCCACATTTGCTTCATGACTGCCATGTTTGCTTAATGATTGCCGCAAAAAAGATTGTAAAATAGTATCCAGACATGCGATGATGTGCTTTAGCACTGTCACGATTTGTTAGACTCAATTGTGATTGTAAGTTGAAGACTACTTGTAGTCTTTACTACCTCTTTACTCTGCTTCTTGTTGTCGATATATTTGACAAAACTCATCTTGCTGGATTTTGCTTCTCTTGCTAGCCTTAGCCCATGTTTTGGCCTTCCCTTCCTGATGTGAAGCTTTGTAGACTTCTTGGCTTAGCTCTTCCTTTGCTTTCCTTTTTTTTTTAAAAAAAAAATAGTTTTTATTAGATTATTTACATTTAAAAACATACAAAAAGAACATGACAATAACAAATACATTACGAACATATACAAAACATAAAAAGCGCATACAGCTGTAAAACTTTCAATCTCTATAGTTATCTTACAACAATTATATATTGGCAATTTATTTCTATATATTTTTCAATTCATTGTCATATATTTATATAACATGTATTGTACAGTAAATGTTAATAAGTAATAATAAACATATTGATAACTATTATAATAATACTAACAGTAATATTGATAGTGGTGATAGCAATAATAATAATAATAATAGTAGTAATAAAGAAATAATATTCTTTTTAGTATTGTAACATCATAATAAATATATAAACATAGGTATAATAAAGCTAATTTTTCCCTAAGAAATATATCTTCCTTTGCTTTCCAATAAGCATATTTCTTTAACCTAAATTCCATTGTGAGCTACCTTTTAACCATATTGACTGCTTTAGATGTCTCTTAAGTTTATTCTATATTGGTATGATCTCAAATTGCACTGGTCTTAATTTTTTTTGTCATCAAGTCCCAACTACAGCACTTTTAACTTTTAAGATTACCTTCCCATGCAAGTTTTCATAGTTTATTAAAATCATCCTTTCTTTCTAAAACTCTTTGGTTTGTGTTTAACTATGTTTTACCAAGCTTTTTGTTAAATTCAGTTCCTTATGATGTCATCACATATTTACTTCTTTATTACACTTCTGTATGACAAACCAACTAAGGGACTGGGAGGTTGTGCATAACAACATATTATGGGGAGAGAAGAAAATAAATGATATTTATGGAAGATAAGCCTGGAATTTAGGTCAAGTCATTGCAGTTGTAAGTCAAGTCACCATGCAAACATTTTTATGGCTGTCGTTAAGCAAATCACCGCAGTCATTAAGCAAATCACATTGTCATTAAATGAATCACTTCATCATAAATGCAAACCAGTTACTAAGCACGCAAAATGAGATCACATGATACAGCAGTCCTAACTTCGAGGACAATCATAAGTAACTTTTTTTAAATCTATCATAACTTTAAATAGTTGTTAAGCAACCAGTTGTAAGTTGAGGATTGCCTGTAGATTTTTAAAAAAAGGTTAATTGCATCTTGAAGACTTAGTGGAGAACAGATTATAGAATAATCATCTTTGTTTATTTAGAAACCCTATATATATTTCCAGTTTTGAAGGATGAATGGATTCTTATTGATCTACATTTATTTTGAAATCGAATATATGGATAAAAGGGTAGTTCTGATGTGAAAGGAAATGACACCTAAAATTGATTAATGATGTCAGAAAAAGAAAATCAAAATGAAAATATATCGTAATTTTCTCTTCATTAAAAAAAACCATATGTAACATATAAAGAAGAAAGACAGGGAAAATATGTGTCTTCAAAGAATGGAGTGATATAGTAATAAAATAATAGTAAAATAACATATGGGACTGCCTTAAGGATCTACATGATACATAAAAGACAAATCTGTCTGTTTACATTTTTGGGAACTAAGTTTACACATCCCACTCTTCTTCAAATGAAACATAAACGCTTAAGGATTTCTAGTTCTGGTAGTGGCCAAGGTCAACCAAAGGGCTACTTTCATCCTGATAGATTATTTGACAGAATAATAATAATACTGCAGAAGACTTTGACATTAGTTTCCAGTCTGCATCTTATGATCAGTGAGGATCAAACTCATCACTTGCATTGATAATGTGAATTTTAAACATGAACAGAAAAAAAAAGGGAAATAATTATTGCCAGGCACTGACCGTTTCTTTGATTGCTTGAGGCATGCATGGATTGAATTCGAGTCTGTGGAGCCTACTTTTTATTTTGTGTCTTTCCCCAGTCTTTGGGCCACTCTCTGAAGTCTCATACAAAATAGAGAGTTGGCAGAGATGGATAAGGATTGGGGAAAGTTGTAAGACCATAAGAGTAGATACAGTATAGTGTTAGAATCAAGACTCAAGCTTGCATCATCTTTTTCTCAAATTAGTGTCCTCCAGATTTCTGAGCACGTTAACTGAGACATTCTGTGAACTGAATTCCAGTACTGTGTGTCTGCAGGCCTCTTGTTTGCTGACCTACCCTCTCCTATACAGATGCATACATATGTTTGCTCCTAAACCACTTCATAGTAGCGATTCCACGAATATAATATAGCAGTGGGCAAAATAACTTTTAATTGCCTGTACTGTTAAATTGAAAAGAGTCCAAAACATAAACCAAACTACAGCAAATCAATTGAAGATCTAGCAGAAGAAACAGAAGATTGCTTACCTCAGCTTTTGGTCAGGTCAAAAGAAACAATTTTTCAAAGTTACAATTTTCTCACATTACTGAAACTTTTTAGTCTTCTGAATACTATAGTATAATAGTATAATAGAATGAGGCACAAAGCAAAAAGATTCCATAGTAAACTGACGATCAGATAACAACTAGTTCCCACTGTTCAATGGTTTGCAGTCACATTTAGCTTAGAGCAGGGGTGTCAAACTTAATTTCATTGAGGGCCACATCAGGGTTATGTTTGACCTTGGGGGAGGCGGGGTGTGTGGCCAGGGGGCGTGGCCAGCTCGATGTCACTCGTGTCAGGGGCATCTGTGGTGGCCTGAGAGCTCTGCCAGAGAAAAGGAGCTCACAAGCTCCATTTTCGGCTGCAATGGCCTCCTGCAACCCTCTGCCAGTGAAAACGGAACTCAGGAGGGCCACACGCAGCCCACTCGAGCTCCGTTTTCTCTGGCAGAGGCACCGCGGGCCAGTCCTTCATTGTTTCCAGGGTGGCCCCTCAGGCCAGATCTAAGCACCCCGCAGGCCGGATCTGGCCCCGGGCCTTGAGTTTGACACCCCTGGCTTAGAGTATAGATCTATTTACAAACAAAATTCTCAGATTGAGTATGAGGACTTACTGTCTCATTTTCTGTGCCATAAGAGAGGGAATAAATGAGTTACTGAATTTCAGTTCTACTATTTGACTCTATGTATATCTAGTAAAAATAATAATAGCAATAGCACTTAGACTTATACACCGCTTTACAGCCCTCTCTAAGCAGTTTACAGAGTCAGCATATTGCCCCCAACAGTCTGGGCCCTCATTTTAACCGACCTCAAAAGGATGGAAGGCTGAGTCAACCTTGAGCCTGGTGAGATTTGAACTGCCAAACTGCAGTCAGCCGGCAGTCAGCAGAAGTAGCCAGTACTGCACTGTAACCACTGCGCCACCATGGTTCATAATGTGATGTTATCCATTCAATCGAGTCCAACTCTTGGTGATTCTATGGTCTCTCCACATATTCCAATCTTGCACTACTTCCTTATGTTTTTTGATAGCCGAAACTACATTTCCAATTGGTTCTATTATTTACACCAAAATATAAACCAGTTTTACGTGTTCTGGTGCTCACCGTTTAAGTTAGGGCAAAAAATGTCAGCAATTTCATCTCTGGAAGTAGCCCCAGCACACATCTGAAGAATATCTGGTTGGAGAAGTTAGTAATAAGAATTCAAGAATAATTATTATATAAAACTCCTGGAAAAAAAAGAATTACATGCATAAATACTGTCTGCAGGCAGTATCACTTGAGATAAGGCTTTTAATTGCAAAAGACATACATTTTTTTCATATTTCACTTATCTCCAAGGTCTTTGTTTTGATTCTATGTTTTATTTTTCAAAGTTCTCCTCTACATTCTTGAGGAAAGCTCTCGAGTTTGTTGATCCTAAAGCAGGACTGAAGTTAGAGAAGATGTTTACAGGCATATATCTTGTGTTTCTTGCACAAAAAGTTACTTTCTGTGATTTATTTTCTCACTTGCATGTACTGCTCTTTTCAGTACTTTCATTTCAACCAGTTATAATCCAGGAAAGCGTATGCCAAAATAAATCTCAGTCTTAAAAATGATCTGTTCTTCTTGCTTCCAGAGACTAACGGTTACTATTCTGGAAATCCCGTAGGGTTTGGGCTGCTGATTTTAAGTCTTCATCTATGATAACTATAGAACTGAAAGATTGTAGATGATTTCAACCCCTGAAATATTTTCCTACAAAAGGGAAGCCAAATTTGAAACAACACATTTTCTATTAAATGAACCAGTTTCATATAGTGGTTAAGGCACCAGGATAGAAACCGGGAGACTATGGATTCAAGTCCTGCCTTAGCCATGAAAACCAGCTGAGTGTCCTTGGCCAGTCACTCTCTCTTAACCTAACCCACTTCACAGGGTTGTTGTTGTTGTGGGTAAAATAGGAGGAGAAAACTCTGTTGGATAAGTTTACCATCTTGAGTTATTTGTAAAAATAACAAAGGTGGGATACAAACAAATAAATATGAATCTTAGCAACGATAGAGCTAAATAATTTTAGACTGGCAATACTATAAAGATGGGTGGGAAGGAAGATACACAAATAAATGTTTCCCTCTCTGAAAAGTCCTTGATTTGCATAAAATGTATACATGCTAATATGCAAACTTGCAAAGCAAATATGGAAATGATGATTACAATTTTACAAGACATATAACACATTTTACCCTCTTGTAGAAGAGGGTGACCAGTTTACTTGTGTGCCTCTTCAACCTGTCATTCAGGTGTGGCTAAATATTGGGACAACTTCCAGATTCCCATTTCTTTTTCTTAAAGGTTTTATCTTGTAACAGGATAGAAATTTGGCAGCCTTTCCTGCCATTTTGCAGCTGCAATTTGACCAGATTATTCTTTGGAGACAATGCATTCAACAGGTGGATACTCCTCTGTAAAATATAGCACATGGCCTCCCTAAGGTCATTCCTCTTGGGAAAATTATTACAGTTATAGTAAAACTGCTGCATTTGAAAGGCCTTCTTAAAGCCTCAGTATAATGCAAACCATGCTGGAAAACACTTTTTGGATTGTTTGTGGGCTGCAAAATAGCATACTGTACATTGTCTTCTTGCTGGAAGAGATCAAAGGAGTGAGAAACCTATCTGAAGCAATAGGTTATTAGCATAAAAACCTCTTATAGTTCCAATGTTGGTTCAAGCAGAGAGACAGCCAACTGGCAATTCACAGGACGGTTTTCATCCAAATATATTCAATCCATCAAAGGTGTTCTATGAAATCAAAGAACAGATTTAAAATTTATCCACAATTTAAAAGAAAAAGAAATAACATGTATCCAAACAACAACAAAAAATAGAGACAATCTAGATCCGTGTTTCTCAACCTTCACAACTTTAAGATGTGTGAACTTCAACTCCCAGAATTCCTCAAATAAAAGAGGAGGTGGAGTTGCACTATATATAAGAACTACATCTCTACAGAAATAGAGCACAACAATGATGAAAATTATCTTGAATGCATTTGGGTCAATATTAAAGGTGGGGGGGAAATGACATTGCATTAGGTCTATAGACTCTATACTATAGGCCACCCAACCAAACAGAGGAAGTAGATGAACATTTTGCTAGTCAGCTAACTAAGGTATGTAGGAAGCACATCACAATAGTAATGGGGGATTTTAACTACCCTGACATCAACTGGGAGACAAACTCTGCACCAAATGGAAGATCCAACAGGTTCCTAACAAACTTAGCAGACAACTTTGTTTCCCAAAAAGTAGAGAAGGGAACAAGGGGATCAGCCATATTGGACTTATTTCTCACTAACAGATGAAATGATAGAAGGTGTTGAAGCTACAGGAACCTTGGGGGCAAGTGATCATGCAATATTGGAATTCAACATTATGCAAACACAAGTAATAGAACAAAGTCAAACTAGAGTCTTGGACTTTAAGAGAGCTAATTTCAATAAACTTAGAGAGAGCTTGGGAAGGATTCCATGGACGAGAATCTTCAAGGGGAAAACAACTCAAGAATCTTGGGAAATTTTGAAAAGAGTGATTATAAAAGCCCAGTCTAGCACAATACCAATGAAGAAGAAAAACAATAGCTCTCAAAAGAAACCAGCATGGCTGCATAAAGAACTCTCTGACAAATTGAAAGACAAAAATGACAAGTATAAAAAGTGGAAAGAGGGGGAAATACCGTATTTTTCGGAGTATAAGATGCACCTTTTTACCCCAAAAAAGAGGGGAAAACTTGGGTGCGTCTTATACACCGAATTTTCTGCTGAACTGGATGGAAGGGGGTAAGTGAATAACTATAAATGTCTGTAGAATGTTCAAATTATTAGACTTATTTTTTTAAAGACTGCTTTATTATTGTTCTAGAGCCAGGGGTCTCCAACCTTGGCAATTTTAAGACTTGTGGACTTCAATTCCCAGAATTCCACAGCCTGAGGGTAGGACAAGAAGCAATGGGTGGAAACTAATCAAGGAGAGAAGCAACTTAGAACTAAGGAGAAATTTCCTGACAGTTAGAACAATTAATCAGTGGAACAACTTGCCTCCAGAAGTTGTGAATGCTCAACACGAAGTTTTTAAGAAGATGTTGGATAACCATTTGTCTGAAGTGGTGTAGGGTTTCCTGCCTAAGCAGGGGGTTGGACTAGAAGACCTCCAAGGTCCCTTCCAACTCTGTTATTCTATTCTATTCTATTCTATTCTATTCTATTCTATTCTATTCTATTCTATTCTATTCTATTCTATTCTATTCATTCATTCATTCATTCATTCAATCAATTTATATAGCTGCCCATCTCACGTAACTCTGGATGGCTTATAAAATTAAACATAAACTATACCAAAAAAATAAAAAGTAAAATAACTATGCAAGCATTAAAAACATGAAACAATTAAAAACCATACAAAACAGTCAACGGTCACTTCAGGAATAGTATAGCCATTTTATAGCCTTTGCACCACGACTATCTAATCACCAAGCCAGATAGATTTTTGATCCCTATCAGCCCAATCAACATGGCCAAGAGCAATGGGAATGGTAGTTCAGCAGTAGAGAATACCAAATATTATGCACTGAAATGTTACAGTCTTAAGATTTGGAATTAATATGTGCACATTATGCCCTCAACTGTTACTGCTAGTTGATACCATCTTTATTAGAGAAGCTGCTTACACCAAAACAGCTAATGGATATGGGCTTTTTAGTTTAATTTATTTTGATTGAGTACAAACAAATAAACAAACAAAAAACAAAGGAAATACAAATCATACAAAGAAGGAAGGAGAGGAGGGAGGAAGACAGTTTTCTAACATTTTCTAATTATAATTGTAATATTCAGCGTAGACGCTTCAATAAACAGTAGACATACTACATTATAATTCTCCATGGCTAATCCACATTTGTTAGTGATTCATTCATAAACTATATTTATTGTGCAGAGTATTGATGAAACCACCATACTGGTAGATGATCTCATTCAGCAGGTTAATGTAGATGTTAGCTAGAATCATGAAGAGAACTGAGGGACCCCACAAGGAAGAGGTCTTCAGCCAGATCTTAATACTAATTTGAACTGGCCTTGGAGGAACAGAAGAATATCCACAATACTGTGCCCCTTACTCCCAACCCCAATGATTGATTGTATCAAAAGCTACTGAGAAATCAAGCAGTGCATGGATGGTGGCTCCACCCTCATCTTATTCTCACCAGAGCTCATCCTCAAATGCAATCAATGCTGCCAAAGTTCTATACCTGAGTCAGAATTAGAAACCCAGTTGGAACTAGTCCAGATAATCAATGTCCTTCAGGGTTTTCTGAAGCTGCATTATGACCAAGATTGGAGATGAGCTATAAGCTGTCCAAAATTATTGTTTCCAACAATGGCTTCTTGAGCAGCTGTGAAGCATCAGTGAGGGTAGAGTGCATCAGTGGAATGCATCCTTCTCTCAAGGATGAATTCGCCACTACCAGGTTTCAGTCCCAAATTGTCTCCTAGAAAGCCTTAACTTGAGAGGAGAGGTATGGATTTAGTATATAGGTTCATAGCTCTGAGAATCCTGTCTACAACCTTGGGACTAATAGCCCAAAATTTAATAATTCCTTGTACTTTGCCATAGATTCCAATTCAGAGGTTAGTATATGTTATAATTGTAAATATTGTCACTGAATTGTATTAGGTAAATTATATTTCTCCTTTAAAATAGAAAATGATTTTTTAATCATTTTCATTCACTAATTGATAAACACATAAATTCCAATTTCCACCCAATGTGTCCATATAACAGCCTTTTATTTTATTCTGAGCCAATGAATATGTGAAATACTTTTTGGTTTCTAGTCGTTTGTTGGGTGATAATAGATATTCAGAGCTATACAGTGAGTTTGAATCACTGCAGCTAGCTATCAGCTTCTGAATTTGTGAGTCTATACAATAGAATACATTTTGTACCTTGTTTTCGTTCTAGTTCTTGAAGGGGTAAAAATATTCAACATTGTTTATCTGGTTCAGATTTTCAACTCCTGTTTCCTTATATTCAGCTTAACTCAGGTGGAATGAATTCTATTACAGGTCAAAAGAATATAAAAAAGGCTTCATAAATATTAATACAGTATACATTCAGATGCTTTTTTTGACTTTGAATCTGAGCAATAAGATTAAAAATACTTATCGTACATCTCCACAAAATATTGCATTAGAAAGATACAGATGAGTGTAACAAGAATATATTACCTTATTTTTAATTTGAAAGTCACAAAATAAATGGAGGTCTGAGGGCAATGAACAATTAAATTAAAAACATAAAATGTAAAAGATTGGTTAACAATCCACATATGAGAACACATGTATAAGAATACATATTAAAAGAAATTACGACCTGTTTTAATTCATGCTATTTGGGGAACCATATATAATAAAACAACCGTTAGTTGTTTTCACTCCAATTTCCATCATTTATAGCTATTAACAATGCTTTTAACCAGAGCCAAATGAAATATGAGTTTTCCAAGGGTGCTAGTTTCTCTGATTTAAGTGAAGGCAATCTAGTAAATTCTTCAAATTGAAGCTAACATTCCATGTTCCATGCACTACATACATAATTTATTGACCGCTGCATTCTATGAAGTACATTACAGGTAAATCAATATGAGCACCTTTTAAACTACGTATCATGAAGATTAATGTATAAAATGGCTAGGCTAAGAACAGGAGAAAAAAAATTAAGAAGATATGGAGTTTACATGTTTTGTTACACAAAAACTCTAAAAAGATGCCTTGTACGTACACATGTGTGTTTGTATTTCATTGCAGTGCTGAAATAAAACAGCATCTAAAGCTGTAATAAAATTCTATTATCTCAAAGATCTGGACAAATCCATTGTTTCCACAGTGACACAATACCAGTCAGCCAAAAACTAGCAGCTAATTCCTACCTTTGAAGGCCCTCAGGCAAGGGTTCTGGTCTATTTAACTATTAACACAGTTCTGTGTTTTATCTTCCAGTTTTCTGTCTGTAGACTCCAGTTTTTGATCTTCTGTGGTTCTATGATGAAATTCTTTATGTGAAAAAAGAAAGGTGATTTTCACAGGAACATGTTTCAGCTTAATGTCCCAGAAAGTTGACTGCCTGTCTGTTTGATGAATGGAGCTATCAAGGGGGAAAAAGTTATTCTCTCTCAAGCCATTATTGATGCTACGTTATCTTCACAATCTTTCATCTTTAATCAATTTAAATTATTCAACTACACTTTCAGACTCAACAGGATACCCTTGGAACAACCTCTTGAAAATAGGTTCATACAATTGGAGGACTTAGATAATACTTTTCTCTGTTTAAGCTTGTCATTATTTTCAGGAAACTATCAATTTGTTTTCTCAATAAGCTTCTAGGGATACAAACTATTGTCATTTGTAAAGTGCATTTGTTTACATAAGGAAGTAGAGGATAGATTAGATAGATGATGATAGATAGATAGATGATAGATAGATAGATGATGATAGATAGATAGATGATAGATAGATTAGATAGATTAGATAGATAGATAGATAGATAGATAGATAGATAGATAGATAGATAGATAGATAGATAGATAATAGATAGATAATGACAGATAGATAGATGATAGATAGATAGATAGATAGATAGATAGATAGATAGATAGATAGATAGATAGATAGATAGATAGATAGATAGATAGATAATAGATAGATAATGACAGATAGATAGATGATAGATAGATAGATAGATAGATAGATAGATAGATAGATAGATAATAGATAGATAGATAGATAGATAGATAGATAGATAGATAGATAGATAGATAGATAGATAGATAGATAGATAGATAGATGATAGATTGTGTGTGTGTGTGTGTGCGTGTGTGTGTGTGTGTGTGTGTGTGTGTGTGGAGAGAGAGAGAGAGAGGGAGGGAGGGAGGGAGAGAGAGGGGGGGGAGGGAGGGAGAGAGAGAGGGAGGGAGAGAGAGAGAGGGAGGGAGGGAGGGAGAGGGAGGGAGGGAGGGGGAGAGAGAGAGAGAGAGAGAGAGAGAGAGAGAGAGAGAGAGAGAGAGAGAGAGAGAGAGAGAGAGAGAGAGAGAGAGAGAGAGAGAGAGAGAGAGAGAGAGAGAGACTATAGCTAAGAAAACCATATGAATGTGTCCATAAAGTCACCAACAGTTGAGTTTATGGATATTATTATTGTGGTTTTCTTGTCAATGGTATGAAAATGACTTTCCACTGTCATCTTCTTGGATTTTTCATTCTTGCTTAGACCTTGATAGCTTCTGGAAGTCTCCCATCCAAGTACTATCTTGGGCTGAACATGATTATCCTCCAAAGCCAGACAAGGTCAACCAATAATGCCACTCATCGAGGCATACATAAGCACACATGTAAGTTCAACACATCCTTGACACTCATGGATATTACATGAAGGGTTATATCAATATTAGATCTAACCGTTCCAACAGGCTCTGTTTGAAATATGGCCTGCAGGGTCTCCCACTTCTGCAAAACAGGCTTTGAGAGAGTGCCATTGAAGTGGAAACAAAGAACAAAGGGGATCATTCTTCTCTCTTCCGTTGACAGAAATTCTTGCACTGCCAGGAAAGGTTAACTGCATGCAACTCTCCTTGGAAAGGGGCTAAGAAGTCTGCCCAAAATGGAATTCAAAGGTCTGTAAGGACACATCCATGTACTTTTTATGGCAAGGGGCTAATTGGATGCCATGTCTCTTGCAAGAGTTCTGTTGTAGAGGCCAAATATTTTTTTTTCTAACTGCAATCTACTTAAGACCATTTAACCAAGTATCAGTAATTTCATGCTAGACATATTCTCCATAGTGGGTGGAGCTAGCCGCCAAGATTGGGTATTGGCACAGCCTTCTAGCCAATCATGACTTGGCGGCTAGTTCCACCCTACGAGAATGGACGTCTCAGGTAAGTACAACGTCTCATTTGTTACTCCTGCTAACCTGGAGTAACAGGTTCTACATTGGAACACAAGTCACTGCAGTTGCAAAAATATTCTAAACACATAAATGGTACTGTGTCCGTAGTCTTTATAATGTGAACAAGAGGCACCACACTACTTATTATTGGATGTGCCATCCAACTCACACATATGTGAGGCATTGGATCTAGGTATCTCCGAGACTGCCTGCTGCCACAAACTGCCTCCCATCGACCAGTGCGCTCCCACAGAGAGGGCCTCCTCGGGGTGCCATCAGCCAAACAGTGTAGGCTGGTGACACCCAGGGGGAGGGCCTTCTCTGTGGGAGCACCCACCCTCTGGAACCAGCTCCCTTTAGATTTAAGAACTACTCATGACCTGGCCACCTTCCGCCGTGCCCTCAAGACATACTATTTCTATCAAGCCGGGCTAGCGTGAAAAAGTTTTTGGGGTTTTTAAGATTTTATCAAATTTTAATTGTATTGTCTTAAATCGGGGCCACATCTAATATTTTCTTTTAAATGTATACATATTTTAATGTTTATATTGTGTTTTTACTTGGCTGTTCACCGCCCTGAGTCCCCTGGAGAAGGGTGGTATATAAATTTAATTATAAATAAATAAAAATAAAATATGTGACTCCAGGTGACTTACAACATTTAACTTGTTCAAGAGAACTAGGAAGCATCAAAATGACCACAAAATGCTCTTTGTGACTAATAATACTACATTTGCAGGCTGTGACTGTTGTGGCTTCTCATGTTTAACTTTTTATTCTGTTTTTTTATTGGCAAACATGCATAGAATCAAACATCTTCTTTCTTCTTTTATATTTGATGTATATTCCTTTAAAAAATTGTTTCATGTCCACCAGATACTTAATTGAAACAGAAATTGTTCCTCTTTCTCCCTTCCTTTCTTTGGATATTATCAGCAAACTTGATCTTAATCCTTTCTAGTCACTTTCAATCCTCTCTAGTCACTTTCAAAATACTTAGAGAAAACCAGTCTGTTTCATTTTTCATGCTGATAGCATGATCCACTTTCTCTGTAAAAGAACCTTACAAAGGAAACTGCTAATACTTCAGCTGTGCCACACATTATATTCAGCAATGCCTGGCAGCTACAATAGCCCAAAAGACTAATTACAAAAGTAGTTACAGAAAATAGCATAAGGAAGTTGGACTGGTGCATGTCTCAAACGTTTGGTGAGAAAAGCTAATGGAATATAAATACTCTATAAATCTAGTCTCATGCCTGCTATTTTGAGCAAAATCATAATCATCCCAAGATTTTGTAATCCTTTGGCTGCTCATTTGAGGAAGCACACTACACAATTGTGAAACTTATCTTTGTGTAAAAATACAAAGGAATAGAACTTGTCACTGAACATAATGTTTTCAGTTACTTAAAGATATTGGGACCTGGACAAAAAATGTATCCTAACAATGCCTACATTTTCCAAAAGCAGCAACACACTTGGAAAAAGCTATTTTGTTTGAAAGTATGGCTAGCCATCCACACGCACGAAATCTATAAACAGCAGGAATGAGAGCATCTTGAAAGAGCACTGAGATCCATGGAGGGCTAGCTGGTCTATTGACATTTTGTGACTGATTCAGAATTTGAAGGCAGCCATTCCGAGAACATACACCATATTTTTCGGAGTATAAGACACACCTTTCCCCCCCCCAAAAGAGGGTGGAAATGTTGGTGTGTCTTATACACCGAATACAGCAATTTTTGGCCTCCTGAAGCCCCACCCCCGCATCCCATTTTTATGAAAAACGGGCCCGTTTTTCGCAAAAACTGGGTGCGCATAGGGTTTCGTAGGCCTGCAGAGTGCTCCTGTGGCACGCACGGACCGGCAAAGAAAGCACCGGAGCCGTCGCGCTGACATTACGCAATCGGTAGGCCCCTACCGGAACGGAGCACCGGACCGCACCGGTAGGAACCCACCCCTGATGTGCAGGGAAACTAATTAAAATATCCATAATAAATAGCTATTCAATCCCTTTCTTAAAGACCTTCAGATATGGAAAATCCACAACTTCCGTAGGTAGGCTATTACACTGTTATACAGGTCTTATCCTGAGGAATTTTTCCCTTGTTCTTTTTATCTGTATGGGACATGCAGACTGTATTGCATCTCCTTTCAAATGTGAGAAATCCTTACCGTACTCATGTAGGTTAAACTGCACCTTCCAAACACAAGGGAAATCCTAGCAGGCTTATGGAATTGCAAAGTCTACAGAAGTCTACAGAAAGACTAACAAACATTTTTTTTTAATTCTTTCATTGAGGTATGAAACTCCAAAGCCATGATGTAAAAAGAGAGCAAATTCCAGATAAGCAAAAATGGGACCGCTTCACTTCGAGAATTCTTTGAAACAAGGAATGTCCACACAATATTCTAATACATGCACTTGTTCCAAATGTACACTTTATCCCTGATAATCTGAGACATTTTTGCATACCCTGAAAAATAGTAGTGAAATCACTGCTATAGGGTAGCAGTCAGAGGTGGGTTCCTGCCGGTGCGGTTAATAGCTGTTGTTCGGCGTAAAGCCGAAGACGCTGCTGCCGTTCGCGGCGCGGGGGCTTTCCCCGGGCGCTGCCACCGCCCGCATGGACGCCGCCAATTGCGTTCTTTTGTCCTCTGCGCATGCGCAAAGCGTTCTGCATGCACAGAGGGCAAAAGAACGCAAATGGCGGCATCCATGCAGGCGGAGAAAGCGCCCGGGGAAAGTTCCAGCACCGCGAATGGCAGCAGCGTCTTCGGCTCTGCGCCGAACAACAGCTATTAACCGCACCGGCAAAAACAGGCAGGAACCCACCTCTGGTAGCAGTATTTTATCAGTGTGATAAAATAATTGAAATGACTTTTCACATTAAAAAATTGGTTTCTTACTTCTACCCTATTACATTGGACATCAGGAAGAGTGACTGAGCTTGGACAAACATTTGGAGAGAAATGAGATGCCTCCTTAAGATACTTCTAGTTCATAAAGTAACAAAAAAAAATCTTTGTTAGCTTCTAATTAAATGCAAGAATATACCTGCACAATAATTATTCATTGACTGATTTTGGTCATGCTGGCTAGGAATGATGACGGCTACATTTCAATTCATTTGGAGGACATATATCTGAACTTCTGAATCTTCAAAGCAGAACAAGTAACACAGCAAACGGCACATGGAATAATAAGTAACTAACATAGAAATGGTGAAGAGTGATCTGTTGGTAATGCCACTGCTGGCTACTTACGGGATTTCCAGGAGGAGGAGAATTCTCCCCTATGATAATATATATATTTAACTAGATAGGAAATGGTCCTCTTAAGGTATGTCAAATGCAACAAAGTCAAGAAATGAGCATTATGCCCTAATAGAGAGTTTGGATTGAGTTATTGCTTGCTTGCTTGATATGTAACAAATGCTAATAAAAATAATTACAATGGCTAGATTCTGTTGCAGCAAGCCAGACCAAAACAAAGCCTAGTATAACATCGTGTGATGTATGAATTCTATTTTATGCATCTAGGTCAGGGGTGTCAAACTCTTGTCGTCATGGCAGCGTCACATGATGTATCGGGACTTTTTTCCTCTTCACTAAACCAGGCGTGGGCGTGGCCAGCGCATGCCCCATCCGGCCCGCAGACCCAGAGTTTGACAGCCCTGATCTAGGTATATCTGTGCACATTTGCATGAATACTTCCATATTAGCAAAATCTGCCGAAACACAATCTTGTTTCTACTGATGTCTCCATTAATACCATGTGTATCAAGCTAATGCAATCCATCAGAAATACCTGAGCAACATCACCTATTCTTGCTTCCTGCTGGGCAGATGCACTGGTGAGACATAAGTGGTATTGCCCTTCTCTGTGGAAGTGAAGGGGGTTTTCTTGTTGAAGGTGCAATGGAAATTATAGTCTAGAGCAGTGGTTCTCAACCTTCCTAATGCAGCGACCCTTTAATACAGTTCCTCATGTTGTGGTGACCCCCAACCATAAAATAATAAAATTATTAGGAAACTCAGGGGTGGGTTCTAACTTACCTCACTGCCGGTTCGCTTCCTCCTGCGCTGCGTGGCCGTGCTTCATGGGCGCACGTGCGCTTTGCGCCCGCACGCATGCGCAGTGCTGAATTTAAAAAAAAAATGCAAAAAGAAAAGCCAGAAACAAGATGGCGACGCATGCGCAGTGCCGGAAATTCGGCTTCTGCGCATGCTCAGAAGTTCCCATGGTACAGATTTTTTTTTTGCAGTAGTCTATTTACATGTGGGTGGATCCGCCTGGAGACGGATAGAGGAGCGGTGTCTCGGTTCCTAAGACCATCGGAAATATGTGTTTTCTGATGGTCTTAGGCGACCCCTGTGAAAGGATTGTTCGACCCCCAAAGGGTTCGCGACTCACAGGTTGAGAACCGCTGGTCTAGAGCAACAATTCTCAAATATTTTGGTCTCAAAATCCCCTTACCTTCTTAAAAATGATCGAGAACCCCAAGGGGCTTTGTTTTGTGTGGGTTATATCTGTTAATATTTATTGTTTTAGTAATTAAAACTCAGAATTTTAAAAATATTTATTTAGTGACTTCATGGCTCCTGAAAGGGCCCCAGGTCACACTTTGAGACTCTCTGGTCTTAGTTGTGTCTGGCTCAAAAACCAAGAAAGATATGTGGTGATTTTTCCAAACAAATTTCTTTATTGTTCTACACCTATAAACAGTCCTCTGCTCCAGAGCCGGGTTCCTAATTTTTTTACTACCACTCTGTGGGCGTGGCTTATTTTGTGGGTGTGGCTTGCCAGCCCTGTGACTGGGTGGGCGTGGGCCTCGGGAGCTTGGCAACGGCTGGAGAAGCAGGGGGGCATTGCCCACCTACAACGCAGCCCCCCGCAGCGGGAGCAGCAAGACCTCGGCAGCGGTCCTTCTAGGAGGCTCCATCTGGCCTGAATGCTTCTCCCCATTCGACGATCCTAGGCTCCTGCCACCCGTTTCCCCTCCCCTCAGCAGCTTGAGAAGCCTCGAATGTGCAAAAATGCCTGGGATCATCACCGCGCGTTCGTGACTTCTCGGACTGCTGAAGGGAGGGGAATGGAGATAGCTCCTGCTGCCCGTTCTTTCAGCGTCTCACACACTCCCTCAGCCATCCTCCCCTGCTTGGACTCACTGTGGGGTAGGAAGGCAGCGCATGCGCAGTGCCGGAAGCTCGGCTTTTGGGCATGCGCAGAAGAAAATGTAAAAAAAAAGTAAAAAAAATTTTTTTAAAAAAAAAATGGCGGCACCCAGGCATCAGCAACCGACCGCACCGGTACTGTGACGTCACCAGCGGGCCGCTACCGGTGCTATAGAGTGGACCGCACTGGTAGGAACCCACCACTGCTCTGCTCTCTATCTCAAGCATATACTCTGTGAACTGTTAGGGAGGGGCTGTTTTCCACCCTCTTTCTTTCACACAAATTGTCTGAACTGAGCTGCCTCTTATTCCTCTGCAATGTACCTCCTCCCTCCTGGGAATCCAGCTATATACCATCACCAATTGCTTATGTATTCTCCCATCTAGTCACGGGCAAATATTGGCAAAACATTGGGATGTTGCAAAGTCCACAGAAGAGCAATGTTAGCATTTGGAGCTGGGGTTTTTTTTCCCTCCCTGGCCTGGAAAGTCACATTAGTGAAAAAATGAGACTTGTTTCCAATCAGAATAGAAATAATGCAGCAGCTTTTTCTCTACCAGATATAATTAAGCCAGCGCCATCTACTGCTTAAACCGTATAATGATACTATCCACATAGAGGCGCTACCTGGGCTTTTCTTCTGCTGTACATGAAACAAATGTCATTCCATGAGCAAAATTAGACTTCTGCTATGCTGCCTGATTAAAGATTTCTCTTTTTTGTCTGGCTCACAGATTTCTGCTTACTGTGTACAAAGCCCCAAAGAATTATGACTTCTCAGCAAGAAAAACCCTTGTTCAAACCTGCTTACATGCTAAATATTTTACACACATGGCTGCTCAGGGGCTGATGTCATATGATGATCAGTGTGTCAGAAAGAGAGCCACGGAACGTGCCTGCCAACCACATTGCTGAGGTTGTGCATTTTCAACAGACTCGAGGAATGGAGAAACCTCAAGTAAAGCATGACATAATGCAGACTCAAGACAACTTCAAGTGGATGGATGCTTTATTACTGGAAAAGTCAAGTAAGAAAAACAATTCCTCTTTGCAAATTTTTGAAAAGTAGCATGGTTTTTGTCTTGAACTCACTATATTTACCAACGTAATTTTTATGTCAATTACCGTCTCTGGATTCTAAGAGAAGCAAACAAATAAAACAGATCTTACACATTAAATTATCTGGACTAAATCCTTCAGAATAAATAACAAAATGCCTGCTAATGTATTGGCTAGTGAACACAAGAAAGAGAAACCCTGAATATTGAAAAGATCATAGTGGAAATTGTTATATAGCTCTGTATGCAAACTTTTGCTATCTGTTGCTTGTCACAAATGTCTGAGGCCATTCAGAATGAAGATGGGAATGTATTTGATCCACAATATTCAGGGGTGAAATTCAAAATTTTTCCCTACCGGTTCTGTGGCCGTGGCTTGGGGGGCGTGGCAGGGGAAGGATACTGCAAAATCTCCATTCCTGTTCTGCCCCAGCTACAGACCAGAGAAAATGTAGCACACACACAGTTTGTTCAAACCTGTATTTAATTGATTAACCACTACTAATAAACTGGCTTAGTAGTGTTCACACACAAACAAATCTTAAAGCAGTCTTTTCTTGAAAAAACCAACTGTTAATTATACGGCATTAACAGCTGGCATAAGTCCATAAAGTCATAAAACAAAGATAAGTAATTAGTCCTGGATATCACAGGAAGCTTACAAAGTTTGGCCAGATGCCTGGAATCAGTCTACGAGAAGTAAGCCAAAACAGATAAGCCGAGCAGAGGTTCTCCAAACAAGAGGCACATGAAAGAACAAACTATCAAACAAGTTGTTTCCTGCAGAGTTTTTTCTGTCTTCATCATTCCTTAAGTAGGCTTGGGGAGTGGCCAATTAGCCTCAAGCCTACTCCGGAGGAGACCTCCTCCTGAGTAGCCATTCCTGCCTTTTGGCAGCTCTGCATACTCGTGCATTAAGAAGAGGCTCCTCCTCTTCTTCCTCATCCCTGCTGTGAGGTGCTGGAGGTTCCGAAGGCCCTGGCTGAACCTCTGCCTCTGGCACCGAGTCCTCGCCAGCCTCCTCACTGTCCGACTCGGGTGCCAGCTGCACAGGCTGCTTGGGCATCACCTCATCGGCCTCGTCTCGGACGGGATCTACTACCAGCTGTACGGGCTGCTGGCGGATCACAACAATTCCCACCCCACTCCAGAGGAAAGATACTGCAAAATCTCCATTCCCACCCCACTCCAGGGGGAAGGATACTGCAAAATCTCCATTCCCACCCCACTCTGGGGTAGCCAGAGGTGATATTTGCTGGTTCTCCGAACTACTCAAAATTTCCAGTCAGAACCTGCTGAATTTCACCCCTGACAATATTCCAATAGTCCCATATTCCAATAAAGTTTTATTGCACTCCAGTGATGTGGAGAGCCCAAAATCCACATTGTTCTAATGCAAATATTTTAAGATAGAAGGCTTCCATCCTCTCCCCATCCCCATGTGATCATGTGAAGAGATCTAAGGTGCTAGCATAGCTTCAATAAGAAACTTAATTTTCAGATGTTGGCAAGATGTTCGAGGATTACAAAATTAGAGAACAGACACATGGTATGATTAGGATTGCTACTGCTACCTATATGACGAATCTGGCCTAACCCAAACCCGTAAAGGAAAAACCCTGAGCCATAGAAATGTTCATGATTCATCTCTATTAGTCACTGATACTATGGCAATGCCAAATCCAGACAGCAAAATCATCCAACTTGGATCAGTAATTTGTTCCCGATGAACCCAACTGTATTCATTCTACAGCTCAGGGAAAACGCTGAAGCTACAAACGAGTTGAGAAAATGTCCTATAACTCAGACTTCCATCATCTCTCTCTCTCTCTCTCTCTCTCTCTCTCTCCCTCCCTCCCTCCCTCCCTCCCTCCCTCCCTCCCTCCCTCTCTCTCTCTCTCTCTCTCTCTCTCTCTCTCTCTCTCTCTCTCTGTAAAGCAAAAGAAATACACTCTAATGCAGGGGTCTCCAACCATGGCAACTTTAAGACTTGTGGACTTCAACTCCCAGAAGTCCACAGCCAGCAAAGCATCACGGATGTTGTAACTGGTCATAAATGTATAATATGTGTGCGTGCGTGCATACATGTGTGCATGCATAAGGCTGTCAAAACTCAAAAAACAGGTCAAGTAGCTCTGAGGAGGTCAGTCATAAATTTGAACATTTGCTAAGCAACCGGCCATTAAGCGAGGACCACTTGTATTTGGTTTGCCTTAAGGGTTCAGAGCTGTATGGAACCTGGTTTCTTTTAATCCTTTGGGGGATTGTAAAAGGTCCTGATGCAGGAATCCTTGTAGGGGGAACTAGGATCGTGACCACTTAGCCACACCCGCCCAGTCACATGACTATGAAGCCATGCCCACCCAGTCACATGACCGTCAAGCCACTCCCACCCAGTCACATGTCCATCAAACCATGCCCACAAAACTAAGCAACGCCCACAAAATTAAGCCACACCCACAGAGTGGTAGTAAAAAATTTAGGAACCCGCCCCTGTTGGAGACCCCTGCTCTAATGCGAGAGTGTTTGAGGAGGATGAGAAAGAAACAGGAGAAACTTTAAACATAACCAACAGATGGGAGAGGAGTTTGTTCGCAGCTGCTTATCTCATAAACTTCAGTCCAGGCTGAAGAAGTCCCAAAAGAAAAGATTCAAAACATTCAAGAGATTCCTCCTTAATGAACTCATTAATAAAATAAGGTCTGGAGGTTCCAATTGCAGTTTTCAAGATACTGTATCTGACCCCTAAAACTTGCATTAAAAACTCCCAGTTGAAGCCTGAGTGATACTTGCTTCCTTGACTGTAGAACGTGGCATGATAAGAGAATCCTTCTGTGCTGTTCTTCAATTTGTCCCCTACAATGGCTTCTTCGGAAAAGTGGAGAAGGATGAGCAAAAAAAAGAGGAACAACACAGGGGTGAAATTCAAATTTTTTTCCCTACCGGTTCTGTGGGCGAGGCTTGGTGGGCGTGGCAGGAGAAGGATACTGCAAAATCCCCATTCCTTCCCCACTCCAGGGGAAGGCTACTGCAAAATCTCCATTCCCACCCCACTCCAGAGGAAGGATACTGCAAAATCCCCATTCCTTCCCCACTCCAGGGGAAGGACACTGCAGAATCCCCATTCCCTCCCTACTCCTGGGGGAAGGATATTGCAAAATCCCCATTCCCACCCCACTCTGGGGCCAGCCAGAGGTGGTATTTGCCGGTTCTCCGAACTACTCAAAATTTCCGCTACCGGTTCTCCAGAACCTGTCAGAACCTGCTGGATTTCACCCCTGGAACAACATCTACCATTTCCAAAAAATTCTTCCCTCCAAGATACAATTTCTTGATCTCCTTTAGCATGCCTATGAATGTGAGCAAGAATAAGTAGAAGGTAAAGCTTGTCAGTTGGATTAAGAGCGTTATTGCAAGGAATAAGTGATAGTGGGCACCAAACCAACCATACTTGCATGAGTCCCTCTGAAGAAAGCTTGCCTACTGAGCTGGATCTTCAGAAAAATACTCTTTGAGAGCAAACCTATAAGAAATGCAGATTAAATACTATCAAATCCATAGAATTTTAAATGTAGAACTTTGAAACAAAGTGAATTGAAACAAAGGATCATCTCTAATTCAGCTTGTCGTTCTTCTTCTTATAAACATAAACTGACTCCCGATAAGTACATGGGCAAATCCATGCAGATTTCTTGGAAAGAAAATGGAAGTGATTTGCCACTGATGGCTTCTGGGATATATTTTTGGGAGTGTGTAGCCCTCGGATTTTCCTTTTGCCTCCCATCCAATCCTTAGTTTTCAAACCCAGACAAATATCCGCCATGTGCAACACCTGAAATTTTACTCCTCTGCTCTTTTGGTTGAAAGATTCAATTTCCCCAAGTTACCTTAATTCTTTTTAAAAGGACAATCTCCCTATGGGAGAATTAGAAAGTCCTGAGCCTCCCAAATTTTAATCTCTACCAACAGTGAAACCCGAAGTTGTCATAAAAATTCCCAATCAGTCAGCCTTTTGACATTCTTGCCCTGAAGCATGTCATTAAAATAAATTTTAAAAATTAAGTTATGATGTCGTAGAGGCCTCCCAAACGCTGTCCTTCTCTTATCCTTTTCGCTTCATCCTAGTTCAGAAAGTTAAGCCTTCCAGGTATGAAGCATATCTTCATCCCGCTCAATAAAGCATTCGGGCCTTGATCCAGCCAAACACTTTAGAACATGCTTAAAGTTTCATCCAGGATTTATGAGATTTGCTGCTGACTCTGTGATTTGGAAGAGAAAGTGCACAGGTTGATAAAATGTAAGGTGCTGAATTCCACTAGGCTGCAAAACTCTGGACCTTAAAAAATGCTAATCAAGTCAAATTCTTTATTATAGATCTGTGACCCAGACTATCAATCAATCAGAATAGAGGTGGAAGGGACCTTGGAGGTCTTCTAGTCCAGCCCCCTGCTCAAGCAGGAGATCCTATACCAGTGATGGTGCACCTTTTTTTGGTTCCCGTGCCAAAAGGTGGGAGCGTGGGGGGGAGCGCGAGTGCGTGCCCACACTCATAATTCTATGCGGCACCCTCACGCATGCACGCATGTCCCCCCCCCACTCCCGGCATGCAATGGCACGCCCGTTTTTCGCTCTCCCCAGGCTTCAGAGCCTTTCTAGGAACCTGGTGAGGGCAAAAACAGCCTTCCCCACCCACCCCGGAAGCCCTCTGGAGGCAGAAAATGGCCCATTTGTCAACTTCCGGTTGAACCGGAAGGCCCGTTTTTTTGCCCTCCAAAGCTCCAGAGCCTTTCTAGGAGCTTGGGGAGGGCAAAAATGGCCTTCCCCACTCCCCCGGAGGTCCTCCTGAGGCCAGAAACGTTCCGTTTGCCGACTTCCGGTTGAACCGGAAGTTCCATTTTTTTTTGCTCTCCCCAGGCTTCAGAGCCCTTCTAGGAGCCTAGGGAGGGCGAAAAAGGCCTTCCCCACCCCCTGGAGGCCCTATGGAGGCCAGAAATGGCCCATTTCAAGTTGGGAAGCTCGCGTGCCCATGATATGGCTCCATGTGCCATAGGTTCGTCATCATGGCCCTATACCCGTGATGGTGAACCTATGGCACGGGTGCCACAAGTGGCACGCGGAGCCATATCGGTGGGCACGCGAGCTCAGGTCTGGCATGCATGTGCGCACCGGCCGGCTGATTTTCGGGCCTTCTGGGCTCACTGGGAGTCAGGAAACAGGCTGTTTCCAGCCTCCAGAGGGAGTGGGGAAGGCCGTTTTCGCCCTTCCCAGGCTCCTAGAAAGGCTCTGGAGCCTGGAGAGAGCGAAAAATGGGCGTGCCATTGCATGCTAGGAGCGGGGGGGTCATGCCCGCATGCGCGGGGGCACATGGAATTATGGGTGTGGGCACGCACAGATGTGATCCCCCGCATTCCCCCCCCTTTTGGCACGCGAACCAAAAAAGGTTCGCCATCACTGCCCTATACCATTTCAGATAAGTGACTGTCCAGTCTCTTCTTAAAAACCTCCAGACTAAATAAAACTTACTAAATAAAATGACAAAATACAACTTACAAAGCAGAAGATACAAAATAAAATAATTGTTGTGGGAGACAAACATGGCAAGACTCAGAAGGGGAATGGGCAAGGGCAAAAGCAGAGGAACTGTCATGGAGGTTTTCTCTGGGTTTTTTGTTTGTTTTGTAAGAGTATTTTTGGGGGGAGGTAGTTAGCCTATTTTAGGTGTGCATTAAAATATGTACAGGTACTCCTCGACGTACGACCACAATTGAGCCCAATATTTATGTTGCTAAGTGATACATTTGTTAAGTGAGTTTTGCCCCTTTTTATGATCTTTCTTGCCACCGGTTGTTAAGAGAATCACTGCCGTTGTTAAGTCAGGAACACGTTTGTTAAGTGAATCTGGCTTCCCCATTGACTTGGCTTGTCAGAAGGTCGCAAAAGGCGACCACTTAACCCTGGGATACTGCAATCGTTATATATATGAGTCAGTTGCCAAGCATCTGAACTTTGATCATGTGACCATGGGGATGCTGCAAGGGTCATAAGTGTGAAAAACCAGTCACAAGTCAGTTTTTTCAGTGCCGTTGTAACTTCAAATGGTCACTAAATGAACTGTTGTAAGTTGAGGACTACCTGTATTCCCTGCTCCGAAAATCTATGGTATGGTTAGAAGACCTTATATGGTTATAAATAATTCACTTTTGGCTTAGAATCCACATAGATAAAACCAGAGCTTTGATAGCTGTTTCATCAGCAGTGGTGCCTAGGGCTGAAGAGACAGGTATTAAACTTAAGAGATGGCTTGTCTCTTCAGCACAAGAATGGCTATAAATAAACAGGAATAAGTACACCATAGTGCCATGGCTACGTAGAATGCTAAAAAGATGGAATGTACAATATTCGATGATGAAGTAGAATGATTTGTTCAAATGTATTCCAAGGGTGGTGTGAGGCGCTTGTCAGTGTCATTAAATACTGACCAAATCGTAATCCTTAGAAAGTATTTGAAGTGGCAAGTCTAACGCGTGACACACACTTTACAATAAGGGCCTACTGCAGTTTGTTTTAAAAACATGCTGCACTTTTAACCCCAGGACAAAGAGAAATACCGAAGGAATCCCAGAATTCAGGCAAAAAAAGAGCAGAGCTGAACAAGTAACTAATAAACAATCACTATCTAATCGGCCTGAACCGGCTGCATTTGCTCAGCTATAAACGCTAAAGAAAACCCAAATTTAACAAGAATTGTACGATTAGGCCTCATAAAGTACCAGCATCTGCATTCTTAACTAGTTTATTTCAAGGTTTGACAGAGCATTATTTTCTGTTTATGCAGCTTAACTATGTTCAAGGCAGGCTTTCTTGGGATAAATATTTTTTCTCGAGCTAAACAAACCGGGCTAGATGTTGATTTCAACTCTTGGGGGTGGTTTGATTTTGCTGCCCTTTAAAGGCAAAACTTTGAACAATATTCATCAGGGACAATGAGGGTCTACCATAGTGTGTGTGTGTGTGTGTGTGTGTGTGTGTGTGTGTGTGTGTGTGTGTGTGTGTGTGTGTGTGTGTAAAATACATATATATAGAGAGTAGAGAATAGAGAGTATAGACCCGTGATGGCGAACCTATGGCACGCGTGCCACAGGTGGCACGCGTAGCCATATCTGAGGGCACGCGGGGCGTTGCCCTATGTCAGCTCCAGTGCACATGTACATGCTGGACAGCTGATTTTTGGCGTTCCAGAGGGTGGTAGAGGCCATTTTTGCCCTCCCCAGGCTTCAAGAGGCTTTCCTGAAGCCTGGGGAGGGTGAAAAACGGCACAACGGCCAAACTGGAAGTTCGTTTCCGAACTTCCGGTAGGCCCTTGGGCCCGTTTTTCTCCATCCACAGGCTCCAGATGAAGCCTGGGGAGGGTGAAAATGGCCTCCCTCCACCCTCCGGAATGAGGTTGTGTGCACATGCGTGGGGGGAGGGCATTGCATTATGGGTGTGGGCACGTGCGCGCATGCTATCGCGCGCACGCCCACCCTTTTGGTACCCGAGCAAAAAAAGGTTCGCCATCACTGGTATAGACGTATAAGCATAGAGGAACAGAAGTAACCAACAGTAGGCGGAGCTAAATAATTCCCATGGGAGGAGCCTAAACTAATCAGCTTTAGTTGTGTCATGTGATAGAATTCCTATGGTATGTCACACATGTTGAAGTTGACACACCATAGTGTTTTGGGTGACACGCCCAACGTTCACCAACTATTTTCAAAAGCACATCCTGCTTTCTATGGTTTTCAGAGGCTGGGAGTGTGGTCTTGCACAGTCTCTCAGCCCACTTGAAGTCATGTGAGAGAGCCATATTTTTTGCACATCCCTTCAGTCTCCAAAAATTATTTCAGTATGGAACGTGCTTTTGTGCAGTTTTTGGAGGCTGCGAAAGAGCATTTTGTAAACCTGAAAGAAAGAACTAATGCCTTGTGCAACCTGAGCAGTTTTGGGTAGGTCACAGAGGCCAGTCAACAGGGAAAAGAGCACTGCCTGAAGGTAAGTGGTGCATGGCAGATCCTGGTGGCCATTGGGCCAGTGGGGCAATGGTGCCCTTCCCCAAGGCTCACACACATTGGGGAATGGCACATGGCCTTTTAAGTGGCAGTGGTAGTACTAGGGCTGAAGTCAATGCCTTTTTTGATGCATCAACAAATTCATTTCTCCCAAGTTTTGAATGTAACTGTCCACATTACTGTGGGATAGAGTTTTTGTGTCTATTTTATCCTGTGCAATGTAACTATGTATTTTATACATATTATTTTTGACGAAGTGAGAATTAATCTCACAGAGGCGAAATAGATCTTTCTCCCGGAATTCAAACATTTAGAAATAAAGCCGAAGTTTAAAAGTCTAATTAAAAAATTTATTTTGGTACAAAAACAATAAATTCTGATTGTTTACATCTCTGCTATAAAATGTGACTTTCTCAGTCAAGACTCAAGAGCCAAGTCAAGAAGGGGAGAATGGAGATTTAGGAATGACACATGCGTACAAGAATATTATATCACGTGGTAGGAATGTACCATTATAATAGATAGGGATGCAGCTCCCTGCATATACATACAACTGACAATAAACACACCTTGACCGTTTTTAATAACTTTGAAGTTCACTCTTCCCGCATGTGGAGACTAGAACAAAGGCATGCATGTATACCTATAGTTCATCTAACCCTTGTCTCAGCTGCTGTCAGATCCAGTGTTAACCATCCCAATCAGTCATCTAGTAAAAAAAAGCTCCTGGCCCATTGTTTACACCAAGAGTATAATTTACTAAGTCAAAATGGTTACAGAAGTAACGTAGCTGAATCTGGCAATTTCGTGCACAAACTACACAATTCACTTTCCCTTTTCCCTAGCCGTCACCGTGTTATCAGTCAATGTTCAACTAGGTGCTCTCATATTGTTTGGGTAACGGACTCTTCGTTCGTGGGCTTCCCAGTTCAGCAGTCCATTGGGTGACCTTGAGAAGGCTGGCATGGCTTGGTTCCCATTACCCCACCCCCACCCCGATTCTTCCCTATATTCCAGTCTCTCCTCTGTCCCCCTGTCAGGCTGTTAGCTTGCAATGTTAGACTGGCAGGAGGGCAGCCATGACTCAGTTGCTGAGATGAGGCTGCTGTTGAGACCTTGGGAGATTCTGTCAGTGCAGTAGATGCTCATTCAAGGATCAAAAGGGGACATAAGGGCAGTGGTGAGATTTTAGTGTTGGCAGGTTTTAGTGTTGGTTTACTCATCAGGATTTAGAACTGGCTCCACCTTGGTTTCAGACTGGGTTGACAAATCCGTTTGATAACACAGCTTCCTGTGAAAGTGGATTACTTTAATCAGGATCAGAGGCAGTATATGAGGCAAAGTGTGTTAGAGGAGTCTGCAGAACAGACCCAATATTCATTCCCCAAATCTGTGTAACCTAGCCTATAAGTATTAAACAAGAATGAAAGTTCATCTACCCCAAAATTCTGCCTCTAATTGGATTTTACACACATTTTTGTTGAGTGCCTCATTGTACATGCCAAAGTTGTGATCTCATCAGGAAGACTGAAAACATTTGCTGCCAATTGGATTGGCCCTGTGATAGGCAATGTATTTCCTTTTGGTGTGTCCTAGTAGATGATAAATTTCTTAGAAAAACAATGCCTTGGAAAATTTGGCAAAAGCCAGCGGATATTAGAATATACGATGACAAATGTTTTATATTCTAAATAAAGCATCCTGTGAATTGGCAGAAGCCGGCCTCTGAAATTTAAATGGCAGTGAGATAATCAAGACCCTTGGAACAGAGTTAGCACACAAAGAATCCAAAGCAGAGGTGGGTATTCAGCCGGTTCAGAGCGGTTCAGGTGAACCGGTAGTAGCGACCAACGGGTGGGCCAGCCCACCTGCCCCGGCGCTATGCCATCCCATTTAAGCACATTTTGACGCTGCACGCATGTGTGCTAGCTGCGTGCATGAGCACAGCGCACGCATGGAAGGCCACACGCATGCGCGTGCTCACATTTGCGAACTGGTAGGGAAGGTAAGTGAATACCACTCCCGATCCAAAGGCAGTCAAAAGGTTGGTTCATAATTAAAATCTGCATAACTACTCCAAGGTGGAGCATTTTGTGGGTAGATTTTGTGCTCTCTTTCATAAAGACTAGACAGGGGTAGGCAAAGTTGGCTCTTCTATGACTCATGGACTTCAACTCCCAGACTTTCTGAGCCAATCATGCTAGCTCACGAATTCTGGGAGTTGAAGTCCATGAGTCATAGAAGAGCCAACTTTGCCTACCCCTGGACTAGAGCAACTGGCTTTTCCTAAACTCTGGTTTGTCTTCTGGATAAGCCCCAATTGGCTTAAAACAACACATTAAACTATGAATCATGGTTTGTTTACAAACCCACAACTAAGCCAAACCCAAACAGACAACATTACTTTTTAGCACAATGAGCCTGTAATGAGTCTCATCAAATATTTTCAAATATTTTCTGTCCTCATCAAGGCAAAGTACCAGAAGAAGCAATGTTGGAAGTATGAAACCAGAGATTCTCTATGACCCAGAGGCACCTGGATATTGCTGTTGAAGCAATGATGGTGAGTTTTAAATTTCCCTCTGCCACAGGTGCTCCAATTCACACCCACAGATGAAGCATGAACCAGTCTCAACCCTGTACTATCATACGTAATACAATAATACGGAGTCCAAGATGTGTTTGAGTTTCAGATCAGAGTCACTTCGTTACACAAGACTGAAATTCAGATTTTGGGCCAATGCCATCTTGAGAGCAGCAAGAGCCCATGAGAGCTATCATTCTCATATCATTCTCAGCTGTCAATCACAGCTACCATTCCTATATTGCACAGGGAGAATGAGGACAGTGTGAGACAATTCTCAATTATAGAAGAACATGTAGGGATGCTGCTTTAATCATACTGTGTTTCCCCCCAAATAGGACATGCCATGATATTAAGCCCAACAGGGCTTTTCAGGGCATGCGCTGAAATAAGCCCCCCCCCCCAAATAAGCCCTCAACTACTTTCCAGGGAAAGGGGGAACATGCCCCACGCACCCAGGCTGAGCCTGCTTGGGGGCAAAAGAGGCAGCCGCTCCTTCGTCCGGTGGCCACCCCCAGTGCGCAGGGCTCCCATTTGTTCCAAGCCCCCCCATCCTTTCCTCGGAAAGAAGGTGGCAGCAGCAGCAGCAGCTGCTGCTGCAACTCATGATTTAACTCATGCCCAGTGGTGCAGCGTGGCGATCAGTGGCCGGAAAGAGCCGAGGTGGTGGGAGGGCCCCGCTACGGAGCCCACCAAGTCGCCCGCTGAACCAGAGGTGCAGGTAGGCGGATCCCAGGGCGAGCAGGTGGAAGGGCACTTTCGCGTCTCTCCACGTCATGCTGGCAGATGGGGGGGGTTCTCTCACCCTCCCGCTGTGGCGGTTCCAGAGCCTCGATCCCTGCCTTGCCTCCTCCTCCTCGCAGGCAGGAGCACATTTCAAAACACCGCTGGAGGCAGAGCCCAGAGGAGCCGAGCCAGTCCCACGGGGTGTGCGCGTCTTGTGTCGGTGCCTGCAAGCACTCGCCTCTCGCTTGCTCTCTCTCTCTCTCTCTCTCTCTCTCCCTGCCGGGAGCTGCTCTTTTTGCGCCAGGCACTCTTTTGGCCAGGAGAGAGAGAGAACAAGCAAGAGGCGGGTGCGCGCAGGCACCGACACAAGACGCACACACACCATGGTACTGGCTCGGCTCCTCTGGGCTCTGCCTCCGTTGGCATTTTGAAACGCACTCTTGCCTGCGAGGAGGAGGAAGCGAAGCAGGGATCGAGGCTCCAGAGCTGCCATGGCGGGAGGGGGAGAGCACTGCCTCCCCATCTGCCAGCGCGACGTGGAGAGGCGCAAAAGCTGCCAGACTCTGGTAAGATGCCAGGCCCACCCCACCCCCGCCCCACCATGAGACACGCATCTTACCCGAGTCTGGCAGCAACTTCTTGCAGCGAGAAGTTTTTCTGTACTTTGCAAGGTGTTTCCCTGCACAGACCGGCCAAGAGATGCCACGGAGCTGCCAGACTCAGGTAAGATGTGTGTTTCGCGGCCCGCCCTACCTCCTGCATCCCAAAAATAATAAGAAACCCCCCACAATAATAAGGCCAAGGCCTTATTATTTCGGGGGTCAAAAAATATATGACAGGGTCTTATTTTCGGGGAAACACGGTAATAGTGCAGCATTCCTGTCCTTGGCCTAGAACCATGATGGCAAACCTCTGACATGCATGCCACAGGTGGCACTCAGCACCCTCTCTGTGGGCACGCGAGCCGTCGCCCTAATTCAGCTCCACCTCACATGCGCACATGCCTCCCGCCAGCCAGCTGATCATCGGGTCTCTGGTGCACATGCACGGGGGTGGGGCACGTGCAGGGGGCACACACATGTGTGAGAGCGGCGGGGCACATGCGTGGGGCGCCTGTGCATGTGTGGGGCTACACTCATGCACAGGGGCCGGGCACCTGCACGGGGGCTTTATGCTCATCGCATTTCGGGCTGTGCACACTTTGGGCACTCGCTACGGAAAAGGTTAGCCATCACTGGCCTAGAAATAGACAATAAAATCAAGGCCACTGGTTTCTAGCCAATAACAGGCTGGAAAACATATTTGCTTAAAAAAGATTGGCTATCATACCTCAAAACAAATTTTCCCCAAGGTAAGTTACAACACTTGAATTGCAATGTAAAAAATTAATTAGGCTCGTGTTATATATACATAAAACATATAACAATAAAGCTGATAGAAGTAAAAGCAGTAAAATAAGTTCTCTTGAAGTATAATAGTTAAAACATGGACCTATCAAATCAAGTCTTTGTTATAGACCAGCATACAGAGGGTGGGGTACAGTCAATTAAAAACCAAAAAGCAGTGATGGCTAACCTTTTTCGGCGCGAGTGCCCAAAGCGCACGAACCCCCAGAATGCAATGTGTGTGCAGCCCCCATGCATGCGTGCAGCCCCGCACATGTGCCCTGTCTCCACGATGCACGTGCGCCCCCATGCATGCGCCCCACAGACATGTGTGCCCCCGCACATGCCCCGCCCCCATGCATCCGTGCCATAGACCTGATGACCAGCTGGCCAGCAGGAGGGACGTGCGTATGCGTGGTTGATCTGAACTATGGGGACGGCTCACGTGCCCACAGAGAGGGAGCTGTGTGCCACCTGTGGCATATGTGCCATAGGTTCGCCATCACGGCCATAGATGATATATTAAAATCTTTTAAAAATATAAAAAGCTAAAAGATATAAAACAGAAAATATGTATAAAAAACAAAACTCTAAAACAGTGTTTCTCAACCTTGGCAGTTTGAAGATGTGTGGACTTTAACTCCCAGAATTCCACAGCCAGCAACGCTGGCTGGGGAATTCTGGGAGTTGAAGTCCACACATCTTCAAACTGCCAAGGTTGAGAAACACTGCTCTAAAAGATTAGATAAGGAGCATTCGATGAGTGTAGGGAAGCAGATAAAGACCTATAAATATATGAAAAGCTGGGAAAACATCAACATCAAGACAAAAAAATAAACATCTACACAGTGGTGAAATCCAAAATTTTTACTACCTGTTCAGTGGGCGTGGCTTGGTGGGCCTGGTGTAGCTTGGTGGGCATGGCTTGGTGGGCGTGGCAGGGGAAGGATACTGCAAAATCTCCATTCCCACCCCACTCTAGGGCCAGCCAGAGGTGGTATTTGCCGGTTCTCTGAACTACTCAAAATTTCTGCTACCGGTTCTCCGAACTACTCAAAATTTCTGCTACCGGTTCTCCAGAACCTGTCAGAACCTGCTGGATTTTACTCCTGCAAGTAGTGAACCTCACTGGGAAGAATATTAAACATCAGCCATTTGCACCCAATTGTTGCGACCTATTTGTTTCTTCTTTCTTCAAGTGACTCAACCTAAGATTACTAGATTTCCAATGTCATTAGCAAAAAAAGAAAACAGTACATTTCCCTTGAAATTGCTGAAGAGAGGGAAGCTAATTTTCCCTCTCCTCCTCAACAATTTTACTCAATGGGAAACCAGCAATCTGCTAGCAAATTGCTGGTGGAGGGCGGAAACTTGTCTGTTTTTCCTTTTCACCTAATTACTATCCAAGAGCGTCTGTCTGTCTGTTTGTGAGAGGAATGGTAGAGAAAAAAAATGTTATTTTGATCAATGTGAAACATGAGAGAACAATCATGTATGCGGGAGAAAGCAGTACTAATGTAGCCCTGAACACTCAGCCCAAAAACCTGAGTAATTCTAAGGCCCAAAAGTGTTGCCCTGTACTATTTTGTGTTGCAGTTTCCACTGGCTCTACTAGTTGGAGGAGCATGATGAGAACCATAGTTTAATAGTTCTATTCTATTCTGAAAAGACCCAGTTTGAAAAAGCTAGTCTTTATAGCAATAGCATTTAGACTTATATACTGCCCTATAGTGCTTTGGAGCCCTCTCTAAGCGATTTACAGAGTCAGCTTATTGCCCCCAACAATCTGGGACCTCATTTTACTGACCTCGGAAGGATGGAAGGCTGAGTCAACCTTGAGCCGTTCAGAATTGAACTCCTGACAGTGGGCAGAGTTAGCTTGCAATACTGCATTCTTACCATCTGCCACCATCAGGGCTCTTATATTTATATTAAAATTTGAATACCATTTATTTATGGTCATTACTAATAGAGACACTTAAAAGAATGAAATCATTTACACAGCTCTTAAGTATTTTTAAAGGGTAACATATTCATAAAGGCAATTTTTGTCTACCATGCCATAATCTAAAACAATACATTTTGCTATAAGAGGCTTGTGGGGGTGGTAAGAGTGGGATCACATTATTGATCACATTTCGAGGGTACCCATATCCAAAATGTCTCCAGGTGGCATCACAAGACTGAAAAGCAAGAATAAGCAATAGCACTTAGACTTATATACCACTTCATAGTGCTTTAAAGCCCTTTCTAAGCAGTTTGCAGAGTCAGCATATTGCCCCCAACAATCTGGGTCCTCATTTTACCCACCTCGGAAGGATGGATGTTTCAACTGCAACAATATACCAGCACGTAATAGATTCAAACTTAATGTAAACCGCTCCAAACTTGACTTCAGAAAATACGACTTCAGCAACAGAGTGATCAATGCCTGGAATGCACTACCTGACTCTGTGGTTTCTTCCCCAAACCCCAAAAACCTTCACCTTAAACTGTCTACAGTCGACCTCTCCCCATTTCTAAGAGGTCTGTGAGGGGCATGCATAAGCGCACCACTCTGCCTACCGTCCCTGTCCTACTGTCCTACTGTCCTCTTTTAGCGGTACTTTTTTTTACGTATGTTATATTTATACAAACAACTACTATCCTGTACATGTTTGACAAAATAAAAAAATAAATAAATGAATGAATGAATGGAAGGCTGAGTCAACCTTGAACTGGTGAGAATTGAACTGAGCAGTGAGTTAGCCTGCAGTACTGCATTCTAACCACTGCGCCACCACGGATCTAAGAAGAAGAAATGTAAGAAAGAATAGATTTACTCCAAGGAAACTGATTTTAAAATGTTAAATAACATGTCCCAAAAGATCCTGAATTGAAATTTACATTGTTAAACCCCTTTGGGAAGAGACCTACGGTATGTTTTAAGCTACTATAAATCAATAAAAAATGTAAAGTCTGCTTGGTACTGAGTTTGAGGCCTGGCAATGTTGTGGGTGTGTCCATGTAGTTACCTGGCAGCAACACAGAAGTGAATTGTCACTGCCTTTTTCTGTGACATGATTTTCAATTTCCCAATCTAATCCACACCTGTGGCGCTTCCATTTCCAGCTAGTCTCCCAATCAGACACTTAGTAGGTGGGACTTTGCTTAACTTTTTGAGTTCGTCCAAGGTCAGTTAGGACTGTTTGTATAAACATAATGCCAATAAATCAAATTTTGGCTCAAGGCTGAATTGATTCTGGGCAAGTATTCTGGGAACTGATGCGTTTTCTCACTTTGGAGCAGTAAAAAATAACTTCCCTTTAACTTCTTAACTATGCAGTAGTTTTAAAATATTGCTCTTGCAGTCACTTTGGCTATAACTGCTGTTCCAGTAAATAACCAACATTCTCAATATTTCTTTTCAATTTATTCAAATTGCCCAGATCAGTGAAGTCCCCATGAAAGTATATTTATTTTTTCAGAGCTGTCTTCCTGAAGCAAAAGGTCTTATCTCGGTAGAATAATCCTTATTATCAAGAAGGAGGAAAAGGAAGAAGTAGTTGGGGCTTTGGCTCAGATTTCTGGAGGTACACACCAACAAACTCCTGTTCAACATGAAGGAATTTTACCAGTTTGCATCAGCCAAGTTGCAAATATCTTGTTGTGTCCCAAGCTTGTTTCAGCAAGGATGTGTCCCAAAAATCAGGCCACAAGTTCACATCCTTGCAGAAACACTTTTTTTTTGGGAGAGGGGGTGCTCAGTTCTTTGCTCACAGAATTCATAAGAATTCAGCTCCTAGAACTGATTTCCATGTGAATGCATCCCTCCACTTCATCTGAATAGACTCCTCTGTTTAACCAGTCGCTTCTCCAAGAGCAAAGATGGTCACAGACATTATGCAGACTCTTCAGTCTGAAATGAGACAACAGGGTTGTTGTTGTTGTTTTCTTCCCTTTCACAATGGACCAGATCAGTCTGAAGGAACACTTCAGCCTGCTTACAAGGGGCAGATAATTCACCGAAAAGACCATCAATAAGGCCTTCAGGCTTTATAAATCCTCAAACTTACCTTGGGCTTCATTTGTCAAAATCATGGCTCAGAGCGGCTAGAATCAGGCCCATGCGCTACATTCACAACAAATTGTTCAAAAGGTTCCCTGATGTGGAGTCAAATAACACAAAACAACTAAGTCAGGGTGTTTTGGGTGGGGAGGGAGGGAAGGTGTCCCAAAAATCAGGCCACAAGCACCATCAAAACGTAACCTTTTTTTACTTATTTATATCCCACCTTAATTATTTTTATAAATAACAAAAGATGATAAACATAGCTAATCCTCCTTCCTCCTGTTTTCCCCCCACAAAAATAATCTTGTGAGGCGGGTTGACCTGAGAAAGAGAAAGACGGATCCAGGTTCACCCAGCCTAAGGCAGAACTAGAACTCACGGTTTTCTGGTTTCTAGCCTGATGCCTTAACCACTAGACCAAACTGGCTCTATTTTTTCAGTGCACAGTGCATGTATAAAAGGGAGGGGCTTCAATTCCACAAAGGCAATCAACCATCCTGACTTTTTTTAATCTCCTCTGTCCGTCTCCCTGCACGTGATTCCGTCCATTTGGGTATGTCTAATTTGATGAAAAGAAGGACTAGGGTAAGGTGACCAGACGTCCCGCTTTTGGCGGGACAGACACGCTTTTCAAGCGTGTGTCCCGCGTCCCGCATTCTTTCCAAAAAGTCACGCTTTTTTGGAAAGAATGCCGAAACAGCGGGACGTCTGGTCACCTTAGAAGGGGAAGCACAAAATAGAGGTACTACCACCGAAATAAAAACCGGAAGCAAGTCGGGCAAAGCGGAATTTCAGCGAGCCGGCTGCCTGCTGGGGAGAGGGGGAAGGGGGGGCTGCTCCTCCTCTCCTTCCCCCGCCCCATCCCTAGCCCCGCCCTCGGAGGCGCCGCTGCTGTTGGGATGCGGGTGGAGGGGTGAGGGACGAGGAGCCGTCGCCGCTGCCGTCGTCTCAGAAAAAGGGGGTTGAGGCGCTGCTGCGGACTTGAGCGGCCCCTCCAGCGGCGCAAACAGCCCTTCCTCATCCCCCTCCCCTTCCTTCCCCCAGTCGCCTCGCTGCCGCCGTTGCCCTGGGGCCGGGCGGGCGACCGGGAGACCGCGGCGCTTGGATGCCTGGAGCTCGCGACAGAGACCTAGCCCCCGAGCGCCGCCTCGCAGGTAAGCTGCCGGCTGCCTCCTTTCCCCGCCTCCTGCCTCCCGTTCGTCGCTTGCCAGCCCAAGCCACTGCCGGCTCCCGAAGGGGAGGCGGGAGGCGAGGAAAGGCCTCCCACCTCCCCCCCCACCTGGACGCCGACATTTGCGTTGTTTTGCCCTCTGCGCATGCGCAGCGTTCTGCGCATGCGCAGAGGGCAAAACTCAAATGGCAGCGCCCAGGCGGGCCCGCCCCCCCGTCCCGCTTAAAAAAAAAAATCTGGTCACTTTAGACTAGGGGTGACATGACAGCAATGTTCCAATATCTCAGGGGCCGCTACAAAGAAGAGGGAGTCAAGCTATTCTCCAAAGCACCAGGACAAGAAACAATAGGTGGAAACTAAACAAGGAGAGAAGCAACCTAGAACTTAGTTTAGTTTCCACCTATTGTTTCTTGTCCTGGTGCTTTGGAGAATAGCTTGACTCCCTCTTCTTTGTAGCGGCCCCTGAGATATTGGAACATTGCTGTCATGTCACCCCTAGTCTAAAGTGACCAGATTTTTTTTTTTAAGCGGGACGGGGGGCGGGCCCACCTGGACGCCGACATTTGCGTTGTTTTGCCCTCTGCGCATGCGCAGCGTTCTGCGCATGCGCAGAGGGCAAAACTCAAATGGCGGCGCCCAGGCGGGCCCGCCCCCCGTCCCGCTTAAAAAAAAAATCTGGTCACTTTAGACTAGGGGTGACATGACAGCAATGTTCCAATATCTCAGGGGCCGCTACAAAGAAGAGGGAGTCAAGCTATTCTCCAAAGCACCAGGACAAGAAACAATAGGTGGAAACTAAACAAGGAGAGAAGCAACCTAGAACTAAGGAGAAATTTCCTGACAGTTAGAACAATTAATCCGTGGAACAGCTTGCCTCCAGAAGTTGTGAATGCTCCAACACTGGATGTTTTTAAGAAGAGGTTGGATAACCATTTTTCTGAAGTGGTGTAGGGTTTCCTGCCTAAGCAGGGGGTTGGACTAGATCACTAGAAGACCTCCAAGGTCCCTTCCAACTCTGTTATTTTATTCTATTCTATTTGCATTTCTGCAGCTCTCAAAGAGACACTTTTAGGGTGGTTTGCGTGAGCGGACTACAGAATTCCCTGAATAATCCTGACGTTTTGAGTTTGAATCTGCAGTTTACAGCAAAAGCTTTGTTCTTCAAAGTCAAATGGAAACACAGAGCACCCCTCTCATGTCTGGACTATGTTTTGATAATAATACACTCACACCCGCCCAGCAATTAAGCACTGTTTGGATCAGCAAGTCCATGTCCAAATTAAAATTAAGGTGTAATCATAGAGCTACGTACTTGTCTCAGAGAGGAGTTCTACTCCCTTTATCTTGGTCATGTACAAGCATGGCTAGTTGCTCCACTGAAAGTTGGCTTCCCAACTCTGTCATTAAAGAAGCAAAGTTAAGAATCCCTGGACATTTTTCTTTGCCAAGGCACCTGTAAGAACCCAACGGGTTGTGCGTTATCAGAATATGCATGTTGGTAGCATGCTGTGTGTCATCCACCACAGGTTGCTGTAATGTTTAAATATATATACTGTATTTTTGATGCTTACTAGTGGCCCATACAAAGGGAAGCTTTCAAAGGATTGATGTAATGGTTTGCAATCATTTTATAACATATAGTATATAACATGCATTTTGAAGAGAAAATGAAGAGGGAACAGTGATGCCAACTCCACATTTTCTTTCAGCATATATAGTTAGTGGTTTATCACCACTTTTGGGCCATCATCTATGAGAATTCATGGGTCATATATGTCTTGTCATTATCTAAAATAAACTCTCTTAGATATAAAGTTCTAAGAGATAAATGGGACCTAGATATGATTACTTTGAGGCAAGATTTGCTGATTATGCCACAATGATTTGTCTCATATGTAACACTAAGCCATACTGAAGGGATTCCCAAAATATATGAAGCCAACACTAAACAAATCAGAATACAAGCTGGCATAAGGCTTGAAGCCAGAGTATTTCCTTACTTGTCAGAATACAATGACGGGGCATATATAACCCATGGAACCATGGTTTGTTTGCCCATGGTTTCTTCAATAAAATACCATCAAACAGGTTTATTTATTTATTTATTTATTTATTTATTTATTTATTTATTTATTTATTTATTTATTTATTTATTTATTTATTTATTTATTTATTTATTTATTTATTTATTTATTTATTTATTTATTTATTTATTTATGATTCTTATATGCCGCCCTACTCCCTGGGGACTCAGGGCGGCGTACAACATTTGAAGAACCACTAAACAATACAATTTAAAACAATTTAAAATACATTTAAAAAGCATACAAAATCTTACATACATAGGGGAGACCAAGATGAAATTGTCTCAAAACCCCGCCTGCAGGAAGAGCCGGCTTTTCGGAAGGCCAGCAAGGTGGGGATAATTCGTATCTCTGGGGGGAGCTGGTTCCAGAGAGCCGGAGCCCCCACAGAGAAGGCCCTCCCCCCTAGGCCTGCCAGCCAACATTGTTTGGTTGACGGGACCTGGAGGAGACCCACTCTGTGGGACCTAACTGGTCGAAGGGAAGTATGAGGTAGAATGTGGTCCCGGAGGTAACCTGGTCCTAAGCCATGTAGGGCTTTAAAGATGATGATCAACACCTTGAATTGTACCTGGAGACCAATGGGCAGCCAATGCAACTGGCGGAGTATAAGTGTTACATGGGTGTATCTTGAAACATCCACCACAGCAGGTTCACAAGAACTTTAAGCTATAGTTCATACTTGACAAACCACAGTAAATGGATGTGTTCAAAAATAGGCTATGCTAAGACTGGAACTATCAGTTGGGTTGCAAAAATCCAAATGGCCATTACTGGTGGCAACTAAGTAATGCAGACTGCATTACTGCCTTTGTTGTCAGTTGGTGGTCACTGCAGCCCAGATGGGCAGCCATATCATGGCTTGTGTGAGCCTAGCCAAGTAGTAGACTAGTAGACAATGGCCATCAACAACTTCAAACACGTCTGAGTTTCCAAACATGGGGTGACAACATGAATTCCAACACTTTACTTGGTGAACCATATTTGTTCACCAAGTAAACTTGGTGAGCTTGAGGACAATCTCTTCCAAGTTGGCATGTGGTAGACGCACAGACGTTTCCCAAAGAAGTCAACTTACAGCTCAGATTTCTATGCCATTGAGTTTGTTGGGCTTCTGTACAGCCCTGTCAGTATCTCCTGGATATAAAGTTTGTAACTCTTAACTTATTGGTTACTAAGGTGGTAGAAGATGTTCTGGTCCAGACAGTATATTAGACATATGATAAAAAGAAGAGGGGTTCTGATTACACAATTGCAGGTCCCAATTGCAGGTCCCAATACCGTCCCTGTCCTACTGTCCTATTGTCCTCTTTTATCGTTATTTTTTACTTATGTTTATACAAATTACTACTATCCTATACAAATAAATAAATAAAATAAATAAAATAAAATTTTGACTTTACACACAAGTACTTGTTCAATAGGGAGTGCATCCCAAATGCCAGATTTTTCTAAAGTGGCTTGGATTCAAGGCATTAAGGGCTTTCAAGATAATTACTAGCACACTGTGAAACAAATTGGCAGTCAGTATAATGTTTTTAATACCTGAGTAATTATGTTAAAAATGACTCAGGAGACTCAGGCAGACTGCCACCTTTTGAAATGTTTGAGTTTGAATTAGCTGAAGTTTCTAGACCACTTATAAAAAGACTTATGCAGCATGCGTGGCTGGATTCAAGGCTAGAGCCAGACTATGCCATCAGATGTACCTGCTTGAGTGGTGGCGCAGGAGCCGAGGTGGCGCAGTGGTTAAAAGCAGCACTGCAACCTTCAGCTAATTGCTAGTTCAGCAGTTCAGCTGTTCAAATCTCACCAGGCTCAAGATTGACTCAGCCTTCCATCCTTCCGAGGTGGGTAAAATGAGGACCCAGATTGTTGGGGGCAAGAGGCTGAACTCTGTAAACCGCTTAGAGAGGGCTGTAAAGCACTATGAAGCGGTATATAAGTCTAAGTGCTATTGCTACCTGTTTAAGACCCTTTTCTAAAAGCAAATGCAGCTGAGAAATTTTGGGGTTACCGTAACCCAGGGATGTCCAACCTTGGCAACTTTAAGACTTGTGGACTTTAAGTCCCAGAATTCCCCAGCCAGTCATACTGACTGGGGAATTCTGGTAATTGAAGTCCACAAGTCTTAAAATTGCCAAGGTTGGACACCCAGATCAATTTATGCCTTTAGAATAGGCATAAATAACAATAGCATAGCATTTAGACCTATATACCGCTTCACAGTGCTTTACAGCCCTAAGCGGCTTACAAAATAGTATCATGTCCCTTAAAATTATAATGTGATATAGTTCTTGCAGAAACCAGTTGTCTCACATTGATATCTTTTTTTTTTTTTGGCCTTCTCTTTGATTTTA
Organism: Diadophis punctatus similis; assembly: GCA_023053685.1. Classification (NCBI taxonomy): domain Eukaryota; kingdom Metazoa; phylum Chordata; class Lepidosauria; order Squamata; family Dipsadidae; genus Diadophis; species Diadophis punctatus. The sequence goes on along the minus strand of JALIGW010000003.1, from coordinate 75,928,419 downwards.
TAATTATATCATTTGATGCAGCTTTCAATTAATTTTGCAGCAACCTGCAAATAAATATGTGAAATAAATAAGTTAAATAACTGCCTCTGCATCGCTGTGGCATAATGGTTATTAAAGTTCCCTCTTCCAAGAAATTGGAAGACCATAAAATGGTAGTAAAGCTTATCTTTAATGCCTTCTAGGGGTCATCTGGATTTTTGTAGCCCAAATATGACAGCCCTACATTAAGCTTAAGCATCTTCTCTTTATCCTTTCTGCTTTGCATTCACAAAAATTGTGGATTTTTGCATCCTCTTGAAGAGGATTTTTGCGTCCTCTTGAAGAGGATTTTTGTGTCCTCTTGAAAAAGCAAAAAGCAAAATTAAACAAGACACAGTATGAGTAGCACCTCACATTGGTGCAATCATGGTTTACTTTTACCATTATTTGCTGAATATGCCACACAAACTGGATTTCCACATTCAAACCATATATCATGGTTTGAAATTTTAAAGTCAGGGTTTACATAACATACTAAATTAGAATTGAATCAGCCACATCTAAATATAGTATGGGGCCCCTTCTTTACCATGGTTAGTTCATTACCCATTTTAGAAATTGAGTTCACCAAGGTTGTACATGTAAAACTAGCCACCATGGTTAATTTGAAAAAGGAAGAAAAAAGGAAAGTAGATGAAAAATTTAAAAACAAGAAGAAACGAGGAGACTGGGATTTTTACATCTAAAACAAGGTATACACTTGCAAACATAAACAATTATCTTTGGATATGGTCCAAATACAATAATACTTGGAACAGACACACCAAAATCCGTGAGTCTTAAGTTAATTGGTTCAGCATAATAATTAGAGGGAATGATGTCATGAGTCATCCATATTTTTCTCATCTTGTTTACATACCATAAGCTCATTCAATAACATCTGCAGTCTAAAGCTGTTCTTCAACAAATTATTTCAACAGCCAGGAATGTAATTCAAAGGCTATTGAAGCTTAAGAGGACCTCCTATTGCCTGCAGGGGACATTGGACTCAATTACAGATGATAAAGTATAGCAATTAAAAACAACAACCCTCTTCTCTTCACAGTTAACCAAGTGGGGAATCACAAAGCAAAGTGGAAGAAAAACTTTCTAGCTGCATAGTGCAAGGCAGCTTCTTCTCAGTTTTCTAAAGCATATTTGAAAGTAACCTAGAAAGGAGATTTCCAGATTGTCTTCAGGTTTGCTGGGAAAATAGGAAGCTACAACAGGGGATAGATGGGGAACTCATCAAATTTGCAGATGACACCAAACTGGCAGGAATAGCCAACTCTCCAGAAGATAGGCTCAAGATACAGAAGGATCTTGACAGACTTGAACATTGGGCGCTATCTAACAAAATGAAATTCAATGGTGAAAAAAGTACGGTTCTACATTTAGGCAAGAAAAACAAAATGCACAGGTACAGTATGTGTGGTACCTTGCTCAATAGTGGTAACTGTGAGAGGGACCTTGGAGTCCTAGTGGACAACCATTTAAATATTAGCCAGCAGTGTGCAGCAGCTGCCCAAAAAGCCAACACAGTTCTAGGCTGCATTAACAGAGGGATAGAATCAAGATCACGCGAAGTGTTAATACCACTTCATAATGCCTTGGTAAGGCCACACTTGGAATACTGCATTCAGTTTTGGTCACCATGATGTAAAAAGGATGTTGAGACTCTAGAAAGAGTGCAGAGAAGAGCAACAAAGATGATTAGTGCACTGGAGGCTAAAACATATGAAGAACGGTTGCAGGAACTGGGTATGTCTAGTTTAATGAAAAGGAGGACCAGGGGAGACATGATAGCAATGTTCTAATATCTTAGGGGTTGCCACAAAGAAGAGGGAGTCAATCTATTCTCCAAAGCACCTGAGGGTAGAACAAGAAGCAATGGGTGGAAACTAATCAAGGAGAGAAGCAACTTAGAACTAAGGAGAAATTTCCTGACAGTGGAACAGCTTGCCTCCAGAAGTTGTGAATGCTCCAACACTGGAAGTTTTTAAGAAGATGTTGGATAACCATTTGTCTGAAGTGGTGTAGGGTTTCCTGCCTAAGCAGGGGGTTGGACTAGAAGACTTCCAAGGTTCCTTCCAACTCTGTTATTCTATTCTATTCTATATCAAATGAGAGAAATGGCTAGGGAATTCTGGGAGTTGAAGTCCACACATCTTAAAGTTGCCAAGTTAAAAAAAAACACCTGATTTGGTCAGTACGGCCCACTCTGACTGGCAGTTGAAATCTGGAGAGAATTTGACCATGTATGTTTGAAGATGTATATATCCAAGAAGTACACATTAAAGTTGCCAATATTTCAGAGTATATTTAGTGATAAAACAAAGTTACCATTTAGTGATTTTTAAACTAGATGTAGATTTTCATGCTGTTACATTAGAATCCCAAGCAGTTCTCAAGTGATTTCTGATAGTTTTTTTTAACTGAATGCAAATTACAGCATCCTCAAGGAGCCGAGGTGGCGCAGTGGTTAGAGTGCAGCATTGCAAGCTACTTCAGCTGATTGCTAGTTCAGCAGTTCAGCTGTTCAAATCTCACCAGCTCAAGGTTGACTCAGCCTTCCATCCTTCCGAAGTGGGTAAAATGAGCACCCAGATTGTTGGGGGCAATATGCTGAACTCTGTAAACTGCTTAGAGAGGGCTGTAAAGCACTATGAAGTGGTATATAAATCTAAGTGCTATTGCTATTTCAGATTAATACCGTATCTCCGCAGAATATCTTATCCTATCATCAGTTTCACATCAACCCTTAATAATTTCTGCCATTTTCTCACAACCAATTAAGTTATCACATCTTTGCAAGAAGAATATTTAATAATTCGATTGCTTGAATCAAATTCAGTTTAAAATACTTTTAAAAAACCTTGCAGGAATCTTCACATAAGGCAAATGAGTTCAGATAAAATAGAAGGTTTAACATTTAGTTGAACTGTTGTTTTGCTTAATGTATTACTCCAACCTCAGGAGAGTTAAAACATGCCTCCTAAAGCCTTACTTTCTCTTTAATTGTTCCAGGGGCATCACAAACGTTTCATAATAATGAGAAGCCAAAAATAGATGCCTATAACATACACTTATAATGATTAAGGTGCTAGCCTACAAGCCAGAAGATTATGAATTTTAATCCTGCCTAAAAAATGAAAGCTGACTGGGTGACCTTGAGTCTGTCACTCTCAGTCCAATCCACCTCACAGGCTTGTTGTGGTGAGGAAAATACGAAGAGGAAAGAGTATTATGGATTTTCGCTGCCTTGAGTTACTTATAAAGTAATAAAAGTGGGATTAAAAATGAAATAAAATAATAATATTGGGTATAAGCATTCCTAACTCCATGCTTGGTAGCCATTTTCATGGTCAATTTGTTAAACCTCTCTCTCTCTCTCTCTCTCTCTCTCTCTCTCTCTCTCTCTCTCTCTCTCTCTCTCTCTCTCTCTCTCTCTCTCTCTCTCTCTCCCTCCCTCCCTCCCTCCCTCCCTCCCTCCCTCTCCCTCTCCCTCTCCCTCTCCCTCTCTCTCTCTCTTTTTGAGGAACAAATCAAATAACATTTTCAGGAAGAATAATTTTTTTAAAACTTGCTTTGGAATCATAGGGGTAACAATGAGATATTCCTTAAGATTTGTTTTTTTGTTTTTGTTTTTACATTTTAAAAAGCATTCAGATTTCCTTGAAATGCAATAGTGCAGGCCTGTCAAAATGGCGGCTGGCCACACACACCCTGGCTCCGCAAAGGCAAAAAAATGTTGCAATATGTCACCAGCAGGCCTGTGACGCAATCGGGTTTGACATCCATACAATAGTGTAAAGCAAGGGTGTCCATCATTGGCAACTTTAAGATCTGCGGACTTCAACTCCCAGAATTCCCCAGCCAGCCATGGAGTTGAAGTCCACAACTCTTAAATTTGCTAAGATTGGACACCCCTGGTGTAAAGTCAATTGGGCTGAGTCCAGACATAAACTTAACAGAGTGATATTTCTAGAACAGTGGTTCCCAACCTTTTTGTGATCGAGTACCACTTGGAGGTCCCGTACAGTTGCCGCGTATCACCTGGTTCCAGAGAAACTAAATTCGATCAGATATCACTTTATTTCCATAATTGTACAAGTAGAACACGCAAACCAACTACGAAAACAACTCAATGCGAGGGCATAAGTATACAAAATAAGTGTACAAAATAATAATAAAAATAGTAACATACACACTAAGATGCAGTAATGAATATCAAAGGGTAACTTGAGTCAAGAGAACATAGTGGTGCTAACAATAACAGAGTGAGATTAACCTTAGCTCGAGAGCTCGCTACGACGCGCACCTTCTCGCAAGGGTTCTACTGCGCGACTGCTGAGAGTTCAGAACAGTCACCGTTCCTTTTTTGGCCCCGCGCATCCAGCAACTGGATTCTCGGGCCGCTGGGACCAGGTGGGTGGCGTGTGGCAACAGTTGCAAATCGTTGCCAGATTATCTTGTGTTAGGCAGTAAACATTTTTGTGAAGTAAAAAATAACTAACTAAAAATCGTTCATGACCCCGAAAGTGTTCGCGTACCACCTGGAAGGCCCTCGCGTACCACTAGTGGTACACGTACCACAGGTTGGGAACCACTGTTCTAGAAGAAAAGGGGAGGTTACTTATTATTTAGATCTAATGTAAACAGAAAGCCTCAAAATCAAACTGTGACCATGAATAGATAGGGAATGAATGAATGAATGAATGAATGAATGAATGAATGAATGAATGAATGAATGAATGTTTTAGTCTTTGTTATCCTTATGGGTACACTTTTTTGCACATTTGCATAGGAAAAAACAATTCAAAATCATTTTAAAGAATTAATATTTGATGCAGAAATGAATTAAGATGGATTGTCCAAATCTAATAAAAAATTCAGGAATATGGCTAAATGCAATTGGAAATATCTTGTCAATGCTGAAGTGATTTTTGAAGCTAATGTTTCTTGAGATTAGTCCAGTGGTGGGTTCCTACCGGTGTGGTCCACTCTATCGCACTGGTAGCGGCGGGCTGGTGACGTCACCAAGAGGCTACCAACCTGGTGCGGTCGGTTGCCGGTCCCTAGGAGCCGCCATCTTTTTTTCTGAATTTCTGGGCCTTTTTTCTTCCTGCGCATGCGCAGAAGCAAAATCGCATGAGGTGGTGCGCGTGCATAGTGAGCGTGCAAGCGCACAAAACGTGGTGATGTGCGTGGAGCACACCGGTAGCAAGGTAAGAGAGCAACCCGCCCCTGGATTAGTCTCTTTCCTTATGCAAACTCAAACAAGAACAGCATTATTAGTTCTTTTATATTTTTAACTCCTTTTAAAGGTACTAAGCTCAGACAACTTTAGTCAATTGCCTTGAAAAATTAATGTGGTACAGAGTGACCAAGGATGACTTTCACTCTTTGGTTATTTTCAGCCAATAAAACCTCTGAGGACCCATGAATTTATACATGGACATTCAACTTTCATAGAAGAGATATGCACAATAAGTTATCTAAAACCCACACACATCCATGCAATTTATTGGTGGCTTCCCAGGTGATGATGATATGTTTCCAACCATGTTCTGTGGTTGACAACATGTTTCTCCCATTATTTGACAATAGGGGGCTATTTCTGCAGGGGATATTAGGCTTCCTTTGAGTTTATATTGTACTACAGCTCCCCCTTGTGGAGAGCAAGCAGTGTCATGATGAAAATTATTCAAGAAAAGAATAGGTGATGGCGAACCTTTTTTTCCTCGGGTGCCGAATGTGCATGCGCGTGTGCTATCACACATGCGCGAGTGCCAACACCCATAATTCACTGCCTGGGAAGGGCAAAAACGGCCTCCCCCGCCCCCCCCCCCCCAGAGGCCCTCTGGAGCCCGGAAATGGCCCATTTCCCAACTTCTGGTGGGCCCGGTAGGCCCATTTTTCGCCCTCCCTAGGCTCCAGAGGCTTCCCTGGAGCATGGGAAGAGCAAAAACGCCCTCCCCCGTCCCCCCGGAGGCCCTCCAGAAGCCAAAAACGCCCTCCCAGAGCCTCCGTGCAGGCCAAAAATCAGCTGGCCGGCACGCACATGCGCACTGGAGCTGAGCTAGGCAATGGCTCGCGTGCCAGCAGATATGGCTCCGCGTGCCACCTGTGGCACCCGTGCCATAGGTTCGCCATCACTGGAATAGGGTAACTGGTAAAAAAAAAGCACATTGTCTTCAAGGAGGATGAAATTGTTAGATGAATGGTTGAAATGTTTCTCTGAGAAATAAATAAATCCCTTTCCCTGACTTCATTATGAAAAAAATTGTATTTAATGGAGATGTGTGGAAGATCACACACATCAGAGGTTTCAACTCCAGTTGAAAATCTCTGCCTGAGATTGTGGGGAAAACAGTGAAAACACACACATTATTTTAGCTGGACTTACAACTGATAAGATAGCTTTGAAAGCATTTAATATTTCACATTCAAGAGGTCAGATCCATAAAGCAAGGTGCACACACATCCCTTTGTCTTGGATCCTTAAAATAAATAAAATATATGTACTGTACCAAGATTAATGTACACAGACACACCTGTAAATAATGTACATGTTGTGCCTACAATGTACCTGTAAGTCACACCATTGTCTAAACAATGAAAAATAAATTACTTGTACTAGATGTGCAATATAAACGTTTTCAGTATAGGGCTATCAGATTTGGATTACAAGAACTCAGATAATTTATGAGTGACAGCTAAGACACCATTTCCCGCCATCTTGTGGTTGCCTGGATTTGTGCAAGTCAGATTTGATAGCCCTTCCAATTAACACTTTCTATCTTCTTCCAATCATAACCCAAAGGCACACTTCTTGTGTGTACAGTTGATCTAGTTCCACACCATCTCTACCCACTGCTATTCCTTTACAAAAGGTTTACCAAAACCTGTTCAAACTTTAAAGTTATAAATTAGTGATGTGTACCGATATGTCTATATTTTCCTCTAATTTGTATGCTTTTGCTAATGCAGAAGTAATTTCCTTTATACACAGTGATTTAAGTGGATACTTTGATTCCTAAGCAAGAACAAGATGTGATTCATTAAAATTATTGCTTTGCGTCAAAATAGCACAATAGATGGAAGTACAAAGGACATAATTATAAAGTAAAGACATTGCTAATATTTCATTCTGTTTTCAAATTCATAATAATGAAATAAGGTAAGATCCCCCAAAGCAGCATTTTAAATCCCTCAATTCCGAAATAGACAAGCAAGCTTAGGAGCTTCTCCTGAAAGCAATAATTATACTCCAATTCATAATACCCTTTATAAATGCACACTACTGTGTTGTATTAAGAATCCAGGATTTTTCTTATTGAGATTAATTGTCAAGTTGCACTAATTTATCTTTGGAACTAAAAGATCTCTTATTGAAAAACAACCTTGGAAGTCTTTTCAATCAAAGATCAGGCCTCCTCAAAAGGTTTCACCAACTTCTGAATCATATTGTGAGACCTTTATCCTTCATTTCATTTAAAGTAAATTCAAAAATTAATTTTATATTTTAATGTAAATATTTGCAATCCCGTGCTTTTGCCAGTAGGCTATAATAATTCAAACTTAGTCTTCTATATTTGACTGTTCAGATACAGTATACCAAAAATTATTGCAAGCAATAGACTAGAAATCCAAATATATATGATATGCACCATATAAACCAAGCGTGTTTAACACATTCTTTTATTTATCTCATCAATTTCAATTGGATTTACTTACACATATAGTATTTGAAATCTAGTCCCATCGATGTTTATTGGAAATAAATCCCAGTGGGTTCCGTAAGAAGCCAGGTAGTTCTTGACTTACAACCATACATTTAGTGATCATTCAAAGTTATAACAGCACTGAAAAACGTGACTTATGACCAGTCCTCACACTGTTGAAGCAACTGTCATGTGATCAAAAATTGGGCACTTGTACACTGAAAAATATATTCAGATGACTATTCTCAAAATAATCAAATGCATGTATCCCTAAGACCTCAGGTTCAGGGGGGTGGGGTTTCCACTTACCTTCGCTACCGGTTCGCATCATGACATTTCACGCACATGCGCTCAATACGCTCGTGTGCACACACGCGTTCCCTCGTGCAATTCTGCTTCCGCTCATGCTCAGTAGCTATAATCAGCCCGAAACACAGCTGAGGAGCTGATCAGCTGTGCTTCAGGTGAAGGAATAAAGCTCTTTTTCAAGTAGCAGCAGAGGAAAAAACTTCCAAACAGTAAAAAATTCAGAATTTTTTTTTAAAAAAAGATGGCGGCACCTACTGACCGGCACCAACCGAACCGGATCCGTGATGCCATCGTGATGTCACCAGCGAGTCGCTACCAGTTCGGGCGATCCGGTCCGAACTGGGAGGAACCCACCCCTGCTCAAGGTGTAGACTACCCTGATCCCAACTCTGCTAAAAATAGATGTCTCAGTAAATTGCATGTATATAATGAATGAGATTACATTATTAAATGCATTGGTTTGTATGCCACTGTTGCATACCATTGATTTATGTAAACTGCTTAAAATCTTATATTGATGTAGCACACACATTTTATAAAATAATAACTAAATAGAACAACTGTGGCAAAAGAAAGCAAAGGTAGTGCCAATAGTAGTAGCTACCTTGGGTGCAATCCCAAAACATTTGGAGCACCCCTTGAACACCATTGGCATTGACAACATCACCATCAGTCAATTGCAAAAGGCAGCTTCACTCAGAACAGCTAAATCCTGTGATGATAACACCATCCAACATTTCATCTGTCTATTCCAGGACTTGATAGCTGGAGAAATACCAAATCCAGTCTGAACATCTGACTAACTGCATGACAAACCATAATTAATAATGATAGATATAGGTTCTATATCTATATAGTTGAACATCATGTTACTGTATATATGGTCAGTCAGATGGCATGTCACAGAATTTCAATAAATGGAAAGGTCAACAAATGTGAATTGGCAATGCCATCTCACAAAAACCCTGGTCACGTATTCAGGAAATTGAAGCTTCCCTCACAGGGATGATTTGCTGAAACTTCATTCTTATTACGTTCACTCAAACATTGATTACCTCCAGGCTTTCAGCATTAAGCCTGACTCTCTGTGGGAAGAATATTTTCACACATATGTACAGCTTTCACATGTGTTGTCTTCCATGCAAACCAGGAGTCCAGGAAGCCAGGGTCCCTATCCATAGAACCAGATGGACTTTATGCTTACTTCTTAAAAAAACTTTCCACCGTACTATCAGAACCTCTAAGCATTATTTTTGACATATCTCTCAGAACCAGCACCCTACCCAACCTATGGTCACTAGCCACGGTTATCCCTGTCTTCAAAAAGGGAGACCCCAACCTAGTTGAAAATTATAGACCAATCTCCTTATGTTGCGCCACCTGCAGAGTCATGGAATCAATCATCAACCAATCCATTACCCTCCACTTAGAGACAAACAACCTACTCTCTCATAAACAATTTGGTTTCAGAAAAATGTTATCCTGCAACCTACAACTTCTACATTGTAAAAACATATGGACTACAAAACTCGACCAGGGCAAAGCAGACGCAATCTACATAGACTTTTGTAAAGCCTTTGACTCCGTAGTACACGATAAACTACTCCTAAAACTAAAATCTTATGGCATCTCTGGCCCCCTACACAAATGGATAACTGCATTCCTGTCAAACAGACAACAAGTGGTTAAAATAGGATCATCTCTATCAAATCCTGTACCTGTTAACAGTGGTGTTCCCCAAGGAAGCGTTTTAGGACCTACTCTCGTCATTCTTTACATAAATGACATTTGTGATATTATACAAAGCAACTGCGTCCTCTTCGCAGATGATGTAAAACTATTCAACACCACAGACAATACTACAACCCTTCAAAAAGACCTTGACTATATATCTGAATTGTCAAACAAGTGGCAACTACCTATCTCTATCAACAAATGCTCAGTTTTACACATTGGCAAAAATAATCAAAACACTAAATACAAACTTGATGATCATGACCTTGATGATGCTCCTCACTCAGTAAAGGACCTCCGAGTACTCATCTCTAACGATCTAAGTGCCAGAGCCCACTGCAACTACATAGCAAAGAAGGCATTAAGAGTGATTAACCTAATCTTGCGCAGCCTCTTCTCTGGTAACATTGTACTCTTAACCAGAGCATACAAAACATTTGCTAGACCGATTCTTGAATACAGCTCATCAGTCTGGAACCCACACTACATATCAGACATTAACACAATTGAGAATTTCCAGCGATACTTCACAAGAAGAGTATTACATTCCTCTGCTCACAACAGAATTCCTTATGAAACCAGACTTGAAATTTTGGGACTTCAAAATTTAGAACTCCGCCGCCTTCGATCTGACCTAAGTGTAGCTCACAAAATTATCTGCCTCAATGTCCTACCTGTTAATGACTACTTCAGCTTCAACCGCAATAATACAAGAGCTCACAATAGATACAAACTTAATGTAAACCGCTCCAGACTTGATTGCAAAAAATTCGACTTCAACAACAGAGTTGTCAACGCCTGGAACACTTTACCTGACTCAGTAGTTTCTTCCCCAAACCCCCAAAACTTCAACCTCAGATTATCTACCATCGACCTCACCCCATTCCTAAGAGGTCGGTAAGGGGCGTGCATAAGCGCACAATCGTGCCTACCGTTCCTGTCCTAATGTTCACGTATGTAGTCTATGAAGGAAGGGATGCATCTTATGGACAGCTGTGTCAAATGTGAGGAATGTGTGACAGGGTGCTGATCCTAGGTAGAGACAGATTTGGGTCTCCTGCTTGGGCAGGGGGTTGGACTAGATGACCTGCAAGGTCCCTTCCAACTCTGTTAATCTGTTAATTATCATCTGAGTGACGTAAAGAGGGGGTGGCTTAACCAGTGTAGTCACAAACTAAATATTTCAGTTGTTTGAATGGGTTTAATATCTTTCAAACCGGAATAATCTCTTATTAAAAGAGACACTCTAGAAAATCCTAGTATCTAAACAGAGTAACAATCTCACTTGAAGCTATGGACAGAAAAAATAGAAAGGTGTGTGACTTGATAGATTTATACCGTAATCCATCTTTCCTCCAGGTGCTTATTACAAGTTATAAACCATGCCTACCTACAATTTTATTCTCATAAAACCCTGTGAAGAATGGTGGCCTGAGGGTGATTGGTCACTCATGAACAGGAAGGCCATGAATTTGTACCTCCTTGGATTGTACTCATGAATGATGATCATCACATTCAGTCAATACTCAAGTCTTGAATGGGACTGCCAATATTCACAAATCCACAGCTTATTTACTGTCACACATCTTCTATAATAAACACTGCACTTGACAATATCCTTTTGTCACTTAACCAAAGCCCATGGACTTTTAACATTTTAAAATAACAATAACAATCGAAGGAACAATGGGCCACTTTATTTCAGGGTAATGTTAGAATGTAGAAATATGACCTTCTGCAAGCACATTAAAAATAGGCCTTTCATTTCACAAAAAGAAGCCCTTGTTGCATTGCTATCTACACAGAGAGGCTTTGAATATGTTTCTGAATTGCCTTGTATTGTTGTTTCCACAGACCAATGAATTTCTGTTAATTTTTTTTCTGGAGGAGAATTAAGAAAAAGTTGACACTGCTCAGAATTCAACATAAATGCCATTGTTTCAAGATTGGGGAATGAAGAAGTGAGAGCATGCTCCAGATATAATGTGGAAAGTGATTGAAAAAAGAACATTTTCTTCTTTTAATATAGGAGACACTTTGCCAAATCATAGAAATAATGCCTTTGTATAAAATAACTGTACGTATTTTCATATACTTGATATACTTTGCATGGGGCCACCGGATCTGCAATAATGCAGAACATCTCCAGATAGACATAAAGGGTTACAGCTTTCTATATCTTTTGCTGCCATCCCAGATTTTTCGCTTAACTCTGCAGAAATATTTACAGGTAGTTCTCGACTTACAGCAGTTCATTTAGTGACCATTCAAAGTTACAACAGCACTGAAAAAGGTGACTTATGCCCATTTTTCACATTTACGACCGTTGCAGCATCCCCATGGTCATGTGGTCAAAATTCAGACACTTGGCAACTGATTCATATTTTATGATGGTTGCAGTGTCCCAGGATCATATAATTAGCTTTTGTGACCTTCCGACAAGCAAAGTCAATAGCAGGGGTCGGCAACCTTAAACACTCAAAGAGCCACAAAGGTCTTAACCGGAAGACCCCTGTTCAATTCTGGAGACAACCGGAAGTCCGGTTCTCCCACCATAGAATCTCCTCCTAGCGCAGTGTCCTTTTTCCTTTACCTGTCCTAACCAAAAGTCCTATCAATTGTGGAGCCAACTGGCGACAGGGAGCCACAGCAGAGGGATGAAAGAGCCACATGCGGCTCCAGAGCCGCAGGTTGCTGACCCCTAGTCAATAGGGAAGCCAGATTCACTTAATAACAGTGTTACTAACTTAACAACTTGAATGATTTGCCGAACAACTGCGGCAAGAAATGATGTAAAATAGGGCAAAACTCACTTAACAAATGTCTCCGCAACATAAATTTTGGGCTCCATTGTGATTGTAAGTTGAGGATTACCTGAACCACTTCATATTTTAACCAGGTTTATACAACTTAAGGAGTTGTTATATACAGTATCTCCCTAAATCTTGGTCATGATTCACACAACCTTCCCCAAGCTGCCAGTGGATCCAAATGTCTAACAAATGTAATAGATTATGAAATGTAAAAGAAATCATAATATTGTGTCCATATAATTAATTTAATTGTAATTGCAAGTAATTTAAATCCAATTGAGTTTTGGATTTACTTTTTGAAGTCCACCCCCACAGCAGGTCACTCAGCCACCAAGTGTAGCCTTGAGGTTGGGAAAAGTTTGGGAGGGGAATACTAATAAATCAGAGTGCATTCAAATGGAAAAGTTTAGAGAACATTCTAAATATCTAACGAATGTGATGTTAATCAAAACAAAGGCAACTCAACCAAAATAGAAAAATAATTATTAACTCTTCATAGTAATGCAAGCTGCCTTCTTAACTGTTAGAATTTCAATGTCCACAAAATAATGATCAATTCAAGACTAAATAAGATAACATAACTTAGGATGGCATAGGCATACTGTATTTCTGACTTACAAGATCAACATTGTTCTTTACTAAATTTTGGAAGTCCAACAAAACAAGTCCAGATGCAAAATTGTGATGTTGCCAAGCAGACATGCTCTATTATTTCACTCTCTGTGAACACAGGCTCAGCCCAGGAATTTTTGATCGGAACCAAAAGCAAGTTCACACATTATTTCTTACTAAAATCCAGGCCTGTTTTCCCTCTGGCATTCTATTTTCAGTAGCATAATCTAGGAAAGAAAACAAAGGTTTCTTAAAACCTTGTGATCCTTGATGCTTTCTGAGCTCGGTTGTTTTCTTGCAGACATTTCGTTACCCAAGTCGATAACATTATCAGTGTTAAAAGGGAGTGGGGTTTGGTTTACTCTGCAGTTATAAGCCTATGAAATTTATTCATAACTGCTTTATTTGGAGTTCTCTCTTCTTTGCAATGTCTTTATGCAAATGTTACTTGGGTAGTATACTTAGTAACATATTACTTTTATGTTCCCCTGTTTTCTTAGGGTGCTAGCATTGCTCAGGTATCTCTTTCGGTTAGAAACAATAATAATATTGCCTGCCAGAAAAATGAGTGTGGGTGCTTATGTTTCTGTCTGCCTTTACTCATTCTTCTTAAATGAATCTATTGTATTACCATCTGGGAAAGAAAGCATGACAACTTTCACATAATAGATTAAGGAATTTTTGTGCAAGAGCAGTCTTCTCGGTTTGCTGTTTAAAAATGGCTATCTCCCTATTTATTGAATTTTCAGTATTTAAATTACTACGTACATAGAACATGAGAGAGAGAGAGAGAGAGAGAGAGAGAGAGAGAGAGAGAGAGAGAGATCATATGTAAGATAAAGAAGCCATGGGAAAGACACAAAATGGTACAGCAGACAATGAAGCTCTTCCCACTGCAAAATTGGTGGTATCTACATAATATTTGAAAGCTAGTTTAGTGTAGTGGTTAAGGGCAGTGGTGGGTTCCAACCGGTGCGGTCGACTCTACCGCACCGGTAGCGGCCAGCAGATGGTGCTATTTGCGCGCGACAGCTCCAGTGCCGTCTTCACCGGTCTGTCGCACAGCGCCATCTTTTTTTGAGAATTTTTGGGCTGATTTTGCTTTCTGCGCACGTGCGGAAGCAAAATCTTGCGAGGGGACGCGCGTGCGTGTGAGAATTCAGCGATTTCGCATGCGCGAAAGCAAAAAAACGCCAAAATTGCGTGCATGCGCGCATCCCCTCGTGAGATTTTGCTTCTGCGCATGCGTAGGATGTGCCAAAACATGGCAATACGCGTGCAGCTCACCGGTAGCGCAAAGAACAAGCAACCCACCCCTGGTTAAGGGTTTGGGCTAGAAACTGGGAGATCATGAGTTCTAGTTCTGTGTTAGGCATAAAGCCAGCTGGATAACCATGGGCCAATCATTCTCTCTCAGCCCTAGGAAGGAGGCAATGGCAAATAACTTCTGAAAAACCTTGCGATGGAAACCGCAGGGATTTGTCCAAGCAGTTTCTAAGAATTGGGTACAATTGAAAAGAAGGAGAAGATAAAGCCTACTCTTTAATTAGCGGAATTTTATACCAGCATGAAAGTTGCTATCTGCATTATATTCTGTCTGTTTGCCTGTTTCAAGTCCCTGCTATATAATGGGCTATGTACAGATAGTCTTTGACTTACGACCACAATCAAGCCCCAAATTTCCATTGCTAAGCAAGGCAGTTGTTAAGTGAGTTTTGCCCCGTCTTACGATCTTTTTGCCACAGTTGTTAATTGAATTACTGTTGTTGTTAAGTGAATTATATGGCCGTTAAGCAAATCCCCATTGACTTTGCTAGTTGGAAGCCAGGTGGGAAGATTGCAAATGGTGATTACATGTTCCTGAGACATTGCAGCTGTCGTAAATACATGCCAGTTGCCAAACTCCTAATTTTGATCACACGCCGCCCTGAGTCCCTCGGGAGTTGGGCGGCATATAAGAAAACCAAACAAATAAATAAATAAATAAATAAATAAATAAATAAATAAATAAATAAATAAATAAATAAATAAATAAATAAATAAATAAATAAATAAATAAATAAATGTCCGTGGTATTACTGCAATGATCATAAGTATGAAAACTGATCATAAGTCACTATTTTCAGTGTCATTATAACTTTGAACAGTCATTAATCGAATGATAGTAAGTCAAGCTTACATATGCCTTAAAACCCGCTAACCCTGGAGGATATCAGAATAATCCCAAATAGATAATGATAATTAGCAGGAAGACAAGTATCATCTATTGTTTACTTACTTATTACTATTCCTCTTAAGCATCATTGGGGATTGACATTCAAAAGCAGGGATTTGGGAATATAAAATGTAAGATGATAAGCCATGTTGGTTGAAGATCTTGAATATTTACAGTATTTTTCAGGGTATAAGACACACCTTAGTTTTGGGGGAGGAAAATAGGGGGAAAAATCTACCTACCAGGTATTCATCTGGCTAACGTCCTTAGTCTGTTCAGTTTCAGCATATTATTTTATCCTCTGGTTAGGGCTGAAAAAGCCTTTTTCAGAGGGAGTAGGAATGAAAACAAGCCTGCAAAGACTTAGGGCAGGAAAAACTTCTTCTGAGGGAGTAGGAATAAAAAAAATGCTGCAAGTCAGGAAGGTCGTTAGCTGAAAAGCACCGCTTTTTCAGAGGGAGTAGGAATGAAAACAAGCCTGCAAAGACTTAGGGCTGGAAAAAACCTTCTTCGGAGGGAATAGGAAGCCGGGAATATCGTTAGCACCTCATTAGGGCTGGGAAAAAAAGTGTTGAAAAAGCTACATTCGAAGTATAAGATGCACCCAAATTTTCAGCCTCTTTTAGGGAGGAAAAAGGTGTGTCTTATACTCCCAAAAATACGGTATGTCAACACATCCAGAGGCATATGGTTAGGGAAAATGGGGAGAGTTGCTTGGAAAAATTATTTTTACGAATGTATCTTTCACAAAAATCTGTCTTTTTGTGCTTTTCTTCCAAGGAGTAAGCAACACATGCCATTTAAATGTTGTAATCTATAGCAAAAGCCAAGTGATTTACATAGAAAAATAAAACCTTCCATCAATTTGAGAATCTCAGTATTTACCTCGGTTGTGTATTGAACATATTTATGGACTAATCAATGGGGTTTTAATCGATGAATGTAAATTTCCATCAGTAGGACTGAGAATTAAGTTTCAGTTGCTTGATTGAAGGTGCCCTTTTCATAAACAGGAAATGCCAATTTTTACTACATTGCAAATTTCTGTTGCTCAAAATTGCTCCAGTATACAAATACCTAACAGTATATTCAATAATGTTCACACATTAAAAAAAACCTATCTAAATGGACACTGGGAGTTGACACTCAGGTATTGGCACATAATCAATCAACAAATCTTTTACACTTAAATTCTGATATTTAGTGGCTATTACACCTCCATTTATTAACTGGAGATTTGTTTCCTTATTCTTTTTACTTCATGCTAAAAAATAGGTAAAAACTGTTCCTATAATTTTCTACTATGAATCTGTTTCATTAGGGTTTAAGAATCAGAAATATTAAATTATGTTCTATTATATATTTTTATTGCTTTATATTTTATATTGATTGTTGGCTGATAATAAAATCTCATAGAGACGATTTAGATCTTTTCTTGGAATTCAGACAGTTAGAAATAAAACCAAGATTAAATGTCTAATAGAAAATATTTATTTCAGTACAAAAACAATACATCCTGAATAAACTACATTTTGCTGAGTAACACGACCATTCAGGTCAATGGCTAAGGCAGAAGAGAATTAATGGTGGTTTTGGAATGCACACATGCGCAAAGAACATCATATCACATGTTCTGCTTATTATTTATTTATTTATTTATTTATTTATTTATTTATTTAGTGACATTTATATACCGCCTCACAGTGCAAGCACTCTCTAAGCGGTTTACACCAGTAAGCAATGTATATTTATATTGCCCCCAACAATCTGGGTCCTCATTTTACCTACCTCGGAAGGATGGAAGGCTGAGTCAACCTTGAGCCGGTGAGATTTGAACCGCTGACCTGCGGATCAGTGTCAGCTAAAGTGGCCTGCAGTACCTGCCTCTAACCGCTGCGCCACCTCGGCTCTTTTTATATTAGAATGTACCATAATATTAGATAGGGGTGCATCACCCTGCATAGACATACAGCTGACAATGTTCACTATGTGACATTGATTGATTGATTGATGCCTTCAAGTCAGTGTTGACTTCTGGCAACAGCCTGGACTTGTCTCAGGAGTTTCTTGGGAAGGTTTTTTGGAAGCAGATTGCCATTGCCTACTTCTTAGGGACGAGAAAAAGTGACTGGCTCAGCATCATCCAGATGGCTTCATGCCTATAGTGGGATTGCAACTCATGGTGCTTCCCCCTATTTCTAGCCAATTGTTTTACCTATTACAGGTAGTCCTTGACTTACAACCATTCACTTAATGACTGTTTGAAATTACAACATCACTGAAAAAGTGACATGACCATTTTTCACAGTTATGACTGTTGCACATCCGCATGGTCCAGAGGTGTGTTCCTACCGGTGCGGTCCGGAGCTCTGCTCTGGTAGTGGCCCACTGATTGCGCAATTTTGACTTGATGGCTCTGGTGCTGTCTTTGCCGGTCCGTGCACGCCACCATCTTTTTTTCCTAATTTTCGGCAATTTTTCGGCTCTCTGAGCATGCGCAGAAGGAAAATTGTCCCTCTGCGCATGCGCAGAAGCAAAATCGCGCTAGGGGACACATGTGCGCGCACGAGCGTAGCAAGTTCGCGCACACGTGAAATGTCACAATGCGCACACAGCGCACCAGTAGGAAACGGTAAGAGGAACCCGGGCCTGCCATGGTCACGTTATCACAATTCATATGCTTGGCAACTGACATGCATTTCAGACAGTTGCAATGTCTTGGGGGTCATGTGATCACCATTCTTTCTGACAAGCAAAGTCAATGGAGAAGCCAGTTTCACTTAATAACTCTGTTATAAATTAACAAATGCAGTCAGTCACCTAACAATGTGGCAAGAAATGTCATAAAATGGGGCAAAACTCATTTAACAACTATCTTGTTTAGTAACAGAAATTTTGGGCTCAATTGGGGCCGTAAGTCAGGGACTACCTGTAAATTAAACTCACTCAAAACGTTTATTAACGTAAGTGAATTGCGTCAAGTCCCTAGGAAACGAAGTGTGCTTTCTGCATTAGCTTTTGTTTAAACTTTTAATTCCTATTAAAATTAGGCTCAAAATTAGGTCTTCATTCTTGTTATTGTAGATGGGGCATCTAACAGATTAACAGCGTTGGAAGGGACCTTGCAGGTCATCTAGTCCAACCCCCTGCCCAAGCAGGAGACCCTACATCTGCCTCTACCTAGGATCAAACTCACAACCTCCAGATTGTGAGGGAAGAGCTCCACCTCTAGGCCACAGCAGCTGGGTGAGAAGAATTTCCATGCTCACAAGTGGTGTTGGTGTTCCTCAGCGAAGTGGAGGATTGCAAAACAAAGCTAGGAATGCATTTCATGTTATGTTGGGCCGGTTGGAAGGAGAGACGGGGAGAGAGTTGTGGGCGAGCCAGACAAAGGGAAGCATTGCAATAAATGCTGGCAGACGCGGATAGGAAGAACGTACAAGGTTATAAATTCACCTCACAAAGTGAAGAATATGAATCCCAGAAGGGTTGCTGTGTGCCCTACTTCACAGAGGAGCTCGTATTTGATGGAGTACTAGGGAAAGATATCTGTCTGAAGGCCTCTTTTATTTGCTTTTGAAAGATGAGGAATTATAATAAGGGAGAGCAAGGCCTGGAAGTCTTCCAAAGTTAACAACTCTTTAAAAGTAGACTGAGCAGGCACAGCAGTCAGCAAGTCATTGTTTCCCCCTAGTCTGCTATACTGTATGGCAGGAGTCCCCAAACTTGGCAACTTTAAGACTTGTGGACTTCAATTCCCAGAATTCTCCAGCCAAGTTTGAAGACCTCTGCTGTATGGAGTATATTTCTCCCTAAATTATATTCATTCTTCTTAAGTTTGTGTCATATCAGGACAGCACGTGCATATTTTATGCAAGTCTGTTTCTCTCTTCTTTTTTTGTTCTCATTCTTCTTTTGCAGGAAACCCTATACAAGGAGCTTTCATAAACATTTCAGGGGTTTTTTTGTTTGAATAGAAGGCATTTTTATCATTCTTACTAGACAACCCTTGATGCAGTGGGTTATTCTTCTTTCCACACACAATATAGGCTCGGGCTGTTTGTTCTCCCCTCACTACCACCCAGGTGAAGTTACCTCCTCCTCCTTTTAAGCTGACCTGTGGAACTTTGCCTGCCACTTTGCTGGGGAGAGGGCAAACAAAAGGAGCTGAAAACTGCATGTCCCCAAGCCCCTCCCCCTTCCATGGAGGAAGAGGGCTAACCTATGGATTGCCGGTGCTCCTCCCATCTTCCTTTCTGCAATGCAATCTACAGGTTTCTGGGATATGTAATTGGAAGATACAGCATTGAAAGGGCTACAACTTTGCCGAATTTCAATCTCATGCAAGTCATAGGTTCCAGATTTTGGACTCATTCTGTAAGCTGCCCCATTTGAGATACACTGATTCAAAAAATTGTTGCTCTACAATGCACCACTTTGCAGATAGATCATTGCATGGGAATTTCTTAGTGATTGCTGCCCTTCAAGCTTACCTTATTCACATTTATTCCAGGAGACTGAGGAACCGACAGGAAGAGTTAGAGGCAGTACTGCAGGCCACTTTAGCTGACTGTGATCCGCAGGTCAGCGGTTCAAATCTCACCGGCTCAAGATTGACTCAGCCTTCCATCCTTCCGAGGTAGGTAAAATGAGGACCCAGATTGTTGGGGGCAATATAAATATACATTGCTTACTGGTGTAAACCGCTTAGAGAGTGCTTGCACTGTGAGACGGTATATAAATCTCACAAATAAATAAATAAATAAGAGCTTTGGGATCCATAAAGTATTGAAGCCCCCTATGGGGGAGGAGGCTGTAAGATCTTAGATTTACAAACAGGAGGGGGAGGAGAAGAAGCAAGGATTGATTGATTATTTATTTATACTAATTAAATTTATATGCCACCCATCTGTTGGTTCGAGGCGACTCAGAGGCTTACAACGTAATATTGTTGATGATGTTTTTTTAAAAAGCCTACTTTCTGGCACCTATAGGCTTCAGTTGACCCAGTGGAAAGTCTACCACTGCCAATTAACAAGCTCAGTTCTGTGAATTTAATTGTGTCACGTAGTGAATATTGTCAGTTGTATGTCTATGTAGGGTGATGCACCCCATCTAATATTATGGTACATTCCAATACAAGCAGAACACGTGATATGATGTTCTTTGCGCATATGTGCATTCCTAAACCACCATTAATTCTCCTTGACTTGGCTCTTGACCTGAACGGTCGCGTTTTCTTAGCAAAAATGTAATTATTCAGGATGTATTGTTTTTGTACCGAAATAAATATTTTCTATTAGACTTTTAATCTTGGCTTTATTTCTAACTGTCTGAATTCCAAGAAAAGATCTAAATCGCCTCTATGAGATATTTATTCTCACCTTAACAAATTGCTGTAGCTGCATCTCACTTATTTTGGCCGTGTCGTGAGGGGGAATTCACTGGAGAAAGCAATTATGCTTGGAAGAGTTAGTGGTAAAAGGAAATCAGTTCATCAGAGACCACAGAGGTTGGACACTATCAAAGCTGATACTAGCCAGAACAAATAAAAACTCAAAGAAACAGCGAAAGATTTGAAGATGTGGAGAGACCTGGCCCATTGAATCGCCAAGAGTCAGGTTTGACTGAACAGATAACATCATCATAATCGATGATGATTTTCATCACCATGAAAAAGCACCTTCGGGACAACCATGACCTGATGACTGAAAATCTCCATAGACATCATCATCAATTACAGTAGTTGATTAGTCCCCTCTGATGGGCATGACTGCTGCCTGAAATTGATAAGACTTGTTACAAAGGCTTTTGCATCCTAACCTCTCTAGCACATTCCTGCAATTGAAAAACCAGTTTTTCTGATGCTAGAAAAAGTAATTTCATATACATGTAGGTCTTCGAAACAATTTTTTTGTGTTTTTTTTGTGTTGTAATTTTTGTCATGGATGGCAAGATAGCTAAACAGTAAGTGTGCCCTCCTTTTTCCCCCAGTTCTCCTTTTCAGTTGTCGCTGTCCTCCTTTGCTTGTTCACGTATCTGATAACTCTACCTAAATAAAACTTACACCTGCCCAAGAGCTTCTGTAGAAAGGTATCCATTTTCCTATAAGTCTTTCTCCTTCCTCTATCATTTTCCCCCCAGGCTAATTTTAGATTGTGTAGTCACTGGAGGTACCTGTCCTCTTTTTGTATTATTCGACAAAATAAAAATGGTCAACAAAATGTAGCTTTTTGAACTGAAGGGCAAGATGACATTGCCTCTCACCAATATAACTTCACAAGAAAAGCTGACTGCATTTAACCATCAATATTGTATGATGAACATCGTTTACAAAGACTACCTGAGGCAGCAAAGGACAGTCTGCACGCAATCCACAATGTGCAGTTAGCTTTATAGTTGAACACAGCAGATGGAAGATGTGGGAACTTCATCTCCCAGAATTCCCTAGCCAGCATTGTCAGGCAGTGATTTTTATATTGCCTGTTACATGTATATGCAGGGAGCTGCATCCCTATCTAATATAATGGTTTATTCCTGAGCACGTGATTGATATGTTCTTGTACGCATGTGCACATTCCTTTCTCCGTTCTACCCTTCTGTTCCTAGCTTCTATCGAAGCAAGACGTGCCTTTTTATATCAGAGATGTAGGATAATGAGGATTTATTGTTTTTGTACCAAATAAATATTTTTACTTAGACCTTTAAACTGCGGTTTCATTTCTAATGTCAGAATTCCGGGCAAAGATCCATTTTCGCCTCTAGTGAGAGTTATTCTCATCTTAACAAGCATACTAGGGAAACCTTGCTTTAACAGATGGGAATGGGAATGGATAGATAGGCAGTTGCACCTACTGCCCAGGCTCTCCTCATTCTCTCCCAACTGAGATAGTTTGTCAGAAGGGGACTACAGGTAGTCCTCAATGTACGACCAAAATTGAGCCCCAAATTTCTGTTCTTAAGTGAGACATTTGTTAAATGCATTTTGCCTCATTTTACAACCTTTATTTTCACTGTTGTTAAATGAATCACTGCAGTTGATAAGTTATTAACCCGGTTAAGTGAATCTGGCTCCCTCATTGACTTTGCTCATCAGAAGCGGATCACATGACCCTGGGACACAGCAAAGATCATAAATATGAACCCATTGTCAAGCATCTGAATTTTGATCACATGATCATGGGGCTGCTGCAAAGGTCATAACTGTAAAGAACGATCGGGAGTCCCTTTTTTCAATGCTGTTGTAACTTTGAACAGTCACTAAACAAACTGTTGTAAGTCGAGGACTACCTATGCAGAATAGGTTGGCTCCCGGATCCTCGCAAACACTGACCGCAGTATATAGAGCAGCGCTTCTCAACCTGTGAGTCGCGACCCCTTTGGGGGGTTCGAACGACCCTTTCACAGGGGTCGCCTAAGACCATCGGAAAACACATATTTCCGAAGGTCTTAGGAACCGAGACACCACTCCTCTATCTGTCTCCAGGCGGGTCCACCCACATGCAGATACGCCCACATACGAGTACCCGGCGTGATGACATCATTGTACCAACCCCATCACATGGGAACTTCTGAGCATGCGCAGAAGCTGAATTTCTGGCACTGCGCATGTGTCGCCATCCTGTTTTCAGCCTCTTTTTTTTGCAATTTTTTGTAAAAAAAAATGGCACTGCGCATGCGTGCACGTGCAAAGTGCACGCGCACCCACGAGGTGCAGCCACGCAGCGCAGGAGAAAGTGAACCGGCAGCGAGGCAAGTTAGAACCCCTGAGTTTCCTAATAATTTTATTATTTTATGATTGGGGGTCACCACAACATGAGGAACTGTATTAAAGGGTCGCGGCATAAGGAAGGTTGAGAACCACTGATATAGAGCAACAGATGCATATATATACAAATAAACTCTCATAGATGTCTTACTTCAGCAACCAACCCTATTCCTTCTTCGAGGTAGAATTTGCCCAGACAATTCCATTTATTCCCCTGAAATAAACGCTGCGACAGAGATTTATGCTGCCTTCAATCAAGATGTAATTGTGAGAGGGAGAATGTCGCCAATCCAGTTTGATGGTGGATTGTTCGCTTCGCCCGTTTCACATTGTTGATCCAAACGACTCCTTTTTGCTCGCCGCACTGCACCACTCTCTCCATTCCGGTCCCTCTTTAGTATGTGCAAACTGTTCACAGAGCGCATGGATGAAGGAGGGGAAGAGAGAGCCCTGCCTTGGGAAAGAAGGTAAGCCTTCACCTCTGTTTCCGGCTGCCGTCTCTTCCTCCCCTGCTGTTTTTGCAGCTTTGCTCTTATCCACTTGCATTTTGAAGGCAGGGGAAACTTTCATCCAGCCCGTTTTTAGGCATGTGTGCTGTAAAAGAGGCAGGAGACCCTTTCTGCTTGTTTATTATATACTCTGCAAAACACTGCTTTCCGCCCCCCCTGCAATTGTCCACTTGCCTTTTTGCCACCGCATGCTGACCTAATGCACTATATTGATCGAAGTGGCAGGAGAAAGAGACGAGAGTATAAATGACCAGCTAAGAGTAATTTTTGGAAAGATTTGCAGAATGTTTCAAGGGGAAACTTGAACTCTTGAGGCCTGATTCCAAGAAACGTGTGGTTGATCTACAAGCTGTGTATCCAATTTTGACATCCCATGAGTTTCCGGGGAGATTTTACTGGTCCTCAGCTCTTCCTTCACACTTATATAAAAGGGATGATGACTGCAAGTGGATCTCTGGGGAGATACATCCACCTTTGTGAAGGTCTATTAAGATTCCTTGAGTTGGGGGGGAAACAAAATGTCAACTATATTTAGTGATAGAGCAAACAAACTTTGCATACAAATGGCTTCAGCTTCTATTTATGGCACCTCCCATTTAAAAACCATTCCCTGTGACTTGGAGCTGATTGCCACTTATAGTAAGCACAACTTTTTTTCCTGTCAAGTCCCTCAACCAGCATTTTATTTATTGCTACCAGTGGTGGGTTCCTACCGGTGTGGTCCACTCTGTCGTTCCGGTAGCGGTCCGCCAATTGCACAATTTGCGCGCGACGGCTCCGGTGCTGTCTTCGCCAGTCTGTCGCACGGTGCCATCTTTTTTCTGAATTTTTGGCCTTTTTTTGCTTCCTGCGCATGTGCGGAGGCAAAATCTTGCAAGGGGATGCATGCGTGTGCGAGATTTCGGTGATTGTTTGCTTCCTGCGCATGCGTGGAAGCAAAATCGCATGAGGGGATGCGCACGCGTAGCAAGCGTGCGCGTGAAACATGATGATGCCGCGCAGCACACCGGTAAGCAAATAAGAGGAACCCGCCCCTGATTGCTACCTCTCTTCGTTTCGCTCTTTTCTCTGCCCCTTTATGTTTGGTACCTACTTCTTACTTTTCCATTGCTCCCACAATGCAAGAATATTGAAAATTAGCAGAGTTGCAGATAGCCATAGATCTGCAGGCTATTCACCACTGGCCAAGATGGGTCTGCATAAGGCTAATGTGGCTTGGTTGGCTTGATTTACACATGGTGCCAAGTCAGATGTGGTTTGCTTGGTTTGTGTTTAACTCCTATTGCAGAGAATCCAGCCATTGCGGCTTAAAAATACTGTTATTGTGGCTTAGCTTATTGAAGGAAACTGAGATTTATTAAATGAATTTTGGCTTAACATGATCTATGAACTGTGTTATTCATGTTTCTAAATACATGCACACAAACACACACATATATTAAAATGTATTTTTTTTAAAGAAAAGCAACCTGGCCTCACACTTTTGATCTACAGTTGCATGAGTAGAAAAGAGGTGAGGTTTGAATCATGATGCTGTAATGCTTTCATTGCACACACACACACACACACACACACACACACACACACACACACACACACACACACACACACCACAGACTGTTTTCTCCTTCCTGGAAGACACCACTGCCCTTTGCAGGACCTTTGTGTGAAAATATCAGCTATGCAATTTTCATCAGGATTGTGATGCTGGATCAAAAGCTTCACAAACCTGCTTTTCCTTAAAAATGCAAACAGCAGTATCAACCAAGCCTATTTTTTTTAAAAAATATATACAATATCTGAACATTCTACCCCATAGTTCAGCACTAACTCTGTTAAATAGTTTCATGTGTTTCTGAGTATGTATATTGATGGTATGTCAGGAGCAGAAGTGATTCATCAATCTGCATGTCCACAGCACATCCCAGAACAAAATTCTTGGAGCTGAGTTATCAGAAGTGAAATTCTGCCATATGCAAATTATAAAATAAAGGAATATTGACTGAGTGCCACTGAACTCAGTGAGAATTACACTATTCTAATATAGCAAATGTGCAGGAATTAAGACAGCAGCCACAATAAACAATGGAATTAGGATTATTTAAGTACTATACATTTCTTTCAACAGGAGTACAGCCAGCAGTTTTAGCTCAGCTAAACAAAATGCTTTGCAAGCAATCAATTTTTATTGACTTGTGAAAGGGATACAAAATTTTCAGCACTTCTGTAATTAAATGATCTGTCCACAACAGCAATAACAAAAAGAAAGATGGTATCAGAGGTGTGCTTATACTCCGAATGTTTATACCACAACAGGTGATCAGATTCAATTGTACCTGCAGTGCAAAGGCCTTTCAAATGTATTGCTTTAAATATTGTGCTATTAGCTTCCTTTTTTTAGGAACAAGATAAACTGGCATTATCTTTATACTGTATTAATATTGATTGTTTCCTGATTGCTTATTTGAACCCTATGACAATCATTAAGTGTTGTACCTCATGATTCTTGACAAATGTATCTTTTCTTTTATGTACATTGAGAGCATATGCACCAAAGACAAATTCCTTGTGTGTCCAATCACACTTGGCCAATAAAGAATTCTATTCTATTCTATTCTGTTCTGTTCTGTTCTGTTCTGTTCTGTTCTGTTCTGTTCTGTTCTGTTCTGTTCTGTTCTGTTCTGTTCTATTTCTATTCTATTCTAGTTCTGTGTGTCAAAATACATCAGGCCTGATTATAATTATAAGGAGTGTTGCAACTTTGGTTTTTCCTTTGTAGAAATGTATCTTTGAAGCAGTTGGATGTATACTTTCTGGGCTGCAATCCTATGCACAAGTCTCTGAGGATAAGCACCACTGAATTCCATGGGACCTATATTTGAGTAGACACGCAAGGATCTCCCAGGATCAAACTGAGAAACCGAGAAGCTTGGAATGGAAGTTGACTGCTAATGATGCTTTTGTTGTGAATGAAGGTGATTCATGGGAAGTTCTAAGAAAGGCTGAGATAGGACAAAAAATTCTATTTTAACAACTTGCTTCCAACTGCAGCAGGGGTGGTTCTGGCTTACCTTGCTGCCAATTCGCTTCCTCACGCGCTGCGCGAGCATGCGCAGTGCTAAAAACCCAGCTTCTGCACATGCGCAGAAGTAAAAACAGCTTCTGTGCGTGTGCAGAAGCAAAAAACAAGATGGCGGCGCCTATGGCACTGCCGAGAGAGCCGGTTCGGGGGCGTGTCCAGCCGGCCATCACTGCCGGTTCGGCGAGCAGGGGGAAATTCCCGCTACCGGTTCTATAGAACCAGTCTGAACCGGCAGGAACCCACCTTTGTAGGCATTCAGGTATCTTTGGATGCTCTCAAGCAGGTCATAGTAAAAACAGTGGTTTACACAACATACAGCCAACATGTGCTCCCCAACACCCAACCTGCATCAATCTCACACCCAGACATTGTACAGTAAAATTTAGCAGGATAATTGGGAGCCAATTTTCAAGGGGTTTGTGGATATATATATTTAGGAAAAGAGTTCATTTTGAGGATGATAGCAATTTGCCTCACATAAGTCTGCTCATATTCACATCTTTTTAAGCTCCTCAAATGCACTGACTTTGACCGTATTTTGGATATTTGAGAGCTTTCAAAAATGAAAAAAAAATGCTTACACCTCTTTTGGGGATCTCAATCATTTCACTGGATTACCTACTAATAGTCAGTTGCATCCCCAAGCTCCTTTGAAATAGTCCAGTCCAGTCTATTAAGTGATTAGATGGCAAAATCTAAATCTAGTTCTATTTATTTATTTATTTATTTGTTTATTTGTTTATTATTTAATTAATTAATCCAAATCTAGATAATGGATTATTAAATATGGTAAATGTGGACTTTTTAAAACCAATTTTTGTATCTTTGGTTTGTTGTGGCTTTAATGACCTCATAAAAAGCCTCTGTTTTACCTAAATTTGGTAATGGGTTTGACCTTAATGTTATCTTTTTCCAGTGTTTGGTCATAGAGATGGGAAGGGAAGGAACAGCCACAAAACAGGACAACTCCAATGACTCCACATTCTTGTCTATTCTATTCCTCTCTATCCTTCTCTACTCTACTATAGGCATAGAGGAATTAAGGAGGAACCCAACCAAGCTACTGTATTTCCCCCCCAAATGAATTTAAAATGCCCTATTTGTCTCCACAAGAATATGAGGAGGAAGGGAGAACAGAAAAATATATGAATGTGGGAAAATAAAAATAAAGTAGGTTGAGCACCTTCAAATATA
Organism: Diadophis punctatus similis; assembly: GCA_023053685.1. NCBI lineage: Eukaryota > Metazoa > Chordata > Lepidosauria > Squamata > Dipsadidae > Diadophis > Diadophis punctatus. The sequence continues at coordinate 75,900,438 of JALIGW010000003.1, read as the reverse complement.
ATTTTTATATGTATATATAAATAATGCATTTTGGTAATATGAAATAAGGATTTTATTTCTTTCCTAAAAACATCATGTGCTTTTCTGGAAGAAAAAGATGAATACATAATAATAATAATAATAATAATAATAATAATAATAATAATAATAATAATAATAATAATAATAATAATAATAATAATAATAATAATAATAATAATAATAATAACAACAACAACAACAACAACAACAACAACAACAACAACAACAACAGAGTTGGAAGGGACCTTGGAGGTCTTCTAGTCCAACCCCCTACTTAGGCAGGAAACCCTACACTACTTCAGACAAATGGTTATCCAACATCTTCTTAAAAACTTCCAGTGTTGGAGCATTCACAACTTCTGGAGGCAAGCTGTTCCACTGATTAATTGTTCTAACTGTCAGGAATTTTCTCCTTAGTTCTAAGTTACTTCTCTCCTTGTTAAGTTTCCACCCATTGCTTCTTGTCCTACCATCAGGTGCTTTGGAGAATAGCTTCACTCCCTCTTCTTTGTGGCAACCCCTGAGATATCGGAACACTGCTATCATGTCTCCCCTGGTCCTTCTTTTCATTAAACTAGACATACCCAGTTCCTGCAACTGTTCTTCATATGTTTTAGCCTCCAGTCCCCTAATCATTTTGGTTGCTCTTCTCTGCACTCTTTCTAGAGTCTCAACATCCTTTTTACATCGTGGCTACCAAAACTGAATGCAGTATTCTAAGTGTGGCCTTACCAAGGCATTATAAAAGTGGTATTAACACTTCGTGTGATCTTGATTCTATCCCTCTGTTAATGCAGCCTAGAACTGTGTTGGCTTTTTTAGCAGCTGCTGCACACTGCTGTCTCATATTTAAATGGTTGTCTACTAGGACTCCAAGATCCTTCTCACAGTTACTACTGTTGAGCAAGGTACCATACTGTGCTATTTATAGAAAATCAAGATATAAAAACAAATGGTCATTGATCACTCATTCAGACATTATCTCACTAACCAGATGACAATTTTAGATTTTGCATCCCAGTAATATTTATAAACGTAATTAAGATTATTTAAGTACTATACATTTCTTTATAAATATGAGATGAATTTGCAGGATTAATATAATGTGTAGTTAGCCAGACTATCAACCCTCCTAAATGTGCACACACATGTGTGCACATACACATATACATGTACATAATATTAGATATCATGCTGCCAATGTGATTTAAAGAAAAAACACAGTTAAACAGTCCATTAAACAAAATCCCTTTCCCTCTCCATTTTTGTTGCTTAATGAAGCAACAATTATTGTTACTATAAATTCTGGATTATTCTGCCGTCTTCCATAAGAAGTATTGTAAGTGAACGATGCGCTGAAGAGACAGTAGACTAAATATCTGGTTTCAATTAAAATATAAAGTTCTTTCTGTAGCCAAATGGTCACTCTAAACTTACACTTATCTCTGCTGAAAAAAAATGCACTGATGAAAAATTGTGAGGCCTGGTTTACGGTTTCCTGATTAGGCTAGACAGCTTGGAATCATGGCTAGATAATTTCAGTGCCTCCTCTAGGAAATTTGGCATCTCTTCAGACAGAATATCAGCAATTATGGGCAATTCTTTTGAAAAGATGATGGGGCTGGAGGCCATTCATGCAGATGCTAAGAAATGCGTAGCTAAACAAGAGAGAAAAACCTTACTGAGACAGGCAGGTTAGAACAGATCTAATAGCGTAGCCGTATTACTCCTGAAAGATTTAGCCTGTGAGCAATTTTATTTACGTCTGCAGCAATGTCATCTCCTGGCCAGACGTAAGTATTAATTTTTAAAATTAATTTATTGAAGATTTTTTTAACAAGATAAAAACAATACAAATATTAAAAAATAAAAAAGGAAAGAAAATAGGAAAGAATAGTGAATAAGAAAGAAAGTAGAAAAGGGGATAGGCATAGGGGAAGGAATGGGAAATTTATTTAGCGTATGGCTTTGCAATATGGCTACCTCATTGGTACTCAATTCAAGGTAGTTCTAAAGATATAATTCTTTTGTCAGAACTACATGGCCTAATTCCTTCATGTTTGGATGGTAGGTATAGAAATTCTGTCCCATGTTCTTCCTGACAATTCTTTGATACATAAACATGAACAACTATAATGTGCTAACTGCTAAACATTATAATCAGTATTTAGGAATGGGAAAAAAGGAAAGGACAGAAGAGAAGGAAAGGAAAGGAATGGAAAGGAAGGAAAGAAGGAAAGGAAAGGAAAGGAGGAAAGAAAATAAAGAAGCAACTTTTGATCTTTTTGACAGCAGTTATACATGCATTTATATTTTACCCTTTATCACTTTAAAAAAAGATTATTTCCCCATACATATAATGAGACCTAAAAGGTTGACTGGTTCAGCAGCCATCTGGATAATTTGTGCTGGGATATATTTATAAGCATCCTGGGCTGGAAGGACAGTATTAGTTAATGAAGTATCCCATAAACTCACATGAAAGTTATATCTCTGGTGTAAAGCTTTTTATTTGTTTGGGGTTTTTTTTAGATCAAAGAGACCTGAAGGTTCTTTACTTGGTATTGGCCAGAGGTCTTCTTCTGGGTGTGACCCAGAGCAAATTGCATGAAGTAATGCATGAGAATAGGAGATGCAGCTAAAGATCCTTAGCTGACTTTAAAAGAATTAAATCCCCTGCTTCTTTAGTTTTGAGCTCAGTAACTGGTCTATATAAATCTGAACTATATTGCTCTCTGGCAGTGTTTACTATTCCATAAAATGGATGAAGCATTGCTGGCATCGGATTGCGGATTGTGGAATATGCAAAGATCCAAATTAAATAACATAAAAATAACATTTGCACATTCTCAACTATTATCACAAGAAACGCAGTTTGTTAGAATGTACCTGAATACTCATAGTTGAGTATTCCAGAGAGTTTTTTTTTAAAAAAAAAACTTGGGTAATTTGAATCACATCCATAGTATTTCTTGATGTAGAAACCTCATGCCTAAAATTAGTTATGTGGATTGAAACGTACGTTATTACAATGGCGATGACTGCAGGATGAGTGGCATTGTTGGAAGAGATGAAGGACCAGGTTAGAGACAGATCAATCAATCATAGAAAAATCTACGTGGTCACTAGGAGTCGAAAATGACTTGATGGGAATAATCAGCTAACCTTTGAAAAATTATTGGAAATTCAAAACCTTGCAACTACCTGTAAATCTTAACCCGGTCTTAATAAAGACACTGGCTCGTTATAGTTTTACCGTCCAATGCAACGGTGCTTGCTTATTCCAGCTGAACATGCACATCATTTACACCCTCCTTTTCTTGCAGGGCGAGTTCACAGAACATGCTAAGCCCCGTTTGTGTCAAAAATGCAACCTCTAGATTTCAGTCCCGTCCACTATGGAAATAAACCTCGGTTTTTTACAAGATTGCATGCAGGCTTGGAAACGCCATTCGGATTAAAAAGGCTGAGAAATGAAAGAAAGAGCTGAACACGGGCGGGAATAAGCAGCTTTTGCCGGAAGCGAGTCGGAAATCTTTAAAGAGCAGCCCTGGCAACTCTAAAATCGGATCTCCGAAGGATCTCTTTTGCTCCTGAACCGGGGCGAAAGTCGATCTCTGAAGTCTTATAGCAAATGTGCCAAGAATCCAACAGGTGGCTCCGTGGCGCAATGGATAGCGCATTGGACTTCTAGAGGTTGAAGACATTCAAAGGTTCCGGGTTCGAGTCCCGGCGGAGTCGGGAACCCCAATTTTATTTACCCCTTCCTCTTATTTTTAAAAGTGCTTCCTGGATGATCAGAATCCAGTCAATTATTTGCCGAGTCGCCGAAAAAAGCGGCCGATTTTTAATTGCTTGCAAAGCGCGACGTGGAACCTCCCACTTTGCAAGGCCGCTCTTTCTTTCCCTCGGCGCGCGCCGCCTGGCGACTCGGGCAGGGAGGCGCTCGGCCCTGATGGGCGGGGAAATGCCGGAGGGGCGGGTCTAGGCGGAAAGGACGGCCGTGATTGACGGATCGTTTTCCTCAAGTGCCTCAGAGATGGGGACCCGGGAGAGCAAGAGCGAGAGCGGCGCTTCTCAACCTCAGCAACCTTTGAGAGGCGTGGACTTCAACTCCCAGAATTCCTAGCAGGCAAGACCCCCTGAAGGCATTATGGGAGTTGAAGTCTCTAATGACACGTGGTCTGGGAAGCGTGGCGCTAGTCCAGTTAGCGTTGTTGTTAGCGTTGCCTTCCTGAAGGCTTTCAGTAAAGCCAAATTCCAGCATCCGTGCAGCAATTTATTCCGATCTCGCTCTGAAATAGGCATCGCAATTAGTCCTACGCCTGAGCTGTTGAGCCACCAAGCATTCATCAAATATTTTACACCAATCATTCAATATTTTTACAAGATTTGACCATTTTCTCTTGAGGTTATTTGGCTGTAAGCCTGACACAGAATTTGATGTTTGATTGAAAGGCTATGATGTTTATTTCATAATAGTATCCAGTCGCCCCGACTCTATCCCGAATAGAGACTAGCTACAAGGTCATTAAAAGGGGACATTGTATTATGTGGACAGCTTAGCCTTAGACTCCTCGTGCTGGGTAAGAAAGCACAGGTCGTCCTCGATTTACGACCACCATTTAACCCAAAATTTCTGTGGCTAAGCGAGATATTTGTTAAGTGAGCTTTGCCCCATTTTACGACCTTTCTTGCCACAGTTGTTAAGTGAATCACTGCAATTGTTAAGTTAGTAACATGGTTGTAAAGTGAATCTGGATTCCTGATTGACTTTGCTTGTCACAAAGTCGCAAAAGTTGATCACTTGAGCCCGGGACACTGCAACCCGTCATAAATATGAGCCAGTTGCCAAGTGTTTGAATTTTGATTACGTGAACATGGGGAGGCTGCAATGGTCATAAGTGTGAAAAAGTCATAAATCACTAGATGAACTGTTAGAAATTAAGACTAAGTATACTTCAGCCATATTGCTGGGCTGGACCCTCAGGCTTCTGAAGTGAAGATTCATAATTATCAGGAATGTGGGTGGGCATAACTTATTACTGCAAATAAATAAGGCTGAGTGTCTTCCCAGATGAACACACTACCAAGCAAAGTGCTCTCTGTTCTAAGATGGCGGTTGTGGGTTCAGATGGATTATTAAAGAAGATGCTAGTTACGGCACATTATGCCTTATGCAAACATCCTACTTTTGTTAATGTAAGTATTTTAAAATAAAATCATGATAGAAGCAGCATTTTTTCAGTTGTGGAAGAATGTATTTTACTTTATTTGTAATTATATTTTAAATTATAATTATTTATAGTTTATATATTTTATTTAGGATCCAATCTGGGTTGGTCACAGGGACCAAAGGTTTTGTTTTCTGAGCTTTCCGAGTCATGTTGAAATCCATCTTCAGTGAACTTCTCTCTAGCCTTCTATCTTTAGAGAAGCTCCCTGAAGATGAGTTCCACTATCCTTGAACATGTATATATGCCTTTATTCGTATATAATTTATCATCAAACACTTGTGTATTTGTGTTTAAGTAGTGATCCCAGTGGTTATTGGCCCATTGGGTGGCATGCCAAAAAAGCCTTGGACAGCACTTAGAAAATGTGTGCATTGACGAAATTTCCATCTCTCTATTGTAGAGATCTTCAAACTTGGCAACTTTAAGACTTGTGGACTTCAACTCCCAGAATTCTCCAGCCAGCATAGCTGTCTGGAGAATTCTGGGAGTTTAAGTCCACAAGTATTAAAGTTGCCAAGTCTGAGGACCCTTGCTCTATTGCAAAAGGCCACACTGCTTTGATCTGCCCATATACTACATTGACATATTAGAACATCGTAGATTCTCGGAAAGAAATTAGATGTGAATAAAAACCAACATCAGCTGAAGAACTGGCAGTTGTGATTTCATGCTGTGGGATATAATAATATTGCCCAGCTCTCAGTGACCGTTGGGTGTTTTATAATTGCTAGAAGTATTTAAGAATGAAGAATACAGAAAACACAAAAGCAGCACAAGAGAAAAGAACTATGGCAAAGGAAACAAACTCAGAGGAACAAAAAGGAAGAAAGATATGTCAATCATTTTCTCCAATGGCCTTGATGAACAGCCTTCAAAATACCAGTAAGATGGAAGCTGAATGAATTTCAGAGGAAGTGTAGAAAAGTAGCTAGAGCCTGGAGGTGGAATCAAGAGAGGAAGTCCAACCCCTCTTGAATTCCATTAATTCTTTTTTTTAATTAGGTTATAATATAAAATATAAAAATACAAAAGAAAATAGTAGGAAAAATAGGTAAGGGAAAAGTGTAGGAAAAAGGGGAAAACCAAAGAAAAGGCATTTACTTCCGACTCCCTTTGGTTTAGTAGAATAAGATAATAACATCAAACCTCAACTTTTTACTTTTACATAACAGTATTCTAAGTACCTCCCCCTCCCATGCCTGTCTCCACCTGTTGCTGGTGCCGCCCCGCGAGGTGAAGCAAGTGGCGGGGCGAAGGTGGCACCATGCCACGCTACCTGCACGCTCGGCCTCTGCCATCCGCCATCCTCCAGCTCCGCCCCACTCGTGATGGCCCTGGCGAACAGGTAGAGTGGAGAGCCCCCATCTCCAAAAGGCAGCCGGGACTCCCCTCCCTACCTTGCCCCTCTGCCTCCTGCTTGGATGGACAGCCTGGTGGTCGCAGTGCTCGGACTCATCTGCACTGCACAGGCTGCACAGCCCGAGTGAGCTGGCCAAGGGGCCATTAGGTTGCGGTTGCTGGCCAACACTGTCAGCCCCTGCGTGCTTGCCACCCCCACTCTCCGAAGGCTGACGATCTTAACTGGAACTTATTTTTGGAGTAGGGCTTATATTACGAGCATCCTGAAAAATCATGTTAGGGTTTATTTTCTGTTTGGGTCTTATTTTCAGAGAAACATAGTATATATTAAAGAAAGCCTATCAATTCTTACAAAATATTTTAATAGATATACAAAGAGGATATACTTCTACAGCAGCCACATTTCAAATATAATCTTTTATTTTTTTTTTTAAAGTTACACTCATTGCCATTTTACTTTAAATGGAGAGTTTGATTTTAAACTAGATTGTTTCTTCTAAACATTTTAATGTCTCTGCTGCATATTTTCATAAGTACGTAACAAAGGGTTTCACATTCAGTTCCAAAATCTTATTGGAAAAAGCCCTACACCCCTTCTTGTCTTCTTGCTGCAAATGTGATCAAGCTAAGCTGACCATTTGTGCAAAATTTCAACTCATAAATTCACCATTATAAACTAAGTTCAAGCATTTTGCTTTCAAAATCTATTTGTGAAATTTCTTCTTCTTCCGATTTTTCTTTCCTGCTGCAAGAGCCTCTTTCTCAGCAATTATGTCTTGGTACTTCCTTTTATTGTACCTGAATAAGAGAAACAATTTTTGTGAAGAATGAATGCAACCAAACACAGAATCCAACCCCCCCCCCCAAAAAAATCCGGTATACAATTATTGTTTTAAAAATTCATCAAATTAAATTCCAACTCTGTGAAATTTAATCATGGCAATTAAATATAGCTACTAAATGAGAGTGCATCTCAAACCAGAAGCATGGGAAAAAACATCAACCCATCTTTAGGTTAAGCTATTCATGTACATGTAGTCCTTGACTTATGACCAGAATTGAGCCCAAAATTTATATTGCTAATTTGTTAAGTGAGTTTTGTCCCATTTTAGGACTTTTCTTGCCACATTTGTTAAGTGAATCATTGCAGTTGTTTTATTAGTAACACAGTTGTTAAGTGAATCTGGCTTCTTTCTCCATTGACTTTGCTTGTCAGAAGGGTGCGAAAGGTGATCGCATGACCTTGGGACACAGCAACAGTCATAAATGTGAACCAGGCATCTAAATGTAAATCACGTGGCTGTGGGGATGCTGCAATGGTCATAACTGTGAAAAATGGTCCTAAGTCATTTTTTTTCAGTGGCATTGTAACTTTGAACGGTCACTAAACAAACTGTTGTAACTCGAGGACTAACTTTATGTTTCTTAGCTGACCACTGTTGGAAACAAGATACTACATCAGACTCTTGCTACAATCCAACAAGGTCACTGCAACTAATTATTAGCACAAGATTATCTACATTATAAATAATATAAAGATGTATGGGAATATGTTATCAGTCTGTTAAATATAATATGTAATAGAATTAGAATCACTCAGGGAAAGGTTTAGAAGGAGAAAGAGGAAGTAGAAAGGGAGGGGAGAAGAGAAGGAGGGGAGGGAAGCAGGAAGGGGGAGAGAAGGAGTAAGAAGGTAGATAGAGGAGGTGGAGATAGAGGTGGGGAGTGAAAAGATAAGAAGAAAAACAGACTGATAAATAACAGCAAAAATAGGTGCAAAATAGGATATTGAATTCTGATTGATTGGATAAAAATGTATAAATATGTATGTTATTGATATGACTTTAAGGTATATGCATCGATGTATATATGGAAATTGTGGAGAAAAAATTACTTTTATAAAAGATTACTTTTTTAAAAAAAAAGACCATATTTGGAGAAGGAGGCTCTACTCACGGTCACTCATGCCCTTGTCACCTCTTGTTTGGACTACTGCAACGCGCTCTACATGGGGCTACCCCTGAAGAGTATCCGGAGACTGCAACTGGTGCAAAATGTGGCTGGGCGTGCTGTGGTGGGTGCCACCAGATACACCCACGTAACACCTATACTCCGCCAGCTGCATTGGCTGCCCATTGGTCTCCGGGTGCAATTCAAGGTGTTGATTATCATCTTTAAAGCCCTACACGGCTTAGGACCAGGTTACCTCCGGGACCGCATCCTACCTCATACATCCCTACGACCAGTTAGGTCCTACAGAGTCGGTCCCCTCCAGGTCCCGTCAGCCAAACAATGTCGGTTGGTAGGATCAAGGGGGAGAGCCTTCTGTGTGGGGGCTCCGGCTCTCTGGAACCAACTACCCCCAGAGATCCGAACTATTCCCACATTACTGGCCTTCCAGAAAGCCATTAAGACATGGCTCTTCCTGCAGGCAGGGTGAGAGACCACTGACAATCTCAATCTCCCCCTTGGTATGAATGGTGTTTGTTGGTCTCTTTTCCTATTTTTAAAAATTGTTTTTATGACCGTATTTTTAATTATATTATTGCTGTTCTTGTATATGCTGTACGCCGCCCTGAGTCCCTCTGGGAGTAGGGCGGCATATAAGAACTGCAAAATAAATAAATAAGATTATCTACATGACTAGAGCATTGAGCGATAATATTTGAGGGCATACCTGCTGGTATGTACTGAGAATATTATTTGTCTCTCAAGCTCATAGGTGGCAAGACCTATGTTTGCTTTTAACTTAAGGAACATTTGCTAACATATAAGAAATATATAATAAATAATATTGAAAAGGGTATACAAATTAAAGGTCTCCAACTAGTGAAAACATCATAAAATTAACCAAACAAGATGGAACCAAGGGCCCAATCCCCTAGAAAACCTCTTTTGAGTAGCTTCTGGTAGACCAGATGAGATATTCACCGGGAGGCTGTCTCAAAGAAATGGTGCAGTTGCTGAAAAACTGAGCCTATCTAAGTCCCAGCTATGCAATCTCATGAAATTTCAATCACTGCCCATCCTATCTTGAACAAAGTTCATTCAGAAATAAGATCATCCCCCATACTCCTATAAAACTTAAGCTTTTGGGGTTTGGATATAAAATTGGACCTGCCTAGAACAGGGAATATGTATATGTGAGTTGGCATCAACTGTATGTAGGCTATTTTGGATTTTTTTAAAAAAGTTCCTATTTTCAATCCAATTACCGGGTTTTCCCGAAAATAAGACTATCTTATATTTTTTGACCCCCGAAATATGGCCTATATTATCGGGGGGCCTATATTATCTTATTATTTTTGGGGTGCAGCCATGAAGCGGGATCGGCGTGGCCGGTTCTTGCCCACAGCATTGAGGCAAGATCAGGTGAGAGTTGCTGCCCCCCGAGATCAGCAGGCCAGATTCGGTGAGCTGGACGCACCGCTGCCGCTCAGAAGAAGAGAGAGAGAGGAGGCGCTGTGAGAGAGCCCATTTCTCATGTTCTCCTCCTGGGTGGCGGCAGCATGTTCAGCTCCCCCAATGTGGCGTGCCGATCTAGTGAGTGACTTCGCCGATAGAAAGCTTTAAAACATTTTTTTAAGATCTAAAGGGGAACAAAAGGACTTGAAATCGAGAAAGCGGCTGTCTAGCAAGTAAAAGATCATAGAGAAACTAAGCTAAAAGGAACTGAAACTAAAGCCCAATTTTGAGATCTTTGAACTGTGTTATAACAGACCTGGTGGAGATTTAAGTGACTGGGGAAATAAGCCTGGAAGAGAGTATCTTGTAAAAGTTGTTGATTTAAAATATAAAGGAACATTGCTGAAAAAGAAAAGCAGATTTGGGGGATTGGAAACAGAGAGTGCCATCTGCTGGTTGGAAGAATCACTACAACTGTGGAATATTTTCATGGGTATTTTGACAGCTGCTGACCTTAAACAGAGAGAACTATCTTAAGAGTCTGGAAAAACATAAAACAGTGAACAATTTTCTATTGTATTAAAAGACAGTTTGGACCTGGAATGAACTTGGAATGAACTTTAATAGTAAAAGATTAGAAAGATTTGGAATTTGAATGAGAAATATGGAGATTTAAGTGTTGGAACGGACAATATTTCATTTAAAATAAGATAATTAAAAAAGGCTGTGGAAACAGACACATGTTAACAGCTGGATGGACTGTAAAGATTTGTGAACTGTGATTTTGATGATATGGAGGCAAGTGACTATGAAGAGTTGATTGCACTTTTGAAAGACTTGGGTGAAGATTTAAAAAGATGCTTTCTGGGATTTGGAGATGGAAAAGAAAAGGGAAAAGAATTGGATGACAATAAAGACCTTGAAAATATGATGGCACAAAATGAAAATGGAAAGAATGAAGAACAAAAAGATAATAAAGGGGAGAAGAAATTAGAAGAGGGAAATCAGATTGATGAATACACCGGGACTTACAGTGATAAAAGGAAAAAGGACATTGAAAATGATTGATGACTATGTTGGAATTTATGATGATTACACTGGGATTTACAGTGACAAAAGGAGAGTAGGGGGAGAATATTGGTATTGGATGAAACAACTTAAAAAAGAAGGGGAAAATAAGGGGAAGAGATTAGGAAGAACTGAAGGTAGACCTATACAAATAATATACTTAAAGGGGAGAAAAGGAGTTTGGAGGAAAAGAAGTTGGGGGTACAAAAGTAAAAGGAAGAAAAAGAAGTAGTTAAGAAAATGGGAGTGGAAATTAAAAGAAAATGGATGATTGATGATGGGAAGGAATGGGATTTTTAAATTTTTTTTTAAATTTTAGTATTATATCATATTTGATTGTGATAACTATTATTAATAGTGAATAAGATTTGTTTAAATATTTAATATAATCATTTATTGAATAGGTTTTCTTTTTTCTGTGAACTTATAATTTTGTTATAGATTGGTATAAGACTGGTTGTATTAAATTGAATTTAAAACTGATGGAATTAAATATTTGTACCGACAGAGGGAAAACATAAACATAAGAAAGAATGAAAATAGGTCAATTGTTGGAAGTATATATAATTTGAATAATTATTATTTCTTTGTATAGGATAAGATTTGTATAATTCACAAACTTGATGTAATACAGAAAGAATTCTGATTATTATTGATGTTATTGGAGTCATATAAGAAGTTGAAATGAATAATTAATATGATTGTAAGATTTTAATATAAATCAGATAATTAAAACATTGATTTTTATGGGGCATTTAGAAATGATAGAAATAGGGAGGGGAGAAATGAATGATGAGTAAAGAGATTAAGGAAGGGGAGGAAGCAATATGGCTTAAAATTAAGAGGTAGGAGAGATAATAACTATCTTGGGAAGTTAAGCTATAGTGGTTAATTTGGATTAAAAATTGCAAATCAATTGGTGGTGGACCCAGAAGACAAAATTAGATTGTGAGGTAGCATTAGTTTAGCAACATATACCTAGATTAAAGAACTATAGATGCAGAAATGATATAAGATTGATTTTTGAATGATTGAATTAAAATGTATAACTATGTATATTTTGATATATTTTAAGGTATATGTGTATTGATGTACAAATGGAGTTGTGGAGAAAAAATAAAAAAACTAAAAAAAAGGTGAAATTGTAAATACCGTCTAAACTCTGAATCTGCTAGAAGTTCATCCACAATTGTTTTCTTCCTCTCTTTCTTGGGAATACGAGCGTGATAGAAATCTGCTGGAGAATCCACAATAGTTCCAACCTGAAAAAGAAAATGCAAGATAAGAGGTGATGGAAAATTAATCTAAGGATAACATTTATTAATACTGAATTCCTCGTCTTTTAGTGTACAGGTAGTCCTTGATTTACAACAGTGACCGTTCAAAGATACAACACATTGAAAAAAGTGACATGACTGTTTTTCAGTTATGACCCAAGGTCACATGATCAAAATCCAGATGCTTGGCAACTGACTCATATTTATGACTGTTGCAGTGTCCCGGGGCAAAGTCAATGGAGAATCCAGATTCACTTAACAACTGTGTTGCTAACTTGACTACTGCAGTGATTCATTTAGCAACTGCGGCATGAAAGGTTGTAAAATGGGGCAAAATTCACATGTGTCTCGCTTAGCCACATAAACTTTGGGCTCAATTGTGGTTGTAAGTCGGGGACTACCTGTACAGAAACTTAAATCAACCCTATTGACTGAAAACAATTTCAGCGATATTATAGAACAGTGATGGCGAACCTATGGCACACATGCCACAGGTGGCATGCGGAACCATATCTGAGGGCACGCGAGGCGTTGCCCTATGTCGGCTCCAGCGCGCATGCGCGCTTTGGACAGCTGATTTTCGGCAGTTTTCGCTCTCCCCAGGCTTCAGGAAAGCCTCCTGAACCCTGGGGACAGCGAAAAACGGCCCAACGGAAGTCCGGAGGCTTCAGTGCGGCCTGTGCGCATGCGCGGGGGGCAGCGCGGGGGGCAGTATGCATGCATGGGGGCAGCGTGGGGCTGTGCGCGTGCATGGGGGAGGGCACTGCATTATGGGTGTGGGCACGCATGCGCCCGCTATTGCCCACGCGCATACCCTTTTGGCACCCGAGTCAAAAAAGGTTCGCCATCACTGTTATAGAAGAACAAAAACTATTTTGAAAACGAAAAATGGGGTAGGAAATACCCCAAAATAAAGTTTACAGAGAAAATCCAAAGGCCAGGAAATCCCCATTTACTGCTGAGAGGGGAAAAAACTCAACAAGAAAACATAGAACTTAACATTCCAAGAAAACATCTAGGGAGAAATGAACAGAGAACGAGCCAGTTCTAAGCAGCATTAGCTAAAGTAGTGATTCATAAATCTAGCATATTTTTTGACAATATTTTATAAAAATAATAATATGCCTAAAACCTGCAAGGGAAGATGATGACACAATTGGGGTCCATTCTACCTTCCTCTTGAGGTCCCCTGACCTGCCTCTTACAGTATTTTGGAGGGTCTCCCAACTCCCCAGAACATCTTTTCAGCAGGTACAAATAGAAAAACTGATAAATGAAAATCAACGCCCTTATTTCTCTGCCGTGTTAGTGCTTCTCCATTAATTACAGAACAAGATGCAATCCATGTGCCATTTTCAAAAAGCGAAACACACACACAAGAAGTTACTAAAGCAGCAGAGGCTGTTCATCAAATAATATAAGCTAGTAAGAAGATGATGAAACAATGATACATTTTCCAAGCCCTTGTAAAGTATTTCCAAGAGATTTTTGTAGCAAAAGTAAAACACCAGCAAAAGGTATGTTTTCAAGTATATATATCACTTTGTAAGAAAAAAAATAGGTGAGTTATTTTTATGCAGTTTGTTTATAATTGCCACAAGTATTATTTAAGCAGTAGTTAAAAATTGTAGTAATCAGTTAAGAGACTTTAATTCTGTGGATTGCAAGCCACTTTACTCAATGTAGTTGCCTGGATTTCACAGAAACATCTTAATAATAAATGTGTTTATTTTTAGCAAGCCTGATTTTTCTTTTGGCGTGAAATGAGTAGTGAACATATTACACACATACATACTATATGCAAAGCATTAAACACCATCAACATTCTTACCTGAAAATACTTGGGAAGACCTTTCCTGTCGTTCTTTTTGTAGAACCGTTTAGGATCTATGGCCGCTCTCATTTGCAAAGCCTTAAGGTCATTTTTTAATTCCTCCGTCATTTCTGGAGCTTTCATACCAAACCAACTATCACCTGTTGTTTTTGCTCGGTCTTTCTATTTTTGGAAAAAAGTTACAAACATTCTTTCAAAACTCGTCAAGGTTATTCAATTCTTATGCCATAATCAGTGGATCGAGACCAAAGTTTATAATCCAGCATTGGAGAGGGCAAGCCCCCCGCTTCTGCAATGTGAGCCTTCTGGCTTTATAGTAGGATAATTTTCAAAGTATTTAAAATATTTTTACCACTTTAAAATGTAGTTTAAGGCGTTGTTCCTATCTGAGTGGTCTAAATAGATTAATTTTACCAGGGAAATCCTGAGAGATCATGATGACGTGTTACAGGTAGCTCTTGACTTACAACAGTTCATTTAGTGACCATTCAAAGTTACAATGGCACTGAAAAAAGTGACTGACCATTTTTCACACTTACGACTGCTGCAGCATCCCCCATGGTCATGTGATCAAAATTTGGATGCCTGGCAATTGACTCGTATTTATGAGGGTTGCAGTTGATCATGTGATCCTCTTTTGTGACCTTCTCACAAGCAAAGTCAACGGGGAAGCCAGATTCACTTAACAACCCTGTGACTAACTTAATAAATACAGTGATTCACTTAACTGTGGCAAGAAAGGTCGTAAAATAGGGCAAAATTCACTTAACAAATGTTTCGCTTAGCAACAGAAATTTTGGGCTCAATTGTGGTCGTTAAGTTGAGGACTACCTGTACTTTGGAGTCAAGAAGAGATATTGTCACATACTATATCCAATGTAACTACAAAGGGGACTTTTTTATTTTCTTCAACAGCTTTTCTGAAAGCAAGTTCATGTTAGAGAAGAAACTACATAGGGAGAAGAAACTCTTTGTTTGGATTACTGCAATGCATTCTACATGGGGCTGCCCTTGAAGACCAACCTGGAAAGCTACAACTGGTCCAGAATGTGGCAGCGCATATTATTTCTATTATATTTTACTTCCATTCCAAAAGGCCACAAGGCAGAGGGGACCACATGTTATCATCCCATTTTATAACCTATTGATGAAGCTAGTAAAAAGTGAGGAATAAGCCAGTAGATACGCACCCTTGCAAATCACAGAGCTGAAGTGGTGCAGTGGTTAAATGCTGCGACTGCAGGCTGACTGCTAGTTCAGCAGTTCAAATCTCACAAGGCTCAAGGTTGACTCAGCCTTCCATCCTTCCGAGGTCGGTAAAATGAGGACCCAGATTGTTGGGGGCAATAATGCTGAACTCTGTAAACCGCTTAGAGAGGGCTGTAAAGCACTATGAAGCGGTATATAAGTGCTATTGCTATTGCTATATTTTTTAAAGGCAGACTTTAAATATGGCATTAACTGGGTATCAGATTAACAGAATTGGAAGGTCGATCGATACCGCAATGGCATTTCACTTACCTTACGTTGCTTCTTTAACTGATGGATTGATTCTCTTAAAGGTGGAACACATTCCTTTTTCTCAAAATCAGGAGTTATAATACTCTTCTGCAAAAGCTGTGGAAGAGAGATATTTGATTAAGCTAGGCCACAGCTACAAGTACAATGCAAACAGGACTCTCTAAAGGCCTTTGGAAAACATGGAGTTAGTAAAATGACCCAACGCTCAAGTAGTTCTGGAAAAGTTCCTTGCAAGCTGAGGTTTTCAAGAGACTCTTATTAGGAAATATTTAGTCTGCCTGGCAAACTTAGTTAATGAGCAGTGCAGGAATAGCCACTCATGTACTGACATGTCAATAAAGCAGCACAAACTAAACCTGATGTGAAGAGTGTCGCTAAGTTTGGACAACTGTACTTGATTCCTAAAAATGCTCAAAGAATGATATTAGAAAATATAAATTAGAGAACAGGTTATGTAATGGTGTAGTCATTTTGAAGGGGTGGTTGTATAAGGAAGTTTGGGACTACTAAGAATTTACCCATGACTTAGCATCCGAGTACCTTCAGCATTGCCTTTTCTGGCTAGATTTGACCCACCTTAGCATCTGTTAATAGCGCTTATTTCCAGGAAGTGAGGGAGACCCAAGGCCTGCACCTGGTGTTTTTCCAGCCCTTATGAGAGGCATGTCCAGCCTGCAGCCCATGGGCCACATGCAGCCGTGGACAGCTAATAATGCTGCTCCACAATAAGGAAGCTTGTAATTTATAGACATCACTTTTATTATATATTTCATATGCGGCCCAAGACAATTCCTCTTCACTCATTGTGGCCCAAGGAAGGCTAAAGGTTGGACACCCATTGCTTAGAGGCAAGGCCGGTGCCATCATTAAGGGTCTTCCAGAAATGAATAAAATCTGAATTATCTCAGAGAGCTTTGGATTCAACATAAGGTTGCATTGTGCTATTTTAATTGAATTGATATTATTTACCGTATTTTTCGGACTATAAGAAGCACCGGAGTATAAGACGCATCTTAGTTTTTGGGGAGAAAAATAAGAAAAAAACTGATTGGCGGGTGGATGGGCCTCCCGGAATACCCCCAATCAGCTGTTCCCAGAGGTGAATTTTAGCAACAGGTTCATTGGTTGTGCGCGCTGCTCCTTGCTTTTTTTTCTGCCTCTGAAACCTCCATTTCAGAGGCTTTTTTCCTGAAGCTCCGGTTCAGTGTCTAAAGCTCCGCTTCAGAGGATTTGTTTCTGAAGCTCTGTTTCAGAGGCTTTTTTCAGCCTCTGAAACCTGTTTGAGAGCCTGGGCGGGGCTACATTCGGAGTATAAGACGCACCCAGATTTTCACCCTCTTTTTTGGGGGAAAAAGGTGCGTCTTATACTCTGAAAAATACGGTAATCTTAATAATTCATTTATTTATTAAATTGATATGCTGCCCCTCTCATCAATAAGGTGACTCTGGGTGGTTGACAAACAGTAATATTTAACTTACTATTAAATTTAATTTACTGGGAACAACTTTTTTGTTGCATTCTGTAGTTGATATGAACCACTAAGTGTCACAAGGTATAAATTAAATGTAAATATATAAATTAAATATTTTTTAAAAAATCATATAAATGTGCTGAATTGTGGCCAAAAGAAAAACCTCTTACAAAGATCTTACAAAATGTTTGCTTTTTAAAAAGTCCAGATATTTATAATGCTGCTAGAATGACATTTAGGATTTACTACTAATTCTAGTTTTCAATTTAATTGCTATCTTTTGGCAATTACCTCATCTGTTTTTTTCTCTTTCACTGGTGGAACGTCATGGGACCCAGGTTTCTGCTTTCCTGAGTCAAAATTAATATATAAACCTCCAAACTGTTTAATGTTTAGTCCAGGATCAATACTGCTTGAAAATGATACTCTAGAAGAGAAAGAACTGATTATCTAAAAATACTGATATATAATCCAATCAACACATATTTGTCTATCACAGTGATGGCAAACCTTTTTTGGCTCAGGTGCCAAAAGGGTGCGCGTGCGTGCAACACAGCCATAATGCAATGCCCCCCGCGCATGTGCACAACCCTTATGCAGCCCCCGCGCATGCACACAACCCCCCCCGCTGCCCACCACGCACATGCGCACAGGCCTCACTGAAGCCTCCGGACTTCCGATAGGCCCGTTGGGCTGTTTTTCGCCCTCCCCAGGGTTCAGGAAAGCCTCCTGAAGCCTGGGGACGGCAAAAAACAGCCCAGCGGGCCAACCAGAAGTTCGGAAACAAACTTCCGGTTGGCCCATTTTTTGTCATCCCCAGGGTTCAGGCGGCTTTCCTGAAGCCTCGGGAAGAGCGAAAACAGCCAAAAAGAAGGCTGAAAATCAGCTGGCCAGTGCGCCCATGCGAGCTGGCGTGCCCTCAGATATGGTGCCATAGGTTCGCCATCACTGGTCTATCATAAGCACATTACAGAAAATACTTTTTATTTAAACACTGACAAATTTCAAAACTTGGTACTTACGTTTTATATATCCACTAACTCCTTTACAGGGAAATTTAAACATGTAAAAAAAACCCTCTTTAAACCATTTTCTATCCAGTGACTATTATTATCACACCAAACAAATCACAAATAAAGCTGTGTCCCATGCCACATTGTAACAGAATGTGGTTTGTTTGGATTTGGGTTCAGTATGTTGCAATCCTGTGGTTTGTAAGCAGAGTTTAAATTCAGCATGTAATATGAAGCCAGCCAATAAGCCTTATTAGAAATGTGATTAAATGACCTTTGATTTAGTATGAATTTTCACACAAGTTTTATCAAACACTTTATCTTATTCTTTGCCAAATTCATAATCAATTGGCAAAGTTAGAAAAACACTTCTAAAACCTTAGGTGGCCAACTTGCCTTTTTGTGGTAGGAACAGGACCCAGAGGTTTTGTACCCACTATACCTTAGCACAAAACCTAGCCACACCAACCAAGCCATTTACTAAGCATATAAAGTCCCTTCAAAGAACTTACAATCCTCTGTTTGCATTTAATTCATCTTCGTCCTCATCCATGAACTCTTCTTCACTTTCTTCCACCTCTGATGAATCTTCACTTTGTTTTTCCTCAAAATAATAATCTTTGTGAGAATCTAAGCCAGGAGTTTTATCAATGACAAACACCTCTTGATTATTTGACCGGTTTTCTCTCAAGGGGCTTTCACTACTTTCTTCAACGTATCCAGTGGCTATTTCGCGGTTTTTCAGTTTTTCTAAGTTATTATTTTCAGATTCCTCACTTGTAAGAGGAGACACAAAAAGGTCTTTATCTTCCCTGCCTTTGGTTGCACATGAAGAGGATTCAGCAATTACCTCTTCTAGGCTTCCATCACTATCTATGCTTGAAACCGAAGGTCTGCAGTCATCCCTGTTAACAATCGGTGATGTGATCGTTTTGTTGGTGGGGCTACCTACTTCAGAAATGTCGTCACTATCTATTATTTCTTCTCTTTTATGTAAACAGGTCTGTCTAACGTTTTCGGGTGTTAAGCTCATGTTTTTATTCGCTGTTGCTTTTCCTGAGGGCTTATTAGATTGTTCAAGGTTTTCTGAATCACATGGAGATCTTGAATTCTGTGAAGGCAACTGATTTTCAGATATCTGCATGGGTTTTTCTGAAGATTGATCATGTATTTCTTCTGGACTCTGAATTATTTCAATTATATCCGCTGCTGTTTGTTTTGAAACGGAAGGCTCCAATTCATCATCATTGTTCTTTAGTATCTCTTGCTTAAGCAAGTTTTTATTATCTTCCCTTGTTACTTCATTACTGCTTGAGAAAATCTGTTCCAGATCATTGCTGGCAACAGATTCAGGAAGATACTTTGTTTTATTGGGGCTAAGGTGCTCTTTTATCCAGTTTGAAGAAAGAGAAGGTGCTTCTTTGGCATTTAAATCAGAAACGGTGGATTCTTCCGAATCAGAGATTACTATTGTTTCAGATGTAATTATACACTTGGGTGTTTCCGTATCCTCTCCTAATGCATTGCTTTTTCTTTCAGTCTGGGATGTTGATTCTGCTTGCAATTTCAGTCCCAAACTCCTGGTCACTCGTTTAAATGCGGCAGACTTTTCAAAGGAAATACCCGAGCACCATGATTCAGCATCAGAAACCTCTTCATCTTGAACCTCACACACTGGTGACACATTACCCTTGACCTGTCGGCGTCTAGACTTTCTCAGAGTTTTTGAGGTCCTTGTTCCTGATACAACAGAAGAACACGACTCTGCTTCAGAAATACCATCATGGTCTTGACAATTACTACTTTCATGTGTAACATTTTTTTTGCTTGGCCTGTTTTTAGCTGAAGTCTCTGGGGTACAAGGAATTACAATTTGCCGCCTTCTGGTTATTCGTATAAATGGCGTTTGAAGATCAGACACGGAAGAACAGGTTGATTCTGCTTCTGAAACATCTCCATCGACTTGAGATTCTGCCAGGGGCTCAGCTTTACTTTTAGTCAAGACTGTGCATGCTTCTGAAGGCTCTTCTGCATCCACTTTTGCTTCAGAAGCTTTCATTACTTTGTTCTGAGATTCAGAAATGACTTGTGTATGGGAAATTGTTCTTGTTCTGCTTCTAGTTAGCCTCACAGATGGGCTATCTTCCATCCCAGTCTGCTGTAAGAATGAAAAGAATATCAGGTAACAAGCAAAAATAAAATAAATACATAAATAAATCCATGCTCCATGAGAAACTCACAAATTCTGAACTATTAATTGTCTATTGTAGTTAAGGAACAAAGTTATGCCTGCCATCACAAAGCTGATTTTCTATGTGTCAGCTTCTTTATGAACAGAACTAGTTTCTGACATATTTGCTTTGTAGATTTTATACTTGTTGGACCGAAAACATTAAGTCAAGATTAACACTTTAAAAAAATTAATAGCTATTTTTCCTACTTCATAGCTATGAGATGCCCTGTGCCCGGCGTAGCTTATGGGGTATGGTCCAGCAGGAGTTGCCATGGACAAGGGAAAGTGAATTTGGTTTGCTACTCAATTTTCCAAACATAATCTAAGCATTTCATTTGCTATTCTGCATTTCTTGCCAAAAGAGGATAGAGAGAATACTCCTCTATCTCCCCTAACACTTGCAGCAGATTACTAAATCACAACCTTGTACTGAAGAAAAAGTCACTTGGCTAAAAAAAACTAAGGAAAAATAAAACAAGAAATGTGTCACTTAATGTTATATCCCAAGCCAACTGCCCCCCCCCTTGAGAATTTTAAGAGGGGAACTTTTACTAATCCAATTTTTGCAATGAGAAAAATGCCCAATGATTAATCTCTCTACCTAGTTCTGAAATGAGTGGATAAATGACCATGTCTGCTATTGGCTCTGATAAACTGATTCATCACAGATAGATAGGTGAGACATGAGGCAGATAACTATTGTACTGGTGAACACATGCAGTATGATAGAAAAACATTGCAGAAGCCCTGTGCCCTTTGAATTTTACCAGTGTAGTTTCTAAGAAAGAGAACCTGTGAATAAAACGAGAGGGAGAGAAAACAGATGATCAATCAGTCCTCTTATTCAAAAATTCATCACAAAATAAGTTTAATTAAAAGTAGAGAAAAATATGACAAACCTATACACAGATTTTGCCGCTAAGGGGAGAAAGGCAGACAGAAACGAACAAAGGGGGAAAAACTTGTTTACACTTCTTGGCAAAACATTATTATATAATGTATATATAGACATTTTCTTTTGAGAGTGGGCATCAAAATTTCATTTTTAAGGTGTGCCAATGTTTTCACAGGAAAAAAATGACCATAAAGATTGTCTTATCTATCTTATCTTATAAACATTGTTAAATCGAGGGAAGAATATTATTCCGCATTTCTTTCAGTTGTGCTTTAAGATTCCCACAGAAACAACAATTCTCATAGTTTGACAGGATGATTTCGGGACAAAATTCTAATTACAAAAATATTAATAGCAATACTGCAGAGTCCAACGCATTGCTCCGTAGATCTGACTGCTTCGTTCACGAGGCAGACAAGATCAGAGTTCCACCGCGATTATATTCCAAAAGTAACAAAGGCACTCAATTCTTTAGGATTAAGGATTAGGATTAGAATAGAATAGAATTCTTTACTGGCCAAGTGTGATTGGACACACAAGGGATTTGTCCTCTAGAATTTCCACCAGGTCAGTAAACGGCGGCCATAGTGCTGTCGCCCCACCTTTTTGCCCAAACCAGAAATGAGTTTCTAACAAAACCAAAAACCACCGTCACAAACCGAGGCGGTGCATTCCGAAGCTCGCCCCTGCCCTCCTTTTTCCTCAGCCGACGTAACTGTTCACTCTCAGCATTTGCGTCCCCTGTCAATGCAGCAACACACACCGGTCCCCGAGCTTCCCAAAACCTCCCCGGCTGGTCGACGCCTTCAGCTCCAGTCCGGTTCTTTACCACCGCGCAACCCAAAACGCAGCAGAGAGACGCGGCGCGCGCCCCTGAACGGCAAGAACGTTCGGGAATGGAATGGCCGAGCGCGTTCCGAGTTCCA
This sequence comes from Diadophis punctatus similis, assembly GCA_023053685.1. Taxonomy (NCBI): domain Eukaryota; kingdom Metazoa; phylum Chordata; class Lepidosauria; order Squamata; family Dipsadidae; genus Diadophis; species Diadophis punctatus. Next base: position 75,878,177 of record JALIGW010000003.1, on the reverse strand, counting down.
AGCGCGTGCGCGGGCCGAACCCGACGGAAATGTGCTCGTGGGGGGGGGGGGCTCTCTCTCTTTTTTTTCCCCCTCCTCTCACCTTCGCAGCTGGCGATTCCGCCATCGACTCGCTCTGCCGCGTTACCCGCCTGGTGACCACCATCTTTCCTGCGTGTGCAGAAGGAAGCGATTGTTCCTGGTTCGCTTCCAGGTGGCTTTGCCACTCCGAAAGAGGTCCGTCCGAGAAACTTCCTGCCCTGCCTCCGCCCAGTTCTTGGCTGGGACGGCTGCAAGCTATTGGTGGATGGAAAGATGTTCACAAAGGCGCAAAGCCGGGATGAGAGGGAGGGTGGGGAAGTATTGTGTGCAAAGTCCGCCTTAGGCTGTCGGCATTGCTGAGGATGAGCGGACTGCAGTTAGGCGTTATTAGTCCCAACTTTGGCAACTTGAAGATGTCTGGACTTCAACTCCCAGAATTCTGGGAATTGAGGTCCAGACATCTTCAAGTTGCCAAGGTTGGGAAACACTGAATTAAAGGAATGCGGGGAAGCGGCACAATTCTTTATTTCGGGTTATTCGGGAGTACGCTCACCTCAGTCCAAGGCTAGCATTTTATACGTGGAGAGCAGCAATTATCCGGTTTACAATCCCTATCTCCTTCACAAGTTCAATTGCTGCTCCTTCTGGATGATGCATCCAGATTAATTCAGAGGAAAATGGGTTTGGGAATACTGGAATCACAGGCAAACCTTTCAATTTCCAAGATAAAATGGCAATGGTGGTGCCCATCACCCTATGTAAATATAATTTTATCTATATCTGAACATGGAAGGCAAACTTTTTTAGATGATGGGAAGGCAGTGATTTCCAAACTTTTTCCTTCATTTCCCCAAATCGCTTATCAGAAAGTCCTTTTTATCCAATGTAGGTAAAACCGTCAGTTTAAATGTCCCTGTTGTGATTTGGTATGTATGTTGTTACCTAATGAAAAACCACTTTTACTTGATTTTGGGTAACTTAACGTACTTAGGTTTGGGAAACACTGTTTTCAGATATTTGATTGGTTAAAAAAGATAATAAATGCAATTAAAAAACCTCACAAATTTGGATTTTTATTCCCCTGCAAGTGGAATAAAATATATACATATTTCTCTATATATACTTTTTCTATATATACTTTTTTTAGTTCTGAAATAATAATCTTAGACCATGTGTCAAGAAAAGGTTGTAGAGTTTTTACTAATATTTTCTTTTTAGAATAATGTTAATAGATGTTTAAAGGAAAATATTACTTCAAAAAGAAATCTTTTTTGCACTGCTGGAAAAAAATTAACAAAGGAGATTTAGAAACTACCAGCTACCTCCTGAATGTCAAATGGAAACTTCATAGCCATTACAAAGCTAATTTTAAATTAAACAATGTACAGTAGTTATTTTACCCATTCCATGAGACTTAACTCGAAAGGTTTTGCCTGGAAAAAGATCCCTTCTTTCCTCAATCCTGCCAGGAACATGTTCTACTTTCACTATTACAGTGGATTGCATTTTTGAAGTTAAAAAAAAAAACTTTAAAACAGATTACAAAGATAGTAATAATAATAAAAAAATATATTTTATGTGAAATTTTCAGCAAGCAGACCTTATGGAAGACTAGTGGAGAATTAGATAAACAAAATCTCCCCAACTATCTCCCCAAACTGATTAAGATTCAAACAGTTATCTGCATTTTTGGGATCAAGATTTCTTTTAATCCATAATAACTGCAAACTAATAAAACATTCATTACAGAAATTTAACATCTGACAAACTACAGAAAACAGCTTTCTACAGTTCAATGCACTTTATATTCCAACCCAAATTTTACAAAAACAATAGTTCTTTTGTATATTCAGTAACTTTTTTTTATCTGTATATAATTTACTCCAGAATGTTTTCAGATAAATTTTATTTCAGTTGATGTACTCAGTTTTTAACGACTTCTCCCAACTAACCTGAAACATGGCCTCATGGCATTAAAATTCACTAACACCTCAATGAGTTCAATAGAACCTAGTTCCTGGTAAAGGCTGAAATTTGAATTAAGAATACTTTTTCATGCTTAATATATTGTGGAATCCAAACACCACCACCTGCTAAATCATCTAATGCAAAATTATTTTAATATAAAGTATAAGAGATTTCCCTGTTGGAATGGATCCAAGTATGTGAATATGGTATGAAAAACATAATAAAATACTTAGTAAAGCTACCTGTAACATTTTCATTTATAAATTAAAAGCTTAAAATCCAGATAAAGTTTGCATCTCTTACATAACTTTCATGTGCATTAATAACACAGAAATACACATTAAAATGGCAAAAATGTACATTGTTGAACTACTGAAATCTTAATAAGCAAACCTCTAGAGATAATCTGAATTAAAATATTAATTTAACTGCAGCAGTTTTTTAAATTAAATTAAGTGCTTAAGAGCATTGAATCAATTTCTTTTGAAGAACCCGCAAACTTCAAAGTAACTTATCTGCACCTCTGGTTGTTTTTAAGAATTCCTAAAAATGTCTGAGAAGCTACACTCAGTGCTATGCTGAAATTTGTATATACAACTTTTTATCTTTTTCAAAATATAAGTATGTTTTAACTTCAGCAAAACAAATTTTCAAAAAGTTAATTCTACTTTTCACTGGAGCCATATAATTCGGAGTTAAAAAAATCAACATATGCCAAGAGAAAAATACAACAAACGTAACAAAAAATGTGCATGGCTAGTCAAACTTTGATGTTTGAGGCGTAGTGAACTGAATATAAATTCATGAGTCTATTAAATATTTCACATATTTTTACTATTTGTGAAGTCACCTGCTTATTCCACCAAAATGTGGTTTATTTAGTTTTTGATCAGCTCAGCAGCCATAAAGTATACCAAGTCAATTATGCCTTACAAATAAAAATACTTCAATCAAAATATAGCTAGCTAGATTTTGAATTTATATTAGTCATTAAAATATTCCAAAGATTACATACAATATCCCTAAAGTAGTAAATTTTAATGAAAAACAATATTGTATAGGTGAGCCAACTGTTCTCAACACAGATCACCATATAGTATGTGAAAGTAAATGAAATTGAAAGAATGGGCTCAAGAGTTCCATCCCATATGCAATCTGGGTTTTATGATAACTTTGTCAATTAAAAAACAACTACTAGGTTCAATATGAAGTAGAGATAGGATCTCTCCGAAGTAGCCAGTTGTCAAGATCAGTGTTAAGATGACGGGATCCTTTTAGCTTGCAAGATGTAGCCCTTGGATTTGATAATCCCTCTGCTTTTAACAATGACTGAATACCGCAGAAGCCAGAGGGGAGTCCATTCGTGCCCCTGGCAATCTGGGAGGCTTTCCTGAAGAGCTTCCTGGAAAACTGTTTCACAAAGCAGTTCTAAGAGTTGAACAGATTATAAGAATAGTATTTTAGTATATGTGCTACCAGTATTATTTGAATCAGTCTTCAGGTTCATTAATAGAATTGTTCTTGTTTATTCTAACAAAGCAATCCTCAGATTCTTAAGGTGACATTACCTTTTGGGTCATTATGAGTTAACAGCTGAATGTCAAATTCTTTTGCAAATAAAGTCAGATCTGGTGGCATTACACAACAGGAAGCAAGATTCACTTGGTTACTACTTGGTTTCACCTAAAAAAAATGAAACATTCAATATGTAATAAGGTTTGTATTTTAATGGAGTTGAATTAACAATGAGCAGCTTCTTTCTTACCTGTGCCCACCTGAACAGCTGTTCTAGCAATGTTTTATCTAGATCAGAAGTCCCTATGGCAATAATCTTTTTGTTCTGGACTAAGTTTTCAAGCTTTGTCCAGTAAGGCTGTAAATATTCTAAAGTAAAATTAATTCCATCTTCAGTTGGAGGGGGAGAAATGATCACAGAATCTAACTGCTCAACACCAAGAGCTGAACATGCTAAAAATAAACAAAACAAAAAAATTAGACAAGAAACAATTTTATACATACTTTTAAAAAGCAAAAACTACTTATCTGCAATTCATTTATTCAGTCCATTACATTTATTTTATAACACATTCTATGCAATGCATCTAGAAAATGTAAACTATAAAAATAACTATAAATTAAAGCAACATAAAATGAAGTTTGCTTAAAAAAAGATGAACATAAAACCAAAACCAAAAGATACACATCTCTAACAGAATTGTTAATTCAGGAATGGATTAGTCTACAGAATTCTGGAATGTTCCATTCATATCATCCCGATTGTGAGAGTTCAGTATGGTCTGGAGGGCGAACAAAATGATCTGGAGCTCTTCCAAGTATAATTCACTCACAAACCAATAATATTTGCATGTTCCTTCAGCATTCATACAGGTACAGCATTTTGACAGTTGTAAGAAGTGTCATAAAATACATGGTAAAGTGATTTAGATTGCAGATGCCACCATAGGCCTGTGAATCTACAGATCTTCAGAACTGTAAAGATCCAGCAAAATCATTTTAACTTGCAATAAAGTATCTACTGAAATATACTGAAGGGTAGGGGGGGGAAAAACCTAGATTTTATAAATATAAATTATAAATATAAATTATAAATTCAGCTGTAAAATAAAAAGCTACTTTCAAAGCTAACTGAAAAGTTAACATGTCACCCATACCTTCCCTTATACCCTTCTCCCCTTTCTACAGCCATGCATTTTTTCTCAGTAGCCCCAAATAATTTTAGCATGTTATAAGAAAAATAAAAGCCTAATTATTGTCAAGGGGCACAGGAGACTTCTAACTTGCTTTGCAAGTTACCGTAAGAGCACTCATAAGTCTCTGTTTCCTAGCTTGCATTTACTTCTCTAGAACAAAAGGACAATCTTTGATTTTTGTCAGCTGTAGTTCAAGGACAGAAAGGACATGAAAGTCTATTTTTTTAAAAAAAAACTTGAGATAAATCTGTCACCTGTTTTAGTTACAAAAGCATTTTTTTAAATGTACAAAATATAACTGGGCAGTCACTCAAATTTAGATTTTGAACTTACTCATATTGACTGCTTCTCTGATCGATGAGGAGTTTGATCTTGTGACAAAGAGCTTGGCTGAAAATGAAAAGGCGATCGATCGTTAACAAGGAAGGCAAGCAAAATGCAAGATCATGTTTTTCTGGCTAAACATAAAAGCTCAAGGATGTATTGAGGGATATATTTTCAGTGGCGTATCACAGTTTTTGTAAAAGAAGAAAAGTGTTCCTGGCTTCTTCAGTGAAAGGTAGAGAAAAAGTTTTGAATCCAACCACCTCCACAGATATTTGGTTCTGCTGTCAAATTGCACTTACCATTAGATATTTTTTCTGACCTTCTTTGTACCTGTTCCAATTTGTCCAAATTCTTCTGAAAGTGTGGGGCTCAGAACTTCTACTTCTCATAGTTTGAAAATTATATTTCTATTGCCACAGTCTAGAATTGCATTTGTCTTTTTGGCTATTGTTTCATGAGTTCAGCTTTTGATTCATTGCAATTCCAACATCCTTTTTTCATTTATTGTTCCCATCTGGAAATCCCCCATTCTTACACCTATTCCTGATTTATTTTTTTATTCCTGTTATTTTTTCCTATTTTTATATTATTTTCAGCCTACTAATAGGACCTATCAAAATCATTTATTTATTTTATCAAATTTTGAAACCGCTCATTTCCCTCACAAAGAGAAAGCCGCAGCTTGCCACACTTATTCTTAGAAAGTATTCATATTATGGGAATTTGGGAGGGGTGGCTGCATGAGGGATGTAGATGTAGTCATAACACATTCCTTCTAGATTCTCAAGGTCATCCTTTGTCCAGCACCTGCCCGGAAGCTGTTGGGAGGAACGGACAAGTTGGTAGAAGGTGAGTGGACGTGACGGACTTGGGGGTGTGGGACAAGGATGTGAACTTTCAACTGGGTGGAGAAACCCCTGGAACTTCAGATTCGGGTTTCCCACAGATGTGCCAGCATGGCTCTACTAATAAATTGGAACTTTGAGGAATACTTTGCCTCGGACTCTGATTTAAGTTTGGATGCTATCTGGAACCCTGACACTCTGGGTGGCTGAATAATATTCAGTTGTGAATATTTTGTAACCCTAAGCCAGTGATGGCGAACCTTTTCGGCAATCACGCGGAAACATCATGTGCGCATGCGCTCATTGGGGGCCACACTCTGGAAAAGCCAAACTTCTAGGTTCTAGCGCACATGCATGCCTGATGATCAGCTGGCCAGCGCGCATGAGCAGGCCGGTTTTCACCACTGCTGCACGCACGAAGGGATCACGTTCCGGAAAAGCCGCTTCCGGGTTCTGGCATGCATGTGCACACCGGTTTTCAGCACTGCCGCGCGCGTGAAGGGCAGCTGATTGTTGCGTGTGCATGCCCGAAACCTGGAAGACAAACAGGTAAGGCTGCGCGTGCCAGGCGACATGGCACTTTGGGCATGCGTGCCATAGGGTCGCCATCACGGACCTAAGCTTGGATTTATTGTTGTATAGAAATGCCACTAGTATGTAGGCACATTATTAGACATAACTATATTAAATAGAACTCTCATTCACCAAATGAATGTCCATTTCAATCCCACATTTTGATGCTCTATAACCAAGGAGTTTACAAATAACGCGAGTTAAGTAAAGCAAGTAAAGATTATTCACATTTCTGCAACATTAAGCACAAAACTGATTTTTACCTGAAACTTTCAATTCTTCTCTTTCTTCAGAATTAATCTTTTCTACTGCTTGTGGGAGAGTACAGTCAATAATGTCTGGAATTTCCTGAAATAAATATTTAAATATTATTTTTATCCTGAAATAAATAATCATGAGCAGCTTTCCACTTGAGGCAGCTAAGCATTTCCAATACACTGTCAGCTAACAAAAAGCATAATGACACTTTGAAATATATTTTCACTCTATGTTCAGTTTTTATAAAACCAAGTGGATATCTATGATAACATATATGACTCCTCTTGGTCTAAGGTTATCCCCCTGATCCAGAGGGGCTAACCTCCAATTTGTTTATGCTTTTATGTGAAACTGGCATTATTAGTCAGGAAAAGCAAGCCATTGCATCTTGATGTGCATCTCATTTACAAGTCATATGTTCATTCTCAGCTCCGAAGACAGGCATACTGTACTGTAAATGGGCAGCCATCTCCCTTTCCAATAATTCACCTTCAAAGTACTTTCTACAGATCTGTGTTGCTGGTTTTTTTTAATGAACACAAAGAGACCTTGAACACCCCTAAAATCCATTCACAAGTTTCCTTTTTTAAAATGAGGATGGGGTGGGATACCAACAGACTGGCAAAACAGAGCCCACCGGAACTAAATAATCTAGAACTTCCCCATTAACTACAAATTTTAATTTTCCAAAGTTATCAAATCTCATCAGATTTTGATAATTTTGCAGCTTCTTTAGTATATTCATAAAACTACCAGAATCTATTAAGATTTAACCTTTGGCCTGTTTAGATACAAGGGGGAAAAAAATCCAGACTGCATAATAGTGTTTGAAATGTGAAACACTGCCAATTCCTGCTCCACACAGACTTGATGTTCTTATTGTATCTTCAATGATTCAAAAATAGATGCAAAAAGCATACAATAGACACTGAAACAATTTTGAAACAACTAGGAGCAAACACTTGATATTTGTTGTTTTATTTTTACTTCAGGGTGCCCACTGCTGATAGGGGAAGACAGACATACTTTCATGCATGTTCCTTAATGAGGTACTTTCTATTTACATTTTATCGTATAAATCTTGACTAGAAGTAGTAACAATTCAAAACTGATTTATGTTACACCACAAGCTGTTTTTTTTTAAAAGCAAATTATCCTATTCCCAGTGAGTGAAATATTATTTATTTAAATAATTTTTTTGGTAATTTTTTTTGTTATTGTATTAGTAACAATATTTCTGCTGAGTTTGTAAGAAGCGTACTTGTAGAAGTCAACAATCCCTAAATCTTTTTCAGTTGATTTTACTGTTTTATTTAGTAGCTCTTATGTTAATTTTTAGGTTTCATTTTTATATTATTCTGACTTGCTAGTCTTAACATTTTCTGTTCCTAATATTCTTTTCAGTTACCCTTTCATTAATTTAATCTTACCTGTCTGGCCTAAAGATCTTTATTTGTTTTGTAATTTCTTTGTGCTGGTTAATGTTTATAATAAAGACTGGTGGTAATGATTAAAGAAATACAGTATGAAAGATTTGCTTACCTGCATCAGATCAGGGCTGATGTTTGAATTCCATTCATTTAAGGTTTTCTGAATGCAATCCCGCAGCTGTAAAGAACATTCCAATATTAACATTTGGTTTCTGTTATTCAATGTAAGAAATAAATTAAACAAAAAACAGTGTAAAAATAACTTTCCAGTATTCATCTATTCCTTCTGCCCACAAGCATATGAATTATGGATATCATAACTTACATACAGCAGAACCAACATTAGAGCAAGCAGTAGATGGTACATTTCTAAACTGTTATTCATAGGCTTTATTAATAAAGTGGATATATTCTCTTTAGTGCCAAATGAGGACAGCACTTAGCAAAGTGAGTAATCATAAAACAGGTATGATACTTGCTTACTATTTGATGGGTAATCACTTGGGAATACCAGGGCTCTGAGCTTAACAAAGAATCCACTCTTGGGAAAAACAAGGGCAATTCACTTATGTACTGTTGTCAAGAAAATGGCATGAATACACCTATGAAATTACAAGAGGTTGAACTTGACTGAAGACTTTAGTAAAGGGAGCAAATAAACTGTCCATTTGGGGAATTACGCTCTGAATCAAAGACAGCATGCTGCTTTTTATAACACTCTTCCATTATTATCCCCAAGAAGCATCATCAACATTAAGCCCATCCTTGTGAACTTCCTGGACATATCTGGTTAGTTATGGGTGTCACAGTATAACTAGACTAAATTGGCCATCAGCCTGATCTATTACCACTCTTACATTTCTTTTTTTTTTTTGACAATTTTTTTTATTTTCTCCATCACTTCATATACAATTCAATACACATATACCTTAAGATATTACAATAAAAAATACATATTTTTTCAATATAATCAATCATTCAAAAATCAATGTCTTATTCAACACTTGCCTCATCAGTCATCAGTCTGTTCTACTTTATTCCATTACACTCCCCTCTATCTCCAACTTCTCCTCCTACTTTCCAACTCCTTCCCTCCTCCTCTACCTTCTCTTCCTCCCCTTCTACTTCCTCTTTCACTTTCTTTCCTTTCCTTGAGTGCTTTTTATACTAACTCATTTAAAAGAGATATGGTTAGTTTAAAATTGAGATTAGCATAAGTCTGTCAAATATAAAATGAGTTAGTATAAAAAGCACTTTACTTACATTTCTAAAGTTTCCATCAAATTCAGGAGTTTATGAAAAGGCAAACAGCTAGGGAACTGGAATTATTTGATTTTGATCTCTTCTTCACTATAATACTGGAGAAACTGCAGAAGCAGAAGCTTCGTTATGTAAATCATGATTAACCACAATGTCTGTCGGTTCTTACCCATTAAGTATGCATTCCTGCTTAAAAATATAATACCTTAACCCAGTGATGGCGAACCTTTTTTCTCTCGGGTGCCAAAAGCGTGTGCGCGCGTGCTGTCACGCACGTGTGAGTGCCCACACCCATAATTCAATGCCTCGGGAGGGCAAAAACGGCCTCTCCCGCCCCCGCAGAGGCCCTCTGGAGGTCGGAAATGGCCCATTTCCCGACTTCTGGTGGGCCTGGTAGGTCCGTTTTTTGCCCTCCCCAGGCTCCAGAGGCTTCCCTGGAGCCTGGGGAGGGCGAAAACACCCCCCGCAGGACCTCTGGAAACCTAAAATGCCCTCACAGAGCCTCCACACGAACCAAAAATCAGCTGGCCGGCATGCACATGCATGCTGGAGTTGAGCTAGGGCAATGGCTTGCGTGCCAGCAGATATGGCTCCGCGTGCCACCTGTGGCACGTGTGCCATAGGTTCGCCATCACTGCCTTAACCCCATTAGCTATAGTCACAGTAGTTTGTTTACCTTTCTAGATCCCACCAAACTACACCTCCCACCAAACTGTGGAATATCTGAAGACAAGTTTACATTTATTTATTATAACTAAAGCTATTCTCTTCTCAGCTGACAGACACAGGCCAAAATGAATTGTGGTATCTCTTTTTAAAAGAGGGGAAGACCTATCACTTATCTTGCTATTAATTATTTGTTGTCAAAGAACAGTTTACGGGTGCCATAAATACATCCAATGCCAGCTGCACTGATTGCCAGTTTGCTTCCGATTCAAGGTGCTGGTTTTAACCTTTAAAACCCTTCATGGCATGCAACAGGGTTCCCTGGTTACACCAGCCTGCCCCACTAGATCTGGCAAAAAAAAAAGGTATGATGCAGGTACCATTGGCCAGGGATCTTCATTTGATGGGTGCCAGGAGACCTGCCTTCTCTGCTGTGGTGCCCCATCCTATGGGATATTCTTCCCTCCAAAATAAGACTAGCTCATTTTATACTAACTCATAGTATTCCCCAAAACCCTCAAGTCTTCACTATGTTGTCAGGCCGGAGGAGTCACAGAGGACCAGGGACCTACTCAGAGGGCTCCATTGTGGGTTGTATTTTCACTTTTTAATAAGATTTTTTTAATATTGCAATTTTTTGTTTTTATTTCTTATTCTTATTAATTCTTGCTTGCTGCCCAGAGTTCCCAATGGTGAGATAGGCAGCTATATTATTTGATAGATAAATAAATAAAAATCCTAAGCTTCAAATTGGTAAATTGACAATAAGAAGAACACATTTTAAACAGCACATTTGTCTATTATTTATTGATGGCACTTTGGACTCGGTAGGTTCCTTTAATAGGAAACTAATAAATAGCATTTAAAGCCACAGGTGGTTGGACACTGTTCCTCTGTGTTTTTATTTTATTTATTCCTCACATTTCTATCCCACCTATCCCACCTAAGTATCTCTTTGATTGTCAGTTCCTACCAAGATTCAACTACCAACCTGCCTTCCATTGAGGACCTGTATACTGCCCGAGTCAAAAAGAGGGCTGTGAAAATATTTACAGACCCCTCACATCCTGGACACAAACTGTTTCAACTCCTACCCTCAAAACGACGCTATAGACTAGAGCACTGCACACCAGAACAATTAGACACAAGAACAGTTTTCCCCCAAACGCCATCACTCTGCTAAACAAATAATTCCCTCAACACTGTCAAACTATTTACTAAGTCTGCACTACTATTAATCTTCTCATCGTTCCCATCACCCATCTCCTCCCACTAATGACTGTAACTTTGTTGCTTGTATCCTTACGATTTATATTGACTGGTTCCTAATATGATTTGATTGCTTATTTGTACCTGGACTATCATTGTACCTTATGATTCTTGACGAATGTATCTTGTTTTTTTATGTACACTGAGAGCATATGCACCAAAGACAAATTCCTTGTGTGTCCAATCACACTTGGCCAATAAAAAATTCTATTCTATTCTATTCTACTCTACTCTACTCTATTCTATTTTCTCTACTCTACTCTACTCTACTCTACTCTACTCTACTCTACTCTACTCTACTCTACTCTACTCTATTCTTCTACATTATAAATAAATAATAAATAACACCTCCGGACTTCTGAGTTCTATCTCACGTGTCCTCCCTTGTTTTAACTGGCTCTAATGCATGGCATTTATCTATTTGTTTATCTACCTTACACAGCCGACCACTTCACAATGTGGCTCCAGTCTAACCATTCTGCACTGGCTTACAAAGTCTCTAAATAGTAATGTGCATTAATACCCACAGAATTCAATGTGTTCATGGATAGTTCTCCTAACTGTTGGAAATACTTCCAGTTTGGACTGGTGATTTTTCAAAATATTGAATTTGGGAGAATCTTCCACTCATACAGTTATCTACTGAGAAGCTTCAACATGTTAAAACAATTCCAGGATTACACTCAGCTTTTGAAAAGTTGGACAAAGCATCTATCATTCATTACTAGCTTGCATGAACTGAAAGAACACACCCAAAAAAGAAACATACTCAAAGACTGCATATGCAGGCCAAGATTTGAAGTGTGCAATACTCTGGCAAGTCTCAAGGGTATTGTCTAAGAAATGAAAGGCCTCTCTTGCACTAGCTAATATCAGTGTTCATGACACTGCCAATGAACAACAGTGGTGTGTATGGCATGGTTGTAAGCAGAAAGCTACTACCCTCCAAAAAGAACACTGCTGCCTGTCCACAGTTGGCAAAAGACCATGGGGATAGGCCAGAAGGCTATTGGGAAAATGTTATGTGGACAGATAAGGCTAAGATGGAACTTTTTTTTTGCTTGAAGGTAAAATGTTAAGGTTTGTCAAAAGGTAAATATTACACTCCAGCATAAGAACCAATCTTTGAAACATGGTAAGGGCAATATCATGGTTTGCTGCCTCTGGACCAGGACGCCTTGCCATCACTAACAGAACTATGAATTCGGAATTTTATTAGCAAATTCCACAGCAAAATGTCAGGGTATCTATCTGAAACTCAAGAGAAACTGGCTCATGTAGGAAGATAATGACCCAAAACACACAAGTCATAAGACCAAAGATAGGTTAAAGCAGAAGAAAACCAATGTTTTGGAATGGCCAAATCAAAGTCCTGAGCTTAATCCTATAGTAATGTTGTAAAAGGACTTGAGGGAGGAAGTTCATGCAAGGAACTCCTCTAACACCCTTGAGTTCATGCTGTTTTACAAAGAGGAATAGGCTAAAATTTCTCCAAGCCAATGTGAAAGACTGATTAACATTTATCAGAAATGTTTAGTTGCAGTTAGTGCTGGCCAAAAGGAGCATACCAGTTACTGAAAACAAAATTCACATACATTTGGCACACAGGCAATATAGCTCTGGATAATTTTCCTCAATAAATAAATGAACAAGTACAATGGTTTTGAGACATTTAATTGAATTCTCTTTAACTAGTTTTAGGACTTGCATGGAAAGAGAGACTGCGTTTAAGGTCATATTTATGCAGAAATATTGAAAATGCAAAAGGGTTCACAAACCTTTACGCATCACTACATATTTTAAAATAAGAATCTTAAAATTTCCTTGATTAGTAAGCCAAACTTTAATTAATGAGTTTTGAATGGGCCAAAGGAAGTTTGCAGTAAATATAAGATACTTGAGCATCGTTGATCAAGTAACTTTGATCCAATTTTGTTTCCAGTTTTTGTTCTTAACTATAACATGCCATATTTAGGTAGTTAAAAAACACACGAAGTGTCTCAAGTGTTAACATCTCACAGTAGGTCATACTTCCACATATAACCTGGGGGTTAGAATGTGATTTCCTGCTTTAAGTATATCAGGATTCCATCCTGCAATTACAACCAGGGTGAGGCAAAGATATTTGGCAATACATGCTGCAACAAAACTATTAGAGTTCAAGCTGCTCTCATTTTATATTAAGCTAGAAGTACTGTATATAAGAACATTTTAAAATGAAAAATAAAACAGAAAAATTTATCTTTGCAGGTGTTATTTTGAGTATAACAATCTAACCTGGGTCTTAAAAGAAAGGCAGAGAACTGTGTTTCATTATTATTAATTATTAATTATTAATTATTAATTATTATTATTAATTATTAATTATTAATATTAATTATTACTTATTAATTATTATTATTATTATTATTATTATTATTATTATTATTATTATTATTATTATTATTATTATTATTATTATTATTATTATTATTATTATCTCTTTTATTCATTAAACATGAAACTCAGTCAACTGAACATTTTAAAAAGTGTCACAAATACCACTGACTGGTGCTAATGGTTGTTACGGGTTGCTGCCAGCATCCTAGGTATCAACCAAGTATCTTCTTAAAATACTGTATATGATGTTCCGAGTAGCGGTTTTTTGCAGTTCCGCTGGTGTTATTGCAGGAAGCTGCAATTTCTTGATGTGTTTTGTGAAATTCTTGGACATGGTACCAAGTGCCCCAATGACATTATTATTATTATTATTATTATTATTATTATTATTATTATTATTATTATTATTATTATTATTATTAATTATTATTAATTATTATTATTATTATTATTATTATTATTATTATTATTATTATTATTATTATTATTATTATTATTATTCATTATCATTATCATTATTATTAGGGCCATGATACTAGGAGTTATCTTTGGCAATGTTTATAGAGCCCCAGATTAAGGCAGACTTTTTTACTTTCATTATTACTGCTGATCAAACTTTTGTCTGTTCACATTCTTGCCCTGAAATATAAAATTCCAAATCAACAATTTGGCCCTTGCAAGTTCCACAACATGCCACTATTTCCGTGCCTGGATGAAAATACTCTTTTACCTTCTTTTCCTGAATGCGTTTGCCTTTACCAGAAATACCTTTAAGGCACCTTTGTAGTCTTGTCTCATGGGCAGGAAGCACTGCCCAAGTTTTACTATAACTTTTACCTCACAGTTATGGAACATGTTAACTTTGTGGACTCTATTTTGCCAGTGTACAAAAGCATCACCTAATAATAGAAAATTTCCATTTATCACAAACTCAATCAAACACGGAGATCGCCACAATTAATATTCATCAGGTTGTAACATGTATTTCTTAAAGTTAAAACTACTACCCTACACACCATTTGTAAATGGTATAGTAGGTATGTTGTGTATGTGTACAGTATTATATATAGGACAAATCAAAAAGAGGAAACAACTGAATGGCACTACAATCCCCAATTAGACTAATTTATATGTTTCCTCATGCAGCAAAAATTTATACCCCAAGAATAATGGATTGATTGCAATTCTGAAGCTATCCATCCGTAGCAACTATTTATTTATTTGTGACATTTATATACCGCCTCACAGTGCAAGCACTCTCTAAGTGGTTTACACCAGTAAGCAATGTATATTTATATTGCCCCCAACAATCTGGGTCCTCATTTTACCTACTTTGGAAGGATGGAAGGCTGAGTCAACCTTGAGCCAGTGAGATTTGAACCGCTGACCTGCGGATCACAGTCAGCTAAAATGGCCTGCAGTACCCCACTCTAACCGCTGCGCCACCTTGGCTCAGTCAATACTATTAACATGCTACAACTCTCCCTGCCCATGGATCATGCAGCAGTGCCAAAAGCCAAGCCTCTATTTCTTCTAACAATAGTACAGCAAAATTTAAATATTTATTTACAACCTCAAATATCTGAGAACGTTTGTCACTAGCAGGAAGGAGCAAAAGAGCTTCAAGTGGAGGCTGCAATATGGAATATCCCACTATGGTTTAACAAGAGGTTCAGTTTTATCTCTTGAGACCTGAACAGGGATAAACTTTTTAATTACACCCCATGCAATCAGCTCTACAACCATACAATGGATGAATACTGTTAAGAAGTTTATTACTACCGTACTACTACTATATTCCCTACTATTGCTATATATATTTTTATGGCCACTATTTATGTTCACAAACACTCATGTCTATGTACACTCCCAGAGTCCTGTAATTAGTATAACACTTTATGAACCAGGACTTTGTTCTTCAAATATTTATGCCATAATAAATGTTAATCTTTGTGGTACCACGGTGTTTTACTTCAATCCATTCAAAGTCAATTATTCTGACAGATACCACAGTCGGGACCTTTGGAAAGTTTGTATCCATCTATTACACAACCAAGTCAACATAAATATAAATATTATAATCTGTATACAGTATACTTTATTCATCATTGAATGATTTTTATGTGTTTTTAATTGTTTTTAAATTGCCTTTTTTAATGATTTGTTTGGAGTTTCATAAAATGTTGTACGCCGCCCTGAGTCCTGAGGGAGTAGGGTGGCATAGAAAAACTGCCAAATAAATAAATAAATTTTGATTTTTTTAAAAAAAATCATTCATATCCCAGCTTTTTAAGCGTTTTAGGCTTTACAGCAATTTTGCAGCTTGCTCCTTACCTTTGAACTCTACCTGACTGTCTCTACAAGACTTTTTGTGTCAGTTTAAGTCCAGAGTTCTTTCCATTGCGACTTTTGCTAGGGAAGGCCCAAGCAAAAAATACCGTATACTGCAAGGCAGCGTTTTATATAGACGGCTTGCTAGATCAGGCTTAAGAGACCCGGTTAGCTCGCTCTGCAGTTAGCGAGAGGAACAAACCTACATTCTGGGGGTCCAAAACCACCCTTATTATATAGGACTGCAAGGTCCCTTCCACCAACTCTGTTAATCTGTTAAAGTCGGTCACAACATGAGGTTTGGTTTTTTGCCGTAAATCCATCCGCATTCACTCGAAGCTCGGGGAAAAAAAAACCAAAAACACAGGCAAATGTCATTCCGCGCAACCCGGCGTCCATCGTCTCGTCGGGAAGGCATCACGGGGACGCCCCTTCGTCGCCGTCCCCCACATACACACAAACACAACCCCGTCTCTTCTTTAAGCTCACCTCCTCGCTGGGGGTGGCCGGACATTTCTTCCGCAAGCGGCCCCAGTTGAGCAGGTTGCCGGTTTGCAGGTTGAGGGTGCGCGCTTGTCTCAGCAAGACGGCCGCTCGGCCGCTTTCGGTCCCCATGCCGGGAGTCCCGGATATCGCGCTTCTATCTATCTCCCTTCTCTCTTTCGGCGAGGAGGAGCCGCTGTGCCGCCGGGCTCGGTCGGGAAGTCTATAAGCGCACGCGAGTCGCCTCCTCGGAAGGTGGGGAGCGGGTGACTAAGCAAATAAAAGCGCTCGGTCACCCTCCCAAGCCCCAATCACATGGCTTGGGGACAATAGGGGCAGGTGGCCCGGCAAGGGAAAGGAAAGGAGCGGAGGCGGCCGCAGCAACAGCAACAGCGCTCTGGGCAGCGTAGGAGGCGCGTTGCCGGGAATAGCCTCAAGCGCTGAGCGCCTGGCTTAGCTCCTCCCAAGAGAAAGCGCAGCCCCGCCGCCTAGCCCGCCGTCGGCGCATGCCTGAACATCCCGAGCAAGTTGCAACGGGTTGAACGGGTCCCCGCCGCTTTCCGGGAGACGGAAAGAACTTTGAGGAGCGCCCTCTGCCGGTTGCCGGAGGCATTTCTATCTCTGCACCACCCACACTCGTATTGTACATACAGGTAGTACTCGGCTTACAATTCATTTAGTGACTGTTCAACGTTACAACGGCACTGAAATAGCAATAGCAATAGCACTTAGACTTATATACCGCTTCACAGTGCTTTACAGCCCTCTCTAAGCGGTTTACAGAGTTCAGCATATTGCCCCCAACAATCTGGGTCCTCATTTTACCGACCTCAGAGGGATGGAAGGCTGAGTCAACCTTGAGCCGGTGAGATTTGAACTGCTGAACTAGCAGTCAGCTGAAGTAGCCTGCAGTGCTGCACTCTAACCACTGTGCCATCTCGGCTCAGTGACTTATGACTGGTTTTCAGCTTAACGACCTTTGCTGCATTCCTCCCATAGTCACATGATCAAAATTCAGACAGTGACAACTAGGTGGCTCAGTGGCTAAGACACAGCTTGTCGATCAGAAAGGTCGGCAGTTCGAATCCCTATTATAGGTCTCCTGTGTGAGCAGGGGGTTGGACTAGATGACCTCCAAGGTGCCTTCCAACTCTATTACTGGTTCATGTTAATGATGGTTGCAATGTTCTGGGGTCATGCGTTCAGCTTCCGCAACCTTCTGACAAGCAAAGTCAATGAGGGAGCCAGGTTGATTTATCAACTGTGTTATTAACTTAACAAATGCAATGGTTCGCTTAGCAACTGTTGCAAGAAAAGTCGTAAAATGGGGAAAACCCACATAACAAATGTTTCACTTAGCAAAGTAAATTTTGGCCTCAATTGTGGTCGTAACTCAAGGAATACCTGTACTTACTTCAGTTTTAAGTCTGAGGGTATCTTGCGTTGGGGCACTCTGGAGAGGTCTATGACAATTTGCCATGGGATAACTCGCTGCAAGACAAGAGTTACACTAATATCAAAGAAATGGTGGAATAGAATATTAAAGAAAGGATGCTAAAGGAGGGACAAAATAAAATGTGAATGACAAAAATTGAAATAATTTTTAAATTTATTTTAAATAATTAAATTGAATCGTTCAATTATCCCACGGCAAGTTGTTCCGTGGCAAGTTAGGTGCGGTGAGTTGTCCCGCAGCAAGTTGGCGGTTGTGAGTTTGGCCACAGTGAGTTGGCTGCGGCAAATTGTCCCATTCCATGCTGGAGACCGGTTCTGCTTTGCTTCTATTTAGCGATCATTTTCAACCTTAATCTTCTATTTGGTCCCTCTGTCTCTCTGTTCCTGTATGTAATTCTAGAAGAGAAACGACAACCGCAAGAAGAAAAAACTTTTGGCACCCTTTGAATGTTCTTCCAGAGTCTCATTTCACTACTTATTTATTTATATCATGCCTTTATTATTTTTATAAATAATTCAACCCGGCAAACATGCCTAATGCTCCTTTCTCCTCCTATTTTCAATGTGCTATTTCCATGGTTTATCTCATCTCTCATAATGAATGTGAGTGCAAGAATCTGAATTCATTCATTTCTTAGCAATTATTTGTGCTGTTTATCCGATCAAGGACCTGGAGGAACCTGCTTTTACCTACTATAACTCTGCATCCAGCCCACATATTGGTGGGACTGTTTTACTTTGCAGAAATATAGTACTATATATGGTATTACCAATATTGGAAAGACAGGAGACAATCAAAGTCCCCACTTGTAACTTTTGTTCCTACTTACTGTAGATTATACAACAATCTTAGATTCAGATAATTCTGTATCTCATGAACTTTCAGAAGAGTTTCCTAATTTCATTTGCTGTAAAGATCAAGTCATTGCTGAGTGTTTTATTTCTCAGCCTTTTTTAAAGTTCTAAATAATTACAGTGTTACAAACAATTTTAAGTCATTATTATTTTCTTTCGACAAACTATGTAATTTGTATTCTATGTAACCAGGAATACTGTATACCAGCAGGGCTGACATGATGCTGTTGATTCCTACTGCTAGCTCTCAGCATTCCTGAAATTTACTTCGGAATGGAAAGGACTAATTGAAATGGTTACCTGTTGCATCTCTGAATGATGTAGTACCCTGTCCTCCTTCCAACAGATTCTGTTGGGTAAAACTCTTTCAACTCTGCATGAGTTATTATTCCAATTGTCAGAACTATATCCTTGTTTTAATTTGTTAAAAATGTGGTTAGGTAGCAGAACTTTAGACAATGCTCTTTAAATTATTATATTTTGGAATTCAAGAAGTAAAAACACCTTCTCTGGCATACAATGTTCCCTACCTCTTTATTTTTATTTTTTTCCTCACACAACCAAGCTTAAAAAAATAAAATTCAAAAACACATGTCTCACAGGATACATACCAATTAATCCAAAGTCAAACCATTGCCTGATTATCTAATCATTAGCTATATCATTTGTACAACTGGCACAGAAAAATCCAAGACTATAATTTTTTCATATATTGTACTCACTTTCTATTCAAAAGTAATTACCGTTGAGTCCAGCAGGGTTTATCCTCATCTAGATTAATACGATATTGCAGTTTGGAGTTCTACAATAAAAGTTATTTAATATAAAAAACACAGCTGCAAAAATGGGATCAATTATATAACAGCCTGCATGAAATTGGAACCGAAATATTTCTGATACTTGGATTATGTAATCCCCCTTTTGTGTGAATTTGCTACAAAGAATGCATTCTGAAGTTTGGAATTTGCTGCTTCAGGCTTTTATTTCTCACTGCCTATTGGTCTCCAATAATGGTTAACAAAATCTTGGCTGCTTCCCAGAGTGCTGCAGTAAAAATGGAGTGAATATATTAACCAGAGCATAAGGTGGGAGGATAACATCTCATTCTAATGATATACCAACTATTTGTTATTTAATATTTGTATGTCATTTAAAAATGAAGGAACATAAAAGTTACCTGGTGAACATGGAATACAGTTTTCTACAGTCTGTATATTAAAGCAAGATGGGAAACTTTTTTTTGTGGCCAGGAGACATAACTTTTAGATAATTTTCATCCCAGTGATGTAAAGTTATAGGGGAATTGCAGTGATATGATGTAATCAAAGGGAGTAGAGTTTTTTTTCTTGATCTTATTTTGTGGTTAGCTTTTACAAATGTGGATAGGTATATCAAGCCTTCCCAAATAAGAACAACTGAGAAGGAAGTGGAGCAAATGAGCTTTGGAAGTCGTCTGCATCTCACCAGTTTTTCATCCTTGCATTCAAAGTTTTATACTGGCGTGTTAATATGTGTGATCAATTGCATGTTAAAAGCATACCGTGGACCCTAATAATATAAGTGATTTTAGGACCTGAGATGTCAAGCAGAAATTTGCTGTTGATAATAAGATTAATAATGTGACTTGTGGCAGTACCTGGAAGCAAAATAGAAGAGAAAGAACTAGAGAAGGTAACCCAAAGGTTCTTTTTCAAGAGGCAACTAGATTTTCTGTTTTTTTTTTCTTTGAAGATGTGAAGAGCTGAAGAAGCTTCTTGGATGAGAAGTGAAATGTCTTCAAAGAAAAACCAGAAAGAGCCCAGTTGCCTCTTGAAAAAGCACCTTTGGGACAACCATGACCTAAATGACTGAGAATCTCCACAGACATTTAGAGGAGGTAACAAAATACAAAAACCTGCAAATAGAAATAGAACAACTGTGGGAAAAGAAAGCAAAGATAGTACCAACAATACAATAATAGGCACCTTGGGCAATAATAGGCACCTTGAGCACCACTTGAACACCATAAGCATTGCAAAACCACCACCAGTCAACTGCAAAAGGCAGTTTTACTTGGAACACATCTGCCTATCCCAGGTCCTTGGGAATGACTTGATAGGTGGACAACAATGCCAAATCCAGTCTGAACATCTGGCTGACTGTCCAATGAACCATAATAATAATGTTGGTTTGAAAGAGGTTGTAATGTAAATAAACAATAGAAAATCACCACAGTCATTAGAATCTGAACATTCCAACAAACACTAACAAATCCAATCAAGAGCATTCCGTCGTTAGCTGGCAAAGGCTGTGCAGTATCTGATTCCATTAAAAGACAAAATACGGATGTTACATGGCATCTGAAATCTCTAAGGCTGGAGTTTCAGATTTTTTTGGATTCTACCACTAAGATGAGAACCGGTTTGCTGTAGTGGTTAAGGCACAAGGCTAGAAATGGAAAGACTTGTGAGTTTTAGTTCCCTCTTAGGCACAAAGCCAATTGGGTAACTTTGGCCCAGTGGTTTTCTCTCAGCTCTAGGAAGGAAGCAGTGGCAAACCTCTTCTAAAAGTGTTGCTAAGAAAATTGCAGGGACTTGTCCAGATAGTCATCAGGAGTGTAAGTAACTGTAAGGCATGCACGCATGCACACACATATTACCACCACCACTATCAGAAAGACTTCTCCTTCCAGTAGCCACACATCTAAATCAAGAGGTAATTTTGCCCAAATAATTAAAATATTTCAATTCACCTGTTTGGTAAAGAATCAGAAAAGTCAATGCTGTAATATTTATGCATATATGTTGCAATTTTATAGATGGGTTCCACTGACAGATTATAGGATCTTCTACCCTCAGAACCTGAGATATATAGCGCTGTAAGCATTTTTATTTTATTAAATAGATACTTGCTTCCTATTTATACAATCACAAAGCAGTTCACAACAATGCTATAAAACCGTGATGGCGAACCTATGGCACGCGTGCTGGAAGTGTCACACAGAGCCATCTCTCCAGGCACGCGAGCCGTCGCTCGTTGCTCTTCCAGGTTCCGGCACATCGGCCAGTTGATCTTCACGTGCGTGGGAGTGCCGGAAACTGGAAGAGCTGCCGCCCGGTGCACATGTGCACGCTGGGAAGAGGCGGCTGGTTTCCGGCACACGCACATTCTCCCGTTTCGGCACTCGGTGCCAAAAAGGTTCACCAATACTGCTATAAAGCAATCTAGATTCATTCCTTTAAAAATACCTAAAATACTCTACTATCGTACCCTACATGGTATGAACTTAGCAGCACAGCACAGACTTGTGATTTCCTCACAAACAAGTGTTTTATTTGCCAAGACTTTTGGACTTCATGCAACAAACAACGGGTTGAGTGGCAATGATTTGTGATATGACACAACCACTTCTATTCTAAAAGCAGAGATTTGATACTGTTTTCACCCGGTTAGCTCTTCTCTGAGTAACCAAAAGAACCATAACTACTTTAACAACCCATCTGCAGCAAAAGTGAACACCTGAAATATATACACCAATGTTCTCACCAAGGACCAACTCATCTGAAAAATTGAATTTTAGAAAGCCTCTGCTAAGAACAGTATCATGATATGATTCCTGGGAATGAAGTCACTAGGCAGGGAGAGAATGGCCTAGAAACCAGGAGACTGTGAGTTCTAGTCCTACCTTAGACACGAAAGCCAGCTGGGTGACTTTGGGCCAATCACTTTCTCTCAGCTTACCTCACCGGGTTGTTGTTGAGGAAAAAATAGGAGGAGGAAAGTGTTGGATATATTCACCATCTTGAGTTATTTATAAAAAATAACAAAGGTAGGATACAAATAAATAAATGGAGGGAGGAAACACTAGTTCTATCAGTTTGGAGATCTAGATCCCTGATCCTCCACTGAAGGATAATTATGACTTTATTGGGATGAGCTAATATTGGAAAAGCTGCAGTAAGCCAGATAGAGACAGGAGTAGGTAATATATTTAGTATATTACCTACTCCTGCCATAACTGAATGTAACTTTCTCCTTCAAAAATTAAAGAAAGGTTAGCAGAATTAAGTAAAAGACTTTGCTTCTCAAAAACTATATTTTTATTTCTAATCTTTGCTTCAAGTCTGAAATCTATTTACTGATCCAAAAACACTATTTTTTTAAAGAAAAGAAAACCTGTTTATTGAAGATGATACTCTTAACTTTCACTCTCTGTGATATATTCTTAGCTTATTCCAAGAATATATCAATTCTACAATATCAAATACTGCTTCAGCCTCACTTACTAATGTCTGGTTTTCTTTAGTTTGAAAAACAGAAAATGTGCAGCAGATGAAGGAAAGCAGAAATGTCCATATGCGTGTGTGCTGATTTAAGATAATGGATATTATGGCTATAAGCCATACCAAACTCTTTGCTATGGGGAAAGGATAACTAACACTGAAAGAGAATTAATGCTTAACAGTTAATATTTCATAGAGTATGCACTGTGCTTTTAGAGTGAAAACCTTTACAGAGCAAATATCCTCTCACAGTAAAAATCCCAAAATATATAATCAAATCCTGAATGCAGTATTTACTACCTAATAATTTAAATTTAATTTTTATTTAATTTTTTTAATCTTTTACTAAAAGTCTTGTGTCTCTTTTACTGTAACCATCAATTGGACACAATAATATGTCATAGGGCAACAATTTTTGAACCAAGGTACCTCAAATGGGCTAACTTGCAGAATGTTCCCTTTAAGCTGTGCGGCTGCGCGGCCGCGCACGTGATAAGAAAACTTGGCGCAGCAGTTTCCACCCAGTGTTTTCTTATGTCAGAGGGAACATTGATCACCAGCCAATGGGGTGGATGGGGTGGTGGGGGAAAGGAGCCTTCAATGAAGAGAGGCGGAGGCTTTAACTCTTGCCTCCCCAGGCGGACTCCGCTGCTAGGGAGAGGAGAGCGAGATCAAAGGCTGAAACGCCGCGCAGCAGTTTCCAACTACAGCGCAGTGATTTTCAATGTTAGAGGGAACATTGGTCAGGACCCATTACTCCCATGGAAGTGAAATATAGGACAGTGCCAGAAATATAGGACCTAAGTGCCAGAGGCCACTGTAACAACATTGCCAAAAAGGCACTAAGAGTTATTAATCTAATCTTGCGTAGCTACTTCTCTGGCAATATTACTCTACTAACCAGAGCATACAAAACATTTGCTAGACCAATTCTTGAATACAGCTCACCTGTCTGGGACCCGCACTGCATATCAGACATCAATACAATCGAGAGAGTCCAAAAATATTTCACAAGAAGAGTCCTCCACTCCTCTGCTTGCAACAGAATACCTTATTCCACCAGACTTGAAATTTTGGGCTTAGATAGCTTAGATTAGAATTTCGTCGCCTTCGATCTGACCTAAATGTAGTTCATAAAATCAACTACCACAATGTCCTACCTGTCAATGATTACTTCAGCTTCAACCGCAACAACACACGAGCACACAATAGATTCAAACTTAATGTAAACCACTGCAAACTCGACTGCAGAAAATATGACTTCAGCAACAGAGTGATCAATACCTGGAATGCACTACCTGACTCTGTGGTTTCTTCCCCAAACCCCAAAAACTTTAACCTTAGATTGTCTACAGTCGACCTCACCCCATTCCTAAGAGGTCTGTAAGGGGCGTGCATAAGCGCACTATTGTGCCTACCGTCCAGAGGTGGGTTCCTGCCGGAGCTGTCTGATGCGCAGCTCCGGTAGGGAGCGGCTGATTGCGCAATTTGCACGCGTGACCGCTCCGGAGCCCCCTCTGCTGGTCCATCGCGTGCGTTGCCATTGTTTTCTGTGAATTTTTGGCCGATTTTTCTTCTGTGCATGCGCAGAAGCAAAATCGCGCTGAAATCTCATGAGGGGACGCGCACGAGAGAGATTTTGGCGCAATTTTGGCAAGATTTTGCTTCTGCACATGCGCAGAAGCAAAATCGTGCGAGGCTGCACGCGCATAGCGAGCGCGCACGTGCCCGAAGCGTGGAGATGCACATGTAGCACACCAGCACCAGTAAGGAAGTAACCCGCCGCTGCTACCATCCCTGTCCTACTACCTAATTTACCTGTACCTACTCTGCTAATGTTTATGTTTATATCAATACCTGCTATCTTGTACATGTTTGACAAACAAACAAATAAATAAAATAAACAGTTCTGGCCACACTGGATGCAGTCAGTCACAGTCACATCATCGTCATTTCCAATTTCGCCTGACATTCTCACAAGACAGTGTGGAACTTGGCAGGAAGTGTAAATCAATCATGATTCCTAATGCACCCTGACAACTTCCCACAAGCAAAAGTGACAGAGAGCATTGACAGTGGGGAAGCTGGCAAGGAATGTTGTAAATTTGCTCAGATTAGTCTCCCCTCCTTGGTTTCTCTGTGCTTGTGCTGTGCTAGCAACTGGCAATATTCCCATGCCCCTTCCTGATCTTCGCTGTAGATCCATGCGTCCTGATTCATGTGGCACCTCTTGCCCACATCTATTGCACTGGTGTTCCCCAGGCAGAGTACTAGCAAACTACTTAATTTCTGAGATTAAGTGCTGCTATCAGCTGAAATTAAAGTTAGCTACGTGCTACCACAAGCTCAGATTTAAAAAAAATAGCAATACTTAAAGTTCATCCAAAAATAAATACATGTAATAGGATTTAACACCCAGCTCCTACAAGTATTGTATGTTGGGTGCTGTATCCTGGTCTCAGCATTTCCTAAAATAGAGATGGGAGCTTTCCAAGGAACACAACTAAAATGCGAGGTGCTTCACTTGTGTTAATATGTTTTGGGCAGCACTTCTTGCAATACTTTTCACTAGTCTATTGATTATTGTAGTATACTTTATATGGGGCTGGCCTTAAAGATGGCCCATAATAATAAAAGGGTCATAGAGCCCCATAAATTCTTCAACTGAAGATGTTCATGAAAGCTTTTGAGGGAGCTGAAAGGGAAGGGGCGGAGGGATTTTGTTTAAAACAACTTTTTGTGTTTCTATATTTGGGATCTTAGGGAAGCTGTAGTTGAACAAAAAATATTGTTATTTAAAGTGACCAGATTTTTTTTTAAAGCGGGACACCATTGACGGGGGGGCGGGCCCGCCTGGATGCCGCCATTTGAGTTTTGCCCTCTGCGCATGCGCAGAACGCTGCGCATGCGCAGAGGGCAAAAGAACTCAAATGTCGGCGTCCAGGTGGGTGGGTGGGAGGCGGGAGGCCTTTCCTCGCCTCCCGCCTCCCCTTCGGGAGCCGGCAGTGGCTTGGGCTGGCTGGCTGGTAGAAATGCTCTGCCTGTGTTTCGCGATCCCCGAGGATACCCAAGCCCTCCCCCCAACTCTTCCTCCTGCCGCCCCTTGCTAGCCAAGTACACCGTGGGGCGGGACAACCCCGAAGTCGGCTGTTTTTCCAAAGGCGCGGGGGTGGGGGTGGAGGGGAGGACGGCCGCGTTGGACGGACAGGAAGTGCACCGTGCCGAGAAGGTCGCTGAAAGGAAGTTGGGGGGGCAACGGAGAAGGATACACAGGAAGTCAGCCATGATGGGAAGGTCGCTTTTTCAAAGGAACTGGGGGACGGTCACTGAACACGGACAGGATGTCGGCCGTGCTTGGAAGGACGCTGTGAAAGAAAGTTGAGGTGGATTGCCAGGAAAAGGGCACAAAGCAAGTTGGCTATACTGTAAGGTGACCAGACGTCTGGGCATTCTTTCCAAAAAAGTGTGACTTTTTGGAAAGAATGCGGGATGCGGGATACACGCTTGAAAAGCGTGTCTGTCCCGCCAAAAGCGGGACGTCTGGTCACCTTAGTTATAATCTGCTATTTTATGTCTTAAAGTTAATTAGTGATTATTATCCAAATGTACAGTTATGCACACCATTTTAATAAACATTTGCACATTAAAGGTAGTCCTTGACTTATAACCACAGTTGGGACCAGAATTGGGGTCATAAGTTAAGTTACCACATGACCAAACTCAATTTTACAATGATCGTAAAGCAAATCACCACAATCATTAAGTGAATCATGAGATCGCTAAGCAAATTCACTTTCCCCAATGGGTGCGTTTTGTCGGAAACCAGCAAAATACTATACATGGTAAATCACTAATACTTGACAGTGGGGTGTTGCAACTGGTTATAAATTCAAGCCGGCTGCCAAGCGCCCAAATTGCAATCACATGACATAGGGTGTGTGTGACATTTTGCTACTCTTTGGAAGTGCTTTACAGTCCACAAAGCACCCTTTCTGAGCCTACCAAAAAAACTTCGACACAACAGTACATGTATAGTAGTTAGTGTTTACTGTGGTGGAAAGATTCTAGTGTACCAAATTTTCTTTTTTTTATTTTAGGCAATTTAAAGGCTGCTCAACTGTATACAACTCTGAGTGACTTTCAACTTTAAAATCAAGAAGCAATAAAATAAAAGCATTCAGGGGTGGCCAAACTATGGTTCTTTGAGGACCTGTGGACTTCAGCTCCCAGAATTCCTGAGCCAGCCATGCATGCCACCCCTAGAAAACAATCCACAATATGCAAAAATCTTATGAAGGCTTAACATCCACCCTATCTATCCCTGGGCCATTTCCCCCCCAATTATTTTCTGAACATCATCAGGGTAGAAGCCATATGGACTTCTGGAGAGATGCTGTTCTAGTGGGCAAACAATGCAATAAAGAAGGCATACTGGTAGTCCTTGTTTAGTGACTGCCTCATTCAGCGACTCATAACGATTATAACAGTGATGAAAAATTAACTTTATGTCCAATCCTTTAAATTTACAAATTGCAGGTCCCTGAAGCAAGGTAAGCTGAAGTATGTTCATAAGCACATTGGTGGTTTCATTTAGCAGCTGCTTTGCTTAGCTGAATTGTCAGTCCCATCTTTGGCTGCTAAGTGAGGACTAATACTTTATAGGTCCCAATAAAGTGCATTTTCTTCCTACTCCAGAGTAGGAAAATATTTCAGCAAACAAACCTTTACTATGCAACAGGGTTCAGGGGTTCTGTTGTTCATACAGTTCTGTTGCATGGCGATGTAATTCATGTCTCTGGCTAAAACTCCAGTCTTAATGTTACTCGTGTTACTAAGCATGGGGAAAACTGCCAACAGAATATGTCAGTGTGGTATTTTTATGCTCAGGACTTCTTGTCCAATCAAGATTTTTCCCCCCAAAAAAATTTCTTAAGGTTGATTTCTCTACCAATAAATGACAGCAAAAGAATTAGAATTTTATTTCTCTTTTGGTTGCCATCTAGTGGTCATCTGGATTAGTGCAGTCCGGATTCAGCAATAAACAATGCTGAAAAGCCAGCCATTTTAGGAGTGTGAAAGAGATGTTAAGTTGTGGGGTACTCCTCTCAAATGTTTGAATTCTCATTCAAGGCTGTAACCATTCTGTTGGCCAATAGGATAATATTCCCTTTAATATACAATAATAATACAGGTAAGGAAGACAGGAATCCAATCTTTCTCCCACTAATACTGCAGAAAGGCCCTTTGTCCAGCAACTGGACAGGAAGAGAAGCAGCGCTGCCAGGGCAATGGGAGATGAGCAGTTTCCTGACCCCAACCATGCCAGGATAAAGACGCCTCTTCCTTGCACCTTAGACTATCTGCTTGTGCGGTTCTGTGCTGGGATAAAAGGGAAAACACCATTTCCCCACCTAAAGCTGATCTCAGATTGCCTCAGCAGAGGAGGCAATGATGCGAGGAGATGATGATGTGGGGATTTGCTCTCTGTAAATAGTTGGTGGGATGTCTTCAGGCCACGTCAAATAAGATGTCTAATTGAAACTACCAGTTCAGAATTGTGACAAATCTGGATCTCAGTATTTGTCAGCACTTGACAAAGTAGGGCCTACATATTGGACCTGAACAGGGCAGCAGAAATTTGCACCTGCTCGCCGAACCGGCAGCGATGGCCGGCTGTCCATGCCCCCTGAACCGGTTCTCCGGTCGCTGCAGCTGGCAAAGAACCTAGAGGCTTCTGCGCATGCACAGAGGGTCATTTGCACTTCTGTTGTGATGCGAACCGGTAGGGAAGGTAAGTTCAACCCACTCCTGCCTTGTCCCAACTTGAAGCTCAAAACATTTATTTTCCCCTTTTCCTTCCTCTGCCTGCCTGCCTTCATTATTTTTGTAAATAACTCAAGGCAGCGAACATACATAATACTCCTTCTTCCCATTTCCCCCCCCCCAACAACCACCCTCTGAGGTGGGTTGGTCTGAGAGATAGTGATTGGCCAACTTTTCATGCTTTTTATCTCACTGGCATTTATTTTTACCAGTTCATTCACTGCAACCAGCTCCACTCCGCTCCGCATGCACATTGTTGGGTTTAGGTGTCAACTTTTTAAAAAGACAGCAGCGCTGTTAAACTAAATTTTCTAAAATGCCTGGAGAAAACCATTGTTGTTTATCCCTCCTAAACCATAATAAATACCGGTAGGTCCTGAAGCCCAGCAGCAGTTATTCCACCAGGAAGACTTCCTGTGGAGAGCTATGGGGGCATACAGGAGGTCCTCGACTTATTTCATTCCGTGACCATTCAAAGTTATACCGGCCCTGAAAAACAGTGACTTATGACCGTTTTTCACACTCATGACCGTTGCAGCATCCTCATAGTCATGTGATCAAAATTCAGACGCTTGGCCTCGGATTCATATTTATGATGGTTGTAGTGTCCCAGGGTCATGTGATCCCTTTTTGTGACCTCCTGACAAGCAAAAGTTAATGGAGAAGGGCAGATTCACTTAACAACTGTGCCACTAACTTAACGACTGCAGCGATTCACTCAACCACTGTGGCAAGCAAGGTCATAAAAATCACTTGACAGATGTGCCCCTTAGCAACAGAACTTTGGGGCTCAATTGTGGTCGCAAGTCGAGGACCACCTTTCAGTCGGAGGAAAGGAGAACCTAACTGGCTGTACCCTTTTTGATTGTGTGTTGTGTTGTGTTGTCCGAGTGCGTGCGTGCGTGTGAAGCGAACTTGGCCAAAGAGAATCTTTTATGGCTTGGCTCAAACTGTAGGCAGCTGAGAACTGAACTGGCGCGGCAGGGCCTTGGCACAACGGTCCCATGACGTGGGAGATTCTCACAGCTACTTTAAAAATACCATCTGCCATCTGTCAGAAATGATGTAGGCTCTCCTGCTTAGGCGGGGATGGGTGGGTGGGTTGGACTACATGACCTACAAGGTCCCTTTCAACTCATCTGTTAATCTGGTGTATTTTATTTATTTTATTTTATTTTGTCAAGTACGTGTTGATAATATACATAGATATAACATTGTTTATATACATAAGATGGGTACTGATAAGAGGGAACATTAGGACAGGGACGGTAGGCACGCTGGTGCGCTTATGCACGCCCCTTACTGACCTCTTAGGAATGGGGTGAGGTCAACAGTAGACAGTCTAAGGTTAAAGTTTTGGGGATTTGGGGAGGAAACCACAGAGTCAGGTAGTGAGTTCCAGGCATTAACAACTCTGTTGCTGAAGTCATATTTTGAGTTTGTATCTGTTGTGTGCTCGTGTATTGTTGTGGTTGAAGCTGAAGTAGTCATTGACAGGAAGGACGTTGTAGCAGATAATTTTATGAGCTATGCTTAGGTCGTATTTGCGCGCACGTGTATCTGCAAGCAGGGTCCCAGCGACCCGCGGAGCAGCCGACGTTCGTATCCCGAGCTGATCCTGATTCCCGCCTCTTTTCCTCAGGAGCCGCACCTGAACTCGGCGCTTCCCGGCTCCAGGCGGCCGCAGCAGCAGCAGCAACAACAACGCGCAAGGAAACGTGGAGGGAATGACGGCGAGGCGGCGGAGCGCCGGCCCCTCGCCCTCCTCCTCCTCCATCCATCCCTGCAAGGCTACCTCCTGGGCGTAGGGAATCTCCTGATTGGTCGGAGAAGCTGCCGGGCCCCCAATTAAAGTGCAGCCGCGGAGCTGCGAGGATCGTCGAGGAGAAGGAAGACCCGCTCCCCGCCGCGGTGGCATCTTCTAGATCGGCAGCCGGAGGGCGCGTAGCGGGATCCCCGGCGAGATGGGTAGCAGAATCACCTTCTTTGAGGTGGGTGTCTCGGCAGGGACGGGACGAACCGATAGCCTCTCCTCCCCCCCTCCCTCTCCCACCCCGATGGAGTGGGGAATATCCTCGGAGCGCCAGTGTGCCCTTCTCCGGATCCAATCATGGTACTCAATGGCCAGATCGCGGGAGCAGGAAAGGAAGCGAGCAGGGAATCTCTCTTTTCTAACCACCTTTCCGCTTG
Source organism: Diadophis punctatus similis (assembly GCA_023053685.1). Classification (NCBI taxonomy): domain Eukaryota; kingdom Metazoa; phylum Chordata; class Lepidosauria; order Squamata; family Dipsadidae; genus Diadophis; species Diadophis punctatus. Next base: position 75,847,071 of record JALIGW010000003.1, on the reverse strand, counting down.
CCCTGAAGCTAACCAGGACAACCACCAAGGGTTGCTCCGGCTGTTCTTAAGCATAAGAAGCCTTTGCTTTGCTTTACTTGTCCCGGCCAGTGGTGGAATAGCAACTTCCCTACTGTGGTTGCTTTAAAAATCATCCTTAAAGTAGCAGTCTTCAATCTCTGTTGTATCTCTTGCCCTCCAAAGGGTAGTTAAGGACCACATCCTCTTGAAGCACACAGAAGAGGGGTTAGGGTTATTTTATTATTTATTTATTTATTTATTTTTGTCAAGTACTTGTTGGTAATATACATAGATATAACATTGTTTATATACATAAAATGAGTACTGATAAGAGGGAACATTAGGACAGGGACGGCAGGCATGCTGGTGCACTTATGCACGCCCCTTACTGACCTCTTAGGAATCCCGTGAGGTCAAAAGTGGACAGTCTAAGGATAAAGTTTTGGCGGTTTGGTGATGAAACCACAGAGTCAGGTAGTGAGTTCCAGGCATTTACCACTCTGTTGCTAAAGTCGTATTTTCTACAGTCAAGTTACACAAACTGTATATTTGGAACAGTATTCTAATGGAACATGCATTCTAATGAGAAGGACACTTTTGCTATCCACTTTAGACAAGTTATCTCCTGGAGGCACGTGTTTCTCGGATTTGAGGTCAGATTTGCCACCAATTCATGCAGATCTGGAGAGTTTTTGCTATGCTGTGGGGGAAAAAAGGTTCTTTTCAATTACTAGTCAATTGCACATACATGGGAATTGCTTTTTGTTAAGGCAGTTCCAGACAGGGTAGATGATTTTCTTCCACTTCCCCTGACTAAATTTTCAAAAAACTTTTCAAAAGAACAAGAAACGGGAATATTCACTGATATAATTTATATGTTTGTATTGTAGTTTACTTTTTACATTTATGTTGGCTGTCTTGTAATTTGTAGTGCTTAAGTAAAAAACTACCAATAGTTGAAATCTTTTATTTTACAGTAAATGCATTCTGGACCTTTTCTTACCAACATTATACAGGTATATTAAAACTCACTTCTGAATTGCATTCAGTATTCCTGTAACACTTAAAGCTACTAGAAACATCCTTTAGAAGTAGAATACATCTGAAGCATAGTTCTGCTATGCTTCAGAATATTTAACTTTAGATTTAACTTTTAACTATTTTCCATTTAACTATTTACATCACTCAACACATTTATTTTTTATCTTCTTGAGAATTTAACTAGAGAAGTTGGAATGCTTTAAATATTCCAGAGCATTAACAGCAGCCTTAAGGAGGTTTTTTTTTCCTATTTAGAAAAGTATAATTAGTGCTCTTTTTGCTTGCAAGTTTTGCAAGATGGTCAAACTGCCATTTTCCTGTGAACTTCCACTTTTTGGGATATTCCTTTACGAGTACAGACTCTCGTTTGTGAAAAAGCTTGTGTGGATGAAGATTGATAAAAGATTTCAGATCACTTGACGTAGATGGCCAGTGACATGTTTCAGACACAAAAGGCCAACTTCTTTGAAGAGTCTGATTTTGTTAGCTTGTGTGTTGTAAACAGTATTTAAACTTAATAGACTGAAATGATTGACAGAGCTTCCCCTGAAGCACTTGGACCTCAGAATTATCTAAGAAACCCCAAACCATCTATGTCACAGGCCAGCAGTGCAGAATTGAAGATGGAATGATGTTTGGATCTCTAATTTATCAAAATGATTTTCCCTGCCTTTGTAAGCAAATAGATTATCAAAATTCCCCTTTCTCAGATTTTGAAAACTTAAGATGTTTTATGTTCAGCTCCTTCCACATCATTCCACTTATGTTACTTTTAAGAAGGGTGGCACTGAAGATGCTAGCAGTGAAGGTTGTAGGGGAGATAGAAGAAGGATCCAATTTAGATTCTCCTCTCTAAGGTCTTGGAAGGAAGAAAATAAATGATCTATATAGCCAGGCACTGTAGAATTGTATCTTCAACTTGGCCAGTTTTGAATCCGAAGAGTATTTTATTATCTCCTTGTCTTATATTACACAACTGAAACCACTAATTTAAAAACTTTGACCAAAAAACAGTAACTTATTTATTTTACCAATTCCAGGCCATGGTTTGGATACAGCTGAGAAGTATTGATTATATATTTGTCCCCAAAATGGCCGACTACTGAAAATGATGCCTATAATAGAGGTGTATATTTGGAGAGGGATGTGTGAGAGAGGTAATATCTTCACAAAAAGTGCTCATTGAATTGTAACACAATCTGGAAATGGATTAGGGTAGTTTATACTGATCAAGAGACCTTTTACAGTTTGTACTACCACCATGCGCCTAGATATTTTCTTGAACAATATGTTCAGCAGAGTATGTACAATAATAGTTTTCCTCAGCAAAAGCTTGGATGAATTTATTCCTGTAGCCACTCATCTCATTTTCATCTTGGCACATATTCGCTCAACTGATCTATTATGAAATTGATCCCAGGCTGTTTTGTATTGGCTGAGACTAGCATCATTTTTTTTAGAAGTCCCAGATGTTTTAATTGTAATTATTTTATCATCTTTTAGATCAGCTTTCATGGACTGAACCAATGTCTTGGTTGAAGCTTGTGACTAAGCAGTATTTACAGTCTCTGACTTGCAAAATTTAGGGAAAGGGAAGGAGATATTTATGAAGCGTGAGTGGGATGAAAGTAATTTTGAATCTGTTGGTAAATATTTGGGTGAGTTTACAGTACAATAGAATGATGTAATATCTCTGTTAATGTGATAAGCATCAAAATGACCCTCCTTTATATCTTAAATTATGATGTTGCAATGAATAAAACTAGAAGTAATTAAGAGTAGATTTTTGGGGGGTGGATGTAAAACAGATCATGACCTTTACAGCATTCATTTTGGAGGCATAAAATAAACAATTTTGCAGCCATGAAGATTTTAAAAATATGCCTTTTTAATTAGAGATTAATTAGCAGAAGCATATGTAGCTAGAACTAAGTATTGGAAGTTTTAGGCAAGCATACCATACATGGCATGTGGTTATGTTCCGAAAGGGGGGGATGTCACACAATAATAATAAAATCCAAAGGTAAGTTATTAAAAGTATTACTTAAGTTAACATGGATTTATTATGTTGTGGTAAATACAAGTAGTCCTCAACCTATGATCACAATTGAGCCCCAAATTTATGTTGTTAAGTGAGACATTTGTCCCATTTTATGACTTTGTTTTGGCCAGGTTTGTTAAGTGAATCACTGCAGTTGTAAAATTAGTAACACTAATTTTAAGTGAACCTGGTTTTCCTCATTGACTTTGCTGGTCAGAAGGTCGCAAAAGGGAATCACGTGACTCCGGGACACTGCAACCGCCATAAATGTGAGTCAGTTGTCAAACATCCAAATGTAAATCACGTGACTAGGGGGATGCTACAACGCAGGGGTGGGTTCCTCCCGGTTCGGACCGGATCGCCCGAACCGGTAGTGACCCGCTGGTGATGTCATTGAACTGGATCTGCTAGTGCTGGTCCGTGGGCGCTGCCATTTTTTTTGGAATTTTTTGCGAATTTGTTTACTTTTTTGAAGGTTTTTCTTGTTCTGCTGCTTGTAAAAGGGCCCTCCCACCCACCCCCGGGTTTAAACTGACGTTTATTCCTTCGCCTGAAGCACAGCTGATCACCTCCTCAGCTGTGTTTCAGGCCAATTGCAGCTATTGAGCATGAGCAGAAGCCAAATTGCACGGGGGAACGTGCGCACGTGAGCAAGCGGAGCGAGTGCACGTGCGCAAAACGTCACAATGCGAACCGGTGGCAAAGGTAAGTGGAACCCACCCCTGCTACAATGGTCGTAAGTGTGAAAAGTGGTCATAAGTCACTTTTTTCAGCGCCATTGTAACTTTGAATGGTCACTAAATGAACTGTTGTAAGTTGAGGACTACCTGTAGTAATGCCCTTCAAGATAAGATCACTTTGCTGTCCATATGTAATATATGCCTTGCCCTCTAGAAGCAAATCAAAGTGCTTAGTACCCAACAGGTTGGCCAAGCTAGTTGGATAAGTGGCAGAAAATCTCGTCAGTATATATCTAGGATCGAAAAATATAATGGCAATGTTAACAACGACCTACCAACTCTCAGAATCAACAGTCTGAAGCAGCCACTTGCTCACCTTACCAGCATAAGGAAAACCTAGGCAATAGGTAATTCAGTGATTTATTCCCCACTCTTCCAAACAAACAAAAAATATTCACATGGTTATATAAATACAGCATTCCTTTGAATTATGAATCATTCATGCTTGCACCGCTCCCCTTGCAACTAATATTAGCGGTCTTGTTTTCATTACTATTATTTTTTGCTGAGTTATTTGGAAAATCTTTTGTTGTCATTATTACTAGTTTAGAATTGGTAGAGGAATGGCAGTTGTAGTGATGACAGCTTTGCTGAGTTGTCTAACTTTGGGAATAAATAACATATTTTGGTTTTTACAGGGGAGAAATAAAAATGCACTTTTAGTGAAGCAGGAAAAGCAACAACGTGAGTTTGACACGCCTGAACTAGAGGATTTAATAAGCAGTTTGCAAAATAATAAGCATATAGCAATTAATATAAATGGTTATTAGACTTTACTGAATTAGATATTGAAAATTAGAGGGAGTTATGGCATAAAGAATTGTAATATCCAGAATATGATTTTCAGGATAGGGACACTTGGGTTTCTATATTGTGACAATTCTGTGGATTTAGAATTATAATTTAAGGGCTGAAAAAGAAGCTCCTCCTCTAAGGGAGGTGGTGAGCCGAGGTGGCACAGTGGTTAGAGTGCAGCACTGCAGGCTACTTCAGCTGACTGCTAGCTACAGTTCAGCTGTTCAAATCTCACCAGGCTCAAGGTTGACTCAGCCTTCCATCCTTCTGAGGTCAGTAAAATGAGGACCCAGATTGTTGGGGGCAATATGCTGAACTCTGTAAACCGCTTAGAGAGGGCTGTAAAGCACTATGAAGCGGTATATAAGTCTAAGTGCTATTGCTATTGCTAATGCGGCCCAGGTTTCCTGAGAAAAATCCTGGTGCTGCTCATGAGAATCTCACTCTCTGGTGACAAAGTTGTCATCAAACCGAAGATTCTTGCACCGAAGCAGTTGCATTTGTGCAGTCAGTGAGTGTGGGATTAGTGAATCATGATGATTCTGCATGGAATATACTAAGGGGAGAAATCTATGTACGGTAATCTTTGAGGGACATGTTCATAAGTTTCCATATGGGTCTTGTTATGGTATGATATGCAGATGCTTTTAGGGATAGACATGTCGGTTTCTTCATCACCAAAGGCATGGATTTAAGCTGACCTGCATGGGTGATGCCACAGAAGATCCTCTTCTTGCCCCATGATTTCTGATTAAGGACTCTGTAGGGCAGGGATGTCAAACCAGATTTCTTCGAGGGCCGGATCAGCATTGTAGTTCTCCATGGGCTGGCCGGGGGGCGGAGGGGGGGGAGATGGGACGGACACCTCCTGCAGCACCCTGCCGGCCAAAAACCCCTGCGCCCAGGGGTGAAATTCAGCAGGTTCTGACAGGTTCTGGAGAACCGGTAGCGGAAATTTTGAGTAGTTCGGAGAACCGGCAAAAACCATCTCTGGCTGGCCCCAGAGTGGGGTGGGAATGGAGATTTTGCAATATCCTTCCCCCAGGAGTGGGGAAGGAATGAAGATTTTGCAGTATCCTTCCCCTGTCATGTCCACCAAAGCCATGCCCACAGAACCGGTAGGGAAAATTTTTGAATTTCACTCCTGCCCACGCCCCATTTTGGCCGGCAGAGCTCTGCAGGAGGCTGTTCAGGCCAAAAACGGGACGCAGGGAGCCTCGCCCCCCTCGCGCCCTGTTTTGGCTGCCAGAGGTACCACCGGCCGGTCCTTTGCTATTTCCAGGCCGGCCCCGCGGGCTAGATTTAAGCACCCCACGGGCTGGATCCGGCCCACGGGCCTTGAGTTTGACATCCCTGGTGTAGGGGATCTTAATTCAACTTTCCCTTGATTTATACTGAAGTGTCTCCTCTTCTTGCTTCATGGAGAAATTTCACTTAGAGAGCTTGGTGATGATCCAGATACCAGTTTGAACTATTTGGGTGCAAGGTGGGTCTCCTGCATGCAGAGGTAGAATCTCCTGTAATGACTCGATTATCACATGTAAACTTGATTTCATATCATCAAAGTCCTGAATTAAGTTTATTCGCTCCTCCCGAGAAGGCATAGTGAGAGGTTGCATCAAGTCAAATTTATCTTCCTCCTTCAGCCTGCTGGAATTTCTCTCTCTCTCTCTGAAGAATGTTATGTAGAGCAATGTTATCAGAAAAGAGCCCTTATGTATCCTCTTGTTCTGCCTTGGCAAGCTTCCCAAGAGTCAGAAGGAGGCGGGCACAAGTATTTTGAAATACTCTAGTTGGCACAATTCCAAAGCTCTGTAGAAAGTGCTTTGAGTCTTAAAAGCATTTGGGGTAGTAATGGTTGTTGAAATGACAGCACAAGCCTCTTAAAGCCTTCCACAGCGTGGAAGCCATGTTATCTCCATTAGTTCAATCAGTGTTACTTCACATCTAAGTAGCTGTGACTGAGATTTCAGGATGGCCCTCTTCATATTCCATCTTTGATGTGGATCATTGGTAGATATAACATGACTTTCCTCAGTTGAAGTACATATCCTTCTGTAGGAATCATAGAAACAGAGACATGATTTCTTGAGCAAAGCTTGTCCAAGTTAGGAAAAAATCTCTCTGAGCTGAGCAGCTCCCGTGTTCAGAAGCTCTGCCTCTCTCGGACTTGCGTTTATTTTTTACAATAAATACAGCATACAGATAGATCATATCAAGCAAGCAGGTGAGCGCATGATTGCTAGTTTAACCTTTTGCTCTTAGGTAGAAGAATAGAAGAGCTGAATAAGTAAGTAACCTTTACCCTAGATCAGGGGTCTGCAAGCTTAAACACTCAAAGAGCCATTTGGACCTGTTTCCCACAGAAAAGAAAACACCGGGAGCCACAAAACCTGGGTGGGCATGGCCAACTCGATGTCACTCACTCCACCCAGTCACATGACCCCCCCTAGCCACACCTACCCAGCCGATCATTAGGGCAGACAACTGGTTGTTTAAAAACACCGGGAGCCACAAAATCCTTTGACACCCCCCTCTCCCTCCCTCCCTCCCTCCCTCCCTCTCTCTCTTTCTCTCTCTCTCTTCCTCTCCCTCCCCCTCCCCCTCCCTCTCTCCCCCCTCTCTCTGTATCTCTCTGTGTATCTCTCTGTCTCTCTCCCCATCTCTCTCTCCCCACTCTCTGTATCTTTGTGTGGGTATCTCTCTCCCCCACTCTCTCCCTCTCATCCCCAGCCGTTGCCCTTACCTTCTCAGGCTAGGCAAGGAGTGACTGGGAGGGGAGGGCGAGGGACAGGACCAGTCAGTGATGGGATCACCCGACAGGGAGCCACAGCAGAGGGCCCAAAGAGCCACATGCAGCTCCGGAGCCGCAGGTTGCAGACCCCTGCCCTAGATAAACACAGAGAGTAGAGCAAATAACCTTTGAACTTATTTAGAACAGAGGAATAGGATGTTTGGTCAATATAAAGATAGGCTTTCTGTATTGTTGGCAATAATTGACAATAACCTACATCTTTCACTTGGTACCTCAGTGCTAAGCTTTGAATTTTGCTTATCAACTGTACTAAAATAGTGCTCACCCCCTCTTGGAGGGGGGGTGTCACCCAAGTATTGCCATTTTCTCTAGTTCTTTGTTGGCCTCCAACAGCTGATCAAATATAGATTGGACTGTGTGGGTAGTAACTAAGGACAGATCTGTGTTCAAAGCTAATGAGTTCCCAGTTGAATCTGCTTCCTTGGTCTCAGATTCCGTTCCAGCTACTTCTCCCTCTTTGTTTATTACAGTTAAATCCTGATCAAAGGATAACAGCTTATCAGAGTCCCACTCAAATAAGATACAGTTAGTCCTCAACTTACGACTACGATTGAGACCAGAACTTTTGTTGCTAAGTGATGCAGCCAATCTTACAATCTTTTGTGCTACGGTTGTTAAACGAATCACACAGTCGCTAAGCAACTCTGGCTTTCTCCCATTTGACTTTGTCTGTTGGACCCCACCCACCCCAGGAAAGTCGTAAATGGTGATCATGTGACTCTCTGGATGCTGCAACCGTCATAAATACATGCCTGTTGCCAAGAAACAATGCAATAGTTGTAAGTGCAAGGACCAGTCATAAAAGTCCATTTTTAGCGCTCTCATAACTTTGCATGGTCATTAAATGAATGGTCTTAAGTTGAAGACTACCTGTATGATACTTCTCAACTGTTTTAAGAATTTAAGAAGCGAGGTAGCCTTGAAGGTATGTAAATCTTTTTGTTGTTCCTACAGAACTGTCCCCCCCCCCCCCCCCGTTGCTTATCTTCTTCCAGTGGATTTGGTTTTTCTGCTGTGCTTCTTGATGCAGCTCTTTGTGACCGCATCCTGCCAGGCACGTTAACGTATCTGGCCCCTCAATTCTAGTACTAAATAAAACCCATAAAACTTTAAAAACTAAAACATCAAACAATGTAACTGCAAAATGAAGATAACAGGAGTGGATTAAAAGATGAGCCAATAGATCTGAATCATAACTATTATTCTGAAAATCTAGAAAAACGCAAGGCGCTTAAGTGAAGATCTGCTTCTCCTACACCATCTTCTTCCCTATATCCCAACATCATTTTTATCTATATTTCCCACACCGTTTTCCTCTTCTTGAAAAAGAACATTTCTGATGGGAAAAGGATGGATTGTGTGAATTCACAGCATTCACTTGAATACTGCATTCAGTTAAAAGTCCCAGTTCTTCTTTGTGGTCTCTATGATTTTACTTATTTAGAAAACTGATATGGCTGTCCAACTCATTCACGGTGACACTGGGCAGAAATAAAAAAACCCCAAACCCAACAACAATAACATCGCCCGACAATTTGACAACAATCAAACAAACCACTTATTTATTTATTTATTTTTATTTATTTTATTTATTTTTATTTGTCAACAAGTGCAAGGAAACAGGACATATGAAAAAATGGCACAAATAAATGGATATAAAGAAGCAAAACATAGCCATAAACACATAAAATGAGTACATACAAATGGGTACAGTAGGACAGGGACGGTAGGCACGTTGGTGCGCTTATGCACGCCCCCTTAGGGACCTCTTAAGAAACGTGTAAGGTCCACGGTAGACAGTTTAAGGTAAAAGGTATGGGGGTTAGAGAAACTAACAACAGGATCAGGTAAAGTGTTCCAGACATTTACTACTCCCGTGGTGGCGAACCTATGGCACGCGTGCCAGAGGTGGCACGTGGAGACATAGAAGCCGGCACGCGAGGGTTCCCACCGGCAAACCGGAAGTGCGAAAAAACGCACTTCCGGTTTGCCGGTGTGCTATTTTTTGCACTCCGGAGGGTTCAGGGAAGCTCCCTGAAGCTCCGGAATGCAAAAAACTACAAAACGGACAAACCGCAAGTGCACTTTTCCGCACTTCCGGTTTGTCCGTTTTGTAGTTTTTTGCATTCCGGAGCTTCAGGGAGCTTCCCTGAACCCTCCGGAGTGCAAAAAACAGCACACCGGCAAACCGGAAGTGCGTTTTTTCGCACTTCCGGTTTGCTGGTTTCGTCGTTCCAGGCTCCAGTAAGCCTTTGTGCGGGGGTGGGGGGTATGCGCATGCGCAGGGGGCAGCATGGGGGGGTGTTGTGTGCATGCGTGGGGGGGAGGGAATGGGTGTGGGTATGCGAGCGCGCGCGAGCGCCCCCCCCCCTTTTTGGCACGCGAGCCGAAAAAGGTTCGCCACCACTGTACTACTCTATTGCAGAAGTCGTATTTTCTGCAATCAAGATTAGACCGGACTACATTTAGTTTGTATCGATTGATAGCCCTAGTGTTATTGTGGTTGAAATTAAAGTAGTGTTGGACTCTGTATCACTCTGGGGTCCCCAGGCCCTCTGTCAAAACCATCTTCAGACATTCAAAAGAGTACCAAGGAGGGGCCCAATCTTACCACTGTAGGGATGATGTTCCATAGGGAAGGAACGACCATGGAGAAGGTTCTTCTTCTTATGATTCAGTAACAAGCTCTCTTACCTTTATAGAAGATGAAGAAGTCACTGCATGTAGCTGATTTGCCAAAAGATTTGTCCTATCAGCAGCAGAGAAGTCAAACAAAAAGTGAAAATGGTAATTGTGACCACATGATGGACATTTTTTTCAAGATCATATGCACATAAAAAATGTGGGGCTTAGATGACACTATTTTGGCCGCCATGTTGGTATTTTTACACACACTCACATGCATGGATGCCCTTGCAATCCGTACCAAAGATTAAGGGAGTTTAATGAAGTTTAATGATGGCTAGGACTGGATGGCCGCTCTAGAAACAGGACATTACAGGTAGAGGTGGGTTCCTGCCTGTTTTTGCCGGTGCGGTTAATAGCTGTTGTTCGGCGCAGAGCCGAAGACGCTGCTGCCGTTCGCGGCGCGGGAGCTTTCCCCGGGTGCTTTCCCCGCCCGCATGGAAGCCACCAATTGCGTTCTTTTGCCCTCTGCGCATGCAGAACGCTTTGCGAATGCGCAGAGGGCAAAAGAATGCAATTGGCGGCTTCCATGCGGGCGGGGAAAGCGCCCGGGGAAAGCTCCCGCGCTGCGAACGGCAGCAGCGTCTTCGGCTCTGCGCCGAACAACAGCTATTAACCGCACCAGCAGGAACCCACCTCTGATTACAGGGAACGAGGGGGGAAGTTGATACTGCTCCAGCTGAGGGAGCTTAATGATGAATTGGACATGACATTTTTGCAAACTAATGGACAATGCTACCCATTTGAATGTGTGCCCTTATGACATTGCTCCGTCTTTTTAGTTCCTGGATAAGGTATAATTTATTGATCAGAAGAAAATATGCTGTGCATTGCAAGTGGAAACCAACCGCTTGTCAAATACACACAAGGAGAATTCCAATGGCAAAGACAAGGAGTTCAGAAATATTGGGGAAACTATTGAATGAAGTGAAAAATAAGATTGATTTTGAGGGGGGGGATCCTATAAAAATTCATACATCTAGATCACCTAACATGGTCATTCTGCTAGCTGAGGTGACTGTAATGAGGAAAGTCATATTTCACAGTATAATGAATATACATCCATTGGTCTGAAGGCATCAGCTATTAATTTTTTTATATAAGTGAGAGTCTTCATAGAATTGTTAAGAAATGGCTGCAACTGAATACATAGACCCTTCATGAATCTTTTAACTTAAGATTTAAAAATTGCAAGATCTTGATCGTGAAAATGAAAAGCAGAAATGGATATCAGAAAAGCTTATAGTGAAAAGAATAGAAGAAGCCCTATACGTACATATAGTCCTTGGTATACAATCATTCATTTAGTGACCATTCAAAGTTACAACAGCACTACAAAAAGTGACCTATGACCTGTTTTCAAACGTACAATCATTGCCACTTTCCCATAAAAATGGAAATGATCAAAATTTGGGTGTTTGACAGCTGGCATGTATTTATGATACAGTTGTCATGTGATCATATTTGTAACCTTGCAAGCAAAATCAACGGTGGGAGCCAGATTTTCTTAACAACCGCACGTTTCACTTAACTAAAGTGATTCACTTAACTGTGGCAAAAAGGTTGTAAAAGTTTGTAAAATGGAGCACTTAACAACTCTCTTGCTTAGCAACAGAAATCTTAGGCTCCATTGTGGTCATAAGTTGAGTCTTTGAGTTATGACTATAATGGAGTCTGCCCATTATGGTTATAAATCATGCTGGGTTGATCACATGATCACTCTGCTTTTATGACACTTTTTGGGTGGCAGTTGTTAAGCAAATGACTTCGCAGTCATTAAGCGAAGTCACGATTTACAAGACTGGTTTGGCTGCAAATTGGAAGTAAAACTTGTAAAACATGGTCACATGACCGCAGGATGTTACAAATGGCCATAAATGTGTTTTGGTTGCCAAGCACCCGTATTACTCTCATGTAACCACAGAGAGGGGAACTGTCAGAACTTCAATTCCCGGTCTTAAGCACCTAACCAGGGCAGGTCCATTGTAATCTCAAATGGTCACTAGCGACCAGTTATAAGTGGATGACTACCTGTACTTCACTCAAAAATAAGATTTACTTATTTTATTTTTATTTATTTTTGTCAAGCATATATAAGATTACAGTAAAAGTATAAACATGTATACATGAGATGGTTATGAGTACATGGGAACATTAGGACAGGGACAGTAGGCATGTTGATGTACTTATGCACACCCCTTGCAGACTTGTGAGGTCAACAGTAGACAGTCTAAGGTTAAAGTTTTGGGGATTTGGGGAAGAAACCACAGAGTCAGGTAGTGCCTTCCAGGCATTGACCACTCTGTTGCTGAAGTCATATTTTCTGCAATCGAGTTTGGAGCGGTTTACCTTAAGTTTGTATCTATTGTGTGCTCGTGTATTGTTGCAGTTGAAGCTGAAGTAGTCATTGACAGATAGGACATTGTAGCAGATAATTGTATGTGCTACACTTAGGTCAGACCTAAGGTGGCGTAGTTCTAAATTGTCTAAGCCCAAAATTTCAAGTCTGGTGGCATAAGGTATTCTGTTGCGAACAGAGGAGTGGAGGACTCTTCTCGTGAAATATCTCTGGACATTCTCAATTGTCCAGAGATGTAGTGCGGGTTCCAGACAGATGAACTGAATTCGAGAATTGGTCTAGCAAATGTTTTGTATGCTCTAGTTAAAAGTACAATATTACCAGAGAAGAAGCTACGCAAGATTAGGTTAACAACTCTTAATGCTTTTTTGGCAATGTTGTTACAGTGGGCTCTGGCACTTGGATTATTAGAGATGAGTACTCCAAGGTCCTTAACAGAGTGAGGGTCGTCTACCATCCATAGGCAATTCAACTTACAAGAGAAGAGTTCAACTTACAAAAGAAGAGAAGAGTATTTACAACTCTATTTGAGAAAAATAGAAATTTGCATTCACATGCCTGCCTCGTAGATGACTTCTTGATTTGAAGTCCCTCTTGGGTCAGAAATCATAACTCTGGATCAGTTGTCATCTCCATCATCTTGTCATCTTCTATCTTGTCATTTCCAGATGACAAGACAGAATTGAAATCTGGATGCCATATTGCCATAGCCTGCCTCTATGCAGATAGGGCAAATCAGTTCAGGTGTAAGGAGGAATGAATATGGCCTGAGAGCGATGGGCTCTGTTTCACAATACAGTCTGAACAGCCAGTAATCCAGATCTCTTTATGATGGGTTTGCCGGTCACAGTCACATTACAGAAGTCACTATTTGGGAAAAATGGACTCTTGGCCCATTTTCTCTGGAAGTGCTTAATATCACACAAACCCTTTGACCTTGAGAGGCTTTCTGGCTTTGTTTTATCCCTTCTCTTTCAGTCGGGCAACAAGAATAACTTGGCAATTGCATTCCCTCAGATTTGGGGGAGTGTGCTGTGCTGCAGGCCTTAACAATGGTAGTGTAAAGCAGGGTTCTCCAACCTTGGCAACTTTAAGACTTGTGGACTTCAACTCCCAGAGTTCTTCAGCCAGCAAAGCTGGCTGAGGAACTCTGGTAGTTGAAGTCCACAAGTCTTAAAGTTGCCAAGGTTGGAGACCCCTGGTGTAAAGGAATGGGTGACTTTGGATGTCTTTCATCTCCTTTTCTAAGGAGACTAACAATAGTGACCCATTTAAGATCTAATGTGAACATAGCAACATGTGGTTATAAACATAACATTGAAGAAGGAAATACAATTATCTCTTCTTCAATTCCCTCCTGCCTATTTCCTCCCCATCTCTGCCCTTTGGCTTGCCCTACAAACAGGGGTCGGCAACCTTAAACACTCAGAGAGCCATTTGGACCCATTTCCCACAGAAAAGAAAACACCGGGAGCCACAAAACTCTTCCTGTGCCTGACTATTTCCTGAGCAGCCACAAAACTAGCATATATAGTTGAATTAAAGATTCTGTTTTCTTCTGAAACTTTTCTTTTCTTGGATTTATCCATGGTTGGCCTACCAGGGGTCAAAAACCTTAATAAATTGCGCATCAGTGGGTGTCGCACATTGGCAGTTGTGACGCATATTTTGAGTGACAGGGAGCCGCAAGAGAGGGATGAAAGAGCCACATGTGGCTCCAGAGCCGTGGGTTGCTGACCCCTGTCCTACACCCTGCTGCCCCCCAGCTGATCTTCGCCATTATCTTCTCCCCATTGCTGAGAGGGAAGCCTGGCTCTTTGCAAGACATCTGTTGGCCAGCCGAGACCTTCTGAAGGCTGTGAGAAAGCCCAGGTTGAGTTGAAGTAGAAGTGATTATGGCAAGGCAGGAAAAATGCGACACCCTCATCTAATGACGATGCTGTCGTGACCTAACGATGGCAACCAGGTGTCAGAAGAATATTCTGGTCTGTTTCCCAATCTGGGATTCGCATAAGAATGACATCGGACTCCCTGCTCAAAGAGGAAAAAAGTTTACTTGAGAGCATAAAAAGACAGCACTTGAAAGTAGACTACCGTTTGAATGTTTTGAGGAAGAGGGTATTTATAGAGAAAGTAGTTCTTGGTCTGAATGCGTTTTGAAGTGTTCATCTTTGGCAGTTTCCTTCGATGTGTGTCGATTTGGGGTGCCCTCTTTTTGTGTGTGATCCTAAAAGCCCTATATCTTAAAGGATTTGTCTTGTTTGCTATTCTTTGAAAAGAATGCACTTTGAAGGGAATGCATTGTGAATTATTTAGCCTGACAGTTAAATGATCTTTGCTACATGGTTTCTTTCAGCTATTGACAGGTCAGGCTGTTGACAGGTCAAGTTGTTGATTCAAGGAGTTTACAGGCAGTGCATGAATAAAATTATTCTTGAATCTAAAGTACTTCCAACCAGGGGCGGGTTGCTCACTTACCTCGCTGCCGGAGCCATGCACGTGCATCTCCACGCTTCGGGGGGGCACTCGCTACACGCACGGGCCCCCTCGAGTGATTTTGCTTCTGTGCATGCGAGGAAGCAAAATTGCGCTGAAATCTCGTGAGGGGACGCGCACGTGTGTGAGATTTCGGCACAATTTTGCTTCTGCGCATGCGCAGAGGCAAAATATCGCTGAAATCTCACGCGCGCACGCATCCCCTTATGAGATTTCAGCGCGATTTTGCTTCCACGCATGCGCAGAAGCAAAATCTCCTGAAAATCACTGAAAATCACTGAAAAAAAAAGGCGACGCGCCAGGTGGACCGGCAGAGAGGGCTCCGGAGCGGTTGCGAAATCCGCCACTCCCTACCGGAGCTGTGTACTGGGCAGCTCCGGGAGGAACCCACCTCTGCTTCCAACACACGATTACCACAACTGCCATTGCAAAGCAGCGCAGTCACGAGATGTTTCCCCTAAGGACTGTTTCACTTGGCAGCAGGAAGTTCAGTCCCAATTCGGATTCTTAAAGTAGTCCTTAAGGGGACCACCTATGCTGCAAAGCAATAATCAGGTGGCTAAAAGGTAAGGTAAGGAGAGATTACTCTTCAGTCCTAATTGAATCAAAAGAAAGCTGACTTACACAAACCAGGGCCAGAGGGATCCGTTCAATTTTGTATTTTTGCAATTCCTCCAAGTTTATGTGGAGGAATAATTTTCCTGTAAATGATGTAAAAAAAAAATCAATACTAGAGCATTCACTCAAAACAGCTAAGCACAACAGAATAGCAACAGGAAAACACTGTTGTAAGTAGAAAATAATAGTGAGCATAAACATCTAGAAGCAATAAAGGGGCTCTGGAGTGTTTCTCTAAGTCATCTTAGGTGGTGTAAATTTTTCAAAGAGTCAAACATGGGAGTATGTAACACAGTGCTTCTCTGCAGATTAAAACAGATAATTTTTCCCCTCAGGTTCACACAGCTGCTTTGTAAAGGGCTGTTCTGCAGTCCTAGATCCCAACTTTCAAACAAACAGACTTTCAAGGGCTTATTTATATTATGCTATTTATATTCTATCAGTCACAACCAGAGGTGGGTTCCTGCCGGTGCGGTTAATAGCTGTTGTTCGGCGCAGAGCCGAAGACGCTTCTGCCGTTCGCTGCACGGGGGCTTTCCCCGGGTGCTGCCGCCGCCCGCATGGACGCCGCTGTTTGCATTCTTTTGCCCTCTGCGCATGCGCAAAGCGTTCTGCATGCGCAGAGGGCAAAAGAACGCAAACGGCGGCGTCCATGTGGGCGGGGAAAGCGCCCGGGGAAAGCTCCCGCGCCGCGAACGGCAGCAGCGTCTTCGGCTCTGCGCCGAACAACAGCTATTAACCGCACCGGCAAAAACAGGCAGGAACCCATCTCTGGTCACAACATATTCTCAGGAGACCTTAGTTCATTGGTGGCACATGTTTTCATTTAGAAAAATACCATTCTACAAACAGTGTGTTGGCCTGATTTATACATATTGTTCATAGTGGTAAGGTTGACTGTGATATCTTATACCCTCCCTTTATTATTTTTACAGTGGTAAACATATCCAACATACTTTCCTCTTTCTATTTTATCTACAACAACTACTCAGTGAGGTGAGTTTGGCTGAGAGAGAGTGACTTGCCCAAAGTTACCCGATTGGCGTTCATGTCTAAAGCAGAATTAGAATTCATGGTCTCTGCCTTTCTAACATGATGCCTTAACCAAATCTTATATTGGTGGAGTCATATTAATATACTGTAAATGCCTCCTTGTTTTCTTATGAGTATGAGACATAAGGTAAAGTAAAGGTAAAGGTTCCCTTTATACATATGTGCTAGTCGTTCCTGACTCTAGGGGGCGGTGCTCATCTCCGTTTCAAAGCCAAGGAGCCAGCACTGTCTGAAGACATCTCTGTGGTCATGTGGCCGGCATGACTAAATGCCAAAGGCGCACGGAACGCTGTTACCTTCCCACCAAAGGTGGTCCCTATTTTTCTACTTGCATTTTTTATGTGCTTTCGAACTGCTAGGTTGGCAGAAGCTGGGACAAGTAACAGAAACTCACCCCGTTATGCAGCACTAGGGATTCGAACCGCTGAACTGCCAACCTTTCGATCGACAAGCTCAGCGTCTTAGCCACTGAGCCACCGCGTCCCTTCTGAGACATACACATGAGCAAAAAAAAATTGTGCCCATTTTATACTGTTTGTATTAGGCTTCAAGAACAACACATGTAGTTAGTTATTTAAGGGTTGTTTCCTTTATTGTTCTTCACTCCCACTCCCTCCTGGGAATCCAGTCTACATTCCATCCTAGTTTCTTTTGATATTTCAGAGTGGGATGGGTGACATATACATTTAATAAATAAATAAAGCATTGTTCTATCAAGCCCATGAAAACTATTCAGACCTCCTTTTGGGCAAGATATGATTGAATTGGAAAATTTGGTTTTCAGAAAACTAAGGTTACCAACATCAAGTTGTACCTTTACCAATCTTGTAATTTTAAACTAGTAAACATATTTTAAGCCATTGCATTATTCTGACTGTCTAGACTCTAGGCTATCTCAGAAGGTGATGGTATTTGGAACACAATGATGCTGTTAGGCTGAAAACACCGTATTTTTCGGAGTATAGGACGCACCGGAATATAGGACGCACCTAGATTTTAGAGGAGGAAAACAAGGAAAAAAGTATTCTGAACCAAATGGTGTAGTAATATATTATTTAATAAAATACCAGTGTAGCAGAATACTTTTTACAACCATGTACACTTTTTACAACCATGTACACTTTTTACAAACTTCAAACTTGACAGCTTTAAGACTAGTGGACTTCAACTCCCAGAGTTCCTCCTCCAGTCATGCTAGCTCAGGAATGGGAGTTGAAGTCCACAAGTCTTAAACTTGCCAAGTTTGAAGACCCTTGCACCCCTAACCTAAGGTGAGCAGATTTTTTTTTTTAAGCGGAACACCATTGACGGGGGGCGGGCCCGCCTGGACGCCACCATTTGAGTTTTGCCCTCTGCGCATGCGCAGAACGCTGCGCATGCGCAGAGGGCAAAAGAACGCAAATGTCGGCGTCCAGGTGGGTGGGTGGGAGGCGGGAGGCCTTTCCTCGCCTCCCGCCTCCCCTTCGGGAGCCGGCAGTGGCTTGGGCTGGCTGGCTGGCAAGCGACGCAAGGCGTGGGGCACCCGCCGGATGCCGCCCCGGAGAGAAGACCAGGCCCGGCTGGCAAGGGCCAGGAAGGATTTTTCCCGCGCCGCCAGCCAGCTTGTCCTCCGGGTCAGACGCAGCAGAGGCGAGCCCCGGCCATGGCATTGGTAAGGGCTGCGATGAAGGGGTGGTGGTGCACAAAGCTGCAGCCTCTGCTGCGTCTGGCCTGGAGGACAAGCTGGCTGACGGCACGGGAAAAATCCTTCCTGGCCCTTGCCAGCCAGGCCTGGTCTTCTCTCCGGGGCGGCGTCCGGCGGGTGCCCCACGCCTCCGCTCCTTCCCCCCGTGTGGCAGACCCAGGAAAGGATTCCTGGGGAGGAAAGGAGCCGGAGCCAGGCCAGCCTGTCTCTGCTCTTTGCGGGGGGGGGAGCTGCTTCTTGGGAGCGATCTAGGGAAGCATCGGTTGGGAAAGGGTGCCCCGAAGCCAGCCGGGCACACCCCTCGGCGACCGAGGTGGTTCCTTCCAGCCGGAGAGAATCGCTCGATTGTTTTGCAAAAGAAAGGCGCGATTTAAAACCGGGCATGATTTGCGTGCGAGGAGGGGAGCTTTCTGCTGAGGCGGCCGAGGCGTTGCAAGACGGTGGGAAAGCGGGGCTTGCTAACTTTTCCCCCGCGTCGTCGTCGATTCTTGCTTTCCTGGAGTTGGGAGCAAAGGGATGCCTGGCCACCCACCGCAGCTGCGGGCTTCCCTCGGCACTCCAGCCAGAATCTTGTGGAAGAATCTCGCCCTCGAATGGGAGAGAGCTCAGCATCCGGCCTCGGCTCCAGGAATGCGGCCAGGCTCAGGCTTCGGAGTTGGCCAGCTGTCGGAGCAGGTGCCTCAAGCCAAGCCAGCCTCCGACGCAGGACAAGTGGTGGCTAGCTAGGATGGGAGAGGCCAAGGATGGAGGATGCGGGGATTGCTGGGAGGGTGAACCCCAATAATGCCCCTGGCCTGCTGTTTAAAGGGGATATTGGCCCCTGCCGGGGGGGAGGGCCTTAGATGCAAAGAGTGAATGACACGTGGGAGGCGGGGAGGAAGCTGGGCGGAGCCTGGCTCGGCTGCTGAAAGAGTCCCTGGACGTCGCCGGAAATCACCCTGGGGAGAGGAAGAGAGAAAAAAAAGGTGCGGGCGGGAATGTGGATGAGGCGCTTCCTTTCCTTTCGCTCGGAAGCGGCGTTGATGTGAAGAAACATCCCGGCTCTGATTTTTTTTTTACAACAGCCTGTGCACGTTCTGCAGATTTCTGTGTGGGGGACATCCGGTCAGAAGGCGTCGTTTCAAAAAAGCGGGACTTTTTTGAAACGATGCGGGACGCCGGACAATTGGTTTAAAATCAGGTCTGTCCCGCCAAAAGCGGGACGTCTGGTCACCTTACCCTAACCCCTAACCCAGGGGTCTTCAAACTTGACAGCTTTAAGACTAGTGGACTTCAACTCCCAGAATTCCTCCTCCAGTCATGTTAGATGGGATAATTAGAAGGCAAAAACGCCACAATTTTTGCAAAAAACGGCCCATTTTTCGCTCATTTTTTTGCAAAAACAGGGCATGCAGCGGGTTTGGGAAGCCTGTAGAGCACTCCTAGGGGGTGGGGGAAGGCAAAAACGGCCCCATTTTTGCAAAAATGGGATGCTGGGGCGGGGCTTCAGGAGGTCAAATTTAATTTAATTTAATTTAATTTAAAGTTCTTATAGGCCACCCAATCCCGTAGGACTCAGGGCGGCGTACAGCAGGAATAAGAACAATACAAATAATACATAATAATTTAAAACATTACATAATTTTAAAAACCATTCATTCATGGGGGAATCCGATCTTCTTCACCCCGCCTGCCGGAAGAGCCATGTTTTTACGGCTTTGTGGAAGGCCAGTAGAGTGGGGATAGTCCAGATCTCTGGTGGGAGTTGGTTCCAGAGAGATGGGGCTCCCACAGAGAAGGCTCTCCCCCGTGGGCCCGCCAACCGACATTGTTTGGCTGATGGGACCTGGAGGAGGCCAACTCTGTGAGACCTAACTGGTCGTAGGGAGGTATGTGGTAGGATGTGGTCCTGGAGGTAACCTGGTTCTGAGCCATGTACCCATGCTTAAAAATGGCTGTATTCTGTGTATAAGACGCACCGACATTTCCACCCTCTTTTGGGGGGCAAAAAGGTGCATCTTATACTCCGAAAAATACGGTAGTCACTAAGGCACAATATTGCATAGAGGTAGTGAAAATAAAATTTGGATTATGCAGCATTCTGAATTTGAAGACAAAGAGGTGCTCTGGAGTGTCAGGATGTAAAAACAGCACTGTTACTAACTCCAAATGTATATTTTCTTGGAATTGTAGTGCAAACACAGCTTCACCCTATCCTTTGATTGTGTTATTGCTGACACATAGCCAAATAGAATGTACAGACAGATTACAATTACATCTCATAAAGAGCTGTGCTAGTTCTATTCTATTTTCTTCTTGCAGTGACTATGGAAATTACATTTAATCTTCTATAAATCAAAATGTATACTTGTACATGCAGAAGAAGGTTTTAACAATCTGTCAGCTTATTAACTGTTGGTCTGTGCTGCAGAACACCTTATGCTAAGTCATAATTGATTTGTTTGTCTGGCATACATAGAGACTACCATCTGAACTGGCTCCTGGTTCTTTTCCAGTCACAATCTGAGATGGCACTTCTAAAATATAAAGGTTTTTAGGGCCTGGGACCTCAGTATTTGCGATAACACATCTTTCTGTACATTTCTGCGCATATCTTCAAGGACCAGGTCATCCTCAAAGGACCTGTTGAAGTTTTATTCTTCTGTGTTGAGGTAAAGTTATGGTAACCCAGAGGCAGGCCTTCTCAATGGTAGCCTTTTCCAAAATAATGGCTTATTATTTTGGCTTTTTTATACTAAGCAAATGACTTCTTATTCTCTGAGGCCTTTCATAGATTAATATTTTAACATTTTATATGTATATGCCTAGTGCACCTTGGCTAAACTCAAAAAGGCTAAGGCAGATCATACCCGATTAATGGTTGAATAGGAGACAAAGAAGAAATATCTGAGCTGAAGGCTGCATTTGAGAGTATAAAATAATTAATTCAGAAAAAGGAAATGGTAAATCACTTTTGCACTGTTGCCAATAAAACTGAATAGATAAGTTTGTGTAGTTTCCAAAAGTAGAGCTTGAAAATATAACCTGCGGTTATATTTTCATATATTCTATTTTTAAATGCTATTTTAGTTCATAGGTTTTTTAAAAATACAGTCTGGTTTTACTGTGCTATGAGTTTCCAGGAGGAAACCCAGTTTGTTTTTAAACAACATACATATTTAGAAAAAAAATGAATAAATATGCTGTATGCAGCTTGTAAAATGATTTATAGCTAATTTTGACTCATGAACCTAGCGGTGGTTCATTAAAAAAAGGTTAAGGTATGACTTCTTTGATACTTGAGCTCAACTGCCTCTTGTTCATGTAAACCATAGCAGTTAACAGCGTAAGATCATTTGAAATGGTTTATCCACTTCTTTTGCTAGGTGGAAATTCTTGACTGGAAGACAAAACAACAGCTCTGCTTCCTAGAAAAGGTTAGTAACCATAAATCACTTTTTTATAATCACATTTATAGATCACGTTCTAAGCACTCAGAGATTTGTACAATATCTTCATACTGTAGCCGGGTGCTTCCTTAATTATATCCTTTGCTCCCACCCACTCACCCTTCCAAAAAAAGAATATCTGCTTGCTTCCTGATAGAAAGTTTTCTGTTATATAGGTTGAGCCACACACTACAATAAGTGACATCCAAGTGATGTTCCACAAGATGCGTGAGTATCTATATTTCAAAATTTATTTTAAAAGGGATGTCAGTGCTTAATTAAATTATACATAATTGTGAGGAGCATGCAGACATTCCTAAATGGCATAAGCTTTCTCAAAGCCAAGTTAATAATTCTTTCTACTAATTGCTGAAAGTTTAAGCCAGCCTTTTCCACTGTGATGCTCTTCGGATGTGTTATGTACCTAGCTTTCCCTTCCCATTGCCTCCCAGAAGTAGACAAACGGCTGTCCTATGGCTAGAGTTGGACTGGGACAACTCGCTGCAGCCAACTTGCTGCGGGACAATTTAACAATTGACTTTAATTATTTAAATTATTTATATTTAAAATTAAAATTATTATTTAAAATAAATAAAAAATTATTTAAAATAAATAAAAAACTATTTTAATTTTTGTCATTCACATTTCATTATGTCCCTCCTTTTGCATCCTTTCTTTGATATTAGTGTATCTCTTGTCCCGCAGAGAGTTGTCTTGCGGTGAGTTGGCCGTGGCTAGTTGTCCCGCGGCATGTTGCCTGCAGCAAGTTGGCTGTGTCATGTTGTGTTGTGTCCCAGCACCGCAACCCGACCAGAAAGCACTGAGTCGTCATCGCTGGCAGACTCAGGTGCCAGGTACACGGGGTGGTCCTGCTGCGACATGAGCAGCTCCACGTCCTCCGGGTCCTCCATCATCTGCGCGGGACGCGGACAAGTCACAACATGTTGGCCGTGGCGAGTTGGCCATGGCGAGTTGTCATAGATCTGGCTAGAGGGCATCAAATTGGTGAAGACTGGCTTAGGGTTCTCTGGGTTGAGTTAGCAGTAGAGATCTCGCAAAGCTCATTTGCTGGTGGTTGCCAGAAAAATTCCAAAAAGTTTGTTTTGGAATTTATATATTTATTTTATTTTTAAATTCGGTTCGCCACTGTCTCACTGCGAGGCAACTCGGGGAGGCTTACAACATTACGCATGGATGTTTATCATTGATATATTTTATCTTTATACGTGCTTTTATTTAGAAATGTATTCCTATGTGATTATATACTGTATGTTTATATTACTTTTGCCAGAAATGTTGTGTAATACTTTGGAAATCAATCCCACCAAACCCGAACAGGCAAAATATAGAAAGAATGAGTAAAGAAGTGATTTGCATGAATTGATTTTTTTTAATAATTTGTTGAGATTAAGATGGAAAGTCAGAGGACTGAATAACAAGAAGGTCGTGTTTTTAATTGTGCGTTTCTATTTTTCCTCCGTAGATCCTCAGTGGTATCCAGCAAGACAATCTATAAGGCTTGATCCTAGTAAGTATCAAGTGTGTGTGAGAGAGGGGGGGGAGATATTAATTTAAACATTACAGTTTTCTCTAAATCAAAGCAGTTCATTCAGATTACAATGTTAAAATCCTTTCAAAAAATTTGTTATTTGCTAACATATCTAAGTCGCTGCAGAAACATATTTACCGTATTTTTCTGAGTATAAGACGCACCTTTTTCCTCCGTAAAAGTGGCTGAAAATTTGGGTGCGTCTTATACTTCGAATGTAGCTTTTTTTTCCAGCCCTAACTAGGTGCTAACAGATCTTCCCAGCTCTTACCTTGCAGGCTTTTTCATTGTTACTCTCTCCAAAGAATGTTTTTCCAGCCCTAAGTCTTTGCAGAATTTTTTTTCATTGCTCTACTTGCTCCGAATAAGTTTTTTTCTAGCCCTAACCAGGTGCTAACTATCTTCCCAGCTCTTACTGGCTTGCAGGCTCTTTCATTGTTACTCTCTCTGAAGAAGGTTTTTTTAAGTCCTAACCAGGGGATAAAATAATGTGCTGAAGCTGACCAGACTAAGGATGCTAGCCAGATGAATACCTGGTTGGCAGATTGTTTTCCCCTATTTTCCTCCCCAAAAACTAAGGTGCGTCTTATACTCTGGTGCGTCTTATACTCCGAAAAATACGGTAATTAGCATTTAGAATTCTGTGAAGTGAGATGTAGACTCCTGCATCCATAGACAGAGCTGAAGCTGTTTAAGAGGGAGAGCAAATCAAAATAAAAATTCTCTCCTCCTGGTTGATCTTCTCCTTCTCTCCTCCCGGTATAGTAAGAAAAGCAGGCTGCTCAACAAAGGTCCAAGGCCCTCTTCTTGTGAAGTCGGTCCAATTATTGAGACAGAGTTCTGACAGAAAAATCTTGTGTATAATACTTTTTGCTGTGATTTCTTTTTAACACCCTGGTTTCCCAAGGATTAGACTGTGAGCTCATGTTTTGCATACAGAATGTTACCAATATAGCCCAACGTAAGAGATTGTGACAGCAGACCTGAGAAACATCAGCAAAGAATGAAGGAGGAGAGAACAGATTACATGTAGCTTCAGTTTTCTGTATACAGGTAGTCCTCGACATACAACAGCTCATTTAGTGACCGCTCAAAGTTACAATGGCACTGAAGAAAGTGATTTATCACTAGTTTTCATACTTAACAACCATTGCAGCATCCCCATAGTCACGTGATCAAAATTCAGATGTTTGGCAACTGACTCATATTTATGACAGTTGCAGTGCCCTGGGGACATGTGATCACCTTTTGTGACCTTTTTACAAGCAAAGGCTATGGGGAAGCCAGGTTCACTTAACAACCATGTTACTAAATTAACAACTGCAGCGATTCACTTAACAACTATGGTGAGAAAGGTCATAAAATGGGGCAAAACTCACTTGTCTCACTTAGCAACAGAAACTTTGGGCTCAATTGTGGTGGTAAGTCGAGGGTTATCTGTATTGACAATGACATGTAGAATCATTTGACGTATTTTCCTTTTTCATGTCTTCAAATGCTTCCTTTTCCCCCCTTCAAATGTTCTTAAATGGAAGAAAGGTTTTGATGCCAGTGAAGACTCCTTGAGGTAAATAGGAAAGAATAGCTGTAGAAAATGCAAGCTTTGATGAGGGATTGTGTATTTCAGTTCATATTGCAACTTCTTCTCATCCTCTCAGAAGGAAAATCCCTGAAGAATGAGGAAATCCTGCAACTTCTCCCAGTTGGCACCACTGCTACTCTCTATTTTAAAGATTTAGGGCCGCAAATTGGATGGACCATGGTGAGCCCCTCAGCTTTGATACGTTTTAATTAGTTGCTGTTTTACCTCAGTATTATCTTGCATTATGATGTTATTTAGGTTTTTCTCCGATGCAAAATGGTAGAAAACTCCTCCCGCCTTTTTGTTTTCTTTTCTAAACTCAAAGAGTTGCTGGGATGAAGGATGCAAAGGGGAAAAAAATATAACCACCCAAAAAAACTTGGCAAGCAAGTCCATAGCAACGCCGCACTGGTTGCTTGGCAACCTGACAATACCCAGCTTGTGTAATGTCTATATTAGGGGATGCAACAAGAAAGTAGGGAGAGGATGCAGCCCTCCAAAATTAGGGCGAGAAGGAAACAGTCATTTGATCCAATCATATGGAATGGTGCCAACTTCGGTAGAACAGAATCCATTCTTCCAACTTTTCATCTTTGGCTTCTGTTTTCTGAGCTTCAGTGCCAGGAGAACCTAAACAGGTAAAGTGTTTCTTTGCTGTGACATGCCCCTTTTCTGAATTGGCTTTTTGCCTGTCATATCTGCTAAAAGAACAAAAACAACATCTGATAGGGGAAAATAGATTTTTTTAAAAGAAAGCGCTCAAGTGAGAATGTAAGATGAAGCCAGGATTTGTGGGCACAGCAATTTGTGGGCACAGTGGGTTGTGTTATAATCCAGAGTCCTCCCCCTCTTTGTGTTTTATTTATTTATTAGATTTTTATCCCGCCTTTATTACTTTATAAGTAACACAAGGTGGCAAACACACCTAATGCTCCTGTTAGAATATTCATGAACTGGGAGAGCCAATGGTAACAAGGTCAGCCAATGAATAGGCATAGCAACTAAGTCAGCCAATGGGAGCTAACCACTTCTGAGTCTGTGCAGAGAATCGAAACTGGAAGCTTTAGCTTAAGGCTGGGTGTGGCTCCAGTCCTCTCTCCACTCTGCACTCTCCTCTCTGTTGAAATGAAACTAACTCTCCTGCTTGTGTTTACCTGTAACTGATTGAAGAAGAATTCTATTTGTGGTATTGTAAATATATATATATTATTATGTTTATAAAGAAATTATTGAATCCAGCTGAATCGTCATCTGTGTGTGTTTCTGGTTTTGATTTTGCAACAAACTTTAATAGCTCCTTCCTCCTCCTATTTGCCCCATAAAACAACAACACTGTAAGGTGGGTTGAGCTGAGAGAGAGTGATTGGCTCAAAGTCACCTAGCTGGCTTTCATGTCTGAGGCAGAACTAGATCTCACGGTCTCCTGTTTCTTAGACCAGCACCAGTACATTGCTACCCAATCTTTTCCAGCCTGGCAATTTTCATATGTGTTACACAGCCCAATGTGTTGCCAAGTTAGGGACTACTTGCATATATCATAAGATAAAATGAGAAATTGATAACAAACCAACGATTTATATCTGGAATCAATGCACAAAATACAACTTGGTTGATTTAAACTACCGTGTCTGCCCAAAAATAATACCTATCCAGAAAATAATCCCTAGCCTGATTTTTAAGCATGTGTCTAATATAAGCCCCACCCCCCCCCAAAAATAAGCCCTAGTGAAGGGGGACATGGCCAGCACAGGAAGTGGTGAGTGTTTGGGGGTCGATGGTGTCCGGCAGCAGCCGCAACTCATGGAGCGGAAGTGAGTTGATTTCCTGTCCAAGCAACAGGCAGAGGCGTGGGGGGGAGGCAGGCGATCTGGATGCGCCGTATGGGCCGTCAGAAAGCCGAGAGTCGATGGGCCAGAACGGCGGGCCACTGGTCCAGCCCACCAACTCTCGGCTTTCCCATGGCCTGCGCGACACATCCGGATTGCCTGCCTCCCCCCCCCCCCGTGCCTCTGCCCCCATCTGCTGCTTGGACAGGGGATCAACTCACCTGCTCTGTGCGGGCTGTGCAGCCCCAGAGTGCGCCAACCAAGGGCTGCTGCTGCTGCCGGATACCATTGGTTCCCGCACATATTAATATTTCATTTGCTTATCCCACATTTATTTCCCTTCTCCCATAGGAACCCATTTGACCTGATCAGGAGCCTCTTTCTGAATTGGGAATTCAGCCTTCTGCCTTGAACCCAACCATCTAACCAGGCTGTGTTCCTTATTAAGCACTATTGTTTTCAATTGTGCTAAAGGCAACACTCTCTCAGATTGCAAAATAACCACCGCAGTGTTTATACCGTTTCAAAGCTAAAATACAAGCAGCAACAATTCTTAGGCGATGAAGACAGTTACGTAAAATAGAAAAAAAAAAGACAGCCTCAGGGGAAATAAACAGAGTATTTTCTAGAGCAGTGTTTCTCAACCTTGGCAATTTTAAGATATATGGGATTCACCAGCCAGCAAGTTAGAATGTTGGTTCAAAGCGTTGGCTATAGCAAATGGTCACTCAGCATCCATTCTGATTGGGAGAACTGCATGCAATGTTGATGGAGGGAGCTGGGCTACGCATCAGCTTTGTAATATTCCATGCAACCAAAAGGTAAACTTCTAATAAGTCTCTCTCTCTTTTGCAGGTATTTTTGATAGAATATACGGGCCCACTGTTCATCTATTTTGTGTTTTATCTCCGTATGCCTTTTATCTATGGCCAGGATGACAGATTTACTTCAGGCCGACATCCAGTAGTTAAGTGAGTCTCACTTCTAGACTGGAGGTGTTTATTTTGGGGCATCACAGCTTTATGCCAAATGTCTTGCCCGATTTGTCTTTTTAGTTTTCTGAAACGCTTTTATCTTGCTGTTTCTAGCTTGGCATGTATCTGCCATTCTTTCCACTACATCAAAAGGTTGATTGAAACAATATTTGTTCATCGGTTCTCCCATGGGACTATGCCACTGAGGAATATTGTTAAGGTAAATTGTCACAAAATCTACTTGCAGCCCTTGAATGCAATCTAATCTGGCCACTCCCTATAGCAGCCCAGTTTGTGATACAACTTTGGGCCATAATGATGCTCTTCAAAATGAGGAACTGTTCTCTGTTAGCATTTAACATCCGCTACTGAAATCCGCCATTCCAAATTATTGCTGCAAAACATGGGACTGCGATCTTTTTTCTTCTAGCCAAGTGGGAAGATGCTCCTTGTGAGTGGCTTTCCTCTTAGGACATGCTCTCCTGTTAAGACTGTGGAGTTAGTGGGTTTATCAGAATTACAGGGGCTGTATAAGATGATGCTGATGTTTGAAGTTGACCTGCAGCTAACTTCACAATAGCAAGGTATATTTTACAGATATTTTTTTAATGTAATCCTAGACTTCAGCTCCATCAGCAAAACCTAAGGAATTTGTGGTTTATTAAAATGTTGCAAACTTGCAACTATCCTTTTGTAGAAAAAAATTGGGCTTGGGACTATTTGCAAAATGTAACTTGATGCCCCTTCTCCTGGGACTGAACCATTCCAAATCCTTGTCTCTCTCTCTCTCTCTCTCTCTCTCTCTCTCTCTCTCTCTCTCTCTCTCTCTCTCTCTCTCTCTCTCTCTCTCTGTGTGTGTGTGTGTGTGTGTGTGTGTGTGTGTGTGTGTGATTTTAAGGAGCAAAATGATCAATCACACGAACCCTCTCAGTTCTGAGTTACCCTGAGCCAAAATATGGGTTTCTGAACGTATAATTTGATCCTTAAATTAAGTGTTCCTTTGGGCGCTTCTGAAGGTATTAAATGATTTAAGACGAACAATGTAGCTAATAAATGTAGTTATTTTTTTAATAATGGTGGAATGTGATTTTTGTATTATTTTGTTTCTGCATTTCACATTTTATATGTAGAATATTAATTAGATCTATATCCCATATTTCCTTCTGGAGGTCAGGAAGGAGTACATAATAGACCCATAATTTTTCTCATAACATCACATTGAGGATTGATTCAAATCTGGGTACTATTCCAAAATCTTAGCCACTCTACTATACTGATATAAATATCGCATTTTGAAAAAGTATAATAGAGAGCCTATGATTATTGTCATCCATGTGGATTTTGGACTTCTATAATTTTTTTTCTATCTTTTGCTGTGGTGGGAGATGCACAGAAAATACTGTAATAGCGTATTGACTGTTTCGGATATATATATATCCAGATCAGATCACATTGTTTGTAAATAGTTGCTAATTTCCATTTGGTTTTGTATATAGAATTCTTGGGATGGGGATACCGTTCCAAATTAAAAATACGGTGACCCTAGCAAATATGTAATTTTTTTAGGGCTTTAAGTGCTCTTAGCAGGCAGTTGTTCTCATTAAGATTTTTGTTTCCTGATGCTGCATCTGAAGAATAAACTATCCGGTGGCAGCTGGCCAGTTCCTTCATTAGTTCTTTCAATCTCCGCTAAAACAAAGACCACTTACTGTAGAAACTGTTACTATTTGACCCGGATTGTGTTCTTGAGATAAAACATGTGCTTTGCTTGAATCTGGTTGTTTGCATTAATTAGAGCATTGGCTGCTGTATTTCGTTCAATGCAAGAGCCAGATTTTAACACACGTTTCTCTGCCACTGGAGAACATCGGGATGAATGAGGACAAACGTAGCTATTCTCCAGGGATGGCCTTTTTCTGGCGGTTCAGATTATGTCTCAGAGCACATGCTGTAAGAAAATGCCCTTTTAATTTCTGCCTAATTAACACCGTGAAAGAGATTTTGAACGCTCTCTCGCTCTCTCTGTGTGGTCTGTAGTTATGCAGCATTTATAGGCGATATTATTTGCAGGACCACCTTTTTCCAGATCCTTCTATTATGGTCCATTAGATCTAGCAGGAGCGGCATAGCTGTGGATCCTGTCAATCAAGAATGTCAACTTGTGAGATCCAGGGAGAAGGCTTGTTTTTCTGTTGCTATGTTGCCCTTTGGAACATCATTTCCCTTAAGATTAGGTGGCCTTGATCCTTCCGGCTTTTTGGAAGGCCTTCAAGACATGGATCTGTTCCAAAACTTGGATAGTTAGATCCTGTAAGGCAGGTGTGTCAAACTCGCGGCCTGCGGGCCGGATGCATCATGCGCTGGCCACGCCCATGTCTCATTTAGCGAAGGGAGGGGAAAGTTGTGATACGTCACGTGATGCCACCATGACGACACGAGTTTGACATCCCTGCTGTAAGGTAATTGTTATCTGCCTAGATTGGTTTGGCTTCTTGGCTGTTGTCTGTTTAATATTGCATGGTTTGTATTTTTTAAATGTTCTACGCTGCATATATCAAAGAAATAAACAAGTAAGGACCTTTACTATTTCTCTCTTTTTTAATAAACAACTCAAGGCAGCAAACATATTTAAGCAAGTACTTTAAGGATGCATTTGGCTACAGTTCTATTCAGCTCCAGTCAACAAGTGAATTATCTGTGCTGGCTCAGGATGTGTGGCCTGTAATCAAACTTCTAGATCAGCATTTCTCAAGCCTGCTGGCTGGGGAATTCTGGGAGTTGAAGTCCACACATCTTAAAGTTGTCTGGGTTGAGAAACCCTTATCTAGACAATAGTTTGGAGGGGGCTGAAACAACAGTAAGAAGACAGATGGAACGATTTAAGAGAAGGATGGTTTGAAAGCACTTCCACAACATCTGATGGAAGCGGAGTATTTTTCTGTTACTGTATAGAGCAGACTCAGGAATTACTGTCCTACAAAGTTAGTGTAGTTGAATTTAAAAGTGGAAAAATGGCTGTGTATGACATTGGTCGGTTAAAAGTGACATTATAAATATGCTATTACCTATTTTCATCTTCTGATATGAGAGGTGAGGTGAGAGAAATAAACCAGTTTTTTTGCTAAAATATGAAGAGGCAAAAAAATTTCAGGTATAATTAATTTCACAGTAAACTCCACATTTTTGATGGATGGTAGCCATCACCAAATAGCTTTTTAATGGGGCTTCTATTATGTTAGTAATCAGCAGTATCGGTGATTGGGGGAAAAGGCAGTGGGGCTCAAAACGAAGAAAGCAGTGTTACAATGCAAACCCCACTCTCTATCTCTGTTGCAGCATCACTCACG
This sequence comes from Diadophis punctatus similis, assembly GCA_023053685.1. Lineage (NCBI taxonomy): Eukaryota > Metazoa > Chordata > Lepidosauria > Squamata > Dipsadidae > Diadophis > Diadophis punctatus. The sequence continues at coordinate 75,816,038 of JALIGW010000003.1, read as the reverse complement.
CCTAAAAGGGGCAGCACTTGCTGTATGACCCTGAAAGCTGAGAGGGAGAGGGAGAGGGAGAGGGAGAGGGAGAGGGAGGGAGGGAGGGAGGGAGGGAGACAGAGAGAGAGAGAGAGAGAGAGAGAGAGAGAGAGAGAGAGAGAGAGAGAGAGAGAGAGAGAGAGAGAGAGAGAGAGAGAGAGAGAGTCTTTGTGGTGTACAAAGTTAATACACAACTTTTTCATTTTCCAAAGGCTTCTTTTCTCCTTTTATTTACTGCAGGAAGGTAGATTTCCTGCAAATATAACATTTTCCTAGATTGTCATACCAGGCTTATTTTCCTTTGAGGTCACTGAGGTTCCTTTAGTTCAGTGGTTCCCAACCTTTTTGTGATCGAGTACCACTTGGAGGTCCCTTACAGTCGCCGCGTACCACCTGGTTCCAGAGAAACTAAATTCGATCAGATATCACTTTATTTCCATAATTGTACCGTTCCTTTTTTGGCCCCGCGCATCCAGCAACTGGATTCTCGGGCCGCTGGGACCAGGTGGGTGGCGTGTGGCAACAGTTGCAAATCGTTGCCAGATGATCTTGTGTTAGGCAGTAAACATTTTTGTGAAGTAAAAAATAACTAACTAAAAATCGTTCATGACCTCGAAAGTGTTCGCGTACCACCTGGAAGGCCCTCGCGTACCACTAGTGGTACACATACCACAGGTTGGGAACCACTGCTTTAGTTGGTTGTATAAAAGGCTACATATGCTAGATGAACCGTACTATAAGAGGCGAGCATTTTAGATTTTAGATTTTTGTTCGATTGGAAGAAGAGGCAGTGTTATAAAAATGGGACATAAGGTCAGTAAGTTGTTTTGGCTTGTGTAGGATTATGGGTTGGCAGCTTTTAATCAGCTGCACTCTAAAGTAAGATTCATTTCTAGGCACAATTACGATGCGGATGCTGAGCTTTTAAGCTCTTTACTGTTGGGGTATTGGTACTTAGATTGCCTACTGGTATTTGAACTATCTGCTACTCATTTCACCCACACATTCCGCTTTCAAGGCACAGTCTTGTGGCCCCTGAACTATTGAACTTAAATCCTTTCCTACCTGCTTCTAAAGTGAAATTCATGGTCTTAGAAAATTCGAAAAGAGGTAGATGGAGCGGAGAACCTGCCCTCATGTCACTCCGTAGTTGCCTGTACCTGCTTTCTCTCGCAGCTTTGCCAAACAATGACCGGAAGAGGGTGATGAGTTCCTAAGGGTGGAGGGAGGCTGTGGAATGTAAGTGAACCATCTGTTGCCAGAGATATGTTATCTGACAAGGCCAAGTGATGAAGAATGTTTTGACTGAAGCAGACAGCTTTTCCCAAAGCAAAAGAATTGAACGCAATTGGTGAACTATGAACTGTGGGTGGCCGGGAGGGGAAAAGGAGAGTTACCTATGTGGGTTTTTTTTGGGGGGGGGGGAATCCCAGAACTGACTTTGCTTATGCTGTACTTAGATGGATTTTTCAAGAAAGCTACACTCTTGGTTAATTTAAAGAGCCAGGAATTTCTTTTGTTGAATGTGCCAAACGGGATGGTTGTTACCTCAGCTATATCTCTACATACCAAGAAAATTAAGAACAACTCAGAAACTAATTTAAGTTTATCCTGTTCCACAGAAGGATTTTGTTTTTTTACACAAACTCACAGATCCCTTTATATCGTGCTAGTTGAATTGCTATCAAGTCTGTGCTTCGAAAGTAAACACTCTCACACAAGTTTTAGGTTTCATCCACCCATTGATATCCATAGCTCCTATTGCTATTTTTTTTAATAAAAAGGACAAAATTAGTGTCACATCATCACAGCCTCCGCTCGTGTGTGTATGCGCTTTTCCCCGTGCAATTTGGCTTCAGCGCATGCTCAGTAGCTGGAATCGGCCCGAAACACAGCTGAGGAATAAAGGTCAGTTTAAACCCGGGGGCAGCAGAACAAGAAAAATCTTCCAAAAAGTAAAAAAAATCCGCAAAAAATTCCCAAAAAATGATGGCGGCGCCCACAGACCGGCACCAGCTGGTCCAGTTCAGTGACATCACCAGCGGGTCACTACTGGTTCGGGCGATCCGGTCTGAACCGGGAGGAACCCACCCCTGCATCACACCCCAAGCTCCTCTTCTTTTGGACATTTATGCGATGTCACAATGTATATACAAATGGATGGGGCTTACAACACAATGCTGTTATTTTCCGGACAGATCTTTTTAACCTGTATCTACCTACTTCTTCAACTTGTCTTAGTGAAATGATAGAAGATCCTGATGCTTGAATTTAACAGTGCCGCTATTATTTATAGATAAACACTAGCATAGGGTGATTTTGTCTGAAATAAGATGTAAGAAATAGTATTAATTTGCTTGAGGAATTTAAAGTCTATAATAACGCTGAATAAAATTGCCCTGCTTGCCATCATAGATTTGAGAAGTTTGTGCCTCTAAAATATTCTGTATTAAAAATTTACCAAATGGGGGGTCATATTTAATGAGCTCACTTCCAGAATGTTATAAATACTGTATGTCTATTACAGCAAGGTCTATGTTTTTAAAAAGTGCTACTAGGAATGTGAGATAAGTGTTTTTAAACATTTAAACAGCATTTACTGTTTTAAAAATATCTTTCTTTTAAATCTTGTCATATAAACTATTTTTTGGTAGCCTTAATACTGTAAATTGTTAGGAAATAATAATAAACTGAATTTTTTGTAGACTAAGTCATAGGAAAAGCATAATTTGTTTCTTTGCACTTCATTTAAATCTTGTCATATAAACTTGGCTACCAATGCTATTTGGTAGCATTAATACTGCAAATTGTTAGGAAATAATAACAAACTGACATTTTTGTAGACTGAGAGTCATAGGGAAAGCATAATTTGTTTCTTTGCACTTCATTCATAGATATTTATTTCTTTGGTTCTGAGGAACAAAATAATGGGAAAGTCTGAATTACATTTGAATCACTTAAGTGGGGAAAAAGTCAAGTTGGGGGAAACATAATTTCCCCCATTTTGTTAATATAACTTGAGAACTAATTCTTCTTTGAATATGTAGTATCTGCTCGCCTTCTATTTACTGTATATACATTAGGATTAGACAAAGAATTTGAACTGACAACATAGTTCCTACCTGAGTGCACACACTCTATATTTTCTGTAAACCTCTTTAATATAAAAAAATTAACAAAAATATAAATGACTTGTTTTACAGAATTGTTTCTATTACTGGGGATTTGCTGCCTGGCTTGCTTTTTATATCAATCACCCTCTTTACACACCACCATGTAAGTAGCAAAAAAAAAAAGAAAGGAAAAAATCATTTGAATGTTTCATTCAGCTGAACCTTCATAAATATTTTCTTCTGCAGATTATGGACAAAGACAAGTCAATTTTGCTCTGATCATGTTCCTGGTAAGTATATTGCAAATTTAAAAATATATAGTAAGAAACATTTGCAATTGTTATGGTCACATTGAGCAATTTTTCATTGCAATTTTATTGTCACATTTAGTCAGTATGATCCTAGCATAATATTGGCATGTTGGTGTGATGAATCGAAAATCTTGCCAGTAACAGACCAATAGTGAGCCAGTTTGGTGTAGTGTCCAAGGCACCAGGCTGGAATCCAGGAGACTGTGAATTCTAGTCCTGTCTTAGGCCCAAAGCCAGCTGGATGACCTTGAGCCAGTCACTTGCGCTCAGCCCTAGGAATAAGATAACAAGGCCACTTCCAAATCTTGCCAAGAAAACTGCAATTTTCACCCGCACTCAAAAGTCTCAAAACAGCAGACCAGGAACTGAAGGCTGGAGACATTTACTTATTTTTAGAATTTATATCTGTTTATCTGCATTCTCTTCATATTGTTACACTTTGCAATAAGGAACAGGTATCTGAAGTTTGTCTCTGTACATGACATATGAGATTGAGCGTCATCCTGGAAAATATGTTGCAATCTTCACATAAATTAAGAGAGTGTATTGTGAGTGAATCTGTTTTGAATTAGAAGTTGTCTTGGTAGAGGGCCAGTAAGGAAAAAAAGGGTGGAAAGAGGAGCAAGGTAAAATGAATGGAAATAAAAGAACAACCTTAATAAAACATTATTGTGTTTTTAAAGTGAATACTTTACAAAAGAGCTTACTGTGATGTAGTATTTACAGCAGGGGTGGATTCCTACCGGTGTGGTCCAGTGCGCAGCTCCGGTAGGGACCCGCCGATTACGCAATTTGCGCGCGACTGCACCGGTGCCGTCTTCACCGGACAGTTGCGCGCGTCGCCATCTTTTAAAAAGAATTTTCCAGCGTTTTTGCTTCTGCGCATGCACAGAAGCAAAATCTCACTGAAATTGTGCGAGGGGGTGCACACGCACGAAATGTGGAGATGCGCGCGCAGCGCACCGGTATCGGTAAGTAAGCAACCCGCCCCTGAGTTACAGGACTGGGTAAGGATTTTTTCCCCATTTGACGAAGTAGCTTGCTGGTTGGTTTTCAGTCACTCAGGTTTTCTCAACCAAACAGCTGAGAAAATGTGAGAATAAAATTAGGGTATACCACTTTCCATGTTTCAAAGGAGTCACCTCCAAATAATTCCTTATGTGTATGACATCTTCAGGGTTTGTGTGGAGCTTGTCTTCTTGTTTTTAATAAGGAGAGACACATGTGCCACACAAATTTCTGCATACTAGGATACTGTTTCTAGTAATTCTCTGGATGTTTATATACTACTGGCAACTTCCTGAACTAATTTACAGTAATTGGTATGAAATCAGAATATTTTGGCAGAAAGTAGAGGCTCGTATGTGGTTTTAGCAAGGCCATTTGAGCCCTGTCCTTTGGTTTAGAAGAAAATTATCATAGATCTTTTAGCATGTTATTTATTTAGTTCTATTTTTAGCTCAACTCCTATCCAAAGTGATCCCTATTGGCCAATGTTCCCAGTAACATCAGAAAACGGGCGAAGCAGTTAGAAACTGCCGCACGGCATTCTTTTTATATGTGCGCGGCCGCGCAGGCGTGCAGCCTCTGTCATTAGAAAATGCTGCGTGGAAGTTAGAAACTTCCACGCGGTGTTTTCTCGTTACGTGCGCGGCCGCGCAGCTTAGAGGGAACAATGCTGTTGGCTCCTCCCAGAGACCTAGCCTGGCTTTTTCTCCTGCGCTGGGTCTATTCTGTTTTTATCATGCTCCTCAATTATGTGTTATGTCTTTGATTTTGTTGGGTTATTGTGTACTGTATTTATAATGTTATATGGCTATAATTTATAATTCATAAGGCTGCCCTTCTCATAAATTGTGAAAAGGGCAGCCTTATAAATCTTTTGAATTAAGAAAATAAATATGCACTCAAAGTGTTAGCATGTTAACAGGCTTAAAGCGAAAAACTGAATAGTTTCTTTCCATATCTTAGTTACACAAAACAAAACAGTATAGATTGTGGAAGTGTGGCTAGTAACTTGACTATTTGCAAACATTGTTTGCAATTACCTTACCCTTTTAGAATGTTCAACGGAACAAACTTCACTTAAAATTAGTTAAATACTGTACATATGGAATTCTGGGCACGTTTTAAAAGTTTCCTAATAAGGGCAATAAAGGGTAATCTGCAGAAACATTTTCCTTCAGTGTTAATGAACAATGCGTTGTTCTTGATTTCTTAAAGCAATGAAGGGTTTTATTTTTATGCAGAAACACAAAAGCTTCAATTTGTTTCTAGAGGAATCATCTGGGTGCTTTCCATAGGAACGCACAATTTCAGTGCCCAGCTGTCAAGTGGAGCGGTTGAGATACAGCACAGAGGTTGACAGAGCTAGCAAAATAACTTTTCCTCAGATTTTGAATAGCTATCTGAGCTGAATCCCCCAGAGCCCCTAGATAATTTACATGCTGTAAGATGAATCAGCCTTTGCACAGATAAATCAAATCTGAACTTTTTGTCTTGGCAGTTTGGGGAATGACCTGGTAGAAGGTCTGTCATCTAAATCAAATGTTTGTAATAATTTGTTACAACTGAAGTTTTACAGCAGGGGTGGGTTCCACTTACCTTCGCCACTGGTTCCCATCGCGACATCTCACGCGCGCGTCCCCGCGTGCGATTTGCTTTCCGCGCATGCTCAGAAGCAGGAATGAGCTTGAAACATAGCTGAGGAGCTCATCAGCTGTGCTTCAGGCGAAGAAATAAAGGTCAGAATTTACCCGCGGGTGAATTTTTCAAGCCGCGGAAGGGGAAAAATTCGCACAAAATCCAAAAAAAGATGGCGGCACTCACGGACTGGCACCGACAGTGACGTCACTAGCAGGTCGCTACCGGTTCGGGCGATCTGGTCCGAACCGGGAGAAACCCACCCCTGCTTTACAGGTAGTCCTCAACTTATGACCATTCAAAGCTATAACTGCGTTGAAAAAAAGTGACTTGCGATTGATCCTTGCCCTTAAAACTGATGCAGTGTTCCTGTGGTCACTATCAAAATTAGGGAGCCTGGCAATTGGCATCCATTGACGACAGCGACAATGTCTTGATGTCATGTGATTGTCAGTTGCAACGTTCCCAGAGAGCTTCTGACAAGCCAAGTCCACGAGAGAAGCTGGATTTAGTTAATGGTAATGTGATTCGCTGAATTACCATGGCAAAAAGGTGGTAAAATCAGGCATAATTCACTTTGTGACCACACTGCTTAGTGATAGAGGTTCCAGCCCCAATTGTGTTGTAAGTCAAGGACTACCTGCATTTGAAGATGTGTCAAAAAAAGCTGTAACACCATGCAGTCCAGAGGTACCATGGTGTAAACAGAAATCAGATTTCGCTTTTAAAACAGGACAAAACAGATGAGGTTTTTAAAGGAATTCTTCCCTAATTGGTTTCTTCCAGATGTGTTGGGGCTCTCTGTGAATTCACATTCAGTATGGGAGGCCCAATCTATCTGAAGTGGACCAAATGGGTCTGTATGAGAACTAGCTCTGTCGAATTAGGAAAATATATATATACTGAGAGCCCTCCTCTCTATTTAAACTGCCTTTTCTTTCATTGTCTCTATTTTCATCCGCTTTCTCATTCTCTCTCATTGCAGACCTGTGAAGCTGGAAACTTTTCTATCCATGTTACACTTAGTAATGTGAGAAGAGATGGAAAAAGCTGAGTGTTTTGCTTCTAATTAAATACTGTTGTGGTTACTGTTGACTTACATTTATATTGAATAAATATATAGGGGGAGTCTTACAAAGAGCCTCTTCCATGAATCTAGCTGATCTCAACAGCTTGCTGTACAAAGTAAAACGAGATAAATATGGCTGTAAGAAAATTTTATAGTGTGGAACATTCCCGCTTTGGATTTTAGTTCCTCCAGGATTTTGTAGTCTATCCATTTTGTATCTCCATTCCTACTTTTCCGCAAGATTCAGCAACCTTTGTCCCATGAGCATGCTTACTTGTTATAACCTCTTTTTTTCCAATGTCATCTTCTGCCCCAGTTATGGGGGAAGAAGGCTGTCTCCTTTTTTCTTTCGGATTGAGCTATCTTTGATCAACATACTATCATTACAGGTCGTCCTCGACTTACAACGGTTTGTTTAGTGACCGATCAAAGTTACAGCGGCACTGAAAAAAGTGACTTATGACCATTTTTCACATGTACAACCCATGGTCATGTGATCAAAAATCAGACGATTGCCAATTGGTTCATATTTATGATGGTTGCAGCGTTGTGATCAACTTTTACGACCTTCTGACAAGCAATGTCAATGGGCAAGACAGGTTCATTTAACAACCAGGTTACTAACTTACCATATTTTTCGGAGTATAGGACGCACCTAGATTTTAGAGGAGGAAAACAAGGAAAAAAGTATTCTGAACCAAATGGTGTAGTAATATGTTATTTAATAAAATACCAGTGTAGCAGAATACTTTTTACAACCATGTATACTTTTTACAACCATGTACACTTTTTACAAACTTCAAACTTGACAGCTTTAAGACTTGTGGACTTCAACTCCCAGAATTCCTTCTCCAGTCATGCTAGCTCAGGAATGGGAGTTGAAGTCCACAAGTCTTAAAGCTGTCAAGTTTGAAGTTTGTAAAAAGTGTACATGGTTGTAAAAAGTCTTGCCAAGTTTGAAGACCCTTGCATCCCTAACCCAGGGGTCTTCAAACTTGACAGCTTTAAGACTTGTGGACTTCAACTCCAATTCCTGAGCTAGCATGACTGGAGGAGGAATTCTGGGAGTTGAAGTCCACAAGTTTGAAGACCCTTGCACCCCCTTGGCAAGTTTAAGACTGAAGTCTTATGAAGTCCACAAGTCCTCCCGGTCTCGCAGCCAGTTCCCTCCTGAAGTTCAAGGGCTGCAACTTGAGCTGAGCAGATCTGCGGCGAAAGCGGCGGCTCCTGGTTTTCCCGGCCAAAGAGCGCTCGCTAGAGAAGAGCAGCTGAGGAAGCAGGCGAAGCGCGGCGGCAGGCAGGTGTTTTGGAAGCGCCGAGGGCAGCATGCGCGTCCGGGATGCCCTTCTGTGCTTTTTGCTTAGCCGGCAGCAGCGGGCGCAGCGAGTCCCGTCCTCACGTGCGTCCCCGGCTCTTGCTGTGGCGACACTGTTTTCTCCGAGACCTTTGTCTCGGAGAAGGAGCAGTAGACAAAGGTCTCGGAGAAAACAGCGTCGCCACAGCAAGCGCTGGGGACGCGCGTGAGGACGGGACTCGCTGCGCCCGCTGCTGCCGGCTAAGCAGAAAGCACAGAGGGGGGCATCCCGGACGCGCGTGCTGCCCTCGGCGCTTCCAAGACACCTGCCTGCCGCCGCGCTTCGCCTGCTCGCACGCCCGCTCGCTCGCAAGCGGGCAGCGGTGGGGATCGAAGCGGAGCGGTGGCACCTCGAAAGGACTGGGGTGCTAGATTTTATGCTAGCTCAGGAATGGGTGGCGGGGGCAAGCAGCGGTGGTGGCGGCGGCAAGCAACAGCGGGGACGGCGGGGGCAAGCAGCGGGGGGGCAAGCGGCGGTGGCGGCGGCAGCGGGGAAAACCTCCGAAGGGTGGGGGCTGGGGGGGGTTGGGGGCTGCATTCGGTGTATAAGACGCACCCACTTTTTGACCCCCTTTTTGGGAGTAAAAAGGTGCGTCCTATACTCCGAAAAATACGGTAACTGCAATGATTCACTTACAGCCTTGGCAAGGAAAGTCGTAAAATGAGGCAAAACTCACTTAACATCTCACTTAGCAACATAAATTTGGGGCTCAATTTGGTCGTAAGTCGAGGACTACTTATATTGGTCAATTGTGAGACGCTCAGACCTAAGAAACATAGGCATTTCTTTGAAATTGCTTCCCCTTCTTTAACTGCTTATCTAGAAGGGTTGGCAGTGGAACTGCTGAAAAAGATAGATGCATTAATTTGACCTTAATACTGTAAAATGCTTTGAGAGTTGAAGTATCTCTGGTAGGGTACCTCAATGAAAAAAGCAGGTGAACTATAAAATGATATGAGAATAATAATTGCATCCATATTATTGATGCTACCTACCAAGCATAGTGCTAAAAAAAATTGGATGTATTTTTTAAAAAAACCTACACAAAGCAGAGCAGGTAGTTTTAAATTTTTTGGATCTTTCAATTGATAGGATCCAAGACCTGTAAGATCCCTTATCCAACGAGGAATCCGTTCACGTGGCTATTTTATTTTGTGTCATGCCCCAATTATACCTATGAGGTAAGCATTTTTAATGTTGCAAAAATTTGGTTTTGCTTGTTGTATATATGCTTAACGTTGCTATAGGGACACTTATTAAAACACTTGAAAGCTTGAACTGCACCCTTAAATATGTCCCAATGTATGATAAACCACCGAATTCTGTACTTCGCAGAACATGCTCAGACTACTACTTGAGAAGGGAAACTAAGAGGAAAAAATGATTGCAGAAACATACTGTAAGCCAAGGGTCCCCAAACTTGGCAACTTTAAGACTTGTGGACTTCAACTCCCAGAATTCTCCACCCAGCATAGCTGGCTGGAGAATTCTAGGAGTTGAAGTCCACAAGTCTTAAAGTTGCCAAGTTTGAAGACCTCTGGCGTAAGCAATAGGTGAAATTGCTGCATAGTATTTCTTGCAGATGAGGGATTACCTCAGATTTGCTACAGTTTCAAGGACACCGGAAAAAATGAATAACATTTTTTAAAAGAACTGCAAATGGAAAGACCTATTATAAATTAGTAATAAATTAGAAATGTACAGTATGTAAATGGGAACATTTGTGCAAAACAAATCATGCAGAAGCAGCTTAGACAGGTAGTTTTCTAATTTATTTTACGTGGGCCATTGGAATATATTTTAATACATCAAGCTATTTTAGCTTCACACTCTTTTTTTATATAAACCTATGAAGAGGAGGAGGTAAATTTTGACATACTAGGATATCTCTAGGTGATTTTGCAAGGCTTTACAATTCCTAGTACTATAACAAAAGTAACCAGAAATTCTCCACTTCGCTAATAGATTATATTCCTTAAAAGAGTGTTTAGCATAATGATCAGAAGTTACTTTTTATGGGGAGAAAAGTGGGAATTACTAATTTTTTAAAATAAATCATCAACATTTTATTATTTTAAAATTGCTTCCAGGAAGGAGAGTCCTAGCAATACAACTAAAACCATTCTGCTGTTATTCTGTTTCTGCTCCTTAATAAACATGGTAAATTGAGGCAAAAAAAGAGCATTACAGGCAGGCAGTTGATATATAGTATTCACATTAGATCCACCTCATGAAATTCTATGATTGTGAGGCATGCCAATTGCGGCAATAAAATTCTCAAAGGACTCTGTGTTTTTCTTTTTACTATCATCTTCAATTAGTAAATGTCAAGTGCTTTTATTTTAAAGGCCCTACGCATCGTATCTCTGCCTACTAATATTTAAGAACTGTATACCTTCTTTACTTTATCGTAATTAACTTAGGTGGGAAATGTTTTCACACTCCTATTGAGAAGATCTTAAACCAGAAGTTCATATATGTAGCAACTCATTTCCAAGATATTGGCTGTATCTTTAGTTGCACGTTTATGTTTTATTGCTTTTGTTTTACAAACTGATATTAAAAATAGTTATGTTTGATTATTTTAATATGAAGGGACTAATTGCATTTAGCAATTTTAATCATGTGAAATAGTTCTAAATCTTCTTGGCCATTACAGCTGGGAACGTGGATTGGTTTTACTATCATGACTCAGTGCGTTCCAGGTGAATAGCATTCTTGGTTTTAAAATTTTGGGGTATTTATTCTCAATAGAATATTTTGTAATGTTAATGACCTTTTTCTCTCTTGCAGTGGGATTGTTCACCTTGCTGTGTTTCATTCAGATGACGGTCTGGGCAAAGGACAAACACTGCACTTATATACGAGAGTTTAAGGACTACCCTAGTTTTAGAATGTCCATCATTCCTTTCTTATTATAAGAACAATGTTTTTTCCCCCTTTCTGAATGATAAGCAGCAAAATGGATGGGCGTCCAAGAAGACTGTTGGCAATGGAGCCAAGATATGAAAATAATTTAGATTGATTATTTCAGATGCATGTAATATTGTGCTACAGTGAGAGGGGCTCACAGTCACACTTCCTTTTCTGATATGCAGGTTTTAGCATTGACTCCTCTCTCTTTTTTTCATCTTATTGCCTTAAGGGTCATGAAAAACATTCATATTTTATTGCAGTTTGATCCGCCAAGGTAACAGATAAGTAGATGCTTTTGATGCTTCTCTGGGTTAGACTCCGAGGGGAAAAAAAAGTATCCATACTCAAGGTTGCATCTGGTATAAGATGCTTGCTATAGCAAGCAGTATAGGTCATTTATGGGAAATCTCTAGCCTACAGGCCTAATTTGGTTTATGAATCCAGCATGTTACAGCCTGGGGGCCTTGGCCTTAATCTAACCTGCACTGAAACCTGTCTCGTTCCCCCAAGCGCCCCTCTGATCACTGCCCTGCTGATCCGAAGCACATCCAGTGCATGGCTTTCCCAGGGAATACTCACTATAGACGGATCATCTCAGAGTTGCCTTTTGCTTACCCTCAAAATGGAGGACCTACAGCAGCCCCAGTCAGGTTCTCCCTGTACTGTATTTCTTTTGATTGGGAAATGTGCACACGTGACATTGGCATCTGTTCCTAACCACAATGGCGCCAAAGTGACTTATCAAAATCTTCATGCTTGCATAGTAACATCCCACAAAACACAAAGAAAACGAGTTTACATTGCAAGGCACATTTCTTCACAGTTGTCCTATTCTTTATAGATACCAATATATGCTGGACAATTAGAAGGCCAACTTGTGGAGAACGCACAGCAGAAAGTGTTCCATGAGATTTATGACTCCCCTTAGTCCTGGATGGAGAACTGTATGTTTCCCCATTCTCGTTTTGCATAAAAAAGGAGCGGAGTTTCTCTATATTAAACTCTACATCCTGAAATTATAATCCATCGGGCCAAAGAGGTTCAGCCCAAGACTGGATCCAATTCCCAACCCTGGTTTAGAACATGGTACACAGAACTAGAGTAGGATCACAAGGAAAGGAAGCAGTCAATAACGAAGAATAATTATCTGATGCAGCCATCTGGTGACCCTACCAAACAGCTACTCAGAGTTGCTTATGATTGAGGTACAATTAAGCTTAGTAAAACAAATAGAAACATAAGTTTCTGTGGAGATTGCCTATCCAAATATCCCCAATAAAAGTAGGTCTTGGGTTGACGGCAATTGGGACTGGGATTGCTGTCACTGAGCAGTGCAGTCATAAAGTATGACAGGCATGACCTCATTGCTAAGCAATCCCAGGCACCCCGTGTTGCCATCAAAACTCCAGGATGGGTGGGTCATTAAGCAGGAGTTTCAGGTAAGGAGCTTGGGATGCCACAGGTGCTGGCACAGCCTGTGTATGAGTTGGGGTGCTACAATGGAGCACAAGTGCAGGGAGGCTGAAGTAAGGAAAGGAGAGTATGATACGCTGCACAGCAAGGCCGGCGGGGAGCAGGGGGGGGGCAACTTGGGCAACTTGCAACCTTCTCTGCCAACTTCCCCATTGACTTTGCTTTGTATGCAACGTAATTTCATTTTAATGTATGCCGATTAGTGTACATTCAAAGTGACTTTATTCTATTCTATTCTATTCTATTCTTATCTCTTCTATTTTCTATTCTCTTCTATTTTCTCTTCTATTCTTGTGGGAAGGTACTGCAACTGTTGTAAGTTTCGAGCTGCTTGCCAAGTGCTCAGATCATAATCAGATGACCATGTGGACACTGCAATAGCTGGAACTTTGATGACCATTCATAAATACACGTTTAATGCTGTCACAACTTCGGTTGCTGAACAAATAGTCTTGGCAAGCAAAGCTACCAATAAAAATAAAATTGGCTGAAGAGATAAAATTGACAAAAGAGATAAGGCAATGGATATTTACCCAATCTTTGGCATGTTCTGTCTTATGAAGCCCTATTAGATAGGGTGTGCATTCCCTACATTAACTTCACCACATCCTGCAACCCGGTGCTTCCACTAAAGCTAAAGCATCTTATACTACCTGCATTTCTCATGCTTGGAAAGGCTTATGTTTATACTTCAATTCTATGCACACTTATTTGACTGTAAGTCTTATTGGTGTGACTTACTTTTAAGTAAACATGCATAGCAGCAGGTTACCTACAGACTGCAGTTCTCCAGCCTTATGCCTGGATGCAAAGAAATATCAAACGATCCTGCATTATATTTTTCCCTAAAATGCCCCATGTATTTTTTTAAAAAAAATGTGTGCAAAATTGTATCAAGAAATCAGTACAATGTCTTAAATTTTTAAGAAGTCTGTAGCAACAAAGGAACCTGGGATGTTTCAGATTTATTTCTCTAGAAATAATGTACATTTTTCAGCTATTTGTAAAGAGATAATATGTAATAAACTGAAAACTTTTATTTTAAACTTGGTTGAAATTACTGTGTGACTAGAACACCCACTGCAGTGAGTGGCCAAATTTTGATATTTTATTACCCAGAAAAGCAATATGCTCAATCATATCAATGATATGTAAAAATTTAAAACATACCCCACCTTCACATATAGAAACTCTAAAGTCTTTGTACAGCACTCAGTACTTCTGGGAAGATAGTTTGGAAATCAGTTGTAAGTAGCCCTTTATGATTGGTCACTTTTCACCATTCAAAGTTGCAATGGACTCTCCCCCAAAACTACTTATGAACCTTTTGTGCTTCTAACTTGAGGACTAGCTGTAATTATTTTTCTACTAACTATTCAAATGTTCTGTAAAACTCATTAAACAGACATGAGTTTATGGATGCCTTGTTAGCCCAACTTAGGTCAAGAAACCTTGAGCTGCAGTGTTGCCAGTAGTGGATGTCCTGTTTCTGAAGATTTTCTGAAGGATAGCAAAAGTCTTTGCTTTCTTTTATATAAGAGCCTCTTCAAGGCTGTGAATTTGTTCTTTTTTAAAAAAATTATTGTAGCTGTGCACTCCAGTAGACTCTTGAGTGGCTGTAACAGTTGCTTTGAAATATATGCCACCACAATAGTAGCAATAGTACTTAGACTTATGTACCGCTTCACAGTGCTTTACAGTCCTCTCTAAGCGGTTTACAGAGTCAGCATATTGCCCCCAACAATCTGGGTCCTCATTTTACCCACCTCAGAAGGATGGAAGGCTGAGTCAACCTTGAGCCTGGTGAGACTTGAACTGCCGAAGTGCTGGCAATTGGCAGTCAGCAAAAGTAGCCTGCAGTAGTGCATTCTAACCATTGCACCACCCCTGCTCAGTAGCTGCTGTTTTAAAGATTTGAACTGTTCAAAGTGGGTCTTGCATAATGTTTGTCCTGAATAAAAATTGTCAGAATACCATAAACCAAGATACCGAAAAATTAAAAGTTTCCCATTCGTCCATAACATTTGGCCATCACATAGCAGCTAGTGTGGGTTAGTCTCACCCATAAGCAATACATCTGTCAGATTAGGGTTCACTGCCCCCATTCTGGTTTTTACTAAGGATCTGTAATGTTATTCCACTTTCTTTAAAGTTTGGAAGATTGCTGCCAAGGGCTGGTCCTCAGCAACTGGAAATGTTGGTGTAGCTGCCACACAGCTTTTATTTGCTTATGTGCCGATAGACAACAGGAGTCACTTTCATCTCTCTATTAGCTCCAGCTGCACGAGGGTGTAGAGGAATCTCCTCATCCTCCACCTGCTGTTTAACGAAATTCACAAAAACCTGTGGAAGAAAAGCAGAGAAATGTACAGCAAGAACTACCCTAGTTGGATGTACATACCCTCACATTAAAGCTGAGTGTTTGCAGTTAAGGCACATTGTGTTTGTTTCATTCCAACTCCATTGTGGTGGTGTATAGAGCCAAAGATGTTAGAATTGTGTTGATGTCCCAATATTTCTGGACCTGACTGGCAGCCGGCCCGGGTTCAAATCCCAGTAAGGGGTATGGCTATCTGACGAGAGCAAAATAAGCTCGAAATAGATCTATAATAGTCTCCCTTTATTTTCATTTATCAGCAAAAAATCCTACATATATATATGTGTGTGTGTGTGTGTGTGTGTGTGTGTGTGTGTGTGTGTGTGTAGCATTTTTTTGCTGATAAATGAAAATAAAGAGAGACTATTATAGATCTATTTCGAGCTATTTAGCTCTCGTCAGATAGCCATACCCTTACTGGGATTTGAACCTGGGCCACCTGCCTTGTAAGGCATATATATATGACAAAATGTGTGATGATGCCACAACACAAACCCTGGCCTTTTGTATTTGCATCCTGACATTTACATTAGTCATGGAGTTTGTGTTGTCATTTCATGTCATCTGCTCCTCTACAGACACTTAGGGGAGGAGATAACTCCAAAAGCTGTCCAGAAAGTTAATAAGATTTGAGTGAAAAAAAAATATCTTTCCCCAGTGATTTTTGTTCACAGGCTGATCTGGCAGAAGTAGTAGTATGCTAACTTAGGGTGATTTTGAAAGTTGACATACTTAACAAAACTTTTTTCTGCAAACAAAATATTTTTGTTTGTTTGTTTGTTGTTCATTCATTCATTCATTCATTCATTCATTCATTCATTCATTCATTCAAATTTATATAGCAGCCTTCTCAGTCATGACTACTCTAGGTGGCTTACAGAAAATAAAACACAATGTAGAAGGAATAAAAATAATAAAAAATAATAAAATAACCCCCCCCCCGCCCCCTCGGCGACAACACTTGTCAAGACATGGCTTTTCCTGCAGGCAGGGGGTAAAGATTAGTCCATCTGAGCTCTCCCCCGGGTATGTCTGGTTGATGAATATTTTTTAACTGTTTATTTTTTAACTTTTTAACTTGGTTTTTAATTACTGTTTATTTCCCAGTGTTCTTGTATATTGCTGTATGCCGCCCTGAGTCCCTCGGGAGTAGGGCGGCATATAAGAACCAATAAATAAATAAATAAATAAATAAACACACACTCATATCAGCCATTTAATGGGCTCCATCCCACTCTGGGTTCCCCAGGGCTGCTGGCAAAACCACATCTTCGGGGCCAGTTTAATTTCTGGAGGGATGCAGTTCCAGAAGGAGGGAGCCACCATAGAGAATGCCCTTCTTCTGGGTGCCACCAGATGTACCTCCTTAGGGGACAGGACCCGCCACATTCCTTGCCTTTATAAATCTGCATTAAATCCATACAAAGGGGGTCTAAGCAGCAATGGATCACTATTCTACAGAGACAGAAAAATCTGAAACCAAACCAAACCATGATTATCGTGAAATTCCTTTGCAACTACCAAAAATGTTTAAAAGATAAGTGCTGCTGAAATGTCTATAAACAGTGGTCCCACCCACTGGATGTGACTCAACTGCACTTTTAAATAAATGAACTTCTGCCCCAAAGTGGGAAACTGAATTATCCCCGTTTCTAATAGATAGTACTGAAATAGTTTCTGTAGTTGGGCTGTTCGTGTTAACTTAGTGGAAGATTTCCATTTTCAGAATAATTTAATTTACCTGATCTAGAGTAGTTTGTGAGATAGAGTATTCTTCAATATTTAGGATCTCTTTGTTGGAGAGAATCAACCTAAAGATCTTGGCCAGTGAGTAGGTACATATTTGGTACTGCAGCATGTTATAGTGCTTTTCTCTCTGTATCCCTCTTGGAAAGTTCTGGCACATGAATTGTTCTACTTGGTTGAGATCTGGAAGTAAGCCAAGTTTAGGCGCCTTGATTTTCATGGTAACAATGTAGCCATCTCCGTATCTATAAGATATCCATGGTTCATTAAGTTATACGTTTGTGCAGTAATATTCACATCTGTTTTATGAGAAACTTCATAAAGGGAGCACATAATTATTAAATTGCAGAATTTCATTAATCCTTAACCATGATTATGAGATACCAATCTTCAGCTTACTTGTATTTGAGATCCTGGATGGTGCCCAGACATTTGAAGGTGCCTTTAGCCATGATAGCTATGCGTGTACAGAGCGCTTCACATTCTTCCATGCTTATAAAATGAGAAACAACATTGCACTTTACATTTAACATACAAAACAAGAATCTGATTTCAACAAATGGATCTCCTATGGTGACCTGGTGCGGTTTTATCCTGTCTTTACATTAATAGGGGGGGAGGACCCTTAAGAAGACAGGAAGTGGGGAGACTAAATCCTTTCCTAACAATAATCGGCTCCATTCCCACCTCAAACATTCAAGGCTAACTGATAAAACGGAGAGCAAGTTGCAAACTCAGGAACAGCTTGCAGTATCTTAACTCTGCTCTCAGAGCTAAGCTTTGCCATAAAAGAAGAAACTTTGTGAGATGAGTTGGACTACATTAGACTGCAATTATCTTGGAATGTCATTGTAGGGGACGTTTCTTAGTTTTAACAGAATAACAGAGTTGGAAGGGACCTTGGAGGTCTTCTAGTCCAACCCCCTGCTCAGGCAGGAAATCCTATACCACTTCAGACAAACGGCTGTCCAATCTCTTCTTAAAAACAACCCGTGTTGGAGCATTCACAACTTCTGGAGGCAAGTTGTTCTACTGATTAATTGTTCTAACTGTCAGGAAATTTCTCCTTAGTTCTAAGTTGCTTCTCTCCTTGATTAGTTTCCACTCATTGCTTCTTGTTCAGGTACTTTGGAGAATAGTTTGACTCCCACTTCTTTGTGGCAACCCCTGAGATATTGGAACACTGCTATCATGTCACCCCTAGTCCTTCTTTTCATTAAACTAAACATACCCAATTTCAGCAACCGTTCTTTATATGTTTTAGCCTCCAGTCCCCTAATCATCTTCGTTGCTCTTCTCTGCACTCTTTCTAGAGTCTCAACATCTTTTTTACATCATGGCAACCAAAACTGGATGCAGTATTCCAAGTGTGAGTTCTCATTGTTCTCGTTTTTTTTCCTACCTACTCTATTTTCTCAAAAAAAAAATGATAAAGAATTGGTAAATGCTGGCAGTAATCAATCTTTACATTTTATTTTATTTAGCATTTACAAAGCTTTTCAACAAGCTTTTGCTGTACATTCACACTATCTCATAGTATATACAGGGGCGGGTTCCTAATTTTTTTACTACCACTCTGTGGGCGTGGCTTATTTTGTGGGTGTGGCTTGCCAGCCATGTGACTGGGTGGGCGTGGCTTCTCGGACTGCTGGTGGGAGGGGAACTGAGATAGGTCCTGCCGCCCATTCCCCCTCCCCTCAGCAGCTTGAGAAGCCTCAAACATGCGAAAATGCCTAGGATCATCACCGCATGTTCGTGGCTTCTCGGACTGCTGAAGGGAGGGGTATGGAAATAGCTCCTGCCACCCGTTCTTTCAGCATCTCATGCGCTCCCTCAGCCATCCTCCCCTGCTTGGACTCACTGTGGGGTAGGAAGGCAGCGCATGCGCAGTGCCGGAAGCTCGGCTTCTGGGCATGCGCAGAAGAATTTTTTAAAAAAAATAATTTTTTTTTAAAAAAATGGCGGCCCCCAGGCAACTGATTGCACCGGTACTGTGACGTCACCAGCGGGCCGCTACCGGTGCTATAGAGTGGACCGCACCGGTAGGAACCCACCATTGTATATATATATGCTGTTGTCTTTCATTTGGAGCATTCTCATGTTTAACCATCACCATTCTTTCTCGATGGTTTGTTCTGCAAAGCTTTTTTTTTTTAATCATGGCAAATAAAAATCAGGTGCAAGTAACCTGCAAGACTTCTAGAGGACAGTCAAAGCATTTGCTAAGACTGAAACACCTGTATTCTCCAAGTATGAGGCAGCCATTTCCCAAGCTTTGGAGGTTCCAACTAGACCAATTTTCTGATACTCCCTTCTCTGCTGCCTCCTACAATGGATTAAAAATGAAGTGGAGAAGAGGTACACTCCCAACTTAAACAAACTGAAATAAATTGCTGTCATTGTATAATTTATGTACTTCTCTGAAGCCATTTTAGCAAAACCTAAAACCTAAAGATTTATAGTGCAGGTGGGAATAATTAAACGTTATTATCAGGACACAAAATTGTAATTTTGAAAAAGTAAAATAAGGAGACAGTAGAGTATTATTGTAATGCACACTGGGATGGACCCAGACAAACTGGAGTTCTATTTCCTCATTCCTCTATCAAGCTAATTCAATGACTTGAGCCAGTTATTATCTCCCAGCTTATTCTATCTCAGCAGGCTTGCTGTGAGGATAAAGTGCCAGGAGACAGTAATTCCTTGAAGGAAGGGCAGAATCAAGGGGCTGAGGACTATCCCTGCCTTAAGAAAGTGAAGGGGAAAGGTAGACTTTTCCTTGACATGGGAGTTTCCCAGCTAAAATCTGAGCTGTGAGTGCTAACCAGGATGTACGATTCAATTTATCTTGATGGGAGCAGGACTTACATTACCTGTGGGAGGTAAGAACCACAGCTCTTCCATCTCTGATCACACTGAAAATTGAGTTCCATAAGAAGCGTCTGGATTGAGGGTCCATTCCTGTAGTTGGTTCATCCTATGAGAACAGAAATATAGCCAACTAGTAAGTTTTCTCAAGAACAGATGGTGAAGCAGTCCCACCCTTTGTAAAAAAAAAAAGTAATATTCTCAGAGTTCCAGTTATTTATTTGTATCCCACCTTTATTATTTTTACAAATAACTCAAGGCAATGAACATATTCAACACAATTTCCTCCTTTGGGCATTTTACATGCTTACTCTTGCGTGTGCTAAAAAGTAACTTTTTCAAGGTCTGGATCAGTAGTGGGTTCTACTTACCTTTGCTACCGGTTCGGGAATGGGAGCGCGCAGGTGCGCGGGTGCATGCAACACTTCTGCACATGCGCAGAACATTTTTTGATGATGTCCGGGCGGATGGGCGGAGCCTCCCACCGCCGCAGCTACCGGTTCGCTGTACCGGGTTGAACCGGTAGCAACCTACCACTTGTCTGGATGCTATGTGTCTCATCCTTCAGAAGAAAAGGTGTTCCTCAGCTATCAAAATTGTAAAAAATAGCATGACCTAGCTTAGCAGCATTCATTGAGTAGAAAAAGAAAGACAGCAAAAAAACCTATTAGCAGATTCTGCAAAGAGGTATTCCAAACCATAAGTAACTATGGTCTAGGGCAGTGATGGTGAACCTTTTTTGGTTTGCGTGCCAAAAGGGGAGAGCGTGCGGGGGTTGCACACATGCGTGCCCACATCCATAATTCCATGCGGGGGCCCCACGCATGCGTGCATGACACCCCCCCCCCGCTTTTGGCACGCGATAGCATGCCCATTTTTTGCTCTCCCCAGGCTTCAGAGCCTTTCTAGGAGACTGGGGAGGGCGAAAATGGCCTCCCCCCCAGAGGCCCTCCAGAGGACCTCTGGGGGGGTTGGGAAGGCCGTTTTTGCACTCCCCAGGCTCCTAGAAAGGCTCTGAAACCTGGGGAAAGCAAAAAATGGGCCTTCCCCACTCCCTCCGCAGGCTGAAAACAGCCTGTTTCCCCACTCCCAGTGGGCCCAGAAGGCCCGAAAATCAGCTGGTGCGCTGGACCTCAGCTCGCGTGCCCCTGATATGGCTCTGTGTGCCATTTGTGGCATGCATGCCATAGGTTTGCCATCACAGGTCTATGGGAAGAACAGGCAAAGCCTAAAGGTGGAGTCAAGAACGGAATCAGCCTAGAGTTGATACATTCCTACAAGCGATTTAGGTCCAGCCACTCCTGAATTCTGTTGACCCTTATCTAGTGCCAATTTGGTGCTGATAGCATGTGTATAAGCATGAGCAATAAATCACCACACCTAGAACTTAATGTGCATGTCCCGATTCTTTGCGCCTGACCTATAGTGGTAGGATAAAGCTTTGGGTCCCAAAGGTTATTGAAGTGGATTTCTTCCTCAGTTTTCCAGAGCTGTTTTGGCAATTAATAGTTACCTTATCACAAAGCTACTTACTAGCAGGACTAAGGGAGGGCAACCTATCAGTGCAATAGCAGTGGAAAGTTTCCGCTTGGTGCCACCACTGTACATTCCTGCCAACTGATCTGCATTTTGCGACAGACCAAGTTTCTGAATTCCCCACTCTGCCACCTGTGGAAAAAGAAATCAAGATCTTGACATCTATGTAAAATATTGTGGTTTTAATTCAGTCCATTATACGGGTTTATATCTGGGACTCTCACCAAACGGCCTACCCCAATCTGGTATCAAAGCTACAATCATTTCCACAAAGGATGGTCATAATCTGGAGGATATCAGATTAGGGAAAGTAGTCATAAAGGATGCTTCAATGGGAAGCTCATGTCCTTTAGTATTATCAATCTCTGCTACATCTTATGTACATGTTGAATTAATATCATGTTCTGGTAATATTCCAGAGGAAAAGGAGCCAAAGGGAAATGGAAGAGGAGAAAGTCATAGTAGAAGGGAATAGAATGAACCTGGAGCTGAAAACTAGAACTAACTTTGGAGCACTTCCAAATGATATTCATACAGATATGCATCTCACACATGATTTTAGGGATGAGATTGCCAAAATCTAATGGGCTTTGAAACAATTTGTGTCTTTATTCTGGACACCCATGATACCATGTAATGGTGCCCACTATCTGAAAAAGTTGTTGATCCACCCACCAAGGCAGAAACGGTGGGGAGTTTCATGATCATGCTTAGCTAAAACCAGACAAACAACATGATGGTGTAGGAAGTTAGTACCCACCCCCTCCTAGAAAAATGAAATATCCTAGGAAATACTGAAAAAGGAAAGAATATGTTTCCCTGAATGAGGAAAAGAGAAACATGCTTTAAATACAAAGCAGCTTCCTGCAGCTCCCTGCCCCCACCCTTGCCACATTCCTCCCACCTAGCCTGGAACAGTCTTCTACATAACAAAGAACCACAATAGGAATCCCAAAGCCCTTTCATAACACCACGTGGGACCTGGTAAGATTCTATCAGCCATGCCCCTGGGATTCAGGACAGCCCACAAGAGTTGCCCCAGCATGCCCCTGGGAATCTGGCAGCCAATGGAATACATTTCTATATAGGAACAGGAAACAGGGAGGGGCCCAAGAGAGAGTATAAAGCAAGGAACTCCCAGCATTTTGTCCTTCCTTTTTTCTCTTCACCCACATCTGGAAGCATGTGATCTACCTTTTCTGTACAGGGGGTTCATGCCATGTGCTCCAGTCCACCATTAAACCTTCTTTCCAAGCAACTTCCATGAATCCAGTGTCTTTTTCCCCACTTGGAACTGAACCCAGAAGGATATTCCTTACAACAATGGCTTAATGAGAACTCAGCCTCTGACAAGGGTTTTACCATCTTGCAACGAGTGCTGAAAGACTTCAGCCCATGCACTTCACACTGCGAGATTCACAATTCTTATTTGTAGTATACATGTGCGAGATTTTTACTCTAACTGAAAGGTATTGCCATAGCATTTACTGTACTCACCCCAATCTGATGCAACACCAACACCATGTGTGTAGCAGTTACTGGGAATACACACAGTGGTATGCCTTGAGCTAGCTCCACTGCAAGCTTAAGCAAGAACGACTCCACAACTTTAAGTTTCATGGGTGCACATTTTAAAAATATACTCTGTAGACTGAAGAGCCTGTTTGTAGTTGGATTTCACCATGTGCAAGACTGCTACATAGAAATAGAGACAATAGCAGTGCAGTGTGCAGAGCCAAGAAGAGAGTGCAATTTACATACGGTTAGTGCATATTTTTTTCTTTAAAAGTTTAATGTAAATCAATTAATGTGAATCGAATTAATGTGATCTATTGTTCTAGCACAGAGGTCTTCAAACTTGGCAACTTTAAGACTTGTGGACTTCAACTCCCAGAATTCTCCAGCCAGCATAGCTGGCTGGAGAATTCTGGGAGTTGAAGTCCACAAGTCTTAAAGTCACCAAGTTTGGGGATCCCTGTTCTAGCAGGAGCCATCTTTTTTGTGTAGGTATCTTTAGATGTAGCCCAAAACACACACAGAAAATAAAGAATAATTATCCCTACCCTCTCAACTTCAGCTTCTGGAACACCACGCAGACGGGCATAGAGAAACAAATGTTCTCTTCCTGTCAGTAGTTCATCAGTAGCATCGAATTGTGGGCAATAGCCCATGTTTTGGTGAACATCCCAGATTTGGGTCAATATGCTAGCAAAGTGAAAGTGATAAAAGAAAAAAAAAAGAAAAGAAAAATCTTTACAGAGCCAGATTTAATCAGCAGAGTAGCTTTAGAGAGAAAAAGTATTCAGCTAAAGTATAGCAATAATTTAATAAAATAATACCTTGCAATTAAAAGATTAAAGTAACACATTAAGAAATTGATTAAAATAAATCAAGTTAAATCCCTGTTCATTAAAGCTTGACCGGGTTATTCAAAATGGCCTTACATTACAATAAAAATACAGATTAATTAAAATATTATTCTTGTCTACCATATGATGAAATAAGACAACTAAACATACACCTTCTGGAAATAATGCGGATACAGAACTTTGTTCTTCCGTCTGCACAGAATTATATCCTTTGCAAACAATACAAAGTTGAGTGCACACTAAATTTTAAAATGATATTCCTATCCACTATAACATTTCAAATCCTCCCTGTAGACTCATATCTGTGTAGGCAGAGCAGCCAGCTTCAAGATCACATACAGACTATACACGGTGGTGCATGGAACACTGTTACCTTCTCACCAAAGTGGTACCTATTTATCTACTCGCACCTGCATGCTTTCAAACTGCTAGGTGGGCAGGAGCTGGAGCAACCCTGTTGCGCAGCGCTCAGAGTAATAAATATTTTATCCATATCCCTAACAGGAAATAAGGACCTATTGTTAAGGGCAATGTGATGACAATTACCAGTTAGTAGATATAAAGAAACATCTGTGGATCTTTGCACTCAACTGTTCTGACATTTGTCAGGACTTACCTATGACCAACAACAACAGCATCTCCTGATGTTACTTTAATATCTCCAGTCAGCATTTTGAATGTTGTTGTCTTACCAGCACCATTCACACCCAAGAGACCAAAGCACTAAATTATAATTTAAGACACGCTGGTTACTTCCAGAGTTTTACAGGAAAAGAAATAATTCAAAATGCATTGCATAACTGAGACATAACCCACCTCTCCCGGATGAACACCTACACAGAGTCTGTCTACTGCTGGTGTACGTCTTCCTGCATATATCTGGAATAAGAATTTTTTCAACAGAAACCCTCATGTGAAGACAGTTGAAGGACATGTATTATTTAAAAGAGGAAAATGCGGCTTTCTCCAACTAGGCAGTGGCCAGATACAGTGGTCTATTGCTCTTTTGCCCAGTCTCTGTTGTCATGATCATGGCTAATTGAAAGATACTAGTAACTGTATTCCAAAGTATCTGGATTGTACCGACTGGAGAAAACCAGCACAACACAACAGAAAATAATAGGCAAACAACCCACCAAATTAAATATTCACTATGACAGATAGTCCTTGACTTACGACCAGTTATGATGGATCTCTGTAGGTGTATTTATGATCCAGTACCGAAGTTCTGGCAGCTGCATCCTCTAGTCACATTTACAGTTGTTTGCAGTGTCTTGCAGTCATGCGACAGTGTTTTATGACTTTTTTTTTTTGCCAAAACTGGCATCTGCTTCTAGTTTTCAGCAAAACCGGCCCCATGGTGAACAATTGGTTTGTTTAACAACCATGACGTTCACTGAACAAATGCCACAAAAAAAGTTGTAAACTCTGATCAGTCACATGGGTGACTCGCTTTACAATTGCACGACTTATGACCTTAATGGACAGGATCCATTGTGGTTGTAAGTTGAGGACTACCTGTAATAGCAAGTCAAGATTAAAAAAACCCTACAGACATGCGTTATTTTATATACAGCTTACATAACAAAATATAAGATTTTAAATTTATTATTAGAGTTGGAAGGGACCTTGTAGATCATCTAGTCCAACCCCCTGCTCAAGCAGGAGTTTCTACACCCTTTGAGATAGATGGCAGTCCAGTCTCTCCTTGAAGGTCGCAAGTGTTGGGGCTCTCACAACCTCCGCTGGCAAGCTGTTCCACTGGTTGATCGCTCTCACTATCAGAAAGTTTCTCCTCACTTCCAGGTTGAATCTCTCCTTGGTCAGCTTCCATCCATTATTCCTTGTTTGGCTTTCTGGTGCCATAGAGAACAGCCTGACCCCCTCCTCTCTGTGGCATCCCCTCAAGTATTGGAACATTGCTATCATGTCACCCCTGGTCCTTCTCTTCGCCAGACTGTCCAAGCTCAGTTCTTGCGACCGCTCTTTGTATGTTTTATTTTCCAGACCCTTTATCATCCTGGTTGCTTTCTTCTGCACTTTCTCTAGAGTTTCAATGTCTTTTTTGTAGTGTGGTGACCAAAACTGGATGCAATACTCTAGGTGTTGTCTGACCAAGGCTTTATAGAGTGGTACTAGTATCTCTGTGGTCCTATGATATGTCTTCCAGACTATTGATTTTCATATAATATATGCAATGATATGTTTATATACAGTAAATAGAGCCAGTGATGTAGTTGTTAAGTCATCAGGCTAGAAACCAGGAGAGTGCGAGTTCTAGTCCTGCCACAGATGCAAAGCCAACTGAGTTGCTTTAGACCAGTCACTCTTTCTATGCCCTAGGAAGGAGGCAATGGCAAACCACCTCTACAAAAACCTTGGGAAGAAAACTGCTGGGCTCATCTAGGTAGTCTCTGAGAATCAGACACAATTGAATGAAATATCGGGTGTGTACACACACACACACACACACACACACACACACACACACACACACACACACAAACACACGGACCATTTTTGTTTTAATTTTCTCGGGATACCTGCAAACATACAGTACATACAAGGCAGAGTGCTGAAGAACCCCCAAATTTTATTTATTTGTTTATTTATTTATTTATTTATTTATTTATTTATTTATTTATTTATTTATTTATTTATTTATTTATTTATTTATTTATTCATTCATTCATTCATTCATTCATTTATTCATTCATTCATTCATCCAAATAAATAATTTTGTAAAATTGCAGACTTGTTTCCCCGAGAAGCTACAACCCTATCCGTATTCAATGTTACAGGTAGAGTGGTTATCAATCAACAGCTCTATTTTACAAGGATTTAGTTTGATCTTGTTTTAATCCTTCCCAGCCTTCATAACACCGAGGCACTGGCATAGGACTCCAGTGGCATTCCCCTCCTGGCTGTGTGAGATGCTGGCTTCGTTTGAAAGCTGAATCTCTTTTTTTTTTCTCTCCCTGAAATTGGAGCAACCACGGTATTTTCTTTCATAATTTCTTTTTTTCTTCTGCACCTCTGTAGACCTGGAGGTAATTTCATTCTTGAATTGATAGGAACTCTTCTCTCACCTTGTCTTCTCTAATAGGCTTTTCAAAACAGAAGTACCTGTCAAATGTGCAGGTCACCTATAAGCAACCTTCTAGACTTGTTTTTTTTAAATAGACAAGCAGACAGATACAGACAAAATGAAATCAGATAGGGATGGATGTGTGCCTGTGCAAGCAGATTACTTTCTTCCTCTTTTATGTGGAGTAGAATAATTTGTGTTCTTTCAGTTCATTATTAACTAACGTAATACACTTCTTGTTCCCAGAGTTCTGAGATCAGCAGAAGAGAAGAGGGTCACAAGTTGGTTTTAAACCCCCCCCTCTTTTTTTGAGAAATTGGGGAGTGGAAATGGTAGTGCTGAGGAATCCCCTTTATAGGAAGAAGGGAATTGAATGGAATTAGACCGTGTTTACAGATCACAAATAATGAGGCTTATGGTTACCGGTAGATGTTGGTTCTTCAAGCAGTGAAGTAATAAGGGATTACAATAAAATTTTTCTCAGTAGTTAAGGACTTAACAACTGTGGAGTCACTTAATAAACATAGTGATATGTTTAATGACTGCAGCAAAAAGTTGTAAAGCACATGATGACCTGCTTTATAATTGTCACCACTTATGATCATAATGACAGACTTCATTATGGTTATAAATTGAGGACTACCTGTAATCCAGTGGTGGGTTCCTACCGGTGCGGTCCACTCTATAACACCGGTAGTGGCCCGCTGGTGACGTCACAGTACTGGTGCGGTAGGTTGCCAATGCCTGGGCGCCGCCATTTTTTTTTAAAAAAATTTAAATTTATAATATACATTTTAAAATTTATAATAGGCAGGAGCTATCTCCATTCCCCTCCCTTCAGCAGTCTGAGAACCCACAAACGCGCGGTGATGATCCTAGGCATTTTTGCACGTTTGAGGCTTCTCGAGCTGCTGAGGGGAGGGGGAATGGGCGGCAGGAGCCTAGGATCATCGAATGGGGAGAAGCATTCAGGCCGGACGGAGCCTCCTAGAAGAACCGCTGCTACGGTCTTGCTGCTCCCGCTGCGGGGGGCTGTGTTGCGGGTGGGCAATGCCCCCCGTTTCTCCGGCTGCTGCCAAGCTCCCGAGGCCCACGCCCACCCAGTCACATGGCTGGCAAGCCACACCCACAAAATAAGCCACGCCCACAGAGTGGTAGTAAAAAAATTAGGAACCCGCCCCTGCTGTAATCCCTAATTGGATTGAGAAGCTATCTGTATTTTAGAAATACATACATATCAATCCTGAATGGTAATAAGTGACAATTCTACATCTCAAGAAAAAAATAAAACTAATAGGCCAGTCAGCTCTTCTGCATCACACTCAGGAGAAAACAGATGTGGGGAGAAAATTGTGTTTCTTCTTGATGCCTAGCAGCAAAATGGCCTGGTCACCCCTGAAGTGCCTCAAACAAACAAGTATTTCTTAATTTTTTTTCCCAAGGCAAAGCTAAAGGACACAAATATTTTAGAATAACTCCTGAAAAATTACCTTAGTCAATTCCTGCAATTTCAAAATATAGTTTTGGCTACCTCCTTTCATTACTCGCTTTCTTTCTTCTGCAACGCCCTCATCTTCTTCCATAATAGCCCCCAGAGTATTTTGGAGAAACCTGAAAAACTCAGAATAAGTGAGTTGTCATTCAGCTTGTACTTGAAAAGTAGCCTCTATAGATCCCATTTTCATGGAGGATGCAAGCCCGGGCACCTCCCACGCCAACAATATTTATTAACACTCTAAAACAAATTTCAGTACAAGACCTCTGAAGCCAGGAGTTTTCCCACGTAGACAAGAAACTGTGTTGTAAAAGAAGATTCAGAATGAAATAGACCACGCCCTGCACTGCAAGGGCTAGCATGTGTTTTCCAGCAAAATCCCAGCGCAATGGATTCGAGACACGTTCTTCTCCTTTAGAATGAAACCAACAAAAATCAGTTTGAATGATAAAATACAGTTTTTCAGAAACGGAGAATTTCCCCCTCCTGTCATCAACTGTTCAGATCCAATTCATGCAATTGGAGACCAGGAACTGAGTTAGCCTGCCACACACTGCTGATTTAAATTTATATACTTCTCTGTGCCAACAAAGTGTATCAGATAAAAGATTTTTGTTTGTTTTTGATATGAAAATATCAAATAGGTATTTGCATGTGTGTGTGTTTTTAAACACGGGATGCCAAAGCAGGAGGATGGATCCATTCTGGTTAGATTTTAAAGAATTGTTTCTTCTGATTCTCCTCTTTATCTGTCTGGATGTCTTTTTTAATGTGCAACCAGTGGTCCAGAATAGGCTGCCAGGACAAAAGCAGGACAGAAGATTGGGAAAGGAGATGCGTAGACAACCAAACTGTGCAACATCTTCTGCAGGCATTTATCTCTGAGGCTGGATACTGCCAGGTAAAGGGGTGCTTGTTCCTGAGTAATCTCAGAACCAGATTTTAGGTCTATCCATCTGTCAAAACTCTGAGGAGCCAACTCACCCCAATGGGATTGGCCCATCCCACTCGCTCTAGCAGAAGAGCCTTACGTGGTATCCTGTCTGCCAAAGAATTTTGGCTCCAGAAGAAGAGTCTTTTCTGCTGTGACCCCCACCCTCTGTAACTGAGACTTGACCCCTCCCCACTTCCAGAATAGCCTTAAAACCTGGCTTTGCCCATTCACTTGGGCTCCTGATAGGGGCACCTATAGGGGTGGTTAATAGGGAGAAGAGAATCCTTATGTCACTTGTTCCGTTAGTTCTTAGTTTCTTATGTAATCCTATTAATTTTAATCATTTTGCGGTTTTTTTTTACCTTTCTATCATATTGTAAGTTCAGGGGTGGGCTGCTGGGGGTTCGCAGGGGTTCGGGAGAACCTCTAGCTAAGATTCTGTGCAGTTCGGAGAACCCCCAAATCCAAAGTGACCAGATTTTTTTATTTTTAAGTGGGACGGGGGGGCGCCTGGGCGCCGCCATTTGTTTTGCCCTCTGCGCATGCGCAGAACGCTGCGCATGCGCAGAGGGCAAAACAGCAAATGTCGGCGTCCAGGTGAGGTGGGGGGGAGGGGGGAGGCAGGAGGGCGCTTGGATGCCTGCAGCTCGCGACAGGTAAGCTGCCGGCTGCCTCCTTTCCCCGTCTCCCGCCTCCCGTTCGTTGCTTGCCAGCTCGGCCGAAGGGAAGGCGGGAGGCGAGGAAAGGCCTCCCGAAAGGGATGCGGGCTCCCGAAGCCTCCCCTCCTTTCGGGAGGCCTTTCCTCGCCTCCCGCCTTCCCTTCGGCCGGGCTGGCAAGCAACGAACGGGAGGCGGGAGACGGGGAAAGGAGGCAGCCGGCAGCTTACCTGCTCCAAGCACCTTTCGGGAGGCCTTTCCTCGCCTCCCGCCTTCCCTTCGGCCGGGCTGGCTCGCCTCCCCTCCTTTCGGGAGGCCTTTCCTCGCCTCCCGCCTTCCCTTTGGCCGGGCTGGCAAGCAACGAACGGGAGGCGGGAGAAGGGGAAAGGAGGCAGCCGGCAGCTTACCTGCTCCAAGCATCCAAGCGCCGCGGTCTCCCGGTCGCCTGCCCGGCCCCAGGGCAACGGCGGCAGCGAGGCGACGGGGGGAAGAAAGGGGAGGGATCTAAGAAGTTATTTTAATCTAATTTAAATTTATGTTATTGAATACTATGCCCTGTACTTTTTCTGGGAAGTCCGGGGGGGGGGGGAGGGAAGGGAGTGTGTTGTGGGCAGGGGGGATGGGGGGGAGAAAATTGATAAAAATGCTTGTACTTTGTACTAATAAAACTTTTTGAATAAAAAAAAAAAGCTAGGGAAAGAAAAATATTTAATTGCACTTCCCTCAGCTGACAGCCCTGTGGGGAAGAAGAATAAAATGGTATACTTAAGCAAGCCTCTGATATTCTACAATCTCTTTCTATTTGAAGGTATCAAATGTCAAGAATGTTTTATGTTTAGTGTTAAAGGGCTCTTATACAGTATATGTCATCATGATTGCACGTATGAAAGAATTTGTGCGAATTTGCCAGGTAAGTAACACTACAGATCTTGCATGTCTCTCTCTCTAAATAATCCTGGGAGTTGGGCGGCATATAAATCCATTTAAATAAATAAATAAATAAATAAATTCAGGAAGCATCCAAGCACAGTTTTGCAATATTTCATTCAGAGTTGCTGACCAAGTCATTCCCATTGAGGGGAAATATTGCTATGGCCAGCTTCATCTCCCAGGATTTCTTTCCTAACCCCTCCCTTTGGCACTATTTGCTCCAAGGGGCAATTTGATCACTCCTCCTGTAGAATGGCTGGTTGTGGAGACTTCCCACTTTTGTTTTTTCTACAAGAAAAAAACAAATACAGGGAATAATCAACAGTGCCTCAGAGAGAAAGCCCATTCAAAAAGCGGTAAGGACAGCCGAGAAGATTATAGGAAGCTCTCGCTTCCTGTCATTAGGATGCTGCTTATAAGCGCTATGTGCTTAGAGCTCAAAGCATTGTTAGAGACCCCACACACACCACTTTATGGTCTGTTTCTGTTGCTCCCCTCTGGGAGGAGGTTTCGAAGTATTTCTAGCAGAACTACCAGATTCTGTAACAGCTTTGTTCCCTATGCCATCCGTCTGGTAAACTCACAAGATTCGTTTCTCTCGTCATTTACATGTATACATCCGAACTAGACTGTGTGGTTTCTCCGTGTCATATAATATACAGCATGTGGGCATATGTTATTTATTTATTTATTTATTTATTTATTTATTTATTTATTTATTTATTTATTTATTTATTTATTTATTTATTTATTTATTTATTTATTTAATCATATTTATGTAGTGGATATTAGAGGTGGAGACCCTTTGAGAGCTGTATGCAACAAAATTTCACTTTAATGTATGCCAATTAGTGTACATTCAAAGTGACAATAAAGTTAGTCTAAGTCTAAGAGGATGATGGGATTCTCTCTCAGATACAGGCAGCAACAGGGTTCATAGCAGATAGTTATCCAGGCAAGACTGAGGGCTGAGTGAAAATGTTTTCCCTCCTTGATCAAAGCATGGATAAAGTGCAGAAGATTCAGCCTAGCAGCAGTTCATAACTGACTTCAATATAGAGCATCCTAGAACTATCTCCCATTGTTTGGTACTTACCGAAACGTGCATAGACATCAATCACAGCTTGGTTTATGGCTAAGTCAAGGAGTCCACGACCCAAGCAGAAATGAGGAAAGATCAAAAATATTTTTTTTAATGTTTTGTTGAATTCTAGGAGAGGCTGAAAAAGAAACACAGATGCTAGTCTTGCTCGAATTTACAAGATTCCTCCCTAACTTACAAAAACAAAAAATGATTGAGTTTAGAATGAGATGCCAGATGTCAGGTGTGAAAGTCCAGGACCACACTTGAAGTTCCCATTAAACTGATTTATTACAATTCATGCCTACGCACAGGAATCTCATCAACAAACGGTTACCACTATTTTAGCTCTAGATAAGATTCAGCTGAATTCAAGAGCGATTGGAATTAGTCAATTTGTGGCTACGTATTGACACTGGGCTGATTCCTCTTTTGACCCTACCCTCAGGTTCTGCCACTCCTTCTCCTACACCAGATTAGTGGTATACATCCTGATTAATAACATATTTTAATGTGAAGATGTGACAGTAGGAAATCAGGAAACCTGGATAGCAGAAGGGTTTCTTTTTTCCTGAGAAAAGGAACCTGATGGAACTTATAAAAGAGATTTCCTCATTTTGCAACATCTCTATAATTTTCCAGAATATCTGATTATCTTATATTGGAACATTTAGACACAGTGCAAAAGTTCGTGACTATCAAATGTTTTCTGATACTTTCCATTGCAGCAGCTGCTCCTTTCAAACTCTCGTTATCTCTTAAAGCTTATGAAGCATATATTGAACCATGTCCTGACATGATGGAGCATAGCTAATGTATGGTACTCTCATTACAATCGAGCCTAAGAAAAGTCACTCACCACATTATTTTCAAAGAGGTCCAGAATAAATGTAATGGCACTGGTGTTAATACCAAAGAAGAGATTAACGCAAGACAAGACAACATAGGCGGTGCTGGGGACGCTAAAATAGCGGGACGCAGGGTACATCATAGGAATTATGGCCCATCTGTATACAGAACAATGAGAAACAAAAGTGGTATAATTCAATCAATCAAAATATACAGTCATAAAGGGTAGTTTATTCCTTTATTTGTAAACCTTTTCAATTTATGTGGTTGCTCATTTGCTATGTGATTTTGGGCAGCTAGCTAGCAACCAGCTAAAAGCATCAACAATACAAGAGCATGTCACACAAGAGCCAGCTTATATATCCATAACTAACAGACCATATAATCAACTGGCCACATAAATTACTTGAAGCCAGCTCACCTAACTTACTGAGCCAATGCTGGAGGGAAGAGCCTGGTCTTCAAGGCTTTATCAAAAATAGGTAGAATTTGGGTTCTCTGGTTATCTGATTCGGTTTTCTTGCCATGTACATGTATTCATTCGGACTAGACTGTGTTGTTTCTCTGAGTCATATAATATATGTGGGTATATACATAACTATGTATGTATGTATGTATGTACTGTATGTATGCATGCATGTATGCATGTATGTATGTATGTATGTATGTATGTATTTATTTATTTATTTATTTATTTAGTCATGTTTATGTAGTGTATATTGGAGGTGGTGACCCTTTGAGAGCTGTATGCAACGAAAATTTATTTTAATGTATGCCAATTAGTGTACATTCAAAGCGACAATAAAGTATTCTACCCTATCCTACTCTACTCTACCCTACCCTACCCTACCCGGGGTGGGTTCTGGCTTACCTCGCTGCCAGTTCGCTTCCTGATGCGCCGCGCACGCATGCGTGCTGTACGGACGCGTATGCATATGTGCAGTGCTAAAAACCCAGCTTCTTTGCATGTGTAGAAGCAAAAAACCAGCTTCTGTGCGTGCCGAGAGAGCCGGTTCGGGGGCATGGCAGGCCTGGGTCGCTGCCAGTTCCAGTGACCCAGGCCGCCAAGTTACTACCAGTTCCACAGACCCCACCTCTGTACCCTACACTACCCTACCCTACCCTATCCTACCCTACCTTACCCTACCCTACCCTACTCTACCCTATTCTATCCTGTTATTCCACAGGTTACAGTGGCAGAGAAAGCCCACTTTTTGGATCCCATCAGATGACACTGTTTAAGAGAAGGTACCCAGAGCATGCCAGCCCTGGCAGATTGTGTAGCATGGGCACAAATAATTGGAGACAAATAGCAAATGACCCAGCACTGTGCCATGAAGGATTTTATAGATGACAAGTAATACCTTGAACTACCTATAGCAGTGATGGCGAACCTTTTTTTCCTCGGGTGCCGAAATAGCGTGCGTGCGCGCTATTGCACGCATGTGTGTGCCCACACCCATAATTCAAAGCCCCTCACTTGCCCCACCCTCCTGCACATGCGTGCACGACCCCCCCCCCCACTCCCCCATTTCCCGACTTCCAGTTGGCCCGGTTGGCCCATTTTTCGCCCTCCCCAGGCTCCAGAGGCTTTCTTGGAGCTTGGGGAGGGCAAAAACGCTCCCCCTGCCACACTGGAGGCCCTCCGGACGCCGAAATCGCCCTCCCAGAGCCTCCGCGTGAGCCAAAAATCAGCTGGCGGGCACGCACATGTGCATTGGAGCTGAGCTAGGGCAACGGCTCGCGTGCCGGCAGATATGGCTCCGCGTGCCACCTGTGGCACCCGTGCCATAGGTTCGCCATCACTGACCTATAGAAACTAAGAATTAGTGTAGCTTGCTAAGTAGTAATGCCATATGGTAGGGCAAAATGCTCCCATAACTAACTGTATCGCAATATTCAGTGTAGCTTCTAAATAAAGTGGACTTTTGTATTAAGCATGAAAGGCCAGAGAATGTTGTAAAGCCTTATGGAACAGTATGTAAATCTAGGTGCTATTGGGCATGTAGAATTCATTGAATAATTCAGTTGACAGATGGCCAAGGCATGAATAACTGTAAGCGAGGCCTCCTGATCTAGAAATGGTCACAAACTGATGCACAAAATGGTTTTGAACAGGAGCTAAGAGTCTAGAGGATCCCCCACATTGGATACCAATTTTGTATGGGGAAGTGGCAACCCAACTAGAAGTAATGAAAGAAAGACCCCAGTGTGGTCCCCATTCACTCAATCTCGTTAACAGGTTAATCTAAGCCTGTTCTTTCCCATCCAGATCTCTACAGCTTCCAGTCAATGAGAGAAAACCTTGAGAGCATCCCTTCTTATGTCCGCGTTAGAAATGTATACCTGGGTATCATCAGCATACCTAATCCCATGCTCACCCAATGGTTTCAGAAGGTGATTAAAAAGGAGTGGGGACAGAGTTGAGTTCTGTGAAACTTTACGAAGCATGGGAAACATGAAGAGGGGCATTATACTGTAGAGTAAACACAGATAGGTAAGAAGATGATGTATTACACAATTATTACCAACTGCCTTGTTCAGCAACCATGACAATACTACAATAGTACGATAGTCATGTGATGTACTTAATAACCCATGGAGATTCACTTAACGATCACAGCAGAATTGATGTAAGTCCCGCACAAGCACCAAGTTGCCGGTCCCCATTGCAGAAGGTTAAGTGAGAACTATTTGTAATGTTTTTATAAGTAATTAACCAAACTTTGAATTATTCTAGGAAATAAGCAGGCAAATTGTAGAGTTTTGCAGAATTGATGTAATACAGGTTAAAAAAAGGTTTATTGAAACATGTACTTTAATATTTGTTCCATTTCACACATTTAATGAGACATCCATATAACTTACCCATATAACAATAGCAATATTATAAGTGCAGGAAGATT
Organism: Diadophis punctatus similis; assembly: GCA_023053685.1. Classification (NCBI taxonomy): domain Eukaryota; kingdom Metazoa; phylum Chordata; class Lepidosauria; order Squamata; family Dipsadidae; genus Diadophis; species Diadophis punctatus. Next base: position 75,780,301 of record JALIGW010000003.1, on the reverse strand, counting down.
GGTTGGTGATGTATATGCTTTCTTTTTGAAACTCATGAATATTGCCACCACTAAGCCAGCACTCATTATATAATTCAGCTGGCGCAGAGGAAAAGAAAAACACAGTAAGTATTAAATTGAAGAGATATCCAGAAATATAGCTTTTAGTAAGATAAATAAATAGAGATTAGCTTGTTCTGTCTTACTTGATTTTTTGAAAACATTATATTTTTTTAAAAAAAGATGGCAGGAAGAAAAACTTGTGGAAAGCTACATACTCTCAACTTCTACCCTCAAAACGATGCTATAGAGCACTGCACACCAAGACAACTAGACACAAGAACAGTTTTTCCCCCGAATGCCATCACTCTGCTAAACAAATAATTCCCTCACCACTTTCTAACTATTCACTAAGGCTGCATTACTATTACTATTAGTCCTCTCATCATTCCTATCACCCATCTCCTCCCACTTATGACTGTATGACTGTAACTTGTTGCTTGTATCCTTACAATTTATATTAATATTGATTGTTTCCTGATTGCTTATTTGTACCCTATGACAATCATTAAGTGTTGTACCTCATGATTCTTGACAAATGTATCTTTTCTTTTATGTACACTGAGAGCATATGCACCAAAGACAAATTCCTTGTGTGTCCAATCACACTTGGCCAATAAAGAATTATATTCTATTCAATTCAATACACCAAATTGCCAACAGCATGATTATTGTCCATACTGGTGAGTAGCATCTGGTTGAAAAAGTATATAAAGGGAAGCAAAATAACTCACTAAGTCCCAAAGGAAGTTGGTGAACCAGTAAACAAAAAGGCTCACACCGCTGACAAACTGGAGGTGCTTGGCTTTTGTCACTTGTTCTTGGATCAGATATAAGACAAAGCTTGCTGGGATGAAAGACATGGCAAATATCACACAGATGGAAACAACAGCATCTATTGAGGTGGTCAGCCTGTAGTGAGACATGTCAAGGACAGCCAATAAGCCAGAACCAAAAGCTGCAAAAGTTACTTCTCGTTAGGTTCACATTTCACCACAAGGTTGACAATCATTAAGTGTTGTACCTCATGATTCTTGACAAATGTATCTTTTCTTTTATGTACACTGAGAGCATATGCACCAAAGACAAATTCCTTGTGTGTCCAATCACACTTGGCCAATAAAGAATTCTATTCTATTAGACATGGTTGATTCTACACCCACCATTGAAGACAAAAGTCCCAGTTCTCCTATGGTTCTGACAGAATCTACTAGTGCTAAACTTTTACTATGGCTGCATTGCTGAGTTTTTCTCCAGCTTCATTTTACTGCTGGAGAAAAGAAACTGAACCAGTTGTGACTTGGTGGGTAAAAGATATACTGGGCTGCTGTTACACAGGCAACCATACATTTCCAAACATTCATTCATTTATTGTAAACTCTATAAATATAGCAGTTAATATAACTAGCTTGAGATTGTTTATTGTAAGGGTCCAATTTTGTGTGATGTACAATATGCACTTTTAAAGTACCATTGTATAAATATTTTTAGCTTGCCGACAGACACATTTTTACTAGTAAAGGAGAATATTTGTAGCTCCGGGTTGACATGAGGGGTCCTTAGTGCTCTCTGAGCTTGCTTGTTTTCTTGCAGACATTTCATTACCAAACCAGTGTGGGAAGCCCCCTCCCCAGAAGAATGAAATATTTTGGGAAATATTAAAAAAGGCAGAATATTATATTTCCATAAAGGAGAAATGGGGAAACATTTTTAAGAAGCAGAACGCAGCCCCCAGTCTTTCTTAATAGCCCACAGCAGATGCCAGCACTTAAGGAGATAAAGAGCTCATTGAAAGAGGAAGCCAAATATCTAAATGGCTCCATTCATAAGCAAAGCAAATACTGCAGGCAGAAATTCGTTCAAGACAGGATATTTCAAAACTCCTTGCAGCAACATTTGACAGCTAACAAAAGCAGAATGGTAGGATTAGTACAGCAGCCCCTCACCCAAGATCCAGCACGGGACGAAAGCCATTAGCCACAATAGGAATTGCCCAACACCCTTTCAGAACACAAGCCCTTTCGTTGCACAACACCCCCCCCCTCCCAGCAGCATTTCAGGACCTCTATAAAAATTCTGGCACTCATCTAGCTAATTGTTCAACTGACCAGATGGATTTTCCTTGTAACACCAGGTAACTAGTGCTAGTAAGGAGTACTACATATTTTTATAAGCTTTTAGGCTATGGTGTCCAGACCTGCTATAAGGCAGGGAGCAGGAGGAATAGAATTAAAACTGCAATTGGAGTGAATTAGAATTAAAAAAAGCAAACAAATGTTACGTACACAGTGATTTCAGACAACTGATCCTTAGTGAGGTTCAGTGGATGGTTAATAGCAGTTATTCCATATTCTTCTGGATCCTTGTTTTGTTGCAGGTTGGCTCTCAGAATTGCATTGTTGGCTACGTTGAGAAAACTGACCACAGCATGCCAGCCTTTGTTGTTAAACCACACCTGGAAGAACAATGGAGAAGATTACAAACTTCAGCCAGTCAGAATCTTTTAACATTTTGATTTTATTAGGAACAAGCAACAGGTTGATGATGCATGTTGCCTAATGGCTCATGCTGCTAATGACAGAAACAGAACAGTTTTCATATCTACTTTATTTATTATTATATGCACACCAGTACTCTGGGTTTTTTCCTCCATAACAAATCAGGGCTAATAGTTCCAGGCTTTCAAAAGTTTTTCCTCTTGTTCATATTTCAGCGTTTGTTTGTTTCTTGGAATTCAAAGAAAGCTGGAGCTTCTTCCCAGCGTTTTCTCTTTCTCTGTCTTTATTCAATTTTTATATTTAAATAGGGAAATCGGCAGAAATCAAACTTCCTTTTTTCTCCTTCTTTGGGTTTGAATAACAACAATGCATTAATGGGCATGAATAGGGAGTGCTGAAGATGCTTTGCAGAAGTTTGATCACTGCAGTCCTGGATGTATAGTATCCTTCTTAGAGTTTCTAGGTTTTTTTAAAAAAATCTGGAACATATACAGGTAGTCCCCAACTTACAGCCACAACTGAGCCCAAAATTTCTGTTGCTAAGTGAAACTGTTAAGTGAATTATGTCTCATTTTACTACTTTTTTTTCCACCACCGTTGTTAAATGAATCACTGCAGTTATTAAGTTAGTCGCACGGTTGTTAAGTGAATCTGGCTTCCCCATTGACTCTGCTTGTAAGAAGGTTGCAAAAGGTGATCGCATGACCCCGGGACACTGCAACCGTCATAACTATGAGTCAGTTGCCAAGCATCTGAATTTTGATCATGTGACCATGGGGATGCTGCAAAGGTTGTAAACTATGAAAAATGGTCATAAGTCACTTTTTTTCAGTGCCGTTGTAACTTTGAACGGTCCCTAAATGAACTGTTGTAAGTTGTATTGGTGTTTCGCAATCTCAAGATGGATATAAGGTATGCATTTCCATGTTGTTTCTAATATAAATGACTCATAACTGTTTGTTTATTTGTTGGTTTCATGGGATATTTAAAAAAACTGGCTGGATCTCCTTTGTGGAACCTTTTCTAAGAGACTCATATCCTTCTAAATAGGCCTGCTGATCTGAGTGCAAATATCTAGACCAGAGGTGGGTTCCTGCCTCTGATTGCCGGTGCGGTTAATCGCTGAGTTCGGAGCAGAGCCGAAGACGCTGCTCGAGCCTGCTCCCGTTTGCGGAGTGGGAGCTTTCCCTGGGCGCTTTCCCCGCCCGCATGGATGCCGCCAATTGCGTTCTTTTACCCTCTGCGCATGCGGAACGCTTTGGGCATGCGCAGAGGGCAAAAGAACGCAATTGGCGGCATCCATGCGGGCGGGGAAAGCGCCCGGGGAAAGCTCCCGCTCCGTGAACGGGAGCAGGCTCGAGCAGCGTCTTCGGCTCTGCTCCGAACTCAGGGATTAACCGCACCGGCAATCAGAGGCAGGAACCCACCTCTGGTCTAGACAAATGTTACATGGAAGCAAAAAAAATTCTGTATCTCTTTGCTCCCATCTAGTGATCATCCAGATATGATTGGCTTATATTAAAGAACAATTATAGAACTACAGCATATCCATTGAAGCTTTCTCTTACAGAAAGCTTCAATGGATATGCTTACACAAGTGGTACATACAGCCGTAATGGAGCCAGCCCATTACAGTCATATGTCATAAGGGTCATAAAACAGGTCGATCATGTGACCAACCCAATTTTAGGAACTGTTTTTTTGGTAGTTGTTAAGTGAATGCAGTGAATCAATGGCTCACAGTGGGCTTGGTTTTACTGAAAACCAGAAGTAAGAGTTGGTCACTGGATTATAACAAAATAATTTTACAGTACTGTAAGGTTAAATTTAATGTTCAGTACCATACAATATTGCTGATTGTTGTTTGTTAACATCTGGAATAGTGTGTGTGTGTGTGTGTGCACGAGAGAGAGAGGGAAGGGGATTGCAAAAACGCACAAAAGGAAACTAAGTACCGTATTTTTCGGAGTATAAGACACACCTTTTTCCTCCCTAAAAGAGGCTGAAAATTTGGGTGTGTCTTATACTCCGAATGTAGCTTTTTCCGAAGCTTCTTTCCCCAGCCCTAAGGAGGTGCTAACGATCTTCCAGGTTTCCTACTCCGTCTTTGCAGGCTTGTTTTCATTCCTACTCCCTCTGAAAAAGGTCTTTTCAGCCCTAACGAGGTGCTAACCATCTTACCAGCTTGCAGCATTTTTTAATTCCTACTCCCTCCGAAGTAGTTTTTTTCCTGCCCTAAGTCTTCGCAGGCTTGTTTTCATTCCTAGTCCCTTCAAAGAATATTTTTTTCAGCCCTAACCAGGGGATAAAATAATGTGCTGAAGCCGAACAGACTAAGGACGCTACCCAGATGAATACCTGGTAGGTAGATTTTTTCCCCTATTTTCCTCCCCCAAAACTAAGGTGCGTCTTATACTCTGGTGCGTTTTATACTCCGAAAAATACGGTAATCCAAACAATTTGGGAAGCTTATTTTGTTTCATAGAAATTGTTCATTTTCTTTTCTCTTCTCCTTTTTTAGTTGTAATGTTATATTGCATAATTTTCATTTTTGTGCCTTTAAGTCACTATTGACTCCTGGTGATTGCCTGGAAAAGTCCTGCAATCTTCTTGGCAAAATTTTTGGAAGTGGTTTGCCCCGGCTTCTTCCTAGGACTGAGAATCTCCCAGCTGACTTTGTGCCCAAGGTAAGACTAGAATTCAAAGTGTCCTGGTTTCTAGTTACCTTAACCATTATACCACACTGGCTCTCATATTGTAATAATATGCCTGCAAAAACAATGTTGGTAAATTTGGTATCATACAATGCAATGTTTTCATTTTACATAAATGAACATGTTTCTGGATTCCAGGCTGTACTGGCACACCAATATGTTACATGTCCCCCAAACTACCTGTTAATAATCCATATGGATAATGAGTCATATACTTTTCTTAAAATTGTTCTAGTCACTTTTCCATTTCCTTAATAAAAAGCAAACATTTTTAAATTAATGCTCCTTTACTGAACTTACTGTTCAGTGATCGAGTTATACAAGATTTTATGAAAACAAATATTAAAATACCTTAATATTGTGTTCAGTTTCCATATATTTAAGAAAAGCTGACATTTCTTTAGCAGCAATCCTTGTTGTTTCACCCTAGTCAGCAGAAAACAAATGTTCAAAATTCCTTGTTTATATTTTAGTGTTACAAATATTAAATAAATTGTTAGATTTGGTGAAAATCAAGTGACAAAGCAGATGCAAAAGTTCTTTCTTACCCCTGTTATATTCATCATTCGACCAACGTCCTTCATAAAATCAACAATTTGATCTCCAGTAATATGCAGAATTGGAAGTTTTCCTCCAATGGAAATTCCTCCATATCTATATACAAGATTACATAATCTTCAATTCTATAAAGAACCTTATTCCACTTTTAATAGATAATGAACACAATAAAAGTTCCCTTCAACATAATTATACAGTACCTCTCTCCCAAAAAGGAATATGTCTATGGAGATTCTCAGTCCTCCAGGTCATAGTTTATTTATTTATTTTTATTAGTTGCATTTGTATGCCGCCCACTCCACAGAGACTCTGGGCGGCTCACAACAGTAAAAATTCACATGCAACAACAAATATAAAAAGCATTAAAAACAATAGATATTAAAACATTAAAAAAACATTAAAAACCACAATTTAAAAACCCATACAATAAATCATTCATGGGGCCAAGAGTAATCGATGTTGTATTAAAATCATTGGCCCCAGGCCTGTCGACAAAGCCATGTTTTTGCTGCTTTTCTGAAGGCTGGCAGGGTGGGAATAATGCGGATCTCGGGGGGTAGTGTATTCCAGAGAGCCGGTGCTGCCACAGAGAAGGCCCTCGTTTGTGGGCCCGCCAGCCGACATTGTTTGGCTGACGGGACCACCAGCAGACCAACTCTGTGGGCTCTAATCGGTCTTAGGGAGGTATGTTGGAGAAGACGGTCTCGGAGGTAAACTGGTCCTAAGCCATGTAGGGCTTTAAAGGTAATCACCAACACCTTGAATTGCGCTCGGAGACCTATAGGCAGCCAGTGCAGTTCGCGAAGGATGGGTGTCACATGGGTGTATCTAGGGACACCCATCACAACATCAGTTGTCTCAAAAGTGCTTTTTCAAAAGGAAACTGGAGGTATTTTTATTGAGGAGGAAGAAGACATTTCGGTTCTCATCCAAGAAGCTTCATCTGAAGAAGTGTAACCTCTTCTTCTTCCTCCATAAAAAATAGTCCACTTGCCTTTTCAAAAAACACCTTTGAGACAAAAAGGAATATGATTCTAATTTTTTCATTGTTGATAGTTGAATTGAACAAACAAAATAAATACAGGTGGCCCTCAGCTAATGACCTTCATTGGGACTGGCAAGTCTGCCACTAAGCGAAGCAGTCACTAAGTGGGAAATCCCTTGATTATGTTTCCTGGCTGGAAAGAGACAAGACTAGTCAATATCACAGCTTTGGCCTTTCTTTGCCTCCTAACCACTTGCCTGCCCTTTATAAATGCTTATAATCTGTTTACAGAGCATGCCTGTGGCTCCCAGGCCTGAGCTGCTGGTACGATTACATTGCTTTCAATGTGTAGAAGAGCAGTTTATTCTCTTGCCAACCCTTTCTCTCCAATCTCTGCTCTGCTCTGCAAAATGGGATAGACAGATTAGGGGCATAGAACAACACTATAATGTTGATCACATGACTAAGGGATGCTGCAAAGGACATAAATGGTCATAAATAGGCTATAACATTATTTTTTCAGCACTGTTATATTTTTGAATGGTCACTGAAGAAAGTGAGGACTATATCAGGCCGAAGCCATTTTAGTTGGGGTCTTTGGCCTGCCACACTTTATGCTATTTTAAAATGTATTCTTAGCTGTGGGAATTTGGGAGGGGTAATTGCATGAGGGATGTCTGCATGTAGCCATAACAAATTCCTTCTAGATTGTCAAGGTCATCCTTTGTCTTTGCACTTCTGCACCTGCACGGAAGGAGATGGGAGTTGCTGCCAAGTTGGCACATGAAGATTGGTCAACGTGATGGACTTGGGGGTGTGGGGACAAGGGCTTGAACTTTCAACTGGGTGGAGAAAGCCCTGGGACTTCAGATTCGGGTTTCTCCCAGATGTGCCAACATGGCTCTGCTAATAAATTGGAACTTTGAGGAATACTTTGCCTCGGAATCTGATTTAGTTTTGGATGCTATTTGGAACCCTGACAGACTATTTGTACTGTTTCCAAACCAAGCATAGCCCTCTATTTTGTATTTCAGACAATATAATACTGATTGGGCCTATCTTATTATTTGTCATTTATTTGAAATCAAATTCTTTAGACTTTAAAAAAAATCAACAAAAGATATACAGCACATAGTGGTCCTACCTTTGCTCATTGACCCAATATTTACTCTTTAAGCTGCCAAGAAAAATAAAAAATATTAAAAATGTTATAATCTTTAATATACCGCATTAATCAAAATTCTTTCCGATACAAAATTATATCTGTGCCACTAGGATCAACTTGGGGATTTTGTGGCTATTCTGCTGACTGAGATGTCACTTTAGGAATTTATAAGCCTCTTCAGATGATTGGTGAAAAGAATGAGTCTATGCAGTCTGTACACTTAATCCCTGTTCCTGACCACTATCGGTTCATCTGACCTGCACAGAAGCTATGAAAGTACAAATTATAAAAAAATAATTATCTGATGTGTATTTTGCTCAGTAGTTTTTCTGAAAAAAATGTGCCTAATCTAACCTCACTGAGATTTTTTTTTACAATAAAAACAGATAGACAAAATGCAAAAGTTTATTATGTCCAGAAGCCAGCATAACAGACAAATAAATGTGTATACAGAGAAATAAAAGGGGGAAAAAACCTAGCAAAGATTACATGGGGTGGAACTTTATCATTTAGAAGTATCTTTGATTGCACTGTTGAAGCTGAGTAGAAAATGCAACACCACTACAGGTGATCCAGACATTTTTGTTAGCTAGTAGGAAAGCTACATAATAAGCAACTGATTGCCCTCGAATTGTAGCACAAACTCAAATAAAAACTGCTCTATAATGTGTGATAGTTTCAACTTCCTTCATGCCTCAAGGCCAGAGGATAATATTATATTTCCAGAGCAAGAGTGCAGAAGGAAGATTGTTGAAAGTGTACTGGTGAAAGCCCAGCAATACTTAGAATAGGCCAATTTATTGAGAATTGGAGAGAAGAGCATCACAAAAACCGTTGAGCATCGTAACAACAATCCCTTTCATTAAAAAACAACAACAACACAGGTACTGAATTAGCTTTGATTATATTATTGTATTTATTTCATAAATACAATAATTTATTTTATAATAAATAAATAAATGCATAAGCGCACCAGCGTGCCTACCATCCCTGTCCTAATGTTCCCTTTTATTTGTATTCAAATCATGTATATACCTATATATGTTACCCAATACGTGCTTGACAAATAAATAAATAAAATAAAAATAAATACAACCTCCTCTTTTCAATATCATGGAGATAAGGCAGGAAAAAAAATGTTGGCATGGCATATTTGTATTATGGTTAGATGCTACTGGAAAAAACCCACAGAAAACTGAGCAGCTGACTTGTTATTCAGAAGTCTTAGGACCATACCAACAATCCATTCATACAAATTGCAACAGGTTCCTAGCTAGAATCATTCATCACACAAAGCTATTGTATAATTTCTTTCTTTTTTTTTACTAGCTTTATGTGGGAACCTGCCATTACAGTTTAGTGTTATGTGCCAATACAGCTTCTGAATTTGAAAATGTATAAATAGAAAAGTCCCAACCAACCTGCTTCTTATTAGGGTGGGGTATGTTTTCACCAAGAAATCAGAAATATTTCGGTAAGTGAGATCCTGAAGAATTTCTGTACTATGTTGAACCCTCTATAAGATGAAGAAAATACTCATTAAATTCTTTGTGGTTATAATTTAATATTTCAGAGATTCAGAGGCAAGAAAAGACCTCACAGGAAAGTTTTAGATTAAAATAACTGTTATTTTACTGGAAACTGAAAGCTGCCTTGTCTTCCTTTGGGATTTTATTTGTATATTTTGATCTCAAGCCACAAAAAATAACTAAAAGCCACACTGGATTTGCTGAATGCTTCAAAAGATTTGTAAGCAGGGAGCTAAAATGTTGGCAAGTGACATTTAAAGCCTGGCTTTTACTATAAGACAGCTATATACCTGTACATGTTTGTAATTTTAGAGAATAAATACAACAGTCTTGTGGCCCTTTAAAGTCTAATCAGTTTAATGCAACAGACTGTGAGTTACAAAATCTTATTCAATAATTGCTTAATCTTTTAAGTGCCAAAAGACTCTTCACATTTCCTGCAATTTTAAGTGAACACATTTCTTTTTAGATTGTGATAAGTGAGTAAATATACAATTCTTTTGTAGCTAGCAAGTAAAATTTATGAAGAATGTGAATTTAACCACTGAGAGGCAGTGTTGCCTTCCCATAGCAAAGATATGGGATATTTTCTTTGAAGAAATAGCAATTTTATAACCTGTCCTATCCGGTAAGCTTTGGCAAAGCAGTCTGGAAATAGTTTCCTAATACATCCCTGTTTTCTAGAAAGAACAATTTATGTCATTATGAATTCTTATTTTGCACTGACAAGGCTAAACAAAATCTCTATGTACCCTTAAAAAGAACTTACGATCAAAATCCCCATTACTGATGCCCTTTTATTACAGTTTATCATCTCTTCACAGTCTTTTCCAACCTGGACTCATTCTGGAGGGAATGAGTAACAGGGCTTCTGAGAGCCCTAGGGTTCCTAGGCTGGGAAAGTCCCATGATACTTACAGTATATTCCTAAAATGTTCTTTGTCACTTCTGAACTGGAGCCTTGGAGAGTATTCTAAATTCTATATTAATGTACAATACTACTTTAGATGCAATCAGAGTAGTATAATTAATATTATCAGGTCTTCTCTACTTCTGTGCTGCCATCTAGAGATCATCCAATTTTTGCAACTAAGTAACCCCTAGCTTAATGTTCAGTTTTTCCTTTAAAAATACACCCCTCAAAAAATGTTTAAAGGTTTCTAAAACTATTTCAGTAAACTATAATTAGCCCAGAGGATTTTGTTACTTTACTTTATTGATGAATGGTCAAAGACAAAAACAAAGGAAAGCAAAACTTGTAATTAAGGTGCTGGATCAGAAGTAGGGCGATCCAGGTTCAAGTCTGCCATTAATCATTCAGCCATTATTACCATTATCAGGGAATCTCACCCAGTGGTGAGAAACTTTGGGCCAGAAACTCTATTTCAGCTCAATCAGAGGCACCATAAAGGGTGAGAGGATCAAGAAGAGAGAATGTAAAAAGGAATGTTTCTGAGTTCCTAATATCCATCTATTAGGATGTTGCCAGAGGCAGGTTCCTAGTTTTTTTACTACCACTCTGTGGGCGTGGCTTATTTTGTGGGTGTGGCTTGCCAGCCATGTGACTGGGTAGGCATGGCTTCTCGGACTGCTGAAGGGAGGGGAACTGAGATAGGTCCTGCTGCCCATTCCCCCTCCCCTCAGCAGCTCGAGAAGCCTCAAACGTGCGAAAATGCCTAGGATCATCACCGCACGTTCGTGGCTTCTCGGACTGCTGAAGGGAGGGGAATGGAGATAGCTCCTGCCGCCCGTTCTTTCAGCATCTCACGCGCTCCCTCAGCCATCCTCCCCTGCTTGGACTCACTGTGGGGTAAGAAGGCAGTGCATGCGCAGTGCCGGAAGCTCGGCTTCTGGGCATGCGCAGAATTTTTTTTTTAAAAAAATTAAAAACATTTTTTTAAAAAAATGGTGGTGCCCAGGCACCGGCAACCGACCGCACCGGTACTGTGACGTCACCAGCGGGCCGCTACCGGTGCTATAGAGTGGACCGCACCAGTAGGAACCCACCACTGGATGTTGCATAGATATGGAAAAGAAGCTGAATTTATGTCACAATGGCACAATGCTCATTTTAAGGACATCATCACATCTGAACATAGCATGGTGGATTGTTGAGAGAGAAAATAAAGAGGAAAGAAAGCAGCATATGCCACTCTAAACTATGAAAGAATGATGGAATATAAACAAAACAAACTTCTGGTTGTTAGGATGATTTATAATGAAAACATGAATACAATTAACACTATATCATTTGCAAATACACATTTTTTTATAAAATGGCTATTCTTCCATACCAATATATCTGCCTGGTGAATATGTTATCCAGATCTTCCCTCCCACTGTTAATTGATTTCAACAAAAGTCACAGTGCTTCAGGTGTTAGTTGTTGATACCCAAACAGTACCTGTGGTGGAGGAAGACCTCCCGCTCCTAGTGGACACTCTGGTAGCATAGTGAGTTTCTTCATCGTGCTGCATTCACACGCAGGTGAGGGGTTGTCAGGACTCCATGTGTTCGTCCGAAAAAGGGCAGACACACGATAAGGGACAGTTGGTGTCCTCCAGGCCATTGATGTAGCAATGCAAGAGTAGTTACTATGCAAGGATTGAAAGCCCAGTGTAAACATCAAAGTGATCACCTATGATCTTGCAAAATTATTGCATTTATACCTCCCGTAACAGGACCAAAAATTCAAGGGAATGCCTTCTAAGCATTTTTTAACAAATGACACTCAGTTTTCTTCATCACAAGCCTGTGGATTTTTTTTTTCACACAGAAGCCATATAAACAACATTATTTAATCTAATTTCATGCCTAATAATTAAAATTCAATTACATTTTACTTAAATTTATATTTAAATACAATTAATATAATTACCTTCCCTTTCTGTTGCATTAAAAATTACAAACTTTTGGAGGTCTCTAGGAAGTGCGTTCAGGTTTTTCAGAGACTGCATACAATCATAGAGTTTGAAGGAATCTCATAGGTCAACTACTCCCTGCTTTCTGCTCAATGCAGATGCAATCCATACCAGAGGATGGCATGAAATGCTACCAGTTCGGATCGGTTCATTCAAACTGGTAGTAAAAAATGCTACCGATTCGGGCGAACCTGTATATCCGATGATCAGCTGTGCCACGATCAGCTGTGCCGCGCATCTAGATTAGCTAGAAAGCAGGATTTCCTGCTTTCTAGCTAATCTAAATCGCGCGGCACAGCTGATCCCTCCCTCGCTGTTCTACTTACCTTTGCAGACTCTGATGGCTTCAAATGCTCCTTTTTCAGCGCTGCACGGTAGTGCCTGTGGCGCGTATGCACGTGCAAAGTGCGCACGAAGCAAACCGGTAGCAGACTTCAGAGGATTTCATCCCTGATCCATACATACATTTCGGACTAATGACCATACTGTGTCTGAAAACCTCTACCTGACCTTGGAGACTTAGGTTGGGCAACTCCAATTTATAAGGTGACTTTCCGTACTTAAAGGGAGTAATTTAGGGAACTATTTCCTTGAACCTTTAGATTTATTTAACTTCTTTATTAAACAGCAATATATATGGATTCCATAGAACTACTACTAAAACTGTTAGTTCTAGTCTAGTGTATCTAGGCAAGGCCCATTTTAAAAAAAATACACAAATGATAATACCTGGTTTTACACATCCTGCTATCCCATGGAATAGTTTGTTTTGCGCTTAGCACAAACTGTAAGCCTACAAGTTGTACAGGTTTACAAACTATAAATATATTGTGGCAACTCTGAAGCTATGTTGGTTGGTATTCACATTTTAGGTTTCCAATATGTTAACACCCAGGTCTTCTTCACTTCATATTTTGTTTTATCCTTTGAAGTTACTGTCAACTTTGCATTTTCTTCAAATCACTACTTTTACTCAATGTTCAGAAGGCAAATCTTTCTGGGGTTATCACCTTCCTGTTTGTTCCTATGTATTATGGCTGATTGCCAAAACAAAATAATTAAAACCAACTGCTGACTCTGATGGTGGCAGTATTTGTTCCAGGAGGACATCAAAAAGTAAGATAGCTTGCACTGTTTTTAATCTGTGTGGGCTGAAATTCCTTACGCCAGATGCAACACAAAACTCCATCTCTTAGAAGACAATGCAAGGACAAAATGAACAGATGGAAAGAGAAGTGGAAAACAAACACTTAGATAAACTATCCCTAAGATGTTGCCTTCCAGATATGTTAGCACTCAGTTTGTAGAAATTACAACCAGCACGGACATCAGCTTATTTAGATCCAATTTTGTATACATTTAATTATAAACCCACTTAAATTGGATAGTTTTATTTCTAATAGATAGGCAGTAGAAGTAACTCATGTGAACCTAGCCAGATTTTCTTAATGTTATTTCTTGATTTTAAACAAGCCTGACAGACAGACCGATCAATTAAAATAATAGCTGTACAATCCTTATTTTGTTACACGTTTATAAAAATATTTATAACCAAGTGATTTACGCTCACCACCCTATTTCTTTCTCAATGCAGTTCTTCTATTACGAGTCTTGCATCACAGATTGGAAAAGAAACCCAGAGTGGCTGTAATGCTATAGGTAAGGCAACCAGTAATCATCGGGGGATAAGAACATAACGTATAAGATAAGTTCTACATTTAGTCAGTGATAGAAATCAGTGGGACTTAATCTGGTTGTGATTAACTTAAATCTCTTTCATTCCATTGGGTCTAATTTAAAATCGTCTATTGTTCCATAGGCTCTTGCTTAATGTAGGATGAAGGGACTTTATCTTGTTAAAACTTTAGTAATAGTATAGGATCTTTATAATTGGAGAGAGAGAGAGAGAGAGAGAGAGAGAGAGAGAGAGAGAGAGAGAGAGAGAGAGAGAGAGAGAGAGAGAGAGAGAGAGAGAGAGAGAGAGAGAGAGAGAGAGAGAGAGAGAGAGAGAGAGAGAGAGAGAGAGAGAGAGAATGAACTTACTAAAGGGGTTCTCTCTTCAAGCAACGATTCCCAAATCCTGGTTTCTTTAAAAAGGCATCACGAAGAGAAACCATATGTTCATTGCCAGGCTGTTCATTGCTAATGAGATTGGGTGAGATTTAGATTATAAAAAGAGATTAACTATAGGAAAGTACAACTGCAAATGAAAATTAGCAGAATCACTGTAGATATTACTAATTAACTACCCAATTTTAGAAGAAGCCTGTATGTTTCATAAAGATTACAAAAAAATAATAATTAAAAGTTTACATCGGTGTTTACTACAAAGGTTTAATTTCTCAAAGACATGATAAGCAAAGACATTCATGTGTAGTCCTGATTAACAAATGGAAAATAGTTTTATATAAACGGTACCATGTTTCCCCGAAAATAAGACCCTGTCTTATATATTTTTTTGAACCCTGAAATAAGCGCTTGGCCTTATTGCCATGCACTCAAAAGCCCGATTGGGCTTATTATCAGGGGATGTCTTATTTTGGGGAAAACAGGGGTAAGATAATAGAACACTTGTGGCTGAACATTTGCAATTCACACAGCCTCCTTATCCAACATTTCCCTCTGATTCAGTCTAATGCTATTGTTTTGTTACATGCTGTCAAGTCAGTATGGACTCTTAGAAACAACATGGAAGACTTTTTCCGGAATTTTCTGTCCCTGAGTTGCATTCATCAACACTGTAATCAAGTCCGTTCTCCATGTTCCTGGTACTAGACTTAGGTCAACGCAATATCATATCTCAACAAAGTGAAATTTTTTTATCTAGTTATGAGTCAGCCTTCTTTCTGGAAAACTACTCAATATTCGCATAATTCATGGGTCAGGAATAGATTGTAATCCATCAAAACGCCAATTGCTTCATGTTTCTTTGTACTTTAAAAAAGACACCACTCCTTTCTCCATATATTAAGAATTTTTTTTAAAAATCCTGAGAAGCGAAAGTCGGAGAATGGAGTGGGGGCACTCCCTGAAACTCACTTTATCTAGTCTTTGAAAACTGAGATGATGAATCTCATAAGCAATATTTAGCAATGATGCAAATAGGGAGATGTTGCATATACCGAATTTTTCGCACTATAAGATGCTCCGGACCGTAAGAAGCATCTAGCTTTGGGGAGGAAAACAAGAAAAAAAATTCTGCCTCTGCCTCCCAGCAGTTTGCCTCCTTGCAGCAAACAGCAAACAGCCTGGTCAGCTTCAGAACAGCCTGATTTAACATGAGCAGCTGATTGGCAGTTGGATCAGCCTCCTGGAATACTGCCGATCAGCTGTTCCAGCGGCCTATCGCCGCCTATCGCCGCCTCCGCATGCCCCATTTTTTGCCTCTGTGCACCCCATTTTTTGCCTCTGTGCACCCCATTTTTGGCCTCAGTGCACCCTATTTTTGCCTCTGCATGCCCCATTTTCAGCCTTCGTGTGTCCCATTTTGGCCTCCACGCATCCCATTTTTGTCCTGTTCCAGGCACCGGGCATCCTGCCGCTGTCACCACCAATCACCACCGCTGCCAGTGATAGGCAGCGGTGGTGGCGATCCCCACCACCTGGAATGGGCCAAAAATGGGATGTGCGGAGGCCAAAAATGGGGTGCGCAGAGGCAGCTATAGGTGGTGGCGGCGACGGGCGGCAGCGGCGATGGGTGGTGGTGATCCCCGCAACCTGGAACAGCGATATTCTGATCAGTGATATTCTGGGAGGCCGATCCAAGTGCCAATCAGCTGCTCATGTTAAATCAGGCTGTTCTGAAGCTGACCAGGCTGTTTGCTGTTTGCTGCAAGGAGGCAAATTGCTGGGAGGCAGAGGCCAAAGGGTGGGGGCCAGTGGGTGGATGGGGCTCCGGCAACATTCGCTCTATAAGACACACAGACATTTCCACTCACTTTTTTGGGGAGGGAGTGCGTCTTATAGACCAAAAAGTATGGTATATCTGATCTCCAACTGAATGGTGAAGTCTAGCTAATCTTATCTGATCTTAAAAGTTAATCAGGGTCAGATCAGGTTAGAACACGGATGGGGGGTACATCAGAAAACCCCACAGTTATATGTAAGACTACTGTTAAAGTCAAAAATAATGTAGAAAAAGGCAACAGCAAAAAAGAGTTGCTCAGAAAATTACATGAATTTGCCCATGAAATCATGAGGAATCAAGCTCAATTTGAATAATATATATCTTCTCCATTTACAGAATTCTGTTATGTTGTATTATGTTAAACTGTTATGTTAATGTATCGCAATAATCAGAACTGGCTCCCAGCAGTTAAAATAAAAATATTTTTTAAAAAGAAGGAAGAACAATAATCAATAAAGTGTAATATGTTTATGATTATATGGCCTGGTCATACATGACAAACATTCCATTCATTTAGGCATTCCTTATCTACATAATTTCAGTATCTCATAGTTTACCGTAGCTACTTAGAGAAATACATTCAAGAACAAAACAAAGTCAGCAATAGATATAGACTTGTTTAAAACAGAAATCTAAAAAAATAATATCTTACAGCAAGTACTGGATTAACTAGCATCAGTGCTAACCAGAATGTAGGAAACATCAGAGACAAGGTTACTTCAAAAATAGACATACTAAGGAATCCTCTGACCTGAAGAAAGTAAATTGATGTCCATAGATCCAAGGGTGGAGGGTTAGACTGGGATATTCACCAAATGGAGGGATGATGACTGTAACTATCAGAGCCAGCAACACAAAGCTAGCAGGTAGAACAATCTGCCGGTAGAGCAATATGGAATATGTGAGATAACTGCTTTCACACAGTATCCTATTAATAGCAATAATAATAGCACTTAGACTTACAGTATATACCGCCCCACAGTGCTTTACAGCACTCTCTAAGCAGTTTACAGAGTCAGCCTGTCGCCCTCAAACAATCTTGGGTCCTCATTTTACCAATCTCGGAGGGATGAAAGGCTGAGTCAACCTTGAGCCGGTGAGATCGAACTCCTGCCTGTGGGCAGAGTTAGCCGGCAATACTGCATTCTAACCACTAATGTCTATGTCCCTTTCGGATATAAGACACAAGAAGATCTAGTGTGGATACTTGTGCTGGAAATCTATCTAACCCTGGTTGTAATTCACATTAAAAAAACGTGGTTACACAGTAAATTTCAATTTCTACATTTCTGGGTTTTTTAAAAATCCTAAACGAGAAATTCTTACTAATAGCTTCTCAGTTCTATAAAATAAGACTAAAAAAAGCCTAGGAAGCTGCATTGGTTAATCTAATTTAGTATTACTGGCCAGTGGCTTTCTAAGTGTTTGGACAGACATTCCTGGAGTTGAAACCGCTGTATAGAGAATACGTGCAAACCAGTGGTGGGTTCCTACTGGTGCGGTCCACTCTATCGCACCGGTAGCGGCGGGCTGGTGATGTCATCAAGAGGCTACCGACCCGGTGTGGTCGGTTGCCGGTGCCTAGGAGTCGCCATCTTTTTTTGCTAATTTTTCGGCGATTTTTTGCTTCTGTGCATGCGTGGAAGCAAAATCGCACCAAAATCTCACAAGGGGACATGCGCGCAAGATTTCAGCAAGATTTCACTTCCGTGCATGGCGTTCCCTCGTGAGATTTTGGTGCGATTTTGCTTCCCCGCATGCGCGAAAGCAAAATTCTGTGAGGGGGCGTGTGTGCAATGTGCGCACGCACAAAATGTGGTGATGCGTGCGCAGCGCACCAGTAGCAAGGTAAGTGAACCCGTCTCTGGTGCAAACAATTGCCAAACTCTCCAGGATATAAATACCTAGCCAAAAGAGTGTTCTAAGCTATGTATGTGTGGTATAATTCTCACTCTCGGACATTTTTATTTATTTGTTATATTTGCGTTCAGCTTTTCTTCTATGAGTTCAAGGCAGACTAGTTGATTTCCTTTCCCTTTATTTTCACATCAATAACCCTGCAAAGTAGGCTAGATTCAGAGAGAGTACAAAGGGGTCCAAAAGCCCCTTGTGAGCTCCATGTTTGAGTGGGACTTGAATCGGGATCCTTTTGATCCCAGCCCAACATCTTAATCACTGAATACTTAACATACCGAACAGGGATAGTTGATTCTACAATGTAAACCCTGGATTTTCACACTGCACTTATCACCCATCTCCTCCCACTTATGACTGTATGACTGTAACTTGTTGCTTGTATCCTTACGATTTATATTAATATTGATTGTTTCCTGATTGCTTATTCGTACCCTATGACAATCATTAAGTGTTGTACCTCATGATTCTTGACGAATGTATCTTTTCTTTTATGTACACTGAGAGCATATGCACCAAAGACAAATTCCTTGTGTGC
Source organism: Diadophis punctatus similis (assembly GCA_023053685.1). Classification (NCBI taxonomy): domain Eukaryota; kingdom Metazoa; phylum Chordata; class Lepidosauria; order Squamata; family Dipsadidae; genus Diadophis; species Diadophis punctatus. Next base: position 75,761,533 of record JALIGW010000003.1, on the reverse strand, counting down.
CCAATCACACTTGGCCAATAAAGAATTCAATTCAATACAGTAGAACTATAATAAACGTCTTCATTAACTTCGATATATGTCATTTGGGGGACGGGGAATAGTAAGCATGTACCTGAGCCAAGAAGTCTTTAATACTACGGGAGCTATGATGGAAACGTTTGATGAGAAGAGCTTTAATCTGCTGAAATATAAGCTGGCCACCTTTATTTTGCCAAGATGCTTTGCCGTCGCTCTTCTCTCCATCCAGAGAAGCACAGCTGTTCATTGAAACTCTTTGGGGGACTCCCTCTTTGGCTCCGGCAGAAGCATTCTCCTGTGCCGCTCCTGGATTTTACAAATAAGAATTCCTATGCTGGTTTTGTTCAGGGCACAATTTATTAGTTGCATTTGTATGCCGCCCACTCCACAGAGACTCTGGGCGGCTCACAACAATAAAATTCACATGCAACAACAAATATAAAAAAACATTAAAAACAGCAGATATTAAAACATTAAAAAACATTAAAAACCACAATTTAAAAACTCATACAATAAATCAGTCATGGGGCCAAGAGTAATCGATGTTGTATTAAAATCATTGGCCCCAGACCTGTCGACAAAGCCATGTTTTTACTGCTTTTCTGAAGGCTGGCAGGGTGGGAATAATGCGGATCTCGGGGGGTAGTGTATTCCAGAGAGCCGGTGCCGCCACAGAGAAGGCCCTCGTTCGTGGGCCCGCCAGCCGGCATTGTTTGGCTGACGGGACCACCAGCAGACCAACTCTGTGGGCTCTAATCGGTCTTAGGGAGGTATGTTGGAGAAGGCGGTCTCGGAGGTAAACTGGTCCTAAGCCATGTAGGGCTTTAAAGGTAATCACCAACACCTTGAATTGCACTCGGAGACCTATAGGCAGCCAGTGCAGTTCGCGAAGGATGGGTGTCACATGGGTGTATCTAGGGACACCCATCGCCACACGCGCCGCCGCATTCTGCACTAGCTGCAGTCTCCGAACGTTCTTCAAGGGTAGCCCCATGTAGAGTGCGCTGCAATAGTCAAGATGAAAAACATTTTAGTCCCACAAGTCAGAAAGCCATTTATTTCTTCAAGACTGAAGTTTAGACATTATAACAATAGATTTCTAAAGTCTTAACATCAATCTGTGATCTATCTTTACGTGTAGTCCTCGCCTTACAACCATTTATTTAGTGACTGAAGTTACAACCACACTGAAAAAAGTGACTTACACCCTGGTCCTCAACTCACAACCGTTGCAGCATTCCCCACGGTCGTGTGATCAAAATTTTGGCGCTTGGCAACCAGCATGCATTTACGAGAGTTGCAACGTTCCAGGATCATGTGATGACATTTGCAACCTTCTCAGTTGGCTTCCAAAAAAGCATAGTCAATGGGGAAAGCTAGTTTCGTTGAATGACCATGTGGTACACCTTAACAACTGCAGTGATTTACGCAACAACTGTGGCACAAAAGGTCGTACATTTGGGTGCAACTCACTTAACAAATGCCTTGCCTTGCTTAGCAATGAAAATTCTGATCCCAATTGTTGTAAGTCAAGGACTATGTTACGTACTGAGGTACGTAGTAAATTTGCATAGCCACCGCTGATTGGCCAACTAAGCGGCGGCAGATTTGAACGCCTGTCACTGGTCAGCTGGACTGCAGGGAAACCCTTAAAAGCGGCTTCCCTGCCATTCGCCGCCAGTTCCTTTTACTTGAAGCTGACAGGCTAATAAAGTGTTGAACTGTTCTACGGCTCGTCTTTCTTTTCCCGCGCACTAATCTAACAGACTATATACATATAAAATACCCAGTCAATCCACAATGCAGAAATGAATGGAGAGAGGGAGGGAGGGAAGGGATGATAGCAAAAGTAACCGTGAGGCTCCAGCATGCTCAGATTGAATATTTTCATAGCACTTTTAATCATTTCTGCATTGTGGATTGATTGGGTATTTTCAGAAACATATTCTCTTTTCTTGATATGAGAATGCTTCCTAACTTATGGAAGAGACAATGGATAGCATGAGGTGGAGACAGAAAGCACATAATTTGAGTGAACGCTACTGTACTGAATGTTATAGGTGGTAAGAGATATACTGGAATTCACCGCTAAAATTGTAGTATAAAAATATGGGAGACTTTTCAAGCAAACTTTGGTTTTCAGAGACTCGATCATGGAATGCATACCTGTATTGGATATTTCAAGGTCAGCCTCAGCTGTAACCTTCAAGAAAACCTGAAAGACAGGTGCATGAGAAGATGCTGTGTGGAAGCAAAGTAAGCACTGTCATCTTTAGGCATATCCTCTCCCTCCACCCCAATGCAACACAAGTGAAAAATCATGCTCTTCTCATTTTATTTTTAATTAATGTTTAAAAAAACTCTAAAAGGGCACAAAATAATCTAAAAAAATCAGGGTAATAGGAAGAAATATACTAACTATAGTATAACGTATAAAGTTAGTATAGGATTATACTAACTATCCCATCTTTATCCCCATAACCTTGTATCTTTATTCTGGTGTCTTCAGATGTGTTAAATTACAACTTCTATCTTCCCATCAGACAGTTCTAATTTAATAGTTACCGTATTTTTCGGAGTATAAGACGCACCAGAGTATAAGACACACCTTAGTTTTGGGAGAGGAAAATAGGGGAAAAAATCTACCTACCAGGTATTCATCTGGCTAGCATCCTTAGTCTGTTCAGCTTCAGCACATTATTTTATCCTCTGGTTAGGGCTGAAAAAGCCTTTTTCAGAGGGAGTAGGAATGAAAGCAAGCCTGCAAAGACTTAGGGCTGATAAAAAACTACTTCAAGGGAGTAGGAATAAAAATAAATGCAGCAAGCCAGGAAGATAGTTAGCACCGCATTAGGGCTGAAAAGCACCGCTTTTTCAGAGGGAGTAGGAATGAAAACAAGCCTGCGAAGACTTAGGGCTGGAAAAAAAACTTCTTCGGAGGGAATAGGAAGCCGGGAAGATCGTTAGCACCTCGTTAGGGCTGGGGAAAAAAAGGTTCAAAAAAGCTACATTCGAAGTATAAGACGCACAGGACTTCCGGTTTGGATCGCGCCATTGCCGACGTCCCTTCGTCGGGCGCCTTTCCGATCCTCGTAAAAAGCCGCCAGAACAGCTGTCTGGCGGCTTTGAAATCTCTTCCCCGGGCAAAGGGGAGAGATGAGAGCCTGACAGGTGGGGTAGAGCCCCCCCAGCGCCCTAGGAGCCATCTAGGGGCATGAAGGGAGAGCTCCCCATGCAGCCTGTCTCCAGCTCCGAGAATCAGGAAACCTCCGCTTTTGCGGAGCTAGATGTCGTGACCGGCCGCTGCTTCCAGAATGGAATTTACAACCACTTTTGATTTATAGAAGCAGACAGAGAGAAACAGGCGTGAGATGGGCAAGTACTGAAACCTCTTTTTTCTTTTTTTTCAACTCCTGGGCAAGCTTTCACTTCGGCAAGGAAACAAAGGAAACAAAGTAACAATATGGCGATTGAGAAGTGAAAGTGACTTTCGTTTTCCCAGAGGCTTTTTTTTTTCTTATGGAAACTTTTGACTTGGAAAAATGGCTTTTCTTTCTCTGTCTCCTAACCCTGGATTAAAGTTATAATTGAAAGATTTTTAATAATAAAAGACTACCTGGTTTTGAAATTGGAAAGAACTTTAATTAGGCATCTGGCTTTTTTTCCCCCTTTTTCTTTGTACTCTTTTGAAACACCATAATGGCTTCAAAATCTGGAAAGATTGTTTTGAGTAAAAGAAATGACTATCCCTCTGGATATATTTCTAAAACGCAACTTAATACTGAGTTAACACCTCTACAGCCTTTGACACCTGAAAGTTTATTAAATAATTTAAAGATTATGAAACATGAACTGACTTTGGAATTTAATCAGAAAATTAGTGAGATAGACAAAAAAATGCAGGCTGCTTTGAAGAATATGAATCAACAACTCAGGCTGGACGTGTTAGAGGTTTGCAAAGGTTTAGCAACAAATATTGAAGTTTTGGCAGAACGTATTGAAACAAATAAACAAGTTTTGGCAACCTCGGTGAAATATATAGATAAAATTCAAAATGACATTGCAAATTTTGAAACAGAGGTGTTGATGACACAGTTCAGATCGATGGAAGTTGCTATAAGGGTCAGAGGTTTGAAGGAGGGATTATATGAAGATTTAAAAGGAAGGATGGTTGATGCATTGGATCAGGTGTCTGGAATCTCTAAAATGGAATTGGCTACACAAATCGACAAGATATACATAATCAATTCGTGGTATGCTAAACAAAAACATTTACCAAGGGACATTGTCATATATTTTACTACAAGAACTCTACGGAATAGAATTATACAGGCAACGTTCAACAATAATCTCAAGGTGAATGGTCAGGAATTAAAGATTTGGAAAGAAATCCCCTCTAAAATGCTTAAAGCCAGAAAAAGCTACACTTTTTTGATTGATGAATTCAAAAGATTAAATTTACAATATAAATGGGAAGCGCCAGTAGGAGTAGCAGTGAAATTTTCTGGAAAAAGATACCGGCTTAATACGATAAAAAAAGCTACTGAATTTTATGTCAATTTCTTAAAGGCTGATATATCTAAAATTCCAGAGGAAGGATGTATGAAAATAAAAGAGGAGGAGGAGGGGAAGCCATCCCTGTTGGATCAAAAGGAAACAGATTTAAAAAACCAAAAGGAGTGCCAGAGCCAGACAGTCGGGGAAAAGGAGATGGAGGATCGGGACCAGATGGGAGACGAGTTGATAAATTCAAAATCTTTGAGTTATTAAAAGATGCAACTATCAAGATACAAAAAGATGTGGTGTTGAAATATATTGGATGGATAGAGACTAATATGATTGTACTTTTCCTTTTCTCTTCCCTATTTAATGATTACCTATGTAATATTTAGTTAAGTTTTATATAACTTTGAGGCTATTTTTAATGTTAATAATATTAGATATATACAATTTGTTGAAGATCTGTTTTTCTTTCTTTTTTTTAAGACTTTAAAGATTTTTTGTTTTTTGAAGTTAATAAGTTGATGTAGAATAATATTATGTTATTAATATTATGATGAAATTTAATATTTAATGATTACTTATGTAATATTTAGCTAAGTTTTATTTATCTTTGAGGTTATTTTTAATGTTAATAATATCAGTTTAAGATTTTTGTATTTTATATTTAGCTATTATTTATATAATATCTACTTTGTATAAGGTAGAGGATTGAAGGGAGGAGGAAGGAGGTTTGTTTGTTTATTTTTTTTCTCCTTTTTTTCTCTCTATTTTATTTTAGTTATGTTTTTCTTGTATTGTTAAAGAGATTTTTCTTTCTTTTTTTCTTTTCCTTTTTGTATCTTTATTATTGTATACATAGACGATATATTATTAGTGTATAATTTGGAGTTGAAGCTTTTAAAAAATAATGTTCCTTTTTTTTAATTAACAATTTAAATTTATTTAATCGATATTATGCCCTGTATTATCTCTGGGAAGTCCGGGGGGAGGGGGGGAGGGAAGGGGGTGGGTTAGGGGGGAGAAAAAAATAAAATGTTTGTACTTTATATTTAATATTTAGCTACTATCTATGTAATTTTGTACTAATAAAACTTTTTGAACCAAAAAAGAAGAAGTATAAGACGCACCCAAATTTTCAGCCTCTCTTGGGGAGGAAAAAGGTGCGTCTTATACTCCGAAAAATACGGTATTACTCTAGCAATATTTGTTACTACAATGCAGGGGAAAAAAACACTGCCCTATAGAAATTATTTCTATCTTTCTAAATACTCAAACCCTGGCTTAATATCAGCAGATGATTATACAATTTAGTTTGGAGCATTCATCCAAAATAGGAAATCAAGGACTGGACAAAGGTAAACTGCTCGAATATCTGAAGATTACCAACCTCTTCAAGTGGTGTATCTGAGATCCCAAAACTGCTGAGTCCCACGTCAGCCAGGGTTTCCTCTAATTCTCTGAAAAGACTGGAATAGGCTCGTTCTTTAAAATTCTTATTTGGCAGAAGATAGACAAGTTCCTGGCCAATATTTTCAACTAACCGTGCTTCTGGAACATGATGGTGGACAATTTCATTTAGTTCATTCACATTACCTAGTTGAGGAAATCAATAAAGTGGATTGTTTATAAAAATGTTATTTATTTTATTATTAGATCTATAAAAGAAGGTGAGAGAATTTGGTGCTCTCTGAACTTGATTGTTTGCTTGCAGGGGTTTCATTATCGAAGTAACTTTGTTAGTGTGTGTGTGGAGGGGGTGTCTACTACCTGTTTATTTACAGTAGCTTGCCCTGCCAGTTTTGATGAAGGTGTAGTTTTCTCCTTAGTAGTTCCTTGATTAGGATATTGTTTTCTGCTTGATTGCAACTCCCCTCCCTCAAAACGGGTAGGCTAAGTTTCTGTATAGTGTATAAAGAGGGAGCAGACCCCATACTCACTCACCTGGATGATGTTATCTAGTTGGGCAGAGGTGGGTTCCTTCCGGTTCGGCCCTGTTCGGCTGAACTGGTAACAACCCGCTGGTGACATCACGATGACGATGATGTCACTGACCCAGTTCGGTCAATGCCGGTCCGTGGGCGCCGCCATCTTTTTTTTGAATTTTTTTTGAATTTTTTTTAAAAAAAATTCTTCTGAGCATACGCAGAAGCCAAGTTTCTGGCACTGTGCACGCCACCTTTTTTTGAATTTTTTTTTTTTTAATTTCTTCTGAGCATATGCAGAAGCCGAGTTTCTGGCACTGTGCATGTGGTCGCCATCTTGTTTTCGCCTTTTTATTTATTTATTTTCCCCCCAGATTTTTTGGCACTGCGCATGCACGCGTGCACGGCCATGAGGCACGCCCACGCGGCCTGGGAGGAAGCGAACCGGCAGCGAGGTAAGTAGGAACCCACCCCTGCTCAACTCCCTATAGAAGAGAATATATATGTAGCTCAGAGTTGAACTGTGGAGACCTTGAGCTTGGTTGTTTGCTTTCAGACATTTCATTACCCAACTACAGGGGTAGGTTCCTACTTACCTCACTGCCATTTCGCTTCCTTCCACCCCGCATGCGCGTTCCTCGTGGGGGCGCATGTGCGCATGCACAGTGCCAAAAAATTCGGGGGGGGGAGCCAAAAACAAGATGGCAACCGCATGCACAGTGCCAGAAACTCGGCTTCTGTGCATGCTCAGAAGAAAAGAAAAAGAATTCAAAAAAAGTTCAAAAAAATATGGCAGCTCCCATGGATCGGCACCGACCAAACCAGGTCGGTGATGTCATCGTGACATCACCAGCGGGTCGCTACCAGTCCGGGCGAACCGGTCCGAACCGGGAGGAACCCACCCCTGGAGTTGAGAGACTTTCATTCTGTTCACTATGACCCTTGTGGCTCAGTCAGATATATTTCAAAGATCACACTATCAAGTATTTTGTTTGTTTATTCATTTAATATCCTGCCTTTATTTTATTTACAAATAACTCAAAGTAGCAAACATATCCAACACATTTTCCTCTTCTTTTCCACACAACTCTGTGAAGTGAGCTGAGAGACAGTGATTGAAAGTCACCCAGCTGGCTTTCATGGCTAAGGTAGGATTATAACTCACAATCTCCTGCTTTCTAACCTGTTGTCAACTGCTAGATCAAACTGGCTCTCTCAAATAGCGTCAAGAAAGACCGTTTATAACTTCTGCAAGTGAATTTTACACATGCTTTGTATTCACAAATGCTCTTTGGAAAAAAAAATTAAAAGGCAAATTGAAGAAAAAAGGCAGAGGAGAAATCATCATCATTTTCATTTACTAACAACTGAAACAAGGTATAAACATATTGATTTCAGTTGTACACGTTCTAATCACTATAGAAATTCTTGATCAAGAGTCATTTGCTCAAAAGTTGGAATTGTGATAATGCTGGGATTACAAAATATAGTCCAAAATGACATAATGTGTATTTACTAAGAAGCATGAGAGTCCTGCTGAACACAAATAGCCTTTTATGCCAGAGGCCTCCAAGGAGAATTTTATCACGGCCACTCCCCGATGGTTTTTCTAAACTTTTTGTTCTCCGAAACTCTATTTACTTATTATGCCTAATAACCACTGATACGACCCATTGTTTGTGAAAGTGAGTAAGCCAGTTCCATCTTATAACATTGTGCAATGAACATCTGAAGCAAGCCCTGTTCTTACCTTCTAGTTCCTTTTCAATAGTATCCCCTTTGTCCACAGAGGCACAGCAGTTGGAGCAGAAACATGAACACTTGGATCCTAGGCTACAGGAGGTCTATAAGAAGACAAGTAATAACATCTTCATCCTTTTCTGTATGTTCATATTACATAATACATATAGTTACACAATGCAAACATTTCCAGGTAAGTGAAGAAAAGCTTTTTCCTCAATCTTAGACAAAATGTATCTGAGTGTGATGAAGAGGACAGCGAGTCCTTGATTTAGAACCCTTCATTTAGTGACCTTGTGAAGTTACAACAGCACTGAAAAAAGTGACTTACAACTGATCCTCACATTTACAACTGTTGCAGCATCCCCCTAATCACGTGATCAAGATTCTGGCGTTTGGCGGCCACATATATTTACCACAGTTGCAGCATCCCACTCGGCTTCCATCAAATCAAGTCAGTGGGAGAAGCCAGATTCACTTAATGACTGCATGGTTCACTTAATAACGGCAATGATTCGCTGAGCAGACATGGCGAAAAAGTTGTAAAATCAGGCATGGCTCACTTAACAACTGCCTTGCTTAGCAGCAGAAATTCTGGTCTCAAATGTGGTCATAAGTCAAAGACTACCTGTAGTTGATTTCTACAGAATTCCTATATATTGGCAATGGGGTATTGTGTTTAAAGTTACAAAATGGAATATACAACCTTCATAAAGGAATAAGCTATCCTTAAAAACACAAATTAAACCAGCATTTTTCAGAAAGGAGTTAAAAACTTACCCACTAGGTAATTTAAAAGGCACGCTGATCTTAGAGTAAACTGTTAGCCTACAAATTCCTGGTGAACAGACTTTTTTTTCAATTATGACCTACCAAAAAGAAAATGGAACTGTTCCCTTTGGAATGTTTCATTATTTGTGTGTGGTCATTGACAAGGCTCTTCTTCTGCCTATCACACTATCAAGAGATGAATAGCTCCTTCTCAGCTGCTTTTAGTTTAAATTGGGTGTTATTGGCTGAGGTGTTGTATAAGTATTTAGGACTAAGCCTTTTATTTTATATAATCTAATGCAGGGGTGTCAACCTTGGCAACTTTAAGACTTGTGGACTTCAATTCCCAGAATTCCCCAGCTCAATTCTGAGAGTTGAAGTCCACAAGTCTTAAAATTGCCAAAGTTGGACACCCCTGGTGAGTTTAGTACAGTAGTGAGTTCTGGGCGGAGCCTCCCGCCGCCGGTGCTACCGGTTCACAGAACTGGGCCGAACCGGGAGCAACACACCGCTGGTTTAGTAGCTCAGAGGCAAACAGTGCAGGACTAGTATTAGCAGCTTCTCCCTTGAGATCAAGAGAAAACAGAAGGAAGGATATTTTATATCCTTTAGCCCAAAGCCTAGAAATACGGAACACACAAACATTGTCCAGTCAGGAAACATAAGACCTAGATATAGAACCATGCTGTCTTCCATATGTTGAAGTTTTTTAAAATTTCAAATTCCCTGATTAAACCAATAAAGTCAAATCTTTAGATTAAAAGTGGTTGATTATGGGAAAGACAATGCAAGGAAAAGCAAGGGAAGGTTACAAGCCACACCATGAGAATTCAAAACGATCAATACAATCAGGCTAATCTAACTAAACTAGATATTTATTGTATCCTTGAATAAGATACTAAGTTTTCAAGACATCCAGGCTGTTCACAATAAGTTCTCCTCCCTCCCATTTTCTCCCCCACCCTCAATTTAAGAATATGGAGGATAATTAAAAGCCATCGTTTTGGGGAAATAGACTGCCATTTTGCTCATAAAATACTCGCTCTGAACTCATGAGCCTATCTAGCAAATCAGAATTTGCTAGTGTCTATAAACCATCTTCCTAGTGACCCCTGATGGAATGGTAATGGTCCAATCTAGATTCCACTAGTTATGCCAACTCTATTAGTGGGATTAAAGGGAAGCAACATTTTTTGGAAAACAAAAGCTGCATTCTGTTAATTCAACTTCCCCGATGCTTTAGGGGGCACTATTGCATCATATCAAAAACTACAGTAGGTACTTATCATAAGGCAATCAAAATGAAATTGCATATGAAGCTATGGAACTGCCTGGAGTATGCCTTTGGCGTAGGAATGATGGTGATATGGGTACCAGTTATGCCTTCCTGGAAGGAGCTTCTTAAGTGGAACCCCACAACGTAGCCATCCTACACATTTCTGTGGGCGGGAGCTCTTGAACCTCAAACCGAGCCTGGAAACATACTTGCATCATATGATTAGCAGGTTCCAGTTAGTATATCTGTTGCAAAATTTTGGAGTGATTCAAGTTTTTGAACCACATTCAAAGATAAACCTAGATACAAGGTACTGCAGTTATCGAAAGTTTTTAATGATGCTGCAGTTATACAAGCAATTAATACTTTGTCCTTTCAATCCACCAGTTCTGTTACCCATTCTCTCCTACTTTTATGTGACTTATCTACCTATTTTGTTTCTCTTCCTTTCTCTTTCAAAGTGTATTCCTTCCTGAGCTCTGCAGCTTCAATGTAACTATTCAACTACCACTCCCTACCCAACCACTATCAACCAAGATTCCCACATCAATGCCTTGAGTTATTTATACATAATATAAAAAATAATAAAGATGGGATACAAATAAATGTTTTATGGCTCTTTCATTCTTTTGCTTCACATTCATTTTTGCCACGGAGATAGCACAGAATATAGCATAACTGATATTTCAGGGCCAGCCGAGATGTTATTTAGTAGTGCCACTTGATTCTTTCCCCTGAATAGAAAATATGTAATTATGGAGTCACTCACAATATCTGAATTCACTCTGGGGGCAAATGCTATTTGTGCAAAAACAGCGCTAACTACTTACTACATCCTTTTGACCATTTTCAACACTTTTCATCTTGCGAACCAAGGTGAGATAAAAGCCTGATCCAAAGGAGTTCTTTAAAAAAACTGGGGATCCTGAGCAGTGCAGCTTTCCTCGGGAAACGATGGCAATGCGATCTCCAAGGATATCTGCCTCATCCATGTGATGGGTAGACAGTATGATGGTTCTGCCTGAGAGGAAGCAAAAAGGTCTGTCAAGCATACTTTGGCCATTTAAGATTTGTACCTGGGATTGATGCAGAGGAGTGTACAGATCAGAGGTGGGTTCCTCCCGGTTCGGACCAGATTGCCCGAACCGGTAGCGACCCGCTGGTGATGTCACTGTCGGTGCCATTCTGTGTGTGCCGCCATATTTTTTTCGGATTTTCCCCTTCCGCGGCTTGAAAAAGAGCCCTCCCACCCGCCCGCGGGTGAATTCCGACCTTTATTTCTTCGCCCGAAGCACAGCTGATGAGCTCCACAGCTGATGAGCTCCACAGCTGATGAGCTGTGTTTCGGGCTTTTTCCTGCTTCTGAGCATGCGTGCAAGCCAAATTGTGTGAGGGGATGCCCGCGCGCGCGAAACGTCGCGGTGGTGAAGGTAAGTAGAACCCACCTCTTGTACAGATGTGCACACAGGAACCCTTTATCCCTGAATGCTTCATGCTGCTTCAAACACTGATAATCTATCTCAGAGGATGGGGCAAAGAGAATGACAGACAATGTTCACATCTTCTGAATTTTCAAATTTCTACATTAGAAGTAGGCAATCTTTTTATGCTAGAAGGCACCATGAGAAATGTTGAGAACATATTGTTGGTAATATAGGTGGTCCTTGAATTAGGACTGTAATTGAGCCTGGAATTACAATGGTAAGCGGTCACATGACTGCACCCAGTTTTACAACCATTTTTGCCTTGCATTGCTTTCCCTGGCTTAAACACCCTATAATATTTTGATTGTGCAGAGATCAAGATAAACGACATTGCTTTGTCCTGAAACACAGCAGAAAAAGTTTACTGGAAGAATTTGAACATTCCATCTGGATCTGGAAAGAGTTCTGGCTTGTAGATGTCAATGGAAACTTAAAATACTTATCATTTATAAACAAAAAAAGGCAGACTTATTGCAATCATACAAAGACCTAATCAGCCACTGTAGATCATATGACAAAAATCATATGACTGATTTCTAATAAGTCTTTCAAGTTGGAGTCATGGATAAGCAAAGCAAGGTCTTCATTGTTTTTTTTTTTTAAGTTTTATTAGTACAAACTTACATAAGTAGTAGCAAAATATTAAATATAAAGTACAAACATTTTTGTTTTTTTCTCCCTCCCCCAAACCCACCCCCTTCCCGCCCCACCTCCCCCCCGGACTTCCCAGAGATAATACAGGGCATAATAATAAATTTAAATTGTTAATAAAAAGAGAAAGAAAAAAGGAAAAAAAGAACACTATTTTTAAAAAACTTCAACTCCAAATTATACACTGCTAATATATCGCATTTGTATACAATAGTAAAGATACAAAAAAGAGGAAAAAAAAAAAAGAAAGAAAGAAAGAGAAAACTCTTTAACAATACAAACAAACAAACCTCCTACCTCCTCCCTTCAGTCCTCTATCTTATACAAGGTAAATGTTACATAAGTAATAACTAAATATAAAATACACAAATCTTAAACTAATATTATTGACATTAAAAATAACCTCTAAGATAAAACTTAACTAAATGTTACATAAGTGATCATCAAATATTAAATTTCATCATGATATTAATAAGATAATATTATTCTAAATTAATTCACTAACTTCAATAAACAAAAAAAGAAAATGAAAGAAGAATAAACAAATCTTCAACAAACTATATATATCTAATATTATCAACATTAAAAATAACCTCAAAATTATATAAAACTTAACTAAATATTGCATAAGTAATCATTAGATAGGGAAAAGATAAAATACAATCATATTAGTCTCTATCCGTCCAATATATTTCAACATCACATCGTTTTGTATCTTGATAGTTCATCTTTTAATAGTTCAATAAATTCGAATTTGTCGAGTCGTCTCCCGTCTAATCCCAAACCTCCATCTCCTTTTCCCCAGCTATCTGATTCAGGCACTCCTTTTGGATTTTTGAATCTATTTCCTTTTGATCCATCAAAGGTGGCTTCCCCTCTTCCTCCTCTTTTATTTTCATGCATCCTTCCTCTGGAATCTTGGATATATCAGCCTTTAGAACATTGACATAAAATTCAGTAGCGAAGCAAGGTCTTCATTGTTGACTGAACTTCAGATTTTGCTAGTTCGTAACTGTATTTGTTCATACTTTTAAAAAATTCTGATTTAATTTTTATTGAATGCAAAAAGAAAAAAGAAGGAAAAGGCCCACATCTTTTATATATTTTTCAAAAAGATAATCAAATATGCATATATATATATATATATATATATATATATATATATATATATATATATATATATATATATATATGTGTGTGTGTGTGTGTGTGTGTGTGTGTGTGTGTGTGTGTGTGTGTGTGTGTGTGTGTGTGTGTGTATGTATATATGTATGCATGTATGCATGTATGCATGTATGCATGTATGCATGTATGCATGTATGTATATACACACATACACATACACATACACATACACATACACATACACATATACATATACATATACATATACATATACATATACATATACATATACATATACATATATATATATATATATATATATATATATATGTATATATATACACACACATACATACATATATATACTCTGTGTGTGTGTGTGTATTCAAACTTACAAAGAACTGATAAAGAAATAAAGGGGGTTAGTATAAATCTATTTCAAATTATTTAGCTCTCATCAGCTAGGCATACCCTTCTAGGATTCGAACTTGGGCTGCTTGCCTTGTTAGGCAGCGTAGTATGCTCCCTCCCATATTTGGGTATACCAGGTGACTCGACAGAAACACCCACACCCACACCCATACCTACACACACACACACACACACGTGTGTGTGTGTGTGTGTTCTACAATTACATTATTAACTAACAAGTCAATTAACTTAAATAAAGAAATCAGTAATACAGTATAAGCATTATCTCTCACCTTGTTTTCACCTCAATTCTTGAAACATATTACCTCACAAAACTTTATACAAAAGGTACCCTTAATACAGTATGTGAGGAAACATGCATAGTGTAAATGGTATAATTACCTAAGTAATAAATGTCCAGTTCAGGAAAAATGGACAGGTGCTATCAAAGCTCAAAAATTCACGAGGGTAATAACTTCATTAAATTAACCTGAAGTTTTATAATAGTTTTATAATTAAAGTTTTATAATAGTTACAAGCTATTGTAATTGACATAATGAAAATAATATTTTGGTGGCATTTTTCAGCTCAATATGTCTATTACTTGACATAATAATCCAGCATCACTTTTATTAAATGAAATATGATTATCCATTAATTTTATTCATACAAATAATATTTCCCCCCATGGTTGAGTAACCAGTTAATAATGAGGAAAGGGTCGAATGCACCTGTCAAAACACTGCCCACATATAATTAGTTATGTCTTAACAGCCTTAGGTTTTAGACTACAAAGGCTTGTCAACCAATAAAGCAAGACAAAATATGTAAAGTTGCATGTTAGAGACAGGTGTTATTTCCCACCTTCCCCCTTTGGCGGAGAATGTGTGTCATCTTGTCATTTTTAATCACAATAAACAAACTAATGGCTCCCAGAGAGTACTCAATGCATTTGGAAATGGATGGGGGTGGGGGCACTGGCACACCACCATCAAGTCCATGAACTTCATGATTGCTACTTTTTCATTCTAATGGGAAACTATTCCTATTTTCAGAAGGAAAATATAACCATTGGTACATAGACAATAACAGAGAGTTAGTTTGGTGTCCCTCAGCCCAACTCACCTCAGGTTGTTGTTGTGGGGAAAATAAGAGGAGAAAGTGTGTTGGATATGTTTGCTGATTTTAGTTATTTGTAAAAATAATAAAGATAGAAAGGAAGGAAGGAAGGAGGGAGGGAGGGAGGAAGAAAAGAAGAAGAGAGGAGGGAGGGAGGGAGGGAGGAAGGAAGGAAGGAAGGAGGGAGAGAGGGAGAGAGGGAGGAAGAAAAGAAGAGAGGAGGGAGGGAGAGAGGGAGAGAGGAAGGAAGGAAGGAGGGAGGGAGGGAGGGAAGAAAGAAGAAGAGAGGAGGGAGGGAGGGAGGGAGGGATGGAGAGAGGAAGGAAGGAAGGAAAGAGGGAGGGAGGGAGGAAGAAAAGAAGAAGAGAGGAGGGAGGGAGAGAGGGAGAGAGGAAGGAAGGGAGGGAGGAGGGAGGGAGGGAGGAAGAAAAGAAGAAGAGAGGAGGGATGGAGGGAAGGACGGAGAGAGGAAGGAAGGAAGGAAGGAGGGAGGGAGGGAGGGAGGGAGGAAGAAAAGAAGAAGAGAGGAGGGAGGGAGAGAGGGAGAGAGGGAGGAGGGAGGGAGGGAGGGAGGGAGGAAGAAAAGAAGAGAGGAGGGAGGGAGGGAAGGAAGGACGGAGAGAGGAAGGAAGGAAGGAAGGAAAGAGGGAGGGAGGGAGGGAGGGAGGAAGAAAAGAAGAAGAGAGGAGAGAGGGAGAGAGGGAGAGAGGAAGGAAGGAAGGAAGGAAGGAAGGAAGGAAGGAAGGAAGGAAGGAAGGAAGGAAGGAAAGCTTTTTATGCTGCTGCAGAATACAAAACATAACTCAACATCAAGTACACATGTAGCCAAACTGTTATCAAGTAAATCATGCTTCATATAGTGCCATATAAAGTTGTTTTAAAGCCAGAGTTTACTGTTTTTGAAATAAAATTACCTGAGCGGTATTTCAGAAGGAGATCCCAAATAGAGCGCCTGGAGTATGGATCCACTCCAGATGTAGGCTCATCTAGAACTACCACCTTTGCTTCACCCACAAAAGAAATGGCAATAGATAGTTTCCGTTGCATGCCACCTAAATAAGGGAAATGGGGGCGGGGGGATCTTAAAACATAGTCATACATTTTTATCCAAGAAAGGGCTACTTTAATAGAGGACAATTTGCTTTTGGGTAGCATACAAGAGAATTCAAATCAAATATTTACGTCAACTTTACAAAGTCTAGTAGAAACTCAAAGATAGTCACTTTAGCACTTGATAACATGGATTAATGTGCATAAAAGTTTAGGTCAGAGGAAATATGCTATAGTTCAAGATTACCATCAGATAAGCAAAGCATTGCTCTGAAATGTATTTCTCATTTAACATGTGCGTTCAACATTTTTCTTATAAAATACTCAGTCTTGCAAAAAAAAAAGATAGAAATACAGTCTTAATACAGAACAAGAACAGATTATTGTAAACTTTTGGACAAATCATGGTTCTCCGGCTTCCACACCTGACAGGTTTTGAGCCTCTTCATTCCTTTTATGTGGTAAACCAATGTCTTCCAGGATCTTTTCCGTTTCCAGTTTTGCCTCTGCTTTGCTTCTTCCTTTCAACTGGGCATAGAACTGGATGTGTTCTGAAACAGTAAGGCTCAAGAAAAAAAAACACATGGTGGTTTTAGTTGACCAAAGGAAACTAAATGAATGAATAAATAAATGAGAATGTTGCATTTGTTGCTTTTCCTATTTCTTCAAAAATGTACAAACCCTGGTTTTTCAGGAGCAAAAGAAATAGGTATGCAGTATTGGCAGCAATGTCTCCAAGTGCCTTATTTGAGTGAGAGACGGAGGGGAGAGGGAAGGAGGGGCTTCATTAATTATGATGGAGAGGAGAAAACATAATCCATCAGAAATAGTATTTGAGAGTAAAGGAAAGCTCCTTTGCAGCTATGGAGAGCCCTTTCATAGGCTGAAGGGCATCTGTCCTGACCTGTCTAGACTGGAGACTAGAATTAGACGATAGCAAGTGCCAATACTGAAGTGGCATTTTGCCAACAGTTTTATTTAATACAAGTAGAAACTGTCTGGTTTGGCACAGCAACCAAACAGGACAGGTACAGACTTCAACAGATAGTTAGGACTGCTGAAAAAACAATTGCAATCAGCCTGCCTTCCATTGAGGATCTGTATACTGCACAAACCAGAGAGCGGGCTGAGAGAATATCTACAGACCCCACACATCCTGGGCATAATCTGCTATCTTGCAGATTATGACCTGCCTCTTATATCAATATCATGGCACCTTATAACATTTTACTGACAAAATCAAGGCTTCCATGGGTGGGTTCTAGTTTTCTTCACTGCCAATTTGTTCCTTGACACGCAGCCCACGCATGAGTGCTTTGCACGCACGCACGCGCACATGCACAGAAGCAAAAAACAGTTTCTGCGTGTGCGCAGAAGCAAAAAACAAGATGGCGTCGCCTATGGCGCCGCCGAGAGAGCCAGTTTGGGGGCGTGGCAGGCCTGGGTTCCAGCGACCCAGGCCGCCAAGTTACTTACTGATTGAACAAGATGTTGTTTTGGGGGCACATGCCTAAACTCTGCTGGATGGAATCGATGTGTATTTGGTTGTCCATTCCATCAATCAATATTGTTCCAGACGTAGGTGGGAAAAGACCTGTAATGATAGACCTAGACAAAAAAAACACTAAAAGGGGTCAAGTACTTGAATAAAGAATATTGGATTTATAATTAGTAATTGTGTTAATAATATAATAATTGCAAATAACAATTAAATTACAGCTATTATTACCATTAATTTCAGATAAATGGAGACTACAGATGCCATTAACTGGTGCCTGAGATCTCTGGAGACACTCAAGTGAACACAATGCAAAAGTGAATGAATTAGTGTGTTTTTGATAAGACTTTTAATCTCTCTCCCCCCCTCTCTCTCTCCCTCCCTCCCTCCCTCCCTGAAAGCAATTATCTTAAATTCAAAGCCATCTTCCTACTGGCTGAAGATGATATCCATATAATAAGTTCAAGATGGGATGTGCAAAAATACCTGTTAATATTAAAGGACTTCTAATGATATGTTTGTTTGTTTTTTAAATAAAAATACATATTCTCTTCTTACCCTGTATTTTAAAAAATATTATCCCTGTGTTGAACTAGAGAATTAGTCTGACCTGGGCTTTAAAAAGAGGAAATGGCCTGGCATTAATTGGGAGACCTGGCAAGCAATACAGACCTGATTAAACATTTCATTTTTATGATGTTTTTCATTTAAAAAAAAAAGCATTTTCATTTCTTTAAGTGCTTCCCAACCTTAAATTATCCATGGGACTAGGACTACTTAGCTCTGTAGATGCTTAGCCCACATTCAAAAATGAAGTCTTATGTCAGAATACCAGAAGAATGTTTAAATGTACTCTGACATCCTCAAATCTTTGAAGGGCTATCGTACCAATGATGAGGAAGATTTATTCAGTGTTGCATAAATAATTTTCATCTAAGGTAGAAGGTTCAAATGACAAGACCAGTGGTGGGTTGCTGCCGGTTCGAACCAGTTCTTTAGAACTGGTAGCAGAAATTTGGTGCCGCTCGCCGAACCGGCAGCGATGACCGGCGGACCACGCTCCCGAATCGGTCCTCTGGTCACCGCACATTGAAAAAAACCTTCTGTGCATGTGCAGAGGGTCATTTCGGGGAAGGGACGCAAAACATGCACTTCCATCGCGATGTGAACTGGTGGGGAAGGTAAGTAGAACCCACCCCTGGACAAGACAGGATTTACATAGAACATTGGGAAGAAATGAGCAATTTCAGAGTGGTACAGGCTACCTTGAAGTATGGTAGACTATTACCAAATATAGATGCTACTTATTTAAGGATATTGCACAGGCAGATTTCCTCAACTGTAATAGCTAGGGCAGAGACTAGGTGACCTACTTTCGTCTCTATGTTCCTATGAAAACTGACAGATGTAGCTGTACTGCAATGTCCACAGTTTTTTTGCAATGTTGACTTGGCCACAGTATACCAAAATTCCTGAGGAAGAAACCTAGCGGCATTGGGAAATTAAAGCCAAAAAAATGTTTGTCCAGACTCCTGAGAAACAATGCACCTGGAACTCTCATAGGCCCAAAGGCCATATCAACATTGTGATTTCATTGCTTTTTCAGCTTTTCCAGACAAAATACTCTCCCATCTCTTTGAGCGCAAGACCTGACCCCAGGAAAATGTTGCTCTTCCAGAGAGACATCTGCTTTTGTTTCTTCTATTTCATATGTATTAGGCATTTCCTTCTCCCAGGACCTTGCCTATTTTAGAATAATATTTTTTTCTTCTCCTCTTCCTTCAGACTGTAGCTGAAGTAGATAAACTGACATCATAATTCACAATGTTTGAGACAGGAGAACAGGTTCAACCTATTCCTAGGGACAAAGGTACTAACTACACAACCTAAGCTTAGGTCATAAAATTATCTGCTACAATGTCCTTCCTGTCAACGACTACTTCAACTTCAACCACAACAATACACGAGCACACAACAGATACAAACTCAAAAGTGAACCGCTCCAAACTTGACTGTAGAAAATATGACTTTAGCAACAGAGTGGTTAATGCCTGGAACTCACTACCTGACTCTGTGGTTTCGTCACCAAACCTCCAAAACTTTACCCTTAGACTGTCCACTGTTGACCTCACCCGATTCCTAAGAGGTCAGTAAGGGGCGTGCATAAGCACACCAGCATGCCTACCGTCCCTGTCCTAATGTTCCCTCTTATCAGTACCCTTCTTATGTATATAAACAATGTTTTATCTATGTATATTACCAATACGTACTTGACAAAATAAATAAATAAATAAATAAAATACATTGGAAATGTTTGCTCCTGTGTCTAAATTCCAGGTAGCTCCAGGGAATAAATTTATGCCTATGCAAATTTAGAATATGTTTGAACATTTAAATCGTCAAGCAAGGAGGCTAGGCTGCAATATCAAACAGGCACCAGCTCCCCTTGACTAATCTGGGTCAGGTTGGGTTCAAAATTTTATGCAAAGAATCCTCTCTGTTTCATTTAATTTTACAAAAAGATCAGATATAATTTATTTCTAGCTGAAAATATCCATTTATATCCTTCAAGCTTTATTTGAAGAGAAAGTCAGAAGACCTCCAAGGTCCCTTCCAACCAGATTGTTCTACGCTAATTAAAACACAGAATAACAAAATATATTTTGACTCATCGGGCAAACAGCTGTTTAGAAGCACTTTTGATTGAAAAGACTATTCTGAATCAATATGTCAGCTGACTTTCACACAAGTTTAGACGGGAATGTAGCTAAATATAACATTCCCACAAGGCATTGAACACAACTGTTGGTGGGCCTTACACTATTTTTTTCTTTCAACTGAGCATACTCAATGACTAAAATGACTATTTTAGGTTATTTATTTGCCTTTTGAGTCAATGAAGAATTTCAGTCAGCTAATGAGGAAGCCTTTGAAAGCAAGTGAAATTAGCAGGAAGTACAATCCAAGCAGAAAGATATTGGCAAAATTAAACCCCATCATCACAAGCAAAGTTAATGAAATTTGTCATTCCACTATTATATGAATTTGCTCAGGACATAATACTTAGTTTTATCATCTTTTGTACAGGAGTCAAGCACAATCTTCCTGTGAAGCTATGCATTATTTCAGAATGTTAAATGAAATCTAAGCATGTATATTCAGCAGATCAGATGCCCAAATATTATTTCTTGATCTGATGTATACCCACCATTAAGTCTGGCTATTTTGTCCTATGTTCAGAACAATATACATACAGTAATGATCTCCTCCAATTTCCCCAACAACACTCACAGTAGAGTGAGATGAAAGATAAGTGGCTTGCCAAAGCCACATACTGAGCTTTCACAGCTGGGGATCCTCCAATTCTAGTCCAATGACTTAACTGTTGGCTTCATATCAATCTTTTTTTCTGAAAGCCAGACTGACTTACATAACAGTTGTCTTTCCAGCACCATTATGTCCAAGGAAAGCCGTGATTTGGCCTTCGTAGAAGGTAACAGTCATTCCATCCACTGCTGGCTTGGAACAATTAGGGTAGATCTTCACCAAATTCTGGATGCTCACGCCAGGCTTTAAACCAGAGGGCTCCTCTTCAAAATATGGATTTGCTTGAAACAAAGAAAAATCTATTTTAAAAATGAGAGGCAAGCTCTGTGGTTATAACTCTTATATAGCTAAGTCATTTATTAGCAGCAGTGGTCAAATTACTTAAGTATAATGAATTACAAATTCTAAAGCAGCACTTACATTTTTTCCCCTTATTCTACTACATTAAGCTGGAAACGAAACCAGACCCACAAATTGGTTTTGGTGTGTGCCTGTGTTAACTATCAAGTAAAGTACCATCTAACACCAAAAACTTGCAACTGACACAATGTTTATGAATTCTATTATCATCCTATCTGATTTTGCCACTGCATATACAATGGTGAGCCTAGTTTAATTAATTCCTTTAGTGGGTATCTCAAATTCTGTGATATCACTAGAAGGTATTTTTAGATAAAGCTTCAGAACTTCAGAAGTGAGACTAACATTAAAAACGGTGGCTAGTAAAAGGCGAAAGATTTATACGATCTGAAGAGAAACCAGGATAATTTCGTTTGGTGAAATTTTCATTTTGCCAATGCAAATAATTTTCCACAGCTAATATATGGAAAGCAGGGTTGCCTCTATCACAGGGAAAACAAAGTTGCCTCAGTCAGCAGGTTTATGGACACAATTAGAGAAATTGCAAATGCAGTTTTTAAGTTATAGGGAGAGAATAGGCATTGGACTTTTTATTTTCCACTATCATGAAATTGCTTTGCAGCAAGATGGGTGGCAAACAAATTTAATAACAAACCTCAATGCATAGATAAAGCTATGCAGCAATGTAGAAAGAAACATGTTCAGTCTGGACTGTATTAAGTAATTGCAAATGAATAACAGGCCATTTAACTACAGCCTTTGCCCAGAGCAATTTAAAAGGGGTGCTATGCTGCATCAGTCTTTGAAGAAAGCAGGAGTGATCTGTAACAATCTAGGAACCTGGCATGAAAACAAGACATCTGTGCAGATGGATTTTCTTTTTCTACAAAAGGGACTGCATGAAAGCTCTGTAGTTTAAAATAACACTTTCCTTTTTGTCTTACTGGGAGAGAAAACCATTGTTGTTCAGCAGGGTAGACCAAGGCTACAGTTTTCCTTTTGTCGCACATCATCCTGTCTGTCCAAATGCTGAGCTCATAAAAGTGTTCTTTTAAATGTCACCCTGGGAAGTATTTTATTTCATTCGGAGCCAAAAAAAAAACAGCCTTTAAAGTAAATAATCTCGTTGGGTATATGTGAAGATGTAAATTGGAATTTGTTGATTTAGGATTATCCAAATTACCTCAGGATTTGTGGTAAATTTCTGTAAAGATTGTGCAGCATCAGAAGAGTCTGGAGATGCTACATCTAAGGGTATCCTACTCTACTGCTTGAGCCCTTGGCTGGAACTTTCATTGACTCTTCTACTTTTATAACACAAAAAGCTATTTGAAGTTAAAGTCTAAGAGGACAGATGGTCCAGGGGATGCTGGAGAATGGCATACCGGTATATTGTTTAATAACAATGCAATTAAAAGTGAAGGAACGGCACAAGTGATGGATTATCTATTTTTCAAGGAATTGACATTAGATGTTGAGGAGCACAGTCCAAATAAAACTTCCAGATGTCACCTTTCTGTTCTAAAGTTTGAACAAAGAGTAGGTATTTCAATCTGGCCTCAAATCTAGAATGTACATTTATGTGAGGAGGAACTATGGGGCAAATTAGCAATTAGGACTGCAAAATGAATTCTAATTGGAGGACAAATCAGGTTCTTTCAAATGAGGCCTATGCTATGCAATCCACTGCCCTGTTTCTTCTAACAGACATGTGATCATCCCTCTGTGCAAAAGGCAGATGGATTATCTAGTAAAAATAACTAAAGGACTAGTATTAAATCAATTTCATGTTATCTATTTAATATCTATGAAAAGAATTAAGGCAAATCAAATCAAGATTTGTAATATAAATAATTGAATATCTCAGTGCATAATCTCTTATTAAGCTACTAAATTATTTGCTTGGATTTGGCTTACGTTATGGTGATTAATCACCATGACTAATGCACAAACTATAATTAAAACAAGTATTGGTTTGGCATAAAATTGCACTCTGCCAATCCCTCTTTGTCTTGTGCATCTTGCACTAGTAAGTGTCGTGCTGAATGCACCATAAATAATGTTTAAATTTCAGCAAAATTCCATGGAGCAAATGCAACATGAATAATTCAGTTTTTAACAGTCATCTATATTGATCACTTAATATACGTTAATAGTATACCTACATAAGATCCTATGCAGTTTAATGTGCATATAGGTGTGTGCGTATGTGTGTATAAATAAAATTCTCTAGGATTCTGCTTTCTTCAGTCTCGATATAAGAAAATAAACAGATAAGCAAGACAAGTCAGAGAAATTTAAATGACAATATTTTTCAGATCTTTTCAGGTATGTTTTCAGAAATTCCTTTGTCGTATAAGCTGTTTACAGCTCCGAGGTAAAAAAGGAGAATATGAGATATTTATACCAAGGGCAAAGTTAGCCAGCTTCTGTAGCATTTTCAGAACTTTCAAGACATTCGGAGTGGATAAGAAGGCGCTAGGAGGAGGAGATTGGGTGAAAGGATCTTTGCTTTTTGACAGGGCTGATCTTTTTGAAGGATTGTCTGCTTTTGTTCATCCATCATCACAACTGAAATCCTGATGAACCAAAATGGATCTGGTTTATTTCAAATCTTTCAAGGAGATTCTTCTTTGCTTGTCAAATGTTGGATTGACCATCTTGTCACCAAGTGTCGAAACCACGACTCAGCTAAAACAAAACAGGCTCAGGGCACACAAACCTTAATGCTTATATATGTGTAATTTCAATTTAAAGTAGAAATATGCAATCCATAGAGGGCCCCAACCATATCTACTGATATAAGAATTGGGCTGCATACAAATTGAAATTGTTGTGGTGGTCACATTAGGAAGCCAGATGTTTAGACTGGGTTTGGCATTTTCCCCACTTACTGAATCCTTCCAAAGGATCCGGGATAATCAACTTTTGTTTCATAATTATATATATTATTTTTGTTTGCATAGTCAGCCAGATATTTAGACTGGATTATTATTACCGTATTTTTCAGAGTATAAGACGCACCTTTTTCCTCCCTAAAAGTGGCTGAAAATTTGGGTGCGTCTTATACTCTGAATGTAACTTTTTCAAAGCTTTTTCTCCAGCCCTAACCAGGTGCTAACTATCTTCCCAGCTCTTACCGCCTTGCAGGCTCTTTCATTGTTACTCTCTCCGAAGAATGTTTTTCCAGCCCTAAGTCTTTGCAGGGTTTTTTTTCATTGCTCTACTTGCTCCGAATAAATTTTTTTCTAGCCCTAACCAGGTGTTATCTATCTTCCCAGCTCTTACCGGCTTGCAGGCTCTTTCATTGTTATTCTCTCAGAAGGTTTTTTTAAGTCCTAACCAGGAGATAAAATAATGTGCTGAAGCTGCTCCGAATAAGTTTTTTTCTAGCCCTAACCAGGTGCTAACTATCTTCCCAGCTCCTACCGGCTTGCAGACTCTTTCATTGTTACTCTCTCAGAAGAAGGTTTTTCCAGCCCTAAGTCTTTGCAGGGTTTTTTTCATTGCTCTACTTGCTCTGAATAAGTTTTTTTCTAGCCCTAACCAGGTGCTAACGATCTTCCCAGCTCTTACTGGCTTGCATGCTCTTTCATTATTACTCTCTCAGAAGAAGGTTTTTTTAAGTCCTAACCAGAGGATAAAATAATGTGCTGAAGCTGACCAGACTAAGGATGCTAGCCAGATGAATACTTGGTAGGCAGATTATTTTCCCCTATTTTCCTCCCCAAAAACTAAGGTGTGTCTTATACTCTGGTGCGTCTTATACTCCGAAAAATACGGTATTCAGCAGTATTTACCTGTTAGGCACAATTACATACATATAATAAATGCCTAAGAAAAATAATAATATAATAGTTACTAATAAATAGGTAATCTTTTGAACATAGTTGAATATCATTTAAAGCAGCACTATGAATGCTAAGCTACCCCCTAAATGGAAGAAATAGTAGTTTTTGCAACCTGTAGATTTTTTATTACTAAATTTTATTTTAAAACCAGCTATCATCATTCTCAAAAATGTGGCCCTTTTCTCTTCACATGCTTATACTGCTTTTTTTAAATGATAAAAATAAGTAATATAAGCATGTGAAGAAAAAAATCACACACACACACCCTGCCAGATGTATCCAAGACCAGGAAAACTTTATTACATGTTTCTCTCAACAATATTAAATGGCTCAGAGATATGTTCGTGCTCGTAGAATTGTTGTTTTTTAAATTTGCAAGCAAATATGAACTCCTGAGTAATAATCTTTTTGGTGCTTGATTTGACCCTTCCACAATGCAATTTTTTTAAAAAACCTCTATTTTTCCATCAGTGCCTGTAGCTATTCACACAAATGCACAGAACAACAAAAGGACTAGCACAAGGAAATACATTAAAGTTTATGTAATAGAAACGGAGTTGTGATTATTGCACTTAGTTCTCTCTTCTTACTAGGAATGTGATCTTTGTCTTTTGCCTCTGTTGTCTCAGGTTTCCCCTGCTCCTTGCAGTCTTTTCTTCCTTTGTGTTTACATTTCTTTTCTTTACCATCCTCCTGCCTCAGGCTGTCAGTCTTGTTCTCTCCCAGGACAGGCTCAGCAGCCATGCTTTTTCTCACCTCTTCATCTTCAGCCTTTATGTCAGTGACACCTTCTTTCTCTGGATCTTTTTCCAGGTTAATTAAGAATCAAGTTATTTAAAGATAACCAAAGCCAAGTACTAAGACAACAATAAAAGTTATTAAAAACAACTGGTTTTTATATTCCAAGGTATTTAAATTTAAAGATAACCAAAGCCAAGTACTAAGACAACAATAAAAGTTATTAAAAACAACTGGTTTTTATATTCCAAGGTATTTAAATTATGAAGACTTTAACATATTGCAGTTTTAAAAAACCAAAATCAAATAAAATTAAACCATGCATGAAACATGTACTACAACCTTGCAGCCTTGAGTCCCTTATTTTATTTATTTCTGGCATCTCCTTTAAACTCTACTGCTGAAAAGTGGAGGCACAATTTATCACCGTTTGGAGGTAGGATATATGTTAAAACTGCAGGTAGTTCACATCTTACGACCACAACTGAGCCCAAAATTTATATTGCTAAGTGAGACATTTGTTGAGCTTTGTCCCAATTTACGATCTTTCCTGCCACAGTTGTTAAGTGAATCATTGCAATTGTTACGTTAGTAACACGATTGTTAAGTGAGTCTAGTTTACCCATTGACTTTGCTTGTCAGAAGGTCACAAAAGATGATCACATGATCCTGGGACACTGCAACCTTCATAAATATGAGTCAGTTGCCAAGCATCTGAATTTTGCTCATGTGACTATGGGGATGCTGCAACGGTTGTACAGTAAGTGTGAAAGAGAGTCATAATTCCCTTTTTTCAGTGGTGGTGTAACTTTGAACGGTCACTAAATAAACTGTTGTAAGTCAAGGACTACCTGTATAGTGCAAGTCCTGTAATTTAGCAGGGATTAGTGCCAATCTTCTGACTTCTGTGGAATTAAGTAGACCACAGGCAGATTAATATTCACGGAAATATTCTTTAATTCCAGAAAATGGGAGTGGGAAATAAACTGTGAATCAGCAGTAAATGGTATCTAAAGACCACACCATCCAACAATCTGGACAACTACATTTTGTTCCACCTGAGTTTTCCACCACTTTTCATGGGCAGGACATTTCAGCTATGTTTTTAGTCAATCTTGCAGTGCCAATCATAAAGAGACTCAAAAAAGGCCAACACTTCTGGGTAATTAGCTAATAAATAAAGGATATCACATTACCTCATCGATGTCTTTAAAAGTTTTGCCTAAATTATTTTCAGTAATTTATAGTCTGACAATATTTATTTAATAGGCACATAAAAAGCAAAGTTAGGTATTTGGGATGCTGAAGCAATGCCAAATCCTCATTATGGAAGGTTTTTAAAAGGTTACGAAAACTTTGCAGGGTTGAACTCTACAGAAATATCCACTGCTTTTGTCATTCTTGCATGTCCAGTATATGTTCAGTAGGAAAACAACAATCAGGTGAGAATGCAACAAAACGAAAATTCCTTTGAAAAGGAAAAATGTTGCTGCCTCTTTCTATCTGACCCTAACATGTATAAAGACTGGGAAAATGCTGAGGAGAGAGATTTCAGTGTTTGCATGGAGGATTAGCTCTGGCTGGTCCAGAAGTATCTTTCATCTGCTGAGAATGGGATGCAAATAGCCTGAAGGGGCTGCTGAAGCGTAATAAGAGTGATGAGTAGAATGGCCATATGAAGAACAAATATTGTCTTACCTATTCTGTGATACATCTCCCAAAATGATTGTGCATTTTTCCAGGTGCTGAAATAATGTCAGGTTTTTCTTAATTAACAGAATAACAGAGTTGGAAGGGACCTCGGAGGTCTTTTAGTCCAACCCCTGGCTCAGGCAGGAAACCCTATACCATTTCAGACAAATGGTTGTCCAAGCTCTTCTTGAAAATGTCCAGTGTTGGAGCATTCACAACTTCTAGAGGCAAGTTGTTCCACTGATTAATTGTTCTAACAGTCAGGAAATTTCTCCTTAGTTCTAGGTTGATTTTCTTCCTTAATTAGTTTCCGTTCATTGCTTCTTGTCCTGCCTTCAGGTGCTTTAGAGAATAGCTTGACCCCTTCTGCTTTGTGGCAACCCCTGAGATATTGGAACATTGCTATTATGTCAACTCTAGTTCTTCTTTTCATTAAACTAGAGTAGACATAGCCAATTCCAGCAACTGTTCTTTTAAATATATTTTGCCTCTTTAACTGAGAACA
Organism: Diadophis punctatus similis; assembly: GCA_023053685.1. Taxonomy (NCBI): domain Eukaryota; kingdom Metazoa; phylum Chordata; class Lepidosauria; order Squamata; family Dipsadidae; genus Diadophis; species Diadophis punctatus. Next base: position 75,733,492 of record JALIGW010000003.1, on the reverse strand, counting down.
GGAACAGAGTTTTATGCATGGATGTAAATGAGCTTGAGGCTCTTCTTGAAAATATCTGTTGTAAGGAATATCCTTCTAGGTTCAGTTCCAAGTTGGGAAAAAGACACTGGATTCATGGAAGTTGCTTGGAAAGGTTTAATGGTGGACAGGAGCACATGGCAAGAGCCCCTGTACAGAAAAAGTAGATCACATGCTTCCAGATGTGGGTGAAGAGAAAAAAGGAAGGACAAAATGCTGGGAGTTCCTTGCTTTATACTCTCTCTTGGGCCCCTCCCTAACTGTTTCCTGTTCCTATATAGAAATGTATTCCATTGGCTGTCAGATTCCCAGGGGCATGCTGGGGCAACTCTTGTGGGCTGTCTTGAATCCCAGGGGCATGGTTGATGGAATCTTACCAGGTCCCACGTGGTGTTATGAAAGGGCTTTGGGATTCCTATTATGGTCCTTTGTTATGTAGAAGACTGTTCCAGGCTAGGTGGGAGGAATGTGGCAAGGGTGGGGGCAGGGAGCTGCAGGAAGCTGCTTTGTATTTAAAACATGTTTCTCTTTTCCTCATTCAGGGAAACATATTCTTTCCTTTTTCAATATTTCCTAGGATATTTCATTTTTCTAGGAGGGGGTGGGTACTAACTTCCTACATATCAATGGACTGAAAAAAAAGTACTGTTTTGATTATTTGATGGAGATATAGCTGGATTGCATCACTGTCAAGGAGTTTACAGCCATACCATCATCTACCCGAACAGATGTCATCCCATCTGTTCATGACAAGAACGGCAACTTTAACAGGTCTAGTGTAACTGGGCTGCAAAAATCTCGATGGTTACTAAATGGAAGCAAAGCTAGACAGAATACCCTAAACCCGTGATGGCGAACCTTTTTTCCCTCGGGTGCCGAAAGCACGTGTGCACACGCTATCACGCACGTGCGAGTGCCCACACCCATAATTCAATTCCTGGGGAGGATGGAAACAGCCTGATTCCCGACTTCCGGTGGGCCTGGTAGGCCTGTTTTTCGCCCTCCCCAGGCTCCAGAGGCTTCCCTGGAGCCATGGGAGGGCGAAAATCCCCCCCCGCCAGCCCTCCGGAAACCTAAAATGCCCTCCCAGAGCCGAAAATCAGCTGGCCAGTGCACGCATGCATGCTGGAGCTGAGCTAGGGCAACGGCTCGCGTGCCGGCAGATATGGCTCCGCGTGCCACCTGTGGCACGCGTGCCATAGGTTCGCCACCACTGCCCTAAACTGCAGCTCCAGTTCAGGTGCAGTAGTCCTAAATTTATTAGATTCTTAACTTAATAATTTTTCCTTTCTTTTCCCCATTGTTTTCCCCTTCTGCGTTAGGTCTTTTATTATCAACTAAAATGGCACAAAATAATTATTTGATCTTAATAGTATTACTCACTTGTGGATTTTTATTTCTTTTTAAATGAAAATTTCTATTGGCGCTTTTAAAAAATAATAATATGATATTCAATCCAAATATCATTTCTGCATAGGATGAAAAAATTGTGGGTAGAATGTCACATATCAATCTGTTTGCATATTTCATATTACCTTTCGCTGCTAAAAAATCCAAAAATGTCTGGTTATTTACAAATTGTTTCTATGCAACTCCATGTAGGAAATGCCTAACCCTTTGAAGTTGCTTTCAGCACAGCCCTTTGTTGCAAGCTTACTCTTTGGAACAGACAACTGCCCCCAGCTTGTTCTGTTTTTAAAAAAAGCCATTAAAACCTGACTTAAAAAAAAAGCTCTGGGAGAGGATATAGTATTAGGTTAGGATCTCCACCTTAAATTGTGTTTGGATGTTTTTGCTTCAGGTAGCCTCACTCTCTTCAGGTGGCCTCACTACTCTCTAAAAATAGTAGTAGAAGTAGTAGTAGTTGTTGTAGGTAACTTATGCAGACGTCTATTTCATGATGGTTATTGAAAACATAGAAAGAGACAGTAAATCTTCTCGTGTATGTTTTATGTTCTACTTGTGATTGTATATTTGTTATATTGTGTTTATGCTGTGAGATGCTGTGAGATTCAAGATTGAAGTCAGGCAGCATCAAATTTGAAGTAGATTTTACAAAATTGCCATACAGATCAAAATGAGCATGACTTACGTTTTTCAGTACTAGGTTTGATGCCAAGACATGAGCCAACCTGTCAGCTGAACTGGTGTAGCTCCTATGTTGAAAATGTGTGGAAACTTTGGTTCATCTCTGGGGTGGGGAAAATGCCAGAAGTTTCCTAAGATGCTGACATTTTTATTTCTGGCTAGCCTGGTACCAGTCGAGTTAAAAACAAAGTCACATTCACGAATTTAGTACTTGTCACAATAGTCCATAATTGTCAACTATTTCCAGAGAAATTGAAAGGAAAAGCATGATTTGCAGGCTCCTTGTTTATTTCAGTAGAATTCAGAAAAAAATTGAGATAGAAGACTGACACATTATCCAGCAACATGGTAAGAATAGCTGGCCAGTCAAGAGTTCAAAGCCACCTGCCAATATTCCCACTACATATCTGAGTCTAATCTTTTGTATGACTCCCAGAAATGAAGGCAAGTGTGTGTTCACTTCTTAATGTGTCAATGGCTCAAAATATTTCCAAACATCAGTTTTTCGCATAACTCACCATCGCCAGTTGCTGTTTTCTCAGTCTTTGGATGTCCTAACCCAAACCAATAAGATCGCTGCAAAGGGAAATTCCAAGACCGAGGAATTCCATAGTCTCCTGAAAATAAAAACAGGTTGGTCGGATGCGAGAAGCTTCGTTTTGCATTTTGCTATAGGGAGAACTCAGCAATGCAAATCATACTGTTAAATAATTATTACGGTAGCATCAAACAGTGCTCACATTACAAGTTTCAAAAAGCATGCCCAATCACCACAGAACCCATGACCAATTGCAGTCCCTAGGGGTGGTTTTTCCCCATAAGCAGGAGAGAAGAATAAATGCATTTAAATGTGGTTCAAGATTATATTTATTTTTGAAATGCATACTTCTAATTAAAAATTAGAGCTACGCAGTCTTTAGTAAATAGGATCTAAAGGCTAGAAACCCTACGGCAAACTGTGGAATAAGGACTTCCCAGTTCATTTTATTAGTTTTTGCCTCCTGATGTCTTTTAGATGTCATGAATTTGTAATTCTTCAGCCAATACAGGTAATCCTTATCTTATGATCACACTGGAACCCAAAATTTTGATTTCTGTTGTTAATTTTGCTCCATTTTACAACCTTTCTTGCCCCAACTGGTAAGTGTATCACCACAGTTGTTAAGTTAGTAACATGACTCTTAAGTGAACCTGCCTTCTCCACTGACTTGCTTGTCAGAAGGTTGCAAAAGGAGATCACATGATCCCAGGACACTTCAACCAATCATGAGTCAGTTGCCAAATGCCTGAATTTTGATCATGCAGCAATGGTTGTAAGTGTGAAAAGCGGTCATAAGTCACTTTTTTCAGTGTGGTAACTTCAAACAGTCACTAAACAAATTGTTGTAAGTTAATGATTACCTGTACTACTAATATCAGGTGGCTGGATCAGTAAGATACATTTGGAAGAAGTCAGCTGGAGAGAGTGCTTTAATTGGAAGTGTCAGGCCGAAGCCATCTTTGATTAGAGACTTTATTTTATTTAAATTTATTTTATTTAAATAGATTTGTATGCTGCCCAACTCCCGGGGGACTTTGGCCTACCACACTTTATGCTTTAGAATGTATTCTTGCTGTGGGAACTTGGGAGGGGCGGTTGCATGAGGGATGTAGAGATGTAGCCATAACAAATTCCTTCTAGATTCTCAAGGTCATCCTTTGTTCAGCACCTGCCGGGGAGCTGATGGGAGTAACGGACACGTTGGCAGAAGATGACTGGTCAACGTGATGAACTTGTGGGTGTGGGGCCAAAGGATGAACTTTAAACTGGGTGGAGAAACCCTCATCGCTTTAGATTCGGGTTTCTCACAGATGTGCCAACATGGCTCTATTAATAAATTGGAACTTTGAGGTTAACTCTGCCTCGGACTCTGATTTAGTTTTGGATGCTATTTGGAACCCTGACACACAGATTCCATGGGGTAGACATCTTAATTGTGACAAAACATCATGGATATTTTAAGGGAAAATAAACTAATGTATTAATTTTAATACGTCTCAACAATTTTTCTTCTTTAGAAAAGGGAGGAAGTTATTTGGAATTTAGAGGGCCTGACATGAATTGTGGGGAATCAGGAGAGATAAACTTTTCCAACTTTCAATTTTAATTCAGGGGCCCATGAAACTTGAGTCACCCCTCCTTTCGGGATAGCACTTTAAGTTGCTGAAGTTTAAATCTGGTAACGGTGAGCAGTTTTAAATCTCACAGTGATCTTCATCAATATCTCTACAGAAGAATGTTCTCTTTACTGTTCTTTGGAACAAAAGAAAGCCTCTTGCTGCTTCTACCAAAAAAACAAACAAGAGTTTCTTGAGCTGTGACAGACTGCAGGTTTTTTTAAAACACTTTTTTTTTCTTTTTACTTGTGATTCAGAAACTACTCAGTGCTGGTTTTGGAAAACTGCCTAAGCTGAAAGTGAATGGTAAGGTGTGAGCTTTCATTCTACAGATAAGATCTTTTGTGGGTCTTTGTTTTGGCTCTTCAACTCCTATAATATGTGACCAGACAAGTTTCTTTAACTATGGGGAAATCCAAGTTTCTGTTCTTCAAAGAGACATCTTTAAGCATTCGCTTAAATAGAAAGAAAAGATACAAGTTGAATTAGTAAATAAAATAAATGCATATTGACTAATATAAGAGTGATCCCTGCAGCTACCCATATGCTCTTTTGCACAACATGAAAAAAATAATTATAAGAAGAGATACCACAACCACACCTCAAAAGGACCTCATTACTTCCCATTAGGGGCTTCGAACTGTCTAGCCACCACTCTTTTTGGGCCTGTCCCTGTTCTTCTGGTACACTCCTGTATTAATGTTGTAAGGAATCTCCTACATTTTATTATAATCCTCTTTTTGAGAGGTGGTAGCTTGCCAACTGAACTTTGTTTAATTGCCAATGCCTCAATGGTTAAAAAAAAAATCTACTGCGAGGTTTACATCAATTCTTTAAATAGAAAGCGTCAGTCAAACCCACCAGATGTAGGAGATGATTCTGTTTTTGTCAGCAACTACTGTAAACGAGAAATAAGATTCATTCCACAAAAGATTCTGAATCTATTTTGAAAGATTCTTCATCTTCTGGAAGACAAGATAATGAAACCTTTGTCTAATTGGGCAATGTGCAAATGGAAGCCTTGCACTTCTAAGCCCATGTGTTTTGTCAAATGGCTTAAAGGCTATTGTATTACAACTTTCTCCCATGTAATGGATTGTCCATGCTGCCTGAGATTAGTGGAAATTATAATCCAATACATACAGAGGGCATGAGATTAGATAAGGCTTTACCATAACATCAGAGACCAAGATATTTTCGCATATAATGTTATAAAATATCTTGATGAATTGCTTGATGCTAATACAAAGTTTAAACCCTAGCATTTGCCAATAGACTTTAAACATTTCAATGTATCTTAACTGTAAGTAACTGTAAGATCTTTTATCCCAAAATACAGTATAAGCATAATGGTATGGATTCAAAGATGTCACTCCCATTAGGGGAGGGAGGAGGGAGAGGAGGACAGAATCCCACTGCCTGTTACGGTCTTCAATGCCATATCCTATATTGTTCTCAAGGGTCCTCAGCTCCATGAAGCAGCTTGTTGGATTTGCACGGGAATGAAGAATCGAGAGGTAGAATAGTTCAGCACCTTTATTGTAGTAAGCAAGTACTAAGCAAAGAACTGCTGGCGAGCGGCAGGGAAGCTGCTTTTAAGGGCTTCCCTGCAACCCGGCCGGCCAGTGACAGTCGTTCAAATCTGCCGCCGCTATATTGGCCAATCAGCGGCGGCTATGCAAATTTACTCCATACCTCAGTACGTAACACAGCTTTTCACAAGAGGGGGAAAAACCTGCATTTAAAATGAAAGACAGGCAAACCTTTTTCCATGAAGAGAAATTAGGATTTAAGGCTTTGACTAAACCTGAAATTTCAGAATAATTTCACACATCTGAAAATGTGAACTATCATATCTATATGATTCTACATATTTAGCCCTTCTAAAGAATTCTACTGAAAATAACTAAACCGTGTTAGGAAACATTCCTGACAGAATCTGAGAGCAAAGGGTGATTAGAGAAGAGAAGGAAAATAAGGAGAAGCCTATTGAATAAGCTGATATCTGTCACATAACTTTGCATTTACCTTCATTGTATTTTGAGTAGACAAATTCTGAGACATGAGATATTTAGCCTTGTTGGTTCTCTGTTGTATCAAAGCAGCAGAGATAGGTTTTTACCCTTGAGCAGAAAAAAAAATCCATACAACAATAGACCACATTGTTGGCCATACCTGGGAAGACATTATCCAAGTACCAAGCAAGCAATCCATAGACAAAGCCATCAAAAACCATTATCTCCATAGACAACAAGAAACTGTATTTATCTCCTTCCAGTGGGCTACTTCGGATATTATTCCACTGTAATCCAAGTCCTTGCTCTTCATAACGTGACAAGTATTCTGTACCGAACCCAAAAGCCACAGGTGAAAGGAAGCTCTGGAAGAAAGAGACAAATGATCTGAGTTTATTACTAATGAGTTATCTTGACTGTAGGAGGGTTATGACCATTTGTTCAGTGACCATTCAAAATTACGACAGAATTGAACAACTAGTATTTACAACCAGTCCTTAAGAGTTTCAACCATTGAAACATCCTCATGATCACAAACTAGGCACTCGGCACCTAGCTCACAATTATAACATCATCGCCAGCCATGATCACAACTGTGATTTCTAATGTTCCCTGTCAGCTTTCCACAAGCAAATCAATGGGGAGCCAGCAGGCAGTTGGAAGTCATAATCATGTGAGGTCCTCAGGTTCCAAACAGCAACCCACGACTGCCAAAATGGCTGCCACTAGGCAATGCAGTCACATGACTTTGTGCTTTACGATCACACCATGGTCACATGACATTGCGTTTTACAACTGCATCTCAACAAAAATTCCAGGTTTATTAACTCGTAAACCAAATCCATTTGGAACAAGCCTTGGCGAAAGAAAAGAAATCCTTACCACCATGATCTTAATCTTAAGAGGCAGCCAATCCTGCCAAATGAAGCAGAGGATATGAGGCAGGTAGAGAGTAAAATAGATGACTCCACTGCAGGCAGCTGCCAGATTAGCCTTGGAGAAAAAGGTGCTGAGCAAAAAGCACTGCATGATGCTGGCTGTTGCGAAGATTAACAGGAACAGAAAGAGAACTTGGGGATTGCAGTACCGAAGCACTTTGCCATACTGTATAGGAAAGAAAAGAACAATATTTATTTATAGCCAAAAATAAATTGAAAGAAGGAATATTAAGAACAGTCTTCAACAATTATACTATGCTGATTATTTGTCATAGCAGAAAATACTGTACAACTTAATATATGGAAGCGATGAGTGTCTAGAACAATCTAGCAGTGAACATGAGCTCTGCTTTGGGTAGATATTGGCCTGTAGAGATTTAGGAATCCTCCTTGTGTTAGGGACCTTGCTTGTGGGATTCAATTTTTTTTTACTACCGGTTCTGTGGGTGTGGCTTAGTGGGCATAGCAGGGGAAGGATACTATAAAATCTCCATTCCCGCCCCACTCCAGGGGAAGGTTATTGCAAAATCCCCATTTCCTCCCAATCAGCTGGGACTCGGGAGGCAGAGAATAGATGGGGGCGGGGCCAGTCAGAGGTGGTATTTACTGGTTCTCCGAATTACTCAAAAGTTCCGCTACCGGTTCTCCAGAACTGGTCAGAACCTGCTGAATACCACCTCTGTTGTGTACCATCCATACTGCTCAGAGCAGGTTGCTCTTACCTCGCTACCAGTGTGCTGTGCGCGCATCGCCACATTTTGTGCGCGCGCCCCTCATGTGATTTTGCTTCCGCGCATGCGCAGGAAGCAAAAAATAACCAAAATCTTGCGAGGGGACGTGCGCATGCACGTGATTTGGGCAATTTTTTGCTTCCGCGCATGCATGGAAGCAAAAAAAACGCTGAAATCTCTCTTGCGTGCGCGTCCCCTCGCAAGATTTTGCTTTCGCGCATGCACAGGAAGCAAAAAAACCCCAAAATTTCCCCAAAAAAGATGGCGCCACGCAACAGAACGGCAAGGACAGCACAGGAGGCGTTTCGCAATCCACCGGTCTCTACCGGTGCCATAGAGAAGACCACACCGGTAGGAACCCACCCCTGATACTGTTACAGGAAGGATCCATTCCTGAGTTCCTTAGGCTCATGTTTCAACCTACAGTGCAGTGATTAGGTTGACAAAATATGGGTACATTTCCTAACTTGTTACATCTCTGGATCACATCCCAGCAGGCCTATTTTAGGGTGAACTACAGGTAATCCTCAACTTATGATGGCAATTGAGCCCAAAATTGATGTTGTTAAGTGAGAAATTTGTTAAGTGAGTTTTGCCCCGGTTTACTACTTTTCTTGCCACGTTTGTTAAGTGAATCTCTGCAGTTGTTAAATTAGTAACATGGTTGTTAAGTGAATCTGGCTTCCCCATTGACTTTGCTTGCCAGAAGGTCGCAAAAGGGGCTCATATGAGCCCTGAATACTGCAACTGTCATAAATATGAACCACTTGTCAAGTATTCAAATGTAAATCACGTGACCATGGGGATGCTGCAGCTTTATAAGTGTGAAAAACGGTCATAACTCACTTTTTTCAGTGCCGTTGTAACTTCAAACAGTCACTAAACGAACTGTTGTAAGTCAAGAACTACCTGTATTCTCTTTGGAATGCAAGCTGCGGAAAGATCCTCTCAAGAGTTGCAGTGAGTTTTTTGGGGGGGCAGGGGGATAGTTTGAGAATGAAATCATGCTCTGGCCTGGATGCCACAGGGGCTAAGTCATAAAAGATTGCTCTGATAGCATTGTGCATTATTATCTGAATTTATTTTGACTTCTGGTCTCTGAGGAAATAGGTTGAGTGATCTGTGGGATGAACCTGCCATGTGTGCTGCAATCATGCCGCACTTGGCTGCTTCAGTAAATGAAGTTTGTGTGTGAGAGCACAGTTAGATTGGGAAGACAGTCAATGCTTCTTTGATGCCCGCTGCCTTGAAAGAGCCTATTACCCTGGCAATTGTTACCCAAACCTTCATCACCTTTCAGATCAAGTTACTGAAGCTTGCGGTAGATGGAGTTGACTTTGAAGACCACCCAAATGGGGTAGAACGTAATAGTAATCTGCGCCACTTAACATCAATTTTGTGCTTGCTACTTTGCCTTTCATTTGGCCTCTGACTGTAAAAGTGCTGGTTTTAACCTATAAAACCCTTTCTCACCTGGTGTTCCAGGTATCTTCAAGACAATTTTCTTTAGATAAAAAAAAGACTTGTCTAGTTCAATCAGGCTAGGGGAGGTCTAAGCAGGGGTGGCCAAACTATGGTTCTTTGAGGACCTGTGGACTTCAACTCCCAGAATTCCTGAGCTAGGCATGCATGGCTAGCTCAGGAATTCTGGGAGTTGAAGTCCACAGGTCCTCAAAGAACCATAGTTTGGCCACCCCTGGTCTTCAGCATCATGTCTTATTTATGCCCGTATTGTGTAACACAGTTTACCTCTAAGAATGTGAATGGCACCCTTCCTAACAGTTTTCTGGATGGTGGTTAAGAATGAGTTATTCACAGCTTTTATGTTTTGAGGACTGCTTATTGAATGCCAGGTTTGGGCGTGCTTATGTTTTATGATTCACAGGTTTTATCTTTTAGGCTGATATTTTTCCAAGTTAACAGAAATCCTTGAAAGGAGTTGATGGTATAGAACACAGATGTCAAATCAATCACATCACATGACAAATCGTGAGGTATCGTGACTTTTTTGCCTTTGCGGAGCTGGGGTGGGCATGGCCTGCACGTGTCGCATCCGGCCCACTGGCTGCCAGTTTGACAGGCCTGGTATAGAACTACTGTAAATGAATACGTATTTGTAAAATCTAGACCTTTTATCACTGTAATTTGATCTGGGCACAAATGTTCTTTATTGGGTTTTGTATGAAATGTTTTTGTTTTACTATTTTCTGCAACGATTGGATTTTATTGATTCACTCATAGACAAGCAGGAGTGTCACTTGCTGGGTTTTGGCTCAGCTGATATTTCAAACTCAGCCACTGTGATGGCTTAGCGTGATGCATGAAGCAACCGGTCCTTAGATTTTCTACTGCTTCCTCTTATTCACACATATCTGAAATGCAGCTTTACTTCTTGTCTTAATCTCTGTAATATGGTGGTGTTTTAATTACAAATTCAAATGGTGATTGTCTACCTGAATGTAAATGGTTTAAAATGCAAACTATTGAAAAATCAGAACAGATTCAATCAGATTGAATCTGTTCTGATTTTTCAATTGTTTGCATTTTAAACCATTTACATCCAGGTAGACAATCACCATTTGAATTTCTGACTGCTGTTCCTCCTTGTCCCCCCAAATGACAAACTACTGAAAACCAGGGTGTCCAAAAAAATCACTCTATACTACACTGACATCAAACATACATTCAAAACCAGCATACTATATACATGAAGTGTCAGGCAGTGATTTTATATTGCCTGTTATATGTATATGCAGGGAGCTGCATCCCTATCAAATATAATGGTTTATTCCTGAGCACGTGATTAATATGTTCCTAGTACGCATGTGTACATTCCTTTCTTTGATCGTCCTTCTTTTTCAGCTTCTGTAAGGAGCAAGACGTGTTTTTATAGCTAAGATGTGATTAATGAGAATGTATTGTTTTTGTACCGAAATATTTTCTACTTAGAACTTTAAACTGCGGTTTCTTTTTATAATGTCAGAGTTCCAGGGAAAGATCTATTTCGCCTCTGATGAGAGTTATTCTTATCTGTCATGGAGTGGGAACACTGTTATTGCACTTTGATTCAAGTACTAATACAAATAAATTAAACGAAGATATTCTTACTGAGCTGCTGGCCCTCTTCCACAACACTGTTTAAATATATTTATCCTAGTTTAGAAGTATTAAAGAATCAGGCCTTCAGGATTTTTCCCTTTATCGTTATCTTCAAACTGGGCGGATCTCAAAGCAACCCAAGGAGCTTTGGGTACTTACCATAAATGATATGAGGAAGCAGAAAAAACAATGTAAGAATTTAGGGTATATCTATCACCAATCTGATATCCCCCAGAGGTGTTGGACTGCAGTCCACAACTCCCATTAACCCCTTAAATAAACGAACAAACGACTATATCTTGAGGCATCATTATGAATCTGTTGCGAATGGGGCAGTTTAAACATAAACCCAGCGTCTCCCTACTGAAGGACTATTTAAATGATAAGCCTTTGTGTCCCTCGCAGTTCCCCCAAGGGATCATGTATTGAAACGAAGCAACTAATGGGTTGGGAGAAATGAGTTTGAAAGGGAAACGACAGGATGGCCATCAGGCTTTTCAAAGGCGGATGGAGGAGGAACGCCACGCCTCCCTTTCAAGCCCTCTTTCCACCTGAAAGCGATGTTTAAAACGTGACCTGTCAGCCTTAATCCTACTCCAAACGTCACAAAGGCAAACCGCGACCCTGAATGTATCTGTCCCTGCCAAGTGATGATGATGATGATGCCTTAAGGGGGGTGCTAAAAAGCGCGCCTGCTGCTACGTGCCGAGAAGAGACCAGGCTATTAGCAGGCTTCCTCCCATTTTTATGTATGGCTTTTATTGTTTCTTACTAACACCTGGATCGCGCGAAAATAAAGCATTGTAAACGCGGGACCTCGAGTTTACAACAGCAAAAGCCGCGCCTCTCCTCCTGCCCCCTTACCGTAATGAGAGCCGTCAGGAGAAACGTGCTCACGCTCATCATGAGGAAGCTGTCCAAAAACCACGTGAACCAAATGACACCGTTGGTGACTCCTCTGTTCTTCAAGGCCTCCTTCAGTCTCATTTCTTTCTCCAACACGATGCTTTTCACGGTCATGGAAGCGGAGTAGATCCAAGCCAGCACCATTAAAAGGGGAAAGGCACGAGTCAAAGTAATCATGAAGCTGCCAGGCAAGAAAAAAAAAGGAAGGAAGGAAGGAAAAAGAAAAGAAACAAAAAGAAATATCTTAAGAGTTAAGTTACTCTCACTAGTATCCTCCTCTCCTGGAAGGCTCAGATTGATAGTTTGAGAACAGCTGGGAAAGGGATCAAAAGAAAACTGGTGAGAGTCCTGGCTATATAAGGCACCCCTGAATTCTTTGGAGAATTAAATTGCTATTTCCTGATAGGAACATCTAAGAAAGAGCATGCAAAACGGTCACATAGTGAATATTGTCAGTTGTATGTCTATGCAGGGTGATGCACCCCTATCCTAATATTATGGTACATTCCATGACAAGCAGGACACGTGATGTGATCTTGTACGCATGTGTCCATTCCTGATTCTCCATTATTCTTCTTGACTTAGCTCTTGACCGAGAAGGTCACATTTTATAGCAGAAATGTAAACAATCAGAATTTATTGTTTTTGTACTGAAATAAATATTTTCAATTAGACTTTTAAACTTCGGTTTTATTTCTAAATGTCTGAATTCCGGGAGAAAGATCAACATCGCCTCTATGAAGATTTATTCTTCATTCTAACAAAAACACTATCAAAACCTTCCTCAGGTAGTTTCTGTCCAGATATGTTGGACTACAAGTTCCAGAATTCCAAGTCAATGTGGGGAAATGGCAGTAGGGGTTCCTGAGCAATGGGGCTGTGTGTGTGTGGATGCATGTGCTGCATCCATTTCTAGCCATTTTTCTTTTAAAAGATTTCTTCTTTAGCAGAGGCAACCAAAGTGTTGCACATTTTAGGAACGGTGGGGATTTGAAGAGCTCAGGCAAACATTTGGGGGAGCCAATTTTAAACTATTAAAGAGGCTGACACAGGAGAAAGCAATCGGAACGGGTCAAAGGCCGCCAGCATAGTGTTTCTCAAACTTGGAAAGATGCGTGAGGCTTCTCAGTTACACATCTTAAAATGGCCAAGTTTGCAAAACACTACACCAGAACATCTTAGCTGCATGCTAGACTGAAAAAGGAAAAAAAATAAATCCTGAAAAACAGAAAAAAGCAATACCAAGCCACTTGTATTGTTGAAAGGAAACATCGTGGACACATCCCAGTAGTCCCCAAAAATTGAGCTTGGTTTGAGGGAGGTATCGTTTTTTTGAGGAAGGCCGAAAGAGCCACGCCTTGCAGTTGAAAAAAAAATACCTTTTGCAAAAACAAAACAATTTGTCACTGTTGTGGAACTCCTAAGGAACATGTTTTCCATTACTTTCATTAATGTTCTGATTCTGTGACCTGACCAGGCCTTACTGTCAGAGTCCTATGCTTTTCTCAAAGGATACAATCACTTTCTGCCTCCTGCTTGGCCACCAGGCTTCCATGCTGATATAATCAATTCACCATATGGAGGGGTAGCAATTGAAGAGACACAAAAATAAATCACATCATGTGTTTATTGGATTATCTCTATTTTGGCTATCCTGGGAGGAAGCTGTGGGGCAGCATTGTATTCAGAGTTAAAGATAAGATCAAAGCAGGATAGCATTAAGCAGAGACAAAGGGAACACCTTAGCTGTTAAGTGGGATCACTAAGAAATGGGGTATTCTGGAAAATAAACCGAAGTCATGTAATTCCTGGCAGAGAAGGAATTTATTTTGTAACAAAATGGTGCTCTGGTGACATTTGTTCTGGAACTGTTTCTACAGCTGTATCTGGACTCCACTGAGCAAATCCCAGTGAGCTTAATGGGGCGTCTTTCCAGAGAGATTCCTGGGAATGGAGCTAGGGTTATTGCTTCAGAGATGCCTTTTAAACAACGTGAAGCCAAGTTTCATAAAGAGAGGAAAGGTCTTGTCAAACCGTGAAACTGCCAATAATAGATGTGTCTCATAAATCAAAACAAAACAGGCTTTCACATCATGGTCTTAATCTGTGTATAAAACCTTATTCCAAAATAATTGGGTAATATGTCACATGTGAAAATAGGTCTTGCCCGATCATGCAGCTTTCTCTAACATGTGCCTTCCTATTCTGGCTGGAATTTTGGGAACCGTAATCCCAATCTGGAAGGGGAAAAGAACGACAACCTGAAGATTTCTGTTCACCATGCTGGTAAGTCAACTTTTAAGAATAGCATCTGGAATCCTCCTTTTCCTTATCTTTATATTAAAACTGTTTGATATTGAGTTTAACTATGGAATGAGGGGGATTCTTCAGCACAGCAAAAAGTCAAGTTGAGTTATTATAGCTATAGCTCCAATTATACTAACACCATATACCAGAAGTCTTCAAACTTGGCAACTTTAAGACTTGTGGACTTCAACTCCCAGAATTCTCCAGCCAACTATGCTGGCTGGAGAATTCTGGGAGTTGAAGTCCACAAGTCTTAAAGTTGCCAAGTTTGAAGACCTCTGCCGTATACTTTGAATTATATGAGGGTATTAACATGAGAATTTACAACAGAAACCCTGTGAAGTAGGGTAGTCCCAGGTTGTCCAGTGAGTTTCCATGGCTAGGGATGGCTCCGGAGTTTCCCAGTCCTAATTCATCACCTTAAGCACTTCCCCCCTGTGAAGCTTTTGCTACATATCTCTCATTTTCATGTAAGAATTTTGGCATTATTAGCATGGAGCAAAACCAATTAAAACAACTCTTGAGATCTCTTCTTGGTATTTAGAGAAGTGACCTGAGGATGATGATTGATGACAAATCAAAGGAATGTGATGCCTTGAGAGAGAGAACCAGACCTCTGCCTGAGCTTTACTCCTTGAACCTGATAAAATTCCACTCTCAGGCCTGCTTATTGTTTGTAAATTTGAAGAAGCCATAGAATGCAACACTGCAAATTTTGTAAGACCCCCCAATTTACATTATTCATTTAGTTTTATTTCTCAATACTTTAGAGCAGCATTCTTAAGGATAATATAAATCATAAATATAATAAAATTCGCAACAAAATACCTTATTCCACCAGACTTGAAATACTGGGATTAGACAATTTACAACTACCTCCGATCTGATCTAAATGTAGTTCATAAAATCATATACCAAAATGTCCTTTCTGTTAATGACTACTTCAGCTTCAACCGCAGCAATACACGAGCACGTAATAGATTCAAACTAAATGTAAACCGCTCCAAACTCGACTGCAGAAAATACGACTTCAGCAACAGAGTGATCAATGCCTGGAATGCACTACTGACTCTTTGGTTTCTTCCCCAAACCCCAAAAACTTTAACCTTAGACTGTCTACAGTCGACCTCCCTGTTTCTAAGAGGTCTGTAAGGGGCGTGCATAAGCGCACCACTGTGCCTACCGTCCCTGTCCTACTGTCCTATTGACCTTTTTTATCGTTACTTTTTACTTATGTTTATACAAACTACTACTATCCTATACATGTTTGACTAATTAATTAATTAAATAAATATAATATAATATTGTACAAGAAAAAATAAATACAGGGCGAAATAAAGCCATCCTGTATTTTCACAGAGACTGAATCTCTGAGGTGAGATTTAAATTCCTATTTCCTTGGTTTCACTCTTTAACACCTCAGTTTTGTTGTGGTAGAACTATATAGCCTCTCAGCTATTAATCAAACTCAATGGCGATTCCATCATTTCTACACATTCTGAGAGCATGAGATTGGGGTAAGGCTGCCTTATTTCCTGTGTTGAAATATGCTGGCCAAAAATGGAAAATATCAGACTCTGCCTCACTGGTTTACAAAGGGGATTTGTAAAGCCCCATGTACTGCATTGCACTACGTTGGGATGTAGAGAAAAGCCTTGAGCAAATTAAATATTTCATCATATCCCAAATGTTAGCCAGAAACAGAGTAAAGGATTGGCTGTTTTGGAGCACAAGTTTTTAACAAGATAATTAGAGGTGTGCCGGAAGAAATCAGTATTTTAATAATGGCCTTTGGTTACCTTTTAATTAGAGAGTCAGTTTGGTGTAGTGGTGAAGTTGTTGGCTAGAAACCAGAGATGGTGAGTTCTAGGCCTCCCTTAAACATGAAAGGCCCTGGATGACTTTGGTCATTCACTCTCTCCAGCCCACCTCACAGGGTTGTTGTTGCGGGGAAAATAGCAGGCCATGGTATTAGGTAAGTTTGCCACCTTGCATTGAGGAGGCATAAAAATCTTATTTTTATGGTTCATTGCACAGTCAACCAACTGTTGAGACTGGATTTGGCATTTTTATTCACTTATAGAGCCCTTATCAAGGATAGGCAGATGTTGTTGCTTGATGTTATTAAAGGTATCATTACATGATGTAAGCTCTTCCAAGTAAAGCTTCCTTTTGCAACTGACTGGTGGTGGTGATTATTATTTCTATTATTTCACTGAGATTAAATAAATGGACTTTATATTAAAAATATTAAGTTGCTAACATCCAGATAATTGGTACCGGAAAATAATATACTTTTATTAGAAGAGGGAATGATCACTACCATCATGGCATAAGTATGTATAGCATGAAAAACAACTTGTTTGTTTGTTCTAGCCTGACCTGAACCTTGCATGATTCAACATCATTGAATGATCCGCATTCTAATGTGGCAGAGAGTGACAAGCGTTTCAGCACACCTGTATTCTTGTTTTATTTTTGAAAATGAACTGAATACTTTCCCTGATTAAAAGAGTTCAGAAAAACAGCTATAAGTTTGCAACTTTTCCTTCATTCTCCTGTAGTTAATGGATTAATAATTTATTTTTTTGCAATAAAAAATGGTATTCCTATTGTTTTCTATTTTAAGTAGGTAGAGAGATTGTTATGTTCTAGATTTCTTCTAGATTTCTTATCTCAGATTTAACTAACACAATTCTGATTCCTTGGCAAGGAAATTTGTCTAATACTTCATGTTCTAGAACAGTGATGGCTAACCTTTTTGTTGTCGCGTGCCAAAAGCGCAAGCGCGCGTGACAGCATGGCCGCACCCATAATGCAATCCGTGTGCAACCCCAATGCACCCCGTCCCCACGCATGCACATGTGACCCCCGCATGCACCCCTCGCATGCACACACGAACAATGCACATGCAACCCCTTGCGCTCCCCCCAGCCCCCGCATGTGCGTGCGTGACCCCCCGCATGCACCCTGTCCCCCGTCACCCATTTTTGGCTTCCAGGTTGGTGCAGGAGGCCTTCCAGGTCCAAAATGGGGCACGGGGGCACCCCCTGTGCCCCATTTTGGGCCTGGAAGGCCTCCTGCACCAACCTGGAAGCCAAAACGGGGTGTGGGGTGCCACGCGAGGCCCCAAAATGCAATGCAAGAACCTCCTGTGCTTGCACCCTGTCCCCCACGCATGTGCACACATGTCCCTTGCGTGCGCCCTGCACATGCGCGGCAGAGACCCAAAGACCAGCTGGCCAGGAAGGAGGCACGCATGCATGCGCAATGGAGCTGGGCTGGGGCAACAGCTGGCGTGCCTGCAGAGAGGGCTCTGCGTGCCACCTGTGGCACGTGTGCCATAGGTTCGCCATCACTGTTCTAGAATCTCTAGCATGATCAAAAGCAAAAACAGTGTCATTTGTAAGACTCAAAGTGCCACCTGGCTAGCCACACAGTTAGTTATTGGACACAGATCACACTCACACATCATCTACAAAGCAGGGATAGGGCATTTGTTGTAGGTATATCCCTGAAGGCACATCAACACGGGTCTGGGTTTTAATGATCCCTTGCTCGATCATATCTTGCAGATAAGCAAACCCTCCCCAGACGTAGCGCAGATCATCCACTGGGTCAGCTCTTGGGCCAGGATCCCAGTACCTGTAGAGACAAAGCACAGATTTAGCCTTCAGACTAGTGGAGATTATGACGGGTAAAAGTGTCAGTTATCAGAATCTGAGGAACAAACTATAAGCTATATTAATGGTTTGGTTGACTCAGCTACAGTATCTTTTCTTCCTTTCACAAAGGCCAAGAGTGGCCCAATCCTGGTTGTGATACTGTGGGAGAACCAAGAAATTTTAACCATTTGCTTGGGCTGCAAGTCTAGTCTGGATTAAACTCTTTGCACACTGTGTTTGCGGGACAAGAGACAGGCATGAAGAAGCTTTCTGAACATCTTAACTGATATCCTAGCTTTACTGTTAGAACAGAGACTGAGCCAAGGGAGAATTGGTTTAAAGACCGGATCCAAATGGGATCTTCACATTGGTTGCCTGTGATAGAAAAAAAAATGCACATAAGGAAAAACTGTCATATTAATGGAGTTGTAATCCACTTCTTCTAGGTTGAATGTTTTTTCAATTTTCCAGTTTTGTCGACCATCCAGGGATTTCCCAATGGCCTCCCATCAGAATCTTTACCAGATCTCACCCTGCTTAGTTTTTGACAAAAACAGCCAAGTGCTATCATCTTTGACTCAGTCCAATTAGACTTTATGGACCGAAGAGTTTAGAAGCAATGGTTGTTGTTTTTTATTTAATAGATTTGTATGCCGCCCAACTCCCGAGGGACTCTTGGCGGCTAACAACATGTCAAATGCAAAATCTAAAAACAGTTAAAAGCGAATTAAAACAAAAAAAACCGATTAAAAATATATACATATAACTATCACGGGCCGGAACTTATCCCTGATATTCCCAAGCTCAACGGTCCCATGCCTGACGGAAGAGCCAGGTCTTGACTGCCTTACGGAAGACCAGTAGGGTGGAGGCAGTCCGGATCCCCGGGGGTAGCTGGTTCCAGAGGGCCAGAGCTGCCACAGAGAAGGCTCTCCCCCGTGGACCCGCCAGCCGGCATTGTCTGGCTGATGGGACCTGGAGGAGACCAACTCTGTGGGATCTCATTGGTCTAAGGCAGCTTTGTGGTAGGAGGTGGTCTCGGAGGTTTAGATGCAGTTTTCTTTTATCACTTAATAATCGCAGAATCAGTCAGTGTTCTGACAAGCGAAGGGACTGCCAAAAAAAAAATCAAACTTCACAGGTAAAATCATCAGATCAGCTTGTATTGGAACAAAGGAGGAATCTTGTGGCAATTTAAAGGCTATAAATACATCCTGTGCTAAACTTTTGCAGAAGCAATTTGCATGTCTATTTATATGCTCAAGAACTTTAAAGCTCAGTTGTTTAAAAGTCAGATGGAAGCACAGAGAGTTCAGATAAATTTATTCCCAAGTAACTCCCATGCATAGGGTTGAATTTGTGTTAGTTCTAATAAAAAGGCATTATGCTTTGTCATGGTACGTGTGCTTTCTCATTCTCTCTCTCTGGGTAGTTGTATATACATTCATGATAACATTTTATTTTTACCAGCATGCCACTGTTTGAGATACCTAAAGGTTACACTTTGGCCTGTAGTTAATTATTATATACATAACAGTCATCCATACATTTACCAGCCGCCTTTCCTGTAAATATGATAAATTGCAATTCTCATTAGACCCCTTTGATGACTGGGGACATCCAACAGGTATGCAGAATGTCCTGTTGGGGAGAGCTTTTCTTGGCAATTCTGATTTGTTTTGTCTCTCCAGTCACTGGTATCTGATTAGGCTCTGCTTGCATGCCTAAAGATTAGAAACCGTCCTTACCTATCTTTGATTTTGTTTGTTTTCTCTACAGCATCAATATCCATGCGTATCTTGTATTTCACGTGAGGTGGCAGCTGACCAGCCCTTGCATCCACGTCAAGAAAGACAACAGCAGCCCATAATTTGTTTTCCTCCAGAAGGGAGCGAGCATGAAGAATCAACTCAGTTTCATCAGCTAGGCCTTCAAACTTATCGAGGGTCAAGCACTGTGATAACAGAGGCATAAGAGATACTTGAATGAGATAACGGTAGCCTTGTACATGTATGTAAATCAGAATTTACCTACGATTTGGACACCAATACTGGTAGTTCTCTACATACAACCATAATTGAGCCCAACATTTCTGTTGCTAAGCAAGGCAGTCGTTTTGCCCCATTTTACGACTTTTCTTGCCACAGTTGTTAAAAATGAATCACGGCAGTTGTGTTAACAACACAGTTGTTAAGTGAATTCTGGCTTCCCCATCGACTTTGCTTGTCAGAAGGTTGCAAAAGATGGTCACATGACCCCAGGATACCGCAACTGTCATAAATATGAATCAGTTGCCAAGTGACTGGATTTTGACCATCTGACCATGCGGATGCCGCCATGTGAAAAATGGTCATGTCACTTTTTTCAGGGCTGTTGTAACTCTGAACAATCCCTAAATGAACTGTTGTAATTCAAGGACAATCTGTAGTGCTGCTTAGTAGAGAAATGGGCAGCATACAAATGTAAATGAATAAAGAACAAATAACAGAGGAACGTGTTCCTGCCAAAGTCTGCAGAACTTTGGTCAAAATTAATCAGTCAATGCATATCAACAATGCATGTGAATAAAGCCAAAGTGGTGGGTTTTGTAAAAATAGGAGGAGTTTGCAAATTAAACTGAGGTTTGCATTCGGATCAGTATTATATAATGAAAATAATTTAAAATTTGTATAATCTGGGTGGACTATTCTATCCAGACTGACTGTCCTTTTGCCTTGACTATGATACTTCAGAATCATTATACATGAGCAGTAAGGGAGTCAGACAATAACCGGTGTATCCATTAAATTACCGTGTTTCCCTGAAAATAAGACCCTGTCTTATATATTTTTGAACCCTGAAATAAGCGCTTGGCCTTATTGCCATGCACTCAAAAGCTCGATTGGGCTTATTATCAGGGGAAGTCTTATTTTGTGGGTAACTGGGTAATAGAATCAATTCTGCTGATTACTGGGATCAGCAGTGGGTTTATTGCCATAGTTTCCCTCTGCAATGACGTTGAAACATTACAGTATTTATACAGAAAAACTACTGATCCCCTACAAGAGTTTCTATTCCATGTTCCTTCTTAGCACCAAGGAAAAAAAGAAATCTCTTTGAAATATTTGTTATAGCAATGGATTCCTGCGTGGGCATGGATTGGAGTAGAAAAATTTCCAAATTCTTTTCAAATCTTTCTTTGGACAATAAAAAGGGTAAAATTTAAAAAAAAACCTGGGGAGGCTTTCTAGTTGCTGAGGGGCATAAGAAAGTTAAGAATTCATTCCAGCTGAGTTTGACTGTTGATGATGACATAGATAATTCCACTTTTTTTTTTTACCATAATGTAGAAGTGACTTACTACTGCCATTGCTGTCTTCCACATTTTATTTTTAACTTTTCACTTTGGTATAGCTTTGAAATAAATGTACAGTGTTTCTGTATAGTAAGAGTATAATGAAAAATATTTTTTTCAAGAAAATTACTAATTCAGAGGAAAAAATATTTAATGCTTTGGCTGGGAAACAAAGCATGTATGCTAAATCATTTAATACTTGTAATGCTTTAAATCTACAGATGCACAGAATTTTGTTGATTGTACTTTGATAACTTCCTGAATTAATGTATAAATTGGAACACAATCCTCTCCAGGAGAGATTGTGCAGTTGCCTGAATTTTGCAATGCAGGTATGGTCAAAAATCAGTACAGATGATAAGGTTCTGTATTAAATGTGAGTTTGCTCCTTTCAGTTAGCCAAATGGTGTGGAAACTTGCCAGACCAGACTTACTTAACATAAGCAGAGCTGAGATAGATCAGATTTATTGTCTCAGACTTTTCCTAATCTCATTCTCGGGTTAAAATGCATTATAAAATTGTAATTGAAAGAGGAGAGACCAAAAGCTGTCATAAGCATATTCCACATCTGAGGTTTATAATAACCACCGTCCTTTTAGTGCAGAGACTGAATGGAGCAATTGTCTCTGGAAGATCAGTCATTAAAGAAGTGTCTCATGGCCAGATAACAACCCCCAAAGAAAAACAAAGCCGAAGCCATCACAATAAATGAGGGCGGTGGGTAGGTGGAAAGCTAATGTGAACCTATCACCTGGAAAATAAGCCTGGGAGAGCAAAACAAAATTAGCTCAAAGGGGGGGAAAGTGATGGTCATAAACAGCAGAGAGAACACTGCACACACAGCAATAGGTACACAATTGTGAGAGACTGTGAGCAGACTGGGAAACCCTTTTTCTTCTTTGTTTACAAACCAATAAAACAAAGTTTAAAATATAGAAAAACCAAACCTAAAACAAGAAGTATCAACCAACTTCTGCAAGGAATGGAAGAGAATAGACATAAACGATCAAGAGATAGCTGACCTACGAAGAAAGATAAATTATCTTAAGAGACCATATCTTAATTTGCACACCATAAATGGGAATGGGCAAATTCCTCTTAAAGAGTTTTCAAAATTCTTCATTTACCTTAGACTAGCAATAAAGTTACCTGACTGAAATTGGTATACAGGGAATCCTCAAATCACGACCACAATTGAGCCCAAAATTTCTGTGGCTAAGTGAGACATTTGTGAAGTGAATGTTGTCCCATTTTATGACCTTTCTTGCCACATTTGTTAAGTGTATCGCTGCAGTTGTTAAGTTAGTAACGCAGTTAAGTGAATCTGCCTTCCCCATTGACTTTGCTTGTCAGAAGGCGGCAAAAAGTGATCACATGACCCCTAAGACACTGCAACCGTCATATATATGAGTCAGTTGCCAAGCATCCAAATTTGGATTGTGTGACTGTGGGTATACTGCAATGGTTGTAAGTGTGAAAAACGGTCGTAAGTCACTTGTTTCAGTGCCGTTGTAACTTTGAACGGTCACTAAAACTGTTGTAGATCGAGGACTACCTGTAATTCTTTACTCCTTTATCTTCCTAGCTAGGTGGGCTTGACAATAATTCTGCTCAACTCTGAAATGAAAGGCATGGGGGAATAAAAAGGCATTGATGGATGAAAATGAAGATTGAGAATGCATAATTGATTTCAATATGAATACAGTAATCCCTCGCTATATCACGGTTCACCTTTCATGGTCTCGCTGCTTCACGGATTTGCGTGGGCGGCCAGGCAGTCAGCGGCAAAGCGCGCGGCTCCGGGACTCGCAAACCTCTTTGATGAGTTCTGCGCCTGCGTGGTGGTCTCCTGCTTCAGTCTGGCAGCGGCAGGCGAGTAAAGCGGTCCGATGAGCTCTGCGCGTGCGCAGAAGGACTGCCGCTCATCAGCTGTAGGGCGGGCCACGTTGTCAGCTTTCCCTGAGGGAAAATGGCTGTTCGTGCCAAATTGACGAGGGAACGGCCTACAAGCTCGCTCAGGAGATCAGTGCCAAGCAGCCACAGCAGACGTCAAGAGAAGGAGAGGTTGGAGGATTTTTCAGGCTTTTTTTGGGCGCCGAAAACGCAGAAGCCGGGTAGGAGGGGTTAAAAAAAATAAAGGTTCCTACTTTACGGATTTCGCCTATCACGGGTTCTTTTTGGAACGTAACCCCTGCGAAAAACGAGGGATCACTGTATATGGAAATCAGAGAATCAGGACTGAACTGCATTGAACTTACACCTTTCAAAGTTACAATGGCACTGATGACTTACGATTTTTTCACATGACCGTTGCAGTATCTCCATGGTTACATGATCAAAATTCAGACTCTTGGCAACTGATTCGTATTTAGGATGGTTGCAGTGTCCCAGGGTCGTGTGATCACCTTTTGGGACCTTCTGACAAGCAGAGTCAATAGGGAAGCCAAATTCATTTAACAACTGTGTTACTAACTTAATAACTCCACTGATTCATTCAACTGTGGCAAGAAGTTTGTAAAATGGGACAAAACCTACTTAACGACTGTCCTGCTTAGCAATGGAAATGTTGGACCCAATTGTGGTCGTAAGTCAAGACTACTCTACCCAGGTGACGCAGTGGTTAAATGCAGCTACTGCAGGCTACTCCAGCTGACTGCTAGTTCAGCAGTTCAGCTGTTCAAATCTCACCAGGCTCAAGGTTGACTCAGCCTTCCATCCTTCCGAGGTGGGTAAAATGAGGACCCAGATTGTTGGGGGCAATATGCTGAACTCTGTAAACCGCTTAGAGAGGGCTGTAAAGCACTATGAAGCGGTATATAAGTCTAAGTGCTATTGCTATTGCTATTGCTACTCTATCAGAAGTTGCTTTGATCCCATCTTTTAACTCTATCTGCTTCTTCGACCTTGCTATCAGACCTGGCCAAAGTCTTCTGTCAGCATCTGTTCCCTGACACAAGCACTATACTTTGCTTAAAGTTAGGGCAGCAGACTTCATGAGTGACATAATATTTAACCAAGTTGCAATCTTTTACTATTTTGGTATAGAGAAAAGATAAGTGCCAGAGTAAGGAACTGGGGAAACGATGAAGTCACCAAATATCTGTATGTATCTTGTGCTTCCTAACTCCAAAATGAAGGAATGGTTTATCAGATTCTCAGTTTTGGCAACTATTGTAAGGAGATGACATTTTGTTTCTAAACTGACTGGGAAGAAATGTATTTAATTACTTCACTGCACTGAATGCCACAAAGCTAGTTTGTTTGATCTTATCGGCTTGATGGTCTCTTGCAGGCCAACAACCAATAATTAAGTACATCAAAGTCCTCACAGGCAACTTGTTATTTAAGAGACAGATTTCTCTGAAATGTAAAGTCTCCTTTGTTTAGCCCTGTCATCTGAAGAACTGTTATCTATTCTGGTAAAAGAGAAAAGAGGGGAGGTCTGCAAGAGGATCAGGTTCCTGATGATATATCAAAATAAACTCTGGCATTTAAAAGAGCATGTCAAGTAAGAATGGTATGATTTTTGTCATGGATGCAATAAGAGAAATGTATTTAAATTAAGAGTATGCTACCTGTAACAAAAGTAAAGGTGCCCTCAAAGTGACCTTGCTTTTTCTGTTGGCTTCATAGATACAACTATGCCCTTTTTTTCAGATGTATAGAAGTGATTTCTCCCATTGTCATCTTCCGGGATATTTTTTTTAAAGCTTTCCAGTCTAGCTTACAATTCTAGCATTCCTTAGCAAGGCAGTATTCCCAAAGCCATCTATGCTTACCTTCTGAACTTTATGTGGAAGATAATCTTCAAGGTACCTGAAGACATTTCATTATTAGAGCTAAAGGTCAAACTTTATCTAATAATTACGTGATTGTTGTCACTAAACGACGCTTTTTCTTTTTGCATTTAGTAGTCTAGACCAGAAAATTAAGGAGAAAGGTTGCTTATCTTAATTCCTTGAAGGTTTGTTTTATATTGGGGGGTGGGGAAAATATGTACCCCTAAGCTGGTTTGTTCTGTAGAGAAAATATCCTCCAGGTAAGTTTTCTAAACAAGATATAAAAGATATAAAGCAGGGAAAGTCCTAATCTTGATAGTGAAACCAGAAAGCTTTAGTATTTTATTATCAAGGTAACCTACATTGGGGTTTTTTTTCTTACTCCATGCATTCCCCACATTTAATGCTAATATACCTTCCCCGCCCCCCGAAAAATCTGTGGAGTCAATTCAGAACTCTCAAGCACTCACTTTATATACATTTGGTGGAAAAGCCAGGTTCAAATTAAATGACTAATATGTATTATTGCAGGTGTGTATATACCTAAAAAATCCAAAGATCTGAGTTTTATTTTTTCTCAACAGTACAGAATTTCATAATGTGTACAGCACATGTGCTGTATATGTATTAAAACAGGGGTCCTCAAACTTGGCAATTTTAAGACTTGTGGACTTCAACTCCCAGAATTCTCCAGCCAGCTATACTGGCTGGAGAATTCTGGGAGTTGAAGTCCACAAGTCTTAAAGTTGCCAAGTTTGAAGACCTTTGTATTAAAAGGTCATGGCTCAATGCTAGTGCATTGCCACAATGTGTTAAGTATTGCAGTTGAGACATTCGATAAAATAATACAAAATGCACGTGTTAGCATTACCAGACTGACCATTTACAAACAACTGCTCACTCTTCTCTAATTAGACATCTGCCTCACCTAGAGCCCCCAGTTCAAAAGATGCCGACTCATCACTGATGCTTGTCCAACCGCTCTTTCAAGCCCCAGGGAAGTAATTGACCCATTGTTTCAATGAGCAATCATCCTGCCCTAAGCCAAAAGGTTCATGTTTGTGCTATCCTTTTGCCAAATACATAACATCACTCCTCAAATCCAGGCACAGCCAAATGTAAATATTTATCCAAAAGACTATTGTGATTCCTTCATCACATTTTGTACCTCTTCAACTGAAGTATAAAATGACACTGTTCCAAAATGTTATGAGAGGATATTCTCAGGGTGGCCAGTCATTCTGGAATTAAGATTTAGTTCACAGTTTCCTGAGTCTTCCCACTCAAATGACACAGGCATCATATTTTTTAAATCTAAACCATGCTCCTAGACAAGATGTATTTCTAATGAGGTCATCTGATTATGACCTTGTGTACTCTCCTTTACTTCTCCTTGTGTATTCTCCTTTACTTGTGTATTCTCCAACACACACACCTGTGTGTTGGAGATCTAAATTGCTTTTTATATAACGTCTGGAAACCTGGAACAATCTTTTCCAAAAAAAACCCCACATATGGCAGGCGGGGGGGGGACCCACTGAAACCTGAATTTGATTTTTTTTTTATTAAAAAGTTTTAAAAGTACAAAGTACATACATTTTTATCTTTTCTCCCCCCTTTTCCCCCCCTCCCCCCTCTACTCCCCCACCCTCCCACCCACCCACCCCGGACTTCCCCAAAAAAACACAAGGTATAATTTCCAAACAAAAAGTATAAAGCTATAAAATACTAAGACAAATTATTAGGTCAAGAATACCTTATCCATTCTTAACTCTATGTAACTCCAAGAGCTTGAAAGTATAATCTAAAATTTCTCAAACAAATAACTATAAACCTGAATTTGATTAAAGAAGTGCATAATGCCTGAAAAATGATAACCGCTGGTTCAATATTCATTTTTAAATTAATTATTCAGTTGTAACCATTGTTTTCATGATGAAGGCAGTCTGCTCTAAAATAATAAATAATTAAAAATATTGGCACTAATACAATCCTCTATTGCAGGGGTCTTCAAACTTGGCAACTTTAAGACTTGTGGACTTCAACTCCCAGAATTCTGGGAGTTGAAGTCCACAAGTCTTAAAGTTGCCAAGTTTGAAGACCTCTGCTCTATTGCATGCTGACTGGGGAATTTGGGGAGCTGAAGTCAACACATCTTAAAATTTGAGAAACACCACTCTAAGATAATTTGCCCCAGTCTGAACATTTTCCACATTAGTTTACTTCAATTCCCAGAATTCTCCAGCCAGAATGAGTCATTAATGGGAATTCTGGGAACTGAAACAGAGGTGGGTTCCTGCTGGAGCTGTCCAGTACGCAGCTCCGGTAGGGAGCGGCGGATTTCGCAACGGCTCCGGAGCCCTCTCTGCCGGTCAGCCCGGCACGTCGCCATTTTTCCCCCGTGATTTTCAGGCGATTTTGCTTCTGCGCATGCGCGGAAGTAAAATTGCACCAAAATCTCGCAAGCGGACGCACGTGCGCGCGAGATTTCGGTGAGACTTTGCCTCCATGCATGCGCGGAAGCAAAATCGCGCCGAAATCTCGCACGCCCCCTCGCCCCCACGCATGAACAGAAGCAAAATCATGCGAGCGCCCCCGAAGTGTGGAAATGTGCGTGCATGGCTCCGGCAGCAAGGTAAGTGAGCAACCCCCCCCGAACTGAAATCTATACATCTAGTGCCTGGATAAGAGCAGGCTAGCCTATACCTGAACATTAAGATTGAAGATTACCTGAACAGCAGTAACTAGTAACAGAACTAGTAGTTGCAATTTAAGAAAAGAGTTTGCTTTAAGAAAAGCTACTTGTTATGCATTCTGCAATCAGATAAAGGCTCTGAGGATAATAAATCATAGAAAAACTGCCTATCTCACTTTTTTTTTAAAAAAAATAAAGCTTACCTCCAGGTATTGGTAAGCCATATGGAAAGTCTGATTGGCCATACTGAAGATATTCCTCCAATCAAAGTTCCTCATACCGTCCTTTCTTTTCTCTGGGGGTCCATTATAGAGAAAATTGATAGCATCTTCCACAGTTAGACCTTCGCCACCAAATTGTTCACTTAAGAAACTCTTCACAGTAGGATTTTGCAAAGTGTCCTGTAGGTTAAAAAAAAAATCAGTTTTAATTTCACAATGCAGCTGTGAAAGCACATTGCTGTTAAATGGGAAATGAATAGCACCTGCCAAATAACAGTTTTCCAGATTTTAATTATTATGTAAACATAAATTCAGGAGAAAATGGCATTTCCAGGGAAATGTTTGACCCTTTACACACCTGCTGGTTGCCCACTTTAAATGCTGGGCCTCAAAGCCAGTTCTCCTCCCAGTAAGACTTCTAGTTTCAGAGCAATTAAACACGGTAGCACATTTATTGCTAAAGGAAGCAGTAAATGTGCTACCTGTGGCTACTTGCTTAGTCTCACCCTTCATGGATTAAGATGAATGGCAACAGTAAAGTGGCATTAATAGAATTTTGTTTCAGTCCTGGAGGTGGAATTGAGACTCTAAATTACCAAGTATGGGCAATAAAAATCAATCATTAAGAACAGAAGCCCTTTTAGGGGGAAAAAAAGTAACATGTTATTTTTGAAAGCCCAGCATTTTAGATTTTAATATATACCTCTCTGGGAGCTTTTTTCACTATGTGGGTTAAAAACCTTGTCCTTAGCCACTTTTGCTGGCTGAGATAGGGGTGAAAATCCAAAATTGGACAGCCCCAATTTTGGAAGATTACTCTAGAAATTTGGTAGGTACTGTACATCCTGATGGGTCCTAGACTGAAAAAGAAGACTGTATTTGCATTTCATTAATATTCACACACAGAGACCTTCACTTGGTATTTGTCCTGGTTTTTTTTTTCTTTTTTGTTATGTTTTTTTAGTGAAGATGTTCCGTGCATGCAGTTTGGACTTTCTTGGTTCCTGGACATCAAATGATTTTCAAACTTAGGGAAAAAAATAAAAGACTTGCCCATTTGCCAACTAGGGTAAATAGGTTATTGCACAACCGGTATCTTATTATACATATACTGACTGCGGCAAGGATTACTTATGCCCAATTGTGGAGAAAAGAAACATTTCCTACTAACCTAATGATTATAAATACGATTCTAGAATGTGCAGAAATGAACAGACTAACCATGCAAATAAAAGACAAAGAGGAAAATGACTTTTATAAAATTTGGGAGAAATTGTATGACTGGTTGAATCGCAAAAACAAAACGAAGTAAGATGTTTTATATGTATATAAGCCAAAAGATATGTAACTAACTGAAATAGAGATAAAAGTTAAAATTAATGAAGGTAATTAATTTTTCTTCTTTTTTTTGTTAAGTAAGACAATAAGAATAATAGTGATATAAAAATACAACGATACTTTAGACTGCTTAATGAAGAATAATTATTTACTGTTCGGTTTGTTGAGTTATGTGGTTTGTTAGGTTTGTTATGTTCTTTGTATAGGTTTTGTAAATGTATTTATGTATATATTTATTTTTTATTTTTTGTATGTTATATGTATTAATTTTTTAAATTTATTCAATAATTATTTTTTTAAAAAAATAGGTTATTGCAAAAACAAACAAACAAAAATAAAACACCCCGCCCAAAACAGTCCAGTAATTTCTACTAGATAGTTGGTGCAGCAATTTATTACTCTCAGTATGTTCAGGCAGGAAAGTCTTGGTCATATGACATGATCTTCCATGAAATGAATGAATGTGAACTATTATACAACCACCTGTTTAGAATCCTTGTATTACTACAATATGTTTGCAGAGAATGAGTCTTTCAAAATCTAGTAACACTGCTAATGAAATCTTTGCCAGTTCTAAAGTATCAACTGAATTGCAGAGACCATGGTTGCATTTAACCCCCTTTTGATTCCAGAGATGCATCATGGAAGCAGAAAGTTGGAAACAAGATAGAACGTTCCTGTTTAGTCCAGAATTTGCCATGCAGAAGGAACAATCCATCCTTCTTCCAAAGGTGACTTCTGAGCCCTTCCATTTTTAACCTCCAGCAAATTTTAGACCTGTTTTCTGTAGCAGTGTTTCCTCAATCAGTTTTAAGATGCATGGATTTCAACACCATCCCATGGCTGGCTGGGGAATTCTGGGAGTTGGAATTCATCCCTCTTAAAGTTGTCAAGGTTGAGAAACGCTGCTCTGGAGTAACAGAGAACAAAAATCTGCTGCATCTTCTCAATGAGCATTTACCGGTAATTAGAAGTGATCAACCTGGAGAGCACATGGACCAATATTTATAGATCAGAGGTCTTCAAACTTGGCAACTTTAAGACTTGTGGACTTCAATTCCCAGAGAATTCTGGGAATTGAAGTCCACAAGTCTTAAAGTTGCTAAGTTTGGGGAGCCCTGTTATAGATCCTAAGATGTATTTGTGTTCAAAGGTTGTTGGTTTTTTTCCAACTTTAATGCTCCATGCTGAATTATTGTACTTTTTTAGTTCAGGGGTGGGTTCCACTTACTTACCTTCGCCACCGGTTCGCATTGCGACATTTCAATCACGTGCACGCTCTGCTCATGCGCACGCACGCGTCCCCTTGTGCAATTCTGTTTTCGCGCATGCTCAGTAGATATAATCAGCCTGAAACACAGCTGAGGAGCTGATCAGCTGTGCTTCGGGCGAAGGAATAAAGGTAAATATAAAGCCAGGGGCAGGCGGGAGGGCCCTTTTTCAAGCAGCAGCAGAGGAAAAAACTTCCAAACAGTAAAAAAAAATCAGAAAAAATTACCCAAAAAAGATGGCGGCACCCACGGACCGTCACTGACCGAACTGGATCCGTGACGCCATCGTGACGTCACCAGCGGGTCACTACCAGTTCGGGCGATCCAGTCCAAACTGGGAGGAACCCACCCCTGCTTTGGTTGCTTTTCCAGGCTAAGCAAAGCATCTGTACTTACTCGGATCATGTTCATTTGTACACTTTCATTAAAGAAATTCCACAGTTGAGGTCCCACTTCTTTCCATGCTTTCGTCAAGAATGTCAAGCGCTCAAGTTGTTCAAATGTAGAATTTGCCTGAGGAATTTAAAATATATTGAACGAGGAAAAGGAACATGGAGGTGGTGGTGGTGTCTATATGTGTTGACTTTGCTAAATGTCGCAAATCTTGTAAACAAAAGTGACATTCTCTGAAATGAGAGGAGTTCTCTACAGCTTCCCACGTTTGGAAGTACAAGTCCATAAATATTCTTTGAAATTTCTCCTGAAATTATCTGAACATTATGAGCCACTGAATTAGGAAGAAAAACATGTTTTCTTTGCATCCCTAACTATTCAGGATGTGTGTGTGTGTGTGTGTGTGTGTGTGTGTGTGTGTGTGTGTGTGTGTGTGTGTTTAGAGCAAGAAGAAGTAGAAAATGCTTTGAGAATGAAATATATTTTGGTGATAATAACTTAATTGGTTAGTTGAATAGACCTTTCTACTAAATTGCTTTAAGAGAGGAGGGAGATGGGCAGTCTAGAAACATGAAATATAAATAAACAAACAAAAATACTGCCGGTAGAAATAATTAGAAAGGGATGAAGGGAGAGGAGAAACTCTTACATTCTTCAGTATCTTCTGTACCGCAGGTGAATCGGGAGCGAAGAGGATTTTCCCCATCAGCAATGGTTTCATAGTTCTCCAAATTATTTTGGTTAAAGTGTTTGATTCCATGGTTTGTATCAAGTGATTACAAAAGAGTGCTGTTAGAAGAGGATAAGGGGGAAAAAAGACAACTTATATTATATAATGCTGAGCTAGTCTCATTGTTTAATGCATCCCGCAGAGTCAATTCTCCTGAAAGGATCTTTTCATATTACTAAAAGAAAATCACGGTCCCTAGGAACTGAACAGACTGAGCAGAACAACTTGTTCTGTATTTGTATATTTGCCATGGTCCTGGTTACAAAAACAGAAGAATAAAAGTTAGGGAAGATAAATAATTCATTTATTGAGAGCACCGTACAGCAGACATGGCCTCAGCCGCAGACACATTTTTTTTCCCCCTCAGTTTTTCCCCCCTGTTCTTTTATTTTTTAGGTTCTTGCCTAACTTGAAATCTTGAAAGCTGGAATAGAAACTCAAATTGGCCATGGCCAGGGCTATTTTTGTTTTGTTTTTAAAGTAAAAGATAGAAATGAGAAAAAAAAGTGTTGGTTACTTGGTCCTAGTTGTTTATTTGTGCAAACTTTAAAAGAGAGTTCTGTCAGTGAAGTGAATAAAAACTTTAATATTTACATAACATTAGAACAAAAATAGAATAATCACACATCATACATTTCTGTAATCAAAACATCCTGCACTTCAAGATAGACTGGACTTCATCATAATAAAATGTGTTCTTATACAGCAATAATGTGAAACATAATATCATCCTATGACAAATGTTTTTTAATGATTGGCTTTGGAGTCTCCAGATTATACGTGACACACCCACAAAAGCAACAACTTTTTGTTCATTTCTATAGACCTGTATACATTTCTGTAACAAACTGGGCATCTGTACCCTCACAATAACTTTGTATGGATACCACAAATTCTATCATCAAATATTCATTAAAAACTTCGCCTTACTATTGGCTTGATCCTACTTGCTCAAATTTTTTACAGATCAAGAGCCTGGGAATAGGGAAAGAATTTAAGATAACTAGCTAGTTTGCTGATTATACAAGAATAAAAGTTATTCATGAATTACTCAAAATTGTGAAGATTATTGAAAAATAATAAAATCAGATAAATTGTTGCCAACATCAAAAGCAAAAGTTGCCATTGAATGCAACTTATAAGTCCGTATGTAAAGGCCATCTACACTTAATATAATACTGTGAATAAGCAGAAATGTAGGAAGCTCAGTGAAAACAAACCAAGCAGACCATTCTCATTAAGTAGCACTTAATATAATGACAACTAGCATATGTTATTTATTTTTTGTTTGTATCTCACCTTTTATTATTTTTACAAATAATTCAGTAACATAGGCATTCCATTCCCAGTTATTTAAACATAGGAACGAGCTTTTTAGATCAAGCATTTTTTTTAACAAAAGAATTTTCTGCAAGAACCATTTTGCTAGTTTTACAGACATTTTTTTTAGTGGCTGGAAGTTCTACCACTGCCCACATCTGAGTCTCTGGTAGCTCTCTTTGAAGCACCTGGTAGTTCTCAAAATACTACCAGTCTCAAAGAAGACAGCACCCTTGCACTGCCAGCAAAGATACACAGCTATCAGATCCCTCCCTTAATCATTGCAGCTGCTTTTTGCCTTAACTCAGATGAAACGCTAATTGTTCAGGCCAAACAGACCAAATGACTAATAGGGTAGGGACACTATCACTGTCTAGGGCTAGGCCAATCCATCATTTTCACATGAAGTCACCGATCCAAATGGGAGACTTACTGGTTGAGTTGTCGTAAAAATAAACGGATTCCTTTTCTTTAGCATCAATTCCAAGGAAGGCCTTGTAATTGTTATCTTCATACCAGTTTAGAGAGAGTATTCTGGATCCACCTTCCTCTGGGTAACCACAGAACAGGTTGGATAAAATACTCAGCAACTGCGGTAAGGATGCTGGCTCTTCCTCTTGAAGAAGTGGCTGGAGTGTTGACAAAAGCACCCGAGCGCTTGGCCTGTGAATTAACTGGCACGGGGGAAAAAAAGGATCTTAATGAATGGTTTTTAAATTAAGAACCACTGCAGCCTCTGTGGATCAAAGAACACTACTGTAAATATAGATAAGGAAACCTGACCCCTTCTTGGTCAGAGGCTAAAAAGAAAATAAATAAATAGACATGGTACTCTTATGGCCCTCCACTTCCACTGACTCTACCATCAGGCAAAAGCATCTGATTCTGTTTTCTGGAATTACCCAATTATTGCTGTGCCAAAAACTAGTAATGATGATTTTAAATTGCCTCAATTTAATGGGGCAATTTAATGGGTGGGGAGAGCTAGAAGATTTTGCCAGAGCAGATAACAGGGTATCATTAGAAGAAAACCCAAGCATTGCCACACTGTTATTTTAGTAATTTTAATCTTAGAAAAATTTACAAGAATTTCTGTCTCCAGGGCCAGAATAGCGTGGGTAATATGTAGCTTCTACATTGGTCTTGAATAAGCCCATTTACTCTAATGACCAGATTGTACCCAACACAATCATCGTCTCCAACCAGATACCTTCTAGAGAAATTGGACTACAGAATTTAAATCTTTAAACCATGCTCACTTACCTTTTGTACTGCTTGAGATATATTAGAAAATATTCGTCCCCAGAGCACTAGGTCAGCACCTTGTGCATTATTGTCCCAAACAGTGGGAAGCTGCAATGGAAAGACAGACACGCTGGTGAGTCATTAACAGAGCTTCACTCATGATAGACCATGAATGTTTGCTTCCAAGTCTAAAGACTCCAGCTTTGGAGTGATGGGATTGTAAAACCAGTTCAAATATAGTAATGGCAACAATATCAAAATAGCTGGGTATAAAGGTATGCATCTATCATCTTTGTTGTATGGAGTGAGTATTGGGTATTATATTTCAGAGGAAATATAAGTGCATGTTGAATATGGTAGGAAGTATTTCTAAGAAGTATTTCTATGAAGAAGAGACGTAATCAAGGATGAATGGGTGATAAATGAATGTTGATTGAATACAAAGTGTGTAACCAATACTAGGGGAGGTCACTGAGGTTATATATAGAGAATGAATGTTGATCACATTGCATATACAAAAGAGGAATGAATAGGTCAAAAGGAAGGTGAAGATCAAGAAAGTCTTTGAATGAAGTTGATGAGATCCTTCGGAAGAGGGAGTTGAGAAGACTAAAAACAAAAGGCAATATATGAAGTGCTACACTGAGATAATGTATGATTCAGTGTGAATTAGATTTAACTGTTTCCTTCTCCCCTCCTCTTCTCTCAGGACTTTAATTTTTGGGGGCATGTTTTTTATTTCTCCTTTGCTAACCTTGCATAACATTGTTTACTCCAAAAGAGAATATTTTGATGAGCAGCTATATTGGACATGTTGTAGGACGTATCCTGAAATCTTAATTGTCTTTGGATGGTTTAGACCAGGGGTCAGCAACCTTAAACACTCAAAGAGCCACAAAGGTCCTAACCAGAAGCCCCCTGTTTAATTCTGGAGTCAACCGGAAGTCCACTTCCCCTGCCATAGTCTCTCCTCCTAGTGTGGCGTCCTTTTTCTTCTGCCGACCAGAAGTCTGGTTCCCCCACCATAGAGTCTCCTCCTAGCGCGGCATCTTTTTTCCTCTACCTGTCCTAACCGAAAGCCCTATCAATTGTGGAACCAACTGGCAACAGGGAGCTACAGTAGAGGGCTGAAAGAGCCACATGTGGCTCCAGAGCCGCAGGTTGCTGACCCCTGGTTTAGACAGAACCAAATCTTGGATAGAGGAAAATAAAGCTATCTTGGGTTAGTAGCTTTAAACTAACATGAATGAAAAATCTGGAATAGGGATCAGACAGAACCTTAACCAGGTTATCTTATGCATGCAAGAAAAGACCTTGAGGGCTCTTTCAATATATTCCTTCTGGACTAATCACACCTGTCTCCCAATTCCAAACACAGAATCCCTAAGAATAATTTATCCTATTTAAGGAGAGCATCTAATATCACAGCTTTTCATGAGTTGTATTTTCTAAAAGTCATCCATAGACAATTATATGACACCTAAAAGCATATAATGCTTCAGGTAACATTCTGTGACATGGTACTCTCAACATTTGTTGACACTATAAACCACAACAGTAAACTTCTTTACACAATCCACCCACACAGTTATCCTTTTTATGTAAAACAATAATGCCCTGGTGTAACAGAAAGGGCTTGAAACAACTTTGCTGATGACCAAGCGTTTGTAGAACTCTGAAAGAATGCAGTTTTCTTTCTTAGATGGTGAGGTGAAATGTACAAGACAAGCTGGAATGCATGGGCTGCGCTTCAAACTGTGGGAAATATAT
This sequence comes from Diadophis punctatus similis, assembly GCA_023053685.1. Lineage (NCBI taxonomy): Eukaryota > Metazoa > Chordata > Lepidosauria > Squamata > Dipsadidae > Diadophis > Diadophis punctatus. The sequence goes on along the minus strand of JALIGW010000003.1, from coordinate 75,697,471 downwards.
AATTCAAGTATGAAGATGATTCACTCCCTTCACCTTTTAGGTATTATCCTTCTGGCTTGTCGAAATTATTTCAGAAAACTTCACTCAGTGGGATAACACATACCACAGATTACAGGACAGGCCTTTCTTGTTCAAGGTCTGTCTGTCACTTATGAGAAAGTCCAGTGAAACAAGGAAATTGTAATGTGAGTAATTTTTACAAGGCAAACAAGGGATTTTAAAAATTTGTCTAAGCCATACTGCATGGCTCTGTGTTCATTTCCTTGTGCTATCATAACTTTCCACCAGTGATTTGGATTAGTTAAAATATTTAGCCATCCTTTAGAATCCAGATCAGATGGATCGGATTCTTCATTTGACTTGCATTTTCAGCTTCTAACAGTCCTTGGGGTTTGCCCATTCTTTTGCCCAGAAAAGGCAAATACAGGTAGTCCTTGACCACAATTGAGCCCATTTTTTTGCTGCTAAGTGAGACATTTGTTAAGTGAATTTTGCCCCATTTTATGATTTTTCTTGCCACAATTGTTAAGTGAATCACTGCGGTTGACAAGTTAGTAACATGCTTGTTAAGTCAATCTGGCTTCTCCATTGACTTTGCTTGTCAGAAGGTTGCAAAAGGTGATCACGCAACACTGCAAACCGTCATAAAAGTGAGTCAGTTGCCAGATGTCTGAATTTTGATCACATGACCCTGGGGGTGCCTTAGCGGTTGTCAGTGTGAAAAATGATCATGTCACTTTTTTTCAATGCCGCTGTAACTTTGAATGGTCACTAAATGAACTGATGTAAGTTGAGGACTACCTGTAATATATATATATATATATATATATATATATATATATATATATATATATATATATATATATATATATATATATATATATATATGTGTGTGTGTGTGTGTGTGTGTGTGTGTGTGTGTGTGTGTGTGTGTGTGTGTGTGTGTGTGTGTGTGTGTGTGTGTGTGTGTGTGTGTGTGTGTGTGTGTGTGTGTGTGCTTCATTTTGCTGATAAATGAAAATAAAGGGAGACTATTATAGATCTATTTCGAGCTATTTTGCTCTCATCAGATAGCCACACCCTTAGTGGGAATTGAACCTGGGCAGTCTGCTTGTAAGGCAGCAGTTTAACCTCTAGGCCACAAGGTTCTCTTCCCTATCAGCTCTTCACCAGGAAAGGGTTATATGTGTTTATTCTGTTGAGTCATCCTAGTGTATGGAATGAATATATATATATATATATATATATATATATATATATATATATATATATATATATATATATATATATATATATATATATATATATATATATATATATATATATATATATATATATATATATATATATATATATATATATATATGTAGGATTTTTTGCTGATAAAAAATAGGGAGACTATTATAGATCTATTTCGAGCTTATTTTGCTCTTGTCAGATAGCCATACCCCTTACTGGGATTTGAACCCGGGCCGGCTGCCTTGCAGTGCAGCAACTTATCCATTAGGCCATAGGCTCTGTTCCCAATCACCTCTTTCACCTAGATCTATAATAGTCTCCCTTTATTTTCATTTATCAGCAAAAAATCCTACACATATAGATTAGTGTGTCGGCTATATTAAAAATCAGCCTGGATGGTCCCTGTGACGGGGCTGAAAGGCAAAAAGGAAGCTGTGATGCTTTCTCTCCCATATTTGGGTACACCAGGATAACACGACATAAATATATATATGGGGACATTGCCCATCATTGGCCTTTACTGATAAAAAGGGAATGCTGTGGCACACAATGCTATTAAGTACTGATAAAACAGATGCTTTATATTATAAGGAAAGAAGAAAAGACCACGACAAACATACGCTATTTTGGGCAAGATCCTCCAGCTAACACCAATTTCCTCCTTAGTCTTGATCTTAATCTTATGATTGCTTCATAGAATATAGCCAAAAGTCTTAAAGCCGGGGTCCCCAACCCCTACTCCATGGACTGGCATTGGTCCGCAACGTGCCAGCAACTGGGCCACGCAAACTAGGGGAACCCCATATGCAGGATGCAGACAGCACACGAAATCACAACCCCTCCAGTGTGCAGAAAAGCCTTTCTCCATGGAACTGTTCCCTGGTGCCCAAAAGGTTGGGGGCCACTGCTTTAAAGCATCCTTATGCAAAATTCGTATTACAGACACAGTATGTGAGATTTCTATTCTGATTATGAACATTGAAGTTCAACATATCTGGAAACCAAAACAGAGGAGGAGGTTATCTGTACCTGGATGCCAGTTGGCTATAAACTGGAAGTCTCCATGCCTTGTGTTTGCTGCTTCTCACTAAGAGCTCCAGGCTAATGGAGCTCTTTCTTTTCATTGCTTTTACATGCAGTTTTGGCATACTTCCTGACATTCCCTTCACTTTAATCTCTGTCAGTCAATACAACCATTGACCGTGAAGGCTGGGGAAACAGAGTTTGAAAACCAAATACACCTAAGTAGGTGTCAATTTGTGGGCAGCTGCTCTACAATATGAACAGTAAGGATAGGAAACCAATGCAGAGCTCATTTTGGAGTAACTGTAGCTGGCTTATAAGACATGGATTTTCCAGCAGGCTTACATTTGTTGTTAAGAATTTGGGACAGAATGAAAGCCTTAAACCAGTGTTTCCCAACCTTGGCAACTTGAAGATGTCTGGACTTCAACTCCCAGAATTCCCCAGCCAGCAAAGCTGGCTGGGGAATTCTGGGAGTTGAAGTCCACACATCTTCAAGTTGCCAAGGTTGGGAAACACTGCCTTAAACCAAAAGACATGACTTTGGTCAGCTAATGATTCTAAAAAATAAGATACAGATAGTCCTCAGCTTATGACTGGTGGTGGTCTAGCAACTGTTCGAAGCTACATCCAGGCTTCCAGGCTCAATGACAAAATCAAGTCCTTACCAAATCTCGCTGGTGTCAAGACAGTTCTGATCTTTGGGGAAATGCTGTGCCACAGGGCAGGCACCACAACAGGAAAGGCTGTTTTCCTGGGTCCTGCAACATGACAGCCTCTAATGGATGGGATCTGGAACATGCCTCTCCTGCTGGGTCTAACAGGATGGACATATACAGTTGGGGAGAGATTATCCTTTCACGTAACATAGCCCCAATCCATGAATGGCTTTAAAGGTAACTGCCAGCACCACACACTGAACCCAGAAGCAGAGTGGCATCCAATACACCTCATGGAGCAGAGGTATTACATGTACCGAACAACAGTGTATTTTGCACCAATTGAAGATTGTGAACACTCTTCAAAGTCAGCCCCATGTAAGGCTCTTTGCAGTACTCAAGTCCAACCAGGAAGGTAAACGAGGCATAATGACCTTAAGCACTGCTTCCCAGTCTAGGAATGGGATAAAGGACCAGTTTACCTTTGAGACCGGAGGAATGGCTTAGGACCAGTTTACCTCCGAGACCGCCTTCTCCAACATACCTCCCTAAGACCGATTAGAGCCCACAGAGTTGGTCTGCTGGTGGTCCCGTCAGCCAAACAATGTCGGCTGGCGGGCCCACGAACGAGGGCCTTCTCTGTGGCAGCGCCGGCTCTCTGGAATACACTCCCCTCTGAGATCCGCATTATTCCCACCCTGCCAGCCTTCAGAAAAGCACTAAAAACATGGCTTTGTTGACAGGCCTGGGGCCAATGATTTTAATACTACATCGATTACTCTTGGCCCCATGAATGATTTATTGTATGGGTTTTTAAATTGTGGTTTTTAATGTTTTTAAATGTTTTTATATCTACTGTTTTTAATGTTTTTTTTAAACATATTTGTTGTTGCATGTGAATTTTTATTGTTGTGAGCCGCCCAGAGTCTCTGTGGAGTGGGCGGCATACAAATGCAACAAATAAATAAATAAATAAATAAATAAATAAATAAATAAATAAATAAATAAATAAATAAATAAATAAATAAATAAATAAATAAATAAATAAATAAATAAATAAATAAATAAATAAATAGCCTCTCAACATAGAGCTTTACAAAGGCCATCCTAGCCAAGCTTGCCACCTGTTCTTCAAGTGTGTTCAGGAGAACCCGCAAACTTCTTCGCAAATGGACAGATTCTCTTTCTCTCTCTCTCTCTCTCTCTCTCTCTCTCTCTCTCTCTCTCTCTCCCTCCCTCCCTCCCTCCTTCCCTCCCTCCCTCTCTCTCTCTCTCCCTCCTTTAAGCAAACGATCCTTTTTCAATTCAGATTTCATTTCCTAAGGCAATGTTGTAAAATGCAGCAACTCTCAATTGGATTGCAGGTCAAAAGGCCTCTGGAGGAGCTAAGTGCCGCTAAGGGCATCATTCCATCCTGACAGCAAGCTGACATGAAAGCCAAGAAAGGCTTCTCCTGCGCCAGAAATGTTTCGGCTGTCAGAAACCTAACAAAATGACAGCTTTAGGGAAAAGGCATGTTGGTGTTTTCGCACCAATTGTATACAGTAGAAGGGCCTGCAACCGAAAGTGCCCTGGGGCATTTAGGGTACTTCATCTGAACTTTCAATACAATGGAAGAATAGAGAGACTGTGAGGCTCACTCTGGAAAGTTTCTAAACATGGGGTTAACCTAAAAGCAAAAACTGATTCAAATATATCCTGGAATACTGCAGGGGGTCTCTTGTAGGCCCTTCTCCTCCTTCTCCTTCATTGCACCTTGATAGAGCAAGCTTGGCTTATTGCCTCTGCCCACATTATCCATTCCTGGTACTAGTCTGTGGTACCCTCCTGGAAGAAATCTAAAGAATGTGCTGACTCTGACAAGTATAAATGGTCCCTTCCCTCCTTCAGCTCTTCTTTTCTCTGCCAGACAAAACTCTCTTATTCTCTAATGAATGTGTCATGTAGCATCCACCATTTGACTCATGCTCCAAATTTTCCCCCCTTCACTCCTGGTATCTTTAATTTAAAAAAAATATTTTTTTCAAGGAGAAGATGTGTTAGTAATTCTCCAATTTACCCACAACACATCTCATTACTTTTTGACTATAAATTACTTCTCTTTTTGACCCCCAAACCACAAGGACTCTTATCCATCGATCCATTTGTTCCAATGATGTAACTTTCCTTTTCCCTTTGTATCCTGTGTTTTATTTTTTTTTAATGTCCATCTCTTCAATATATTTCATACATTCCTTCCACTTATTTTGCTGGATTTGTGAAGAAAGGAGGGGAAAATCCACATCAGCTATGAATAATTCATCAGGTGTACTTATGGGGTGATCTAGGTGTAACTTAGAGTGATGAATGTAGCTACTTTTTCTGCATGTACCTGTAGAAGTATTCTTTTAATAAAAACCAAAAAGGCAGAGGAATTAGATCAGGAATAAGCAAATGAAATCCATTCTCAAAATCATCCAGAACACTATCCATCCAATTTATTTCCTCCCAATAACTTGAAGAATTAAAGTCCTCCTTTGGGGCAAACAAGTGTTATACAACTCTATATTTATACAACATCTTAGATTGGGCTAAAGCAGGGGTGTCAATCTCACATCATCACAGTGTCGTCATGTGACATATCCCGACTTTGCCCCCCTTTGCTAACTGGGCATGGGCGTGGCCAGCGCATGACACATCCGTCCTGTGGGCTGCGAGTTTGACACCTCTGGGCCAAAGTGATTGGATAGTTTGTGGTTCAGCATATTGTGGGACCAACCAATTTATTTTCTTGGATCAAGAATATTAAGGAAACATAGGAATTATATTTTGTTGATCCAAATTTAAAGTTTAGTATGTTGTACAAACTCAAATTGCAGTGGAAGATTTTTAGGCATTTCTTTTCTGGAATGGTTTAAGAAACTTTTATGTCTCTCCATCCTAAATGATTTTTGAGCTATTCTATATTACAGCCCTCTCCAGCTTGGGGCCTTCAAAATGTGTTGGAACAATTCTCAAAACTGCTTGCCAACCCAGATACAGAAGGTGAAGTCAGACATTTCCGGAAGGTTTGAAAATGAAGAAGGCAGCCATGCCTTTATTAAAATAATTAGAAATCCTGCATGAACATAGTACTCAGTCAAAACACTCTGAACATTGAAGAAGAAAGTTTGGAGATATTGGGATGGAGAGGAAAAATATGTGAGAAGAAGGCTTTATATCTCTTTCTAGCACCCCTTAGAGTAAAACCTCTATCACTTTATGGGAAGAAATGAGTCTAATGCATCAAGTGAATCACAATGCATCTAATTTAGTCCTCCGGACTCCCTTATCCTGGTATTCTCAGGATGCTTCCATCATCCACTGCCAGCCAACATATCTGTTTGAAGAAAGTTTTTGCCCTCATCTATGCCAAAACAAAGGGAAAAGTTGCCAATGTAGATTTTTCAGTGATCGTCTCACCTCTTTCCCTGCCTTCTTCTTTTTTTTTTAAAGGAACATATGCTGTTGTTGTTAAGCAAAATATTTCCTTTATTCTACTTATTAGGGTATTGAGTTAAGTACCATGAATGAAGATGCAGCTTAGGCTGTTTAAATTGTATTTATAAGATTAAATCATATATACACCACAGAACTTGTAACAAATGCAACCAAGTAGTGTGTTAGGTAGTTGTGACAGCATATTTCCCTAAACATTTTTTTAAACCAGTAAACTTTGGGATTCAACACCTGTTACATAGCCTTTCTGGCAATACAAGGATCCAAATTCAGAGAAATGTTCACTATTCATATTAAGAGAAAAAGTTGCCATGAGTTGGCACAACTCCACCAGCCTCCCAAAGCCTTTTCCCTTATGGCTAAAATATAGTAGGCAGATTCAATTTGTTTCTTTGTGAGTGATGGAATAGAATATAGAAGTTCTCTAATCTCATTTTTTTTACTTTGTTCTTCAATTGAAGTTTCTCTGGCATGGCTGCCAGGACTCTATAGTTCCTGATTATGCTTCTGACCCTGTCACACAATAACTATATCATTACTTTATTTATATTATTTCGTCATCTAAGAACAATTTGTTGAACTTGGTTTAAACAAAAGAACCATACCCCACCTCATTCCCATTAGTAAAAAGATAAGCCTTTGGCTGGAACTTACCAAATGGAAAAGCTTAAAGAAGTCCACATTTGCATATAAGGAGTCTTCAACTTTTTGCAAGTTCTCTTGGGAAAGGGCACACATTGCACTATGCACAGCCTGAAAGCCACGGGAACTCCGGAAGATAATAAAACGATTCAGCAAGTTCTGGCTGCAAGCTATATCTTTCAAAGTCAAGTCCGGGACACCAAAGGCAAACTGTGGACAAAACACCAATTGTAGTCACCCATCATTTTATTACGGTATCATCTAAGAATGCCTCGGGAGGTCTCTGTGGGGCGCAGAGGCATTGTTGGAAATGCATGTTATATCAGAGGCCAATGTGTTCTTTTGCAACATGCTAGCTTTCCATTTTTTAAAAATTTAACACAATATTTTAAAATACATAAAAAGAGAGCTTGGAAAGATGAGAAGGTTGTGTTGGCAGGTAGACGGTCACAAACTGCAGTACAAGCAGGTGAGAGGAGATAGAAGTCCAATCAAGATACAATGTTCAACATTTTACCTGAGGTAAATTGCCTGAGGTAAATTGCCTTTTTTCAAGAATCTCTGTCTGTCCAATCACATCTAGCAGATTGGCCATGCTGCAGTTGGGCTTTTTCTGCAGTGGCCCCTGCTCTATGGAACATCCTCTCTTGGGAGATTAGAGTGGTTCAACCCTGTTAGTCTTTCTTAAGGTCATAAAACCTGGCTATATTCCTGAGTCTGGGGTGCTGAATGTGTTAAGGATTCAGTTTCCTGGCTGCATTGCTAACTGACCAAATATCTTGGTTGCTATGTATATTTATTTTGGATGTTTCCATTGTTTTTATTCTTTTAAAATGTTTTTTAGTATTTTGATTGTAATGTATTTTTAATTGTAAGCTGCCCAAAGTCTTTGACTGGGTGGCTATAGAAATTGAACAGATGATAGATGATAGATAGATGATAGATGATAGATAGATAGATAGATAGATAGATAGATAGATAGATAGATAGATAGATAGATAGATAGATAGATAGATGAAAGAGAGAGGGAGAGGGAGGGAGGGAGGGAGGGAGGGAGAGAGAGAGAGAGAGAGAGAGAGAGAGAGAGAGAGAGAGAGAGAGAGAGAGAGAGAGAGAGAGAGAGAGAGAGAGAGAGAGAGAGAGAGAGAGAGACATAATTAAGAACAGGGCTTATTATAGCAAAAGCAAATTAAATACATAGTGATTCAAGTTCATTACACAGTACTACAATATCCAGTTTACTACAAATTTGACTTAAGGACAAAACTTGTTCTTAAACTGGGGACGACCTGTACCTTTGAATATCTTTTTCTCTCATCTTGAAGTAGATAATACTTTACTGGTAGTTTATTGCTCTAACTGACCCAGATTCACCTCCCTATGTGGGAGCAGTTGGTAGAATCATCATGCAATTTAAGTCAATGTGAAAAATGGAATCCCGTCCAATGCTGTTCATTTTTAACCTTATCAGAAACTAAGATTGTATCCTATGTCACATTTCTACAAGAATATAGAATATGTGGCAGAATAATGCTGATATTATTATTTTCACTTCTGATAAAGAAATAAAACTTCACAATCTTGTCAAGATTGAAACAAATGCTTGAAAGAAAAGTGACTAATGCAGTTACCACCAGAAGCTAGAATAGTACCTGTGTAACTGCCACAGTTGTCTTGCAGGCAAGTATTTTAGATTCCTATCAAGAAATGAAGTTGCAGCTAGGAAAAGATCTTTTTATTAGTTGGATGGGAGACAACCCAAAATCCCAGGGCAGGAGACTGGACTAGGATGTCTAAAATACTTCCCAGAAGAAGTATTTGATTAAGGAATCAACAAATCCATATTGCTTCCAAGAAAATACTGGCACAATCAGGATGTGTTCAAGCAGTTGTAGAATTACTAGGTTATCTTGAGAATTTTTGTTTTGTGATTTGTAGATGTTATGGTACATTTCAAAATATTGTGTGGTACAAAAGTGTAAACAAAAGCATCAGTCTAAATACTATTCTATGGCTATTCTTTATGGAACCAGGGCCAATAGAGGATTTCATATTAAAAAACCTTAGTGAAACAGAGTATTAATATTGATTTGCTGAAAGAGATTACTTGTCATTAAATGTCATTTTTACAATAGAATTTTAAATGAAGCCCCAATTCAAAAATGTTCTTCTTAAACTACCCATCTGGTTTTCTTTTGCAGACCAGCTTTTCCCATGAGTCAGAAACGGCTCCGTTATCTCTCTTGTAACCTGAAAGCAGCAGTTGGGAAATAAATTCCAGTAATTTTATCGGCGTGCCATTGTTCAGCCGAGCACTTTTGAGAGGAGAAACAAAATATTTTCTCAGTTAGTTGGCCTCCAGATTAGGTTGAGCTTTTATGTGTGAGTGTGTGTCATTTCCTGCACTCCCAGGGTGCTTACGAGGTCAGCTCTTCAGCTGTGTGCAGTTCTTTACAGAAGACTGAAACACTTGTAAACAGCATTGCTGGGACTATCCATTCTTTTTCATAGTTTCCTTAGAATGACATTGGAAGAGGAAACAGGATATATTACTAGCCGTGGCAAAGAAGCATCAGAATATCCCACGACAATGGCAAAGTCTGTTCTGTGGAGGAACCAGGCACTTTGGCTTAACCGTCCTCAATAAGATACTATTTTTCAAGCAGAAAGAGAGTTGCAATTGCATACATGTTCCCTGATGGAATCTCAGTATATGCCAGTCAGTTGAAAAAATAGTCAGTGGATCAAATAAGTTTGATACTTTAGAATGCAGAAAGAGGAATACCCTCTCATATGACAGAGAACCCAAAGTCAGAAATCACAAGGAAAGGTTTTTGTCCAGCCACATCCTGATATGAGCATCATCTATTCCTATCAGAATTCGCCTAAGCCAGTGGTTCTCAACCTTCCTAATGCCGCGACCCTTTAATCCAGTTCTTCATGTTGTGGTGACCCCCAACCATAAAATAATAAAATTATTAGGAAACTCAGGGGTGGGTTCTAACTTACCTCGCTGCCGGTTCGCTACCTCCTGCGCTGCGTGGCTGTGCCTCGTGGCCGCGCGTGTGCTTTGCATGCACAGTGCCGAATTTTTTTTAAAACATTGCAAAAAAAACCCCGAAAACAAGATGGCGACGCATGCACAGTGCCGGAAATTCGGCTTCTGCGCATGCTCAGAAGTTCCCATGGTACAGATTTTATTTTATTTTTGCAGTAGTCTATTTTCATGTGGGTGGACCCGCCTGGAGACAGATAGAGGAGTGGTGTCCCGATTCCTAAAACCATCGGAAATATGTGTTTTCCAATGGTCTTAGGCGACCCCTGTGAAAGGGTCGTTCGACCCCCAAAGGAGTCGCGACCCACAGGTTGAGAACCGCTGGCCTAACCAATTATTAGATCTAGCAGGAAGAAACTGCTGTATTTTGGGAAGGTTTGGAGGGCTAAAGCACTGTAGCAGTGCCAATGTTGTGGAAGATATTGTCTATCCTGATCTATAATCTGTATTAATAGCAGATACGGGATTTTATTCTAACAAGAACTGATAAAACCTCTTCGCTACATTTAGTCTTCGACTTACGACCCCGATTGAGCCCAAAATTTCTGTTGTTAAGTCAGACATTTCTTAAGTGAGTTTTGCCACGTTTTAAAACCTTTCTTGCCCCAATTGTTAAGAGAATCACTACAGTTGATCAGTTAGTAACCCAGTTGTTAAGTGAATCTGACTTCCCCATTAAGGTTGCTTGTCAGAAGGTTGCAAAATGAGATCACATGACCTTGGGACACAATAATGGTCATAAATATGAATCAGTTGCCAAGCATCCACATTTTGATCACATGATCGTGGGGAATGCTACAAAGGACATAACCATGAAAAACGGTCATGTCACTTTTTTCAGTGCTGTTGCAACTTTGAACAGTCACTAACTGGACTGTTGTAAGTGGAGGACTACCTGTATTCAGATTCTGATATAGCACAGCACTTACATAGGTTTCTTTAAGGATAACTGAGACTAAGTTCTTCATAACTTAAAAGAGCCGAGGTGGCGCAGCAGTTAGAGGCAGGTACTGCAGGCCACTTTAGCTGACACTGATCCGCAGGTCAGCGGTTCAAATCTCACCGGCTCAAGGTTGACTCAGCCTTCCATCCTTCCGAGGTAGGTAAAATGAGGACCCAGATTGTTGGGGCTTTGTGTGACTTTATACATTGCTTACTGGTGTAAACCGCTTAGAGAGTGCTTGCACTGTGAGGCGGTATATAAATCTCACAAAATAAATAAATAAAATAAATAAATAACAGAGAGATAGGATTTCAGTGAAACTGCCTTACATGCATCACTGTTTCCAAGATTTTCAAAATATATTTAAAGATGATCAGAGGGACTCAAACGGGTATTTTTTTCCCCAGGTGACTTAGCCATGTACCTACTTACCGTATTTTTCGGAGTATAAGACGCACCGGAGTATAAGACGCACCTTAGTTTTTTGGGAGGAAAATAAGGGAAAACAATCTGCCTACCAGGTATTCATCTGGCTAGCATCCTTAGTCTGGTCAGCTTCAGCACATTATTTTATCCCCTGGTTAGGACTTAAAAAAACCTTCTTCTGAGAGAGTAACAATGAAAGAGCATGCAAGCCAGTAAGAGCTGGGAAGATCGTTAGCACCTGGTTAGGGCTAGAAAAAAACTTCTTTGGAGCAAGTAGAGCAATGAAAAAAAAACCTGCAAAGACTTAGGGCTGGAAAAACCTTCTTCTGAGAGAGTAACAATGAAAGAGCCTGCAAGGTAAGAGCTGGGAAGATCTGTTAGCACCTAGTTAGGGCTGGAAAAAAGCTACATTCGAAGTATAAGACGCACCCAAATTTTCAGCCACTTTTAGGGAGGAAAAAGGTGCGTCTTATACTCCGAAAAATACGGTATATTTTTTTTTAGAATGAGAAATCAAATGTTATTTACTGGACCAGTTTAGGCTGGCATAGGCTGCTACTAACATTCATGTTACACATAACTCCCCCCCCCTTCTGCACAAATAAAAGAGCTGCTAGGGAGTTTCCTACAGCACCAGTCAGAATCCAATCAGCTGAATAGTTCAACAAAAGTCACACAAACCACCTACAATTTGGGGGGAAAAATAACTAACAGAGTGAAAGGCAGGCTCATTAATTCCATCTCCTGCTGGCCATAAATAACCACACGCACTTCCCACTTCTGAGCATTATATAGCAACAACAAAAAAGAAAAATATATAAAGAGGAATTGTGCCATTCAGCCAGTGACTTTCTCTTCTCCTCGGTAAGAAAGGCTTTAGTTCCACAGATCTGTTTCAGCAGACCTCAATTATTTGCACCACATTCCTTTCCCAGTTCCCCAGCCACACAAGAGCCAATGCCTGAGTCACACACAAGTCAACTATGAGGAGAAGATGGGCGCAGAATAACCAGGGGCTGCAATTCTCTAGTAAAAGAATGAAAAAAGAAGAAAACAAAATAGCTATTGTTTGGTGTGAATTCAAGACAGGAGATCTATCTTTCCAGAGCCCAATCAATTCACCTGAGACAATGCCCCAGCAATGCCCTTTCACCTCTGTCCTGCTGACATGAAGAGTGGGGATTGTGAATTCTAGCATTTCTCCTACTGAAAAATTCGGGATCCATTCAGGGCCAGATCAAGGCGTTTTACTGCTTGAGCTGAAAGACACGATAGTGCCTCCTTTCCCATTCAATTGTCCATCTGGTAAGCTCTTCCATCATACCAAATGCCGACAACTGGTTTATGAGACCTTTCAACACACACACAACTTTGTTCTCCAAGAGAAAGGAATGGTCTGGGCCATGATGTAATGGTATGTGGGAATGACCTTGGGAGACAGGGGGGAAAGCCACAGCTAGGGTAATGGTTGGATAGGGGACAACGTAACCCACAGCAGGAATGTGGGCATACCAAACATCTCAAAAGGGAAACTTCCTAGTTTTTTGGTTTGTAAAGGTAACTGGAAGAAATGTACCTTCTAATGTGCAAGATTCTATTAATATAGTAGAACTAGTTCATCTGGGCATGCTTCCTGTCCGGTCTACCTCACAAGACTGACACAAACCTGGACTTCAAAAATCCAGAAGACCATTAGACTCCAAAGTCAGTGTTTTATACCGTATTTTTCGGAGTATAAGACGCACCTTAGTTTTGGGGGAGGAAAATAGGGGGGGGGGAAATCTACCTACCAGGTATTCATCTGGCTAGCGTCCTTAGTCTGTTCAGCTTCAGCACATTATTTTATCCTCTGGTTAGGGCTGAAAAAGCCTTTTTCAGAGGGAGTAGGAATGAAAGCAAGCCTGCAAAGACTTAGGGCAGGAAAAACTGCTTCGGAGGGAGTAGGAATAAAAAAAAATGCTGGAAGCCAGGAAGATCGTTAGCACCGCGTTAGGGCTGAAAAGCACTACTTTTTCAGAAGGAGTAGGAATGAAAACAAGCCTGCAAAGACTTAGGGCTGGAAAAAACATTCTTCGGAGGGAATAGGAAGCCGGGAAGATCGTTAGCACCTCGTTAGGGCTGGAAAAAAAGCTTCGAAAAAGCTACATTCGAAGTATAAGACTCACCCAAATTTTCAGCCTCTTTTAGGGAGGAAAAAGGTGCGTCTTATACTCCGAAAAATACGGTCTATCTTCTTTTTCCTGCCACCGTAGAGGACCTTTCAGATTTGCAGACCAAATCATGTTACTTCTAAGAATGGTCAGTAAATAGGCATGTAGTGATTGGAGTGCTTCTGCCCCAGTGCTTCTGCCCTCTATTTAAGGAATGATCTGGTTCTGCTTGCATTCACAGTTCTGTTGAAAAACAGCAGCATACCAGAAATTTTTGTGGGGGAAAATATTTCCACAAAACAAAACGGAAACGTTAAAAGTTTCCAGTAGCTTCAATGCATCTGTGAAAGCAAACTTCTCAGAACCTCTTTACTCATGGGGGGGGGGAATGGGCAGAAAACCCTGTTTCGTTGCTTTGCCTTCCATCCACCTTCATCCATTAAAGAAAACAAATTAAAAGGAGTGGGAGTAGAATCATTCCTGGCCCAGGAGAAGGTTTCTCCCCATCAAAATTTCACTAAGTACTGCCCAGAAATCTGGATGCAAAATTACAGACTGAAGCAGGTTTCAAAGCTTCCTACCTTTGATTATGATTGTGTTGTTCTGAACAACTCATAGCCAAGGTGTGGCTAAAACAATTTCTCTTTGTGCTCCACCCTTAAAGCAGGTGGTATTCAATGAATTAGATTGTTGCCTAATTTTGTTTTCTATTACAGTATTATGCTTTAAGTTCTATTTATTAGCAAAAGTATTGTTGGACACAAACAGTGGGAAAAGGCTGTAAATATCTGAACCCACATAACACAAAAGCTTCCCGTTTTTCAGAAGCTCATCAACTCACTTGTTCAGGTCGCACTATGGCATTAATTAGGTGGTAGACCACATTATCAGGAAGGCCTGCCTCTTCAAGCAGAAACTTGGTTAAATTCTCTCCGTCTTTTAAGATATCCTGGATTCGTAGTCCTCTTCCTAAGCAAAAAAACAGTAAGAAAGCTATTAAGCGTTGGTATAGCAAAATGTATTTTTACGCAAACCACAAAGTCACACAAATTCACTTGTTCCTCAGCCCATTCCTACCTTTATGGAAGATGAAGTTAATGTTACTGGGATTAATCTAACAGGATTGTGAATTGTCTGAGGAATGTGAAACTGTGCATGAGAAAAACTTTCAACTCTATTTTAAAAAACACTGTATAAATACAAAAAAGTGATTCAACCTACACCAGCATTTATATACATAACGATGAGAAATCACAGCTCTGTGTTGTTTAGCTGGTATTGACCTTCATATGCATTGAGTTCTTTCCAAGAACCTAGAATGTCATAATGCAGTGATGGCGAACCTTTTTTGGTTCGCGTGCCAAAAAAGGGGGGGGGATGCGTGGGATCACGTGTGTGCGTGCCCACACCCATAATTCCATGCACCCCCACGCATGCGCGTATGACCCCCCCCCACTCCCAGTATGCAATGGCACGCCCATTTTTTGCTCTCTCCAGGCTTCTAGGAGCCTGGGGAGGGCGAAAACGGCCTTCCCCACCCACTCTGGAGGCTGGAAACAGCCTGTTTCCTGACTCCCAGTGGGCCCAGAAGGCCCGAAAATCAGCCGGCCGGTGCGCACATGCACGCCGGACCTGAGCTCGCGTGCCCACTGATATGGCTCCGTGTGCCACTTGTGGCACCCGTGCCATAGGTTCGCCATCACGGTCATAATGTATTGGTGTAGCATATGTGTGGATCCAAGCTGTGGGGCCTTTTGTAATTTACAGATGGAAATTTTGTCAATGTGCAGATTTTCTAAGTCACAAGAAAGGCCATCAAATGGGGCAACGTTCATTTAACAAACATCTCGCTTAGCAACAAAAATTTGAGGCTCAATTATGGCCGTAAGTTGAAGACTACCTGCAATGGAACATTCCAGAGGTTTGGGAAACACTCTTCAAAAAGAATTGCCTTCATTTAACAGCAAGCAGCATTGAAGGCTTCAAGAACAATATCTGAATGCGAAATGACAGTTGTATTGCATATTACACAAGAGGCTTGGCATTTGGAACACACTTATTTATTTTTCTGCACACTGAAAAGAGTTGGCATGCTCAAACGATGCAGACCCGAGATTTCAAAGGATGACCCAAAAGTTTCAAAGGCCTGGTGCTGTGAACTTCAAAGCTCAAGTGTTTTGTTGTTCCTGGTTACTGGGCTAGTATGGGTGGATTTCAGCCACTTAAGAATAAATAGTTTTGGAATCTCTTTCTCCAGTTTATTTGCGCAAAGAAAGTTGCAGTCACTTTAGATCTTGCCTTGTAGGGAGCCCTGAATCCTTCCAATTAGTTTCTCATGACCAAAGCTGGATTAATCATTATGCTAAATAAAGTAGATCTCTCATTAATCAAATGGAAGCGCCTGCTGTGGTTTAATTATTTGAAGTTTCCCTATGTTTGTTCCTTTGAATAACTTAACCACAATTCAAAACACTGCACTGCTTAACCACTGGGGAAAAAGAAATGTCCTTAAATTCACATAGAAAGTGATGACTGATAAGAATCCTTTCATTTTCATCATTTACCAGTAGCAATGGTGAATGATTGCTATCGTAAATTAAATACGTTGGACCAAGCAATTCTTATTCCTATATTCCAGAATTTCCCCATGGTTAAAGTTGACATTACGCGAAGTACCGCTTAATTCTGAGACCAAGCCCTGTTCTTTAGCTTTTGATTCCCTTTATCTCTTAACCTAAAAGAGACAGTGGTTATAGGCAGCCTCACAGAGGGAGAAGTTTGGTTTTAAACAGGCCAAATTTAATTCTATCCCCATTGTAGAAATCTTAGAGAAACTATGGGTTGTTTGTATGTTGGAGATATTTAAAGTATTTTCTTTTTTCCCTTTTGATATGGGTCCATTTGTTTTGTTGCCAGCAGTCAACATACAGTATCCAGTATGATTTTAATTCTCAAGGGAGTTTTCTCTCCTGTTTAATGTAATCCTCTGATATTTGGAAGGGGTGGGGGAAGAGAACAGAATCGACTGTTACCTGTAATCTTTTCAGGGTTGGTCCTCATTGTTTCCATAAACTGGGTCATGGTTCGTAGTTCTTCCCAGAATCTACCCAAGTCTCTTTCGTTGATTTCAAGCAATACCTCTTGAGCATCTTGATATACTCTTGCTAAACTGAAATGGACAATAGTAGAGAAGTAAAAATTGCTTAAGGCTATCTTGTAGAAATCAGCCATTCTCAGTCTGCAGAGACTGAGGTAAAATTTGTTTTCCCCCTCCCATATTTGCTTTTTGGAACTCATTGATCATTCCTATGTATTTATTTATATTTCATATTTCTAAACCACCCATCTCCCTCAGTCAGTTTGCTCTCTGTTTATAAATGATGGCTTGTCCTATCAGTGTTGGTGGGAGTGTTCTTAGTGGTTAGATTATTGTTTGGTGCATTTCTTAATAAGAATGAAAGAGAGATGAAGAAAAGGTTAGTAAGAAGCAAGTAGATAGAATAATTTCATTTTAAATGGTAAAAACGCCCAAAATTAACACATTGAAATAGATGAAATGGACATGCTAAAGTTTGGAAATCAATGAACAAAGAAATAATATTGGATATTATATATTTAAATAATATTTAGATGAAAGGACAGATCTTACATGGATGTCAGACTTCTATCTGGAAAAGTAAGAATTAAAACTAAAATGCACGTAAGGTCTATCTTTGCTTTTATTCACTCACGTGTGTGGATCACAGAACTGGGTTATGCAGGGGTGAAATCCAGCAAGTTCTGACAGGTTCTGGAGAACCGGTAACGGAGATTTTGAGTAGTTTGGAGAACCAGTTGTGGAAATTTTGAGTAGTTCGGATAACTGGCAAATGCTACCTCTGGCTGGGCCCAGAGTGGGGTGGGAATGGAGATTTTGCAATATCCTTCCCCCAGGAGTGGGGAGGGAATGGGGATTTTGCAGTGTCCTTCCCCTGGAGTTGGGTGGGAATGGAGATTTTGCAGTATCTTTCCCCTGCCACGCTCACCAAGCCACACCACACCTACCAAGCCACGCCCACAGAACCGGTAGTAAAAAAATTTGGATTTCACCACTGGGTTATAGGGTACATAATATTTAAAATATCAAAGTCTGCCACATGTGAATCTTTTCTCCTCCTGCCTAAAAGACAAGGAGATCCTTTACTTACTTACATGGAATTATTATAATTGGAGACAACACCTGGAGATTCTCCACGGGTGGGATTTTTGAAACATGGGTTGTTCATGTTACAAAAGATGCCCTGTAACCATGGCAGAGTTCCTGCAGAAGGCATTGCTTTATTTGGAAAGTGACCTTCATATAAGAAACAAACACATGACATGAAACATTAGCATTGATAATCAAAGCCACATGCAGTGAAAATATTTCATTTATACAAACAATTTTTGCTTTGGGAGGGGGGGATAAGATATAAACATATTCAATTTTGACTTAAACTGAAACTTAAATTTGACTTCGATATCCGTGGCTTAACAATTTCAGTTATGAAGAAGTTGAATACAGAGGTTAAATCTGTAACTAGTGTGCAAAATTGCTGACATAAGCTCAGATGGGTAGAAATGGCTCAGCTTTTCAATGGGGTTGGAGTATTGCCTGTTTCCCTCTTCTCTTAGAAGAGCCCAGCAAGCAAATCCCCAGATGGGGATGAGTAGATGCTGTTGAATAACTTCGTTTTTTCAGGACAAGATTTCTCATTACCCATTCACCCGTACCCCATGTAAACTTCAGTATCCTGTGCGTGCATAGTGGCTATCTCTCATTCAGGTAGACCTCAACTTATGACCACCATTGAGCCCAACGTTTCTGTTGCTAAGTGAGATAGTTCTTAGGTGAATTTTGCCCCATTTTATGACTTTTCTTGCCACAGTTGTTAAATGAATCACCGCAATTGTTAAGTTGGCAACATGTTTGTTAAATGACTCTGGCTGCCCCATTGATCTTGCTCGTCAAAAGGTCACAAAACGTGATCACATGATCCTGGAATATGATAACCGCCATGAATATGACTCAATTGCCAACCACCTGAATTTTGATCATGTGACCATGGGGATGCCGCAAGGGTCATAAGTGTGAAAAACAATCATAAGTCACTTTTTTTGTGTGCCATTGTAACTTCAGAGAGTCACTAAATGAATGGTTGTAAGTCAAGGACTACCTGTATTAGAGCTGCAAAAAAATATATAGGATACCATTAGACACATCAAAGAGATACTTAATTTTTTGTTGTACTCTGGTGATCATTCAGAGCTTTGCAGTTCAGATATGATAATTCTAATTTGTAAACTCTTTAGACCAGTGATGGCGAATCTTTTTTGGTTCGCGTGCCAAAAGGGGGGGAGCGTGGGGGGGTCACAAGCGTGTGTGCCCATACACATAATTCCATGCACCCCCCATGCATGCGGGGGCCCCCGCTCCTGGCACGTGATGGCACGCCCATTTTTTGCGGTGGGTGGGATGATTTTGGGGGTTTCCATAACCTAGAGCAGCTGGAAGAAGGGCATTTCTGAAGCAATATAGTTTTTGCACGCCTCTGTTTATCTGCTGAAGAAAGAGCACAGATTGAGACTTCTACTTTTCTGTATCTTGTTCTCTGCATTGTGAAGAAAACAGAAGTTAAGGTAAGCTTCAAATGGACTTGGGAAGAAGTGAGGAGTGAACCATGGCATGGCCAGGTTAAGACTGGAAGTAAAGTATGACCTAAATTGAAAATGTCATTATGTTCGCATCTTCATGAATCCCCCAAGCAGCAATAAATCAAGCAGGGAAATGCTTTCTGGATGATGTCATCTCCTATCCTTTTTCCATCTGGAGAGTCAAAGGCTGGTCAACCCTTGATCTCCCTTCCCCCTCAAATTTAAATTTGAGATTGAGAATAGCAGAGGCATTGAACTCCTACTTCCTTCTTAACTGACAATACCAGATTCTGTTCAACCAGTAAAGTAGAAACCTAACATCCTCTGGATACCCAGTTACTTTTGATTTGATTTAAATTTCACCAAGGAGGAGCCTATCCTTCCTTTTAAAAAAATAAATATAAATAACACACTCTTACATTCATGTTTGTGATAGACTGGAGTAACTTTCCTCAGCCATACTAAGACAAGAAATAAAGAAACCGGCCATAGAAGTTCAACCAGCAGACGAAGCTGGAAAGTAAAAAAACAAAAAACAAAAAAACAATTAGATGCATCAATTCCATACAGTGTTTGAGAAATGGCATTCATTCCATCTGACTTAGGTTTAGATCATCCAACAAAAGGAGGATATGCCCAGATTTTTGTTCTCCGTGTTCTCTGTCTCGAAACCAATTAAACCAATTAAAATCAAATATTGTCTGGCTTTTTAAGTGTCTTATGTGGTTTATTTTGGACTGTTTTTACAATGGCAGTCATTTAAGCTTTCATGTTTTCAATGCTAAAAGCCTACATATTTCCAAATAAGTACGTGTAGGACAGTGATGGTGAACTGCTTGGGCGTGGCATGTCAAAAATGCAGAAAACTCTACCGGTGTATCACCCCCACAAAAAAGAAACAATTCTCTATCTCTTCCCCCCCTCCCAATTTAGGCTAAACAGTAGCACTCAGGGGCAACGGCAAGGCTGGGCCTGAAGTAGAAACCTGGACCTCAACTTTGGCCCTACTGCCACCACACTGCCACTCAAAAAGGCCACCTTCCACCATTCCCCAAAGT
This sequence comes from Diadophis punctatus similis, assembly GCA_023053685.1. NCBI lineage: Eukaryota > Metazoa > Chordata > Lepidosauria > Squamata > Dipsadidae > Diadophis > Diadophis punctatus. The sequence goes on along the minus strand of JALIGW010000003.1, from coordinate 75,677,126 downwards.
ATGCGAGCTGTGGGGAATGGTGCCATTGCCCCCTGCACTCCCCAGGATCTGTTGTGCATTGCTTATATTCAGGTGGTGTTGTCTTTCTATTGACCAGCCTCTGAGGCCTACCTGAGGCTGCACTGGATTGCCTGAGGCCTTCGTTCTTGAAGTGACTTCAGAGAATGCTCTTCTGCAACCTCTGCAGCCTCCGAAACCCATGTGAAAGCACGGCCCATTCTTCCACCAAGAGCGTGACCCTCTCACATGATTTCTGGAGGATACAGAGGCTGCCCACTCCCCATTCTTGCAGGGCCTCCACAGCCTCTGAAAATCGTGCCTGCTTTCAAGGATAGCGACAGTTGGGTGTGGGTGAATGCTGGCATGTCACCCAAAATGTTACGGCATGTCACCTTTGACCTGTGTCGTAGGTTGGCCATCATTGGCATAGGACCAGGTTGAGCATTCAGGGCATTTGCTCTCCAGTAACCATGACGTTGAAGACAGTGACAATAAATACGGATAGGATGGCACTATTCATGTTTGGTTCCTTCAGCATTCTGTGTTCCAGAGTTGAAAATAACAATCTCATATTTTAAAATGTTCTGCCTTTAATTTTTAGAATAGGCTTATTAGATTTGACTTAAAGGAAACCGAAGAAAGAGTATTAACATTGGCCTCAGGCTTTAATTTTCTCCACCCAACCCTTAGAAAAGCCTCAGGATGTTTGGACTGTGGGATGATGGTGGGTATATATGTGGATTGATTGAAAAGATGGAAATGTCCAGGATAATAAAGAGCAGAGTTTTCAACTTGCCTCTCTTCAAAATCAGTTTTTTGGCTGTTGTAAATTGTCATATTACAAATCCAGTAGATCTGAACAGCTTTAGTAGTAGTTAAAGGTACTGTACTGACCAGTTTTGTCTATGCCAAGAAAATATAATAACTAGCAAATTAGTTATTCCATTAGCTCCATCCCAATTTTAATCATTGTTCTATCACCACTTTGTATTCAAAATTGAAGTGAGGTTTCACTGTAGCAACAAAGTGTGTAAAATTGCATTGCCTCATGGCCTGTTTTAAAAGTGAATTGGTGAAATGCTGTGTCTCTAGATATGGCCTCAGGTATGAGCGTATCCAAAAGTGTAGTCCCAACCAGAGGTGGGTTGCTTCTGGTTCGGACTGGTTCTATAGAACCGGTAGCGGGAATTTCCCCCTGTTCGCCGAACCGGGAGCAATCACCGGTTGGCTATGCCCCCAAACCGGCTCTAATGGCGGTGGCGTAGGCGCCGCCATCTTGTTTTTGGCTTCTGTGCACGCGCAGAAGCTGTTTTTTGCTTCTGCACATGCACAGAAGCTTGGTTTTCGGCACTGCGCTTGCGCGGAATGGCCGCACAGCACGCAATGCGTGCGCCCATGCGGCATGGGAGGAAGCGAACTGGCGGCGAGGTAAGTTAGAACCCACCCCTGGTCCCACCCCTTTTCCCTCTGGCTTGCATCTGTAGCCATTATTTCTTTTCCAGGTAGGATTTTCCAGGTCCTTCCTTCACTGCTTTGTTTGCTGTTTAAACATTGTTATTGTTTTTAATTTGTTTCATTTTATAGCTTTAATATAGTTTTATATGTTGTTTTAACTTTAATTGGTAGCCACCCAGAAGATGGGCAGCTATATAAATGCTTTAAATCAATCACACAATCACTCAATCAAAAATAATATTTTGTCATTTAGTCCAAAACATATAAATTCTTTCCCTTCTCCCAAGCCACTTTTCTCTTCCCTTCCCCCCAGTAAAAGTACAATAAACCACTGTAATGCCCTTCTGCAACGTATGAAATGTACAGTACATTGAAAATACCCAAATATCCGAAGACTTTGTCGATTTCAAGATAAGTTTAATTCACTCAAATCCTACGGTTTAATCTATAGCCTTCAAATGGTCTGGTATGCTTTGGTCTAGAGACACTTGCATAACAAACTCCTGCTCTTTGAAGAACCACAGCAGATGAAAAGATTTAAATCTTTGGACAGTTGCTTCCTGTAGGAAAAGTCCACTGGCTATTTTTATCTTCCAGCCCTGTGTTCTATTTGACTCAGTGTATAACAGGGCGTCAAGAGGAAATGAATCTCTCTAGAATTTTCTACAGTTCTACAGATGCATTGAAGTTGGGTAGGTTGAGTCTTCTTTCTGGGGAAGGCCTTCTGTAACAAATTAATTTAGTACATCTGAACTATTCCAAACTTCAAATTAAAATATTTGATCAGAACAGATTAATCACAAAAGCACATTTCATTTTACCTTTAAAACTTATGGAATATAGGGGGTCCTCAACTTACGACCACAATTGAGCACGAAATTTATGTTGCTAAGTGAGAAATTCGTTAAAGTGAGTTTTGCCTCACAACTTTTCTTGCCACATTTGTTAAGTGAATCACTGCAGTAGTTAAATCAGTAACACGATTGTTAAGTGAATCTGGTTTCCCCATTGACTTTACTTGTCAGAAGGTGAGGACTCTGCAACCGTTATAAATGTGAGTCAGTTGTCAAGCATCCGAATGTAAATCATATGACCATGGGGATGCTGCAACCGTCGTAAGTCTGAAAAATGGTCATAAGTCACTTTTTTCAATGCCATTGTAACTTCGAACGGTCACTAAGTGAACTGTTGTAAGTCAAGGACTACCTGTATAAAGGGCATTTTAATCTAATTCTGTTTCTCTAAAAGAATTTGAAGCATACATATCTGTTTTATCTTTTGTAGATATGCATTCAGTGCTTACTTTTTGCCGTTTCCGGAGTATCCAGTTTTTCCATAGAAGAAGTCTAACCTTTCTGAAGAAACACATTCTGAAGCAGTGACCGCATCGCAAATTTGAAGACCAAAAATCATTTGATGTCTGGAGACCAAAAATATGTTGCTATTATCTTCTCACATAAGCCTCTGAATCCTAAAAATAAATGAATTGATTAGCAGATATTCCTATGTGGGTATGAAGCTGCTGAATTGAAATTTTTATATGTGTTGTACAGTGTATCTGGATCTGGATCCAGTCATAAAACTACAGGGTTTCAGAAGTGAGTTACTCTTGATCTTTTTTTTCTGCCCCATGAATTTATGCTATATTTGGGGTAGGATTTTTTTTTCATCTGCCAGATGACCCACCTGCACTTCAGATGGATCAGATGAACCACGGTGGTGCAGTGGTTAGAGTGCAGTACTGCAGGGCACTTCTGCTGCCTGCCGGCTGCTGCCTGCAATTTGGCAGTTCAAATCTCACCAGGCTCAAGGTTGACTCACCCTTCCATCCTTCCGAGGTCGGTAAAATGAGGACCCAGATTGTTGGGGGCAATATACTGACTCTGTAAACTGCTTAGAGAGGGCTATAAAGCACTGTGAAGCGGTATATACCGATAAGTCTAAGTGCTATTGCTATTGCTATCACCTTCAACATCAGTTTGGGAGCAGCAGATTGCAGAATAATCAAGTGGTTAGTAGGTTAACCTTCGTTTATGTTACAGATAGTTTTCATTATGCACTAGGAAGGCCACTTACAGATCAGCAAAACAACAACAACAACAACAACAGAAGTACAAATACGCATATATTTTGCAATAATACTTTACAGGTACAGTTATACATTTGGAGATATTTGCTATAATTGAAATAGAAATACGCATATCTCACCTTGTGGGAATGACTATGGCCGAGTTTGAAGTTGAATATCTGCTCCATCTATTGTCAAGGTGCAAGTTGCTGATGGGCACATCAAGTGCTTTGCTTTCTTGATCCCTTTAGGGTCTTGAAATTGGACTGTTTAACATTTGAAACTGTGGCTCTTCAAATATTATCAGCCTGCAACTTCCTGTCCACTGAGATTGATGAAAGTTGGAAGGCAAATTATTCTCCCTCCCTAAAATTTAAAGTATATTCAATCAGGGGGCTATCCTGTGTAAAGAAAAATATATATAACCATCTTATGACGTATCCTGAATGACATATCCTGAACTAGATGACTAGTTGGTGTAATGCAGGCATCCAGTTGGTGTAATGCAGGCATCCAGGCCGGCCCCGCACTCTGGAACCAACTTCCCCCAGAGACCCGAACCATCCCCACTCTGCTGGCCTTCCGAAAAGCCGTTAAGACATGGCTTTTCCTGCAGGCGGGGGGTAGAGCTTAATCCACTCGAGCCCACCCCCCAAGTATGTATGGTTGTTGAATGGATGTTGTTGTTTTTATACTGTGTTTTTAAATTTTGTATTTGCTTTTAATTAATATTTAATTGGTTATTCTTGTATTTTTTTCTCTGTTGTACGCCGCCCTGAGTCCTCCGGGAGTTGGGCGGCATATAAGAATACCAAAATAAATAAATAAATAAATAAATAAATAAATAAATAAATAAATAAATAAATAAATAAATAAATAAATAAATAAATAAATAAATAAATAAATAAATAAATAAATACACTGATTTTCTAGATAATCTCTAAGGCTCCCAACTTGCATAAATTAATGTGTATGTTTGGAGTAAAACTTGGCTTTGGTTGCACTTATCACATACTGACAAACATATGCCAAAATGGATTGATAGTGCCCTTGCTGATACTTGGAAATTCTGCATTTGCCATAGGTATGGCTGATTACCTAATTTACATTCTATCTCTATTATTAGGAAGTCTTATGTGAAAGTCTTGACTGACCAAAGCCATGATAGGCAGCAAAAAGTCAAAGATTATGGTGACAACCGTTATGTTGTTATGGATGTTTGTGACTTCTATGTAAGTGGAGTAAAGTAAAGTGTATATAAAATTGTAGCCTATAGGATTGCAATTACATGCACACTTACTGGAAGTAAATACCATATCACTGAATGGAATTTACTTTTGAATGGTCATGTGGAGGATTATGCAAGGATTATGTTCCAATTTGTTTAGATCTACATTTCAAAGTGGAATATTGAAGAGCCTGAAGGAATGGCTTAGGCTGGCTTGGGTAAGAGGGAAGGGAAGGGAAGGGAAGGGAAGGGAAGGGAAGGGAAAGGAAAGGAAAGGAAAGGAAAGGAAAGGAAAGGAAAGAAGGAAAGGAAAGAAAGGTGATTATGAACAAAGAGAAAGGGAAACAATAGATCTGAAAGAAGACAGCCTTATGGAATTTATGATTGCAAACTTGTATTATGAGTGAAAAGGCTAAAATATATGACATAACTGATCATATGTATGAAAGTAAGATTCCTTAGGTTGGTGACATTTGAATGTCATACTCCAATGAATAGCAATAAAGGAAAAATCAGAGATGAACTTTGTGAGTGTATAAATGCAGGTATGTACCAAAACTCATTCATTGCTAGCAATATTTTTTTCACTTTTTTAATCATAGCATTGCCATACAATGAAACCATCATAATAATTGTGTAGCTGATGTCCATCTATAGAGTTGTTACGGTATTTTTAGATTTTTCCCCCCCCTTGAAATTTTCAAAGACAAATTGTAGATTAGACCATGGAAGAATGTATCCTCTTCCTGCACATCTTCCCTTAATAAGGATTGCATATCCAACAAAGAATAAATGCCACTTTTGAAATGTAGATCTAAACAAATTAGAACATAATCCTTGCATAATCCTCCACATGACCATTCAAAAGTAAATTCCATTCAGTGATATGGTATTTACTTCCAGTAAGTGTGCATGTAATTGCAATCCTATAGGCTACAATTGTATATACATTTACCTAGGGGTAATGCCTCTTGTATTCTATGGAGTTCTAAATTGTTATACATAGGAATGCATTGTTAGCTAACTCAGAAATAAAGATTATTTTAGAAAGCTTCTTTTATGACAGGCTGTACCAACATCTGACTTGTGGATTACATTAAGTATAATCTTCTCTAATTAAATTATAAATCCCATTTGAAGACATGGGAACTGACTTGTTGCTATTCTTAACTACTGTTGAATGTGTTTGTGACCTACTTTTGCTTTGGGTAGGATTTCTACGATCAGGCCATGGATCTTTATAATTATCAAAACTGTAAACAAAACAAAAACAAATGTGCTCCATTTAAATTCCAGATATTGGCTAATTACACAATGGTAGAGATCTTGGAATTTGAAGGATGCTAACTATATTTTTGAAAGGGTATAAAACATTAATTGTATTTATATGTGCAAACTTCCAAAATATTTACTGCAGCTATTACAATCCAACATGAGTTACATCTAAATAGGACCGGTTTGCAATATTAGTTTTTAGACCCTGAGCATGAACTAAATCTATTCCAATACAATATACAGTACGGAGACTATTTTTTCCATCACTGGAGGAATGGAAAGGCTGTATACAGATATTGTTATGATTCTTATGATTCTCCAGTTCATGCATCAGAAATGTTATTCTGTTATGTCTGTGTCCATGTTTTCTCTTTCCTGCTTTAATAGAATACTTGAGATTTATCAAAATCATAGTTTGCACCATATTGTAGCCAGGATATTGTGGTGAGAAAAGAATTTTCCAGATGAGGGCAAACTCAGATCAAGCTGGGATTGCAATTCTCATTAGGTTTGTTCAATCCAGTTTGCCACCTCAGTAGCGAAGTTTGTTGCAGTGAAATGAATAACAAAACATTGAGATGAGGGAAGGAAAGGGAGGAGAAGGAAGCCACAAGCAAAATGCTTCTTGCTGATGCTCCAAACCAGTCAGTGAAGGGACCTGTTCCCTCTTATTGTATATTAGCTTCCATTTTGAAATAATTATGTGGACTATGATTTGGCTAAAATAGTGGCGTAGGGGAGTGAAGGGTCTTTTCAGATTCATTCTTGCATGCCATCCCTGTCTCTTAGCTAGAGATCCTACACAAAGCAGGAATAACCTGTATTTGTATTTGTATTTATTTATTTTGTCAGGCATGTATTAGATAACAGATATAAGTATAAACATAATTATGGATACAAATAAAAGGGAACATTAGGACAGGGCCAGTAGGCACGCTAGTGAGCTTATGCACGCCCCTTAAAGACCCCTTAGGAATGGGGTGAGGTCGACAGTAGACAGTCTAAGGGTAAAGTTTTGGGGGTTTGGGGAAGAAACCACAGTGTCAGGTAGTGCGTTCCAGGCATTAACAACTCTGTTACTGAAGTCGTATTTTCTGCAATCAAGCTTGGCGCGGTTTACCATAAGTTTGTATCTATTATGTGCTCATGTATTGTTGTGGTTGAAGCTGAAGCAGTCATTGACAGGTTGGACATTGTAGGAGATAATTTTATGTACTACGCTTAGGTCGGACCTGGACTTTAAAAGCTGCATTGTTTGCACTGCTTCATCCATCCCAACCTGATGCATTCCAGGTGCTAAAAGTGCGATTCAATAAAGAGAAAGGGCATATGTGGAGAAAGTATGTAAGTGTGCACACTGCATAAAAGCATTGTTACGATTTGTTCTGGGATTAGTTATGGTTAGGTTTTATTACTGGACTGCCATCTGTCACAAATGGTGTAGGAACTCCTGCTTGAGCAGGGGGTTGGACTAGATGACCTACAAGGTCCCTTCCAACTCTAATAATAAATCTAAATCTATTAGCAGTTCTCTAGATGGTTAAAAATGCAATGTCTCCTTCACGAGAAAGATAATTTGTGAGGCCCTAGCTAGAAGAAAGTTTTATATTAGATTGGACAGCTGAAGCAACACCAGCAGCATACGTGACATTTATGAACTGGAATGTTAGAGTCATTTTGTTTTCATGACCTAAGGCCACTATTTGTTGATAGATAGCTATCCTTAAGATGTAGCTATCCAGCCAAATATGCCTGAGGATATGTATAAATTAAGGATATTTACTTACTCTTCATTTAGGAGAATGATATACATTTTTAAATGATCGGCCACCGTGATTAGCACACGTAAAGTTTCTCAATAGATAAGGTGTATTGTGTTTCTAAGTCTGATATGACTTTACAAGATTTAAGTAAAGAAAAAAAATACTTTAAGGCCTACTGGAGGCAAAAGAATATTGGGAATTGTTCTTTGTATTATTCACTTGATATTTTACTAGAAATAAATGTGTACTTATAGAATTTCTAAACATTTCATAAACTAGGTAGGAAAATTTTGTAAAGGACTGGTGAGAAACACATTAGTAAAATCAAAGATGAGATAATGAAGACAATTCTCTTATTGCAGCGTTATTTGGAATTACATTCCCAAAATCAAGAATTCTGTTGAACAACATTTCTATAGAGAACTACACCTGTATAGAATAGTCAGTTACTGTACCTCCAGACTATTACATACAATTGTTACCAATGGTGTCTCATATCTTGCATTTTAATTTACTAATTACAGCCTGGAGGAACGTTGTCCATGGGGTCGCGATGGGTCGGACACGACTTCGCAACTAACAACAACAAAAATGCAAGCATCATTTTACTTGGCTGCCAAAATAAATCTTATGAATTGGTTTGAAAAGGCTGTACCTTGCATTTACTATGATTATGTAATACAAAATACAATGGCCTTATTTTTATATAAATCACTGCAATTTAAGTAGAGATATCTTCTATTTCACTGCAGAATTATCTAGAGGTTTACAATGTCTTATGTTTGTACCCAAACATATTCAATCTGATACTTGCCACATTACAAAACCAGGAACATTCCCACACGAAGTTTTTTTTTTAAGAGCAAAGGTTGCATCATTTAAGAATAACACTCAAAAAAAATCTTTGGCTTACCTCGTTTGCAATGGTATCTACCACAAAAACATTGCAGGGCTATGGGAATTGAAAGAGTTTCTGAAAGGAAGTCCAACACGACCGCGGAGGAATGCCTTATCTCAGGAACAGTGAACACTTACCAAAGCTCAGTTGTAAGGAGATTTTTTTTTTAATCCTTCAATTTAATGTGGGTCAGCTTTGTTTTCAGAATGTAAGCCCCATTGCATGAAGGGAAAATTCTGCATTTAATAGTCCTTGCAAGAAATTTGTCAACTGATCTGAATGCCTGAAATGGTCAGAGTTCTTAAGTCCATAGCAAAATCAAGCAGACATTACAAGTAATTGGCAACTTACGGTTTTAACTAAATTCATGGAAATACTTGATGCTGCTGTCTATATTTCAATAATGTATAAATATTAGGATGTACTTACAGAATACAAAATATTTAATAGAGTTGGAAGGGACCTTGGAGGCCTTCTAGTCCAGTGATGGCGAACCTATGGCACGCGTGCCACAGGTGGCACGCGGAGCCATATCTGCCGGCACGCGAGCCGTTGCCCTAGCTCAGTTCTAGCACGCATGTGCGCGTCAGCCAGCTGATTTTCGGCTAACGCGGAGGCTCTGGGAGGGCATTTTAGATTTTTGGAGGGCCTCCGGGGAGGCAGGGGGGCATTTTTGCCCTCCCCAGGCTCCAGGGAAGCCTCTGGAGCCTGGGGAGGCCGAAAAACGGGCCTACTGGGCCCACCGGAAGTCAGGAAATGGGCCGTTTACGGCCTCTAGTGGGCCTCTGCGGGGGCAGGGGAGTCCGTTTTCGCCCTCCCCAGGCATTGAATTATGGGTGTGGGCACTCGCACGTGCGTGATAGCACCCGTGCACGCGCTTTCGGCACCCGAGGGAAAAAAGGTTCGCCATCACTGTTCTAGTCCAATCCCCTGTTCAAGGAGGAGATCTATACCTGGGGTGTCAAACTCAATTTTGTTGAGGGCCGCATCACATGATGGTTGTCCTCAAAGGGTTAGTTACATGTAAGACTCTGATGACTCACAGCGGCCAGGTGGGCGTGGCTTGGTGGGCATGGCCAGCTCGACGCCACTCACTGGACGCGGCTGACTTGGGACGGCTGGGTCAGGACGGAACAAGTTGCACCTGCTAAATGGATGTGGGGACAACTCAGTGTCCCACAAGCTCACCTCCCCAAACTGTTGGCAGCCAAGCGCGCACACACACACACATACACACACACACACCATTCCAAGTTTGAGTACTTTTATCCACAGAGGAAGGAGAGGGCCTTCTCCCCTAGCCCAGGCATGATTGCTAGCCCAGATGTGAATAAAAGTCTCCAAGCTTGGTATGGAGTGTGTGTGTGTATGCGCGCGCACGTGTGTGCACACAGTACACCAAAGGAGATGTTCTTCTCCCAATCCCAGACATTGGTGTTTCCCTGTCCGGTGCTTCCTCCTGGCAAAGCAGGAGGCAGAGAATGACGCTGCTGCGTGTGGAAGCATGGAGGAGAAAGCTTGCAGGAAGCAGTTTTCTAAATTCACCTAACACTCTGAATCCACTTTTACAGCACTGCTTGCTAAAATATTACAAGCTTATTTGTCATTGAGAAAATTATTGCGATTTATAGCCACATTTTCGCAGTATTTTCCTTTTGAACAAATTACAATCACATGCACGCTTCCACAATGACATAGGGCTATTTTTTTTATTTAAAAAAAAAGTGAGCAAAAAGTTTACAAAGAAAATGATTAATTGCAGGTAGTGCAATAATCTTTTTAAACTCTGATGCATCCCTATATTTAGAATAACTCCTGTCCTTGGGCAATAGAAAATATCATCTGAACAAGTTAACACTGGGCTCTCCTCTGTATCACTGGATTGCTGGAGCATTTTATATAGAAAACGAGTCACTTTCTTTTCAAAGATGCATCCTATAACCTTTAAAACTGAGCGAAGTGCTTGCGTGGAAGCTGAATCAGCTGCCTTTACTCTAGCAATCGTTCCTGTTTCCTGGGGAAGCGGCTTAAAATCATTCTGAACGGCTCAAGAATGTTTCCCTCTCGCATCATGAAACCCCCAATTCCCGTTTCAGGGTCTTTCATTACTACAGCTACTGCCGGAGTGCACCACCCGCAAGGGTGGCAATGTGACCGTTCGGAAATAGCATTGTCCCTGGGCAGGTCTCAAGTAGCCAGCAGATTGTCCTTGACATCTTTGAATGGAGACACAAATATTTCCACTTTGGGGGTTCCCATGGGACACCGGAATTACACCCTAGATTACACCCTAACCCTAGGGAACAACCCCATACTTGTGGGAATGGTTTCCGTTAGACCTGTGGCTTGCCAGGACTGGAAGGCTCACGTACTGCAGAGGGTGGCAGAGATAAGGACGGGTGAAAAGAAGGGACGGGCACGGCAGAACCGGACTGCTGCTTTGCAGTATAGTACAAAGCGGCAACAAAAAGCATCTCCGGAGCCTGAGACTTCCTGTGGAACCACTTCACGCTGCTCCAACCAAACCACAGGGAAATGGGCGGCAGCGCCTGCTTGTGGCAGCTGGTAGTCCCGGCTCTGCTGCTCCTTGGAGGGGTGAAGTCGGGCGGAGTGAGGCGGGGTGGGCGAGCCCGGGTAGGGTGGGTGGGCAAAGCAGAGGGGGTCAGCTCCTCGCCGTTTCCAGGGCAGCCCCACAGGCCAGATCTAACCACATTGCAGGCTGGATCTGGCCCACAGGCCTTGAGTTTGAAATGTTTGCCCTATACCCGTGATGATGAACCTATGGCACGCGTGCCACAGGTGGCACACAGAACCACACGAGGCCAGCTGATTTTTGGCCTTCCGGAGGGAGGGGGGAGATTGTTTTCACCCTCCCCAGGCTTCAGAAAAGCCTCTGGAGCCTGTGGATGGCGAAAAATGGACCCAACGGGCCTACTGGAAGTTCAGAAACGAACTTCCGGTAGGCCTGTTGGGCCATTTTTCGCCATCCTCAGGCTTCAGGAAAGCCTCTGAAGCCTGGGGAGGGCGAAAAATTGCCCAACGGGCCTACCAGAAGTTCATTTCACTTCTGGTAGGCTCGTTGGGCCGTTTTTCACTTTCCCCAGGCTTTAGGAGACTTTCCTGAAGCCTGGGGAGGGCAAAAAATGGGCCCACAGGGCCTACTGGGAGTCCGGAGGCTTCAGTGAGGCCTGTGTGCATGCGCAGGGGGGGCAGCATAGGGGGAGGGGGTTTGTGCGCACATCCACAGGGGAGGGCATTGCGTTATGGGTGTGGGCATGCGCGTGCGCCCTTTTGGCACCCGAGCAAAAAAAGGTTCGCCATCACTGCCTTATACATTTCAGACAAGTGGTTGTCAAGTCTCTTCTTAAAAGCCTCCAATGATGAAGTACCCATGTCTGAAGGCAAGACGTTCCACTGGTTGATTGTTCTCTTTTAGGAAATTTCTCTTTAGTTCTAGGTTGCTTCTCTCCTTGATCAGTTTCCATCCATTGTTTTTTGTCTTGCCTTCTGGTGCTTTGGAAAATAAGGTTGATTCCCTCTTCTTTGTGGCAGCACCTTAGATATTGATACACTGCTCTCATGTCACCCCTAGTCCTTCTTTTCTCTAGACTAGCCATACCCAATTCCTGCAACCATTCATGCTTTAGTCTCCAGGCCCCTAATCACCTTTGTTGCTTTTGTTGCTCTTCTCTGAACTCTTTTCAAAGTCTCAACATCTTTTTTATAATGTGGTGACCAAAACTGGATGCATTATTCCAGATGTGGTCTTACTAAGGTTTTATAAAGCAGTACTAATACTTCTCGTGATCGTGACTCGATCTCACTCTTTATGCAACCAAGAATTTCATTAGCTTTTTGGGCTGTTGTGGCATACTGCTGGCTCAGCAGTTAAGTGATTGTCCACTAGGACTCCAAGATCTGTACTTGTATAATTGTTTTTTCTTGCCTAAGTGTAAAATCTTATTTTTCTCTACATTTCATTTTGTTGGATAGGGCCCAGTGTTCGAGTCTGTCAAGATCCATTTGGATCCTGAGCCTATCTTCTGGAGTGTTGGCTGCTCCTGCCAACTTATTGTCATCTGCAAATTGGATGAGTTCCCCTCATCTAAGTCAGTCTATTGCTTTGAATGTAATTTATTTATTTTTATTTGTGAGATTTATATACCGCCTCACAGTGCAAGCACTCTCTAAGCGGTTTACACCAGTAAGCAATGTATATTTATATTGCCCCCAACAATCTGGGTCCTCATTTTACCTACCTCGGAAGGATGGAAGGCTGAGTCAACCTTGAGCCAGTGAGATTTGAACCACTGACCTGCGGATCACAGTCAGCTAAAGTGGCTTCTAACCGCTGCGCCACCTCGGCTCTTAATTGCCATACCAATCTGTCTAGCTGTGTTTTATGATGCCAGCAGTACTGGGCACAATATATAAATAAGTACTCTCATTCCTGTAGTAAACAATCTTGTGACAAAATTTAAATGGCTAATCAGTTAAAATCTTGATTTTAAGTTTGCATATACATTTTGACAATGCCACCAGATAACTATAGCCACCAGTAGGTAAACCATAGGAAAAAATATAAGAAATTGTAATCCAAAGAAAATAAAAACATAAAAGAAAATATAGCCAAATATAGTCTACAGCAGTCACTATACCACTCCATACCTTTCTGTCATTGCAATAACACACTTATAACACACCTCCATCCATTGCCTTTTGTTCTTTAAGCTTCTCACTCCTACCTTTATGAGGATCTCATCAAGATCATCCAGTTACAATTTTCTTGGTTTACTTTTTCATCTTCCATTTCATATATTTTAGAGTTTGATCTTCATTCATTCCTTCTTTATAACCAAACGTCAATGTACTTATTTTGTTGTGGTCACTCAGTTTTATATTCGTTCAACCCCGTTCATTCTTAACCCCCTCCCTTGTTTTACTACACCCAAATTCTTAAGGATCTCATTCCCATGACATTCAACTTAGTGTGTTTCTCCTGACGTAGCTTTCAATTCTCTGTAACAAACTGGGCCAAAGCACTCTCTAATCCATAGTGATTGCTTCTTTTTATAAACATTCATTTATTGCAGCAAACCCCATACTACCTACTGCCTTTCTACTAACACTGCAGGTCTTAAAATTTCCACATTTACCCATCTTTAGTCAAACATTTTACAAAATATACAGTTGCTCTAGTTTTTTTAGCCATTTATATATGACCATTGATATATAACTAGTAATCATTGATTCCATTTTCCTTTCCAGACACAACTCTATTGGTGCTTGATACATTAATTTTCAGATTCATATTCCTTGCTGCATCAGATGTATATTTCATATTTGCATTATTCAGGTTGCCAGGCAAAAATGCAGCATTATCTACATAAACAGTATTATACATTTATGTCTGCATCTAAAACACATCAAATGTTAGCACAATTATTCCTTAGGCATTGATCTGTTAATGAATAACCAATAGGGTATTGCATAACTTTGTCAAAATACTTTACTTCAGTCACTGGCCAGTTTTACATATGGTACATATGGTAACATAAAACATAGGAATAAAAGATAAATGAAACAAAACGGAGTAAAAGAAGAACACAACCAGCATAGGTGAAACTTTGTCAATTCATTGTGAATACTGAGACTCAAACTACTTCAGAAAAGGACATCATATAAAAAACAGATAAAGCAGAAAGTGACACTTATTATTCCGGTTCCAAACAGCTCGCTGCACACTTTCTCAGCCAAGTTGACTATTAGTGTCAAATTATGCTTCCATATCCAGTACTTCTGTTTGTGACCTGTGACTGTTTGTTTCAGTGAACTGGAGAGCATTTAATTGTCCAGAGTAGAGAAAAAACTAAATACAGACACTTAGAGCAATGCTTCAAGCTTTGGTTTATTCTTAAATTAAGTATCTATATTTCATACTCTGCAGTCTTCACAAACAATTTATTCTTGGATATGGACTCCTTTCACTGTTGCACTCTAACATAAGTAGGCTTCCATGAGAAAAAATACAATTGAACAAATGAAGTAGATTATAAGGTTTTTTTTGAGTGCACTTCATATTAGCTGCTCATACATTTGGAATGCATTTAAATACTCTTGAGAAAAATGAAATAATAATAATAACAATAAAAAATTAACTTCAATAGTCTTCACAGCTTTTTTCATTCAATGTTTTAAAATGCCTGTACAGATATTTATAAAAATAATTTCAATATGGCACAAAGGTGAAATCCTCAAGAAAAAAAAAACTATTCCAGAAGTTTTGAGTGCTTTACACAAAATGAGCTTCCCTGTGTTCCAGTTCTTGCATCCGCTTTGGCCTTAATCTCTGATAAGCGGGCTTCAAATCTGCAGGGGATATGGTTTCAAAGCTAGGTTTTTGTTGCTTTCCATGTTGGCTAGAGGAATCCAAAAACCTGTGATCAAGGCCAGGATTCACACCTAGTTCTGGCATGTCGTTATGGATTATTGCTGTACAGCGTTTGGATGCAGAACTCTCATCATTTGGTTTGGCATTATTGTTGGATGATGGTTTATAAAATGTTCCTCCTGGTGGTTGAAAACATCTTGGCTTTTTCAAAGTAACAACAGAAGTAGAGGCTGTGCAATGAGCTTCTCCTACAGGCTTTACAGTTGTGATTGGTCCTGTATATGGCTTACAAAGAAGTATGGCATTCACTGAATTGTTAACAAGGTTGCCAGATGCATTTAAGGCACACGTATTTACAGATTCTTGTGTTAGGTTTTCATGGATATTGGTCATAATCTTTGCTGTTTTTGATGTCATGTCATACTGTTTATATTGCTTGTCCCAAGTCTTTTTCTGAGTTTGTGGGTCATAACAAGAGATTCTAGAGCCAGCATTAGCAGAGGGAAGTGACTGTGTCTCAGAAATGTCTTCAATAACAAGACTTTTCCCAAGCTTGTCTGGGTTCAGACTTGCATTCTGGAAGTTTTGTTCATTTAAAATACAAGAAGGAAGCATGGATCCTAAAGGTAAACTCACAGGACGAAAAAATGGCTTGGACTTTTGACAGCGCATCTGAACTTTGGTTATGTGACGTTTAGGTCTTATTAACTGATCACTTTTAACACCATCCTCAGTTTCAAGGTCATGCTTCCCATTGTCTTGATCTGAAACTGGAGTCACTTTATTGTCTAGGAAGGAAAGAAATGTTTCGAGTGTCATCAAAAAGTATTAATCTTGAATGGCCAATAAAGAATTCAATTCAATTCAATTCTAAAAGATATACATTTCAGAGAATCACATTTCTTGTTTATGTCTCTTCTTACACTTTGTTTTGTAACAATTATGCCTGAAAGACAGATCAGCCAACTCCAGAATCCCATTATATTTCTTGTATTTATTATGATTCATGTTCCTCAACTTAATTTAAGAAGGAAGGAACTCTCCTACAACCATTTTGCAAGAAGCTACCCACAATGGAATTTCATCCCTCTGGTTTGTTTTTGTTAGTAGAATGAACACAAACATTTTATATTTGTTTTTTTTAACTTAAGCTTCTCCAACTTTGCATTCTTCAGATGGAATCACTTGTTGGGAATTTCAAGTGGTTGAATTCCTAACATATCTGGACAGACAGCTCTCATTAGTTGAAAGTCAAGCTAATTGCAGAATTAACATGGTAAAACAATTCAAATGAAAGATTCTTACAACTAGACCCTACCTACATAAAGATGTTCTCATAATTCAAATTTAGCACTATATTGGTTGGGAACAGCGTACAATAACCTACCATAAATATTAGAGAACTACAATATTTAAATACTTTTACCTATTTCATCATTATGAAAAACTGAATATGATAATTAAGCTGGCAAAAAATCAGATTGTAAAAGGACAAACAAGAGATAGCATTTACAGACTTAGGGAACTCTCAGGCTCTGCCAGATATCATGTTTAAGCACTATCTAGCAGACTGTAAGCCTGCATAAACTGTGCTGTTTGCACAGCCAATCCCTATTCTGCTAGAGGAACAAGGCCAGTGAATAGTGCTTCCCTTAAATCCTTACAGATTTAATCTGGGGCAGATATCACATGCCAATAGGAAAACCAATAGCTTTCCTTAAAATGTTGTAGGGCAGGATAGAATTGGATGGTGTTGCTTGGAATGATGGATTTATACGCTTGCTAAGTTGTCCAACTAACAGAAGACAAGTGCTAAGAGGGGATGGGAGACGTGGAGTGAAAAAAGAGGAAGCTCTCACAATTGATGCAACCTCTCCTCCACACTATGACTGTCAAGTGGGCTTTGAAGGAAGACTTAAATCCATGTTTAAAAATAGTTCAGGTAAAAGGGGTGAAGAGAAACAGGAGGTGAAATGAAAAAATAGGCAGCAAATAAACAAACAAACTACTGTAATGCTGCAAGCAAATCTTAGCATTGGCATTGAGCGCCCAAGGAGTACACTACTGATTTTGTAACCACTAACACCTGAAAATCGTATGTATGTATGCATATATGTATCCCATCTTTTTTATTTTTATTATTTTTACAAATTTAATTTAATTTAATTTAATTTAATAGATTTGTATGCCGCCCAACTCCCGGGGGAACCTGGGCGGCTTACAACATGTCAAATCTATTACAGGTATAAAAACATATAACAATTTAAAAAATATAAAAATTAAAAAACATCCAACATTCATAACCGGGGGGAGACCCAAATATAGTCTACTTGGTCTCACTTTCACCCCGCCTGCCGGAAGAGCCAGGTTTTTATTGCTTTACGGAAGGCCAGCAGGGTGGGGATGGCCCTGATCTCTGGAGGGAGTTGGTTCCATAGGGAGGGAGCTCCCACAGAGAAGGCTCTCCCCCTCGGTCCCGCCAACCGGCATTGCTTGGTCGATGGGACCTGGAGGAGACCAACTCTGTGGGACCTAACCGGTCGTAGGGAGGTATGCGGCAGGATGCGGTCCCGAAGGGTAGAGAACATATACATGTTCTCAAGGTAGAGAACATATACATCTTTCTCTTCCTATTTTCCCCACAACCACCACCCTGTGAGGCGAGTTGGGCTGAGAGAGTGACTGGCTCAAGGTTACCCAACTGGCTTTCATGGCTAAGGTGGGACTAGAACTTACAGTATCCTGCTTTTTAGCCTCGTGCCTTAACCAATAGTTGGTCCATGGCCATGGAGACTGCAAATAATATTGGTCTGCGTGAAATAACAGTCATCAATATAGTACCCTGTGTCACACATCCGAGTGGAAAAAAGGCACCCCAACAGAAACAGCCACTTGAACTGCAGATACAACTTTGTAGTAGTCATCAAAGAATCCTCAGAAATGATAAAAAGTAATGAAAACAATAAGAAATGTGGCAAACAAAGTTCCTTGTTGGTGTCAGCAGTGGAAAACCTCTAATTAAACCAATGGCAACCCAGCGGGCAGAACTGACTCTCTTTCCCATTTGATATTAGCCTATTCATATATATTTTTTAACACAAGTGTAATGTTAAAGACTCAAAAGCGTGCATTCGTAAGCAGCTAGTGCAAAACTGGACAAGTGCAAAACATAGACTTGTTAGGCTGATGCCTCAATAGAAGCCAGGTGTCTGGAGTGTCCAGCACTCCAAGATGAAATGTCCATGTCAGTTCTCCAGAAAACTAGAGTGGAGGGGACGTTTCTGCAGTAGTCTAAAGTGATCAATAGATGCTGTACAGATCTCAGATCTCACCACACCATATCAGCAACCACACTGTTGCTGAAGAATGCCAAATTGGATCCATAGCAAAAGATTGTGTAAGGGTAAGAGTGAAAAGGGAGAGGAAAAAAGAAGAGGATAAATAACAGCAAGTTAGATAGACTTAATTAGAATGGTGATGGCTGCCTCATTGGAAGATCTGAAGGACCAGGCTGAAGGTAGATCATCCTGGAGAAGGTCTTTCTATATAGTTGCCATAAGGTAGCTGAGAGTTGATTGTGACTTAATGGCAGGTAATCAATCAAATTTGAGCTATTTTTATCTATGCACAGGATTTTGTTTTAGTAATACAGGTAGTCCTCGACTTACGACCACATTAGAGCCCAAAAATCTTTGCTGCTAAGTGAGACATTTTAAAGTGAGTTATGCCCACTTTATGACCTTTCTTGCCACAGTAGTTAAGTGAAGCACTGAAATTGTTAAGTTAGTAACGTGGTTGTTAAGTGAATCAGGCTTCCCCATTGACTTTGCATGTCAGAAGGTCGCAAAATGGGATCACATGACCCAAGGACACTGTAACTCTCATAAATGACTCAGTTGCCAAGCATCTGGATTTTGATCACATGACCATGGGGATGCTTCTACAGTCGTAAGTGTGAAAAATGACCGTAAGTCACTTTTCTCAGTGCCGTTGTAACTTTGAACAGTCACTAAATGAACTGTTGTAAGTCGAGGACTACCTGAACCTAATACGACACAAATGGGGAAAAGGTTATTTTAAAAGCTATTAGCAAAGTACATATTTGTGTGGTTTTAAGTTGCAGATCTGTCAAAAAATATCAACTGTAGCTACAGTATGCAAAAATAAGATGTATCACTTGAGAATTAATTATAATGCACTTTTACCCTGAAATATTCTTTAAGTGTTAACTCAAGTTTCAAGTGACCTTTTAATCTTTAAAGATTTCCAATTACATTAACACACTATTGACATTTTTTCATCAATACTGGCACCAATTTAATCTAAATAAACAATTGCTTTGGCTTTTAAACAGAATAATTCAACAGTAACAGGAATAATAACTGTATAAATATTCCAGAGTTAATAAAACTAACCTGATTCTTTTATAGGAACCGTATCATTTTCCAAAGCCAAGACAGGAGTAGATTCTGAAGGAGAATTTTGCTTGCTAAGACTGAGTTTTCTTTCAAGAGTACAGGTTGATTCTAAGATAAAAACCAGCAATGCAAGCATTTACTGTATATTTGCACACAAAAATCTAATATAATGTGGAAGTAAATTATGGATATTATTAGAATCTGAATGGTAGAAAACAGGTTCAAACTGAAACACAGTAAGATTGAGCTACAAATGTACATTGAGGTACCCCCTGTGTTGCCTCTTGAAGGAGTTGCATTGCCCCTGAAGGAAGAGGTCCACAAATGGGTTCCTCCTGGATTTGCAGTTGCAATTACATCAACAGGTAGACTATGGCCAAGGGTGCCTTTGCCCAGCTTTGAATGGTGTGCCAATTGTGGCCTTACTTCAGGTGAAATGACCTGATCACAGTGCGTCATGCCCTCATCACTACTCATCTAGACTAACCTTAACCCTAACTTTAACTACATGGGACTACAATTGTTTTTCCTTAATGAGGTTGACTCTCTGGAATGGCCTTTCATATCACAAGTGGTTCCAAAATAATTCACCTTCCACAAGGGCTAAAGATGGAGTTTTTCCAGATGGTCTTTTGGAATTGATTCCAGGTAGCAAATTTAGTCTAGTCGTTAAGGCATTAGACTAGAAGTCAGGAGATTGTGAATTCTAATTCCACCTTAAGCATCAAAAGTCACTTGGGTGCCTTTGAGCCAATCTCTCTCTCAGCCCAACTCACCTCATAGGGTTGTTGTTGTTGAGAAAATAGAAGGGGAAGGAGTGTTCGGTATGTTTGCATCCTGAATTATTGAAAACAATAATAAAGGTTTAAAAATAAAATATGTAGTTTTTTATTGTTATATTGTCTTTTGTTAACCATTGAGAATCAATTTATGATTGCAAGTGGGATATAAATTTGATAAATAAATAAGATTATATCAAGCCTAAAATGTTTTAATGCTGTTTTTTTTTCACTTTCACAGGGACCATCAATATTTATCCCCAGAAATTAAGAGACAGTTCTGGCTCACTGGTGTATACGTCAGTAAAATGAAGACCCAGATTGTTGGGGGCAATATGTTGACTCTGTAAACTTCCTAGAAAGGGCTATAAAGCATTATGAAGCAGTATATAAATCTAAATGCTATTGCTATCTATTGTAACATACAAACACTTACCTTTCACTAAAGAATCAGATTGGAAGGGGGAACGTTTGCTACCATCTGGTTCTTCAAAAGATATGCTTCTTTTAGTAGAATTCTTCCTCTTGACACTCTGTCAATAATAACAATAAGAGTAGAATATTTTTTCCTAAATGAAACACTACAAATATAATGCAATATTATATTGTTCCTCAACAAAAACTCACTTCCTTCATAGCTACAAAGAATCCTCCTTTCCTATCTTGAGATGCTTGTTTATCGTCTACTGATAAAATACTTTTAGTACAAAAAGAATTTTCATCAGATTCAGTGGCAGCTGATGAATGTTCTTGGGCAGTGTCGAAGATCTTCTCATAGTGAGTGATGAGAAGTTCTATCGTTCGGGCTTGATATGGATAATCCACAAGTGAAGATAGTGAGAGTGTGGCATCTGTCTCACGTGGTCTGATCAAAGTTGGACCAAATATAATGCCAAGATTGCGGGCAGACATTTTATTTTCATCGGATTGTTCACTAACTCTGCATAAAAGAACAGAAAATGCATAAAGGTTTTGAATGTACCAACAAATACTTGTACAGATAAATATATATTTTAATTGCCAACTAACATTAACCAAAACCTAATGTCTAGATATCTGAGGGACCACCTATCTCCAATTGTTTCTGGCTTCCCAATATGTTCCAGGAGAGAAGTGTCTCTGCCATCACTATTCCCTGCCTTTTGGGTACAACAGCCCCCCCTCCCCCCCAAAAAAACCAGACAGTGCCTTCTCTCCTGGAGTTCTGAAAATACCTCAACACCTAACTTTGATCTCAGGTAAGGGGTTGTAACTGTCTGTTGTTATGATGGTTGTTTTAGTCCAAGCTTTGTTGGTTATGTTTTTTTAATGTTTTTATTGTTTTGGATTCTAAATGTCATTCTGGGCCTTACAGGTTACCATTGGGTAGTTATAACAATTTGAAAAATTAAAAAAAAATCTGTATTGAACTTTATAACTGATCTTAATATAATAAATATAACAAGTCACTAAATAGAAAGGGACATTATTTTCATTACTACATATAATTCTAGAAAAATATATAGAAAAATCTAGTTGCTGGTTGACTCGGAATGCTCTTACCTGCATAGATGAGCTAAAAGAAACTTCAGAGTGTTATGGTTCGCTGTAGGTAACAATCTCAGTAGATCTTTAATTTTAAGTATGATCCTATTCAATTCAATGCAAACTGACTGCTGTTTGTTTGATTTTGGTCTCATCTGTTTCATATCAAGTTCCCCATTAATATTCTGGCTTTCTTTTGCAAGTCCAATGAATTCATTGTAAAATCGAGACAAAATCAAAGGTTCAGGGAGCTGAGGAAAAGAACACCAGGAATCCATGTGAAATTTTATCTTAACTTTATATTCTTCTTTTCATTTGTCCAATCCTTTTCTGGGAAGTTTCTGGTTTTTTTCCCTGCATAACTAGCATATTGCAAGAAATTCATCTAGCACTGTTGATAGATTCCATTTCTTATAGCTTCGATTTTAATAACACTTCTATGTGTGCTTTTAAGCTTTGTTTAAATGACCAATTTTGTTTATTTGTAAAAAGTTTCTAAAAATAAAATCTGATCGAGATAGTTATTAATTCTGCTTTATTACCGAATAAGAGAACAATTACAATATTTTGAATAGAAGGACTAAATATTTGTGAGTGGATTCATGCATTACACTAAAGTCTATAACCTAAAAGTCCTAAACTGTGATTTGACAAACAATGATCTCTGTTTCCCAAAAGAAAAGCAAGTACTATGCAGGTGAATTCAGCTACCATACGTGTCAATCTGAGTAAGAAGAAAAGGCAAATGAGAGCCTGCAATTCAAGTATTAAAAAGACTGTTAATTTAAGGAAGGGGTATGGAGTATCAAATATGAACACCAATGAATTCCCCATTCAGACTTGTAGCCTGTGTTTGTATGATACATTTGAACCTATCAGCTGTTTACTAAAGTAAACATGTACCACAGTGCACAACGACTTAATATTTCCCTGTTTTCATTAAAAAGGAGCTTTGCAACTGGTAAATACTGATGCTGGTATGCAATCAGACTCTACTGCAAGCTGTATTAGACTTTAGGGAATGCTAGTAAGGGATTATGAAAGTCCAGGATATGTGAACATTAATGTAGGTAATCACTATTCACAAGATTCGCAAGATTTTTTCTTCCTCACAATATAGCCAATTCTCTTGATTCATAAACTACAAAGAGTAACTTCCACTGTTTTGGTGCAAGTGTGGCATTTATTTTAAACCTATTAACAACTGCACCACAAAGAACAGCAAAAAATAGTAAGAGGTATAATATATGGAACATCAATGAAGCAACTAAGAGATAAAGAGAAGGGATGGCATAACAGAATCTTGAACCACAACAGAGGAGAATCAGGTTAGTCACTGTAGGAATACACATCGAAATTACATACTTACGTTTCACTAGAATGTAATGAAGCATTCAGATACTCAGTAATTTCAAAATGGACTTTTTATAGTATTTTAGTATTATACTCATATTTATAGAGTTGCTGTATTAATAAAAATGGCAATTCTTTTTAAAGAGTACGCTGTCAGCATTAGCCTATATTCTCACAGGGTAGGTTTCACTTTTTTGAGCCATTTATTTAAAGCATGATTAGAGAAATTTTTTTTGTACATCAGAAGCCAAGTGGATATAGTAAAAGCAAGATGTGTTTGGGCTTTTGTTATTGTTCAAAATTTTGTTCTCTTTCATTTTTTAAATCTTCCCCATTTTTTCCAGCTAATTTCCCCTATCCACTTGTTCTATGTTAATCATACTTAAAATAGCTAATTTTAATTAACCTGACAAAAATCAGCAACAATGAAAAACCAATAGCAATCTAATTTTAAGAATGATAATTTGATTATTTTCTATCCTTCCTATACAAGCAAGAGTCAAAGGGTAAACCTCCCTGTAATCACCTCAATTCTGGAATTTTCACAAAACTCTACACAAGAATCATGTCCACCTTAATAAATCTCTCAATATACAAATAAGAATAAAGAAGACAATAATGTTTATTTACCTGACGAAGAAATAATTTAAGGACATTACTTATATCATGCGCATGGACTTCAGATAATTCTACCAAATCTTTCCCATTTTCAAATGATTGACAAAGTTTTTCAACTCTGGATTTGGCTCCATTCACACGGTATATCCCCTTAAATATGAAACAAATGTCATAAATAATTGTAAAAACAAAATTTTAATGGTTTTGAAGAAAAGCATTTGAAAAGCAGTATGAATCTTTACCTTGACATTTAAGGCTCTGCTTTCAATTTCAGAGGTACATTTTCTTATGATGAAAGGGATACCATCTTGACTATTTTTAGAAACTTGAGTAAATTCTACCCCAAACAAATGAAGTTTTCCATGAAGTTTCTTATGCCCACACTGAATAGCTAAAGTCTCCAAACATTTTTTGTGACAGGAAAGGGAACACTAAAAGAAGCAGCAAAGAAATAAGATATTAAAAACAGGGTAAGGGCATATAGCATCTACTGTTCAGCTCATCATCTAACTTCATTTAACTTATTTAAAGCATTTACTGTAGCTTCTTTCAACTAGTTCACAGTGATTTAGTACTACTTTAAAAGCTTTTGAATATTTAACAGCTGCTTTAGTGTTGTATGAACAAAAAGGCAGGCTATAAATTCCAAAAATAAATGTATACAATATGCACTGTATATGCAATAGACAGGCAGCCATTCGAGTATGCCAGATCCAAAGTAGCTCTTAAGCATGAGGCATAATGAATACTTCACCAACAAACCTTTCTGCCAAGCCTAATAAATAACTGGAGAAGGAGAACCATTTATATTATCTTGGCAAATATACTGCCAAGCTGGTAAGATAAATTGACACTATCCTCTCTGGCACTTCAAGCTCCCCATAGTAGCTTCACATCTCCAGTGCACCTCAATCATGGAAACTACAGGGTATGAAATTATATGATGTGAATCTAGTAACTTGTATCGCCCGCAAGCCATTATAAGAAAGCCAAAAGGTGTTTGGATTTCCAACCTCTTCACATTCTGCTCCATGGAATACCACCAGACTATCACATTCCCTGCATTTGGATGGAGACCTCAGCTTCCGAAGTTTGTGTGTTTGTGCTGCCTTAGATAGGAGAGTGTTTCGAAAAGGTCCAGGAGTACTGGCAATTTCAGCTGCTAGGTCATTTAAACCTTAAAATAAAAAGGTCTATTGTTAGCTTTTCAGAGTGCAAGGAATACACACTAATATTTTCAGTTATTTATCCTATGAAATGATGTCCTAATAATGATGCATATAATGTGTTCAGTGAAGTAAATCTACATACACCTACCTACCTATGTATGAGATCCTAATCCTAAGCAATTCTATGTAAGATGGTTGTCTTATCATTTTATCTCATGATAGGACAATTTCATATTTCTACTTTTGAAAAAGTCAAATCATACATTTCTGTAGTGTCATTGAATCATTATTTATTGGTTTTGAAATATCCACTAGCATCTCACCCAAGCCAAAACAACCCAAACAATAAAAATCCCTGCTTATTTAATTCCAGCTTCTATCAAACATATGTTTAGCAGATGTATTACCCTTTTAAGCAGAACAGCTAAGCTTCATTTATGCAGAATTCTTGTACTTACTGAAATTTGCTCTTTCAGCTCAATAAATATATTTGTTGGCTTAGAAGAGATAAACATGTCCACTATCTGCCCTTCTGTTTCTAATAAAGTTTAAGAATAAAACAAAAATGGGACTGCAAAGTGTACTTAGAACAAAAAATGAACTCAGCATAGAATTATATTACCACAGTCAGAAGGTGAAGGTGCCTCTCTCTCATCAAGATCATCTGCAGATGACATAGTCCCAATAGATGGTGTACGAGGAAGTCTTTTGAAGTCACCTACTAAACAGCCAAGAAATGGACAATTTAAGCCTTTCTGTTGCATTTCTTTTGCTTCACTAAATCACAGCAATAATACTAGCACTGAAGAATAATATATGTACCTGGGCTAGCAGATGGAGAATCCACAGATCGTGATTCACTGCTTCCTCCTGCACTTTCAGAATCACTGCACATTCCACTTTGATTACCAACTGACCAGGATCTAAAAGGTAGTGGGCCTCGCACAGCTTTAAAGGAGATGGAGAAATAGGTTTAATGACTTCAGATTCTTCAGATATAAAACAAATTTTATCTTGCTTCTCACAGCCTATATATAAATTTTGAAAATCAAAATTGGAGGTACCCTTCACTGTACTACAGTAAGAACTATACATTCTCTGTGTCTGTACAAGCCACTCTTTTGGTTGTGCATGCTCTGCAAGTGGCAGTTTTGCTGTATTCATCCAATGGGATAACTATGGCAGAACAAAGTAGTCCAAGAAGCATTTGAATGCAAAACCAGAGCAGTAAATCAGAAATTTAGTTGTACAAATTTTGCTCACAGGAAAGTTAACATTAATTGACATCAAGTCCAACATCTACATTCAGGTAGACCCCAATTATATACCTGCTGTAAACCCATAAAAAGGCCATGAAAACATGAGCTACCAATTCTTGAACAACTAATCATTAGACGAAAACAGCCTCTACGTTATAGTGACACACTTATCCTCAATAAACAAATTTAAATGGATAAATATTAAATACAGATCTAATGTTTATTATATTTAGAAAATACCGTATGTTATTAACTTTCATATATTTCAACATTTTTCTACATTTACTGTTTGACCTTTGTTTCATTTCTTTGGAGAGGAATGATATTGTTCAGTTTCTATTCGTATTTCATTCTGGTTTCCTGACATATTAATTGAAAAGTTTAAAATTCTCTAACAATGGAATTACATGACAGAGAGGAAACTGATTATTATAAAATATGGAATAAGTGGTACAGTTGGCTTGAACATAAAAGTAAAATCAACGCATAAAGATTACATAAAATATGGATTAGAAAGTGTATATACATATATTTATGTGTATATTTATATTTATATGTATATTTATAATTAGATTGATAGCATTGTAAATAAAATAGTAGAAATGTATAATATAGTGGGATATGTATATGCATAATTAAAAAGAAACTACAAAAATGTATAAAATAGTACCCTAGAATTAAGAAAACTGAAACAAGGATTGATACCGATAATGGATAGCTGTAAAAGTGAATATGTGATTTTAAATGTTATAAAAATTCAATAACAATTATTTTTTTAAAAAAAGTTTAAAATTCTCACTTCCCAAAATTAAATTATGAGTCTTAATTATGTTTCATTTCCATTAATATATTAACTTATGTAAAGATATGTTGTTGAAGGTAACAAAAATAAAAATAATACATTAGAATATTGGCAGTGGCCAGATCATGATGATATGTTAAAATTGTTTACTTAACTACACAAATAAACAATTGACGTATTACCAGAGACATCTGTACTGCTCAAAGATCTTTTGTCTCCAATCTTTTGAGAGCAAAGATAGGGTGGGCTTGCATAGGGTGGGCTTGCAGTATCGTCTTGTAACTGAATAGGATAATCTCCTGAGAACTGAGGTATGCTTCCTTGGGATGCAGAAACATTGTTTGACTGTTCACCGAAAACTCTGTGAAAGGGAACAAACCATCATTTGGAATTGCATTGTTTTCCCAATTTATCCCAACAAATCAACATTTTACACTTCTCTTCAAGATTTTAAATGCTTATAGAGCCATAACCATAAATACTGAATCTTTCCTTGATGACTTTTAGCAACCTGGCAAGCAGAGACTCAATCCACAGATTATAAAACTAATTTAACAACAAACTCTGCTCAATTTCTCAGGACCATTAGCTTCAAACTAATCCTAAAATAGTCTCTGGCATCTCAGCTAAATTTATTTAAACGACTTCCAACTTGTAGTGAGTGATGCTATAAGAATTTATTGTAATGGCTAGCAGGCACTCTTTCAGCCCAGCATTCTCCAATGGGTTCTAGGTAACTTTAAACAATCCTGCTGGGCAGCTATTCACAGAGGAGTACACCTATTTACTGAGGTGTGTTACATGCAGGCCTCCCCCAAATTTGCACTCCTGAGGGAGTACTCCACTATGCTTGCTGCCTTTTAATTTTCTGACCTTTCATCTCCAAAATCAAACCACTCACTATGACTTCACTTCCCCAACTCTTTTGTTAATTAATTAAAATGTATTAAATTAATTAAAATGTGTTTAATTAATTTAACATATCTTGATGACATACACTCAGCTTCCCTTAGGTTGTTGACTCATGTGCAAAGATCAGAATAAAGTAAACAGAAGAACAATCCTCCAAGCTTTAATGGACTCTGGGTAAAAAACGCTTATCAATTAAAATGTGAGGCAGATTGGTGGTTTCAAAATTAGATGATAGATAGATAGATAGATAGATAGATAGATAGATAGATAGATAGATAGATAGATAGATAGATAGATAGATAGATAGATACAGAGACAGACAGACAAATAAAAGGTTTAAAATAAAAATGCAGTGTAAGAAAAATAAAAATAAAAAATAAAAAAATAAAAAATAAAAGCCAACTCTAAGTGCCCCTGTTTAGAATGTTGGGTTTTCTCCAAAATCCTATGATCCAGGAGTGAAATTCAGCAGGTTCTGGAGAACCGGTAGCAGAAATTTTGAGTAGTTCAGAGAACCAGCAAATACCACCTCTGGCTGGCCCCAGAGTGGGGTGGGAATGGAGATTTTGCAATATCCTTCCCCCAGGAGTGGGGAGGGAATGGGGATTTGGCAGTATCCTTCCCCTGCCACGCCCACCAAGCCATGCCCACAGAACCGGTAGGGAAAATTTTTGAATTTCACCCCTACTATAATCCTATATATAGTAGACATCAAACAATTCAATCCACCTGTTTTATGTTTCTCTGACATTCAGAGTTCAATATTCTCTGACTGAAATGAGCATGCTAAATTCTCCATTACTTTTTTTGTTTTTAAAGTGGTATGATTTTGAAATTTTTGGCTGATACTGGCTCTGTATTTAACACTGACAAGAATTATGAACTTATCTCCCTCCCCCCAACTGAGAAAAAAGTGGTAATTGTCTTAGCAGCTTTGGTCATGGACAAGAGGGAAATGAAGACTCCTCTAAGAGCAAAAAACTGACAAATGTGATTTAAAATAACTACAATAAAGAAATAGAACTGTAAAGAATCCTATGACCAAGAAATCTAAATATTCCCAGGCTTTTATATAAATAATTTATATAACCATTTCCCTACAACATTATAGAATCAATAATTAAGATTTATTCTTCAATGATAGTAATTAAATATGGGAAAGAAGACTCAGATATACTGGTAAACCTAACCAAATGCACAATTTTGCTAAATTAAAAACATTAACTTACGTAAGAATGCTTCTCACCTGCTTTTAAGCCCCATTTCAATTTGTTTTCCCACAATTTGGCATCCAGCCAGTAATCCAACAATTCAAGCTTTTATTTCTTTATCTACATTTTATTTCTTTAGCTAAACTTTAGCTATTTCTTTAGCTAAAATTCAAGCTTTTATTTCTTTATCTACATTTTATTTCTTTAGCTAAACTTTTGGTTCATATTTACTGCCAAATACAAAAGAATATCTCTAATATCTCACCCTCCAACCTGGGAAGTCTGAGTTTCAAAGCAATCAGACTCAGTAGGAGCATCATATTTTGGCAAATTCTTCACATATTCAAATAACATTTTTCCTGGATCATACAACTTGGCACTCTCACAGAGGTATTGATAATTAACTGGTGTGGAGACAACTTGGGCATGCTGCATCTGGAACAGGTTAACTGTTGCCTACGTGGAAGATAAAGTTTTTCAAGACTTCACAGTATTTTTTAGAAACAACAAAATACAAAGTAACTACAAAATGTTAGATACATGTATATTAATTAAAATAAAACCCAAACTCTACAAATAGTTCTAAGCCTACATTTTCTATACAATTAACCTATTATAAAACAAAGCAGCTTTAAATTACAGTTTAAATTGCAGTTGCATTTTTCACACTTTTATTTATTTTATTATTATTTTATTTAGAAAATCTATATAGCCACCTACTCGCTCACAGGGACTCTAGGGCACAGTTCCCCAATCTTTCTGGGTTGGCGGCCTGGAGTGGGGGGGGGAGGGGAAAAGA
This sequence comes from Diadophis punctatus similis, assembly GCA_023053685.1. Lineage (NCBI taxonomy): Eukaryota > Metazoa > Chordata > Lepidosauria > Squamata > Dipsadidae > Diadophis > Diadophis punctatus. The sequence continues at coordinate 75,647,204 of JALIGW010000003.1, read as the reverse complement.
GGGGATGGTTTTGTGGGAGGGGCAGGCACGCACACCGGCCAGCTACTCATGCGGCCCAGTGGCCTTGGCACAGCAGGGGGCTGTGGCCCACAGGTTGGGGACCCCTATTCTAGGTGGCTTGCAAACAATAAAACACAGTATAGAAATAAAAATAAAACATATCAATAACCCCCACCCACCCAATTGTTGATCTTCACATTCTCAACATTGTTTTAAAGGAAAGATAAACATATCCTTTGCTTAGTACCAGTGTATAAGAAGAAAAAAGAAAAAGCAAACATTGGCACTATCATCGAATATTATGACAGAAACTACATTGTTACACAAAGAGGTAAATATTGCAAAGATAATCAGATAGGAAATGAGGCTCTGGAACTGGGAGCTTTTTTCATTTGCAGAGTTTTCTCTATAGCAGGAGCACAAAAATATAGCTTACCAACATCCTTTTTGCAGCATTCAGAGCTGCCACAGATTTAGTGGGGCTCTCAACTTACCTTGAAAAACATAGTATGGCTTTTTAGCTAATGAAAGTTGTACAACTTCTCTTCAGTCAGGTTTTTCAAGTTTTACTTTAACTCAGGTGTGTCCGATCTTTTGGCTTTCCTAGCTGCACTGAGTGAAGAGGAACTGTCTTGGGCCGCATATAAAATATATAATATAATCAATGTATGTAAATAATATACTTCCTTTATTATTAATATTTTTATTACAATCTTGTGCGGCCACATTACTAGCTGTCAGGGCCACATCTGGCCCATGGGTTGTGGGTTGGACATGCCTGGTTTAACTGAATTAAATGTGAATTTAATTGTTTTATGAGAGTCTGTTTTTTGTCATTTGTTATCTGGAATTCAACAAACAGAACAACAACCATAAATCATAGCTTCCTGCCACTTTCCTTTCTCATATATTTCCCATTCAAATATTAGGAGGAGATATGAAGTTTACACTTTAAAATTTTAGCTGTGGGAGCAATGGTTAGAATGAAGTATTGTAATTTAATGAAGGCTAACTGTAGGCTAACTCAACCCACTGGCAGTAGTTCGATTCTGACCAGCTCAAGGTTGGCTCAACCTTCCTTCCTTCTGAAGTTGGTAAAATGAGGACCCAGATTGATGGAGGCAATATGCTGACTCTGTAAACCACTTAGAGAGGGCTGTAAAGCACTGCAAAGCTGTATATAAGTCTAAGTACTATTGCTATTTTAACTAAATACCACTTTCTGTACCAGAAAACTATGAGATAACACAATGATTGTCTTACGCTAATGGGTTTCACGATAATTAAAATAAGGAAAGTGTGGAATCATTTTCATACTATGGCAAAGTATCTAATGTTGCCATTTTAAAATTCACTAAAGGTTTTCGGATTTAAGATACATTAAGTCATATATTCTTACAGCTTTTAGTGTGAGATCACATTGATAAATTTGTTCCCGTAGCTGTGTTAAAATGACACTTTTGAAATTTTCTAGATCACTTCTCTTTTCTTCAACTTCAGCCTTGCTGGCTTTGAAATGTTCATTGGCTTCTTCAGCCTACAACAAATGAAGGATAAAAAAATAAATACTGATAGAAAAAACATCCAGTTAACTCTAATCCCCTTCCATAAATAACCCATAATAAAAAGTCATATGATTCAAATAATAGATAAAAGCCAATGTCTGTCTATTTGTCAAATAGTGGCATATTTAAAGAAGATACTTTACTTTTTGGAGAGCTTCCTCTTCCAGTTTACGTTTCTTTTCTAATTTGTTGGTATCTTTTGTAAAGCCCCAATTGGAGGAAATATAGTCATCCTCAGCACGAAGAGTGGTTGATCTTGCCTTCTCATACTCCTCTTGCCGTTGAAGATATAATTGTTTTGCTTTTCTTACACTGGATTCCAGTTCTTGCTGTACATTCCAAAGAAAAATATATTTTATACTAAGAAATACACCTTGTGGTGGAATATTAATCTGTTAGATCAATATGATTTTTTAATTTCCAAGCATGTTTCTACTTATTAAAACATAATGATTATGATAAAAGAAACTATGATCCTTATACCATTAAGGGAAAAAGATGTGTAGGCTTACAGGTAATCAAGGTGATCAAACCGGTCAGTCCTAGAGGAGATCAACCCTGACTGCTCTTTAGAAGGCCAGATCCTGAAGATGAAATTCAAATATTTTGGCCACCTAATGAGAAGGAAGGACTCACTGGAGAAGAGCCTAATGCTGGGAACGACTGAGGGCAAAAGAAGAAGGGGACGACAGAGAATGAGGTGGCTGGATGGAGTCACTGAAGCAGTAGGCGTGAGCTTAAATGGACTCCAGAGGATGGTGGAGAACAGGAAGGCCTGGAGGAATGTTGTCCATGGGGTCACGATGGGTCGGACACGACTTCGCAACTAACAACAATAAATACTTGACTTACAACCATATCACACTATCACATCCAATTTTACCACTTTTATTGGTCCTTAAGTGTATCACTGCAATTATTAATCGAGACATCACTTGACCAAGACTAGCAACGTTTTTTGCTGGCTTCCTCATTGATTATACTTGTTGGAAGGCAGCTGGGAAGGTTGCAAAAGGTAGTCTTATGACAGCAGGACACAACAGCCCTTGTAAATGCACAACAGTTGCCAAGTGCCCAAATCACAATCACATGTCCATGGGGACTCTACATGAGACTTGTCTTTTTCATAGGTCACAATTTAAGCTCAGAAGGAAATTCAGAAGTTCAAATGAGTGAACAAGATGTATAATAAACAATGATACTCACCAATTTTTTCTGTTCTCTTTGCCAAAGTTCCTTTATCTCTTTTCTTTGTCTATCCAATTCATTTTTTCTCCCAAGCAGTGGCTAAATAAGAAAAATGAACTGAGTAAAGAAGTATCAGTTATGTGTTACGTAGCAGTTCACATAACAGTGAATTATTCATATAGTAATACTTCTTACAGAAGAATTTTTATTTACCTGTAAAAATTTATTAGTTTGAAGAGCTACTGCTGTCTGCTGCCAAAGCAGACTGTTCTCTATATCATTTTGAAATGCATTTATGAATATTGACTGGAATGGCATGTAGTCCTAAAAGCAAACACACATAATGTAATGCTAGTATTTTTTCAAAATAGTGTTAAGATTTAGATTTCCAATTATAAAAATGGAGTTATTTAAACAGCTTTAATGCCAAATTAAACTGCTACATAACATGTTTAAAATAATTTTAATGCTTAGTTTTAAAAAAATAGTGCTTAAATGACTGTTTAAATATCTACACCTTTACACATCTGTTTAAATACTTGCATTTTACCATAGTTATGATATACTTTATTATAATAAATTATTCAGATTTTAAGACAAAAGATAAGATACAAACTACCAAATAATTAGAAACTTATAAAGTTAACTTGTAATTCAATTAATTTTGAATATCAAAATAGTAATGATTTACATAATACATTTAATATTCTTTTTTTTAACTGAATACACACCTGAGATACAATAATAGTCTTAGTGGTGTCTGCTACTTTTGCCAGGTTTTTAGCACACTCCATTTCTGTAGAAAGAAGTACTAGATATAGTTAAAAAAATCTTAATCTTAATTAGATACTATTTTATTACAATCTTCCAGGCACAGGAACCAGCATTTGTTCCATTCATTTTAACAAATAGTTATTACTTTAGAAGTCACACTACTGGCAATGGGTAGCGCAATTCTGACAATATAAAACTTACATGCCTGTTGGACTCTGAATGACTGCAGGTGCCAGAAAAAGGTACTCACCCAAATTAATCTTTTTCTCTACCCATACAACAATATCCTTTACATATTTTGACCATGCTTTAGCATAGGATAGAGCAGATTTGATTCCATTATCATTTCTTAGGAGAGCGGTATCAATTTCTTCAGCAGTAAGGTGCCCTGAAAATAAAGCATCAAATACAAAAAGCACATTTTAGACATTAGCTAACTGTGAACATTAAATCAGCTGTAATCTTTTTAATGCTAGCTGACACCTAAATGGATCTGACAGAGCTTACAGAACACATTAAAAGTTCACAGAATTATATCTTAGCAAACTATGGAATTTTTGTAATAGCATACCAGGAGAAAAATAATATGAGCCGCTTAGGTTCATTCTGATAGTAACACAAAGAATTTTTAAGATTGGGATGAGACATAATAATAATAACAATAACAATAACAATAATAATAATAATGACCACAACAACAGTCAACTGCAAAAGGCAGCTTTACTTGAAACAGCTTACATCCTACGATGATAGCTTTGACACTATCAAACAACATCTGCCTATCCGAAGGTCCTTGGAAAGAACTCAACAGGTAGATAAAAATGCCAAAGCTGTCTGTTCAATCAACCCTAATAATATGTTCAACTGTGGATTTATGATAGTTAAAACATTTAAAACCAAGGAACAATACACCAAAAAAAATGCTAAAACAGCACAAGAAAAAAGCCATGGTGAAGAAAAGAAATCCGGGGGGGGGGGGGGGGGTAGAAAGGGGCATCAGTCGTCCTCTCCAAAGGCCTGGGGGAAGAGCCACATTTTTAAGGTCCTTCAAAATACTAGTAGGCTGGTATTTTGGGAGGGAATTCCATTCATAATAAAACGGCTATTTGAAAACACCAATGATTTTCCTCTAAATATTTATATTTGTATTTTTATATAGTATTTATGTAGAAGATCTGTTTATAACTTTTTACTGCCGCTATTACGATTTACCTACAAAAAAAATGGGGTACAAAGTCATCATGCATTTAAAAATGCTCACCTGTTGATTGAACACCTTCATGTAATGATATTCCAGAATCTGTACAAAGGTTTTCAAAAGACTGGCATACAAAAAAAATAACTTATTAGCATGAGCTAAAAATTTTTTTGAATACATTATATGCTACCTGATGAGGTAGAGTGGGGGGGGGATACAAAATCAGATAAAATAATTACCTAGTATTTATAGATAAATCATATTTAATTGGCCTTATTAATATTTTAAATTTTATTAAGCTGAATTGACTAAAGTACAAATGCATGTAATAGTAGTAAGAAAAATAATATAACTGCAAAGGCATCTTCAATTCATAAAAAATAAACTAGATTCATAATAACAATCTTGTTGATATCAAACCAAAATTGATACTAATGAGGCAAAACCAAGTCAGATGGGTTAATTTGTAACTCCACACTTGGATCTCCATTATTAATGCAACTATAAGCAAAGCTGAAGTATTATTTGAGTGGACCAGTGTTTGAAGCAATTTTTTTGCTGCCTTAACTTCATAGAATCATATAGTTGGGATTGTGGACATCTTCTGGTCCAACTTCCTCCCCAGGGCAAGAAATCTTCAACTATCCCAGACAAATGTCTGTTTAACTGGTTTGGAAATCTCCAGTGTTAAAGTATCTATGATTCCAGGAAGCTTAACTTCATTAATATCACAGTATTAATGCTAATATTAAATTGAAATGATCAAATAATGTAAGCTTTTCATGGGTAAATGGGTCACAATGATATCTCTACTCCAATATTTCCTATAAATTTCTTTGCAACATTTGCAGATGCGCTCATAAATGAGGAATATAATACTAATCAAGACTTTAACAGGTTCAGATAACAACTTTGCAGCTTATCCCTCAGAGTACCGTAGCTGAAATCTGAAATCTTACTCCAGATATTACTATAATGGAATCACAATGTATAAAGTGAACCCGCTATTTGATATATGTCATTTTTGCCAAAAAAACAGAAGTAAATGCCGTTTTTTCAGCAAAATCATTTTAAAATGTGGTCATGTGGTTTCAGGATGCTGCAAACAGCCATCAATCCAGACCAACTGCTGAGCGCTACGGGTCAGAACTTTGGAACCGGGTCGTAAGTACCCCCAGGGAGGTCTGTTGTAACTCTGGGTGATCACTAAGTGATTGGATTTTAAGTGAAATATATTGTCTCCATGGAAAAAAAATCCATTGCAGAGATGATGCATGTTTAGCACCAGTAGCATATTCTTTCAATTAACCAGGAAAACACTCAGTGTGAGAGTAGGTAAAAAGATCACATATTAAGAGTTTACCTATAATCAAGGTCAGGTGATATTTGTAGACTACTGAGGCTAACACTACTGCTTTATTCATGTTATAAACATCATGGTTTCAAATGTATTAATATTAAACAGTTCTCAAGTGTTTTTTTAGCTGACAGGAACATTAGGAATCTGAGTGCACAGCAGGAATGTTCTTAAAATATATATTTTATTGAGGACTTAATCAGCTAGGAAGCCTGATATACTGTATGAGAATATTGTCCCCACTTGCTTAGTTTCCATCTAGTATGATATTATTCCTGCTTATGTTTTTTTCCTGGTGAAGCAGATATACTTCCAAGCAAAACTCTAAAGCTCTACTCCTTCAATTTTAATTTTCTAAGAAAGTTAGTGGGGCTCATTTCAGAACCAGAAACATTCACAGTAACATGAATGGATTATGGTGCTTTTAATGACAGGACTCCAACTTTCTAGTTTTAAAATTAAAATAGATTTTAAGTGTAGGGAATAAAATGAGGCAACAAGCAAGTTAAGCATCAAGAAGATATCCTGTACTGGTGCCCACAGATAAAAAATAGGAGTATGAAAAAAAACAGCCTTTGCAGTAAAAATCACAGTGAAACAACAATGACATTAAAACTATGCAACTCTTCCTATTACACGATCTTCACCCACTAACATATTTTCCAGCTCATTTACCAAATATTGTTAAGAGAGTTAAGCACAAAGGGAGCTTATGGAAGCCAACATTCACCTTTCTATAAAGATTTTTATCCATCACAAAGTTGACATGACAACTCATTTCAATTTCTCACTAGAAGTCCACAAAGCTCATGTACCTTAACTACTGTAGTTGAATACAATAAAATATCTCAAAAAAGAACAAAAGAACCCACATTTAGATTTAGATTTTAGAACTAATTTTGTACAAATTAACTGCCATAGTTTCTACGAAAAGTTGGGTTCTTATGCAGTTTTTAAGTTTTAAACTGTTCTTGATCAGTAGTAAGGAAATCTATATTATCAATCACTGCACAAAGCTAAAACTTTCAAGAACATTATCAACATACTTGACTTTGCCGAGATACCTGAAGACCCAGTCCTGAGCCATTATCGACATCTCCCATAAGGAAGTCTGAAACTCTGTCATGGGAGTCAAAATAAAAATTAAATTATGCTTTGGCATACCACACAGGCACAAATGTCTAACAAATATTCAGACCAAATATCATATGGGAACAATCGGCATCTATTTTAAGATAGTCACAGCTATAAAAGGTAGCATTTTTAAATATATATTATGCTAAAAACTGCTACTCTTTATGAAATTGTTGAACATCAGGTAACTTCAAAATTTGTGTAGAAGCCTAGATATAGTCTGCTCTGTTCTCAATTGTTAGAAAGCAGGATACATAAGGCATTAGTAGTGAAAACAGGCGGGACTTCAGTGTTGCTTCAGAAATCAAAAATTTAATGGAGAATAGCTGCAAGAAAAGACTGGAAACATTGAAGCAAAGACCTTCAACGTACAAGAGTATAAAAATTTACTCTTTCTTTTCAATTGCAAGAAAAGCTTGCTATATTAGGAGACCTAAAAAAAAAAGTAGCATTAGGAAAGGAAAATTACAAATTAAATGAATAACATGGTTGAAGAATCTTATTAGTGGTTCAGATACGTAGAGTCTAAAGTCTAAAAAACACAATTATATCTTTTTAAAACTTACGCGTTGCCAAAAGTGAATGCCAGTAAGTCAATAGAAGAGAGTATTTCACTTAATACTTCTCGCTTCTTTTCTTCATTAATTTCCTTAAAGTTCACAGCTAAGAGAGAAACAAAGAGGCTCTGTAAATTAGCAGATTGAATTTTCATAGCTAAGTTATGCTCTCAAATCAGGCCATAGAGTCAGTACTATGTTATATTTAAACTAAAGAAATAGGGCTAGGGAGTATTTTATTCAGTTCATGCTAGATAAACTTTTCAAAAAAGAGGGAGGGAGGGAGGGAGGAAGGAAGGAAGGGAGGAAGGAAGGAAGAGACACTGTGTTTCCAGATAGGAGCTAAGCACTTCCCTATTCCTCAAACTCCAGAGAGCGATCTTACATAATGCTATGTGCATGTGGAATTCAGGACATCTGAGAAGGGAAGGCTAGCAACTTCCCTGAAAAAAATGTTGTTCATGGCAGTGATCATTCACTGTCACCAAGAGAAGCATTTTTTGCTAAGCTTAATTAATGTTTCCTGTGTAATGTGATCATTTTGAGCGATCACACTATACAGAAAGAGAAACAATAGGTTTTTAGTGACTCCTTGAAAAATCACTTTGCCAACTTTCATTGGCACTCAAGGTTCTGGAAACTAGATTCACGATTCTGGCAAAAAGAGTAAAAACTGGCTGTAGGTCTATCATTGCTCTTTATTGTCTGAATTGGTTTGCAATATAAGCTAAAATTTTTGTTTGTTCATTAAGCAGAAAAGTGTTTTCATGATGTAACTATGTTTTATCATAAACAGGGGCATATGTTATTATCCTGGATTGTAGAAAAACTGAACCTACAAAATGAAGAATAGAAAATTTTAAATCCACTTCAGAGGAGCAGGGAGTTAACTGCAGCAGTCTTACAATTAAGTCATGTCATTTTTCTTTCCTGAAAAGCTTCACAGAGTATACTCAGAAATTTAGAATGTTGGGAGACTATATCAGTTCCAGTCTCTGAAAGATAACCTCTTTCAATATTTTCCCTTCACAAAAGTATCTTCCCCATTACTCAATCTTCATATTTTACTAATATTTAGAAACAGCTTCCATTTTATCCTTTAACATCTTTTACACAACACATTATTTTATTAAGAAACTAATGAAACCCTAATGTTTTAAAGAAAATAAATTAGAAAAATGTAAATGAGTTTATTTAGAAGTCAGCTACATTTAAAATATCATGTGATTTTATTGACAAATATTTAAACAAAGGCAATGAATTAAATAAACCAGATATTCCATCAGACTCCCTTTGTGACAAGGAAAGTTTCTAGGAGGTTGATAAAAATTAACTGTCTAATATTATATATTATAATAATCTATTCAATATAGACTTCATTGCTTATAATGTAAATTGTGTTTCCTCATATAAACTCTGCTCTGAAAACTCTCTTCACAAATGATTGAAATATTTAAAACAAATTCCTCTACATTCTATATTTTAAAATTTAACAATGCATTTATAGTCATAATAAATAGGTTTTATACGATAAATTACATATATCATTTTTCCCCAGAATGAAATATTAGAAATGCAAAGCCTGATACCATTAAGTAGTTTAGTTTTAGTTCAGTTAAATCAAAGGCAGTCGCTAGCTCATCCTGTATGGCATAAAAGGGACAGTACTGTTAATTTAAGAAAAACAATCTAATGGCTCACAATAACACTGCAAATTAAGTATGCAAGACATAAATATATATTTTAATATATTGAAAATATTACTGGAAATTAAAAGAGGAAATAAGGAGGAAAACAATAAAGATAGCAGTAGCAAAAAAAATGTACAATTTGAACTGTTTTGAACAATGTTCCCCTAAGGAAATGCTATCGACTATACCAAACAAAATCTTTTCCTGTTTTACAAGTCTGTCTTTGTTTCTTGCTATGCCTAAATTGTAATGATTTGGAAAATAAGTACTTAGTGATTTAAATATAAATTAATTTCTCCTACCTTATTTCCAAAACACTTCTACTCAAAGAATGCTAAAGCCTTCTTTCAACCATTACATACTGATATTACTTATCATCAGCTTTAAACAGTCTTTCCCCAGGACATCCTGGCTGTACACAATAGCGCTGACAACAATTAGTAATACTGTTTCCATGTCTGGAAATGGCAGTTTCTATACAGCTACTCTTTCAAGTCAGCATGCAACATAATAGAGATGGGAAAAATTAATGTAAACATTTGGTTCCAAGGACTATTATTAAAAAATGAAACCATCATCCCTGGATTTATAATAACATAATTTAGTAGTCTAATAAAATATAATTCTAACTTGAATTTTATCTATCACTCTCTCTCTCTCTACCTAAGAAATCCAAACTGAAACACTTCCATGTGATGTACTGGTATTTATTTTTTTCTTTACCTATTTTAGATATGCAAATATTAATTGTGGCAAGCAGTGCAAAGTAATGAAAATATGTTGGGATAAATTAAATGCCCAATGTAGTAATTTTATCACAAATTGTGATAATGGTATAAGATCATAAGATTGACTGAATATAATTAATAATAATAATTAGTATAATAATATTACAATTAAAGCCAATGCAATTACTCAAAGTCTCTAGAAATACAATGGCATATATTTTGTAGTAATAAATAAAATACAAAAATATTGTTATTTACAACAAATGCTCATCTGGGAATAAATGGATTCTCTGCTCTCACAGAGAAATATATGAAAGCAATGAAGTCTATATTTAGTAATTTATTATAATATAATATTAGACAGCTAATAAACAGAAAGCTTGCCTCCAAAAGACTGGAGTTTAGTTTAATAAGGTGAGCCAAGACTTTGTTGAGAGAAAAATCTGTATACTAAATTTTTGAGAAAATAAAAATAGTAAAGCTTCCAATATAGATGGCTCTTGATTAACTACTACTCATTCAACAACTGTTCAAACTTTTGACGGCACTGAACAAATGATACTTAAAGGACAAATCCATAAAGTCCCAGCTGTTGCGGTGCCCTTACAGTCATGTGATCACAATTTGTGATCTTCTCTGTTGGTTTTCAACAACCAGAGTCAATGGGAAAGCCAGAAGGAAGTCACAGTCATGTAAGGTCCTTGCTTAATGATTCGTTCAACAATGTAACTGGGGACTGTTGGAACTGCCATCATTAAGCAGCACAATCACATGATATCATCACTTAGAAATGGAATTGTGGTCCCAATTGCCATTGTTAAGTGAGAACTGCCTTGTACTGAATTACAAGCATCAGATAAGAGTGTAGTAGCTTGTACATGTAGCAATGGAAAATGCCCACTGTCTGCAGCAGGCATTCTGGAGAAACCATGGAACCCTACTTCTTCTTCCTTTTTTTTAGTTTGTATCGGTTTGTGTTGTTGCAACTGTAATTTTTAATTCTAATTTAATTGTTCAAATCAATAATAAATATTTAAATTACTAATATACCATTGAATCAAATACGGTTAGACATACTTCAAGTTAATATAATATTGATTAAAAAGTGTAGCTAGAAACGTAGTTTTGTTGGTCCATTAAAGTCTTAGCTGCAGGATTATTCCAGTGGCATAATGATTACATATGGGAACAGAACTGAGACTCAGCATCAAATCTACTTTCAGTCATGAGAGTTCACTCAGTGACTTTGGGCCAGTTATTATCTCTCATCCTAAATTGCTTCAGTGTTATTACTGTGTAGGGAAAATCTGAGGAGTACTGTATATGCTGCCTTGAGCTTAGGGGAAAAAAGACAGGATATAAATCTCACAAAGAACAGTGGTAGCAATCTCCAAATTATTGGGACACTAAAAAGAGACCTCCCTCCCAAAACTTTGAGCAAGCTATATTTTGCAATTCAAGTATAATACAGAAGTATTACAACAAAATTAAGAGCATGAGCCATGAAGAGAGGTGTCTGTAGAATCTGGTGGTTTCATCAGTTGCCATTCCCCTCCCCTCCCCACTCCCCATTTCAGATAACTATGGCTGTGGTAACCTGATTAAAAACTAAATTCAGATATGAATATTTAATATGATCTTTGAAAGATTATTTCCCTTTTTAAATATGCAGTATAGAAAATAATACTGTTGTGTATCATGGGGTGGTTATTCAATTTCTGAAAAAATATTATACCTTAAAAACTTTAGCTATCTCCCTACATACACCAATTATTGAATTATCAAATGGAAAGAAAATACCCATATGAGTATCTGATAAATTCAGAAGTGCACAATAATATTAATAATTTAATCCATTATTTTTTTTTAAAAAAATAGCATTTAATTACTGAGGAAGATACACAGATAAAATAATCCCAATTTGTGTTAATTGATGCTATATTTTAAAGATTTTTTTCCAATCCGTTTACAGTCACAATAAAATAATTGGATCATTTTTCTTACCTCTGACTTTTGCAATGACTGTACCTGCAGCACTTAGAACATCAACTGAATAAAGATTCGGATGTTTGTTAATTATTGCCTTTAATACACGGAGTACCTCACCCAAACGTTCATGAACAAATTGATGGAGACAGCTTTGATTTTCTGGAAAGAAAATTTTATAGTATTTAATAGATAAGCAGTATCCACATAAAGTGCTGCAAATATGATTTCCCTTGTTATCTGGGCTTAGTCACATGGAAGGCTTACAGGAGCTATTTTAAGAGTATAAAGTAGTTCATACTGTCAAAGAAAAGTATAGTAGGAAAGTATTATGATAGGAGTTACAGCATTTAAAAACTGAGAGTAAACTTCCAGGAAAGACTATCAATAAATAATTAGACCATGAGCATACTTTTCAATGGATGTTCGCAGAGCCACCCTTGCCCCCATGTGGCAATGAAACATGCCCACTGCCTGCACAAGCAGGTGTTCTGGAGAAACCATGGAAGAATTAAAATATTGCCCCTTGAGCAGACAATATTCTTTCCAACTATATTAATTATTTAACCGATGTAGTTAAAACTTCAAAAAGTGCAGAAACAAAGAACTTGTCTATCCACTGTGTGCCATAGTTTCTGAGAGTCTGGGAAATGTCAGATGTTCCACTATGGATTTTCTCTCTCCTCCAAATTAAAAGCATTTTTGTTAGAATCGTTCAGCAAAAAAGATATTCAAATGGAATCAATTTTATTCTCATTAAATCAAGGAGAATTAAAGACTTCTATTTCTTCACCTCGATTAATTTATTTCTTTAATAGGCAACCTTCTGTGATCCAAGAGCTGCACTCAAAATGTGAGCTTGACCAGAAAGAAATCAGCAAGCTGTTAGTCAATAAAAGTAAATGTATGAACAAACAGAATGTTTTATCTTCAGAAGTGGCCAATCAAGTACTTTTAAATCAGTGTTTCCCAACCTTGGCAACTTGAAGATGTCTGGACTTCAACTCCCAGAATTCCCCAGCCAGCAAAGCACCGCCCCTAGAGTCAGGAGTTGAAGTCCAGACATCTTCAAGTTGCCAAGGTTGGGAAACGCTGTTTTAAATAATCCTAAAGCCTGGTGCACAGCTCTGGGAAGAAACAATATTACTCTTTTCAAATAACTATTTCCAGATTTGCTTTTTCTGAAATTGAAATATGCAGGACAATTCATTTAAGCGCTTGTACTACTTTAATAGGGGATGTGTGGCTCAGTGGCTAAGACGCTGAGCTTATCGATCAGAAAGTTCGGCAGTTCAAATCCCTAGCACCGCATAACAGAGTGAGCTCCCGTTACTTGCCCCAGCTTCTGCCAACCTAGCAGTTCGAAAGTATGTAAAAATGCAAGTAGAAAAATAGGGACCACCTTGGTGGGAAGGTAACAGCGTTCCGTGCGCCTTCGGCGTTTAATCATGCTGACCACATGACCACGGAGACGTCTTCGAACAGCGCTGGCTCTTTGGCTTAGAAACAGAGATGAGCACCGCCCCTAGAGTCAGGAACGACTAGCACATATGTGTGAGGGGAATCTTTACCTTTACCTTTTACTACTTTAATATTAAATGGAACATTTGAAAACAATCCAAATCCTGACAGAATGCAAGCCCACTATGTATATCAGGGGTATCAAACTCGCGGCCCACAGGCCAGATGCGTCATGTGCTGGCCATGCCCACCCGTTTTAGCAAAGGGGGGGGAAGTCACGATATGTCACGTGACAAAAATGTGAGGCCGCGACTTTGACACCTCTGATGTATATTAAAAATCACCTCATGACCTACTGTAATTCAGTGCCTAATTTATATATCACAAAAGAGAGGAAAGAACATGATCTGTTTTACTAAAACTTTATTTCTAACAATGTAGCAGAAGCTAAAATATATTCTCATTGTTTTCTATGTTTTATAGAATCTATAGATAGAATTCAAAATATCTAAAATCTAGCATCAAAATGATGGTCACACTGTTTAACAGGAAGAGCTCAGATATGTCAATTGAATTTCATATAATAAAAAGTTAAGTAGACAGATGTATACTTAATTTCATAAAATAACAGTTCACTTGGATACTGAAGGATTTTAAAATTATCAAATTAAGCTCTCTCCTATGCTTAAATTTAAGACACGGCAGCAGTACAAATAGGTACCAAAATTTTTTCAATAGCAATCCTGATTTAATGCTATATCCTAATCCTCATTTCATTTAATGGCTATATTTTCCTATTTTAACACACTTCCATCTTTCCTAGAATATCACTATGAGTACTTTTTACTCAATTGTTTATTTCAATGGAGGATTTGTATTTCTTTAAATGATCCTGACCTACTCTAAAGTAGTAATATCCAATCCAGCCTCTATAACCGGATTCAGAAAAAGGGAACTTAATCTTCCATTGTTCTAATATGCAAAACATTAAAGCAAAGATTTTTTTTTTACCAGAATAGGATGAAAGCCAATAACAGCACTGAAAATACATCAACCAATTAAAATTGACGCAGATTATTTTAAACTCCTTTAAAATCTGCTTTAAGGTGTAATGGCACTTTAAAAAGATGAAAAAGTATTATTAATTAAGTTATAGGCTTTAATCATAATTGCCCAGAACAAAAGTCAACAATCAATTATAAAAGCCAATCCACATGAACTACATACCAGCAATATCAACTGGAATGACAGTCTTACAATATTTATGCTCTAATTCACTTGAGATATATTTATAATCAATATCAATCTCTTCACTGCTACCAACTTTCTTTAAAGAAATTGTGTCCTCATTCATAAAATAACTATCAAGCAAACCTTATGCTTGTGAGAAATCACTGTTAAACTCATTTTTCTCTTCTGCAAATCGAGTGCCATCATCAAGCAAGTGAAAGAAGTGCAATATTTAGGAGTTATCTTCCAATCATCTTCAACATGGAAACATTTAATAAAAGACTATCTTGGGTACTTTTGTGACCAATTTTCAGTTACCTCTAAAAACGCTGCAAAATTGTTATCAACAGCTATTAGAAGGCTAATATAAGTTGTTCCTGATTGTTTCAGGTCTGTCCTGTACACTCATTCCACTCATACGCTCTCTAAATGTGTGTTTTATGTGCGCTGTTTGATGTATTTTAATTATTGGTCTGGACTAAATAAACAAACTAACAAATCATGTACATACAAAATCCACCAACACATTACCTTAGTTTGCAAGCTCCTACACCAGTAAAGCTCTTTAAGGCAAAGGTCCTAAGCCTAATGCTTTATGGTGCAGAAGTCTGTCTGTATAAAGACTTAAGAGCATTAGACATTGCCAACACAAAATGTATAGGAGCGATGCTTTATTTCACTTGTATTCTAAATATTTCCACAAATTCAAAACAGGTTTCCCTTCTATAGAGGCATTGTATGACTTTATAAATTAAGATACTGGAATCTTTCCTGCACCCTTACTGCTTATGGGCAAGTTAACTTCCTCAGAGAAAAATAACAGAGTTTTAAATTATTGTAGCTTTTCATTCAGTGTATATTTGTATAAAATGTCACTGGAATAAAGCAGCATATACCAATTCCAACATGCAGAGAGAAGTTTGGCCCATACTCTTATAAAAAAACTATTTGTTCTTCTCCTCAGAAAACTATCTGTATTAGGCTCTTCTCAGAAAACTATTTGTATTAGGCTGATACTTTACTAACATTCTGTCTATTCCACAAATAATAGTTTTTTCCATGCTAGACATAATAAAACTCTATCTACAAATCTGGAGGGCAGATATAATAATGTTTCTCTCAAATATCATATTTGTTCCTGTTTGAAAGTATTGGTCATCAATCCCACATGTCTTAATGAATTGTTTCATGTATCAATCTTTGAATTGGCTTTTTGACTTTATTTTAGAAGGAAAGCATTTCAACTTCATTTTATAAGGATTATCAAATGCAAATGGATCATCTTAAAAACCTGTCAAGAAATATTCATTGCTTTTTTTCCAGCTCTATCCATAGATGTCCAAGTTTGCTTTCCTCTTGCTTATCCTTTTATTTTCTGTGAACAATATAATTTACCTATTTTCTAATTTAAAACATAATTTCTGAATGGCATTTTTACCACACATGCATTAATTAATTTCTATTAGTCTTTAATTTCTATTAATCACTCAAACACAGAATCTGGTCATACAGCTGCTAAAACATGTTCTACAATCAAGTTTACCAGTTTCAAAACAGTAACAACCTTACATTACATGCAATTGAGAAAAGTATTCAAGTTGTATCAGCAGGGTCTTCTTTTGTTAGGCACTATTTATGAGATTCAAATAATTGATTTTATTAATTAACCTGAATAATTAAAGCAAGTTTAATATTTGGCTTTTAAAATATGCAGATGCTTTATTTTACTATCCATTTTATCAAATGCTAAATATTCCTTTATTAGCATTTAATAATGCTTTGATCCTATTTGAATTAAGTGTTTTAACGTTTTAAAAATAACAATTGATTGTAACTATTTTTTTCTTTTAACAACCTTGTAATCCCTTGCATTGGGATAGAGTCGGGGGTGACTGAACAGAGCTTGAGTGTTTACTAGGCAGATGCCCTTCCTGATGCCTATGTGAAGTTCGTAGCAGACAATTAAGGCACTCATTGCGCCCGAAGAGAGAAATATCTGCTGCTACCTACCGTGTTTCCCCGGAAATAAGACCCTGTCTTATATTTTTTTGAACCTCGAAATAAGCGCTTGGCCTTATTTTCGGGGAAGCCTTATTATTTTGGGGCGCATGGAGCAAGACAGGGCTCCTCTTGCCGTCTTACGTGATTTCCAGCTCTGTCTCCCTAACCTTAACCAGAAGAAATGGTATTTTCAGGGGAAGGGTTTATTTTCAGGGGAGGGCTTATTTTCGGGGGTCTTATTTTCGGGGAAACACGGTAGGTTCAAACTCACAGCCTCCTGATTGTGAGGTAAGAGCTCCACCTCTTTGCCACAATGCCACTCAATTGAGTGTAACTATAACAAAAATGAATAAAACACAGCTGCTATTTACAGAGCAAATGAAAAGATATCTAAAACATTTTAAGCTAAGGAAATATTATACTGAATTTTATATGATGAAGGCTTTCAAAATCCATTATTCCTTTTAGTAAAAATAATGCGAGTCCCTTTTATGACTAACAAACTGCAGTAATCTGTAAATTAAGTCTATGCATCATTTCTTTCTTGCTTTAGGTCTATCTGTAATCACCAGTGCCTAAATCTTCAGAATATTCCCAGTCATGGCTAACCTTTTTGCCGTCGCGTGCTAAAAGCGGGGGCAGCACGGGGGGGGGTTTGTGCGTGTGTGTGTGCCCACACCCATAATTCAATGCGCCCTGCCCCCCCATGTGCGTGTGACTCCCCTGCCTTCCCCCCGCTTTTGGCACATGATGGCATGGTGGGCCTGTTTCTCGCCCTCCATAGGCTCCAGAGGCTTTCTAGCAGCCTGGGGAGGGCGAAAATGGCCTTCCCCACCCCCGGAGGCCCTCCGGAGGCCGGAAACGGCCCATTTGCCAACTTTCGGTAGGACCAGAAGGCTCGTTTTTCACCCTCCCCAGACTCCAGATGCAAAAACAGCCTCCCCCACCCCCCAGAGGCCCTCCGGAGGCCAGAAATACCCTCCCAAATGGGCCACTGGAGACTCCTGGGAGGGGAGGGAGATAGGGCCAGCCGAAAATCAGCTGGCCAGTGCATGCATGCGCACTGGAGCTGATCTACAGCCATGGCTCCCGTGCAGGCAGATATGGCTCTGCGTGCCACCTGTGGCATGCGTGCCATAGGTTCGCCATCACGGTTCTAGACTGTTTATATAAATAAAGTTTTTCTGAAGATTTTTTTCAATTTCCATCATTTTTAAACAGTATAAAACAGAATGCAATACTGAAATCTATCTTATCAAGAATCCATGCAACAATTCCCATAAATGTTATTCCCATTAATGCTACCTGAATATGCTATATATTGGAGTTTCATTTCCCAGCTTTGAACAATTGATTCATGGTTAAGTTACTTCATTTTTTACTGTGAATGCTAAATTTCTCAGAAACACAGGAGTAAGCACACAAAGAATTGCTAAAAATATTACAAAATATTTTGATAAATATATTACAAAAGTCTTTAAGCATCCCATTCCGCAATTTGAGCAAGGTGTTCTAACCTCAGTCAAAATTGAGTGATACAGCCTCAAGATTGACTGGAGCACTGTTTTGTAGTCACTGATCCCAGTTTTGAAAAGATTCAAAAGATTCATTAATCTTCCCTACTGTTTTTCAGCGAGCAATGTTATGAGAATTGCAGACAGTGCAACAATACCCTTTTGTGAGAAATATATTGCATTATAGAAGATTACATACAGGAATTTGGAATTAGGCTGTTTTAATTTCTGATTGTTGCCAAGAAGAAAACAGTTTTTCTGACTGTTTAAAAATGGAGGGCCTCTGATCTCCCTCTGCCCATACTGAAGAAGCAAAATTTAAAAGTAGTGTTATATTGTAGCAGCTTTCATTCCCATCAAATTGTTTAAGAAAACTCATAATGAACTTAGATCAGATCACTTCACAAGTATCTTGCTTCATCTAATATAGCCACAGAATCAGTCTAAAGCAATAAAACAAACAAACAAACAAATAAGCTCTAATTCACAATTTGACTGAATCTACTCTGCATCTGTATTGTATTTTGAGTCTTTCCAATTTTGAAGATATAAAAAATCAGAATGGACTACAATAATTAACCACTTGGGGAAACAAAATTTGTAACTGAATAATTCTGAAATATTACTATGGAAGCAAATGATAAGCCACGAGCTTATCATTTCCAAAATATTATTATGGAAACAAATAAAAGCCATGAGCTTATCATTTCAAGCCAATATCAAAGAGAAAATTCCCTTAAAATTCCAAGGTAAGTATATAATATAGAATATTTAGAGTAGGAGTGTCAAACTGACGACCCGCAGGCCGGATGCGACACGTGCAGATCATGTCCACCCAGCTCCATGAAGAAAAAAAATGTTGCGATACATCATGTGACAGCAACATGATGCGGCGAGTTTGACACCCGTGATCTAGAGCAGTGATGGCGAACCTATGGCATGCGTGCCACAGGTGGCACGCGGAGCCATATCAGAGGGCACGCAAGGCGTTGCCCTGTCAGCTCCACAGGCAAACCGGAAGTTTGGAAAAATGCACTTCCGGTTTGCCGTTGGGCTGTGTTTTGCACTCCGGGAGGGTTTAGGGAAGCTTCCTGAAGCCCCGAAATGCAAAAAATGTCGAAACAGGCAAACCGGAAGTTCAGAAAACGCACTTCCGGTTTGCCGTTGGGCTGTTTTTAGCACTCCGGAGGGTTCAGGGAAGCTTCCTGAAGCCCCAGAGTGCAAAAAGCAGCCCAGCGGGCAAACCGGAAGTGCGTTTTTCCAAACTTCCGGTTTGCCCGTTTTGCCGTTTTTCACCGTCCCAGGCTTCGGTAAGGCCTTTGCACGGGGGTGGGGTGAGGGTGCGCATGTGCAGGGGGCAGCATGGGGGGGTTGGGCGCATGCGTGGGGGGAGAGGGAATGGGTGTGGGTATGTGTGCGCGCGCTAGCGCACGCCCACACCCCCTTTTGGCACGCGAACCAAAAAAGGTTCGCCATCACTGATCTACAGTTTCCAATGTCATAAATGTTTGTGCCAGGACTTACTTTCTCAAGTGATGATCTGTACACTATATTCTCATTTACTTTGAAATTATTTAATGAGCATCACAAAATTAACACAATCCTATACGTCATGGATAAACAGATGTATTCATCTGCAAACTAAAGTTCATTTTCCTATAGTTACATAATTTCTGATTTGTTATTACAGTGGTCAATTTCATTATCTTCCATTTCTGCCTATCTGAATGCTACAAATGACATACTTCATCTCACCTATATACAGAGATGATGTTGCAAAAAAGGACTATGTAAAATGCATATATTACATAATAAATTATTAGATTAAATTATAGAGTTTTTAAAAGTAATCATTTTTTCTTTTTAAATATGTAATGCATCAAGCAAAGGCTCAAAAATATTAATATGAATGTGCCTTGGACAGGTCAATATACACAAACTACAATATATCAAAATCATTATTATCTCCAAAGCATATTATCTCATTTCATTTCTAGCTTTCAAAGAAAAGTATAAACACTTATATAGTAAAAGAGCAGCACACATAAGATGGAGTACAAACTACTTTAGAACATTAAAATGTAAGATACAGAACTTATTTCAAAAGCAATCTAAGAACTGAAGAACTTCAGTGAACATAATAAACTGGTTAAGGAAGAAAGCCAGAATTGCAATAAAGATTAAACAAAATAGTTAAAAAATAAAGAGTTGGAAAAAGACCAAAATGTCAGAAGTGTAGACAGAAAAATCTGTAATTATTTTATAAGTCACTTCTGAAATTCCACTTAAGTTACAGTGCTATATCCTCAAAGACAAATCAACAGAGAAATCAAGGAATGTTCATCCCTACTCCTAAGACAAAATAATTGTTCCTATTACTTCAAGATCAGCTGTTTAGTAAAAACTTTTAAGAAAAATTCCTTCAAATAAAAAGTAATTTAAATCTACTGTTCCCATATTGGGGTTATTTTTGGTTGTTTGCACTGTATTTATCTTATACTAAATACTGAAAAGAGAAGCTCTCTATTTTAAACACTAGATAAATATTGGTTATTTAATATTTATTTAACATATAAATATTAAATAGATTTAAAAATCAACTAAAAGTAATTTATGATAAAGTTTGAATTCTTTTTGATGTTCATGTTTATTATTTCATCCTTTTAGTCACAGGCTCTGGTAATAAACTCGGTATCTAAGGCCACACTTGCTCCTTCTGTTGCCAAATGTATCTGTGATTAAAACAACGGAAATGTTATATAACAGCAAGTACTGACAAATCAGCAACATTTGAAACATACCCAGAAATATAACGAAATGTTGGGGAAAATGAGAAAAAACAAGAGTCAAAGAGGATTAAGATGCTCAATAAGGATGATGAAGAAAAGAAAAATCAGTGAAAAACAGAAGTGGGATGAAGAATGGAACTGAGTACTTAAGAAATAAGTACTTAAGAAGTAAGCAAAGATATGAGTTGTGAGGAAGAACTAAAGTGCACACAAGCAACAAGCACTTAATTTTATCGTTTAGATGTGCAAATATTTTATAATATTTTTCAAGGATTCTGAGTTTTCAAAAAAACACATATAGCCAATATGTCTTCTCTTTTTTAACTGACTTCAATTTTTCTAAACATTTTTTCGTTTTATTATTTTTGGTGCTGTTGAATTATGGTTATTAATAAAATTTTATTTGGAATTGATATTAAAGTTGTTAGGGAAAATTTCAGTAATCTCTTTGATCCCTGGAAATGAGGAAGACTTAAAGAACCTCTTCTTGAAGTAAAATTTAGTATCAGTCCAATAAAAGATACAAATTTGAGAAAGCAATGAACTCTAAATTTCTAGACTCAAAACTTTGGTGACATTAGCCAAGAAAAGAAATCCTTACCAGTTAGGAAAAAGATTATAGCAAACCTTGACAAAATATCAAAGCACAAAAACATGTGTATTAGGAATTTACAAAGTATATGGTTTTCCCAACATATGGCTGTGAAAGCTGGACTGTCAGACTGAATAACATTTTGCTGCCAGCTCCACACATTAATCTTTTGATTACAATTTAGGGTTTGTGCTCTCCACTTCTAGAAAATTTGCTAAATTTCCAAAAGGTTGCTGCATTTCCAAACTTTCTGAGAAAGCATTTTGAAGTCTGAAAACCCATGACTGAAATTTATGATATAAAATACTGGGATGATTTAGTCTTTCCTATTATGTACAGTATATTATTTATTTGAGTTTTAATTAGGCAAACTTCCCTGTGTCAAGTTCAATTCCTAGTGACTTTACAGATGTCCTATAGGTTGTTGGCTTACAACACCATTCCAAAGTTCCAATGGCTGCCCCCCTCCTGCAGTCAAATGACATTTCAGACAGTTGGCAAGCAGACTGCATTTACAGGTGTTTGCAGCATCCAGCAGTCAAGTGACTCAATTTACACAATTTTTGCTGAAAAAGGAGTTTACTTTGGTTAAGGCCACAGATTCGCTTAACAACCATGGTGATACACTTAATAACCACTACAAAAAAGATCATAAAATCAAATAAGTCATGAAGTACTTTACAATTGTCATGTCTTACGACCATAATGGGCAGGCTCCATTATAGTCATAAGTTGAGGACTACCTATATACAATATAATATAAAAGTAATTATATAAAATTACTTTTATATATAAAAGTATTATATACGGAGACTTTTTTAACTTCCCAGGGTAACTTTGGATTCACTGGTGGTCTTCTATCCAAGTACTGCCCAAACAGGATCACTCAAGTGCTACCACTTGCTGGTCCATCTTAAATCACTATTTGTAAAAACAATGAGAAAGCACTGTTTCGCAATTATGTAGAACATCACAACAGCCTAAGTCTTAAACAAACATGTTATTGTCAGAAAGAAAACTTCAGGAAGTGGACTGATCTTGCAGGAAATGTTTATGAAACTTTGCTTCTCTAATCCTTTCTTTTACTTATAGAATCAAGATTATAAAATCAAGATCACATGAAGTGTTAATACCACTTTATAATGCCTTGGTAAGGCCACACTTGGAATACTGCGTTCAGTTTTGGTCACCACGATGTAAAAAAAGATGTTGAGACTCTAGAAAGAGTGCAGAGAAGAGCAACAAAGATGATTAGGGGACTGGAGGCTAAAACATATGAAGAACGGTTGCAGGAACTGGGTATGTCTAGTTTAATGAAAAGGAGGACCAGGGGTGATATGATAGCAATATTCCAATATCTCAGGGGGAATCAAGCTATTCTCCAAAGCACCTGAGGGTAGGACAAGAAGCAATGGGTGGAAACTAATCAAGGAGAGAAGCAACTTAGAACTAAGGAGAAATTTCCTGACAGTTAGAGAAATTAATCAGTGGAACAACTTGCCTCCAGAAGTTCTGAATGCTCCAACACTGGAAGTTTTTAAGAAGATGTTGGATAACCATTTGTCTGAAATGGTGTAGGGTTTCCTGCCTAAGCAGGGGGTTGGACTAGAAGACCTCCAAGGTCCCTTCCAACTCTGTTATTCTATAAATTCTACTTTAAATGTCAATTGCTAAAATATTTACTTAAGTATTGAATGAAAATAACATTTTTAACCTACTTACACATTTTATAATGAAAATGGTTATTCACATTCTGCTATATCACTGGTGCAGGTGCTAATATTTTCAACCATACTACTAGTACATTCAGCTGGAGGAAATAATCAGCTACATATCTCTATCAAATGCTATAAACCATCCAAGAGACTGTATATATCACTTGAAATGGAGCTGATCAGAAATTCTATTTATTTTTCCAAAGAAAAAAATATTTTAGAAATCATGCAAGCATCTGCATAAAGGTCAATAGAAATGAAGTTTAGTAGCCAAATCTTGTAACTTTCTTGCTTAAAATAAATCCGTTTTGGCGAGGCAAGCATTCCTCATATGGAAAATGATGACAAATTAAAATATACTGGATGAGAAAGGTTTTCCTTCTTTCAAACTATAGCTATTGATTGTGGGTTTACCTCAAAAAGGCTTATGAACAGCTCAATTTAAGCACTTGTTATCTCAGTTCTTTTGTCTTCTACATTGTTGCTTCTGATATTCTTGTATTTGTCAAGAGTCATGAAAGAATTAACTTCTAAGTAACTTCATACCATTTTGAAGGAAGCAAATTAAACTGTTACTAATTGCACAATTTTGAAATAACAAAACTGTTATTTCTAGCATGAAGCTGTTTAAAAACCTCTGGAAATTGTAGATTAATTTATCTCAATCAATTGATTTATTTCAATCAACTGAGATATTTGATATAAAAATGTGGTTAATACTACAAAAATGTGGTTAATACTACAAAACTATGTTAAATATCTTAAGATCTTTTAAAAATATCCTACTAGGAGGAGATATAATTGGGGAAATTGCAATATTAAAAGGTTTGAGTTGTCTGATATTTTGGTGTAAAAAATGGTTGTTAACATGAATTTAATCCTATCTTTGTCAAAGACTTTAGTTGTACCTCACTAGTTAGAATTTAACAAGCACAGAGTATTACGGATTTTTAGGAAATGGGCATTGCTAGATTATTATATAATACACAAATAACAAAGTACGCTTGACTTACAAAGGATTGTTATATAGTTTCTTTCTTAAAATTTGAATTAATCTTTCTTTCACCGAAATGTGAGGAAAAGTACTTCCATGCTATGCAGTCATTTTGACAATAATATAAATTTCCTAGCCTTTTTGTATTTATTTTTTTGTTTTGTTTTACAGGGTCACCTGATATACTCAAGAAGGATTACAAAGAACATTAAACATACAACTTGTCAAAGCAGTAATAAATTAATACGTTTAATATGTTTGTCTTATGCATTGCTTAAATTGTTATACTGCTAAAAGCAATTGTTACATTGCTAAAAGCATACCAATGAAAGATGAATCTAGGATTTTCCTTTTTCATAACTATAAAATTAAAAATGAAAATGAAAAAAATATCTGGAGCAAAGCTTTAGAACTCTACAACAGAACGGGCAATCCTCAAATTATTACCATAATTGAGCCCAGAATTATGGTTATAAGTCATGGTGGTCATTAAGTAGGTTACCACATGACCATGCCAATTTGGTGGCCTTTTTTTCTGGCAGCTATTAAGCAAATATGAAAACTGTTAAATGAACCCATTTTAGCCAACGGGCATTTTTTTTAACCAGTAACAAAGAAAACAGCAGAAAGTTCTATCCTTTATTATGTCAATCATTCCCCCCTACCAAGTCTTAAAATCAGTCTCATCTAGCCTAGCCACATTTGGAAAGACAGCAATATAATCCACAGTTCTGCCATTAAAAATCTAGATTTAAAAACAGTGCTATTACTAGGAAGAGATTATTTTGTTTCAACTATTATGTTAGGAATTACAGCACAAAACTGTTCTTTAGGGAGCAAGGTTCACTTTCATTTCTGAATAAAATACTATTTGGCAGTGGTTCTTAAACTTTTTGCTTTCAGGGCCCCTTTACATTCTTACAAATTATTGAGGAACACAAACAGTCTTTGTTTATCTGGGTTACATCTATCAATATATACTGTATTAGAAATTAAATATGTAGAGTAAGGAAGAGATAGCGAGATTCATTATCAAAAGGGGGAAAACATGATTTAAGTCTAAAATAAGTGGCAGATATGCTCAGAGATGATTTTTTGGTCTAGTCTGCATGGTGGATGGGGCTAACAAAAGTCAGAATTTGTTGAAATATTTATTCATTTAAAAGTAATAATGAATTCATTGCTTGTTAACATAAATAATTTTAAATTTAAAATAACTCTATTTCCCAAAATTATGAGAAGACTGGCATTGTTTTACATTTTTGCAAATCTCTTTAATGTGTAGCTTAATAGAAGGCAACTGGATTATCATATCTTCTGTATTCAGTCTGTGGTGATATGTTGTTTTGGTTGAAATATATGAAAAAAATCTGGTCTTACGGAGATATGTAGTTGGAAAAAAGATTATTTTAACAGGTAACTGGATATTTTTAAGGTAACTGAATATTGTTCTCTGGTACTATACTAAAAGTCGACAAAAGATAGTTTCTTAAAGGTTAGTTGTAATGTGGAATCTGAAATCATATTAATGAACTTTTCGTAGTCTGTTGCATTAAAATCCATTGGTTTATCATGTGCTTTAAACGGATCTTTTATCCATGCATAATTCTGTAACATCATTCATTGATCATCTGAAAAATATTGGTTCACTGAGTTATGCAGATCTTCCAAATGTCAGCCCATTTCATTATATCATGCCAAAAAAAATCACATTCATTAATACCACCATTGATGTGTGATCAGAAAAGTCTTAAAATGTTGGGGAACTGTCAAATTCATAGTGGCCGATACAAGCTTTTGTGAATTCTAATTTTCACTTGAAAGTTCAAATTTTAAATACCGTTGTTTTCTTTTAAGTGATAGACCTCTTTTGAGAAAATGTTTGCCAAATACCAAGTCTGAATAATCAGTGTTTGTCAGTTGTTCTTTCAATTAAAAATGTTTCATTAAAAAAAAGAGTTTAACTCACAATGCAAACACGTGTGCTTTTTTCTTAGGGTAAAGCACCATTGTACTTTGGTGTGCAGCAAAAAGCACTCAATACCTACTTTCCATTCCACCACATAGAATATTTTAAAAAACCCATACTCAAGGGTCAAGATTTAATAAAATTAATAATTTTTACTGCTTCATCAAGGCCTTTTAAAAATGAAATCAGCTTTCCCCCCCCTGCACAAATAAATGGTGATGAAAAATACAATGACTATTAGTAAAGTTTGGGGCCACTGCCTTGAGTTTTTCCAGGATAAACAATGAGATTCAAAAAGTTTATTCAAGTCTTGGAATTTATTAGCACCATTTTGCTTGTTGCAAGCATTCATATGAAAGATCTTTTGATTATTAATTCGTGCAGATGCCAGATAAATACTAGCAAAATGGCAAGTCCAACCACAGCTGTAGGTTCTTCCATTTGTAAGGCAGACTAGATTTAAATCAGTTATGTTAGTTCGAATATTTTTTCATTATTTCTTTTCATCCAACAGGCATACAGCAATGTCACCTCTACAAGATTTCAAGCTATTTTCTGTGCTTCTCTAGCCAATACAACACGGTAACTTACTCTGAGAGAAGTGTTATTTGGCTCTTTAATTTCTAGTTTGAAATTTTTGGCTTTTAAAAAGCTTATTGTGTCTGTTTAAAATATTTGATTCCTTTTTCTTTAAACTCTGAATGGTCTCACAATGACATGGCAATTTAACTGCCTCTTAAGACGATTCAAAATGTTATTTTGCCTGATATAATAAGGTAAATTAACAGCAGCTATAAATATGAGGGAAAGATAGGTTTCATCATACTAGTTTCTTATTTACAGCTTCACCCAGTTTCTTTGGATAGATTCCTTCCTTCCATGAGTCAGAGATATTTCAAGTTTCAACTTTTTCAGTATTTTCAGATGTAGACAGTGCAGTTGTAGTACACTGTCACTACAAGACAGTGAATCTTGTAATCTTGTTTTTTTAAGCCAATGATCCATTCTAAATATAAGAAAATATATTACAAATTCTATTTTTGATAGAATAAAATACTACATTCTTAAATTATTAAAAAATAGATAAAACTAAAAAAATATTCTGGAAAATAAGAGAACAAGATATACTTACTTCCTATTGTATTTCTGCATAGTTGCAAGAAAAACCTCAGGGTTACAAAACAACCATTTTTTGGATGATAATGAAATTACACAGATTATAGCAGATATAACTGAAGGTACCTAATAAGTGTACATTAGGAATATTGAGAACAAACTGAGTTTCTGAAAATACATATATCTATAACCTAAATTTTCTACCATCACAGAAAATTCTAGGCACATAAGAATACAAAAATACACATTAGCTGTGAGAGTTGTGACATCTTTATATATCATGTAATCTTTGGAAAACTGTACACCTAAGACAATAAGAGTGAAGAAATAATAAGAAAAATTCTGGAATGTGCAGAGATGGACAAATTGACAAAGGAAATAAGAGGAAAGGAAGAGACAGAATACTATTTAATATGGAATAAACTATACAAATGGTTAGTGAATAGAAAGAAGTAGTAAAAGAACGTATATCAGGGGTGAGCTAAAAGTGAAGAAACGAGAGCGTTGACAACTTTAGATATTACAATAAATATTCAATGTAAAGTACTATAGAAAGTATAAGAAATAAGGAATACGATATATAAATATGTTAAGAACAAGGGAAGTAAAATGTAAAATGCAATATATAAATATTTAAAAGGGAAAATTTTAAATGTCAATATACACCAATGCAGACTTTTTTGTAAAAGGGGGAATTGTTTTGTTTTATATTTGTTTTATATGTGTATTTGTTGGTATTGTTATGTCTTTTAAAAAAGAAAATATTAAAAAAGAAAGAAAAAAAGAAAGATGAGTCTTTGTAAAATGTGCTCCAGAGAGGCGCAACTATTTGTGGCAAGGAATCAAAACACAGAAAAATAACTAAGCACTGATATCCATATTCTCCATACATTGAATCTCTTTCCTTGTAATTTCTTTACGAAGCTATGAAACAACAGCATCAAGCTACTTATGTGCATAACATGCAGCTGAATCTTTAATGCTATGATGCTACAACCTTAACCCAATTTATTGCAAATAATGCCGACATCACAAAATATTATTTCATTCTAATCTCAACTTCAAATTTTTAAAGTATTTTAAAAGTTGTTTAAAACATTATTTCAATTCCACTGAACAAAAGTCAATAGCATATAGAATATTCTATCATTCTTCCCACTTTTCTACTTAGAAATTGTTCTTTCTATCCAAAGGTCAGGGCAGACGTATTCTGCCTTTTAAATTACACATATAAAATTACCTTCCACTCATTTATCTATTTGGGGGCAACAAATATTATTATAAATATTTTTTTCAGAAAATTAACTGCTTGATCATTGTTAGGATAAAAATATGCTCAGATTTTAGTTATATCTAAGATAGGCCTATGTACTAAAGTCAATTCATCATGCTTAGGGAGTATCAAGTTTGCAGTGTCTTATTTTCCAAACAGAAGTTAGTATAATGTATACAGTTTTTATTATTTATCCAAATGAAAGAACATAAAATATACTTCAGTAGTATGGTTTATTTTAGTTATCTCTAAGGACACCATTTAGAATAGAAAAATCAATTTTTGCAGGCTACAGGATCACCCTTTGTACAGGTTGTTTTTTTCTTCTCATAAGCTGCAGTACACAAATTGTTTCACACAAAGAGGTAGAACAGGGATTAGCTTTTTTGCAATTGGGAAAAAGGGTATTTTCCTCAACTTTAGTAAATATATTAAAACTTATTATTTATTCCTTTCCTGCCTAAAAATGACAGATCATATCACTGTTTTTCCCCCAGGAAACTAATTTCAAGGGTGCAACTGACCATCCTGAGTGACAGATATTTCAGATTATGCTGTATTTTACAGAAATTGCAAGTCCCATAGGTATCTGGGGGGGGGGGGAGAGAATAAGCAACAATATTTGGAGTGTTCTGCATATAATGTTTTGCTCAAAAAAACATCATTATTGACATTCTTTGGAATTGTAATATCGGTGATGTTCAATGCTACTTCACTCATAGGAGAAAGGGAAAACCAATACCATCACCATCAGAAACAGCTAGGTTTGATTTAAAATATGTATTTTTCTGATCAACAAGCTATTTTAAATTCAGGAAAAATTAAACTTCCTTCACAGAATTTGATTTGAACACTCCATGAACTTGCTCAAGAAACATACCCCTAACCAACCGTTGATCTTTGACACTATAGCAACAAGTGAACATTTGTTCTGAAGGAATGCAAAATATGTGGTGGGGAGGGGATATGGTCATAATTTTAAATCAGTTGGATAGACTTCACAAAGAAGTACAGATTATTATCTAAATTAAATATACACTGCATTTAATTTACAGGATTTTGTTTTCACATACATTTACTGACCCACTGCAATACTGTACATTATTATTTTTACAATTTTGTGATAAGACTGTTATAGTTGTTTAAATATCTGAATGTGGATTATACAAAGTGATTTTTTAATCTAATTGTGCAATAATTTAATAGCATAGATAATCCCCCACACAGAAATAAAAAAGATTTGCTGGGGTTAGGAGACAAATATTATCTTGGGTAGCCAGCAATAAATTATCACATTTCAAAATTTCAACCTATAGTACCAGAATCCCACTACAAGATATAGACTGATGTCATTTTGAAATAGGTACTCCTTTGCTGTTTATTCTCTTTAATCAGAATTACACACACAGAAAAGTTGATATAATGAGGTTTTCTTAGTCTTAGATTTTCTGACAGTTAAGATCAACTGTAGAAAACATCCTGGATTCACATGTAGATTATTGCTAATAGGTACCGGTAAGTCTCTTGGCAGCCAATAAATTCCCTGCTTCACCTGACTTTAAATTTGGCATGCTGTAAAGCAATATTTGAGGGATTATGGTGTGCAAAGATTGTCTGCATATGCTGTGTATGTATGTGCCTTTTGTTATTTTAATGCGGTTTGGGAAAATGCACCTTTCTGTATCTTGGCATAAAAGACTATTTTGGCACTGATATTTTTCTCAGCACCCCATGCATATTTTTAAAATTGGGTGCCATGTGTGAGTACCTGTGATCTTACATACTGCTCATTTCACAATATTGTATTTGATAGCTCCCAGGGGCGGGCAAACCACAGGCTATAGAGTAGAATTCAAGATGCCATCTCAGCAACTGCCACTAAATGTTGCATTCACTGTATGTCTACCATTCAGCAGACTGAGACCCCGCTAGTTTCCTGAAGAAGGTAGCACATAGTGATAGAGATGTCAGATTACTGTATTTTAGCCTACAGTCTATAGAACAAATGAATGGAGGGATGAATGTTTTTCCATTCTCCATGAATATGAGAGTGAGTGAATTGCAGAGAAAGATAATCCTACTTGCAGCTATCAGCCTAAACTAGGCTCATCTCCAACAAAATCCATTAGTGCTATGAAAATTGATTATGGTAATATTGAATCAAATTTAAAATCAAATATCATTTTTCAGTATTTTTCTTTTTAGCAGAGGATGTTAATGTAGCTAAACATAAACACAATACTAGGAGAAATATGCTAGTTATCATATACATTCATTTGATTCATTTGTTGTATATTCAGTAGTATCAGACTATATCAAGAAATCACTTATTTTTTATTAAATTTATGTGCCGCCCTTCTCGTCTTTTGAGGCAATCTGAATGGTTTATGTGGTATAGGACTTTTAACTTGCTTCATATATTAAAATTAAAAGCATACTAATATTTTATTTAGTTTCACTAAAATGTTTTTTTAATTTCAAACTGAATAGTTAAAGACATTGTAACATTGTTTTTCCACCAATATAAAATGTGATCAATTCAATCAAGATCCTAACAGGCAGCACCACTGATATGCACCAGCCAAAGAATCCATTTGGACAAAAAAAAATGTATAAAGTCATATATTCCATGTTAAATATATCTGATAAAACCAAACTGCAGAAGTAATTTGAGCTCCCAGAGAAAAAACGGGAAACACAAATTCCAAATTACTTTTTCAAGCCTGAAAAAATACCGCTATTCATGAACCCATCAAAAACACTCTCACAAATTGACCATTCTTTTATTTGCTTTATAAAAGTAATTGTTTCCATTATATAGTAAATTCTAATTTCAATACATATCATGTTGGTTATTTTTTGTTTAGTGGTTAAAAAAGCACTCAGTGCTCCATTAAATGTCTTCATACTTTTAAAGTATAGGCAGCCATCATCAAACAAAACAATGTTACCAAAATCATATACATAAAAATGATCGTTCGTGTGTGTGTGTGTGTGTGTGTGTGTGTGTGTGTGTGTGTGTGTGTGTATATATATATATATATATATATATATATATATATATATATATATATATATATATTTGAATATAAGCACAAAATAGGCAAATCTATCCAACCACAAACAAAATGTACAAATTAGGAAGAGACTGTTATTAGAAGTCTAGTAAATTTGTAATGGTGACAACAATGGTAGCTATAGTCTAAAGTATTCAGAGGGATCCAATTGGATCTAACAAAACAAAACAAAACCCTAACAAAACAATTTGATGGCATTTTTAAAATCTTTGTAAACTCCCATTTTCTTATTCACTATAATAGCAATAGCACTTAGACTTATATACCGCTTTACAGTGCTTTACAGCTCTCTCTAAGCGGTTTACATAGTCAGCATATTGCCCCCAACAATTTGGCTCCTCATTTTACCCACCTCGGAAGGATGGAAGGCTGAGTCAACCTTGAGCCTGGTGAGATTTGAACTGCCAAATTGCAGTCAGCCGGCAGTCAGCAGAAGTAGTCTGCAGTACTGCATTCTAACCACTGCGCCACCACAGCTCATAATGATATGCTCAGAAATGTTTGCTTCTATTTTTGCTTAATCGTAACTTCTCATAGTATCCATCTCACCAAATTATGCTTAATATTTATTGTAGTTTATCTGAAATAAGCCTACCAAAAATCAAGATTTTAAACAAGCATTTTATTATATTTAATGGTATTCAAACACAAATCCTTTGAATTAATTTTTGCAGCTACACAGTATGAAGGAGAAATCACTAACTGCAACTCAATCTCATATTACTATATCAGTATTAGCACAAAACCGCCTTCAAATTATTTCATGTATCATTATATTGTTGACTTTTTGCCATTAATACACCCAGAAGATAATCTCTTTTGTACTAATATATCTTTTAGGAGGATTTTTATTGATCTGAGTATATAGGATCATAATCAAAACCATTCAAAATCCAAAACTTCATGAAATGTAATACACAGAAATCTTGCATAATATTTATGCAATATTCAGATTTGCCCAAAGGCTCTAATTTTCTCTAGGGAAAATTTATACTTGATTATGATTCTCACCTCAGCATGAAGACTTTTTCTCTGAAATACAACATCTTCCCAAATTGCAAGGTGCCTATTTGTTACAAGCCCCCCCCCCCCAAGTAATATAGTCTCTGAAGGCATAGTTAAAACTTATTAGAACTTTTGATAGCAGTTCTTCTGTATTCAGTGAAACAATTATTTCACCAATATACAATATCTACAATATTTGTAAGGATAGTGCCATCAAGTTGCTTAAGGTGTACAAATTAAAATTTTAATTTAAAAATAGTGTCATCAACGTTCATCTAATCTAGAGTAACAGGCAAGAACTATAGTATGGAATTGATATCAAATGTTGTGATATGAATCACATGTCATTTGAAGCCATAATGTGGATTTTATTTGCTTTATTTGAACTCATCCACTGAGGTTTAAAAGCTATTGGTTATAACTTAATGTGCAAATGTATTTTGAGGTTGCATTTGTTGGTCTACTGACAATAGTATCAATAAAGTCAATTTGTTAACAGCTCAAAAGAAATCTTGGGTCACTGATAATTCTTTCAAAACTACAGATGATCTATTATATTTTATCTGACCTTTTTATATATAATACAAGGCAGCAAACATACTCAATTGCCTCTATTTCCCCCACAACAACCCTGTTAGGTCATTCTGCACAAAGTGGTTATATTCTTAGGAAATACATACACTGCTCAGTTTAAAAGATTCATTAATTACTTTGCAAAGAATATAAGGTATTTCAATCTGAAAGCCTCACCAATTGAGAGACAGATTTATTCCTCAATGGCTTGTTTTTATCTTTTCATATAAAGAGTGCATTTAACTAACCAGCTGTCTTGACTCATTTGACAGGAAAACTACTGTTTTATCTCAGAACCCACAGATGCATTAACACATAATTTATTACAGCTTAGATAAGAAGACTAAGTAGAATAGAAATAACTGGCTATAAATATTTTATATTGTTCAAAATTAAAAAAGAAATCTTTCTAACAATCCAGTCTGTAAGTGCTATTAAACTACAGCTTAGCATTATGCCCAAACTGTGCGAAATCCTTCCTTTCTGCATAGCAAAATAATAAGCTACTTCTCCCTAAGAACACAGTTAAAAGGCATCTGCTGTTTCCATATGCTGGCAGTAAGTGGCAAAAATGTCTTATCCAATTTTGATTTGAAAAGGTAGTTCATTTTAAGAAAGTAAGTTGAAGTAAAATGTCAAAGCTGTCAAAACAACAAGGGAAAGCCATTCATACTTGAAAGTATTACTAAGCTAAAGCAGCAATGAAAAATCATTGCTGACTTTCAGTTCCTATGCAATGTTTCACACAGGAAGTTTAGCAAAGTAAAAGCCACAATTTCCTGTAAATTACAAACATACCCAAGAGAAGTTTACCACTGTTCCAACTTAACATTCCTAGAGTCATATTTTACTAAATACTTTGCAACGAGTACACATATAAAATGAGAAGTTACCAAGAAGCATCTGACACACCTGAATTAATAGCTTCTCTCAAATTCAGTAGAACATCCGCAAATTTTCTGACATCGTTCACCAGCTGCATGATATAGTCTGGATCCACAATCATGCTGTCATAGCCGTCAAAGTTTGAGCTAATGCTGCTCAGAGAACTACTTTTGATATTGCGCCCCATCCCCCAGTTTCCTGTATTAGAGATGGGGAAGAAATTGGAGGTAGACAGTTTAGTTAATCCTAAACCACGCTTGTTGCTGTCACCGTTCTGTCGCAACATCCCAGCTACTGCAGAGCTTTTGAAATTTCCAGAGCTAACATTCAGTGGTACTTAGGGTCCATCTGCCAAGCAACAGAGATCTGAAAAAAGAAAAACAAAAACAAACGTGAGCCAGCTATAAAAAAAATAAAAATGATTTTGAACATTAGTCAAAAGCTCCATTATTGGTAAACTTTTTCCAATATTGGAAAATATTTTTCAGTTCAAGACGAATGGTGCCATTTAAAATTTTGACAAAATTGTTGGTATCCAATTTACACTCTTATAAAGTCACTTTAAACTTGTTTCCACATCTAAGCATAAATATTTCTAAAATTACAATTTTAAAAAGCGTATCTCAAAGTTTAAGAAATTCTCATTCAAGTGGTAACTTGAAGCACCTGCAAAAGCCCAACATTGTAGATTTCATGAAAGAAAAAATTATAAATATTTAAACCATGATTTCTCCCATTTCCAATGTGATTCAAGTCAATTCAATTCACTCCTATGAACACCTTCGAGCTTATAAATAGAATTTAAGACACATTATAATAATAGATATTTTTTGTTTTTACTATATAGCTAATTACAAATCTTATTTTAAGCCATTCAGTTTGGGTTATAAAAAGTAAGTAACAAATTAAATGTAAGTATAATGATTCAATATGCCACTCTCTCAATTTTATGAAGAAGGTGTTATTTTAAATTACAATTCAGTTAAAATATTTAGGGGATATATAATATAGAGAAAGGCTTAAATAGAAATTTCAAATACTTTCTAGCTAATAGTTGAACATGTATATTTGCATTCTCTGAAAAAAAAATTATCTGAACCTTTTACACTTCTTTAATCTTAGGCATACGCATATCATACCCTAATATATGAACAAAAAAATGCCATGTCAACATCACATCCTGATGCACTGAACTTTATGAAAAGATGATGGTAGATAGGAGCTCTCTTTAAACTATATTGTGCAAAAACTCTTAACTTCCTATGTGTGTTTTCAAAGCCAGAATAATATTCTGCAATCTTATCCTTCCACTTAACTATTTCCCTCTTTTAAAACATAATGACTACTAGCGAGACAAGCAAAACTTGCTAAACACAGACAGCTCTTGTGGCTTTGTATCCTAAATATGCAGGTCCTATTTAGAATCAGGCTCATTTTAAAATATGTAAAATGCTTCCTCTCACACTTGTTAATTGAAACTTGCTCTCAACCCACCTTATAAAAGACAACTTTTAAAGATACACAAACACGCTTTAGAATCTCCTGTCCAGCTCATGCCTACATTACACATTATTAGTTAACTTTTTTTTCCTACAATTATCCAAGCAAGGACAGCAACTACCATAAAATACATTTTTTTAACAGTATAAATCCTTTCCTTAGCTTGTTAAGGCCCTAAGGCACTGATCTGTATATTTTGGGAGGGAGGGGGGGAAATCCCTCTTATATTTCATCATCCAGAAACACTACTACCGCCCCTAGGTGTGTGTGTGGGGGGAGCCTCCATTCCTTCCAAAGTAATAAGGTCTTATCAGTTTATAGGACCCATTTATCTTGTACGTTCCCTTAGAATTAGCGTTCCTCCCGATGGGGCTCTTGGCCATACCCACAAGCTCACTTCCCAGTTCTCGCAATCACAGTAACTGTTGAGAAAAGCAGAAGTGGAGGCGGATTTCAGAAGGCACCAAAGTTTCTTAAGGTAGGGTTTACAAGGAGGGGAGAATCAGACAGCGGGGCTTTTTAATCAAACGAAGGGCAAGACTTGGGAGGCAAGGCAAGGAAGAGTTATAGTTGTTGACAAATACACACGAAGGGAACGAGGAGTAAACCCTCCCGGTTTCAGCGACGGAAGGAGGCGCCTGGCTACACACCCGCCCCTTCAAAGAAATAGCTGGCATTCCTCGCGGGGCGGACGGGTGCGCACACACACACACACACGCTCGCCCTCCCGAAATTCATTCCACCCCCCTTTTTTTTCTTGGCTTTTTTTTTCCCCAGGCGCCGCAGGCCGTCTAGGGCTCTCCTTACCCAGCCCGTGCAAGTGCAGCCAGCTGCCAAATCGCACGTTTCCTCTCCTCCCTCTGAGGTTCAAGCTCTGGATTTAAATACAACCGAAAGGGGACGCTGGGGCTACAAACAGGGGAGGGGAAGGGGAAAGGGGAAGGGGAAGGGGAAGGGGAAAGGGAGGTAGGGAGGGGAGGTCGAGGGGAAGAGCAAGAAACTTATCAGGTGAACTCAACAGGCAAGGGCGGAAAAAACAGGGAACTGGGAACACGCCCCCTTCCTTTAACACGGGAAAAGTGGGAAGGTGGTTTTAAAAACAAGCCCCCGAAACCAGCGACGGAAGGTTCTTCAAAACCGGCTGCCGACCTGAGAAGCGACGGACGCCCGACTCGCGAGGCCAGAAGGTAGCCAGCCGCTCCTCATCAAGGCTTTCTCGCTCTGTCTGCGCCGCCGTCACTGCGCGCCGTTGAAAAGAACTGAGGGGAAGGGAGGGGAGGGGGGCGCGCGCGGTTGACAGCAAGACGTTCGCGAACTCGCCCGACTCAGCTCCCAACCTTCCCCCCCCCCCGCGCCCCAGCCACGCGCCCACTCGGTTCTGCTTACCCGATAGACCGGCTGAGGCGTGGCGAGGAGAACGAGGCTCTAGCCGGCTCGGAAGGACCGGGCTCGTCGCCTTCGGAACTGCGGGCAAGGCAAGCAGCGTCAGGAGCCGCTGCATCCCCTCCGTCCATTGAACTCAGCCTTTCCTCAACCCTCCCTTCACACGACGCCCTTGCCGGACTGGCTAACGCTACCACCACCCTCCCTCCCTCCCCAATCTCTCTCCTCTCTCTCTCTCTCTCTCTCTCGTCCCGCCCTGCACGCTGCACCCTCCCAGTCTCTCTCAAAGCGACGTCTCCCATTGGGTACTTTCCACCCCCGGGGGCGTGGCTTATTGCAAAATAGGCAGCAGGTACGGGATGGGCGGGGACGACAGACGCTTTTCGGCCAGGAGGCCGAGAGAGGATCGCTTGGCGGATCTCAGAGCGGCGGCGGCGGCGTTTCCGTTCTTGGGTTCGCACAGTTGTCAGGAACCTTGTCAATAAGCGGGCCGAAAAAAGAGGCTGCCGCGTTATAAGTAACGAAAACACAGAGGGTCGGGGTGGGGTGGGGGAAGTTTGTTCATTCCTCGTCAGTAATGCAAACTCCTGGGCGGCGAGAGCACGTTTCGGTGCAGCGGCTGATGCAAAACCACCCTAATCGTTTTGTGGTGCATGAACTTTTTTTTAAAAAAAATACGTTAATGTTAACTTTTGCTTACGATCTTCAAGCTTCATCTCTTCCTCCCTCTCCCCTCCCCCACTTCCCCACGTTTGGACATTAAAATATTGTGGTGTAGCCATTTATTTCGTATTTGGAGAATGTCGAACACATCTTCCCTGCAGATCAGCTAGCTCGTTCAATCAATCTCCCCACGGCTCCCAAAAATCCAGAAATAGTCTGCCATCCATGGGCAACTCTGCATAAGAGCCCGAGCGTCTTTCTATAACTGTGATCCTGCGTTTTAGTGCTTGGCTGATTTCTTTGTGGCAGATCAGAAATTTTGAATTAATAAGGCATGCAAGCTCCACGCGTTCATCCTTCATCTTCCCTAACTGGAGAACAAACGTCCCTTAATAACATTTTGTCTGCCATGGCCTCATGACATTGGCTTTGACTAATCCCCTGCCGGGTATCTGAAGCAGCTTAAAGTCATCCCGAGTCGTTTTTCTTTCTTTCCCTGTCACAATGTCAGGCTTGGGTGCAATCTGACATGCTTCACTGACCATGTGGTTGCTGACTTGGTCAGAGATTGGGATCTGCCCCAGTTCCTATTTATCACTTTGAACTTTTCTGAACATGCTGCTTCTCCTTAATTCGTCCATGGCTATTTTGCACCAAAGATGGGACATCCATCTGGCTTTCCATAAAGGAATCTCCCTTTGCAAAATCTGATCAGCTCTTTCCAAAGCACCTGTCAGACTGTTTTCCAAGGAGTCCTTGTAAACACAAATATAATGCTCTTTTGAAAGAATGCTACTTTTGATTTTTACGCACAGGTTTAGCACTAAGATTTATCTATTTAATCTATTTAAAAATCAGGATTAGGACTCTCTTCAAAGAGTACAAGTGTGGTGCTGTACAGATGGTTGATTTAAACCAGGAAAGAGAGCTTGGTTCTGCCAGCAGTTCAAATGCAATATTGCAGGCTAATTCTGCAACTGCCAGCAGTTCCATTTTCATCAGCTCAAGGTTAACTCAGCCTTCCATCCTTCCGAGGTCGATAAAATGAGGACCCAGATTGTTGGGGGCAATATGCTGACTCTGTAAACTGCTTAGAGCAGTGGTTCTCAACCTTCCTAATGCCGTGCTCGCCGCCGCACCCCCCCACCGCCATTTGGGTTATTTTACTCTCTGCACATGCGCAAAGCGTTCTGCGCATGCGAAGAGGGTAAAAGAACCCAAATGGCGGCATCCGGGTAAAGTCTCCCAACCCCTGTGAAAGGGTCGTTCGACCCCCAGGTTGAGAACCGCTGGCTTAGAGAGTGCTGTAAAGCATTGTGAAGCAGTATATAAGTCTTAAGTGCTATTGCTATCATTACTGTCAAACATCATAGAGGCATCTACAACATCTAAAGCTTTTATTAAAATAAAATTCTGCTTCAGCATGTACCCTACCTTCAGAAGAATACTAAATTTGTGCTCAGAAGTAGCTGTGCTGACAAGTCAGAGTAAAGGGCAGGGTTGTGGGAGCAGGATTTAACGAGGAGGGTTGGAGTTCACAGATCTCAAGGGGGGTATGCTGTTCTGCAAGATGGGCACAGCTACTGAGGAGATTTATTAAATCCCACAAGAAGAATGGGCTTGAAGTCTGGGGCCTATTTAGCATTAGCTTAAGGTGGAAAAGGTCATTTCGAAAACTGCTGACAGACAAAGGCATATCATTCGTAGGACAGAATTAAGTGCAATCAAAATGGTGTGCTCTGGAAATCATGCTATTCAACTGGAATGGCTGCAACCTGAGGATATATTCCTCTTGAACCTGGATTTAGCCAGTGGTTTTATGGATGTACCAGCCATTGTGGTAGGTAACATCTAATTATAGTGCATGAAAGTTTGCCCAGCCATCTGAGGAGGTCTTCTCTGGATTTGCCCTCCCCAAAGCTGAACAATGACCAGATTTTCTGCTAAGTTGAAGCTTTCAACAATAATTGTATTATTATTTTTTAAGTTACTGGTCTCATGAATCTGCTGCTTGTCAAGAACAATGCTTTATGTGGAGCACAGCAAGAAATACGAAAGGAATCTTCACCCTGCTTTTGCACAACAATTTGGTTTCACTCCCCAGAAGAATTTCTAATTTATTAGCAAAGAAGAGATGGGGAAAACGACCCTTTACTCCTGTAAACATTTCCATTATTGTTGAGTTCTTTTGTAGCAGATTTTTCATAGTTCATTTTCTTTCCATGAAATTTGCTGTGCAGTCGAATCTATTCTGCAAGCTTTAATTAAATACATCTGATTTCTGCTTTACTATATTTTATCGATCATTAATTGGAGCTAGGTTATTCATAACAATCCAGAGCTATATTTAAAAGAATATATTTCTATTTTCCTCAACCAAGATTCTTCGGATTGGGGATCTCAACTCCCAAAGTTCCTAATCAGTGGAACCATGGTTAAGGAAGGCAGCAGTAATTCATCTGTACAGGCCTGCTGTGTCTCAAGATGCCAGGAAAACCCTTGCACATTACAATAACTTAAATGCCCAAGTCTGGACAGAGGGCAAAGACATTCAGAGTATCAGCATGAATTGAATAAAAGGGGCCTGTGGTGAAAGGTCAAAGGC
The DNA here is from genome assembly GCA_023053685.1 of Diadophis punctatus similis. NCBI lineage: Eukaryota > Metazoa > Chordata > Lepidosauria > Squamata > Dipsadidae > Diadophis > Diadophis punctatus. Next base: position 75,606,681 of record JALIGW010000003.1, on the reverse strand, counting down.
TGGAACAGGCTGACCACCTAAGCAGTGAATAGTGGGACTGTTTAACAATAATAAAAGGAGTGTTTGTATTTGGGAGGTTATTACATCACCATTGATGGCTCTGCTGGTCATGCATCAGTGGAGGTTGGGTAGGTAAAGATTGCTCCATAGTAGGTCGTCTTGAAACAAGCCTGTCTGAAAATCTGGTCTTGGCTTTCTCTAAGAGCTAATAGCAATTTAGGAAAAGAACAGAAAAAGCTAGCTACCAGGTCTTTCCTATAGCCAAAGAAAAACAAAAATAGATATATTAAAGCACGCCTTTATTATTAATGCCAGTGAATTAGCATACAGGTAGTCTTTGACTTATCAAGTTGCCAAGTGCCTGAATTTTGATCATGTGACTATGGGGATGCTGCAATGGTCATAGGTGTGAAAAATGATCATAAGTCACTTTTTTCAGTCCCATTATAACTTCAAATGGTCACTAAACGAACAGTTGTAAGTCTAGGACTATCTGTACATTTATTTAATCCAATTTATATGTCCCCCCCCCCCATCTATCCAAGAAATTCTGAGGAAAATAAAAGCAAGGGATTCCATTAAATGAAAAGAAGCCACATATGATTGCATGGAAGCTGAGTAAAACTACTAATTACATGCACCCATAAAAGAGCTCCATACTAACATCTTGCCCCAAATGCCCAGCGTTTTGCTTCTAATTCAGTCACAAGACAAACATAAACATAAATATGCACTGGAGACAAATTCTTTGTGTGTCCAATCACACTTGGTCAATAAAGAATTCTATTCCTTTCCTATCCTAGCCTAGCCTAGCCTAGCCTAGCCTAGCCTCCTTGAAGCTAAACCTAACCTGTGAGTTTAGCCACTGTGGCTAAGCCACTGTGGCTAAGAATTAGCCATTGTGGCGAGTTTTACACACTGGCTGGCTCCATATATCACACAAAGCCATAACAATATATACAGTTTCATGGCTTCACAATACTGTTGACCAAGAACATTATGGCTGATTAAATTAACTCTGACTATGTTCACTATGTCAGCAACTTTCTAATTTAATGTTCTCCTTCTGAGCAAAGGATGTCCAGAAGAAAAGGTTTACTGGTTTTCTGATAAGTTTTTCTGATTTCTACCGATAATATGGTATCAAGATCATTCATCAAACTCCTTAATGAACTTCAAAAATTAAGAAAGCTCAAGACTATCTAGGGATACATTTCTGAGTGGAAGGACTGTGACTTTAGTGCTGATACTTAATGTGGAATGTGCTCAGGGGTATGCCAGAGCATCATATTGCCTTCATGTCAAACCTGTACAGATAGTTCTTATTTACTGACCATTCATTCAGTGACCATTCAGTTACGACTGTTGGAAAAATAACTTTACAGCCCATTTATGACTATTACGACTTTTTCAAGGTCTCTCAGTCACAGCATTGCCATTACAGTCAGTGTCCATTCTCTTATCAGCATCAGAAAGAGGCAAAGGAGATGTTGGTACACCATCACCTCCACGCAGAATAGAGAGATTTTGAAAGGAAGAAATTTCAAGGGAGTACAGATAGTCCTCGATTTACAACAGTTCATTTAGTGACCGTTACAACATCACTGAAAAAAGTGACTTATGACCATTTTTCATACTTACAACTGTTGCGGCATCTCTGTGGTCACATGATCAAAATTCAGATGCTTGGCTACTGACTCACATTTATGACGGTGGCAGTGTCTCTAGGTCCTGTGATCCCCTTTTGCAACCTTTTGACAAGCAAAGTCAACGGGGAAGCCTGATTCATTTAACAACCTTGTTACTAAATTAAAAGCTGCAGTGATTCACTTAACAACTGTGGCAAGAAAGGTCATAAAATGGGGCAAAATTCACTTAACAAATGTCTTGCTGAACAACAGAAATTTTGGGCTCAATTGTTGTCATGTCAAGGACTATCTATACCAGTGATGGCGAACCTATGGCACGCGTGCCACAGGTGGCACGTGGAGCCATATCTGCCGGCACGCGAGCCGTTGCCCTAGCTCAGCTCCAGCGCACATGTGCGCCCCAGCCAGCTGATTTTCGGCTTGCACAGAGGCTCTGGGGGGCATTTTAGGCTTCCAGAAGGCTTCTGGGGGGACAGGATAGGGCGTTTTTGCCCTCCCCAGGCTCCAGGGAAGCCTCTGGAGCCTGGGGAGGGCGAAAAATGGGCCTACCAGGCCCACCAGAAGTTGGGAAACAGACCGTTTTTGCTCTCCCCAGGCACTGAATTATGGGTGTGGGCACTCGCGCATGCGTGATAGCGCATGCGCACACGCTTTTGGCACCCGAGGAAAAAAAGGTTCGCCACCACTGATCTATACTATAAGCTCTTTGTGTAGCACAACTGCAGCCCCCAAGCAGTTGGTGTGATTTCATTGCTTTCAATGTGTACAAGATAGTAAACAGGCACTGGAGCATTCCCTCCTAAACAGGAAATGGTTAGTAGGCAAACAAATGGCAAAAGTGTGAAACTAAGTAGTCTTGTCTCTTTCTAACCAGAAAGCATAAACACAATCATGTGATTTCCCAGTTACCAACTGCTTTATTTAGTGGCAGAATTGCTATTCCAGATAGGGTCATTAAGCCAGGATTACTGGTACACATCAGGAAGCCACAATATGGCCAGAACATGATTAAGGAGACTGCTGTATTAAATTTATTTTAACTGGACAGTTTTGTTCCTAACAGATATTAGGTGAATTAAAATGATCACATGTGAGTATTTTAACTACTTTTATACCATCTCTTCCTGCCTCCATAAGGCCCACTGTGATAAGCAAGGAATTCTCTTGTTAAATATACATGGTGATCCTGTCTTCTTTTAGGAAGGAGTTTTTTCAAAAACCTTGAGAGAATTATTGGCAAATATTAATTTAAGTACGCCCTTTATTCCCGTTGTATCCATTGTATCCCATTGTACCTATTTGTGTCTCCTTTAATACTGAAATAACTCAGGATTATGTTTTAGTTGAGTACTATTTCTGCCTAAAAAGAAAAATATCCATTCCCTGATCATCTGAAATACTGAAGCATACTTTTGAATAGATCCTATCAGTGGTGGATTGCTGCTGGTTCGGACCAGTTTGCCCGAATCGATGGTGGAAATTTGCCCCCGCTCGCCGAACCAGCAGCGATGATCAGCTGGCCACGCCCCCCAAACTGGTCCTCTGGTCGCCGCAAAGGCTTCTGCGCAAGCGCAGAGGGTCATTTCCCTGACGTGACGTACTTCCAACGTGATGTGTAGGGAAGGTAACTGGAACCCACCCCTGGATCCTATCCATGCTCCAATAGCATAAATTATTTCAGTAGTAAGACAGATATGGACAGTTTGTGTGATACATGATGGGGGGGAGACCCATTTTGAACGAACAGCTGGTGTTAGAAAGGAGGAACAATCCCCCGTGGAGGTCAATGGATCTTTGCTTCCCTTTTTGAAGTCATTCTCATTAGAAAATAAAACCGAGATTCAAATCTAATTAACAAAATATTTATTTCAGTAGAAAAGTAATAAAAAGAATCCTTAGTAAACTACATCTTATCGGCTAATGAAAAAGTCACTTCTACCTTCGGCAGAAATGGCGGAAGAGAAGGAAGGAGGAAGCTTCTGGAATGCAGGCATGCGTAGTAGAATATATCATACGTCTGCTTGACCATAAATACAAGAAACAGTAGAAAACATAGAGATGCACAAACTGACAATATTCACATCGTGACAGCTGGGCTCTATTTCAAGGAAAACACAGGGCTAAATAGTTCCCTGCCTTCTTTTCCTTGGCATGGGGAAAAAGGATACTCTCAATAGGGGAAGCTTAAGATGGTATCCTTGTTGATGACATTCTCCATCAGTTCTCCAGTCACTGCACATCACCTTTTTGGGCAGTTCTGAATTAGGCTCCCAGAAAAACTAGTTTCCTAGCTATAGTTTATGGGACAAGGCACATGGGACAATTATGCATGGCAGCTAAGTTGCTTTTCTCCAACATTGCTCCTGGTTATTCTGAAGCTAATTGCAGTCCAAATTGTATCGGTTGGTAACACAGCCAACTTAGTCTTTCGTTCAGTTATGGCCGGTGCAGGCCCTGATTCCCTGCTGCCCCTCCTCCCGAATAGTAGACGTCTTGCTTCAATCTACAATGATTATAGCAGAGGGGATACATTCCAATGTGTGTCCACACTTTATGAAGAGCTGATGATTCAGGTTTACAGAGGCAAATACCTAAGTAAGATTTTGTAGCTTCATTCTAACATGCCTATGTTGCCCCTTAATTTTAAAAGAGGAGATGCCTAATGGTGGAATGGAGATGTGCAAGAAGAGCAGGTGGGAAAAAACATGGTAGCCAGGAGACTTGAGTGGACTTCATGACTCTTATGGGTCATTGCTGGATCGACTGGGAAAATAACAACAAAAAGAAACTATTGACATAGCAGCCAAGGATGAAGAGACTGTACAGGATCACATTCTAGACAGAGAGAATGTACAAGCACTTGGAGTTGGGGATGTTCCTAGATTCGAATGAAGGATTATTGACTGTTTGAAAGGACTTAAGGTAACTCAGGATACAAAACAGTATTTTAAGTGGAATTTCAAAGCCCACTTGAGCGCATTTGTGGTGGGCTAGGACAGTGATGGCGAACCTATGGCACGCGTGCCACAGGTGGCATGCGGAGCCATATCTAAGGGCACGTGAGGTGTTGCCCTATGTCAGCTCCAGCGTGCATGCGTGCGCTGGCCAGCTGATTTTCGGCCTTCTTTTCGGCCATTTTCGCTCTCCCCAGGCTTCAGGAAAGCCTCCTGAACCCTGGGGACGGCAAAAAATGGCCCAACGGGCCAACTGGAAGTTCAGAAATGAACTTCCGGTTGGCCCGTTGGCCCGTTTTTTGCTCTCCCCAGGCTTCAGGAGGCTTTCCTGAACCCTAGGGACAGCAAAAAATGGGCAAACGGGCCAACCAGAAATTCATTTCCGAATGTCCGGTTGGCCCATTGGCCCGTTTTTCACTCTCCCCAGGCTTCAGGAGGCTTTCCTGAACCCTGTGGAGAGCGAAAAACAGTTTGGAGGCTTCAGTGAGGCCTGTGTGCATGCATGCGTGGGGCAGCACGGGGGGTTGTGCACATGCGTGGGGGGACAGCGCAGGGATTGTGCGCATATTTGGGGGGTTTGTATTATGGGTGCAGGCACACGCGGGCACGCTATCACGTGTGCATGCACCCTTTTGGCACCTGAGCCAAAAAAGGTTCGCCATCACTGAACTAGGGGTTAGTGGAAGCTAATTTTATCAGTTCCTGGAAGAAATGTTTAGCCATGTGTTCTTTGAAGTAGAGCCCAGATGTTCATTCAGAATGAGTCTTTTTTTCATCATGTACCACACTAATTATCAATATCTGCCTTACTACTGAAATAATTGAAACAATGGATTGTTTGAACAGGTAACGGAACAAACAGCAAGTATGGATCTGACCATGAAAAAAATGCATCATCTGGCCAACCTTATGACATGGTTATCATAGGACATTTGAGTGAGGGTAAACAAGCAAGGATGAATCATGGCTGTAGATGAGGGTTTGGAGGGAGTAATCAAAACATGCCAACAGCCCTTAACTGGATTTTAGAAATATTCCATCTCAATTTGATTTATCAGTCATGGACAAATCTGGCTAGATATAGAAGCTTATTGCAGTACTTAAGATAGTAGCCCTTTAAGTAAGCAAAATATTAAGAAAGGGAACAGGAATGATATTAGAAGCTGTGCTTGGTATTTAAAAAATGTTAAGGAGGAGCTAATAGGAATTTTGCTAAATTATTACAAAAATGCCAGCAAATCCCCATTTCCCATACTTTGCAAGAGTCCATGGGGGTTTTTTTTTACTCTATGTTCCTTCTGTGTCTGTTATCAGTCCATGATGCAACATTATCACTCTGGGTCTGTTTCCACAACCAGTAATGTGAGACTGAAAAATGGGAAATACATTACACAATTATGTTATAGCAAAGGACAAAGAAAAGAAGAAGTGAGATGAGGGAGTTGCATCACAAATTCAGTCTGTTCTGGAAACTAAATATCAAACCCTTTGTAATCCCAAATATATATTCCTTTTTGGCCATTTTTTTTCCAAAGTTAGCTCTCCTGTAGTGTAACCCACTATTCTGGTGGCAGATTTACTGCTCAATTATACACTTGCTAAGCCTGCTGTATTTATCTTTCAGGAAATACTTCTAGCTGCTTCATCACATTTCCTAAATCAAAAATAATGCTTCTGGTATACACTTTAAATACCTTTTCATATTTTTTTTCTAAGAGGATCTCATGTTTGCCATCAGTTATGAAATCTACTTGATTCAAGAAAGCAGTCCTTCCTAGTAACAGGTTTCATACATTACATTAAGTCACAATATGGTTTGCTTAGTTATTGGCTTAGTATATTCTGTGCACCCAGCCATCACAGCTTGGGTACCACATCTTTTAATTTAACGCAACATGTGAACACAATGAAATAGGTGATGGTTCACTGCTATGTATGAATCTTGACACTGAACCATTAATTCATGGGATTTGCTGCTACAAAATGAAATATTAGTCATTACTGTCTAAGAGTTTTATACGTGTTAATTTAAAAAATGCTCCCATAAAAAATATTCCTGATATGGTCAGATGTATTTTTAATATGGGACTCTCACAAATCATAAACCCTGACTCCTTGGTATGTTCAGTTTTTCATTCTTTTTACATCCTACAGAGCTGATAAGGAATTCCAGTCTGAACTATAAACTAATCTCTGTTTGTAGAAAATGTTAAATATACTTCTGGGCGGTGAGTGTTAAGCAGCAGTTTTCCTCACTTGGCAGTGCAAGAGAAATTGTGATCAAGAGAAAAGACTAGAAAAGGCCCTTGCACAAAGCTGTAGACTTCAGTTTTCCCACTCTGGATGCCCTCCATATTTTTCCCACAACAGGTGCCGTCCAGGTTTATGGGAAGTACAAAATCCTTGAGTTCTGGGAATCCATAGCATATAAAGAGTGCTAGATTATAAAAGATGGTACACATAAGCAGGATATGCATAAGACCACTCCTTTACTTTTCACAAGATTTGTGCAAGGAAACTCCACAGTGGGTTGGATTTTTATATATATTCTACAGTTCTTTGTAAGTTTGAATATATATATATATATATATATATATATATATATATATATATATATATATATATATATATATATATGTATATGTATATGTATATGTATATGTATATGTATATGTATATGTATATGTATATGTATATGTATATGTATATGTATATGTATATGTGTGTGTGTGTGTGTGTGTGTGTGTGTGTGTGTGTGTGTGTGTGTAACATTTTTTGCTGATAAATGAAAATAAAGGGAGACTATTATAGATCTATTTCGAGCTATTTTGCTCTCGTCAGATAGCCATACCCTTAGTGGGGTTTGAACCTGGGCAGTCTGCTTGTAAAGCAGCAGTTTTAACCTCTAGGCCACAAGGTTCTCTTCCCTATCAGCTCTTCACCAGGAAAGGGTTATATATGTTTATTCTGTCGAGTCATCCTGGTGTATGGAAGGAAACATCACAGCTTCCTTTTGCCTTTCGGCCCCTCCTGGGACCATCTAGGCAGTTATATATATATCTATATCTATATCTATCTATCTATCTATCTATCTATCTATCTATCTATCTATCTATCTATCTATCTATCTATCTATCTATCTATCTATCTATCTATCTATCTATCTAAATCCAAGGATATATATATCCTTGTTTCTGAAACAAAGATTCTTAAATAAAGTTACCAAAAGCAAAAGAAAGAAAATCAGCATGGTGTTTCATTCTTCAAATCGCATGCTCCATTTTGCATCCATTTATTATTAATTTGAAGGCACCCGAGTTCCCCTAGGCCTATACCTATTCTCTGTCGGAGTGAACGTGAAACCGCAAAAATGGGGAAAGCTGAAAGACAAATGCCCCCCCTCCTTTTTGTTCTTTTCTGTACACGGAGACACAGAAACAAAACTGATTCGTGGGAGCAGGGTGGGGGAGGTCAAGACAAAACACACAGTAAGAAGTCTTGTTTCTTTATGCCAATCTCAACTATTTTGTTTGGCATTCATCCTCAGATTCTTTGCCAGGATTCAATATTGTGCTGGAACGTGCACAAACAGAACAGTAACTAAGGAGCAGACCAGCATGTTAATATTTTTTCTGTTAGGCAAAAATAGCACGCCTATGACTTCAGCATATTAAAGTCTGAGTTGTACTCACAACCTAGCTAGTTTCATGTGTGTATGGATAGCCTATGTGAGCTGCAAAACTGCAGACAATCCTTGAATGGTTTTCTCAATTCCTTTGCTGTCATCTAGATTTTTACAACCCAACATTGCCTGATTTGTCTCGGCTTCAAGAGGATCTGAATTCCTTTGTCATCTACAACTTGCTCCAGTCCTAGATGTGGAATACAGTAATAGAGCAATTAGTTCCAATGAAATATGTTATGTCTCACTTCTACACGTAGTCCTCGACTTGCAAGCACAACTGAGTCCAAAATTTATGTTGCTAAGTGAGACATTTAAGTGGGTTTTGTCCCATTTTACGACTTTGCTTGCCACAGTTGTTAAGTGAATCACTGCAGATGTTAAGTTGACATGGTTGTTAAGTGAATCTGGCTTCCCCATTGACTTTGCCTGTCAGAAGGTCTCAAAAGGTGATCACCTTTTGGATCATGTGACTGTGGAGATGCTGCAATGGTTGTAAAAAATAGTCATAAGTCACTTTTTTCAGGGCCATTGTAAATTTGAACCTAAATTTGAATTGTAAACAAACTGTTGTAAGTTGAGGACTATCTGTAATGTGTGCTTAGATCCACACAGATCTTGCCTACAAAGCTGTGTTCTTTCCACTGTCTCTTCACATGTCATTTTATGCCTTACTTACTGTGGCATTTATTTATTTAATGAAACATATTATATCTGCCCATCTTGGGAGGCTTATAAAATCCAGGAACAAGTATTTTTTTTAAAAAAAATTAAAAAACATGGTGGTGGAGGAGAAAAAATAAAATGACTGCCATGCAGAAATACAGTGAAATAGGCAAATAATCAAAGAAAGTTCAGTTAGCAATAGCAATAGCACTTAGACTTATATACCGCTTCATAGTGCTTTACAGCCCTCTCTAAATGGCTTACAGAGTCAGCATATTGCCCCCAACAATCTGGCTGCTCATTTTACCCACCTCGGAAGGATGGAAGGCTGAGTCAACCTTGAGCCGGTGAGATTTGAACCGCCAAACTGCAGCTAGCAGTCAGCTGAAGTAGCTTGCAGTGCTGCACTACATACTACTTGGGCATACTTTTCAGAAAAGCAAGGCCATTGCTGTTAAAGAAAAAATCTCATTATAGACCTGGTATCAGGAGGTGGACAAATAATGAAATGCACAAATACAGTCTTTCTTCTTCTCTAAATAAAAAAGTGGAAGTTATCCCTAACCCATTGCCGGGAGAGAATTGGAAAGAAAACATTCATTGAAAAGGCAAATATTGTAGCAGAGGCTGCCCAAACATACCTCTGTTTACACCTACTAGAGGCCATCAGACCCCCTTTCTAAGATGACTGGCAATAGCATTATAGATTTGACACATCTTGAAAGAGGGAGGGGGCAATGTCAAATTGAACAAGGAAAAATACACACAGATAAAACATAAGATTGTTTAACTCATGGCCTGGGGCAGGGATCGGCAACCTTAAACACTCAAAGAGCCATTTGGACCCATTTCCCACTGAAAAGAAAACACCGGGAGCCACAAAACCCTTTTGACATCTAAAATGAAGACAACACTGCATATTTTTTACCTTTATGCTATGTATAAAAAAACTACAGTGTGTTGCATTTATGAAATCAATGACCTGCTACAGAGAAAACACATTTTTATTTCTGCATGCAACAAAAACATTTTGAACTCCGGAAAAAAAAAAGATGGGTTGAAAAGCTCAATAAATCACGTGCCGGTGGGTGTAGCACATTGGTGGTTGTGAAGCATATTTTGAGCGACAGGGAGCCGCAGCAGAGGGATGAAAGAGCCACATGCGGCTCCAGAGCCGCGGGTTGCAGACCCCTGGCCTGGGGCAAGATTAAGTCAACATTATGTGATCCAAGGAAAGATGGAAATTAACAAGCTTGGTGGTGTTTTCCAAACTGCAAGTTGGTTGCAAAGTCACTGTTAAAGTTTACAAGAGAATTATGTGAATCAATCTTCAAATAACAAGAAGACAACCTAGTAGGTGCTGTAAATATTAGGGATTATTGCATTGAGAAAAATCTGTGCGTAAAGTAAAATTTAGCGCTAAGTGCCACATACCTGATAACAAAGAACAATGTATTTCGTTGGTTGGCAAATCAATTTTTTAAAGTGTTTGCTAGAATTCCTTTACAATTACCTCACCGCAAGGATAAAGTTGAACAGCTTTCCAAATAAAACGTAAACAATGTGTTAATCTATGATCTGTCGTTTGAATTTCAGTAGAGGTCAGGTAAAACGTAAAAGAAAAAAATGGGCTTTTCAATTGTGCAAGACAATCTTGCAATGTAATTATTACTGATCAGTATTAGCATATTGCCTTAAATATTTTTTTCTTAATCTGGAATCCAGGTTTTTTTCTGACAGAATTCCTAACCGAGCATTGGTTACTTTACTTTGATATACATTTTTTAAAAAAATTTTGATATACAAATTTAATTAGAAACGTTGGAGCTTAGAAAAAAAGGAACAAAAACAGACAGGTTTATACAACTTTGTTGCTCCAGTGAAAGATGGCAGCCAACTGATTTGCAGATTTCTTGGTCTGGGACTGTAAATATTTAATATGATTTTGCTTAGCTTCTGATCTGAGACAAAGGACTCAATCTGTTGGTATGGAAACTCTTACCAGAGCAGAGAAGCTTAACTGCAATGTGAAATTAAGTTTTGTAAAGTTTATTTATCTCAAACTAGTTCCTTGTGTTGTTTAAATGCAGATAGAAGAGTTAGACTAGGGTTAACATTTAACTAGAATGCTATGCAAACTAAGTTCACGTGGTTAATTTATGGTTCAGTGTGTCATGAAAACCAAGAAACTTGGGTAAGAAAATTATAATTAAGTTAATCATGGATAAAGTTATTCTCTATACGCGACCTATTATTGGCAGAGGATACTAAACCCACTTATGCAAATGGAAACTGGGAAAGAGAAAATGAAGCAAGGGTTTACCCAGAACATTATCCTGAAGGTAGCCAGTTTTATGGATAATTCCTTGATGTTTAGTTTCAGTGCTTACCAAATACATATTTCCTTCAACACAACCAGGAAATATTTTAGCATTATGAACACAGAGAGCCATACCAGTGATTCTTAATCTGTTTCACCAAATTACTCCCTTTTTGGTCTCAAATCTCTCTCTCTCTCTCTCTCTCTCTCTCTCTCTCTCTCTCTCTCTCTCTCTCTCTCTCTCTCTCTCTCACACACACACACACACACACACACACACACACACACACACACACCAAAAAGCTTCTTTGTTTTACACAAAAAGGTGTCAGCAGCAGCAGTTCTAAATTGACTCACAAATAAGCATTTACAAATAGCTCAATTATCCCCAGGATAAGAACCACTGTTACATGCCACATGCTTACTTTTGCTATCAAACAATAGTCCAATATTTTCTTAAGATTTTACTGACTCAGTTTTCTTTTCTGCAAGTTTCCATGTGTGAATATGACTCTTGATTATGACCAAAATAATTACAAATTATGGTAGAGTTAATTTGTCTTATACCAATACCTTAAGGATCCTCTAGCTTGAAATATAAAATTTCAAGAATATTTTTAGGGATGAAAGGGGATTAATTCCACAGTATTGACTTTTACGAAAACAGAAAATACTTAAATCTGAAAGTTCTTAAAAGAAATTGCAGCTGTTTTTCAGTAAGTTGAATTTGTTTCCCCATTCCTAACCAGTCTTCTACTGTATACAGGTTGACAAGTAATTAAACTGGTTTCACATCTGATTCTCAATTCAATTTCTTTCCATAGAAATATTTTCTGCAGAAGTTTAAAGCTCCATCTTTCTGACCTGCTATTGGACATAACAGTGAAAGTTAAGAGACAATGTCGACCTCTTTTCCATGTTTAAAAGGACAGGAGGAATTAATTACCGTATTTTTGGAGTATAAGACACACGGAGTATAAGACGCACCTTAGTTTTGGGGGAGGAAAATAGGGGGGGAAATCTACCTACCAGGTATTCATCTGGCTAGCGTCCTTAGTCTGTTCAGCTTCAGCATATTATTTTATCCTCTGGTTAGGGCTGAAAAAGCCTTTTTCAGACGGAGTAGGAATGAAAACAAGCCTGCAAATACTTAGGGCAGGAAAAACTGCTTCGGAGGGAGTAGGAATAAAAATAAATGCAGCAAGCCAGGAAGATCGTTAGCACCGCGTTAGGGCTGAAAAGCACTACTTTTTCAGAAGGAGTAGGAATGAAAACAAGCCTGCAAAGACTTAGGGCTGGAAAAAACCTTCTTCGGAGGGAATAGGAAGCCGGGAAGATCGTTAGCACCTCGTTAGGGCTGGAAAAAAAGCTTCAAAAAAGCTACATTCGAAGTATAAGATGCACCCAAATTTTCAGCCTCTTTTAGGGAGGAAAAAGGTGCATCTTATACTCCGAAAAATACAGTACCTCCTTTACTTTTACATGCAAAGCAGGAATGGAGAACCTGTGGCCTTCCAATATTGCTAGATCGGTTCCTCCGCTACCTAACAAAAACTATAGGGAAAAACCATGTTTAGTGGAGTGCAATGCATGTAAATAGCAAACATCGTGATTAAGGCTGACTGTGCTGGAGCGATAATTGAGATCACATTGAAGCAAAGCATTTAATGTCAATCCCCAGCCCATGCCTTTCGTGTATAGCTCAGTCTGTCCAGTGTGAAGCCAGAGGTTAAATAAGTAAATAATTGTAACTTATCCATGGCATTGTCTACGGAAGGAAAAGGAGGGGAAACTCTCGGCACAGAGGAGAGAAGGAAATGAAGTGAGCAAGTCATGGAAAGTTCCCAGTTTCTAAAAAAATCAAGTCTGCATGAGGCTTTAATGGTGCTGCTAAGGACATAACACAACTGTCTTGTTTCTTTTCCCAGAGAAGAAATATAAGCTGGGGTAATCTTATTGTAAAGTAAATAAGGCATGGGTCTTCTGGAACGATAAGAACATAAGCAGTGCCCTGTTGCACTGAATCCCTAGCCCATCTAATCTGTTTTCACAATGGCCAACCAAGTGCACAAACCCTTCAGTCTCCTCCCAGCCAATAGCTTTGTAATAATACAAACATGAAATGAATTCTTACTAGTTGATTAAGACTTTTTCCTCAGTAATACTTCCGGTCTAGATATTCTCCCATTTTAGGAAACTGAATTCTCATGGTTTTGTCTGGGGTGGTGGTGGTGGGGTATCCGCCACAAGTGTCATAATGCATGTAAGAAAAGGTGGAGCTTTGATTGCACTGTTGTGGCTACCATCTCAACTTTTTGGACCCACGTAGAATGCCCCTGATTTTGTCACTTTTAAAAAAAGGACTTATTGCTTGTGTATCTGGAAAATTGCTATGCAGAATATATAATAGTACATGTTTCATGCAAACCTATTGAACGAGAAGTTTGTGCTAAGTTATACTTAGCCAACTCTTATCTCATACAACAAAATATGGATAAGCAAATCATGGCTTGGAGTAAAATATGTCTTCAAACAGCACTGTTTGACCCATGCATGTAGGGGTGGGCTGCTGGGGGTTCGCAGGGGTTCATCTTTAGCTAAGATTCTGTGCAGTTCGGAGAACCCCCAAATCCCACTCCTGGCTGGCCCCGCCCACCCCACCCAGGAGTCCCCACATGGCCCGTTTTGGATGCAGGTAAGTGCAGGGCGTGTGCGGAGGCTCGGGAGGGTGAAAAATGGGCCTACCAGAAGTTCAGGATGGTCGTTTTCATCCTCCTGGAAGCTCAAGAAAAGCCTCCGGGGCCCGGGAAGGGCAAACCCCTCTCCCTGCTGTGGTGTAGGAGGCCGACTAGGCCACGCCCACCCAGCAACCAGGCAGAGAACCCCTTGCTAAAATTTTTGAAGTCCACCCTTGCATGCATGCAATGATTAAAAAAGACTGTTCTAATTTTCTTCTTTTTACATCCTAAGTGGAACCAATAGGAAACATTCATGCCGCAATCCGTTTTGAAGCCTAAAACCCAGCATGGTTAACCCTGACTATTCCTGGTTTCTCATATTGCATTAAACTATAATATAAGTCAATTCCGGAGCCCCAACATTCCAAAAAGCCCTTTTACACCATGCTCCTTTTTGCTTTTTTCTCCCAGACACTGAAGCACAAACCCCAGCCTAGTCCAGGAGGGTAGTGTAAGAGATTTTTGGTTACCATGCAGCTTCCTTTTCGTTCCGGGTTTTTTTTTTTTTTTTGACTCATCAGAAGCAGAAGCAAGAAGATGGCAAAGGTCAGCTGGGGTGGTGGAGCCCAGGGCAACAGGGGTCTCAGTGTGCATGGTAGTGAGGGCAACTGTGACTGGAATTAGACTGGGGCAGCTACGCTTCCAAGGGCATGGCAAGCAGCAGCCCCAGAACCCTGTTCTGGTTTATGCAAAATGATGCAGCACAGTTTAAGGGTAGAAATGGGGTGCAGGGGGAATTGGGTACAGTCTCTTACCTTATTGAGGTTTGGAGCTGAGAGGAAGCCAGCCTGGGAATAACTTGGATTTGTCCTCAGCTAATGACAGCAATGGGGATTGTCAGGATTGTGGTCGCTGAGTGCTGCAGTCACATGACATCTTGTTTTATGACTGCATCGCTCAGAAACCGAAATTCCAGTTCCAACTGTGGTTGTAAGTGGAGGACTCCCTGTAATGAGCCTGAAGAACATTACAGTATGTATCTATTAATTATATTGAATTAATAAAGTGCCTTGTTGTATACGGTGTATTGTTTTTAATCTAAAACTAATGGATGGGTTTTGCAATTTGCACTGAATTAGAACCATGCAACTATCTATATCCTGTACAGGTTTTATGGGGAAAGGAAGTGATACAAAATTCAGAGGCTTGAAGATTTACACAATTTAACATTTTTTAAAAAATCTAATAAGGACCAAATGCATGCACCACCAGCTTTTTATTGATTATTATGCAGAATTATTCAGCATTCAGGATTCAGATGTTTTAATTTTTCTATTTCTCCTGGGAATCTGTTCTGGATATATGGTTAGTTTTTTTTCTGCTGTTTTATAAATTAGGAGCATTAAGGGCAGAGCCACAATCTATTGTGACTGGCGTGGTGTTTTACTCTTCCTGTTATGTTGCTTCCCTAGTTTGAATAGACTTCCCTAAAAGTCATTTCCATCTGATTTAATACAAAGCCATAAATTTTCCTACTGCATCTTAGCCTATTGTGGTGTTTGAATGCATCCAGTCTAGTTTAGCTGATAGTTTGTGTATTATACAAATCCAGAAAAGTGAGTTAATGGAGTAAACTGAGGTTATATTCATCACAAGTGTATAATGCAAAGTAATTTCATATAGAGGCTAAATCACAAGGCATCTTTAGTTCTTTCCTCTGCTGTGAATCTAGTAGGTGGCCTTCGTATACTATTCAGTCCATCAGTTTTGAACAAGAGAATTAAAGGTCAGGAAAGGGGTTAAGTGTCCCCTCCCACCTGCCAATTGTTCTCAGAAATCCTTTGGGTTGTTAAGTCAGCATTACCAGGAAAACCAAAGATCGGAAAAGTCTGCTTTGTAATATGTAACTTTGCTCTCAGAGAGGCCATCCGAAATAAACATTGTTTTAAAATTGTTTCGCTTATGCCATAGTTATTTTTTTATAGCTCTTAAAAGATACCAAAAGCCAGCTGATGAAAACACAGTTCCTGGGTGACAGGACCTTGCAAAGTAGCCAATAACAGGAAACACACTTAGGCTGCTCTGTGCTTTGCAATCAAGTTGCTGAGTTATGATTCAGCGTGGTACGAAACAGCAGGTGTATTTCCCATGAGGAAATGTGGGTGCCTGAGGCCCTGTGCTAGGACTTAATGTAAAGAGCAATTACAGCGTTTGTATCTGGGCCTTTTGAAATAGATGGATTTTCACACTTTTTGTAACCACCTTGCTTCAAACAAGGCGATGAGGGCAGAAAGAAAGAAGAGGAGTCTAGGTGGCTACCCTCAGATCTGTTTAAAAAAAGCTGTTACTGGATTCAGCTGGGTTCATACAGCCACAGTGTGATTTGTATTATTTGTTTTAACTTGTTGTGAGAAACCAGTCATTGTGGCCAGGGGCGGGTTCCTATTTTTTTACTACTACTCTGTGGGCGTGGCTTATTCTGTGGGTGTGGCTTGCCAGCCATGTCACTGTGTGGGCATGGGCCTTGGGAGCTTGGCAGCGGCCGGAGAAGTGGGGGAGCGGAAGCAGCAAGACCGCGGCAGCGGTTCTTCTAGGAGGCTCCGTCCGGCCTGAATGCTTCTCCCCATTCGATGATCCTAGGCTCCTGCCGCCTGTTCCCCCTCCCCTCAGCAGCTCGCGAAGCCTCGAACGTGCGAAAATGCCTAGGATCATCACCATGCATTCGTGGCTTCTCGGACTGCTGAAGGGAGGGAAACTGAGATAGGTCCTGCCGCCCGTTCTTTCAGCATCTCACACGCTCCCTCAGCCATTCTCCCCTGCTTGGACTCACTGTGGGGTAGGAAGGCAGCACATGCGCAGTGTCGGAAGCTTGGCTTCTGGGCATGCAAGAAGAAAATTTAAAAAAAATTAAAACAATTTTTTTTAATGGCAGCGCCCAGGCACCGGCAACCGACCGCACTGGTACTGTGACGTCACCAGCGGGCCGCTACCGGTGCTATAGAGTGGACCGCACCGGTAGGAACCCACCACTGATTGTGGCTTGTAAATCATGGTTTAGGCTTATTACAGGTGTACAGAATGTATGGTCTGCCAGCATTCCTTTTGTTGTCCTCAAAATGAGTGGGATCCAACCTTTGGGTCCTTTTTAGCAGTTAGATTTACCGCTTAAAACATCTCTCTTCAAATACAGGTAGTCCTCAACTTACAACCACAATTTAGCCCAAAGTTTCTGAGGATAAAGTGAGACATTTGTTAAGTGAATTTTGCTCCATTTTATGACCTTTCCTGCCACAGTTGTTAAGTGAATCACTGCAGTTAAGTTAGTAACACGGTTGTTAAGTGAATCTGGTTTTCCCATTGACTTTGCTTGTCAGAAGGTCGCAAAAGCTAATCACATGACCTCAGGAAATTGCAACCATCAAAAATGTGAGTTAATTACCAAGCGTCTGAATTTTGATCACTTGACCATGGGAATGCTGCAATGGTCGTAAATGTGAAAAATGGTCATAAGTCACTTTTTTCAATGCCGTTGTAACTTTGAATGGTCACCAAATGAACTGTTGTAAATGGAGGACTATCTATAAGCCCTGGCCTCACCCACTTGTGGAATGCAGCCCACAACTTGTCTCCTGGTGTCGCCCTCGAGCCTATAGAAATTCCATAATCCTGGCTTAGTGTCTTGTGCAAACCCAACCAACTCGTGGATAGATAGATAGATAGATAGATAGATAGATAGATAGATAGATAGATAGATAGATAGATAGATAGATAGATAGATAGATAGATAGATAGATTGATTGATTGATTGATTGATTGATTGATTGATTTATTTATTGATTTATTTATTTATTTATTTATTTATTTATTTATTTATTTATTTATTTATTTGACTTATATATCGCCTCATAGTCAAGCACTCTCTAAGCGGTTTACACCATTAAGCAATGTATATTTATATTGCCCCCAACAATCTGGGTCCTCATTTTACCTACCTCGGAAGGATGGAAGGCTGAGTCAACCCTGAGCCGGTGAGATTTGAACAGCTGAACTGCTGATCACAGTCAGCTAAAGTAGCCTGCAGTACTGCACTCTAACTCCTGCGGTTATAACAGCCATTGTTTAACGCAGTATTTATCAAGCTTGGCAGCTTGAAGATGTGTGAACTTCAACTCCCAGAATTACTCAGCCAGTTTTGCTTTGCTGGTTTGACTTGGCTTTGCTGGCTGGGAAATTCTGGGTGTTGAAGTCCACATATCTTCAAGCCACCGAGGTTGAGTAACACTGGTTTAGTGTGTGAAGAGAGAATCCAATCAATATAACTTGATTTCTAGTGGAGCAGAACACAACCCCCTTTCCAGGGAATGCGAGAGAGAAGTATGCATACTGACTCATGGCTAACTCGGGTAAGGAAAATCAGGGTGCCTTTCTTCCTTTCTTATAACCAGTCAGTGATTGCTCCAAGCACATTCCACATTACCTGAGTTACTTTAATTGTCTTTAGTTGGAGGATCTTGACAGCATTCCTGTGAGATATTTTGATTCCTTTGGAGAGGAGCGTGCTCTTCTTGTTTTTCCCCCCGTGTCTATTCCTGTCCATCATGCTTCAGTTGGAATTGCACGCCACCTACATTATGCACAATTTTATGACTCTCTTAACTAATGATATGTAAGCTGTCTGCCTGACAAAGCTTCCCCTTTGGTAACCCCTTGGAGTAATAGTTTCAGTTCAACCCATTATAAAATATTAAAACTGATAACAGGGAAGAAGAGGATCAAAAGCTGTCACAACGTGTTATGAAATTCTCTTTAACTGTATGTTTTACAATGTGTCGGCAGGTGGCAACACCTGGCTGAACCTCTCAGCTCCAAAGCTAAGCCAAAACCAAGCTTGGTTTGTATTTGGAGACAAAACTCTAGGGATGAAGGTTAGATTGGGAAGAAAACAGCGGTGATACTCCTTCGGTAAAGAAATTGATTGATACTAGAGAGAAGGAAATTACGATGTAATTGAGATGAAGTACTATGTTAAAATTTTAAATTTATTACCCATTATAACGTATCAATTATGACTTTCTTAGTAATATATAGAAAAATTTATGATTTTATGTTCTATTGTGAAAATTGGTAAAGGTGGAATTCCTCCTAGTCATTTTATAGTATAAAAATTTTGAAATACTGTATAAAGAATTTATAATTTGGAATTTTATTTTTAAAATAAGTAAATGTGGAATTTTTATGTATGCGTTTTTAGTTTGTATAAATAAGAGGAAAAAAAGAGATGAGTAATGAAAATAAGGATGGATGAAAGCATTACGGCTTGGTTTTGAAGATAAAGAAATAAGATAATAAAATAATTAGTAAATAAAATAGATAACAGCGATTAAATTAATTTACAAAGACTAGATGTGTAATCCGGATGACGAAATTAGAAAA
Source organism: Diadophis punctatus similis (assembly GCA_023053685.1). Lineage (NCBI taxonomy): Eukaryota > Metazoa > Chordata > Lepidosauria > Squamata > Dipsadidae > Diadophis > Diadophis punctatus. Next base: position 75,587,299 of record JALIGW010000003.1, on the reverse strand, counting down.
GGAGGTTAAAATGATATATACCGAAGGTTAACATATAAATGAATGGTTGTATTTTTGTTTTTTTTAATTGAAGGTATATATCAGTGATGGCGAACCTATGGCACGCGTGCCACATGTGGCACGCGGAGCCATATCGGAGGGCACGCAAGGCTTTGCCTGAGGTCAGCTCCAGCATGCATGCACACGCAGGCCAGCTGATTTTTGGTCTTGGGGGAAGGCCGTTTCGCCCTCCAGAGGCTTCAGGGAAGCTTCTCTGAAGCCCCGGAGTGCGAAAAACGGCCCAACAGGCAAACCGGAAGTTCGGAAAAACGGACTTCCAGTTTGCCCGTTGTGCTGTTTTTCGCCCTCCAGAGGCTTCAGGGAAGCTTCCTAAAGTCTCGGAGTGCGAAAAACGGCCCAACAGGCAAACCGGAAGTCCGTTTTTCCGAACTTCTGTTTTGCCCGTTGGGCCATTTTTCGCACTCCGGGTCTTCAGTGAGGCATGTGCGCATGTGCGGGGGTCAGCACAGGGGGGTGCGCATGTGTGGGGGGAAGGGAATGGGTGTGGGCACATGCACGCGTGCTAGCACGCACACACACACGCCTTTTTGGCACGCGAACCAAAAAAGGTTCGCCATCACAGGTATATATGTTGTTATACAGTATATGTATTTTGATGTTGAAGGTGGAGAAAAAATAAAAACTTTTTCCATAAAGTATCATTGCTGAGAAATCTGAATGGTTGTGCCCATGAAGTCACCGAGAGTGGATTCCAACTCAGAAACTTTACTTATCTAAAATCAGAAACAGCCATTCCATGCAGGCTTGTCCAGCGTTTTCTGTAGATTTGTTTAAATCAGCTGTAGCTTGTTATAATCTCAAGTCCTCCAAAACATTTCCTACAAAGAGATTAATATGGAACCGCTCCAAAGTAAGCTGTTTATAGGACTATAACCTTGGGATATGGGCAGGGCAGCCTGCTTGGAATGCAATACAATTTACAGGGCTCTTTTTTTTTCCAACCTCCAAATAAGGATGGGAATGACTGGTGCAATTTTCTCACCAGTAAACTTGATGTGTAATGATGATGATGATGATGATAACACGAAACAGAAGGCAACAAATGAGGAAAAGCATTCCTGGAAGCCGGACTTTGCCACAATCATCTGCACTGAGAGAGTCTGCCACAAAACAAGCTTCTCCCCCACCATCCCATATCTTTAGTTCATGTTTCACAAGCTAAAATGGAAAACAAAAGTCCCTCGGTAGGGCTGCCAAGGTTAAAAAGGTTTAAACAACTTTTTTTTTGCCATGGCCGTTCACTGCAACACCCCTGGTCACTTGCTTCTCCTTGAATCAGGTGTTCCTCTCTCCCCCCACTTCTGAAAATTCTGGTTTGAAAAAAGAAAAAAAAACTAATTTGTTATCTCCTTGCACCATTCTTTCCTGCTGCCCTTCCCTCCTTGCACTAAATCAGTGGTCACCAACTGGTGGTCTGTGGACCACTGGTGGTCCGTGAGAAATTTTTGGTGGTCCGCAGAAAAAATATTTGCATTTTCTATATTGCACTAAATCAGGGGTCCTCAAACTATGGCCCCTGGGCCAGATACTTGCAATGAATGCTTGTGTTGCTGCAGAGAGTCTCCCCCTTCGGGGTCTTTTTGTGTGGGTTGGAGGGGGGCAGAAATTCCTACTCGGGGTCTGCTTCAGCCTCCTGGTGCGGGGCTTTGGGCGAAGGCTGGAGGGAAGCGCCACTGGTGGTGAAGAGCCGGAGGGCCTTGTTCCAGTGGGACTGTATCATGGCCTGGAGCTGTCTGACCATCTCAGCTCTCTGAGCCTCCAGGCGCCGGTACCTGGCCTTGCACTCCTGCAGGTCTTCCTTCTGCTTGGAAAGCCTATGCTCGTAGTCCTCAGTGAGATGCTTCTGCTGAGCCTCCTTCTCGGTCAGATCCAATTTGAACTAAGCCAGCTGTTTTGCCAACTGTTTCTCGTGTGGTGGCTGCTTAGCTACAACAACTGCTTCCTGTCGGGGCCCTAAGGAGCCCAGGCAGGCAGGCGAGGAGTGGCTGGGAGGGGAGGGGTGAGGAGAGGAGAGGCCGGAGAGGCGCCCCTCGACGTGAGTGACATCAAGTTGGCCATGGCCACCCAGCCACGCCTACCCAGCCAGTCATTAGGCAGATAATATTAGTGGTCCACGGGATCTAAAATTATGAATTTAGTGGTCCCTGACACTGAAAAAAGTGACTTATGACCATTTTTCACAGTAACGACTTTTACAGTATCTCCATGATCATGTGATCAAAATTCAGATGCTTGGCAACTGGTTCATATTTATGACTGTTGCTGTGTCCCAAGATCATGTGATCAACTTTTGTGACCTTCTGACAAGTAAAGTCAACGGGGAAGCCAAATTCACCTAACAACCGGGTTACTAACTTATCAATTGCAGTGATTGAGTTAACAACTTTGAGGCAAGAAAGGTCGTAACAAGGGGCAAAATTCTCTTAACAACTGTCTCACTTAACAACAGAAATTTTGGGCTCAATTGTGATCATAAGTCTAGAATTACCTGTATTTGGAGGAGAGAGGCAGGGCTGGCCTACTAGCGGGCAGAATGAAACAATCGTTTATCGACCACAATGGACAGCAAATTAAGTCAAGAAGCTCTCTTTCCATCATCACACAATTTCATCACATAGTATTCATTGCGTCTATGATGCAGGTAGTTCTCGACCTAACGGCAATTGAGCCCAAAATTTCTGTTGCTAAAGTGAGACAGTTGTTAAGTGAGTTTTGTGCCCATTTTATAACCTTTCTTGCCACAGTTGTTAAGTGAAACATTGCACCTGTTAAGTTAGTAACATGGCTGTAAAGTGAATCCGGGCTTCCCTATTGACTTTTCTTGTCGGAAGACTGCAAAGGGTGAGTACATGACCCTGGAAAACACTGTAACCATCATAACTATGCACTATGCCAAGCATCTGAATTTTGCTCACATGATCATGGGGAGATGCTGCAACGGTCGTGTGAAAAACGGTCATAAGTCCCTTTTTCCAGTGTAGTAATAATTTTGAATAGTCACTAAACAAGTGGTTGTAAGTCAAGGACTACCTGTACATATCGTATTTTTCAGAGTATAAGATGCACCGGAGTATAAGACGCACCTTAATTTTGGGGGAGGAAAATAGGGGGGGGGGGAATCTACCTTCCAGGTATTCATCTGGCTAGCGTCCTTAGTCTGGTCAGCTTCAGCACATTATTTTATCCCCTGGTTAGGGCTGGAAAAAACCTTATTCGGAGGGAATAGCAATGAAAACAAGCCTGCAAAGACTTAGGGCAGGAAAAAAAACTTATTTGGAGGGAGTAGGAATGAAAAAATCCTGCAAGCCTGGAAAATCGTTAGCACCTCGTTAGGGCTGAAAAAACCTTTTTAGGAAGGAATAGCAATGAAAACAAGCCTGCAAGGAAGATCATTAGCACCTCGTTAGAGCTGGAAAAAAAGCTTCGAAAAAGCTACATTCAGAGTATAAAACGCACCCAAATTTTCAGCTTCTTTTAGGGGGGGAAAAGGTGCGTCTTATACTCAGAAAAATACGGTAGTTTCCTAACTGCCTTGATGCTCCTAGCTGCTGCTTACATACATACATTGTCCTGATGGTGTTTTTGGAATCATACTGGGTGTGGGAACTCGTGGTATCTACCTGCTCATGCACTTGCTGTGATCAAGTCACAGAGTATTGGCTGAGAGGCACTAATGAAGTGGCTGGCTAGCCATAGTTGGACAGGCAATGCTACTGCAGCCGTGAAATGGGTGCACTGGAGGGGAGTGTGCAAAAGGATGGATGAATCTTCCTTTGGACTTGATTGGTAATGTTTCTTCAGCAATCCTTATGCTGAAGAGACCTCTCTCTTGCTAGGCAACCATTCATAGAACGTTCTAACTCTAAATGGTCCAAATAGATGGAACCACTCCAACTCTATGATGCTTTATAATGCCAAACAGGATAAGTGTAAGCTGTGATAAAATGACTACAAAGGAGGATGTTTTGATAGCTATGTGTGCCTGACTGCGTGCTTAGGCAGACTATCCATCAAGCGCTCTCTCTGCAAAGTTTCTATCCGAAACAAATGATATTATCTGAGTCAGGGGTGGGTTCTACTTACCTTCCCCACCGGTTCGCATCACAACGGAAGTGCACGTTTTGTGCTCGTCACTTCCAGGAAATGACCCTCTGCGCATGCACAGAAGCTTTTGCACATGCGCAGAGGGTTTTTTTGCAATCTGTGGTGACCGGAGGACTGGTTCGGGAGCATGGCTTGCCAGTCATTGCTGCCGGTTCGGCAAGCGGCACTAAATTTCCACTACCGGTTCTAAAGAACCGGTTCGAACCGGCAGCAACCCACCTCTGATCTGAGTTATTTACCCATTCTCTATCCAATATTTAAAATAGCACAGACTGTCACACACACACACACACACACACACACACACACACACACACACACACACACACACACACACACACACCACACAAATAAAATATTTGTGCCAGGGCAATATGTAAGGATAGTCCCAGATTTTAGGACCACCACTGAATAACTTGACTCTGGCACTTGCCAATCTCAATGTTCCTATTGCTGAATTCAAAAGAAAGATTATGAATCAGTTAGGTTTAAACAACATTCTGATTATCCTTCAGATAACCTCATGGAAGAGAATAGTTGTAGTTTAGGTTGAACTGTGCACAATGTTATCTAATTTGGTAATGAAGCATATGCATAAAAATAGAGAGAAAAAATAAAAATACCAAAAAAAAAAACCATCTGCAAAAACAACAACCAAGCTCAGAGAGCATCAAGTACCCCCTCAGATAATCTAATTCCATGCCCCATAGAGTTTTAATAGGCAATATCAAGTTAGTAATCTGAGCCCCTCCCCACCTCACACTTTTCTGATTGATGCAGGAAAGTTCTGAATGCCTCCATTCTGTAAAGGGTTTAATTGTTTTGAAAGGATTTAACAGCTTTGTTGTGCAGCAGTTGTAATTTTAGACAAGGGAAGACCCGTACAAACCATGGTACATTAATCAAACTTGGTCATTTTTAGGCAGTGGTGGTTTTTAGGAGATCATCAAATTGGCGAATCCTGGTATAAAGAATTATATGATTCTTATATAATTAAGAATATTTGTAGTTCTGTGTGAATGCAGCTTTATAGCTTGGTCAAACTCTCCAATCCTGAAAGAGAAAGTTAGGGTGATTACGAGGGTGAGTCAAAAAGTAATGCCATTTTCTTTAGGACAGTATAATTACCAACACAGGAACATGTAGCATACATCAAAATGAAGCTGGTCCTCTGTGGATCACATCCCTACTTCTCAACATAGTCACCGTTTCTCTCAATAGCAATGTTCCACCTTCGAATGAGAGCATGTATCCCTGCCTCGTAAAATTTGGTTGACTGTTCTTTGAGCCACTTCTTCACTGCAGTTTTCACTTCCTCGTCATTGGAATAATGTTTGCCTCTCAAACCCCCTTTCATGGGGCCGAAGAGACGATAGTCTGAAGGCGCTAAATCTAAAGTATTGTCCTCAAACACATTTTGTAATCATCTGTGAATGTTCACAGGGGTTTCCACCTCAGCAACAAGGAATTCAATCACTGCTCTTTGTTTTTGACGTAACTCTAAGGGGGCAGCCATTTTGAATTTTCCTTGCGAGTCTAAAAACCTGAAAAGTAAGAAACAAAATATTTCAGAACGTAAATGATATAATCATTTATAAATGGGAAAAATTTCAGGTATTTTTTATCAACAACTTCACTTGAAATAAAGGAAATGGCATTACTATTTGACTCACCCTCGTAGAACTGTTCTGATGGACATTTTTAATGACCTCTAATAGTGTGGGAACAAGGATGTAAAATTAACATTATTTTCAAAAAGGTGCAGCAGGATAGAAACAATGAAGTTTTTCAGAAAACTGAAAGAAATCTAAGGGCTTTTTGACTTACATGAGTTGGGGATCTCCAGCTAGAGCGCCCTTTTGATTTTAAATGATGACATTAACTTAACCTTAAGCGCAACGTAGTAGTTCAAGATGTAAATGTGATGCTAAAGTACAGAACTCACTAAATATGGAATGTAATTTTATTAAAACTGCTGGGTTTTTCCCCCCTGCCCTTGTAGTGAACCTAGAACATACAAGGTTGTACGTATTTTTGAAACCTAAAAACAAGAAACCAGAACTAAACCAAGAAAATATATTCCTGGGTTTGGGTATAAAGCTACAAAAAGGAAATGGTTTTGTGGGTAGCTAATAACAGATTGTTGATAAACACTTCTAGACAGACAGGAAGAAGAAGTGTTAGCTTGATGTAAAGAAAACAGCAACAGGGAAGTTGAAACTGGTGCAGAGTTAGCCAGGAATTGAATGACTATATGAATTATGCTGTATGTCCTTCAGATTTACTGTATTATCTTCCTCCACCAGGTCAAAGCGGTTTATTCAGGGGGATTTCCCTCAATAACAGGTAAGATTAGCTGAGACAATGACCTATCTTGGCTGAAGCTAAGCCTGGATCTCCTCAGGCCTAATTCAACATTTTTAATCACTGTATGTTATTAGTAGTAACTTCTCCCTTAGATTGTGACTTACTGCGACCTAAGAAGTTTGCATTGTTGCTGTGTTCTGTTGTGCCTATACAATAGCTTGCTACTTGTATCACATGCCGCCATGACAGTTTTGGAAAAAGTTCAGCACACACATATACAAGTAGTCCTTGACTTACAACAGTTGGTTTAGTCGCAGGGGTGAAATTCAAAAATCTTCCCTACCGGTTCTGTGGGCGTGGCTTGGTGGGCATGGTGTGGCGTGGTGGGTGTGGCTTGGTAGGCATGGCAGTGGAAGGATACTGCAAAATCTCCATTCCCACCTCACTCTGGGGCCAGCCAGAGGTGGTATTTGCCGGTTCTCCGAACTACTCAAAATTTCCGCTACCGGTTCTCCAGAACCTGTCAGAACCTGCTGGATTTCACCCCTTGTTTAGTGACTGTTCAAAGTTGCAACAGCACTGAAAAATGTGACTTATGGCCGTTTCTCATAGTAACGACCTTTGCAGCATCCCTATGGTGACGCGATCAAAATTTGAGCACTTGGCAACTGGTTCATATTTATGGCCTTTGCGGTGTCCCAGCGTCATGTGATCCCCTTTTGCGACCTTCTGACAAGCAAAGTCATTGGGGAAGCCAGATTCACTTATCAAGCCAGGTTATTAACTTCTCAACTGCAGTGATTCACTTAACAACTGTGGCAAGAGAAGTCATAAGATAACTCACTTAAATATGGAAATTTTGGGCTCAATTGTGTAGGCTCAATTGTCGTAAGTTGAGGACTACCTGTACAAGCCCCAGTTCTCAAAACATGGTGAACTAGTTCATAGTGAGTTAAGTGTTGTCATCCATACACTATAATAATCCAATTTGCAGTTGGGAAGTTTAGAGTGAATTAGTATTAAACCCAAATAGTTTCAGAGCTGCCTTGGGCTAAACCAGTGCTTCTCAATTATTTTCTGTTACGCCCCCCCCCCCCCAGGAAGAAGTAAACATTTCGCGTCCCCCAACTCTCCAATCTGGGCCCCAATGGAATTTTAATGTTAATATTTATTATTTTACTTATTATAAGCTGCAAGCAAACTATTGGCTGGGGAAGGCTGCTCTACCCACTTACTTGGGAGTAAGTCACACTGAACTCAGTGGAGCCTGTTTTCAGTTAGGCAGGCATAGGCTACCATGGTTAGGGCCCTCTTTTGACACGGGGCCAGGCCAGCTTAATCAAGCCGATGTTTTGGGGTCACCGGCCTGGCCCATAAGCGCCACCTCTGCCGGGCACTCACAGTGAATAGTGTGGAAGGAGGCTTTAGGGTGCCGTTCGAAGCGTTTGGCCAGCTGCAGAGGATGCTCCTCTTTGTCCAGCAGCAGGTTCGCCACGCCGTTCATGGCTACCGTGGCACCCGCCAAGAACAACAAGAACCCACGCAGCTGCCCCGCCCCGCCTGGCCGCTTTCTCTTCCAGGCTCGGAGCAGCATGCAACTGGGAAAACACTCCCCGTCCGGGGGGAATCGATCAAGAGGGACCACACGTTCCCCGGGGTCACACACGTGCCCCCTGGCATCGCTCTGAGCCCCCCAGGAGGGGGCGCCCCACTATTTGAGAAGGACTGGGCTAAACTATTGAGGAGGTTGACAGAAGATTTAACCTTCCCTTCCTGAGCAAAAAAAAGTGCTCTGCAGTTGCCCTGCAGAGAAGTTCTCCAGAACTTCATAGCTTTCTGTTTTACTTTTCACCCCTTGCCACAACTACAGCTGTGGGGAGGCAGCTTCTCTCAGCTCTGCTCACAAAGGCATTGATCCTGTTTAAGCTATTCTTTTCTATTGTTTTTTAAACATTTTTTTAAAAATCAAGAAATGAAACATTTCGGCCATTTGGGGCAGCCTGAAAGCTATCTAAAGACCACTCTTAGGCTTTTTGGCCAAGGCATCTGTGATGATGTGCTGCTAGGACGAGTAGGCGTTTATCCTAACAGAGTGGCTAAGTGGTCAGCTGGTATAACAGGCAGAAGGAGTAGCCTTGAGGAACAGGAGAAAGAGCTGCAAGGAAGATAATGGCCAGATAAAAGAAATCTGAGTCAGAGGCAGAAATGTAATTAGAGAAAGAGTCTCAGACATGACCATCCTTAGTTCTCATGAAAAGGGAGGGAGGGAGGGAGGGAGGAAACGCACTCAGACATGCAAGATTCGGTTACGGTAACATAGTGTTTCTCAATCTTGGTCAACTTGAAGATGTGTGAACGTGGCTGGCTGGGGAATTCTGGGAATTGAAGTCCACACATCTTCAAGTTATCAAGGTTGAGAAACACTGCATAACCTTGTAATAAAAGTAGCATTACTATTCATAACTTTGGTTGCCTAGTCTGTTCTTTCTTGAAGGTCTGATACCTGGGCTATACGAATAAGGCCTGAGACTGGATTCCTATATTGCATGAGGTCATGCTGGATCACAAGGGTAGAAAAAAAACCTGAGATCTCAGGGCCATATGTGGGATTCCTTGCCGCAGGTGCCCATAAACATTTGTTATTGATTTGTGCTTTTAAATTCAGTGAGAGAAATAGTAATTGCTTGAATGCTTGAGTGGAAGTTACATAAATCATATTAAATACAATTTAGCTTTTCCCTTGGCCCCATCAATTTCTTTGACCTAGGCCAGTGATGGCGAACCTATGGCACGCGTGCCACAGGTGGCACGCAGAGTCATATCTGCCAGCACATGAGCCGTTGCCCTAGCTTAGCTCCAGTTGATTTTTGGCTCGCGCAGAGGCTCTGGGAGGGTGTTTTCGACCTCCGGAAGACCTCCGGGGGGATGGGGAGGGCATTTTCACCATCCCCAGGCTCCAAGAAAGCCACTGGAGCCTGGGGAGGGTGAAAAACTGGCCTACCGGGCCCACCGGAAGTCAGGAAACAGGCTGTTTTTGGCACCCGAGGAAAAAAAGGTTCGCCATCACTGACCTAGGCCCATCTATATTTTCTTTTGCTTTATTTGTTTTAGAAATAGTCTTTTTGGACACAGCATACCAGCCGAAGACAGAATGTAGCTTTCAACCTGAAAGAAAATTGTGCACCTTTATTTAAGACTTGAGCACTCCTTAGAAGGCAGGTTTCTATTGACTCCTGCATAGATTACTAGGCACAGTCTTTAAACAGCAGTCTTCTACAATTTTCTTTGCACAAGGTGAGTACTCTGAGGTCTGATCACACCAATTATTCTTGTTGTACCATTACCTTTTGCCAGCGCGCCTATTTATTGGTAGACTCTAGTTATTGATCAGATGGATCTGCAATTTCCTTGATACTGGGGAATATCAGAAGTAAGCTTTTGGGTTAATGTATTTTAGTTATGCTAACTTGCGAGGTGGGCATTTAGAAGGGATGAACCAAGCCCCATAGCACCTTAGGTTTCCTTTTACATATTCGGGTAGTCCTTGTCTTACAACCAGGGGTGGGTTCCTACCGGTGCAGTCCAGTGCGCAGCTCCGGTAGGGACCTGCCGATTACCTAATTTGCGCGTGACTGCTCCGGTGCCATCTTCACTGGTCCGTCGCGCGCGTCGCCATCTTTTTAAAAGAATTTTTGGGCTTTTTGCTCCTGCGCATGCGCGGAAGCAAAATCACGCTGAAATCTTGCGAGGGGATGCGCACGCATGCGAGATTTCAGGGAGATTTTGCTTCTGCGCATACGTGGAAGCAAAATCTCGCCAAAATCTCTTGCGCGCGCGTCCCCTCACGAGATTTCAGCAAGATTTTGCTTCCATGCATGCGCAGAAGCAAAATTGTGCAAGGGGGTGCGTTCGCGTAGCAAGCGCACATGCACATGAAACATGGAGATGCGCACACAGCGCACCGTATCGGTAAGTAAGCAACCCGCCCCTGCTTACAACCATTCGTTTTGCAGCTGTTTGAAGTTACAAAGGCACTGAAATAAGTGACTTGCCAGCAGTCCTCACATTTACAACCGTTGTAGCATCCCCAGGGTTATGTGATCTCTATTTGCAACCTTCCTGTCCAACTTCAGTGAATAAGGAAAGATGTGCTTTGCTTAACAACTGCAATGATTTGATTTGCTTAACAACTGTGTCAAAAAAAAGGCCAATCTGGCATGACTCACTTAACAACCACCTTGCTTAACAATGGAAATTCTGGTGTCAATTATGGTTGTAAGTTGAGGACTACCTATACTGTATGTACACCCAGCTGGAGAAGAACTATTTCTCTATGGTAGGTCTATGAATAGATAACATTGCATTAAATCTTGCATTGTTTTTCTTCTAATGCCACTGAAAGAAAGAAAATAATTCATGACTCTCCGGCAGAAAACCTTTGCCTTCAGCAGTGTTTTTACAATGTACTGCTGTATGGACGCCTATCTGCAATGTTTTCTGCTCTGCGGGTATAATAAATAAAAATAAATTAAAAAATAAAACAGTTAATAGGAAAGCAAGTAACTCTGCTGGTGTCAACCAACATGCTTCAAAATAGCTGCAAGGATTTTTGTCGTTGTGATTTGACAATTACATTTTTTGGGAAAGTACTTCTCTCTTTCCATTTAGAAATTTTTTTTTAGAACTTGGAGTGTTGACATCTCAGTATTCTAGTGCCATCCGCTGTCTAAACATGGAAACTGCATTTTTCTGTAATGCCACCTTCAGCTGCTTGTGTCCTGGATATACATTGGCTTAAGAAATGCTTTTCCAGATTTCAGCCCCTTGCAGTAGAGTCTACAGGGCAGGCATGGTCAAAAAAGTCAAAATGGCAGCCTCGCGCCATGATTGAAGTCCTACCTTGTTGAATGTGTGTCACTGTCACTGTTTTATACATGCGTGTTAAGCTACCAAGTTAATCCTTGAGGATGCCCTTCATGTTGGCCACATGATTGAACAAGTGTTCTGCCCAGATGCCACTTAACCTGGCCTCCAATTGGTGGGTTTGTTTTGTTTTGGAGCCTTGAAATCAGTCTTGATTATTACGACGTGCCTGGAGAAGCCCCTGCATTTTTCTTGGCAATATTTTTTACAAGTGCCTTTGCCTTCTTTTTAGGGCTGAGAGAAAGTAACTGGCCCAAAGTCATCCTTCAGGCTTTGCACCTAAAGTAGGACTAGAACCCACTGTCTTCTGGTTTTCAGATCAGTCCTTTAACCACTAATGTATCAAACTAGCTCTTATTTGGCAGGAAAGTAAGTACCCACTGTGATAGTGGCTTTTGAGGACTGGTTGGGGGGTGGGGAAGGCCAATACTGTAGTTTGACTTTTTTTTTTCTTATTTGGCTGAGAAGGGGAAATTTGGCAAACTGTTGTTAATTTTGTGTAATTTTTTTAAAAAAAGCCTTTCTCTGCCGAATCTGTTTTAAATAAAGTGACCAGATTTTTTTTTAAAATCGGGACACCATTGGGGGGGGGGCGCCTGGACGTCGCAATTTGAGTTTTGCCCTCTGCGCATGCGCAGAACGCTGCGCATGCGCAGAGGGCAAAATAACTCAAATGTCGGTGTCCAGGTGGGGGGGGGAGGCGGGAGGTTATGCAGTTTCCATATAAGTCCGTTCAGAGAGCCTCGGCCAGCCTAATTCTAGCGCTGAACGGAATCCAGATGGGGGGGGGAGTCACCACAACCAATAGACTTGGAAGTGAAGAAAGCATGTATTTCTGTCCAATCAAAACAGTTGAAGCCCGCGAACTGGGGGAGGAGGAGGAGAGGAAGAGAAGGGTAAAGGTTCTCTGCCCAGCCCGGGGCTCCTTCCCCACGCAGCCGCGGAGCCCTCCCGTCCCTGCCGCCGCCTTGCGTCCCGCCGCGGCTCCCTGCGCAACTCCCTCGCAGCCCTGCGCGCCCGTTGCCCCCTCCCTCCCTCGCTCACTCGCTCCCCCGCTCCCCATGACGCGGGCTGGCGTGTGGGGGGGTGCCCGACGCTCTGCCCTTTGCTCGCGGGCGGGGGCGACTCTGCTCTTCCCGCGGGAGGAGCCTGCCTCTCCGCCTCCTCCCCGAGCGCGCGCGTTGGAGGGGGGTCGTTCCAGGCGGGGAAATCCACCCGACCCCCCCCCCCCACCTACTATGTTATCAGCAGGGCTTTCAACTTCACTCGCCAGCGCTGCCGCCGCTGTTGCTACCGCCGCCAGTACAGCTTGTTTCTGCGCACGCGCGGGTCGTCTTTCCCTTTAAGGTGACCAGACGTCCCGCTGTTTCCGCATTCTTTTCAAAAAAGCGGGACTTTTTGAAAAGAATGCGGGACGCGGGGACACACGCTTGAAAAGCGTGTCTGTCCTGCCAAAAGCGGGACGTCTGGTCACCTTAGTTTTAAACTAAGGACACCAACTCAGAAACTGATTGCTTTGTTCGTTTGTTTCTTTCAATCTCATTTCTCCAATGGATCACAACACAATAAATACAAAACAAAACACAAATCAAACACCACAAATATTAGTTAATAGTCTAACACCACATAGAAAGCAGAACAGAGATGTAAAAGCCTGATAACAAAGCCCGGAACCTCTAAATTATGCTTCTTTTTGGAGATTTAACTAGTCCCCGTTTCATTCATTTTTCAGGAAGCTGTGTGTGTGTGTGTGTGTGTGTGTGTGTGTGTGTGTGTGTGTGTGTGTGTGTGTTCCTAATGTTTTCCTGCAAGGGCAAAGTCTGTTGTTGGTGAGTTTTTTCCAACACTCATCCATTGATTGTAACAGAAATTGACAGACTTGTCCACTGACAAACCTCTCATTCACATATACTTGCTGAACTACCTACCATTCTATCTGGACAGAATTTGATCTTGTTTTGTTGCAACCAATTCTTACATCATCCCGACATTGGGTAAGGAATCCCACAATCTCCTGTTTAACTCTGGGTGGAATCATATAACCAGATATCATCAGCATATTGATGATGCTTCCTCCTGAAATGACAGGTGGCTTCCCCGCATATTATTGCCATCTTATGTACCGTATGTTCTGGCGTATAAGACGACTTTTTACCCCTTGAAAATCTTCTCAAAAGTCGGGAGTCGTCTTATATGCCGGGTACTGAAACTTCCGAGCCGGGGGGAGCTCAAAAACGGCCGCGGCCGCATCCCCGCCGTTCTCCAGCCAAGTGGCCGAAGGAGCCCCGGAGCCCCGAAGCTGCACTGTGTCTCAGTCTCCTGCTGGGAAGGCTGCGGCTACCACCACCAGCCGCAGCCTTCCCAGCAGGTGGGCGCGCATGGGAGGGACCGCGGAGCAGAGGCACCCGGCGGCTTAAGGCAAGAGGCAGGCGGGAGACGCGGGCAGGAGTCTGCCACCGACGCCACCACTTCTGGCATCCCCGCGCCTCTCACCCCGCTCGCCGGGTGCCTCTGCTCCGCGGTCCCTCTCGCACGCACCCACCGAAGAAATATCGGAGTGGCGATAGCAGCAGTGGCGGCGGTAGCGCGTGCTCTCCTTCCCTCCCATGCATGTTAACCCTGCCGGCAGCGTGGTTGGGGACTCAGTCGGGTGGCTAGAGCCCCGCAGGAGATGGTGGCAGAGGCTCCTTCTTCCTCCGAGGAGAGAGGAGCAACCCACCCACCTACCTCGCTTCCACTTGGCGTCTTGGAAGAGGGCTGGGCGAGGGAGAAAGGAGCCACGGTGGGGATTGCTTTGCAGGGAGAAAGAAAGAAAGAAAGAAAGAAAGAAAGAAAGAAAGAAAGAAAGAAAGAAAGAAAGAAAGAAAGAAAGAAAGAAAGAAAGAAGAAGGGAGGGAGGGAGGGAGGGAGGGAGGGAGGGAGGGAGGGAGGGAGGGAGGGAAGGAAGGAAGGAAGGGAGAGAGAGAGAAAGAGAAAGAAAGAAAGAAAGAAAGAAAGAAAGAAAGAAAGAAAGAAAGAAAGAAAGAAAGAAAGAAAGGTTAGGAAAGAAGAAAGAAAGAAAGAAAGAAAGAAAGAAAGAAAGAAAGAAAGAAAGAAAGAAAGAAAGAAAGAAAGAAAGAAAGAAAGAAAGAAAGAAAGAAAGAAAGAAGAAGGAAGTTAGGAAGGAAGGAGGACAGAAAGAAAGACAGAAAGAAGTTAGGAAGGAAGGAAGGAAGGAAGGAAGGAAGGAAGGAAGGAAGGAAGGAAGACAGACAGACAGACAGAAAGAAAGAAAGAAAAAAGAAAGAAAGAAAGAAAGAAAGAAGTTAGGAAGGAAGGAAGACAGAAAGAAAGGAAGGAAGGAAGGAAGGAAGGAAGGAAGATGTTAGGAAGGAAGGAAGGAAGGAAGGAAGGGAGGGAGGAAGGAAGGAAGGAAGGAAGACAGACAGACAGACAGAAAGAAAGAAACAAAGAAACAAAGAAAGAAAGATGTTAGGAAGAAAGACAGACAGAAACAAAGAAAGAAAAAGAAAGAAAGAAAGAAAGAAAGAAAGAAAGAAAGAAAGAAAGAAAGAAAGTTAGGAAGGAAGAAAGACAGAAAGAAAAAGAAAGATGGTAGGAGGGGTAGTCTTATACGGCGAGTATATCCCAAACTCTATATTTTAACTGGAAAAGTTGGGGGTCATCTTATACGCCAGAACATACGGTACTGTATATTTCTGATCTTGAGATGATCCATCGCTAACGCAGCCAAAATGAGCTCTTGCACACGTCAAGTACACATGTATATTTGTGTGTGCCCACACAGATACACTTCCCAATGAGGATTAATCATGTTTAATGGCACAGAAAGATGATTGCCCCATTTTTTTCATCTTGAAATATTCAGTCAAATGTTGGAATGAATATTGTGAAAAAGAGTTTGAATGAATGTTTAAAGCAGGCCGACAGAGCATTCCAAATAGGAATGTTTTATTATCAAAGGTTCTAAGAGCAAACATCTAACTTTATGTAATTCCTAGCTAAGCCAAGATAATATCACCCACGAACAATACATGCTGTACATTTGGAGACACGCAAACCACTGATTTGTTATTAGATTTTGCTTGCGCAGTCTTGTGAAGGTGTGGGATCTGCACAAATAGACTGCCTGTGGTCCATTTTTCCATCCATGTGATATTACAGTCTTTTAAATTGCTTTGATTTACCAAATGTGAAGAAGAGCTGAGTGAATGTCCATCTTCATAATCAAGAACCACCACTATTCTAATATCTCAAGGAGAAGTGGGCAATTGGTACATATACTAATGACCATCCGTACGTAAAAGTGGTTAGATCTAGATCAGTGTTTCATCTAGAACCTTTCTCTATTACACAGAGGGATCAATAATAACTCTTGCAATTCATGAAGCAATCATAATGAATGAAATAGGCATCACTAATCCTGCAATTTTGCAATAATATGTTTTGTGATGGTTTGTAATGTTGGAGAAAGCCTAATACAGACTGTGAAAAAAATAACTTTTCATCAATGGTGTTTGCTAGTCAGTGCATAATATATACAGTATACAGATTTATAGCCAATGCCAGTTTGTTCCGGGGTATCAATTCTGCTTTCAGATGCCCTTATAAGAATTTATTCTGTCATGACTACATCAGTGTGACATAAAACAAAAGAGCCAAAATAAATGCCCACATGCTTACTATTCATTAGTATTAAACCACTTTACACACAAGTTATTTCTTGGACATGGCTAGGTAAAATTTAATGAAGTCTCCTAGTGCTGTTCAATTAAATTGTCACAAGCTACAACACCCCCGTGTTATGGAATATGTTGAAAGGAAAATCAGCTATGATTAATACAGATTTTTCAGAGTAAATAGCAAATAATGTATTTCATATTCACATAAAATGGATTTAGGTTGCATGAATCTTTATAACTGAAGACTATAATCTTGCTTCAAACAGCTACATCTGAATTGTCCTTTTTAATGGGATAAAAGGTAAAGTATTAAAAGTGTATGGGTAACTAAATTAATAGTATTTAGTATGTTTTTGTTGAGATGTAAATTAAAGTTTTGTCCTGGCTTTTGATCACTTCTTGAGCATGCCTCCCAATATTCCAGAAGTACTGTTGTAAGGAATATCCTTCTGGGTTCAGTTCCAAGTGGGGAAAAAGACACTGGATTCATGAAAGTTGCTTGGAAAGAAGGTTTTAATGGTGGACAGGAGCACATGGCAGGAGCCCCTGTACAGAAAAGGTAGATTACATGCTTCCAGATGTGGGTGAAGAGAAAAAAGGGGAGAAGAGATGCTGAGTTCCTTGCTTTATACTCTCTGTTGGGCCCCACCTCTTAGTTTCCTGTTCCTGTGGTATATAATGCACTGATTGGTGGTCAGGCTCCCAGAAGGCCATGTGGTGGCAACTCTATAGGCTTTTGTCTGTCCCAGGCTTGGCTGAATGAAAGGGCCTTGGGCAAATCCTATTATGGTTAGAAGACTGCTCCAGGCTAGGTGGGAGGAATGTGGCAAGGGTGGGGGCAGGGAGCTGCAGAAAGCTGCTTTGTATTTAAAACCTGTTTCTCTTTTCCTCATTCAGGGAAACATATTCTTTCCTTTTTCAATATTTCCTAGGATATTTCATTTTTCTAGGAGGGGGTGGGTACTAACTTCCTACAGTACAAAAAGTTCTCAGCTCCCAATAGGCTGCAGAATTCCACCTCCATTCCATAGTATTCCGGTTTTAACTTATTTAATCTCTGTTTATTTTAATATTTAATGTTTTAATGCATTGTGCCTTGGTTTTTATGATGTTTGTAAGCTGCCCAGAGTTGCTTGACAGTGAGATGGACAGCATATGTGAAATAAACAAATAGACCAAAAAAAAAAAACCAACCCCAAGCAAATAAAAATCTTACCTTATAAAGATATTTATTTCTCTTGACCATTTCTCCTTGTTGCTGGTTATAGCATTCTAGTATTACTTCCTGGGTTTTTTTGTACACATTGTTAAAAAAATTTTTTTCTCATAAAAACACTTTGGGTTCCCTTCTAATAAATTTTGATGATGGATTGTGTGCCCTCACTTCTAGTGACCTCATGGACATACCTTTTCCAAGATGGTCTTTCCCCAACCTGATCTTTCAATTCTTTCAATGCCACTGTAGCTGAGTCCACACACCTTGCTATTTATTAGTTGTCCTCGTTTTCCCTTCCCTTCCACCTTTTCCAATAACATAGATTTCTCTAGAGAGCTGGGTATTTGTATAATGTGTCCAAAATATTATATGTTGAGCCAGATAATTTGTGCCTCGGTAAGTATTATAGATATTGAGTTAAGACATTTGCAACATTAAAATTCACTGTGGCTCAATGGATCATCTGATAATCTTTGACACGTGTGTTAAGGAGTTATTGTGCTGTTAAGCACATACACAGCAAAATGTGTTGTAGTAATGGTGTTGCAGTTTGATATGAATGCTATTCAGTCAATAAACAGAATATCTTTAGTATGTACAAAGTAGTTTTTACTTGAATAGTAGCAAAGTTAAATAGGAAGTCCAAGTCATACACAGTTATTCAGTCAATGCGAAGTTTCTTCTTCTTGCCTATCTTTGTTTTAACTCACAAACAAAGACTACAGCTATCACTTAATTCTATACTATCACAGATAGTTACTCTTCTTCTTTTCACAGCAATTCCACACAGCCATAAAGTAATCTACTCATCAGTAAAGCAGTAGAGAGTCTTCAATCTGGAACACACCGTCAAACACCACTCACTACACCAAACCATAAACCACCAACCACAAACCATCAACCATCAACCATAAACCACACTGAGCATGCTGTCTTGCTTACTTATATAGTAATCATCCACAATGCATTTAAAGCAATATACACATAACAATGATTTGTGGCTTAATCATATATTAACATACCCAATCGTTTGAACAGGGTTTTAACAACGTGTATAATGCTTCTGCTTTGAAGTTATATGCAATGCCAATTTGAGTCTTCCCTATCTGCAGCTTCTTCTAATGAGCCAAACCTGGGACAAAATATAGCGGAATAAAAACAAAGAACAAGACAAGAAGTCTTTAAAAGAGAAAGAGAACAAAACCAGAATTTTAGTCAAAAGCTTTCTTAATGACAGAGAAAATGAAAGCTTCTTTTATCATTCAGTCGCTAAAGCCCTATACATAGGTAACTTTAAGAGAGTAGCCGAAGTAGAAAACGTCGATTTCAGTTTTTCCACACGGTATCAAGATTGCAAGGTGAATCTGCAGAAGAATACATAAATATGTTGATTTATAATTCCAATTTCATTCAAGTTAAATAAGGACTAATGTAAAAAGACATTGCTATGCCACACAGATTTGGAACCTGTTGTTGTTGTTACAGTATATTACAGTGGTTCCTTGGTACTCCACTGCTTTAAAACTAATCAAATATGGTACTCAAATTTTATCCCGGTAGTCACTGTTTGTTTGGTACTCAATGCACAAGCTAAAACTTGTCGGTGTCGGCTGCCTTTTTCCTTATGGCAAAAAATTGTTTGGTACTCATCATTTTTGGTACTCATTGCACCTTCCGGAACCAATTAACAATGAGTACCAAGGAACCACTGTATTTATGAGATAGAAAAATGTAATTCATGTCAAGCGAAAACACAGTGAAACACTGGATGATCTAATCGCCCCACTATACTGTATATAGCATCAGGGTCTCAACCTCACACTTCTCAAGCATATTTTCTGTTGCCCACAATATTACATTGAGGAATGAATAAGGCCTCCAGGGCACAGGACTACCCCAAAAGATGGCAAAATTGTTGCTGCTCATTTTGCAGGTGTACAAATTATTAACAAGGATGGAGAAAAAAGGAGTGTGTGGGCTTGCCTGAAGCCCAGGATAGAAAGTATCTCACTCCATTGCATATATAGCAGCGGAATGAAAGTCTACTCCAGGCATCTGAACACACTGTCCTTGTTCCTTCATCCTCTCAGGTTATCTCAGGTGGAGGAGAGGCCACGTAGGTTGCAGAATTGGCAGGATCCATGAGAATAGTGTAGGGCAGTGATGGTGAACCTTTTTTGGCTCGGGTGCCAAAAGGGTGCGTGTGCGATAGCGTGCATGTGCCCACACCCATAACACAATGCCGTTGCCCCCGCGCATGCACACAAACCCTGCGCTGCCCCCTGCACATGCGCACAGGCCTCACTGAAGCATCCGGACTTCTGGTAGGCCCGTTGCAGAGGTGGGTTCCTGCCGGAGCTGCCCGGTGTGCAGCTCCGGTAGGGAGCAGCCGATTGCGCAATTTGCGCGTGACTGCTCCAAAGCCCTCTCTGCCAGTCCACCGCGCACGTTGCCATTTTTCCCGTTAATTTTTGGGCAATTTTGCTTCTGCGCATGCGTGAAAGCAAAATTGCGCTGAAATCTTGTGAGGGGACATGCATGCGCGCAAGATTTCAGCAAGATTTTGCTTCCGTCCATGCGCAGAAGCAAAATCGTGCCAAAATCTCTCTCGCGCGCGCATCCCCTCGCGAGATTTCGGTGTGATTTTGCTTCCGCGCATGTGCAGAAGCAAAATCGCACGAGGGGGTGCGTGCGCATAGCGAGTGCCCCCCCCCGAAACTTGGAGATGCGTGCGCAGCACTGGCACCGGTAAGACAGTAACCCACCACTGGTCCGTTGGGCTGTTTTTCGCCATCCCCAGGGTTCAGGAGGCTTTCCTGAAGCCTGGGGAGAGCGAAGAAAGCTGAAAATCAGCTGGCCAATGCTCGCATGTGCGCTGGAGCTGACATAGGGCAATGCTTCAGGTGCCCTCAGATATGGCTCCGCATGCCACCTGTGGCACGTGTGCCATAGGTTCGCCACCACTGGTGTAGGGGAACAATCTGGCCTTAGCTGTGTTAGGAGTAGGCAGTAGGAGTTACTTCCTCATGGAGTTCCAATGCTTCCACATTACAGTGAGGTTTCAGGAGCCTCCCTTGCAGAGCTAAATGTTTGCTGCTCTTAGCTGCTCTCTATTCAGGAGTCCTCTTCCATGCAACCAGCTCCAATGTCAACAGCAACTGATGAAGGGAAATTTCCTGACACAGTAATTCCAGCATATATTTAAGAATAATTCTCTATTGAATTGATAGCACATTTCAGGGAATATTTAAATGCCAAGCACAGGCAGAAAAATCACTGTGGTGTCAGGAATGTCAACAGATATTGATATACTGGTGCAGGGGTGTCAAACTCAAGGCCCGCAGACCAGATCCAGCCCGCAGAGTGTTTAGATCTGGCCTGCGGGGCCGCCCTGAAACCAGTGAAGGACCAGCCCGCAGTGCCTCTGCCACCAAAAATGGAGCTCGGGAGGCCCACCTGTGGCCTCCTGAGCTCCATTTTTGCTGGTAGAGGGTTGCAGTAGGCCGTTGCAGCCAAAAACGGAGCTCGGGAGCCTGTTTTTGCTGGCAGAGCGCTCGGGCCACCACAGGCGCTGACATGAGTGACATTGAGCTGGCCATGCCCTCCTTAGCCACACTCACCCCGGCCCCCTCGAGGTCAAACACAACCCTGATGCGGCCCTCAATGAAATCGAGTTTGACACCCCTGTGCTAGTGAAACAATGTCTACTTTGTGTCCAGGGGGAAATAGCTTATCACTGATACCATCAGAACTTGAGAAATCACGGCAAAATATGGTGTTTAGACCCCTGGTCCTGACCTACCTATATTAGGTAAACGCTCCTTTCATATCTTTCATATAATCTCACATTTAACATGCCTGAACATTGGCATTTTAATTATTTTGCCTCTCTGTTTCTGCTAGCGACTAACTGATTATTACATTCATGCCTTGAGAGATGGTTAAACTCAAGGATATATGCAGCTTGGTTCAATTCATATATCAAAGTTTTTATGGCTTTTTTTATGAAGTTGACTTAAATGACTTAATGCTATGAAAGGTACTATTGTACAGTAGATAATCTTATTTGCTTATCAATTGTAAAGCAATTATCTCTGCATTTGGGATCTTCCACTGATATACTGTATACACATGCTCGAACGTTGATCAACATTCTATGTTTTATCTGAACAATTTTGTGTTCCTTGCTCTTTGCTTGTCTTGGTGCAAGAGACCAGTTACTCACTGTAAGTTGCTAGTTTGGGTATTAATAAAATAATTGCTTGTCTCCAGTTATGGGTGCTTTGGGACTGAATTTTCCACCACAGAGAAATAGTTGCCTATAACTTAATAAGCACTTCTTGAGTTAGGGAGGGATAGAGAAATGCATCAAAAAGCAACAAAATCCAACCCCCTGTTCAAGCAGGAGACCCTATACCCGTGATGGCAAACCTATGGCACACATGCCACAGGTGGCACGCGGAGCCATATATGCCAGCATGTGAGCCGTTGCCCTAGATCAGTTCCAGCGCGCATATGTGCGCCGGCCAGCTGATTTTTGGCTTGTGCGGAGGCTCTGGGAGGGTGTTTTCAGCCTCCGGAGCTCCTTTGGGGGGCATTTTCGCCCTCCAGGGAAGCCTCTGGAGCCTGCGGAGGGTGAAAAACGGGCCTACCGGGCCCACCGGAAATTGGGAAAAGGGCCATTTCTGGCCAGAGGCCCTCCGGGGGAGCGGGGGAGACCATTTTTGCCCTCCCCAGGCTCCAGGAAAGCTTCTGGAGCCTGAGGAGGGTGAAAAACGGGCCTACCAGAAGTCGGGAAACAGGCCATTTCCGGCCCCCGGAGGGCCTCACAAATCTCCAGAACTGTAAAGCCTACAAACTTGAAACTTGGCACGTATGTTCCTTTTGGCTTCTAAGTGCTCGCTAAGAAAGGATTTTTCGAAATGAGCATCAGATCATTAGTATTTCTTTTATAGTATTATATTAACACGCTCTGATGCTACGGAGTTAGACGTTCTACTCCCCCTCTCCACCTGAAAAGAACTGTTCCAACTGCCAGTTGCCTTATATTAACACTGATGCTAAGGAGTTACACATTCTACATAAATTTTCAAGCTTTAAGTGTCAATGTATCAAGCCCTATGGTAACTACTTATTAATTTTCAAGCTTTAAGTGTCAATGAATCAAGCCCTATGGTAACTACTTATTAATTTTCAAGCTTTAACTGTCAATTTATCAAGCCCGATCACATAGTTTCGTAGCAAAGCACGGGTATCCAGCTACTAGTCAATCTATAAATCAACCTGTAGCCAAGACACAGTTGATAACTAAAACAAGAAGAGCTGATAATTTAGACAAAGACTTGAAGAGTTCAGAGAGAAGTTTCCTTGTAAATTATGCCAGCACTGTAAGTTGCTGAAGGATTCAGAGGTAAGGATGCCAAGAAGTGTCTAAGACAATCTACATGTTGAAGCCAAGACAATTCTTCATATCCATGCTGCTCAGATCTCTTCACCCACTTGGCACTCTCTGAATCCTTACTACTAGAACAAGCTATTACAAGCTACGTTGTGTCAAATCCATCATTCATAGGTGGCTGCCAGCTTGTTGCCTCTTGAATTAATCTAGTAGGTTTTGCTCTTCAATCTTGAAGTTGAAGAAGTCCACAACAAATATCTGCTGACTGTACACATTAATTCTGAGGCAGATCAGATGATCCATATCACAACTTCACAATAAAGTTGTGATATCGGCCCAGCAGCCATGCCGACCTCACCCGATTCCTAAGAGGTCAGTAAGGGGCGTGCATAAGTGCACCAGCGTGCCTACTGTCCCTGTCCTAATGTTCCCTCTTATCAGTACCAATCTTATGTACATAAACAATGTTACATCTATGTATATTACTAACACGTACTTGACAAAATAAATAAATAATAAAATAAATAAAAAATAAATAAATAAGTAGTGTTCCTGAGCTCAGAGAGATTTTAGTATCTTGTAACTTAAGCACTTCTCCTAGCAAGAAGAAGGCAGAGGCATAAGAACTTTAACTTTAACCTTAGACTGTCTACAGTTGACCTCACCCCATTCCTAAGAGGTCTGTAAGGGGCGTGCATAAGCACACCACTGTGCCTACCATCCCTGTCCTACTGTCCTATTGTCTAAATTTACCTATACATACTTTGCTTTTGTTTATGTTTATATCATACCTGTTATCTTGTACACGTGTTGATAAAATAAAATAAAATAAAAATAAAATAAAATAATAAAATAAAATAAAATAAAATAAAATAAAATAAAATAAAATAAAATAAAATAAAATAAAATATGAATGAATGAATGAATGAATGAATGAATGAATGAATGAATGAATGAATAAATAAATAAATAAATAAATAAATAAGAATGGTCTCAGATGCTTCAAAAATTGAAAGCCAAAACTGCAAACTGGCCCAAATGTCAAATTGAAGAGCTAATCATCAGGCAAGAAGCTGAAGGAACTTAGGGCAGGATATCAGAGGAACACTGGTCTGAATCACAAAAAAAAAAAAATGTTTTGGAGAAGGCAAGGGAACATGAAGGTTGCCCTTACATAGCTGTCAAACCTTTCATGTAGCCCAGCCAAGAAGCACAAACCATGAGTACCAACACTACCCTTATTGTAAGGTTACAGTAACAGAATTTTGCAAGTCTGAAAGCACTTTCCTCCCTCCTTTACTTTTACTTTCCAGAAAACTGGGGTCCCTTCTGAAATGCTTATCATGCCCTTTTCCCTTCTGCGGGCTGAGACACTTTTTACATGAGGATTGTCTAGGCTGTGTCTCTTCTTCCTGTCTCTCATAGTCATTTTCACATACCATTACAATAGCCCAACTTGCTGACGGGTTAATAAGCAGAATTTCCATCCTTTCCTCTTGAAGAGCTTTGCTGATCATGTCTGCTCCGTTCTGCTTAGTTGCCAGTCAGTCTCTTCTTGGACTTGCACTCTGTCTGGATCTGGCCCCTTGTTATCTGAGTTAGCGGCAACCTGTCCTCTGTGGGAGCTACAAGTTGTGTGTATTTTGCTAAGCCTCAGCAATTTGCTTACAAATTGCCATCCTTGAGCTTGACATTCAAATCATATTCCAGAATCACAGAGATATATTTTAAGAATTAGAGTCTTTTAGATTTTATTGCTGTATATACCGGTACTCATATATAAGTCCATCCATGGGTAAACTGACACTCAAAAGCTTTAGTCAAAATACCATGAAAAAGGTACTACCCATGTTGAAGCAACACCTGAAAATCTTGTGTGTTTTAATTTTCATAATTGGTTTATCTGTTTATCTGTTTTTCATTGTATTTCAGTTAAAATCCAAGCACCAGCTTTTGCGCAGATCCACTCATACACGAGTATATGTGGGATATGCAGGTACTTTAAAAAAATTATTACCAAACATACTTGCAGACTAGTCCATCTGTGGATATGCCAAACCCAATTTTTGGAATGCATTTCGACACTACAAATTCTCAACTTATCCATGAATATATATGGTATTATACTATTCAATTTACTAAGAGGAAAATAAATTTTAAAATATAAAACAATATATGTTACAACAACATAACCTAGAAAAAAACACGATAACACACAAAGAAAAGAAATAGTGCACATATTACAATACTTAATGGTGACACTGTTTCTAAATACCAAATTAAACCTTGCTCATACTCCATATCAATCAGTATGTGTTGATAAAGAACACATTCAAAGGCTGAATTTGAATATATATGTATATTTCAATCCAAGATTTTAAATCCAGAATAACTATTAATTTTTCAGTAAAGTGAAGACATATTCTTGGATATCCTCCAAGCCTCATGAATCCAAAGTTCTTCATATACTGCTAAATTCCACATTTTTAGAACATTGTATCTTTAAAATTAATTCTCTTTACAAAACCATCCTAACAATGGTTTGAATTATCTGCCATAATCAGATTATTATAGTCCTGATCACGTGTATCAAAATCTCCTCAAGAATTAGGCTCAGAAGCACAGACAACTTGTAATTAGAAACCTGAGATGTGATTCTGAAAAATTTTTATATTATTTATGTTTCCATAGAAATTAATCTGAACAGCCAAAAATCCACCAGCTTCACTGAATATTGTCATTCCTCTTTAATATTAAAATAACAGATTTCCCATGTTGATGTTTCCACTTTCAGGTTATAAACTGATGCCTTAAACTCCTCTTTTGTTTACTTTTAAAAAATTATCTGGTCCACATATTCCTTACTGCAGTGTTTCCCAACCTTGGCCACTTGAAGATGTCTGGACTTCAACTTCCAGAATTCCCCAGCCAGCGAATGCTGGCTATGGAATTCTGGGAGTTGAAGTCCGGACATCTTCAAGTGGCCAAGGTTGGGAAACACTGCCTTACTGGTTTTGGGGGTCACAGTGTGGAGGACCCCACCAGGCAGAAATGAGCAAAAGCTAGACAGAGCTGTACTGAAGATCTCTGAGTGATCTTCAGATAACAAGAATTTCCAACTTTAATTTGATTAGTAAACTGTCACAGAATTATTTTCCTTGTGTGGTTTTGAAATAATTTTTGTGTGTAAAAGAACTTGATGTTGAAACCAAATTCCTTAATATGCCCATCATTATCCCAAGCTCCTTTTTTTTAATTGTAGGGTTTTCCTTTTCAGCTGGTTTCCAGTGAAGACTGAATAAAATCAGATCTGCTTGCTCATGAAACCAAGCCTAATTTGGGAGAGCTGAACCATTTGGAAATGGTTATGCTGTGGGAAAAAGTTGAAAGTCATCCTACGCTAATTGGAGATGTTGCAAGGTTGAATGCCCTGAATCTAATGCATATTAATTTCCCTCAGTGAAAATTGAGTAACTGGATGCTTGCCTTTCCATTAAGGATGGAAGCACTGATTCCTTACAGTGATGGGAAATCTATGTGATGTTGCTCATGTTGCATAAAAATTTTGGGCATGTGAGTGTATTCTTATAAAATAGCTACAATATTAAAGATTAAGGCACAGAAAATTATTTTACATAGATTTCATGGGAGTCCTTATTTGCAGAGACTTTGCCCTTGTGGATCCAGGGAGATTGAAACTTTCATCCATGTCCTCATTCAGTGCCCTTTCTATGACACCCCAAGACTTGCTCTGATAGTCCCAAAGAATTCCAAATAGCAATAGCACTTAAATTTATATACCACTTCATAGTGCTTTGCAGCCACGGGTGGGTTCTGGCTTACCTCGCTGCCGGTTTGCTTCCTCATGCGCCGCGCGAAAACCCCCGCTTCTGCACAAAGCAAAAAACAAGATGGTGGCACCTATGGCGCTGCCGAGAGCGCCGGTTCGGGGTGTGTTCAGCCGGCCATCGCTGCCGGTTCAGCAAGCGGGGGGAAATTCCCGCTACCGGTTCTATAAAACCGGTCCGAACCGGCAGGAACCCACCTCTGTTTGCAGCTCTCTCTAAGCAGTTTACAGAGTAAGCAATCAATCTGTGTCCTCATTTTACCGACCTCAGAAGGATGGAAGGCTGAGTCAACCTTGAGATGGTGAGAATTGAATTGCTGGCAATTGGCAGAATTAGCGGGCAATACTGCATTCTAACCACTGTGCCACTATGGCTCCTAATAAGATGATCATACAGATAAAATGTATGTTCATTATTTTTAAAGGAATGCTAACCCCACAATCACATATCAGGTGACCAAATATCTTCCCCAACTTATATAACTGCAGAAAACTTTTAATTACTTTGTTTAATTGTCCTATTGTTTTTTTCTCTTTCTTAATAATGAATTGTTGTATGAACCTAGGGTACAACAGACTGGTCAAAGAGTATAATAAAGACATTTGATTTGATTTTTTTTACATACATACATACAGAACGTCTACTTAGGTCAAGAGTTGGGATGTGAAGGCTGACAGGTTGGTTAAGCAGTTTTGTGATAAATATCCTCAGAAGCCCACTGAGCCGCCTGGGGTGGTGGTGGCAGGGGAGGCTGACGTTGGTATGGATTAACTTCCCTCGATTTTTCTCTCTTGCAGGAGGTCCTTTTCACCTGAGGGGAGGCAGCCTGTCAACCCTGACGCCATTTTGGAGCATCTTCAGGGCTGCTACAGTAGGGCTGGCTAGAGCTTTGGGAAAAGGAAGGGGAGATAGAGATAGCTGGGGACTTGTAGCCAAAATAAAATTCTTTCTCCTGGGAACCAAGAACGTTCTCACCAGGTGCTGGGGAGGTGTGGACTGAAACCAACTGGAGTTTGGACGGTGACCAGATTGGACCATGTGACAGATATGTGGATTGGGGGAAAGAACTTTGACTTTTAATTTGGGTGGGGAAAACTGCGGGACTTTCAGAGTCGGGTTTTCACCAGATGTGCCAATATGACTTGCCTAATAAATTCGGACTTTGAGGAGCACCTTGGCCTCAGAACTTTGATTGTGTTGGGTCTGTTACTTGGAACCCTGACACTGACTGGATGGCAGATTTGAGAGGAATAAGGGCTGTAGGACTGGACCAAGGATTCATGATTAAAATCACTAAAGTAAACTTAAAAATACAAGCAGAAATGTCAACAATTTATTTTCAAGGCTGTTTTGCTCAATCGTTTAGTGTTAACTTTCCTCTCATTTTCTGTCTCTATTTTTTGGTAGATTAATATGGTTATATATATAAATAAATGTAGGTCTCCTGTAACCTGACTGCTGTCTTGTTTCCCAAACATTTACTTAATTGCATCTAGTAAAAGGAAAATCCTTTATATTTCCTTTATGGGAAACATTTATAAGCTTAGCCTTGGAAATAAGATATTTCCTGTTCAGCCCCATCCAGATTCTAGACAAAGGGGCTGGAGATCTGACCACTCAAGAACAGGTGACGACAGCTTAATTACCTGCCCAGGTAATTAATTATTTTATTTGTGGTAACAGCTACACATCCAGGCACCTCAGATCTAACATTGGAGAGTGGATTTCTGAGGAAGGGATTTAAAAGATTTATTTCAGAATCCAGAATACCAGTATTGTTTAAATAAATTATTTAGAAGAATATCTGAACATATAATATTAGATTGTGGTGAGCATTCACTAAATCAACCTTTCTTAAATGGTTGTCCACAACAGGAAGATACAAAGGAGTAATGATTGTTGTGACTGTATGAAAAATATGTCCTCAGCAGCGGTGGGTTGCTCCCGGTTCGGCCCGGTTCTGTGAACCGGTAGCGCCGGCAGTGGGAGGCTCCGCCCACCCACCCGGGATGCTTCTACGCATGCGCAGAAGCGTCGCGCGCACACACACACAAACCAGTAGCAAAGGGTTTTAGAGCCCACTCCTCCTCCTCAGTATTACATGGCATAAGTATCAAAAGTAAAAAAAGCAGTTTCTTAGCAAGAAATAAATGGGAAGACGAATCTTATTCCATCTGCACTGGAATATATTTATCCTTTTGCGCTTGTGGAGAAATTAAACCCTGTTGAGAAATAGCGAAGCAGATGGAAGTTTTATAATCTATTATAGACTAAAAGGGCACCTATCTTCTTACAAGAACCACAGTAGGCTTACTCTTATTCTGCAGCGAATTCATTATCAAGCAAGAGAACAATGATAAATTGATTTGTGAAACTGTAGGAGATTTATTCTAAGTGCAAATATGCATTTCTTTTGTAGTTTTCTATAGATTGTTGTTACTGTTGAAGGATACTTTTATAGTGAAGCTGAGTAGGTTCTGTTAGTTAAAAATCTTATTAGGGCTGCAATCCTATATAGAATGTACATTTGGTGAGAGCCAGTTTGGTCCAGTGATTAAGACACCAAGTCATTAACTTGATTAAGTAATCTAGTGATTAAGACACCAGGTTTGAAACCTGTGAATTTTAGTCCCTCCCTGGCATGACAACTGGCTGGGTGACCTGGGCAGTAATCTCTCTCTCAGCCGTGTCAGGTTTTGGCAAAAGGCCAGTTGTTCAATTACTGTGGCAACCAAATGAATCAATATTTTGCTGATAAAAAAAAGCACACCCTGCATTTCACCATCCGGGCTCTGCCTCTGCACGGGTTGCAGCTGAAACTGTAACATAAAACAGTAACTAAAATACAACTGTCCCCAAATCTAAACGATTGGTTGTAACTTTCTTCTTCCTTGAATACTGAATTTCTATTGAGCATTCTGTGCTTCTTAGCCCATTACATGATGTCATCGATTCATCTCTCTTCATCTTTCACTTTGGTGGCCAAGTGACCCCTAATTTGAAACAAAGCCTGTATCTCCTGATAGTTTTTGCTTAGTATTGCAAATTCAACTTGTGACTGCATGTCGTGGGTCTTTCTTTTCCTTGGGAACAATGCAAAAACATGTTTTCCTACCTGTGCAGTTGTCTAACAAAATTACCTTACTGATTTTGACTTTTACAAACTTCTATATGTATTCCAGAATGTAAGTACTAAAGTATTCTACCTCATTTGTTCTTTATATTATGCCATTCTCGAATATGATTATCCCCTTGTCTTCCCCCTCTCACTGCTAAAGATTTACAACTCAAATGTCCATACAGTTCTGTTTACATTTTCACACTGACTTGGCTTCAACTTCTAATGTTTATTCCATCTTCTTTCCCAATCTTTTTGCCTTTTAACGGTCCCAGCCCCATGTAGTAGCTTATTCTCAATTCAAATAACTACGTAGTTTCAGCTCCCATAGCAGCTGAAATTCCCTAAAGATTAAGAGGTACAAAAAACGAAGTTGAATAAGGCGTTCAGATCTTTAGATATCTTATGAACTAGAGAACAAAGAATGTAGAGAAAAAATAAATTACAGTATTTTTCGGAGTATAAGATGCACTTTTTTACCCCCCAAAAGAGGGTGAAAACTTAGGTGTGTCTTATACACCGAATGCAGCCCCACCCACCCAGCCACCCCCACCCTTTGGCCTCTGTCTTCCAGCAATTTACCTGCTTGCAGGAAAGAGGGAAGAGCCTTTGAAGCCAAGCAAGTCAGTAGCAGTTTCCCGATCTACAGCTGATTAGGTTTGTCACATGGGAAAATGAAAGTGAAACTAACTACAAAGAGGCAACTA
This sequence comes from Diadophis punctatus similis, assembly GCA_023053685.1. Lineage (NCBI taxonomy): Eukaryota > Metazoa > Chordata > Lepidosauria > Squamata > Dipsadidae > Diadophis > Diadophis punctatus. Next base: position 75,556,936 of record JALIGW010000003.1, on the reverse strand, counting down.
GCTGGGAGAGACACACAGATTTTTATTTTCTGTTGAACTGGATAGAAGGGGGTAAGTGAATAACTATAAATGTCTGTAGAATGTTCAAATTATTAGACTTATTTTTAAAAGACTGCTTTATTATTGTTCTAGAGCCAGGGGTCTCCAACCTTGGCAACTTTAAGACTTGTGGACTTCAACTCCCAGAATTCCACAGCCAGCTTTGTTAGCTTTGCTGGCTGTGGAATTCTGGGAGTTGAAGTCCACAAGTCTTAAAGTTGCCAAGGTTGGAGATCCCTGTAAATCTAGACAATTTAACAAAATAAAGAAGCTTTTTAAAATAAATGCTTGCTCTGAAGAGGCCCAGTGCTATTGTATCTTCTTTTAAATAATAGAGAATAATGTATACTTCCAGAAATTTTAATTAATTTTAACAGCTCTGTACAAGTATAGTCTGAAATGTAACAGTGTCCTGTTTAGTATTAGAGTTTAGTTACCTTGGAGTAGATCTATTTAAATAATTGGGAAGAGTTAGTGTGACTACATTTAAGAAAACTTTCTGGCATAATGTACATTTCTCCAATTCTTTGCTATTTCTATCGGTCAGGCACACATGCACAGAAATACACAGCAAACAGTGTACATCATCTGTGCTGTTTGCTGTTTGGCAAATTGCTTGGACGCAGAGGCCTTTTTCCCTTGTTTTCCTCCCTCAAAACTAAGGTGCGTCTTATACTTCAATGCGTCTTATACTCCGAAAAATATGGTAGTATTCAGAGAAACCATGTGGAGAATCCTAAATGAAAAGATAAAGAAAAGCAAATGTATTGAAATATCTTAATTTGAGGCTATAGTTCATCTATGTACAACACTACTAACCTTCTAAAGCAATGCTATATTCTAATTAAGACCATAAAACTAATTATAGCAGGATTCTATGATGCAAAACACAATAAGCTTAGTTGGGGCTTGAGCAATAAACATCACTCACCAAGTTTTGAAATCTTGAAGTAAACATATAAATTTCTTGCTAAACAAGATTAACCACTTAATTCAATTACTAATTTTTTCTAAACTTAAAAAAAAACCACACCTGTAGGACAAATGAAACTCTTCCTATGCCCAAAACCTGACTGAAGTACAAGCAGGATTTCGTAAAGGAAGAGGAACATGTGGTCATATGGCCAATCTATGTTGGATGATGGAAAAAGCAAAGGAATACTAAAAAGACCTCTACATGTGCTTCATTGACTACACAAAAGTCTTTGACTATGTTGACCATGACAAGCTCTGAAAATGCCTCAAAGAACTGAGAATATCACCATAACACGTCTGGCTCAAAATGGTTCAGAATTGAAAACGGCACACAGCAAGGTTGTCATCTATTCAAAATCATCCAAATATTATTCAAAATGTACAGAGAAACACCGTATTTTTCGGAGTATAAGACGCACCGGAGTATAAGACGCACCTTAGTTTTTGGGGAGGAAAATAGGGGGGGGGGAAATCTACCTACCAGGTATTCATCTGGCTAGTGTCCTTAGTCTGTTCAGCTTCAGCACATTAGTTTATCCCCTGGTTAGGGCTTAAAAAAACCTTCTTCGGGGGGAATAGCAATGAAAACAAGCCTGCAAAGACTTAGGGCTAGAAAATAACTTCTTCGGAGGGAGTAGTAATGAAAAAATCCTGCAAGCCGGGAAGATCGTTAGAACCTCGTTAGGGCTGAAAAAACCTTTTTCGGAGGGAGTAGCAATGAAAACAAGCCTGCAAGCTGGGAAGAGCTGGGAAGATTGTTAGCACCTCGTTAGGGCTGGAAAAAAAAGCTTTGAAAAAGCTACATTCGGAGTATAAGATGCACCAAAATTTTCAGCCTCTTTTGGGGGAGAAAGGTGTGTCTTATATTCCAAAAAATATGGTAGTTACGAGAAATGCACATTTGGAGAAATCTACCATTGTGGTTAAAATCGGCAGTAGGAATATCAACAGCCTCTGATACGCAGATGATACAACTTTATTCATGGAAAGCAAGGAAGATCTACAGTGGTTAATCCTGAGAGCTAAAGATGAAAGTGAAAAATTTGGACTGCATCTTAACGTCAAGAACACAAAGATAATGATGACTGCAGAGAACATACAGGTCAGAGTGTAGACCGATAATGAGGAATTCATCATTCTGGGTTCTAAAATTGTCCAATATGGTGATCGCAGCGCTGAAATCAGAAGGCGTATAGCACTTGGAAGAACTGCGATATCCAGCATGAATAACATCTTGAAGAATAAGGATATCAGCCTACCAATCAAATGCAGATTAGTCAACACAATAATTTTTCCAATTGCTACTTATGGCTGCAAAACCTGGACTTTGAAAAAGGCAAATAGGAGAAGGGTGAGCGCCTTTGAATCATGATGCTAGAGACCACCATTACACATTCTATGAACTGCAAAAATCGCAAACAAATAAGTCCTAGACCAGTGGTGTCAAACTCAATTTCATTGAGCTCTGTAATCAGGGTTGTGTTTGACCTTGGGGGACTGGGGTAGGCATGGCCAGGGTGGGCGTGGCCAGTTTGACATTACTCATGTCCGGGGGGGGCGCCTGTGGTGGCCCAAGTGCTCTGCCAGCACAAAAGGGCTCCTGAGCTCCGTTTTCGGCTGTGATGGCCTCCTGCAACCCTCTGCCAGCGAAAACAGAGCTTTGGAGGGATGTACACAGCCCTCCTGAGCTCCGTTATCGCTGGCAGAAGCACCGTGGGCTGATCCACTGTTTCCAGGTTAGCCCTTTGGGCCAGTCTAAGCACCCTAAGGGCCAGAGCTGGCCTGCGGGCCTTGAGTTCGACACCCCTGTCCTACACCGAATCTTACCAAAAATATCACTCAAAGTCAAGATCTCCAAAAGAAGGCTATCATACTTTGTCCATGTCATGAACTCACTGAGACTCACTTGAAAAGTCAATCAATGATCAGTGGAAAAAGGAGAAGGGGCTGCCCTACCATAGTATTCGTTGGCTGGACACTATAAAGGATGACACTGGGATGACCATGGTAGATATGAAGGAGGCAATGCGAGGCAGAGGGGCATGAGGAATGCTGATTCATAAGAGTAGCCAAGGGTCAGACACAACTGAATGGCTGACGATGATGGCAAAATTAGAATTAGAATTCTTTATTGGCCAAGTGTGATTGGACACACAAGGAATTTGTCTTTGGTGCATATGCTCTCAGTGTACATAAAAGAAAAGATACATTTGTCAAGAATCATGAGGTACAACACTTAATGATTGTCATAGGGTACAAATAAGCAATCAGGAAACAATCAATATTAATATAAATCGTAAGGATACAAACAACAAGTTACAGTCATACAGTCATAAGTGGGAGGAGATGGGTGATGGGAACGATGAGAAGACTAATAGTAATAGTAATGCAGCCTTAGTGAAAGGTTTGACAGTGGTGAGGAAATGATTTGTTTAGCAGAGTGATGGTGTTCAGGGAAAAAACTGTTCCTGTGTCTAGTTGTTCTGGTGTGCAGTGCTCTATAGTGTTGTTTTGAGGGTAGGAGTTGAAAAGTTTATGTCCAGGATGAAAGGGGTCTGTAAATATTTTCACAGCCCTCTTTTTGACTCATGCAGTATACAGGTCCTCAATGGAAACTTGATGTTATATACTTTTAAGGTATTGATATAAAGTATTTATCCAGCTAGATGGTGGGACCAACCAAAGCCAATTTCAAAAACCTAAATGAAGTCAGATCTATTTAGTATTTCGACCAGAATACACCAGAAATTCCAAGTAATGTAAACTTAACTAGGAAGCCAAAAAACATCAAGGAATAAAACAAGGCAAATCATTCCCATATTATAATCACTCCAAAGAAAACTAACCTTCAATAAAACTGAAAGCTGTTCCATCTCAGTACAGGTAGTCAATTACTTGACTACCTGTACTGGTGGTCAAGTTCATTTAGTGACCGTTCAAAATTACAACGGCACTGAAAAAAGTGACTTATGACCATTTTTCACACTTTATGACCGTTGCAGCATCCCCATGATCATGTGATTTACATTCGGATGCTTGACAACTGGTTCATATTTATGACGACTGCAGTGTCCCAGGATCATGTGATCATCTTTTGCGACGTTCTGACAAGCAAAGTTAATGGGGAAACCAAATTCATTTAACAACTATGTTACTAATTTAAGAAGTGCAATGATTCACTTAACAAATGTGATAAAATGTCATAAAATGGGGCAAAACTCACTTTAACAAATTTCTCACTTAGCAACAAAAATTCTGGGCTCAATTGTGGACATAAGTTGAGGACTACCTGTACAGTTACAAATGATAGAGGGAGGCCTTTAACATATTTTTTCTACCTCTACCCCTGACATGCTTTGTTTAACATCCAGCTTTAAAAAGATTTTGAGAATCCGGAAAGCTTGTTTACACCTTTGTGAAATTTTGATCCTACATATTAAAAGTTCTAACCTAATGTACTTTTGAATTTTTTTGGGGAGGGGGGGATTTTATTAATTAATTAAATTTATATGCCACCCATCTCACTGTTGAAGCCACTCTGAGCAGTTTTGTTTCAGATTATGGGTTCACTTGGCCACCAAAATGAAAGATGAAGAAAAGCGTATTGAGGACATCGTATATTGGGTGAAACGGTCCATGACGGGGCAACAATTTTGAGTCAATTGAAATGGGCATTAATAAACAAACAATTTTTGATCCAAGGTACCTCAAATGGGCTTTCTACAGAATGTATCCAAAATCCAAAAGCCATGACTCCTGAGGGAACAAAACTTTGGAAGGTTATGGCTGCTTCAATGCTACTGGCTGCTGTTTTACTACTGGGCTGCTGTGATCTTTATTTTCAACATTCGGTGATATTTTACCTTGCGAACCCTCCCTCTATCTCTCACCCAGCAGCAGTCATTTACCTGCTTGCTGTGAAAAGGTGGGGAACAGGATTTCCAATGCTCCCTTCCGCTCCCTGCTCCATATGGAAACTCAATGGGGAAGCCAGCAGGAATCAGAAATCATTCCTGATCCCACTGTATTTTTTCCTATCCTTGGTCATGTTTCTCTGTTCAGGCAAAGAAATACCTCTGAAACTATCACCCAATGGGATACAGGGTTTGTACATATGTGCGTGTGTCTGTCTGCCTGTCTATCAACTCAAAGCAGCAAACATATTTAATACTCCTGCTTCCTACTTTCTTTACAAGAAGCCTGTGAGGTGAGAGCTGAGTGGATGACTGGCCAAGAATCACTACACCAAACTGACTGTCTTAGTATAGGCAGTCTTCAGCTTATAACCTGTTTGCTTAACAACACTTCAAATTAATGATGTTCTGAGAAAGTGTGTTTTATGGCCTGCAAAGGACCTTCTGTTGCAAAATGTCGCATTCCCCTCCTCAGTCACGATATCTCAATCTGGCAACTTATTGGCAACCTGTTTGCATGTATGACTGGTTGCCAAGCCCCCACAATCATGTAAACACCATTTGCTTTTTTTTCTTTCTGCCAGCTAGGCCAGAAAGTCAATGGGGAAGCTGGCAGGGAAGGTTGCAAGCTGTTGCTTTCTATTGAGAACTCTATCTCAACCCTGGGGTCTGGCTGAAAAAGTCCTGTGCAAAAATCAGCATAAGTGCAATTGAAATCCTTCAACACCAAACTCTTTCAGCCAACCCACAGAGTGGAGAGGGAGTTGAAATTCAAGTAGGGCTTTTAATCCCTGAGTGGAGTGGCAACACAGCAAAATGGAGAGTGCAAGGGGCTCCAGAAGTGTGCATGTAGGCCACGCACAGGTTGTGCACTAGTGTCTCTCTCCACTCAATGGGCTGAAAATCCTACTAGAATTTTGCAAGGGAGGATTTTCAGCTCCTGAGTGGAAAGACACTTACTGTATATGCCACCCGCAACTGGCCTCCCAGGATCTCCTTAACACACACACACACACAAGTACCCAATGCTCCTCACTTGGAGTTCTGTCTACTTAATGACCTGCAAGATCATTTAGCAACCACAACTGGAAATGTAGTTGTTGAGCAAAGCAATCACATGATATCTTGCTCAATAAGTATTTTAGTCAACCATTGAGATTCTGGTGCTAACTATGATCATAATTCAAGAACTGCATGTCCTTTATTTCAGACCCTACTGAAAAAGCATTGTTTGCACACCTGAGGTAGCAAAGGTAAAACAGAACACCTAAAGTCTACAAGGTCACAATTAGAAGGTAATCTCTTTCTGTTGCCCCAAAAATCTCCAGGCAGAGAAGGTGAACAGCACTGGTTGCTTCTGGAGGTACAGGTAGTCCCCAACTTACAACAGTTCATTTAGTGAGCATTTGAAGTTACAGTGGCACTGAAAAAAATGACCTATGATTTTTTCACACTTATGACCATTGCAGCATCCCCATGGTCATGTGACGTACATTCAGAGGCTTGACAATTGGCTCATATTTATGACGGTTGCAGTGTCCCGGGCTCATCTTTTGCAACCTTCTGACAAGCAAAGTCAATGAGGAAGCCAGATTCACTTAACAACCATGTTACAAATTTAACGACTGCAGTGATTCACTTAAGAAATAGCGGCAAGAAAAGTTGTAAAATGGGGCAAAACTCACTTAACAAACTTCTCACTTAGAAACAGAAATTTCGGGCTCAATTGGGGTTGTAATTTGAGGACTACCTGTATAACTGTTCCTCTTTGAGATCTTTCTTTGATGACATTTTATTTCTAGAGCTCATGTTTTTGTTCTTTGTTTTTACAGCTACAGCTGTAGACACATAACAAAAGCTGCCACCTATATATATATAGAATACAGGTAATCCTCGACTTACAACACTCACTTTGACACCTGCTTTTGAAACAGAGGTCTCTCTGACTTTTAGCTGAGCTTTCTTGTCAAGAAGTGTCTTGCTATTGTCCCAAAGGTGCTTTTTCATGAGGCAACTGGAATTTTTGGTTTTTCTTTGAAGACGTTTTGCTTCTCATCCAAGAAGCTTCTTCAGCTGTGGATGAGAAGCGAAACGTCTTCAAAGAAAAACCAAAAAGTCCAGTTGCCTCTTGAAAAAAGCACCTTTGGGACAACCATGATCAGGATCAGCGGTCACCAACTGATGGTCCGTGGACCACTGGTGGTCTGCGAGAAAATTTTGTTGGTCCGCAGAAAAATTATTTGCATTTTTTTATATTGCACTAAATACTATTTATCTTTTGTTAAAAAATCATATTAGTGGTCCACGGGATTTAAAATTATGAATGTAGTGGTCCCTGAGGTACGAAAGGTTGGTGACCCCTGATCTGGATGACTGAGAATCTCCATAGACATATCTTGCTATTGCTTTCTTCCGGGATGTTTTGAGGACTTCTCAAGTCTAAGCTTCGAAGCCGGGGATAATGATTCCCTGCTTGGTTTTCCATTCCAATATTACCACCTTCATTTCCAGTCCACGCACGTTCGTGGGTGGACTGGAAAGCTTACTCACACGCATGTAAGCGCCTCTATTGTAGTGAATTCCCTCCCCACTCCCCTCTCTCCCCTTAGCCCGGCCTTGGTGGTTTCGGCGCTCTCTGCTAAGACTGCCACCGCTCAGGCCCGGCTGCCGGGTGAGGAGGAGCCAAGGCGGGGTTGCCAGAAAGAGGGCAAGGCCCGAGCCTTCTCTGTTGCCGGCAGACGCCACCTTTTTTTCCCGACGTCCCTCTTTGCGGCGAGCCTGTCCTCCGGTCGGCAGCCGCCGCTTCGCCGCTCGGGGTTGCGCTTGCCCTTTTCGTTCTTGCTGCGCCGCCATGGCCGTCTACAGCAAGTTCCTCACCGCGCGCTACTCCACCATGGCTGGCACCGCCGCTGCCGCCTGCGCCTTGGTCTGCCTGCTCAGCAAGCGGCGGAAAGCAGCCGCTGCCGCCTTGCACGGGTCAGTGACCGGGATCGGGGTGGGGGGGCGGCAGGCTGGGGTCGGGGCTGCGATCGCGATGCCGGGCGACAGGCTGGCTTCGCCAGGGTTTGCCCCGAAGATACAAAGTCACCCGTGTTGGGCGAGGTTGGGTTGGGATGGATGATCTTCCCCTTTCCTCCAGTTACCTAAGGGCCAGTTCCAGCTCGGAAGGTGGTAGGGAAGTCTGAAAGGAATTTCGCAATTGACAGAGGTCAACAAAAAGCGGCGCCCTTGAGCTGCTGATCCCTGGGGAAACAGGTGGATATTCAGCAGGTGTGCCTTTTTTCAACGGGTGGGGTGGGGTGGGGGAGGCACGCTATTTATCTGATCTTGGAAAGCTTCCTCTTCCTTCAACCCAACTCTTGTCCCTTCCAAACTCTTGATCTCCTCCTGCATGCTTGGAACTCTGTGGGGTCACCAAAGGACCCCAGGCCATCTTGGGCTGCCCTTTGTGATGAGAGAGCAGTCCAACCCTTTATCTGGAGGGTCTCCTATTATTTCTTTCTGATATTTGAAACCCAGCTAATTGGAAAACATAAACAGTGGGTGCAATATTCCAAGATTTGTATGGGTTTGTTTTCAGTAACCGTGACCAAGTTTTAAGATAAATCGAAGCTATGATATCCGTCTTGGACTTACAGTGACTTGCTTGCTAAGTGGTACTGGTGTTTGCTCTGTCTTTTGATTCCAGAAATATAGTTGACAGCCGTTCTTCTTTGTTAGGAGAAAGAAATTGTACTACTTCAAAAATGTATATTATTTTAATCTTACAATCATAATAATTATCCTTCACAATAGAGGCTCTTATACAAAAGATCTAATTGACACAAAACTGCAGAGGGCAACTGCAGACTGTCCTATATGAAACATGATGTATGCATGGACCCATGGAGAAAAAAAAATCCTGTAAAAGTTGAATCTTCTGAAGGGTAGTTAACAAATAGCGTTATTGTTCAGCTTGTAAGATTTCCTGTTGAAACACTGCAATGTGGGTAAACCTATTATTGCTGGTATGTACAGTACTGTGCAAGTCTTAGGCCACCATTAGATTTGTTGTAGTGATTATATAATGACCGTTTATAATTATATCTCACTCTCCTTATTAGAAAACAACCAGAAAATACAGTATTCAAAAGCAGGAAAAAGCAGAAGAAACAACTCCCATAGGTTAAAGGGGCAAGTATTTAGTGTTACACTTGAGCAATAGCAGACACCTGGCTCCTGTAAACCTAAATGGAATGGAGCCCTAAGTACTGGCGAGTACGTCACCTGTATGTGTCCTACTATTTCATGCCAAAATGACAGCTGTGCAAAAAGGTCTTATTATATTAGGTTTGTGCAAGACCTCATTGAGCATTACATACAGTGCAGACACATGTTGTATGAGTGCAATTCATCGGAAGCTTGCTAATAAGACCAGCTTTCAATCACACCATTCCAGTCAAAATGCCAAAGTTCAAGAATTTGACACACATAAAATATTCTTTTGCCTCAGTGAGACCACTCAAAGGGAAATCAACAAACAAGCTGGATATTTGAGATGTGGTATTCAAGACCGAAAAATAATTATGGACGGTCATTAAAACTTTGCTTCAAATCAAATGATGGCCTTTTTGCATACTACTGTATAGCGTTCAAGTTTGAAGCTGTGATAACTTGAGGCTAAAATAATAGTTTGGGTACTATTTTTTTTAAAACTTCACACTCAAACAACAATTTTAAAGATTTGCAGGCTGATACTGCCAGACTTAAAATAATCAGGCAACAATTAGTTTAATTGTTTGTCTTCATACAAGCAAATTGAGTTTTTACATGAGTTGAACACACACACACACACACACACACACACACACACACACACACACACACACACACACACACACACACTATATGCTGCCAGAACTAAGGAAAGCAGTTTATCCAATTGACATATCCAATAGCTATCTTATTTTCAGTGTAACCTTAGACTTTGATCATGCGTTTGTTTTACTGAAATTCTATTTAATTGTTAAATGGTCTATCATACTCCTTTGATTTGGCAACAGGTTTTGTGTATTTTATAAATTACCTGACAAGCAGCTCATACCTATATACATACTAATGCATGTTGCCTTTATTGAAATGCAACCTATTTTAGTTAGTTATTTAGAACATTTATAGAGCTGTTCATTTTAAAGCCAAACTCTGGGTGTTTTACAACTGAAAACATAAACCGATATATGCAAACAACAAAAACAAAATATTTTTTAAAAAAACCAGGCGCAACAAGTACACTTTCCTGATGCAACGTCCAACATTCTCTTCCCAACACTAGAGGGATATGCCATCTTCCTGGGAGTTAAAAGGATGGGGGCCTGTTGGATCACTGTTCCACAAGGCAGTGCTGGCAATGGAGAAGGCACACTTCACAGGACCTATAAGATGGTAGTGTTTAAGGGAAGGGAACTGGGACTGTGCCCACGCTATCTGCTTTGATGGAATGAGTACATTCACTCAGGGAGTGGCAGTACTGCAGGTGACCTTGCCTCATGCCATGCAGGATTTTAAAGGTGATAATCAGCAACTTAATTGGACCCAGAAAGAAAGTGGGAGCTATCAGAGCTCATGCAACAGGGATGTAATATGGGTCAACCTACAGACGCCCAGCCCTGTGCACATAGCTTTCCTTTGGATCAGGCAGTTCCATGTAGGGTTCATTGCAGTAATCCAAAGGGAAGTGACCAAGGTGGGCATTCAGGAAAGGGCATAATTGGTGCACAAGACAGCTTTGTGCAAAATCCTCCTAGTCACATCTGCCACTTATTACTTCTATAGACATATTATAACATCCAGTGATTCTCCAGTCACACAATAAACTCTTTTCCAATACTGTCTCTTCAGCCTCTCAAATCTTCTCTGGTGAATTTTATTAGAGTGAATATTCAGATAAATATAATTGATGGAAATCCCTATTAAATTAAATGACCTTTGGATGGTGAAATGACCATTCATGTTAAATGATTTAGTTACTGAATTTTACTTGGTTAAAATGAATCTATCATCCTTAGTGTTCAAAATTAGTCTAGTAAAGTAAGCAACAAGATGAATGCATGTATGTTCATACATGAAATTATAGTACCTATATCAGATGGGTATGTGGTGAAGAACATACCAAGAAGAGCCGAGGTGGCGCAGCAATTAGAGGCAGTACTGCAGGCCACTTTAGCTGACTGTGATCCGCAGGTCAGCGGTTCAAATCTCACCGGCTCAAGGTTGACTCAGCCTTCCATCCTTCCGAGGTAGGTAAAATGAGGACCCAGTTTGTTGGGAGCAATATAAATATACATTGCTTACTGGTGTAAACCGCTTAGAGAGTGCTTGCACTGTGAGGCAGTATAAAACTCTCACAAATAAATAAATAAATAAACAGGATTGTTAGAATTCTAGTGGAGGTATCATTACTGTTTTATTTGCATTGTTTCAGCATTGTGATAAATAAAATGCACCACAATGGACTGATATGATCTCATCTTAAATGGAATAACCCTTGAAATATATACAAGCAATTCTAATCAAAATTTCATTTGTGAAATTATTAGTTTTCTTCATAAATAAATGAAATTTTCTATCCATCAATGGATTTGTGAACAATGGATGTTTGGAAATCTTTTGATATAAATGTTTTCATTTGGTAAACGATATATAAATACTTTTATCCAAATAGGAATTGCACAGTGCAGCATCAATAGCTTTGATATTATCTCAAGTACTATGGAAGGCTTTACACTCAAATAATATGAAACTGCATTTGGTAACCATAATTACTGGATTTTGTAGGAGGTAGGATTATGTTGCAAGGACAGATAGACTTCTTAACCTTTGTTCTACTATCGAGATGAAACATACTTGGTTATTCAACTAAAGAAATAGTTGTGCCATAGTATATCCTTTCCAAAGGTAGTAGGAAGCTAAATGAAAATTAAGGGAAAACTATACACAGGATAATAGTATATAGAATAGGAGTAGAGAAACTTCATTTTTTCAGATGTTACTGAATTAAGTTCCTGTTATTTACATAGGCTAACAAGTTTTAGAAGATCATAGTTCCCTCATTGCAGATGTAGAGAGTGTCAGGTTGAATTCTTCAATGCTACTCTTTGAGGGATTCTTACACATTGCCACTAAGGAAAGGTATATTAACTATACCTGTGATAAAATTCAGTCAAGGGGAAATAATTTTCCCTTGCAAAGAAATTGATTGAAGCCAAACATAAATGCTCCCTTAAGTCAAGATTATTTCCATGACTACAGCAGTGTCATCCAGTATTTGGAATCATTCATGTTTTATTCTTTTGGTAGCTTCTCCCAAGTGAATATCATGGGACTTGACTAATGCAGAACACATAGAACTGTACTGGTTTGCTACAGTAGCTTTGCTACTGTTGTATAAAAGCATGAGATGAATTTTGCAGTAAAATAGTAAAAATAAAAAAGATAATTTATTTATGATAATAGAAAAGAAGCAACGTTTTGTCTGACTATTGTAACGCAGAACATGTCCTTCCCAGCAAGTCAATGTGTTACTTTTGATTCTTTGGTATTTTGATTCCTATTGATAATTAACAGCAAATAAGTGTGGAAAACCAAACACATTGTACAGTATTTTCATTAATGTACAAATGAGAGTTACAAAACAGGCAAAAGCCAGAAATGAATTTGGTCGGTATAGAATTCAGGGGTGGCCAAACTATGGTTCTTTGAGGACCTGTGGACTTCAACTCCCATAATTCCTGAGCATGGTTAGCTCAGGAATTCTGGGAATTGAAGTCCATAGGTCCTCAAAGAACCATAGTTTGGCCACCCCTGGTATAGATATATTTGCAAAAATGTCATTTTGTTCACGTCTAGGATTATGAGCGGTTGTCAGGCTTCCCTTGAAGCAATGTGGATTGAAAACAGTTAATGCAAAGCAGAGGTGTTTTAGAGCTTCTTCTTTTTTTTAGCAATAGTTATTAGAAAAAAGGTAAAGCTTTAGCACAAGAATTCCAGTAAGTTCTCCACGTTGCAATAAGAAAACTATATATAGGTGGCAAGTGGGTTCCACTTACCTTCGCCACCAGTTCGCATCGCTCGCACGCGCGCATTCCCTCGTGCAGTTTGGCTTCCGTGCATGCTCTGTAGCTGGAATCGGCCCGAAACACATCTGAGGAGCTGATCAGCTGTGCTTCGGGCGAAGGAATAAAGGTCAGTTTAAACCCGGGGGTGGGCGGGACGGCCCTTTTACAAGCAGCAGAACAGGAAAAACCTTCAAAAAAGTAAAAAAATCCCCCCCCAAAAAAGATGGCAGCGCTCACGGACCAGCACCAGCCGGTCCAGTTCAGTGACGTCACCAGCAGGTTGCTACCGGTTCGGACAATCCGGGAGGACGAACTGGGAGGATCCCACCCCTGGTGGCAAAACTCTGATCCACTTTCTCATCCTCTTTTCCTTCAAAGAGGAAAAGGAGAGTTGGCTTTTTGAAGGCATGACTGCATCTGTTTATTCTTTTTGTAATTGTTTGCTAGGCATCTTATCAGTGTGAGAAATTACTGCCACAGCTCTATCGTTTCAACACAGTTCCCCATTGGCAAAGAAGGGATCTGTTCTGATCTTGTGTGATATTTGAGCAGAATCTGGAAAAAGGACAGTAGGTAAAGGAGTTTCTTGTGTTTATCGATTAATCCTTGATATTCCAAGACCTTGCTGGGTGAAGAGAAAGAGCAGTAACAGGAAAAAAAAAGTAGTCCTACAGGATATTTTAAATCTTAGCTTCTTATGAAATCAAACCTCTGAAGGGGCTGTGAGAAGAATGTCGCCTTCAGATTGCCATCTGAAGATTTATCTCAGAAGTCATTTCTTCATCACAGAGAATAATGAGAACTGGTGTGAGAACTTAGATGTCTTCTTAGCTCTGGTTGTCCTGTCTTCCAATGCGGTCGCTGTTTATGGTGTCATTTAGGAATAACTTCTTATAGAAAGTTGAATTATTTATTCTAACCCAACATCCAGGCGGAAGGTTCTATTATTAAACTCTTGGATGAAATCTTGCTTTTCTTAGGGTGTGTTCCAGGTCCTGCTATGGATCATACAATATAGATTTTAGTTTAGTTTTTTAAAAGTGGTGTGTATAATAGCAATTAGATTAGTGTTAGTTTTTATTTTCTTGCTATGTCTGTTTTAATGATTTGTTTGAATAAGAATAGAATTGTTTGATACTCATTTGGAAATAATTTACTTGTCTGATTCTAAAATTCATCGTTTAGTCAATAAGTAGATGTAAAGCAGAGATCTTCAAACTTGGCAACTTTAAGACTTGTGGACGTCAATTCCCAGAATTCTCCAGCCAGCTATGCTGGCTGGAGAATTCTGGGAGTTGACTTCCACAAGTCTTAAAGTTGCCAAGTTTGAAGACCTCTGCTTTAAAGGGATGAATTGTGCCAAAGGTAGCATAAGCAGGTTAGGAAATACATAGGCTTAATATCTGAACTACAAGTAATCCTCAACTTACGACCACAGTTGAGGCCAAAATTTCTGTTGCTAAGTGAGATAGCTATTAAGTGAATTTTGCCCCTTTTACGACATTTCTTAAGTGGATCACTGCAGTCGTTAAGTTAGTAACATGGTTGTTAGGTGAATCTGTCTTCCCCATTGACTTTGCTTGTCAGAAGGACACAAAAGGGGATCACATGATCCCAGGACACTGCAGCCGTCATAAATATGAACCAGCTGCTAAGCATCTAAATTTTAATCATGTCACCATGGGGATGCTGCAATGGTTGTAAGTGTGAAAAATGGTCATAAGTCACTTTTTTCAGTGATGATGTAACTTCGAACGGTCACTAAATAAACTGTTGTAAGTCGAGGACTCTCTGTAGCAGTGGTGGGTTCCTACTGGTGCGATCCACTCTATGGCACCGCTAGTGGTCGGCGGATTGTGAATTTGCGCGTGACGGCTCCGGTGCCGTCTTTGCCGCCATCTTTTTTCTGTAATTTTTTGGCTTTTTTTGCTTCCTGCGCATGCGCGGAAGCAAAATCTTGTGAGGGGACACGCGCACGCGCGAGATTTTGGTGAGACTTCGCTTCTGCACATGCGCAGAAGAAAAAAATCGCCGAAATTGCTCGCACGTCCCCTCATAAGATTTCAGCGAGATTTTGCTTCCGCGCATGCGCGGAAGTAAAATCGCACAAGGGGGCGCGCATAGCGAGTGCACGAGCGTGCAACATGGCAATGCGCGTGCAGCGCACCAGTAGCAAGGTAAGAGCAACCCGCCCCTGATCTGTAGGGTCTGTCCCACACATACCTGTGCTAACATTTCATGTTTGTATTTAAAAGAAAGAAAATAACAATTGAAAGGGTGAGCATCATATTATGAGCATGTGTGAGTTTATTGCATGTAAGACTGATACCCAGCTTCAAAAAAAGAAGCATTATTTTGGCATTCTACTTTTGGAAAGCAGCATAATGGTCCCTTCTTGGAGGTGGACCCTCAAGTAGCTACAGCTGGACTGAAGAACAATAAAGCAAGAATATATAACAGTTACTTTTGGCCAACAGTTGCTTATTGCCTTGAAGTAGATTGCCAAAAAACTGTACTGCAAAGAACAAGTAGAAGCTTGACTAAATAGTTAGGGAAGGCTAGGAGGAGAACTACATTTGATTTCACTTAAACGTTAAATTAACTACAATTAATTTGATTATTCCTTATACATGTAATAGATATGAGAACTTTTGAAGGAGCGCTGGGGGATGGACCAAAGGAGTTTGAGACCACATGCAGCCAGAGATGCCAGGTCCAACACTTGTGTGATGGAGGAATTCCTCCTATTTGCAACTAAAAGGCACATCATTGGCTACATTACAAGGAAAACAAAGGTCAAAGCTAATATAATGTAACATTTAAAGTACAGGTAGTTCTCGACTTAACGGCCACAACTGAGTCCAAAATTTCCACTGTTAAGCAAGACAGTTGTTAAGTGAGTTGTGTTCCATTTTATGATCCTTTTGCCATGGTTGTTAAGCAAATCATCGTAGTTGTTAAGTGAATCATGTGGTCGTTAAGTGAATCTGGCTTTCCCTTTAGCTTTGCTTGTCAAAAGCTCCCTAAGAAGGTTGCAGGTGACAATCCTAGTGTCAGGGTTCCAAGTAATACACCCATAGCAAACAAAACTCTGAGGCAGGTAGAGTCCTCAAAGAATAGTTTTATTGGGTATATCATATTGGCACAGTTCTGGTGAAAACTGACTCTGAAGCTTCAAAGTGGCTTAGGTCAGGTCAGGTGAGTTTCAGGGTTGACACCTAGGACCTGGGATGCTGCAACCATCATAAATACCTGCCGATTACCAAGCACACGAAGTTTGATCATATGACTATAGGGATACTGCAAAGGTCATAAATGTGAAAACTGGTCATAAATCACTTTTTTCAATGTCGCTCTAGTTTTGAACAGTCATTACATGAATGGTTGTAAGTCAAGGACTTGCCTGCATTGGGTTTCAGCTTGGTGTTTGCTGAATGATGTTAAAAGTTAGGAGGTATGTTTAATTAATTAATATTTTTATCTACAATTTTGCTTTGCATTCAGGCAATGGGGTTATTTTAATTCTGTCTGTCCTTTCAAACGGATATTGGCCATGAAAAAATCAAATATAGCAGCAAATACGTCTGTAGCAAAATTAATCATATTGGATCAGAGCTCAACATGGGGAAGTCAGGAAAACAGCTAGTCTGATATTGCCCTGTATTGGGTTTCAGCTTGGTGTTTGCTGAAACTCCTTATAGAAGAAACTCTTTATACTAAATATAAAACAGTCTTTGTAGGTATAACCTATGAAGAATGCTGAAAAATCAAAATAACCTGAAAGCATTCATTCTAGATGGTTTGTTCCCGTTTCTGATAATTTCTTAACTTCCTTTTGGTTGTATTTGAAATATACAAGAAACATAATTCCTGATTAGCCATCATTTTGTTATTCTACAGGTACTTCGATTATTACATTGTTTTAATAACAATTTTGATTATCAAATGTTGGAAAAATTGCAATGATACTAAGGAATTTTAAATGCTTTAAGGGGAACGCATCTTTAAAAGGAAATTTTCATGTATCCACTGTGCTTGCAATTGAAGTTGCTAATGATGCACTAATTATTTTGAAGCACCATCATTCATCTGGGTCTCCTGCTTGGGCAGGGGGTTGGACTAGATGACCTGCAAGGTCCCTTCCAACTCTGTTAATCTGTTAAGTTTATAGAGGCTTCTTGTGTTATGTGCATGCACCTTTTGTTTTCTTTAAATGTAACTGTTTCATCATCTTCTGATGTCCTCCTGCCATCAACTTGTAGAGTGAACCTAAAATAAGCCATGGGTGCAATGCTAATTTGTGCTCCCATCAGCCTCCTCTACAAGCAGAGCTTCCTTTTATGCAATGCATTGCATAAACATTGCATAAACATCATCTTATCTCTCTGACATGCTGATGGTTCTCATCTTTATCATTAAAATCCTGGCGTATTCTTTTTAGCTATTATACTTGTTTGTTAAAAGTAAACATAAAGCTATAGAACTGTGATGGCAAACCTATAGCACAAGTGCCCAAAGTGGCATGCGAAGCCATGTTCCCCAGTACATGCGGCCTTGCCTGTTTGTCTTCCGGGTTTCTGGTGTGCATGTGCATGTGACGATCAGCTGTCCACACGTGCGGCAGTGCCAAAAAATGGTGTGCATATACGCGCCGGCCAGCTGATTCTCGGGTGCACATGCGCGCCAGAACCCGGAGGTTCGGCTTTTCTGGAGCGCGGCCCTGATGAGCGCATGCACATTTCCGCACAACCTTTTCGGCACTCGGCGCCGAAAAGGTTCGCCATCACTGCCATATAAGCTGTATGGACGCCTCTGATAACTTTTTAGGTGGTGCAGCAAAGAATTGAAGGCAGAGGCAAGCGTGATAGGTGACATAGACATTTGACAGATAGCAGACAGACAGAGAGTCAGACAGATGTAAGAATAGGCTTCATATAATCTAGGACAAGAGATATTTGTATACATTAATAAAGAGTTTTGGTTAATTTGCATTTGTCCACTAGATGCATGGGTCTCCAACCTTGACAACTTTAAGACTTGTGGACTTCAACTCCCAGAATTCCTCAGCCAGCATTTTAAAAATACTTTGCTTTTTAGAATGGGGACCCCAGATATTATTAAATTACAAGTCATAGGAACTCACCATTGCCATTCAGGTGACACTACCAAAAATTATATCTTTGCGGTATTTGAAGGGATACAAGTTCTCCATTCTAGTTTAGGAGGAAAATCTTCTCAATTATTTCACATAAATGATATTAAAATATGTTGACTTAATCTTATTAAAATAAGTTATAGACTAATACCCTCATCCAGTGAAAATTAAAGAGAATTTCTGTGCAAATGGAGCTATTTTTATGCATTAGTTTTACCAGCTAGGTGTATCTGGGTTATTACCATCTTTTTTTGTTATCTTGAAATTATGTAATTCTGTTTTTATTTTTCTCAAATAACATTGGGAAATATTTTTAGAGTTATGGTTTCAGGCACAGATGCTTTATCATTTAAGTTATACAGGAACAGCAATCCTATTGAAGATTATAAAATCAGGAGAAATTAAAATAAAATTAGCTAATATACATTTAACTAAACATATCCAATGGATAGTGTGTATGTGTATTTTGATTTCATTTGGTAAAGAAACAACTTTAAGAATGTGTTCTGTTAATTTTGTAAAGAACTGTGTTAGAAACAATAAAAGTAAAATAAATTTATTATTTGCAGAAAGAAAAATGGAAAAAATTTATCCAGCAGTGAGGTAAGTTTATTACAGTTGCCCTATGAAATCTAGATCAATGATTGCTGAAATTCCATGAAATTATGTTGTGTGTAGAAATATGCTAAATACAATAAGGAAGAGGTTAGAAGAATGTTTTAGCCATATTTTCTCTTATACATTGGGAAAATAGAGTACCTATTTAAGTGATGTATATTATATACAGTAATCCTATATATGGAATTTCACTGACTGCAGGAGGGCTTATTTCCAAGCAAATAAATAAAAGATTATGATATACTAGCACTGAATCATTGTATATAGCTTCATTCAGAAACTGAAATAATTATAATACATTTATTTTTATTTTTATAATATAGATAAACCCCCCAAAAATCCAATTATATAGTGGCTGCACAGAGCAACAAAGTCAGAATCAAAATTTTATTTTTATTACATCATACTTTAGAGAAGAATAAATACAAAACATATAATAAAAATAAAAGCAGAAGAAATTCTGAGACATCCTTTTACAAATTTATATAGGAAAAAAAGAATCTGGCAAAAAAAATCACACTTCTTTTGATATTGGCTAATACAAAAATAAAATACAGTACTTTCCCATAAAGCTTTCAGGGAATTGATTAAAAAATGGAATAATAAATATTAGATCTGCTGTGTTGTAGAAGTTGTAGAACGTTATATGATTTAATAATTCTACAGCTTTAATCTACTAGAATAAATTTGAAAAAAAGTTTATATCCACTAGTCTTAGTAAAGGGAAGATGATATTTATATTGGCCAACGTAAAATGTTTTAAACAATGCAGCTTTTCTTTAAGATGGTATCTGTTTTGCAATATTTACATCATAGTGAACTTAATTGATATCGTTTATGTGTAAGCTGTTTTAATAAGTACGTTTCTTAAAGTGTTTTATAATAGTTTTCCTATTAAATATATCAAAGTTAAAATATTTTCCTTAAAGCTATACTATGTACATTTCTGTTCTTAAGAATTGGTCATACATGTGTGGATGAATGAGAAGTAGATACTTAATAGGGACATGGAAAACATTCGAAAGAAGTGCTTTTCAAAGGAGTTAAGTCATGTGTAAATAAATCTCCTCTTTTTGAAAGATTAAGGCAGCTGCATTTTCTGCAAAGCTTGTGTGACTACTTAGAGGGCTGTGTTTGTTTATCTGGGCCTGAATTTGATGGCTGTGCTGGCATGCAGACGGACAAGGGACAGCCTTTGAAACAGCCACATGAGCCCGGCAAAGGAGGCGACTGCTTTAACGCTTCAAAGAGAGAGAGACTTCATTCACACTTTGCAAAGTTCCTCTTTAAAACACTCTATTTACCTATTTATTCTATGCCACTGTAAAATGTCCTACCAAATTGTAAGCAATTTCACATGCACTGCTAAAATATGTAACTTATATTTTATGTCAGAGTTACGCAATAAATCAGAAGCTTCAAAAGATAACTGCATTTTGCTGATTCAAATAACTTCTTTATAAGTAGAATAAAACATTAACAATACCACACTTTGTTTCAGACCACATGTTGAGATGTTTTCATACTGGAGTATAATGGTGGACAGAGTAAACCACACCCTTCTTCTTGCTAAGTTTCTGGACATGCTCAAAAAACACTTCAGCCTGATTGGCTGACTCAATCACATGGCTCTCCCAGTCATGAATATTCCAACACTCCTCCCTTCATTACTGGGAGAGACATCAGACCTATTGGATTTAAATATTTCCCATGATTCACATTACCCAATGGTTTGGTCATCATGTCTGCTAAATTATCCTCTGAAGAACAATGATGTAAACGTATCAATTTTTCTTTTACAGCTTCCCTGACATTACAATACTTAATGTCCACATGTTTACTTCTGTTCTTCACTCTGTCACCTGTTGCCATTTTTATACAAGCAGCATTATCTTCATAAACAGTTACAGCTTCATTTACATTTACATTTAAATCTTGTAACAACTGTACATACCAAACTATTTCAGAACATAACTCAGACAATGCAATAAACTCTGCTTCCGCAGTTGAAATAGCAACCGTTGTTTGTTTTCTGGACTTCCAACCAATTAAAGCCCCTCCAAACATTATTACAATTCCAGAATTAGACTTTCTGGTTTTTACATCATTTGCATAATCACTATCAACATAACATTTCAATTTTAATTCTTCAGTGACCTTTATTTGAAGACCCAAATTCACAGTTCCCTTCAAATACCTGAGAATTCTTTTCACACCCATCCAATGCAACTTTGTAGGTGTAGCAGTAAAGCGACTTAAGATGCTCACTGCACAAGCTATGTCTGGTCTGGACCACTGTGACAGATATAACAGACTCCCTATTGCAGAGTGATATATCTCCTGATCACAGGCTTCACTTTTATCCTCACCCAAACTATTGTAAAAATCTGTGCTCATAGGTGTAGGAGCAATATTACAATCTTTCATGTTATATTTCTCTAATAATTGTTCAATTTTTCTCCTTTGACTGAGAATATAACCACCTTTTTCAGTTTTTTGTATCTCTACACCGAGATAATTCTTTATTTCTCCCAAATTCTTTAATTCAAATTTCTTTTCTAACTTATTAGCAAATTCTTTAACTTGTGATGCATCCTTTGCAATGAAACAAAGATCATCCACAAATGCTAATAGTAGACAATTCCCACCTTGTAACTTTCCAGTGTATATGCAACCATCAGCTTTGCAACTCTTGAACCCAAGACCTTTCAATGCAGTATCAAGACAGATATTCCAATTTCTGGCTGACTGCTTCAGCCCATAAATAGCCTTGTTCAATTTATACACCATGTTAGGCTTTTTATTTTCATACCCTGGCGCTTGAACCATATAAATTTCTTCCTCTAATTCAGCATTGAGAAATGCAGTGGTTATATCAAAATGCCAAATTCTATGCCTGTATGCTGATGCTAATGCCAGTGCTAGTCTTATGCTCTCACCTTTTACAGTTGGCGCGAACACCTCATCATAGTGCACATTCTTTAATTGAGAAAAACCTTGTGCCACCAACCTTGCCTTATACTGTACTTCATTATTGGGTAATACCTTTTTCTTATATACCCACTTACATCCTACAGCCTTGGTACCCTGTGGCAAAGTCACAGATGTGAACACTTCATGATCGCCCATGGATTTCATCTCTTTATCCATGGCTTCCTTCCACTTTTCTTGTTCAACTTTTGGTAATGCCAATACTTCCTTATAGTTTCTTGGCTCATACCACACATTACAAACTTTAACTTTACTGGCAGAATACCTGTCTGGCGGAACCCCTCTGTTCCTACGCTCTGACCTACGTGGCATTGCCTGTACTTGTGTTTCAAGCTTTTCTGGCTTCATATCTTGTTCAGACTCTCCTCCCTGAACATAGACACCTTCAGAAAATGATTCACCATCATTACATGAGTTATTGTCACTAAGTGGATCACCGTCGCTAAGTGGATCACCGTCACTAAGTGAGACATTTTCAGAATTTGCATCAATTCTGTTCCAATTTTGTTCTGCAAAACTAGCAGACCTTGAAATCACTATCCTTTTACTTCCATCGCTAAAGCGATACCCTTTTGAGCCTGGCTCATAGCCCACAAATCTGAGCTTTCTAGCCTTTTGTTGTCCCTTTCTTCTGATTGCTTTTGGAATATGTACCCATGCAGTACTTCCAAATATTTTTAAATGTGCTAGAGAAGGCTTTCTCCCATATAGCATTGCATATGGAGTATTATTGATGGATGAACTCCACAACCTATTTACTAAATAATTGGCAGTCAGTATGGCTTCACCCCAATATGACCTGCTCATACCAGAATCCTCCAGTAATGAGTCTTTCATTGTTTGCAAAACACCATTCCTCCTTTCAGCCACTCCGTTCTCTCCCGGTGTGTAAGGATTTGTGCACCTGTGTCTTATTCCCAATTGTCTCAACCATTGTTGAAAATTTGTTGACATAAATTCAGAACCTCTGTCAGTTTGCAACTGACATACCTGTTGTTTGTACCTTCTCTCTACAAAACTTAACCATTGCTTAAATTGCTGTAGCACCTCTGTTTTACTCTTAAGTAAGTAGCAAAACCCAAACCTGCTGTAGTCATCCACAATGACCAGCGCATACTTTGCTCCTCCCAAACTGGCTTGCATAGGCCCAATTAAATCAGCATGCACCAGTTCTAGAGCTCTTGTGGTTTGTCTTGTGCTAAACTTGCTCACTGGGAATGCTTTGGATTTCGATGCTTTGCATACTGCACAATCCAAATATGCCTTACATCCCTTCAAATCTAATCCTTCTGCAAATTCTTTCATTTGTTGAACAACCTTAAAATTAGCATGACCAAGTCGTCTGTGCAGAAGATGAACACACGAATTGTGTTCTGCTACATTTTTAAATATCTGGGAACAATGTGGCACCTTTTCTCCCTGCAATACATAAAGATTATCCTCTTTTATGCCCTGTGCACAAACATTCCCATTTCTTTGGATGATACACTTCCCATTAACAAATGTGGTTTCATAACCTTGCTTGTCTAAACTAGACACACTTAACAAATTATGCTCCATTTCAGGTACACATAACACATCAGTAAACCTGGAGTCTAAATATGGAATTTGCACATCGCCTCTTCCAATGATTTTAGCCTTTTGACCATTGGCTAAGGCCACTTCTTCATGGTTTCCTGGGAAAAATCTGGAAAATAAGTCAGAATTATTAACAATTGTTTGACTAGCCCCACTGTCAATCAACCATTTGTCTCTATTGTTATTATAACAAACTTTTGCAACTGCAATCTGTCCTTGCAAATAATGTCTCTTGTCTTGCATATTTCTTCTCTGTGCACAGCTTTTCTGCAGATGATTGGTTTCTCCACAAATGAAACACGCTTTCTTAACTTGCTTGCAGAATTGTTGCTGTGTAACTTGATCTCTCCTGCCTCTGCTCTTCTCTTGTCTGCAGACATCTCGGCTGTTGCTAGAGATAGGCAGCCTGTAGAAAATTTTGCTGGAGACTTGCTGTAAGTTTCCACTGTACTCCTTGTTGGGCCCCCGCCTGTGGAATTTTCCATCAGCATGGCTGAAAAGCCTTTTCTCATATTCATTCAATAAACACGATTTCAAAGCCTCCAAATTCAAATCTGCTTCTGGCTTACTTTCAAAAATAGCTGATACAGTCTCCCAGCTCTGATCCAAACTATTTAACACTAATAAAACTTTTTGGGACTCTGGAAACTTTACTCCACGTTGCTCCAATTCTAGAAAATTAGACTGCATTTTCATTAAATGATCTTCCATAGAATCTCCTGTCTGCAAACTCATTCTGAAAAGCTTTCTTGAAAGTTGGACCACATTACACGCAGAAACATTGACATGTACTGCTTTCAATTTCTGCCATATTTCTTTTGCAGACTTTAATTCAGCTACATTTAAGAATTGATCATCCCCCAGACTTAAAAGAAGATAAGCCATAGCTTTGTCATGAGCCTTTTGATCTGCTGCTCCAAGCACTTGTGGGGGGTCTGCTACGATGTCCCATAATTCTTTTGCTTTCAAAAAACATTCCATTTTTGCAGCCCAAATTAAATAATTTTTCTTCCCCAATTTGGGTATTGGACTGTCTTTAAATTCCATAGCAGCAGCCATCCTGCTTTATTTTTCTTCTCTGCCTGTTCCTTTAACAACACAGACAGCTTCTTATCAGCTTTAAATTACAATGCAGTTTTTAACTTTACTTCTTGAGCGATTCCTGGGCCCATAACCTGTCAGAGTTACGCAATAAATCAGAAGCTTCAAAAGATAACTGCATTTTGCTGATTCAAATAACTTCTTTATAAGTAGAATAAAACATTAACAATACCACACTTTGTTTCAGATCACATGTTGAGATGTTTTCATACTGGAGTATAATGGTGGACAGAGTAAACCACACCCTTCTTCTTGCTAAGTTTCTGGACATGCTCAAAAAACACTTCAGCCTGATTGGCTGACTCAATCACATGGCTCTCCCAGTCATGAATATTCCAACATTTTATATTACTGAATATAATCCAGGAGAAAGAGAGCTGTTTTTGCCTTTTTGATTTTCACCTGGAAATAACAGAAAAATTGCTTGCAATAACCCAATTTGGTGTGGGAAGTGGAAGGGCAGACATGTACTACTAACTTCATCTCCCAGTTCAGTCTTTTTGGTCTATTCTGGCTGGCGAGATTTACAACCTATCTATTTGATTCATTCAGGAATAAGCATTGATAAAATAAAGATACAATATTAATATAATGAAGAAAATGGCAAGCCCTGTTTCTTTTGCAAAGCAAAAGCATTGGTATTCTTTATTTGATAGATCTAGGATGCAGAGAGTAATTCACATTAAATTGTTTAGCTGTATTGAAATAATTAAGATACACTTGTTTTGTTGAGACCATTTCCTCCTGTAATCTTTTAATATGCAGAAAGAAGTCAAGAAAGAGCGAGCTGTAGTAGATAAAGTATTTGTTGCAAGAATTTGTCAAATTCTGAAAATTATGGTCCCCAGGACGTTTTGTAAAGAGGTAAGTTGCAAATAGAGAATAACCAGTCTAATACTTTTGTTATGAAACCTTACTAGCTTTCAGATGTATTTTGGCTGCAATCTCTAGAATGCCAATTCAACACAAAAGACTGTTCATTTCACTCATTTGAAGACTGAAAATTTAGTAATTTGCAATTGCTGTTTATGTCAAACTGGCTCCTGAACATTTTTATGGTTGCCCGTGTTAAACCTAAACTTACTAATGTATATCTGGTGGATGGTTATTCTTCTTAACTTGAATTAGTTAAACATTGAAAACCAAATGCTGTAATTTGACTGCTGTAGATGTTCTTAAAAGAATCCAAAGCAGGAATAACAAGTCTGCTCTCAGCATTAAGCCTCATCACCCATGGAAGAATGCAGTGGGTATGAATAAGGACTACGTAATGTGTTTCTAGGATTTCTCTTTAGACTGGCACTCTTTATTTCTAAAGTTTGTAACTTTTTCAAAGTTTATTTGATAGACAGTGGAGATTTGTCACTCTGTTCGTTAAAGATACAAATTTTGTCCTAAAGCTGGGCTGTTGTTCCTGTTTATACAAACACAAAAAGCGTTAGAAGTTGTAGCAATTTTGGCTGTTTCGTTCATTTCAGCAGTGTATGCTATATTAATACGCTGCATTAAATTTTCTACAAGTCAGCCATCTGAGAGACATTATTAAAGTATAACAAACATATTACGACTAGAAGTCAGCTTGCCCTGAAAAAATCTATGCATGCAAATAGACTTTGTACACACACACACACAGAGAGAGACAAAATGTGCAATCCCTTCAAAGGTCCAATTTGTTTTTTCTATCTTGATCATTCAGATAATGAACTGAAAACTAATTAAATACATTATGAAACATGACCGCACCAACAGTTTTCTAGTGTATAACAGTTACTCCGCTTATTTTAATATATTTTTGCTTTGCGTTTATACTGAAAAAAAAATGAAACGAGATGAGAATTTCTTAGAAACAGAGAGAAACTATTATTTACCTGAATTTTTATAACAGTACATATAAAAAAAGGCTGACAGTAGTCCTGATTCCTTTTTAAAAATAACTTCATTAGACTTTTCAAATAAAAAATAAAAGATAAAAACTAACAAAAACCAACAAAAATTAAGATAGAAAAGAGAAAAAAGAAAAGAATGAAAAAGAAAAGAAAGTTAAAAGTACAGAAAGAAAAAGAAATCAAAGAAATCGCTTCTGACTTTCTTTTACAACAGATATAAGTATAAATATACATTAGTCTAAATTTGCAACAAACTTTTTCCCCATTATCTACTATTTTTAATAACATCAAATTCATATGTCATAATTTCATTTTTTTCTGTTTCTGAAAAAAGTCCGGAAGGGGCTTCCAATCAGCATTAAAATTAATCAATATCTGTTTGTCCATCAGTCCCAAAAGGTATGTCTCTGATTTCAATTGGATATTAATTTTTAAAATTTTCTGAATTAATATATGTACTTGAATCCAATTTTTTAGTTTGTTTACATGTTCACCAAGCATAATAAAAAATCCTCTCTTGTTGTACATACTTCCAACATATAATCGAGGTACCTTTAAACGTTTTAGAGAGTTTTTCCAGTGACAAATGTCAACAGGACATCACTTTATAACACCAACACCAAATCATCTGCAAAGGTTTATTTTTTTCATTTTTATATCCATTATCCTCTCATCTTGCCTTAGGTCTATTCATAATGTCAAAAACCAAAGTAAATAAAAGGGGGGGGGGGATAATGGGCATTGGTCAGCCTATTCTTCTTTCCTTATGTATCTCACAAGGTTTAAGTCTCCATTAATAATAATTTATTCTGTGAAGTATACATTGATTTTACCCATTTTATAAAACTTTCTCCAATGTTTGTATCTTCTAAAACTTTAAACAAAAAGCGTCAATTTAAATTGTCAAAGGCTTTCTCTGCATGTAAAAAAAATTAATGAGGCTTGTTTTTCATTGTGCTGTTACAAATATTCTATAATGTCTAATACAATTCTGACATTAACTTATAATTTAGGTTAAAAAAATTATAATATTGGCCTTCATGAATAATTTCTTGTAGAATTATTTTCAGTCTATTTGCTAAAATTGCTGTAAATAACTTATAAACACTCTTCAGTAATGACATTGGTCTATAGCTTTTTGTGGAAGT
The DNA here is from genome assembly GCA_023053685.1 of Diadophis punctatus similis. Classification (NCBI taxonomy): domain Eukaryota; kingdom Metazoa; phylum Chordata; class Lepidosauria; order Squamata; family Dipsadidae; genus Diadophis; species Diadophis punctatus. Next base: position 75,529,438 of record JALIGW010000003.1, on the reverse strand, counting down.
TAAATCTTGACCATCTTTAGGTATTAATGTTATGTTAGCCTCTTTCCAAGACTCAGGCACCTTGCCTCCCAGTGTCCTGATTCCTGTAGCTGTACATCTGTTCCCTTTACAGCTTCACATATTTGAAATGCCTAATTAGAATACCAAATAATATGAATGAGCAACTGGAATGCAACTCCTTAGAATTGCTTTGATTGATCCAGTTTATATAGCTGTATTCCAATTGCTCATTCATATTATTGGTGACTGGGCGGTATACAATTATGCTAAAATAGTCAATAAATACTCAATATTTATAAATAATAATGTTTCAATAAATACTCAATAAATAAATAAATACCTAAGAAATGCAGCAAAAATAATCCCTGCATCTCTAGTATACAGGTAGTCCTCAATTTAGTGACCATTCTAAGTTGCAACAGCACTGAAAAAGTGACTTATGACCAGTTCTTGCACTTACGACTCTTGCAGCATCCCTGCCAGAGGGGGTTCTTGCCGGAGCTGCCCGGTGCGCAGCTCCGGTAGGGAGCGGCGGATTGCGCAACCGCTCCGGAGCCCTCTCTGCCGGTCCATCGCACGTGTCGCCATTTTCCCCCGGTGATTTTGGGTCGATTTTGCTTCTGCGCATGCGCGGAAGCAAAATCACGCCGAAATCTCTCTCGTGCGCGCGTCCCCTCACGAAATTTTGGCACGGTTTTGCTTCCACGTATGCGCAGAAGCAAAATCGTGTGAGGGTGCGTGCGCGCGCAGCGCAGGTGCGCGCCCCCAAAGCGTGAAGATGCGCGCGCAGCGCACCGGCACCGGTAAGGCAGCAACCCGCCGCTGATCCCTGCATTCACATGATCACAATCCAGGCACTTAAAAACTCAGTTACTTTAATGACAATTGCAGTAACCTACTGTCATGTGATTGCCATTCGTAACCTTCCCAGCCGGCTTCTGACAAGCGAAGCCAAGGGGGGAGTTCATAGAGAGTTGCAAGTCATGGTCACATGATTTCTCGCTCAACTTCAGGTGATTCGCTTAGCAACCATGGTAAAAAAATGTAAACTCAGATTCAGCCCTATCATGTCTCACTTAATGACCACACTGCTTAACGGTGATTTTTCTTCTGGTCCTTTATTTTGGTTGTAAGTGGATATTTGGAACAGATTAGCTTTATTTTAGAGTCTAATTTGTACTGATTCTTTATGGTTGGAAAAGATCTGTATGCTTTCTGTGCAGAGCTCCTAAAATTAATCCAATTCTAAATATTGTTTCTATCTTTCTTATAATAGACAGGTTATTTGATACTTATTGCCATTATGTTGGTACTTCGCACATATTGTGACATCTGGATGATTCATAATGGAACAGTTATCGAGAGGTAAGGGTCATTTATATATTCCAAACCAATTTCCTACCATTATTCTTCTATGTTACCATATATCAGAAGCTAATACTGCTATTTTTAGAAACACAGTGCATACAGATAAATGATATTTGACTTAAATGAGTAAATATAAAGGCTTCATCCAAGTACAATACAAAATCAAAGCTTCTTTCTAAGTGAACATGCCATGTTTAGCCACAGGCTCTTGTTTACCCTATTAGTCTCTCTTGGAGCTGCCTGGAGAAGAAAGTTCCACTTTTAAACTAACCAGTGTGGCTCATAGAAAAGCAAAAACCATAGTTTAAGGGTTAGCCTTGCTCAACTGGGGCCCTCTAGAGGTGCAGAAATCATAGTTTTCTCCCAAATCCCAGATAGTGAGGGGTGAGGGTGAGTCAAAAAGTAATTCCATTTTCTTTAGGACAGGTATAATTACCAACACAGGAACATGTAGCATACATCAAAATGAAGCTGGTCCTCTGTGGATCACATCCCTACTTCTCATCATAGTCACCGTTTCTCTCAATAGCAATGTTCCACCTTTGAATGAGAGCCTGTATCCCTGCCTCGTAAAATTTTGTTGACTGTTCTTTGAGCCACTTCTTCACTGCAGTTTTCACTTCCTCGTCACTGGAATAATGTTTGCCTCTCAAACCCTCTTTCATGGGGCCGAAGAGATGATAGTCTGAAGGCGCTAAATCTGGTGAGTATGGAGGATTATTATTCCAGTGACGAGGAAGTGAAACCTGCAGTGAAGAAGTGGCTCAAAGAACAGTCAACACAATTTTACGAGGCAGGGATACATGCTCTCATTCGAAGGTGGAACATTGCTATTGAGAGAAATGGTGACTATGTTGAGAAGGAGGGATGTGATCCACAGAGGACCAGCTTCATTTTGATGTATGCTACATGTTCCTGTGTTGGTAATTATACCTGCCCTAAAGAAAATGGAATTACTTTTTGACTCACCCTTGTATGTTGGGATTTCTCTCTCAGAATTCCCTAGTAGCATGACTATCAGTTATGTTGACCGCGAGTTTTTAAAGTTGGTATTTCAACATACTTACGTGTGTCAGTCAACCGCATATACGTATGAGTTTATTTTATGGAAGGTAATACATGATTCTTTATTTCCGTGTTGCATATAGTATAAATATAATGCAGTATTGTGGGCACAAATGATCTAAACCATGAATATTCTTGGATATCAAGAGTTTTGCTCAATTTTAAACAAATCTTATGGAGAGGAATTTATTTTAAGCTTTCCATTTTGACATTCGTGCAATAATCCTGTATTCTATGAAATGTAACAGATACTGTAGCCATTCTTTTTACCTCACGATTTTTGATGTCTATTGAGGAATGTTGTTTATTGGACTTTTGTAGTACAGGTAGTCCTCGACTTACAACAGTTCATTTAGTGACCGTTCAAAGTTACAACGGCACTGAAAAAAGTGACTTATGACCATTTTTCACACTTGTGACCGTTGCAGCATCCCCATGGTCACATGATGTACATTTGGATGCTGGAGAACTGGTTCATATTTATGACCATTGCAGTGATCACCTTTTGTGACCTTTTGACAAGCAAAGTCAATGGAGAAGCCAGGTTCATTTAACAACCATGTTACTAATTTTAGAAACGGAAATGATTCACTTAAAAAATGTGGCAAGAAAAGTCAGGGGCAAAATTCAGTTAACAAATTTCTCACTTAGCAACATAAATTCTGGGCTCAATTGTGGTCGTAAGTCGAGGACTACCTGTAGTAATTATCCATTACTCTTTGTGTAATAAAAGTGTATAATGATTACTTTGTCTAGTCAGAAATAAAAATGTTAAATTCTGTACATTTTTTTCTTTCTTTCAGTGCAATCGTTAGCAGGGATCTGTCGCTATTCAAGAATTTCTTTCTTAAATTTGTAGTTTCCATTCCACTGGTAAAGAGACATAAATATTAGCATGTATCTACAATGTTTATGCTCGTAACTGATGCATAAACGAAACAATTGCTTCTTTTCCCCAGTGGTTTTTGACTTCGGAGAGATGTAGTTTAAATAATATCAGCTAAACTGTATACCCCATAGTCTTTCTAAAGCTTTATCAATTGCTTCAAAACTTGTATTCTTACAAATTGTACAGTATGGTGCTGGTGACTTTCACTGTTGTTTTCTGCTACTTCAAAGACAACCACTTAGTAGGTTAAAAGTAAACAGTCTCAATTGCCGCCAACGCCACCTTGAATCTTCTTCTAGATTGCTCTTAATCTAATTCCCAGTCAGTGTATTGGGAGTGCAGTTCCCAGCTTTCGCCATGCTGGCTGAGCATTCTGGAAGTTGAGGATGAGCACACTAAGAAACATCTCTGCTCATTGGACGATCGTAGTCAAATTTCTTCCTGCTATGTTTCTAAACCATTAATATTATTATTTTTTCCTTCCAAATTCTTCACCTTCCTGAATATAATTTTTTATTCCTTGTCCTACTCTTTGATTTTTTTCTCTATATGTATGTCTATGTTGGCTTTTATCCAATTCGAATCCTATTTATTAAAATTTTTGCATTTGCTCCTATAATATAGGAGTGGGATATTTTTTTTTGGTTTTTTTTTTTTGTTTTTTTTTTTTTTGTTTACAAAAAGCACGGAATTGCCTTTTATAGTGGCAGCCCATGCTTTTTTCCTGTGGAAGACCTAACTTATCCCATATCCTGATGCCAGCAGAAATGGGGAAAATACATATCTTAGTGACGTCAGGATGGAAGTGTACGTTAACCAGACGTTATGGAGGCATGGGATTTAACAATAGGCTTGTTTGGCGATAGCTTTCTTTGTAGTGTGTTGTCTTCAAGGAGATGGGCAACAGTATGTGAAAGTTTAAAACCCACCACTGCCTGTAGAATTAGTTCCATTAGCGTGAAGGGTAGCAAGGGAGGTGATGGCTTTCACCAAGGGTAGCAAGGGAGGTGATGGCTTTCACCTAGGGTAGCAAGGGAGGTGATGGCTTTCACCTAGGGTCAAAAGGGAGGTGATGGCTTTCACTGATTCAGTTGTCGCTTTGCCCACAGTTGTGGGAGCACACCTGAATGCTGATATGGTGTAAAGAGAGTCTTGCTGCTTCTTTTGTTGACCTTTTCTTGTGTTCGTTTTCACGGCTTTCCACTTGTCCTTGTGGAAACATCGTGGGATGGGTCTTTTTGCTTCTGCCACTAATCTTGTGCATGTGGTGGTTTGCAGTGCTATCATTGGCCGCAGTAGAAAAGATTTCAAGAGGTACTTGTTCAACTTCATCGCTGCCATGCCTGCTGTAAGTGATGCTTTTTTGTTCTTGACTTCTTTGGGATAGAATGAAAAGGTATTCAGTCACAACTTTTCCAGTAACATTTGGCCACTTAGTATACTCCCATAAAATCTATTACCTTGAAAAATTTATAAGTTTGCGGTATTTTATTTTTACCCCTACTTTAATTAGGCGCTCCCTATATTGTAGTGACTTCCAGAAGTTAGGTCTACAATATTATCAAGCAAAGCTTAAAGTAAGGGGCGTGCATAAGCGCACCAGCGTGCCTACCATCCTTGTCCTAATGTTCCCTCTTATCAGTACCCATCTTATGTATATAAACAATGTTATATTTAATTTAATTTAATTTAATTTAATAGATTTGTATGCCGCCCAACTCCCGGGGGACTCTGGGCGGCTCACAGCATGTCAAATCCATTACAATAAAAAACATATAACAATTAAAAAGATATAAAAATTAAAAGAAGATCTCCAACATTCATAACTAAAGGGGGGAGACCCGAGATAATCTACTCGGTCTCACTTTCACCCCGCCTGCCGGAAGAGCCAAGTTTTTATTGCTTTACGGAAGGCCAGCAGGGTGGGGATGGCCCTGATCTCCGGAGGGAGTTGGTTCCACAGGCAGGGAGCTCCCACAGAGAAGGCTCTCCCCCTAGGCCCCGCCAACCGACATTGTTTGGTCGATGGGACCTGGAGGAGACCAACTCTGTAGGACCTAACCGGTCGTAGGGAGGTATGCGGCAGGTAATATGTATATTACCAATACGTACTTGACAAAATAAATAAATAAAATAAATAAATAAAAGCTAGTATGACTCATGGCACAATGTTGTGGAAACTGTCATCCAAATTGTTTGCAGTGCTCCAAGTTGCCTACCCTTGATCTTAATGTAAAGATTTCTTTAATGTCACTCCAACTACAATGAAACGGGAGGAATGAAATATTCTATGTCCAGAGTATAACAGCATAGGGAAAAGTTTGTATTTAATAGTGCAAAAAATACTTAGAAGTTCATAAATTGCTCATTCCATTTTGGTTTTGAATCAAATGTTACAATCTTGGTGTAGTTTTGCCTCCTTATCATTAACAAAATTGTAGTTTCTCACCTCATTAATGGAACAGCTCCTCTTCCAGATTGATGGGGAAGTGTTTTATACAAGAGAGGATTTTTTTAAAAAATATTTTTTTTTTGCTCTACATCAAAGTAAGAGCAAGGGTTGATATGAGCACAAATGGATTTGATTTGTGATAGAGTAGAATGTGCTAGGTAGGAAACTAAGCTTGGCGGCATAAATAATTGCCTGATACCCATAATCAAATTCAGAAGTATCTGGGTTCAAGACTGGTACTTGGCCAATTCTTTTCCTCTCTGTTAAAGGGACATGACACGAGAAAAATGATTCCCCAATCCAAGTTTCTCTTTTTCTATATAGTGATTGTATTAAAAATTGTAAGTTAGATAAAAATTTAATAGAATGCAATATTCAAAATTTGGTACAATGCAATAAAAAATTAACACAACAATAAAAAATTAATACAAACTAAAGGGGGGGCAGAAAATAAAAAAAATATTTTAAAAAATGAAAAAAATAAGAATATATAGTAAAGAAATGGAAAAGAAAAAGACTTTCCCCTTCATCATGACTCCTCATCATATAACAAGTGTAAACAATTTTAGTAGCAATGCAGTAAAATATACAGCCCAATAAAACCGCCACAGGAAATATCATTAAAATAAAAGTTGTAAACATTAATAATATCATTATTAAGAGCTGAAGTGGTGCAGTGGTTAAATGCAGCCACTGCAGGCTGACTGCTAGTCTAGCAGTTCAGCTGTTCAAATCTCACTAGGCTCAAGGTTGACTCAGCCTTCCATCCTTCCGAGGTGGGTAAAATGAGGACCCAGATTGTTGGGGGCAATATGCTGAATTCTGTAAACCACTTAGAGAGGGCTGTAAAGCACTATGAAGCGGTATATAAGTAAAGTGCTATTGCTATTATGGTTCATCCCGCTTTCAGCCAGATGCTCAGACTGGATTTGGCATTTTTGTCTGCCTGTCGAGTCCTTCCCAAGGACCTGGGATAGGCAGACAAGAGGGAAAATAATAGCGCAATCAAAATGTAAGATAAACATGAAACACAACAGTTAAAGGGAATTGAAGCAGTTTAACCAGTCCCTATCCATTCTGGGGAAGAGTTCAGAATGTGAAGAGGGATGGTGTTGGTCTTATTTCCAAGGGAAGACCCATTTCACAAAACCAGAGAAGTAGGACCCCGTGACCTCCATTCTCCTTACTTATAAAAGTGGGGTAGGTGCAAAAGCTTCTTCCAGGAAGAACGTATCAAATGGGCCAGTTCAGGTAGGTGGAAGCCTTACTTTAGATCAGGGGTGTCAAACTCAAGGCCTGTGTACCGGATCCGGCCCGCGATGTGGTTGGATCTGGCCCGCGCGGCTGTCTTGGTCTACCCAATTCGAAGAGGAAAGATCGGGCCAGTGTGGCTTCGGCCCAGTCTACCCAATACGAAGAGCAAACATGCCAGCAGCTTGGGGAGTGGCGTCAAGCTGGCCATGCCACCTAGTTGGCCATGCCCACCTGGTTGGCCATACCCACCCAGTCAGTCACGCCTGCCTGACTCCCCGAGGTAAACCACAGCCCTGATGTGGCCCTCAATGAAATTGAGTTTCACACCCCTGCTGTAGATAGCTGAGACCTGCATAGTAAGATATTAGCATGTTAAACCTTTTGTGTGTGTGTGTAGAAAAACCAGCAGAACAAGTCCTGGCATAGAAATGAGGAAAAAACCAAAAAGCTTTCAAAATCAAAGAAAGAATTAGAAGTTCCTGATTCACACAAAGCCCCCTCCACTGCTCCTAATTTCTATTTCTTTTGTAGTACCAATATGTGGTTCTTACAGATAAAAGATTGCTCACCAACATGCTGTAATTTATATCATCCCCAGTATATTGTGATATTGTGCCATGAGAAACTGTCACCATCTGGTAAAACAGTTCACAGAGTAGCAAGTACTATTACACTTCAAGCTTCCTCTTGGTGCCTTGTATCTAAGCATGTATTTCTTCATGAAGTTTTTTTTTAAAAAAAAATACCGATTACAACACAATCCTATGCAGGTTTACATTGCATTCAGTTTATTGGGGCTTATTTCCCAAATAAACATTGCTAGGATTGCAGATGAATTCTTTGTGGGTTGTACTCTTAAATTGGATTTTAGTTTGCCATCTGTTGGGATCTAAAGTGGTGGTGGTCTTTAAGCACATTAGATTATGCGTTCTTATTGATATGTTCTTATTTATAGATTTCCCTGGTGAATAACTTCTTGAAATACGGACTAAATGAACTTAAATTGTGTTTCCGTGTCCGACTTACCAAGTATCTTTATGAGCAGTACCTACAGTAAGTGATTTTTTTTTAGTTTTTAACATTACATTAGATTAAAATTAAATAAACCCTAATCCTTTAAAGTTAATATAAATTGTAATGTATAATTTAATGTATAAGGTGGCCCTGGTTCACCTTGCCTCCTTCCATGATCCTTGCCTGAATAATGATCCCACCTGCCTGAATAATTTTTGTCCATTTCCCCCATCTTCCCTTCTTAGGGAAGGTGGTAGAAAAGATAGTTGTTTGGCAGCTTCAGAGGATCCTGGATGAAACAGATTACCTGGACCCCTTTCAGTCAGGATTTAGGCCCGGTTAAGGAACAGAAACAGCCTTGGTTGCACTTGTGGATGATATCTGGCAAGAGTGGGATGGGGGTAATATAGCCACCCTTGCTCTCCTTGACCTCTCAGCAGCCTTCAATACCATCAACCATGATATCTTTTTGGGCCGGCTATGGGGTCTGGTGCTAGACAGCAGAGTCTTGTGTTGGTTTGGCTCCTTTATCCAAGACCAGGTCCCAATCGGTGTTGATAGGGAGTGAGAGATCCAGCCCACAGCCTGTGGCCTGCTGCAGGATTCGTTACTCTTGCCTCTCTTTTTAAACATCTACATGAAGCCACCAAGTGAGATCATTCATCACCATGGGTTGAGGTATCATCAGTACTTTGAGGTATCTCCATCTCTGGTGACCTGAGTGATGCTATTTCTGCCCTTTCGCGGTGCCCGGAGGCTTTCGAGGCCCAGATGAGGGACAACAGATTTTGATTGAACCCTGACAAGACCGAATGGCTTTCGGAGTGTGGAGCTTCAAGATCTGGGACTTTGACATTTTTAGTTTGGATAGGGTGGCACTACCCCACACAGACCTGATTCGCAACTTGGGAGTTCTCCTGGATTCACAACTCCTGCTCAAAGAGCAAGTGGCAGTCACGGCTAGAGCAGCCTTTGCACAACTTTGGGTTGTGCGCCAGTTGCAGCCTTTCCTGGTTCAAGAGTCCCTGCACTCAGTCATTCAAGTCCTGGTCATCTCACATCTGGCCTACTGCAATGTGCTGTACATGGCTCTACCCTTGAAGAGCATGCAGACACTACAACTGGTGCAGAATGTGGCTTTAGGGCCCCTAGAATGGCCTATGTCACACTGCTGTTCCGCAAGCTACACTGGCTACCGATTTGCTTCCAGGTGCAATTCAAGGTGTTGCTTATCATCTTTAAAGCCCTGCATGACATGGATCCAGGTAACCTGAGGGACTGTCTCATTCCAATGGGGAGTATCACAATGGAGGTGGTTGATGGACTCATAGCAGATCCCACCCTGAAGTTCTTATTTTTTCCCTCTCCATCTTTTTACCAAAATTTTAAATATTATATCATCTATCTATCTATCTTTCTATCTATCTATCTATCTATCTATCTATCTATCTATCTATCTATCTATCTATCTACACATGTATAGACGTATATGTATAGTTTTATTTCTTTTAACCTTGTAAGCAGCCCAGATTCGCCTTGCAGCAAGAGGGCTGGCAATATTTTTAATAAATAAATATAAATGTAGTTAATCATTCAGTAAAACTGCTGTGTTATATTACTGATTTCCTGATATTTTAGGAGTTACACATTCTACAAAATGGGCAATCTAGACAACAGAATAGGCAATCCTGATCAGCTACTTACACAAGATGTCGAAAAATTTTGTAACAGTGTAGTGGACCTATATTCCAACCTCAGCAAGGTAAGTGTGAAGAAAAAAAGTGATTATGTTGTCATCTGCATGTTTAAATACTGTTTACATAGTAGCAATTTAAATATTCATTCTCAGCATGAAACTGAAAAACTGCTGAATTAAAGATTTTTCTTGCATTTAAATAACTGTTGAACAGTAGAGAAAGCAAAAATTCTTTTTTTATATAAAAAGTTTTTATTTTTCCCCAACAAACATTACATCATCCATCAATCAGTGTGTCGTCTGGGTACAAAATTTTGGGTCAACATCTTTTACATTTACCACCATTTTGCTAGTATATATACAATTCTACTTTTACATTTCAATTTAACTTATCTTCTATCAAAACATTTTCCTTCTCGCTTTATTTAATTTCATATCTCTTTTTGTCTATATTCATTCTCTATCCAATGATAAAAACACTCCCATATATTGTAATACTCCAGGACCCAGATTGTTGGGGGCAATATGCTGAACTCTGTAAACCGCTTAGAGAGGGCTGTAAAGAACTATGAAGCGGTATATAAGTAAAGTGCTATTGCTATTCTTCTTTTCCTTTAATTGCCATTGTTAATCTATTCATTTCTGCACATTCTAATATTTTCTTAATTATCTCTCCCTTTGTAAGAATTTTCCCCGCTTTCCAATTTTGTGCAAATGCAATTCTAGCTGCAGTTATTACATGAATAATTAAGTATACATTTTCTTTACTATATTTCTCTGACAAAATACCCAACAAAAACAGTTCTGGTTTTAAATCAATATGTTGCTGTGTCATCTTTTCTAACCACATTCGAATTTGTGCCCAATGATTTCTCGCTTCTGCACATGTCCACCACATATGATAATAAGATCCCGGTGTCTGGTGGCATTTCCAACATTTAGTAGATTTATCTTTAAACATTTTTGCCAATCTTTCTGGTGACATATGCCATCTATAAAACATTTTATACAGATTCTCTTTATATGCTGTTGCCATTGTTAATTTATAGTTTCTTTCCCATAATTGCTGCCATTTATCTAACTCATGTATCCAAAGTTTTTTGCCCATGCTATCATTGTTTCTTTTACTTGCTCTTCTTGTAGTTTAATGCTAAGTAAATAACTATACAGAAAGAACAATGTTCTTTCTGCGCCAACTCAGGAAGCTCAAACTTCCCAAGGAGCTGCTGATCCAGTTCTACAGAGGAATTATTGAGTCTGTCATCTGCACCTCTATAACTGTCTGGTTTGGTTCTGCAACCCAACAAGACAGACACAGACTTCAGAGAATAATCAGAACTGCAGAAAAAACAATTACTGCCAACCTGCCTTCCATTGAGGACCTGTATACTGCACGAGTCAAAAAGAGGGCCGTGAAAATATTTACTGACCCCTCACATCCTGGACATAAATTGCTTCAACTCCTACCCTCAAAACGTCGCTATAGAGCACTGCACACCAAGACAACTAGACACAAGAACAGTTTTTTCCCGAACGCCATCACTCTGCTAAACAAATAATTCCCTCACCACTGTCAAACTATTCACTAGGCTGCATTACTACTACTATTAGTTTTTCTCATCGTTCCTGTCACCCATCTCCTCCCACTTATGACTGTATGACTGTAACTTGTTGCTTATATCCTTACGATTTATATTCATATTGATTGTTTCCTGATTGCTTACTTGAACCCTATGACAACCATTCTTGACAAATGTATCTTTTCTTTTATGTACACTGAGAGCATATGAACCAAAGACAAATTCCTTGTGTGTCCAATCACACTTGGCCAATAAAGAATTCTATTCTATTCTATTCTATTCTATTCTATTCTATTCTATTCTATTCTATTCTATTCTATTCTATTCTATTCTATACAATTTTTAATCATTCGATCTTCTGTTCCTGTGAGTATTTCATCCAATTTGTCACTTCCAAATAGAAACCATATAATTTAGCATCTTTTTCATGTCTTGCTTGTATTTGCAATTGTGTATACTAAGCCATATCAATCCCTTGTTCTTTTGATTCTTGTTTCCATTTCAATTCCCCCTTTCTCTGATAAGATACCTTTATATCTAATAATATTTCCCATGCTGATCCTATTCGGGTGTATTAATGCTTCCATTATCAAAAGCCATATTGGTATTTTCAAATAATGTTTCTCTCTAATTTTCTCCCATACTAGTAATAATGCATTTCTTACATAATGTCTTTGAAAATAACTGTGTATTTTATTCTTCCCGTATCATAAAAAGGCATGCCAGCCCAGTTGTAAGTCATGTCCCTTTAATGTCAATAACCTTGTTATTTCTTAATACCATCCATTCTTTCATCCATGATAGTGCTGCTGCTTGATAATATAATTCCCAGTTTGGAAGTCCAAATCCTCCTCTGAGTCTTGCATCTTGAAGCATTTTTATATTAATTCTCGCTTTTTTACCTTGCCATATAAATTTCATTATTATTTTTTTAAATTTTTGAAAATATTTTTTCCTCTAATTTTATCGGTAACGTTTGAAATAAAAACAACAATCTCGGTAGCATATTCATCTTAATTATAGCTATTCTACCCATTAATGAATACTCATTTATTGAATAGCCCGAAGGCCCTTTCAAATAAGGAAAAACAGAACAAACAAGTACAGAAATAACCATACAGAAATATATATGGTACATGACATTCAAAATTCAACGATATCAAAATTCAATAACTAAATTTCCAAAACTAGATAACCCAAATAAATATCTCGTCTCTAACTCAGCTCATCTTTCTTACAATCAATGAAATTCTTTCCAATGTAGCTGGCTCGCATTGCTGTCATCCTATTAAGATAGCGAGTGATAGCCCTTACCAGGGGAGGAGAGTCTGCCTTCAATAGAAATGTTAATTTATGCCTTACATTCCAGTGGGAAAATTTATTTATAATTGGGGACAGATATTGTTTGGTATTAATGATAGTTGTAAGTTCTTCCATCTCTCCAAGTCTGTTTCAACTTGTCTTCTCAATTTATAATCATTATCTTCCTTAATTGTTATGCATCTTGCTGTTAAATGTACTCCTAAATATCTTACCTTTTTAGTAATCTATATATCTATTTTTTCCATAAGCTCCCTTTTCTGTTTCTCCGTAATATTTTTCACCAATATTTTTGTTTTAAGTTTGTTAATTTTCAACCCTGCCAATTCTCCATACTCTTCTATTTGTTCCATTAATTTTGGCCCTGTTTCTAATGGCTCCTCTAAAATAAACACCAAGTCATCTGCAGATGCCTGCAATTTATATTTTTCTTTCTTAATTCTCATACCTTTAAGAAAGAAAGCACAAATTCTTGAGAAATTGATTTATATTGTTAAGATTTTTTTTAAATACATGTTTTTAGCTTTTTAAAATTGAACCAGAAGGTTCACATAACCTTTGCGAGACTAAGTTATAATGAGACATTTTAGCTATGTTTATTTGAAAAAAACTGACATCTTCTTTTTAAAAGTGTCCTTTCAAATAAAAATTCATACTCCCATGACCAATATTTACAATTAAATCTTATTTTACAGCCATTTTTGGATATTGTTCTATACATCTTCAAACTAACAAGCGCAATAGGAGCACAGGTAAAATTGTATTTTTGTTTATGCACCTTAAATATGAATTATATGCTCTCCAATAGGAGAGATGAATTATTGAGAATTTTCTATAATGTAATATTGAGAAGTCTTTGGAACTAAAATGACAAGAAATTTAGAAATTTTCAACCATTATAATCAGGGGTGGGTTCCACTTACCTTCGCCACCGGTTTGCATCACGACGTTTCATGTGCATTCCCCCCCTGCAATTTCACTTCCGCGCATGCTCAGTAGCAGGATTCAGCCCGAAACACATCTGAGGAGCTGATCAGCTGTGCTTCGGGTGAAGAAATAAAGGTAAATATTAATCCAGGGGCGGGCGGGAGGACTCTTTTTCAAGCCGTGGAAGAGGAGAAGCCATCCAAACACGGAAAAATTCACCTAAAATTCCCCCAAAAAGATGGCAGTGCCCACGGACCGCCACCGACCGAACCGGATCCATGACACCATCGTCGCGTCACCAGCGGGTCGCTAATGGTTCGGGCGATCTGGTCCGAACCGTGAGGAACCCACCCCTGATTATAATCTGTCAAATGTGTGCTACATACTCTATAAACAGATGGTAAATATCATGTGGGATATTCTTTTAACAATGTCTTGATAATGTAATAGGTAGAAAAATAAGATCATTCAGACTTTTAAGAATTTTACATACATTAAAATTCTTGTAGAGAGCCAGTTTGGTGTAGTGGTTAAGGCACCAGACTAGTAATATGGAGAGAGTGAATTCTAGTCCCACTTTACGCATGAAAGCCAGCTGGGTGATCTTGGGCCAGTCATGCTGTCTGGTATCTAGAAAGGAAGCAATGGCAATCCACTTCTGAAATTTTGCCCCCCAAAATTGCAGGGACTCTTATCCAGGCAGTCACCAGGCGTTAACACAGAGACAAACACATACAGACATGCATGCCCACATCCCTGCACACATTTTTTGTAATAGAAATGGATGTATTAATAAGCCACTATAAAAAGTTAAGTGTCATTGTGTCATAATCTTTCAGAAAAGGTTTTTTTTTATCACAGATCAGCCCTTGACATATACAATACCATATAAGTATTTACTCAGAAGCAAATGTTATTATATTTGGAACCTGCTGTCATTTATAAAATAATAATTAATTTCAGAATTGGCAGGTCTTACTTTAAGAGTGATTATATTTTTCTGCAGTTGGAAGTAACTTCTAACCTGTAGTCAGGTGATACTTTCCTTTGTAACCAGCCTCTGCACAGATGGATTGCTAGATGCATCCTTTTTGAAAAAGAAAATGTTGTTAATAGATTTATTTTGGAAGTTTGTGTCTTATTTTATTCTTTGATATTTTCAGGGCCCCGCTTCCATGATGGCCTACTTGGTTTTTTCAGGCTTTTTCCTCACACGCTTAAGAAGACCTATTGGTAAGATGACGATTACAGAACAAAAATACGAAGGCGAGTACAGATACGTCAATTCACGGCTCATTACAAACAGGTATGAAGATGGTTTCAAGACAAATTAATGTTCAATATTATAGGCTAAATCAAGTCCTTTATGTTGTTATTTATTTTTTAAAAAACTTTTAAAGTGTGTCGTGTTAAACACTCTATATTGGTTGGCGAAGAATGAAAACAAACAATTTTCATCTGAAAACTGAATGAATAAGATATATATGTTTGTTTGATTTGTTGTAATTTGTTTTAGGGTCATTTAATTTGTTGTAGGAAGCACATCCTAAGATAGTTGGTTTCTTTACTAAAAAAAACCTTAAATACCCATTTTATTTTTTAAAAATTAAGTTAATAGTGATGTGTTGTGAATTTAATGTGAACTTTACTGCTTCACTACTTAACGTGAACTTTACTGCTAAAGCAGGAGTAGTTATTGGTAATTCTATTAGAGAACCAAGAGTATGGCTGTAACTAAGAATTTAAAAATGCATACACTCTGAGTTATTTTGCTTGATCATTTAAACAAGAACATTTTGCTAATTTTGTTGTTGCAACAAGCTTTCACTAGTTGCAAGACTAGTTTCAAGGTCTGGTCCAGACATGTGGGAGATCGAAAATCATGAAATGCTGAAACAGCCAATGTGCAGGGCAGGATTAAAACATGTGTAGTAAGCAGGGAAAGAGATTGAGGGAGCATTTACAATTGTGACTTCCAACCGGTTGTCTGAAATGGCAGGTGCCATTACACTTTTATCACCTGTAGACAACCCCACCTCATTCTCCTGCTGCGTAGCTTGATCTTGCTTGCCAATATGTGCTGATTAGACCTTTTTTTCCCCCTACAGTGAGGAAATTGCATTTTACAATGGGAATCAAAGGGAAAAACAGACAATTCACAAAGCTTTTCACAAACTGGTAAGTTAGCATCAAACCATTCGGTAATCAGTTTGGGTCGCCACGATGTAAAAAGGATGTTGAGACTCTAGAAAGAGTGCAGAGAAGAGCAGAGCAACAAAGATTATTAGGGGACTGGAGGCTAAAACATATGAAGAACGGTTGCAGGAACTGGGTATGTCTAGTTTAATGAAAAGGAGGACCAGGGGAGACATGATAGCAGTGTTCCAATATCTCAGGGGTTGCCACAAAGAAGAGGGAGTCAAACTATTCTCCAAGGCACCTGAGGGTAGAACAAGAAGCAATGGGTGGAAACTAATCAAGGAGAGAAGCAACTTAGAACTAAGGAGAAATTTCCTGACAGTTAGAACAATTAATCAGTGGAACAGCTTGCCTCCAGAAGTTGTGAATGCTCCAACACTGGAAGCTTTTAAGAAGATGTTGAATAATCATTTGTCTGAAGTAGTGTAGGGTTTCCTGCCTAAGCAGGGGGTTGGACTAGAAGACCTCCAAGGTCCCTTCCAACTCTGTTAAAAGAGCTGAAGTGGTGCAGTGGTTAAATGCAGCCATTGCAGGCTGACTGCTAGTTCAACAGTTCAGCTGTTCAAATCTCACTAGGCTCAAGGTTGACTCAGCCTTCCATCCTTCCGAGGTCGGTAAAATGAGGACCCAGATTGTTGGGGGCAATATGCTGAACTCTGTAAACCGCTTAGAGAGTGCTGTAAAGCACTATGAAGCGGTATATAAGAAAAGTGCTATTGCTATTGCTATTGTTATTCTATTCTATTCTAATGTAAATAATCCATAACATTTGGAACAGTGATGTTAAAGATTATGAAAGGCGTCTGTACTAGAGGGATATCTTCATGAGACGATCACTTAATGAAAAGTTAAAAGCAATAGGTGAAATAAACTATTTTTTCCCTTAAAGCAGTGCCTAAGGACTATGTGTACTGCCAAATGATATAGTTAAAAAGGAGGGGACATGATTGTAGCATATTAGCCTTTTCTATAAATTAGCCCTCTAAAGGCTTTAGTTGTAGTAAGGATTTTGTCTCCTTCAATTTAATTATATCCATTCTCCAAAAATCTTGCCAAACTTGCTTATCACCTTCTTCCCAGGGGTGGGTTCCTACCGGTGCGGTCTTGCCTGTTCGTCGCTGCCGAGCCGAAGAAGCTGGCGGCATTCGCGGCGCGGGGCTTCCCCTTTCCGGGATGCCGGGACGCTGCCATTTGCGTTCTTTTGCCCTCTGCGCAAGTGCTGCTTGCGCAGAGGGCAAAAGAACGCAAATGGCAGCGTCCCGGCGTCCCAGGAAAGCGGGCGGGGGAAGCCCCGCACTGCAAACGCCGCCAGCTTCTTCAGCTCGGCGGCGACGAACAGGCAAGACCGTACCGGTAGGAACCCACCCCTGCTTCTTCCCCTCTCAAGCTTTATATAGTATCTTTTATTTTTCCTTAAATCTGACTTAAAACTCCCTTTAGACCCAGTGACTTCAGAATCAGTGAGCTTTGTTGATCCTAGATGTGGATTTTTTTTAATGTATTTGACTTTTACAAGTACCATTTACAAGCACCAGTCTTTTTTTTTCCTCACCGTTAGTTCACTTTTTTAGTTTTCCATATTGCATTATAAATATAATTTCACTTTTTTAGTTGTGAGTAGGTTGAAGACCTATCTGAGAGGCAAAACAAATCTTATTGTTAAACTTTAATAAATTTGATATATGATTAAAAGGCAAAAACCTATTTAACGTTGCAGACTTTTGCTTCGGAAAATTCATATAGTTTCCTTGACGGATGTGACATTCCAAGAGGTTTACCTGTGTTTACCTATTTGCATATTTTATTCTTGGGAGTCATCAACATATCGCATCCACATATTGGATACAGTTTCTGTAATTCTTTTTTAAGACGTATATATGTGCATGTATATTTCAAAATTGCTCTGCATTTTCTATGCCATTTTTAATCTTAACTGTTCTTTTTTCTCTTTGACTACATTCTGTGCAGCATACACACACATATACACACTGTTTTTTTCTGGTCCTCATTTTATGCTGCTGTCATTCTACAGTAAGGATTTTTTCCTCACCTGTAGCATTTTTTATCAACATTTCACCAAGTATCTTTTTACACATTTCTCATAACTCCACGTATTTTTGTGGTACTTTATAGCATACATCATTTCACTCTTTCCCAAATGATTTTCTCATTCTTTTTCCTTATATCCACTTTCTGTTCATCTAAATGGGAGATTAATATATCTTCTAAAACGTTTTCATATAGGATTTGGCACCAAATCAACCAAAGTCCCATTTTACTTAAGCAAGCTTATGCTATTCTATGCAAGCTAGGATCTTTAATATAGAGACTACTTTGTAGCCAATGTGCTATTTATGGCCTGCATGATACCTACTGAGAGGCATATGCAGCGAAATTACACAAAATAAACCAAATTTCATAAGATTACTATTCTTGCATGAGATACCATGAGATTTTTTAAAATCATTTTTCTCATTTTTATTTTTGGGCACACTCAACAATACACAGTGACTGTTGTTGCCTCAAAAGGGTCATGATTCCCCCATCCACGGATATCTAATATAAAAATATATACATTTGATTAAATGGTGAATAAAAAGGTTATCTTGAAATTATAACAATTTTTAAAATGTACTATAGCAGTAAAATCATCCACTGGCTTATAAAAGATGGTACCTTTTTAAAAACACACACACAACAAAAGAGGTTGCCAAAAGTGGCCTGCTACTTACACATTTTCAATTCTTGGATAAGTAGTTCCTCCTGTATATTGTAGAATGCAACGTTTTTCTTTTTTGTTTCCCAATAAAATAAATGCATCCTAAGAAAGACTGAGAATCTATTTTCAATCCATCGTTTAAGTACCACGTATAAAATGTATTGACATAATTTTCCAATTTTTTATTGCCCTAGGTAGAGCACCTGCACAATTTCATTTTGTTCCGGTTTACAATGGGCTTTGTAGACACCATTGTTGCTAAATGTAAGTGTTCAGTCCTTCCTTCCTTCCTTCCTTCCTTCCTTCCTTCCTTCCTTCCTTCCTTCCTTCCTTCCTTCCTTCCTTCCTTCCTTTCTTTCTTTCTTTCTCCCCTGTTATAGAACTTAATGGTACTTTCCATAAAACAGGCATTTTGCCATGTAAAATTTGATAGTGTCAGTATCTACTTTCTGACTTTTACATAGCAGCCTCTCCCTTCTGATTCCTGTACCATTTAAGAAGTTTTCCCAATCTTGGGCAGAAGGAAAGGGAAAAGTCTTATAGCACAGAGTTTTATTCACATTTTGTTGACCCTATATCATTGTTTAAACTGTGAATTAACACAATCTCCATTGCAGTCAATACTCATTGTCCTGAGCCTGACCTGTTGTTTTTCATTCCCCCTCCCCCTTGCAGAATAAAAAGATTGGAGAGGAGTAATACACATTGAAAGCAATACACTGATGCCGGGAACCATGGTGCGCTGCACAAACAGCCCAGTCTATTCCCCATTGTGTGCCTGCTTACTCTCTTCTAATTCTTTCTTCATCAATCTCTCTGTGAATTGGGAAGAGAGAAAACAAGCTATTTCTGTAGGCAATTTCTCCTGTACCTTTACCTGTCCTTCTCCAAGAGAAAGACATTACAAGAGAGTAAGCAGTCACATAAAGAGAAATACAGTGGGCTATTTGCACGGCATGCTCATGTCTGTTCGTACCTGAATATTGCTTTTAATGTGTATTACCCACTGTGTGCCTGCTTACAGTAGCCCTTACTTAGTAACAGATTGCTTTACCATAAACTAAAAATTACAACCCATCTTCCAAGTTACAAGTGCCCCTCATGTACCCTCACAGTCATACGATCACATTTCCAACACTTGGCAACTGTTTTGCATTTAAGACCAGTTGCAGTGTCCTAAGGTCAGGTGGCCACAATTTGTGGCATTTTTTGCTGTTTTCCAGCAGAATATGGCAAAAAACTACCCATTGGATATGCTGGATTCGCTTAATCTCTCAGTTCGCTTATCGATCATGTGATTTGGTTAATGACTGTTGTGGCTTACTTTACGATAGTTGTAAAATGGTTCTAAAATTGAATCAGGTTACATGGGCACATACCAGGGGTGAAATCCTTCCAGTTCGCTCTTACCTGTTGGTCGCCGCACAGCCGAACAACCTGGTGGTGTTTGCGGCGCAGGGCTTCCCCGACCGCTTCCCCCACTCACCTGGACTCCGGCATTTGCGTTCTTTTGCCCTCTGCGCATGCACAAAGCGTTCTGCTTGCGCAGAGGGCAAAAGAACGCAAATGCCGGCGTTCAGGCGGGCGAGGGAAGCGGGCGGGGGAAGCCCCGCGCTGCGAACGCCACCAGGTTGTTCAGCTGCGGCAACCAACAGGTAAGAGCGAACCGGGAAGATTTCACCCCTGGCACATACTTAATGACCACAATGACTTACGACCAAAATTCTGGTCCCAATTGTGGTCATTAAGCAAGGACTCCTATACTGTCTTGCTCTCCAATGAATATAAATACAAATATTAATTCCTTTGTTATACCAGTGTTGGAGTGAGCATTCCAAAGGTCTGGGGAATGGTTTGGAGGCAAACAAAAGCCAAGGTGTGAAATTGATCGGCCTTGTCAATTTCACTTGTCAATTTCAAGCCTGAAATCCCAGTTCTGGTCACACGATTTCCCCACTTTGCAACCCCGGACTCGCTGATTCCTAATTGTGGTTGCTAAACAAGGACTACCTGTATTAAACTGAAAAGAATAAAACCGTGTTTCATGAAATTGCTGTCCGAATGTTGGATCAGTCCACATTTAAAATAATGACATGGAATTAGAAATACTTTTTCTCCCCTTCAAATATTATAGATCTTGCAACCGTAGTTGGCTATTTGGTTGTTAGCCGCCCATTTCTAAACTTGTCTCATCCTCGTCATCAGAGTAGCTCCCATG
This sequence comes from Diadophis punctatus similis, assembly GCA_023053685.1. NCBI lineage: Eukaryota > Metazoa > Chordata > Lepidosauria > Squamata > Dipsadidae > Diadophis > Diadophis punctatus. Next base: position 75,508,737 of record JALIGW010000003.1, on the reverse strand, counting down.
CTGAACTTTTGGAGGTGAGTAATATATTTGCTGCAGTAGTTATAATAAATGACACACATATTGCGTGTTCGTTTTTGAGAGAAAAACCTATATTTCATTGTTTTAAGGATTATTACCAAAGTGGAAGAATGCTACTGAGAATGTCTCAAGCCCTTGGCAGAATAGTTCTAGCTGGTCGTGAAATGACTCGATTGGCTGGGTAAGTGTCAAGTCCATGCAACTAGAGCCACCCATAAATAGTTGAAGTAAACCATTTTATTGACTTCTACCTGTGTTATAAGAATCTGCCCAGACTGCTCACCTTCCTCAGGAACAGCCAGATAAGGCTTTATGGATCTTGAGGGAGGCCAAGCTTGGCTGTGCAAGAACTCTAAGCTAGACCCTCACTTGACTCCTGCTTCCAGCCTGGCCAGCAGTTTCCCAACAGTAAGATTGACCAAGAAGTGTAATCCTATTTTCATTCATAAAATCAATTTATTTTATCCTCCTTCTTAGCCCCAAATTCGTATTAATTTCTATTTATTTATTTATTTATTTATTTATTTATTTATTTATTTATTTATTTATTTATTTATTTATTTATTTATTTATTTATTTATTTATTTATTTATTTATTTATTTATTTATTTATTTATTTATTTATTTATTTATTATGGTGTTCTTATATGCCGCTCAACTCCCGAAGGGCTCAGTTATGAGATAACTGAGATTAATTTGATCGTTTTGAAATATAAAACATGAAGTATTTTAACAAAGCTTGGACCCTCATTTACAGAAAAAAAGTACTTTCTAAATAATTATAATATGCACTCGTGATATGTATTATTTTTGTTTTCCATTTTAAACTGTCGATTTAGTTTATTTTTGATGAACATTCTGTTTTGAAGAAAAATTCTTGAAGTCTGTCAGTTTAATAGATTTATAACCTTTAGCTTCACAGCTCGAATTACAGAATTAATGCAAGTTCTGAAGGAACTAAACAGTGGGAAATATCAACGAACCATGCTAGCACAAGACAAAGGTAACTATGATGCCCTGATGTTGATTAAGGAATTAATACAAAAACACATAATAACCTTACTATTGATTACTTGTTTGTTTGTTTTTAATTTAAGAATTAGACCTAAAGCAAGCTACCCCGTTGATCCCTGGTACAGGACAGATTGTCATAACAGATAACATTATCAAGTAGGTAAAATCCCTCATTTCTTATTAGAATGTCCCATTAACCTTTTTCATTTTTACATACCTATCCATGCTATATCTAAATTTTATTTTTAATTTTTAGCATTTGTGGTAGATCTCTGCACTTGCCTCTGACCCAGAAGAGTAAACTGTACAAGAAGCAGTTGTGATACCATGTCTACAATTGCTTCCTGGCATTGCCATTTTTCCCCTTCCCCACCCCCAATTGTGGTCTTCTGAATGCAGAAAACCAGCCCAATCATGTAGGCCTCTGTATGGACATGCTTCCACAAAGCTTGTAGCTTGTGTCGTTTGCATGGGATTCAATGAATTAAGTTAAAAAGCAAACAGCATTACATTTGAAATGTTTAATGAATGAGTATCACAAGCCACTACTTGTTCACTTGGCAGAGTTATCTAGCGATCTGACTTGATTGATTTAAGACAGCAGTTTTACATTGATCAATGTTTTACTCCAAATGTCAACAACTATTGCCATCTCTTGGATCTACAAGAAGCTTTGTGGGAGAGAGTTGCAGTAAAGTAAACATATAAAACAGGCTTTATTAAACAACAGTCAAAAAGCTATTGAACTGTTACTGTTCATACATACCCAAACTTTCAAAAGGAAATGTTCAATATCAACACATTTCCACCTTTAGTTCTTTTTTATGTACAAGTAGTCCTTGAGTTATGATGGCAATTGGAACTGGAATTTCCACCGCTAAACAATGTGATTATAAAGCTTGATACCATGTGACTTCATTGCTTAATGATAGCAATCCTGGCAATTCCAATTGCAAATGTGCACCCAAATCCACTCATTAGCTGAGGACCCATCCCAATGCAAATCACTCCTGGCTTGGTGGCAAGCAGCCCAGGAACTGCACAGCCTAGGGCAGTGATGGCGAACCTTTTTTGGTTCGCGTGCCAAAAAGGGGGGGGGATGCGTGGGATCACGTGTGTGCGTTCCCACACCCATAATTCCATGCACCCCCGCGCATGCCTGTATGACCCCCCCACTCCCAGCATGCAATGGCACGCCCATTTTTTGCTCTCTCCAGGCTTCTAGGAGTCTGGGGAGGGCGAAAACTGCCTTCCCCACCCCCTCTGGAGGCTGAAAACAGCCTGTTTCCTGACTCCCAGTGGGCCCAGAAGGCTCGAAAATCAGCCGGCCGGTGCGCACATGCGCGCCGGACCTGAGCTCGCGTGCCCACTGATATGGCTCCGCGTGCCACTTGTGGCACCCGTGCCATAGGTTCGCCATCACGGGCCTAGGGGCTGCTTTCCACATTGCAACTCAGGAGCTTCATGGCTTGCCACAACTCTGGATCTGCAAGGAGTCCTGAGCCCTAGCACAAAGCTGCAGTTGCCCCAGAAAGCTACGACCATCACAATGGGAAGCCCCAGCCATCTCAAGAAGTTGCAACTGCCCCAACACCAGTTGCCCTTGCTGCTCTGCCCTCTGAGGCCACTGCCGTCCTGCATTCCACTGCCCCAACTAAATTTTACTGTCTTGTTCCCACTGCTGACAAGGTGTAATGGGGTATGTGGGAAAGAGCTTGGGAGACAGAGCAAACAAAGGCTGCCTAGGGAACAATGACAGCATTACCCACATCTGCAAAATAAGAGGCTTAGAAGGAACCCTCCCTAAATTCTGGCACAGATGGGAACGACGGGTGGGAGAAATTGAAGCACCCCTATGATTGTAAGTGCAGATGGGCTGCCAAGCACCTGAATTTTGATCATTTGACTTCAGGAGTGCCGCAACAGCCGTAGCTTCAGGAACAGGGTGTACCATTCACTTGTAACTTCGAACAGTCGCTGAACAAAATGGTTGTAACTTGAGGAATACCCGTATCATTTTTGAAAAGAAATAGCATCTACAAATATTAAAAAAGAGGGACAGAGGTTAATGCTTGTGAAACGTAACAGTATTTTATATTTTCAACTTTGTAGATTTTCATATATTTTCCCGTTTTGACATTTTTGAAGTTGACATTTTGTTATTTGCTTATTTTGTGGCAATGCTATGTTGCAAGCACCTTGAAAATGTTACCCTCTTGTTTAACAGTAATTCACTAGTAAATTTAGTAGACAGTTTACTGGTTCGTTTATTAATTGTCCCTTTGTGTAATGGTAATATCTTTAATAATTAATGGTGGTATGTCTATTTTCCTTGAAGATTTGATCACGTTCCATTGGCCACACCAAATGGCGATATGCTGATTAAAGATCTCAACTTTGAGGTACCTTGCAACATTCACAATTTTATCTTGAAATAATTCGCTGAATAAGAATAAAAATCTGTTTTGTTCCTCTTCCCATCCCAAAGCATTGTCTTTGGAAGATTATTTCAGAACAAAATGATCTCTGATAGTGAGGGAGTTTGCCTTGAAAGTGAAAAACTACCCCAAATTAGTGAAGGTATTTTGGTCAGTTAAATCTACCCAATTTTGAGCAATGTCTCCTTCTCAGTATAGGGCCCTTCCACAGACAATCGAAAATGTTTTCTAAATTTGGGAGGAAATGCCGAGAGGCAGAAAAAGGAAAGATTTTTATATGAGAAACTTTAAGAGGGGAGCTAACCCAGGTAGGCTGTAAGTAGTTTTCCCATCGTCTGTATGCATAATGCTAAATATTTGCAGCAACCTCTTAATAATTTTTTTAATTTTTTTATTGTTTGTCAAACATGTACAAGATAACAAGTATAGGTATGAACATAAACATGAACAAAGGAAATAAATACAGATAAATGGGGACAGTAAGACAGGGACGGTAGGCACGCAGATGCGCTTATGCACGCCCCCTTTACGGATCTCTTAAGAATGGGATGAGGTCCACGGTAGACAGTTTGAGTTTGAATCTGTGAGGGTTTGAGGCTGTAACAACGGAGTCGGGTAGAGCATTCCAGGCGTTGACCACTCTGTTGCTGAAGTCGTGTTTTCTACAATCGAGTTTGAAGCGGTTTACCTTGAGTTTGTATCGATTGTTTGCCCGTGTATTATTGTGGTCATGCTGTACACATGGAAACCAGGAGAAATTTGACAAACAGATTGCTATTATTTATTTATTTATTTTGTGAGATTTATATACCGCCTCACAGTGCAAGCACTCTCTAAGCGGTTTACACCAGTAAGCAATGTATATTTATATTGCCCCCAACAATCTGGGTCCTCATTTTACCTACCTCGGAAGGATGGAAGGCTGAGTCAACCTTGAGCCGGTGAGATTTGAACCGCTGACCTGCGGATCACAGTCAGCTAAAGTGGCCTGCAGTACCTGCCTCTAACCGCTGCGCCACCTCGGCTCTTCTCCGTGTCTATTCTCCATGGACCTAGTCAACACAAGTATAGGAATTTGAAACAATACATTAATCAGACTGGGGTTCCCCCCCCCCAATTAGGTAGTTATAATATACACCAGAATATCCATTCCATAACATTTTTTGTGTAGCTCCAAGATTGCCTTACGAGGGTTTTAGTACAGCCTATTTTGTCCTATCCAGATACTTATAGCTACCAGACAAAGAAAAAGGACCTTCACAGTTGATGGAGCCCAGTTTAGATTTGAGTGGCAGCATAAAACTTTGTATCATCAGCACCCCAAGTCCTTTCAGGACTTCTCCCACTGGAATGGGAAAGAGCGGGGGGGGGGGGGGAGAGGACCAATCTCTGTGGCATTCCACAAGTAAGTAGCCAGAGGGATGGCCTTTAAGGTAGACCAGATCAGAAATCACTCTGCAGGAAGACCAGAACTATACTTGATTGAGACAGGCTGCAATAACAGAATCTTGCATTTTATTTTCATAAAACAGTCCAGTTCAGATTATTTTAAAAACTTGTCAATTTAACTGAACCTTTTAGTACTAAAAAAAAAAAAGTAGGTCCGCCCCGTAGTGAACCGAAAATGTTCATGTAGGTTTTTAACTTCCTTCTGCCAAATTTTATAACCACTTTGAATACTTTTGAGCGCTCGTGTTTAAAAGGAATATCTAGAAAATATTTGCCAAATCAAATACAGTATATGCTCCCAAGTTAATGAAGCGAACTCTCATGCATTATGAAGGCAATCCGTATACTGTAGCTTTTAGTGTTTGAGAAACTTTAAATATATTCTGTCTTGATTTATATTCCAGGTGCAATCCGGTGCAAATGTTCTTATTTGTGGGCCAAATGGATGTGGAAAGAGTTCTCTCTTCCGCGTCCTTGGTGAAGTAAGTAAAGGCTAAAGTAAACGTGATTTTAAGGGCAAAAAAATGATGTTACATTTCTATTCTAATACGTTGTGTTTTCTTATTGCAGTTGTGGCCTTTGTTTGGCGGCTGTCTAACTAAACCCGAGAGAGGAAAGTTGTTCTATGTTCCCCAGGTAAATCAGACTACTAGGACTGTTGACATTTCTTCTCTCTGACAAATGTCCCAATTTTCTAACCCCTTATAATTTTAATTTCAGAGACCATATATGACACTTGGGACGTTGAGAGACCAAGTAATTTATCCAGACACTTTAGAAGATCAAAAAAGGAAAGGCATTCCTGACAAGGTGAAATGCATTATTATTTCTACAACTTATTTATTTGACTCTCCTCTTTATTATTTTTTACAAATAACTCAAGGCAGCTAACATATTCAACAAACTTTCCTCCTCCTACTTTCCCCTCAACAACAACCCTGTGAGATATGTTGGGCTGAGAGAGAGTGACTGACCCAAAGTCATGCAGTCAGCTTTCATGGCTAAGGTGGGACCTAGCACTCACAGATTCCTGCTTCGTAGCCTGGTGCCTTAGTGCCTTAACCTCTAGACCAGTGGTTCCCAACCTGGGGGTTGCGACCCCTTTGGGGGTCGAACGACTATTTCCCAGGGGTCGCCCCGGCATCCTCAGAAACCCCCCCCCCACTGCCACAAGCCTGGCCATATCGTGCCCCACAACCCGCACCCCGCAACCCACCCCGCCGGCGCCATTTGGGTTCTTTTATCCTCTGCGCATGCGCAAAGCATTCTGCGCATGCGCAGAGGGTAAAAGAACCCAAATGGCGGTGTCCGGGCGAAGTCTCCAGATCCGGGCGAGGTCTCCGCTTGCTTCGCGTGTTGCCTCTGGGAGCTTTTCGAGCCCCGTCGCGAAAGGCGTGCGTGACTTCGGCGGGGCCGGGACAGGCGGCTGCCCGGAGAGAGCCACCCCCTTCGTCCCAAATGCTACAGGTAGATGGGAGAGACTTTGCAAAGGGGATGGCTCTCTCCGGGCAGCCGCCTATCCCGGCCCCGCCGAAGTCGCGCACCCCTTTCGCGACGGGGCTCGAAAAGCTCCCAGAGGCAACACGCGAAGCAAGCGGAGACCTCGCCCGGATCTGGAGACTTCGCCTGGACGCCGCCATTTGGGTTCTTTTACCCTCTGTGCATGCGCAGAACGCTTTGCGCATGCACAGAGCGTAAAAGAACTCAAATGGCGGCTCCGGGGTGGGTCGCGGTTGGGGCACGGGGGCGAGGGGCGGGTCGCAGCATTAGAAAGGTTGGGAACCACTGCTCTAGACCCAAGTGGCGCTGTCTATATGCAGTAAATATAATCTTTAAAGATTATATTTACTGTAAATATATAATAAAAATGAATTAAAAAAAACAAATCACTATAAATTTAAAAATTAAATATGTATCTATTATAGATAAGCATGCCAAAAGAATAATGTTTCTGGATAGAGTATGGTTTCATTGGTTTTCAGATTTGCTGTTACAGTGGCAACAGCAGGTATTCCTAGGGTTGATTCTTGTTTGATTTTTAAATTGAGGTTAATTACAACATTGCTCATACAGTACAAGCCTTAATTTGCTCAATTATTGTAGAACTCTGAATTCGTATAGAAGTAGAATCATAAAAGCTAATTTTCTGAATTTATTGTAGACACTGCCGCTTGGCAGATAGGAAAATGTGCTGTTATGTGAGCATCCTAAAGCTATAGGACAGAAAAATCAGGTGCATAGCTCCCTATCTGCTGATACCGTTAAAAGAGTATGGATATAATAAAGAAGAGATGCATCAATTCATCAGTACCTGCGTGGAAATTAACTTTCTGCTTTAACTTCTGCTAAGCTTTCAAGATGGGGGGAATTTTATAACTGTACACGTGGTCCCATAACTCTATATAGAAAAAGAGAATATTGATTGAATCTGAAATCTGCGCTGATACTTCTCTGAGTTAAATGCCAGGTTCTGTAGCAATGCCGTTGTGAATTTCTGTCTTGAATCATAGAGAAATTGGAGAGAAAAAAACTATAGTTCTGATGAAAGAGAGCACTTGGTTACTTAGGTTGTCTATTTTAACGGAAGGGAAGGTCAGCGAATCAGAACCACTTTCAGGCCAACTATATGTGAGGCTGCATAACATATATCATGTACTTCAGTACCATTTAAAGTACATAATCTAGCTCAGTTAATTGCTTGGTACAACTATCTGACAAAATTTTTTGAATTAAACCAATCTAAATTGTCAGGCAGGGGGAGGATTAGATAAATTTAACAGGGAGGTACTAGCAAACGTATCTGCAAGCTGTTAAGCAATATTTGTTTGCTGTTTTGGTTGCAGGTGTTAAAGGAATATTTAGATAATGTCCAGCTGGGTCAGATCTTGGATCGTGAAGGAGGCTGGGATAGCATTCAAGACTGGATGGATGTTCTCAGTGGAGGAGAGAAACAGAGAATGGCGGTAGGTTCTCTTCACGGTGTCCCTTGATACTGTGTGCATTTTCCAGCACTTGTTTTGATTGACGTGTTGACATAAATTCAGTAGTAAAACGGTGGTCTAATACCACTATTATTAATTACATTTATAGACCGCCAAATCCCTAGGTTCCAACAAATAACTACTAGAGCAACCAGGGTTGTCTCCATTTCTAAGTGTAGAGTCCTTCAATAATTCATTTCTTATAGGATGCTCCATAGTTGATGCCACTGTTATTGAACAGTGGTTTCAATAACCTTCCCCAAAAAGGGGAGATTGAAGACTGGGCAAGAGTCATCCAATACTTCTGGATCCAGAAAGAACTATTTGAAGGAGGTGTATCACAGCCTCCCTCAAGGCTGCCGTTAGCATCCCATCCTTCGGTGAGGCATTAATAATATCCTAGGTCCAGATCTAAAAATTCCTTCTTCTTTAGCTGCGCAAAGGAGCTAGGAAGGGCAAAGATTAAAACTATAGATGTTTGAGAAGATCTTAGCATCACAGACTATGGGGATGCTGCAATGGTCATAAGTATGGAAAACAGTCATAAATCACTTTTTTCAGTATTGTTGTAACTTTGAACAGTCACTAAACAAACTGTTTTAAGTTGAGGACCTCCTGTAACCTGTAGGTTAATAATTTAGTGCAGTATTACATAGGAACAAAATGTGTTACAATGTCTGCTTTTGACAATAAGCTTTTTTTAAAAAAAAATAATAATTCACTATTTACAGTTTGGAATGTGCTCAATTCCAGTTCAGAATATTTGTTCTTCTAATCTAGAATTAAGTCAGACTGGTAGCAGTTCTCAGTCATAGATAGATCTCCCATTAATTGCTACCTTTTAGAGGGTTAGAAATTTAGTAAAATATTTTGAGACAATTCTGTATGATGGCAATAGAATGAAATTTTTGCATCTACTTCAAGGGACAAAAAGAGAACTGCGTGCCACGTATAAAAAGTTTTTTGTTTTTATTTTCATGTTTACTAAAGGACCGCGTACAAAAAATGTGACTCCCTGGAGAATATGAGTGTGGTGGAATTAATGGATATTTGTGTGGTATTGTTGTGTTTTGAATGTCTTTCCCATCATATAATGTGGCTTATCTTTTATGATTACCTGCAAAATATTGTAGACTTTTTTTAAAAAAAAATCCAGTTTAATGTTCTTTGTATGGATGGATTATATGGTAATCCTTTATCGTTTCTTTTTTCATTGCAGATGGCTAGATTGTTCTACCATAAACCCCAGTTTGCCATTCTGGATGAATGTACGAGTGCCGTTAGTGTTGATGTGGAGGGATACATCTACAGCCATTGTCGGAAAGTATGTCTTTCTGTGGTTAATCTTGCATTGCTAGTTTAAGATTCAACTTTAAAGCTATTGAATGTTAAAAAAAGAAAAGAGTATGACTATATTACTGTAGTAACTTCAGGCCTACAGACCCTAACATATTAACTTGAAAATGTGTTAAAGAAGACAAAATAGAACAACAGAGAGAAAAATCACATGAAGAGTAACGGCGGAATGGGACAGTTCGTCTCGTACCCTTGGCCGCCCCACCTTCTCCATGGGCGTTCCTCCCTCGGGTGATTTTCTGCTGACTATTCTCCTTGGCTGACACGCCCCCGCCGATTTGCCCTGGGCAGTGGGTCACGTCCCCTCCGTCCCACGCGCTTCGGCACAGCCCATTCGCAGAAGGACGGTTCCTCCTGGGTTTTTCGCCACCCAGGACAGTTAGGCACCAACCAATTGGCTAGCTTCCAATGGAAGCAGCCTTTTTAGGAGAAGGAAAGGGAGGGGGTAGCCTTCCTCCTTCCCTCTCTCCCCCCCCGCCTCCTCTCCCCCCCCTTTGGAGTACGGATAAATAGGTGCCCTAAAGCGTGCCCTAAAGCGTGGAATTCTGCAATTCGATTCCTGATGAGGAATCCTGATGATTCCTCATCAGGAATATGATGATGATGATGATGATGATGATGATGATGATGATGATGATAGAAAACTTTTAGAAAAACTCAGGACTTCTGGAAGAAGCAAGGTTTTTTTTAAAGCAAAAGCGTCGCTTTCGCTTCTTGTTCTGTGGCTTTTAATCCCAAGAAAATGCCACTGTCCCTTTCGAACAGCTTGGAAAAAAACTGGGATCAAACATAACATCTGAGTCCCATCAAATCCTAAAAAACAAAACAATAATAAAAGAAAACCCAAAAGTGGGGGGAGGAACAAGCCAACGCTAGAGGAAATGGCGGTGGCGGTGGGCTTCCCCTACAGAATGGGTGTACTAGATGGGTGAACCCCTACTAAAAGGGGTGATTGCGGGCGCTCCACTGGACAGAAGGCGCGTATTTAGGTCGGATCACGAAGCACCCTCTCTGACTTCCTCTTTGTGGCGCGTGTGTCCATCTCGTTCCTAGATTCACACGTAGCGGGGAGAAGCTACGCTTCTTGTTATGTGATATAAGGACATTTTAACTGAAAAGGGGGAGTTGAAAGCTAAACAAGAACTAGAGAAACAAGGGATAAAAATGGATTGGTATATGAGAATGCAAATACAATCAAGATATGAAAAGGACATTAAAACAGAAGGTGTTAACCTAGAAAAAACTGAATTAGATGAAATACTCACAGGAACAGATGAAAGTCTAAAAAATTGTATAACTATCTACTGTATATTACATTAGAGCAGGAACAAGTGTAAGAAACGATAAAATGGGCAAGGAACTTTAGATATGTGATAGAATTGGACAAATGGCAGCAGCTGTGGGAAAGAAATTATAAACTGACAATGGCAACAATATATAAAGAAAATATGTATAAAATGTTCTATAGATGGCACATGTCACCAGAAAAAATAGCTAAAATGTTTAAAGATAAATCTATGAAATGTTGGAAATGTCATCAATTACCTGGTTCTTTTTATCATATGTGGTGGACATGTGCTGAAGCTAAAGCGTATTGGAGCTTAATTCAAATGTGGATAGAAAGGATTCTGAAACAACGTATAAAGTTGAAACTGGAGATATTCCTGTTGGGTATTTTACCAGAGAAATATAACAAAGAAAATATATATCTAATTATTCATATAATTATAGCAGCTAGAATTGTATGTGCACAAAATTGGAAAGCAACAAAAGCCCCCTCTGAAGGGGAGGTAATTAAGAAAATATCGGACTGTGCGGAGATGAATAGACTGACAATGATAATTAAAGAAAAGAAGGATTCAGAATATTATAATATTTGGGGGAAATTTTATGATTGGATGGAAAATGAATATGGATAGAAGATAAGTTATACTGATTAAAATGGGAGGAAAATGAAAAGTTAAAAATGTTAGACCCAGGTGACAAAATTATATACTTAAAGAGGCAGCATTATAATAGTATAAAAAATATACCTAGAATGAGTGATATGTATAGAAGTATTGACATAGAAAAGACATAAGATTAATAGTTGTACCATAGATTAAGAGAAGTTAGAGAGATGAGTTGCTTGTCTGTTAACCACAAAATAGATTAAAAATGGATATACTCAGGGAAGGAATAAGAGGGAGGGAGAGGAAGTAGAGGAGAGGAGGAGAGAAGGAAGAGGGTAGGTAGGAGAAGAGAAGGAGGTTAGAAGGAAGGAAGAGGAGAGAAGGAGAAGAGGGAGGTGAGAGGAGAGGTGGAGAACGAGAACGAGAAAGATGGAGGAAGGGGAAGAGGGAAGTAGGAAGAAGGGAGAGAAGGAAAAAGAAGGGAGAGAAAAGGGAGGGAGGTAGAGGGAGGGGAGTGACATGATGTGATATGGGAAAACAGACGGGCAACTTGGTAATGATAGATGTAAGATTATTATGTTTATTGTTTATTGGATAATAATATATAATCTATGTTAATACTTGATAAGATTATGGTATATTTATTGATGTTTATTTGGAATGTGTAAAAAAATAAAAAACTTTTGCAAAAAAAGGGAAAAAAGGGGCAGTTGTTGTTGTTAGTTGCGAAGTCGTGGTCCAACCCATCGTGATCCCATGGACAACGTTCCTCCAGGCCTTCCTATTCTCTACCATCCTCTGGATTCCATTTAAGCTCACGCCTACTGCTTCAGTGACTCCATCCAGCCACCTCAATCTCTGTTGTCCCGTTCTTCTTTTGCCCTCGATCTTTCCCAGCATTAGGCTCTTCTCCAGTGAGTCCTTCCTTCTCATTAGGTGGACAAAGTATTTGAGTTTCATCTTCAGGATCTGGCCTTCTAAGGAGCAGTCAGGGTTGATCTCCTCTAGGACTGACTGGTTTGATCGCCTTGCAGTCCAAGGGACTCGCAGGAGTCTTCTCCAGCACCATAGTTCAAATGCCTCAATTTTTTGGCACTCAGCCTTTCTTGTGGTCCAACTTTCACAGCCATACATTGCAACTGGGAAAACCATAGCCTTGACTATACACACTTTCGTTGGCAGGGTGATATCTCTGCTTTTTAGTATATTGTCTAGATTTGTCATAGCTTTCCTCCCCAGGAGCAAGCGTCTTTTAATTTCTTGGCTGCAGTCCCCATCTGCGGTGATCTTGGAGCCCAGGAAAATAAAATGTGTCACTACCTCCATTTCTTCCCCATCTATTTGCCAGGAATTGAGAGGGCCGGATGCTATGAGGTATCCGGGCAGTAATGAATGGGTATTTTGTGGATTTATTTCTTTATTTAAGTTTATTTATTAAATGTCTGTGCTTCCCCATATCACTGTTGAAACTGAGTTAGAGCTGGTCCTGCCCTGAATAGTTGTTTTGTCTTCGTTATGGTCAAAGCAAATAAGAATTGTGCAGTTGCTGAACCTGGAGTTGACTATTCATGCACATATTTTCTCATTCACTGCATTCAGGTTTCTTCTTTGTCTTGGAATGAAAGTTTTCAAAATGGTTAAAATATATTTGTAATTATGAAGCGATTTCTGAAAACCGGTCTTCAATTCTGGCGAATTCAATGAAAAAGATTTATGTATCTTTTATCTCTCTAGGATTTAATTTTGATAAAGATGACATAGGAGTTATAGCCTGATTTTTAATCCAAGGGCAGAATGGGAGGACAGGGTTAGGAGAAGGGAGTAAATTCTTATGTTTCCCATGTAGATTCCCTGTTTCAAATCACCCAACTCAATGCTGCCGTTATTTATTGTAGGGAAAATGTACAAGTATCACAATGCAACTATTAGTTACAAAAGGGAATTATGTAGAATAAAATTAAACAGAGCAAAAAGTGTCATTCCAGCACTATAATCCTGTTCTAAATGTTCCCTCTTCCAGTAGCTGCTTTTAGAAAAAGGAATACTTTGGAAAATTGGATTATTTTTCTCTAGATCATATATGGGTTGTCTTTTTTATTGTTTCATGTGACTCCGGTGCAGATAGATGTCTAGCAATCTAAAGCTTATTATAACCCTTAAACTGTGTTTTGGCATTTCAGGTTGGCATCACTCTCTTCACTGTTTCTCACAGAAAATCACTTTGGAAGCACCATGATGTAAGGTTTATTTTATTTAATTGCTTTTCTCCCCTAATGCATAAAATCCATTCTATATTATTTATGTCTGCTAAGGCAGTGGTTCTCAACCTTCCTAATGCCGCGCCCCGCCCCCGCGTCCCCACCACGCCCCACCACGCCGCCGCGACCCCCGCCGTGCGTTCTGCGCATGCGCAGAGGGTAAAAGAACCCAAATGGCAGCGTCCGGGCAAAGTCTCCCGACCCCTGTGAAAGGGTCATTCCACCCCCAAAGGGGTCGCGACCCCCAGGTTGAGAACTGCTGTGCTAAAGGAATAAGACCAGCATGGTATGTTATTGCTGGATAGGTTGAAAACAATAATGTTCATAGGAGCTCTTACTATCTGAATTAAGGGGCAGAATCAAACAGAAGACTTACTCTTTAAATATTCTGGTCTCAAAGCATAACGTTTTAAGCCTAGGAATTAGCTTGAAGGCATTATAACACTTTTAATAAGTACGGGAAGTCCCCAGGTCACACAGATGTGAAGTGAATTTTGCTTAACAACAGAAATGTTGGGCTCAGTTGTGGTTGTAAGTTGAGGACTATGTGTATATAGAAACCCAAGATACAGAGTCAACCTTAATGTTATCAACAAATTGGGAATCAGGATTGAGTTTAAAGAGAAGTCAAATCCAGGGAGCAGCACTACCAAAGAACCGGCAAAATCAGGTGGTTTGGCGGCAAAATCAGCTGATCATTGGCAGGAGAGAAAAATCCTCCTATCGTTCAGCAGCCATCTTGGGGGAAGTCTGCTCAGAAATTGAATTATTTTTTAAATGAATTTACATACTGTATATCGCTTAATTTTACATATTTTTATTATAATATGCATTTTGGTAAAGTTTTCCTTGGCTTTGCTCTTGAATTTTCCTTTGTAAAGCACAGTTGCAAACATAAACTATTTTTTTTACCCTTATGAGCCTCTTTCAGATTTACTTCTTTTTCATGATTTTCCTTTATTTTCCTAAGAAAATAGGGTCACTGTACTTATCACCCACCCTTTAAATAGATTAATAATTTACATTGGCCTGAACATTCACTGTAATGTCTCAGATCAGTTGTTTCTGTCTGTCTTATAAGAGCCAATAGATTTAGAATGCTTCAGATCTCATTTGTTAAAACAATATCCTCTTCTTATGGGGTCCAGTAAACATATTGTTTTCTTTTTCACTACACCTGACTTTTGGAACTGTTTCCTCTTGAGGTCTGTTTGATCCTGATTTTGCACTCCTTAGGAGAACCTTAAAGATCTGGCTGTTCCCACAGACACCATGCTGGGACATTGCATGAATCAGAATTTTGAACTCTGAGACTGCATTGTTTAGTTCCTGTGGGTTTTTTCCTCAGTCCTTTTTTCCCCTCAGTGCGACTCTTTTTAATGATTTTTTTTAAATGCTCTGTATTCTTTTTAACTCTGTGTGAGCTGCCCAGTGTCATTGGCGAGTGGGCAGCCTTAGAAATTGACATTGTAAGTAAATAAATGGAAAAAATAGCTAAATATTTTTCTCTTATTTTTGAGTGTTAAGAACCAGAGGTTTGCTTAGATTCTGTTATATTTTTCTTCTAAATTTCTAAGTTCAGAATCATAACCATATTGTCACTGAAACTTCCTTTCAAAAGTATATCTATATATTAGTATAGAATAATGGAAGAATAAAACCATAATAAACCATTACAATATAACCAATTTTGTACTCCTCTGAATCATGTACATTTAACTCAAGGATAATTAAAGAAGATGGTTGGTTTTTCTGTATTAATACTGCACATTGTGATTGCTCATAAATATAATTAAAACTTTGTTAACAGTTAATTAAGAGAGGTCACTTTTGTCATTAGTTTATTGTAGCTAGTTTTTTTTAAATATAAATCACTTGTTTTAATACCCTTTGTCTTTAATGACTATTTGAAGAATACAGGATTATTATTTAGCAATCTGTGAGTTTCAATAATAAAAAGCATTGAATTCATTTTTGAAGGATAAGGCTTAGGCCACTGGTTGAATTATCATGGCCAGCAGATGGTGATCAAATGTTCACATTTTACAGAGCTCTTTTCCCCAAGGGCGATGTCTGAATATGAATTCCTCTAAATGATCCTTATCTAAACAGATGCATACTTTTCACTTTTTAATATCCAAATTTGCTGACTGTTTTCTTGTCTCCCCAGTTTTATCTTCACATGGATGGAAGAGGCAACTATGAATTCAAGAAAATTACTGATGAAACAGTTGAGTTTGGTTCATAACCCCCATCCCCGGCCATCAACAGCTATGACTGTTAACAATACTGGACTTGGAAAACATACATTGTGGTGTAACAAAACTACTTGACTTACTCTTAAATTGATTACTAGGAATACGATAACAAACTGTCAATACCTTTATTATTATGTAGAATAGTACTAATTTGTGTTCATGTTGGTTTAATTATTAATATGCTCTAAGAATGTTCTTATTCATGTGTTGTTGTTTTTAAAAATCTGCCTAAATTAAATTGGGCTTAAATCACTGAAATGTTGATTCATCCTGGGATGTAAACAGTCTGAAGTCAACTAATTTGACTTCTGTTTGACCATACTTCCTCTGGGGAAGGCCCTTATTAAAATTAGATTCACTACCTCTTCTGTACCCATTACAACAGATATGAATTTCTATGTCAACATCCTAATATATCAGTTCCTTATATGTACTCTTTTCAGGATAGGATTTGTTATATTACTGTAACATAGTACAGGGCAATTGGCCTTTGTGTTAGCTGTGGGTGTGGAAACAGTCTCCTTCTAGTAATATGCTGTATTGATGGGAGAAAAGACCCTTAGAATTTCTTTGCAAAAAGATAAACTCCATCCAACATCCTCTGGCCATTGCTGGACACTACTCTTCAATCCTGTCTTTCCATTTTTTTCTTGCTCAGCGCAAATAAATGAACAATATTCCATTTGGCCTTTATATTCCAATTTCAAAACAAGAGGAATGAGAATGGGGGGAAAAATAAAGAAGAAAGAAATAAAATAATTCCCAAATCCTTGTCATGGAATAAAGATCATGGGCATTCTCGCTTATGAGGGGTCTGATCTCTTTGTAATTTGTAGAATGTAGTGTGCAAGTTCGAAATGAAATGCGATATATATCTGCCACAAGGATTTGGATTTTTCAGAGAAGGCATTTGCTTACTGGACATTTTTGTACCTGGCATGTAGGTCTATAATATGTGATTTTTTTAAAAAAAGGAATGTAAACTAAGTAATGCCAGAGACACAGCAGTTCAGTGTCACCAAGAAACAGTTCAGAATCTTTTAGAACTATTTTATAGTTATTACTTGAAGAATTGTTTGGCTTCCTGTCAATTGCTTTTATAAAAATAACATAACTGCTTAACTATAAATAAGCACTTTTGAAACAAGTACGTGATAAAACTTACACATGATGATTATAAATTATTATCCAGATTTATTGACATAGATGGGACTGGAAGATGTGAGTTGGTTAGTCTGGCTATGTAATTATTTACCATTCTTCTAACAAATCTTTAAAAGCTGTGCTGTATGACGTGATTTTGTCCTTATAATATAATATCCATATGCACTTAACCTGATGGCAAGCACTACATGGAAAATAAATGTGGTTGGTGTTTCCCCCCCCCCCCCCTTTGCTTAAAATCAGCATTTGTTCTTAATGATTAGTCAATCATTAATTATCCCTCTTTCATGGGAAATCTGGAATTTGTCAGACTTCCAAATAGTTCATCAGATTTGATATTTTTCCGAAAAGTCAGTTTTTAAATGCGTTTTCATGTGTGCTGTGGGTAAATAGGTGGAGAGTTGGGTTAGGATAAATTATCTGAGAAATGCAAAAATAAATGTTAAATAACTAGTTTCAGTTTAAATATTAAATAACTAGTTTCAGTTTGTTGCCATTTCATATTTAACAAAGATTTGCCTTTTCCCCCCGATTTTTTTTCTCCCTAAAAGCTAATATTGGTTGTATTAGTTGATATGAGTTTACAGACAGTGCATCAGGACATGTCATTATCTGAAACAAGCATTCCAAGCAGCGAGACTAGGATACCAATTTAGCATAAATCAATTGCTTGGAATGGTTGTTTCAGATTAGATGGAAATCTGACATCAGGAATAAATAAAGCTCTGATTTGAATTTGGTTGCCACGCTTCTGGTGAAAACTTCTTTTTCCATACATGATTTTTTTTTTTACTTTTTTTTAACTTTTCTTTCCTTTTTTTATGCGGCTATTCTACTGAGACTAGCATTCTCAAGAAATTCCTATTAAAAAACTGCTATTAAAATACATATATATATCCTTTTACAGGAAATCTGGGCTACAAGTGAGCAATAGTCAAAAATGGCATGTATGTTTTTGTTACTAACTGGAAAGCACCCTAAACATATAGCATCTTTTGTAGAAAATCCAGAATTGCTTAATAGCAACATTTTTCATAGAGTGGGACATAGCATTGCTTGGGAAGTAGAGCTGATAGTTTACTCTGCAATCTCCCTTCAGCCACCACAACCCTATAAAATCTTCTCTGAATCTAGATGATTCTGAGGGATATAAGCTGTTGGGAAGACCTCCACATTCTGTGAACATAAAAACATTTCTACTTATGGGAAACTCTTCAATGAATTTTACCCACTGGACACAATTTTTTTTAAATGTTCTCTCTCAGATGGAGCTGATTAACTTCAGTAACTATTAATCAGTGATACCGATTGATTTACTTCAGTGCTACATGAGACCCTAATGCAGGGGTGGCCAAACTATGGTTCTTTGAGGACCTGTGGACTTCAATTCCCAGAATTCCTGAGCTAGCCATGCATGCATGGCTGGCTCAGGAATTCTGGGAGTTGAAGTCCACAGGTCCTCAAAGAACCATAGTTTGGCCACCCCTGCTTAATGGGAAATGGTGGTTTTGGATGACCTTCATTAAGCTCAAGCTTCATATTTTTATTCAGAGTGCATCAAAAATCAACCTGCCCCGTGAGAAAACTAGTATGAAGGTAAAAGTAGCCAGAGCAGTGCTCAAGGGGACAAGAGTTGTTAAGGTTATGCTTTTCGTCTGTAATGGTTCAAAGGTTATGCGAAATGATCTACAAAACAGCCACGATGGTCTTGTTATGGTCATATGTTTTGATTGATACTGTTAACGATTTATTAAACTGGAAATGTTGGTATAATGTAAAAGTCAGCAGGAATGAAGCATCGCCATACTTTATACCACATTTAACCTGGTAGTATTTTGTACCGTAGTTGATCACAAGAGACTCTTGTTTCGGTGGGAAATAATTGCAGTAATTTGTTATTTTATAGCTTGTAAAGTCAATTAGAAGGAAAGGCATATGTACGATTTTTCTATATAAGTGCCTCTGGATAATAAAATTGAAACATATTGAAATTGAAACCTAGTATTTTTTTTCTTTTTAATTGGTGTCAATGACAACTTTTCACAACTGTACAATTGATTGCCATAGTGATTCAGCGTTCATAATTTTAGGGGCTGATCCCAGTTAAAGTGAAAAACTATTTTATCATATCAAGTCTAAATTACAAACATTACGGAGTCCAAATTTCTGTGTGCGCATGCCTGCTGGTTTTCAATTTTCTAACACAGGATCCAGTCAACAGAAAATCAAGAACCTACTGTAAAATAAATAGCCTTGATTTCGTTTCAAGGCCACTTTTGAAATCCAGTCTGATTGCAATTCCTCTTTGTTTTTGCGTCATGGTAAAACAAAGGAAGTAAGAGAAACTTGCAACTTGTAAAATGTATATTATGTGGATGTGCACAGGGGTGGGTTCCTCCCGGTTCGGACCTGATCACCCGAACCGTTAGCGACCCGCTGGTGACGCAGTGATGGTGTCACGGATCCGGTTCGGTCGGTGCCAGTCTGTGGGTGCCGCCATATTTTTTTGGGAATTTTTGGTGAATGTTTCCGTGTTTGGATGGCTTCTCTTCCGTGGCTTGAAAAAGAGCCTGCCCGCGGGTTAATACTGACCTTTATTTCTTCGCCCGAAGCACAGCTGATGAGCTCCTCAGCTGTGTTTCGGGCTGAATCCTGCTACTGAGCATGCGCGGAAGTGAAATTGAACAGGGGAGCGCGCGCGTGCAAAATGTCGCAATGCGAACCAGTGGCAAAGGTAAGTGGAACCCACCCCTGGATGTGCATCAGTCCAGCTGCCTTCTGCTTGCTAAGAACATATTTTGCTGTACTCTTTAAAGACACAATAACTAATTTCATACATTATGGTTTGTTTCATTTTATCTCCATGTTGCTTGACCTCAGCCATTGACGTTCAAAAGTTAAATGATTGTTCCGTGTAATTTTTGAACATAGCCAATAGGAGGAGTATGTTTACAGTAAGTAATTTACAAAGGCTTTTCTGATTACATCTGTTCTACCTAATTGTGGTTGCCAGTAAGGGGCGTGACTAAAGTGTTAATTTAACACCTGGCTAAGAGTGATTGTTAAAAGGATTTTCTTAAGGAGTTGACATTTCATATCTTATGAGCAACTACAGCATTGTGGTCTCTGGTTGCAACACGACAAGGCTTACATAACCATTTTTCTTCTTCACACATACCTTATACACAACTACATTCCTTACCCATGAAAATTCATTTCTTCTAAGCTATTATGATGCACACACATGCGTATGTATGCATATATAAAAGTATTATGTGAGTGTATACCGTAATACATGCATACACACGTATGGTTGATATAGTCCTTTGGGTTTTTTTTTAACCAGGAATAAGTAATGGAGTTGTTTTATGTGAGAAACTTTAATAGCTTTGATGAGTTTCCATGACACTCATCTCTGTATAGCAACGCTGTTGATGAATATCTAATTCCCCTTTGGTCTTTATTACCATAATGGGAGATAAAGCAGACTGCAGAGGACAAGTTTACATTAGAAATACTTGCCATTGAACTACGCAGGGACTAGACCTTAAGTGGGGGGAAATGATCTATGTGAAATTAAATCAACGGCAGATTATGCAAGCAGTTTTCGAACATGAAGTACACTATTTAGAATAGGAAAGAGGAATCAAAATTCTGATGGGGCTAGAGCCCATTTTTGAATATTGTGATCAACACGCAAACAGGTTTTGATTGAAGCACTTTTATACTTGCTATTAAAATACATTAGCACTACATATGAATTTTTTTTCCAGACAACATTCATGGCATGTTAAAGCACTCCCTGTCATTCATGTCTGTTCAAAGGCTATGTTTATTATAATGGAGCAGTTTCCCATTCATTTTAAAAGCCTTGCTTGGCAGATTATCCACTGGCGTTGGAAGAGCAAGCGTAAAATTCTGTTGATCCTCAGTCTTGGGGAAAAATGAAAAGGGAAAAAAATGGTTTTAGTTCTCTGTTTACTTTATTAAACATAGTCACTTTTGGGTTTTTAAATTGATATTTAAAGGGAGATCCCAGACAGTTTTCTACTTCTCATAGACTTTTATCCCTTTTAATCCAGTAATACAGCATCTTCTGATAGTCTGTTATCCATCAAAGGGGTTAGATGTCAATGTTCTCATCAGATCATAGCTAAGTAATCAGATTGCTCTTGGCTGAGATGAATAGGGATGATAGGAGTTGAGATCTAAACCCTGAAACTGCTAATAATTAAATTGGGCAAAAAAAATCCATTTTATAGGCAACTGTAAAAATACAGACGTAGCATCAATTTAAACCAATGCTATTCCATGCAATATACTCACATTCCAGACATCATTATAGAAGTACACAGTGCATAGAAGCACTATGCTTTAGAGGCACAAATTGCTCTAGATATTTATGGGATTTTAGTATCTATTGAAACTAAAACATTGACCACAAAAAAATAAATCTTGGATTTCAGGAGAGGTAAGTGTTACGGCTTTTATCTGTTCAGACATCAGGGAGAGGGTTACTAATAAAATTTAAAGCACTTCTCACACAACTACCAAAGCAAGTGAAGGATGAAAAAAAAAAACAGTCTTAGATTGGTGATAGAAGTAATTTACTGTAAGAAATGGCAATTCTACAACTTGGGTTACACATTGATGCTTCCCTTCCACCTGACTTAATGGCAGGTCAGTATATGCGAAAGTGGACCATTCTCTACCATAAACCCAGATTCCAACTCTGTCTCTATATTTTCTCTGGCAACAATACTTCAGTTTCTGCTGCTATTAGCCATAATACCCACTCATCTTTCCAATATGATATCCGCTATCATTTTCCAGTATGCCAATTCATTCTAAGTAAAACACCTTTCTGCTATGAGTATAAAAGAACAAATGTATATAACCCAACATCTGAAGTGGTGTTATGCAAAAACAAGCAGGAAACCCTTAATCTTCTGGAACATTCCATCATTGATAGCTATCTTTGTGAGGAAAAAGATTCTAGAAAATAATGGTTTCTTTCCCCCCCCCCCCAAAAAAATTCACCATGTCTGTTTTTAGTGGAATACAATTTTTGCTTTTTGTTGATTAAAGCTATTGATTTTTGTTGATTAAAGCTGCTTTTTCACTGGAGCTTAAAAGCAGGATATGCTGGATGAACGCATACTTTAAAACATTCTGTGGAGATGTAGAAAGAAGATAATTGAGAAATTGCACAATTTGCCATTTCAACAAGGTTCTCCTGTTTAAAGCTTTCAATAGAACTAGAGAACTTATTTAAGTTTTAAGGAATTTAAGGATTTTTTTTTCCTCCGTGGGATCCAGCTTCTCCAGCAAATGAAGGCGAGATAAGCTTTGCTAATAACCCTAGGAATGTTAATATATCCTAGTTGTTTCCATAAAAAAAGTTTATATTATAGATATAATAAACCTCTTAATATTAGCCACAGAATTTGTGGGAATTCAGATAAGCACATGTCTTTTCTAAATGCACCAAAGATAAATTCCTTGTGTGTCCAATCACACTTGGCCAATAAAGAATTCTAAATATAAAGATGTTTTATTTATGAAATCTAATAATTCATATTCTAATTTTACTTATAGGAAAGATGTTTTTAATATGCATAAATGTACAAAGGCTTGAACAGTATTTGGAAATTAATGGACACGCCCATGAATTACGTGTGTCTATAGTGCTAATGTTTTCATATACATGTCACCTTTTTATGAATAGTTAATATGGTTTGATGATGCCTAATTCCAATCATGTGCAAATATGTACTTCTATGTTTTGGTATAATTGAGGATCAAATAAGTATTTTTTAAGCACTGCAAAAAAAAAATCTGAGATGAGATGATAGAGGAATATGCACATGTAAACCATAGATAATGATATTATGCCACTTTCATAATATAAACCAATCGGTGCTTTATGAGTGATGCTCATAGAGGGTGTCCATATAAAACCCAAATCCAATCATTTTTAAATGATTGTGATCACATATAGAATATAATTTTTTTATTGGCCAAGTGTGATTGGACACACAAGGAATTTGTCTTGGTGCATATGCTCTCAGTGTACATAAAAGAAAAGATACATTCGTCAAGAATCATAAGGTACAACACTTAATGAAAGTACAGGTACAAATAAGCAATCAAATCATATTAGGAACCAGTCAATGTAAATCGTAAGGATACAAGCAACAAAGTTACAGTTATACAGTCTTTAGTGGGAGGAGATGGGTGATGGGAACGATGAGAAGATTCATAGTAGTGCAGACTTAGTAAATAGTTTGACAGTGTTGAGGGAATTATTTGTTTAGCAGAGTGATGGCGTTCGGGGAAAAACTGTTCTTGTGTCTAGTTGTCTTGGTGTGCAGTGCTCTATAGTGTCGTTTTGAGGGTAGGAGTTGAAACAATTTATATCCAGGATGCGAGGGGTCAGTAAATATTTTCACGGCCCTCTTTTTGACTTGTGCAATATACAGGTACTCAATGGAAGGCAGGTTGATAGCAATTGTTTTTTTCTGCAGTACTAATTATCCTCTGAAGTCTGTCTGTCTTGTTGGGTTGCAGAACCAAACCAGACAGTTATAGAGGTGCAGATGACAGACTCAATAATTCCTCTGTAGAACTGTATCAGCAGCTTCTTGGGCAGTTTGAGCTTCCCGAGTTGGCGCAGAAAGAACATTCTTTGTTGTGCTTTTTTGATGACGTTTTTGATGTTAAGTGACCATTTTAGGTCTTGAGATATGATAGAACCTAGAAATTTGAATGTCTCTACTGTTGATACTGTGTTGTCTAGTATTGTAAGAGGTGGAAGTATGGGAGGGTTTCTCCTAAAGTCTACCACAATTTCTACGGTTTTGAGTGTGTTCAGTTCCAGATTGTTCCGGTCACACCACAAGGTTAGTAGTTCAATCTCCCATCTGTATGTGGATTCATCATTGTCTCGAATGAGACCAATCACTGTTGTGTCATCTGCGAACTTCAGTAGTTTAACAGATGGATCGTTAGAGATGCAGTCATTGGTATATAGAGAGAAAAGAAGTGGAGAGAGCACACAGCCTTGGGGGGCTCCTGTGTTAATTGTACAGGTATCTGATGTGATTCTGTTTAGCTTCACCTGCTGCTTCCTGTTTGTTAGGAAGCTTATGATCCACTTACAAGTGTGTTCAGGTACCGTTAGCTGGTTTAGCTTAGTTATTTATTTTATTTTATTATTTTATTTGGCAGTTTTTCTATGCCACCCTACTCCTTCAGGACTTAGAAGAGCATCTGGAATGATGGTATTGAATGCGGAACTAAAGTCTACAAAGAAGACTCTTGCATAGGTCTTTGGAGATTCAAGATGTTGTAGGATGTAGTGCAGAGCCATATTAACAGCACCTTCTGTTGATCTGTTTGCTCGGTATGCAAATTGCAGGGGGTCTAACAATGGATCTGTGATGGTTTTCAAGTGGGACAGCACTAGCCTTTCAAAGGTTTTTATAACCACAGATAAGGCTGTATTAGTCATTTGAAAAAGGTGTTTTATAGAGTGCAGGAATTGTTCAAATATCCATTGCCTTATTCTAGGTTCTTGTGGCACATTCAAAAGTCACTCTTGTGGCACATATTCAAAAGAATATGGAGCATCGGCCACTTTTCCATGGGAAGAGATGCTTTGTATGCACTTTTTTGCATTTCAAAAGCATTTCTCTGAAGAATTTGCAAACCTTCAGTTCATAGACTATCGTCATGTAATACAGTAACTCCCTGTGACTCACAGGTTTTTGTATACTGTAATTCAAAAGAATTATGTACAAATCATTTAGAAATGAGTAGAAGGACAGCAGAAAACTACTTTACAGTTCAATACTGTAAGACTGGAAGAATGTTCATTCTCCACCTATTATTCAGAGGACCGAAGATCCTATACCTCTATATATGGAAAAGAATTCTATTGCTGAACGATTCATTCGGGGAAGCATATATCATATGTTTTAATAAAACATATTTTATAAAAACATATTTTATAAAATTTTAGACTTACTTTATATGTAAAAGGAAGAGAAACCAACAAAAATGTGTAACTGCCATGTATGAGATACACCAGGGAAATGTATAATTTAATATTTAGACAATGGAATCTACTGTCTTACCAAGTATCTATCAAGACGTCTACTGTATAAAAACAATACAGCACTTGATTCTATGAAAATTTGTATTTATATTTGTATTATTAATCTGTATGTTAATATATACATAGTAAAATAGAATCACAAATAGAATAACAGAGTTGGAAGGGACCTTGGAGGTCTTCAAGTCTAACCCCCTCCTCAGGCAGGAAACCCTACACCACTTCAGACAAATGGTTGTCCAATCTCTTCTTTAAAACTTCCAGTGTTGGAGAATTCACAACTTCTGGAGGCACGTTGTTCCACAGATAAATTGTTCTAACTTCAGGAAATTTCTCTTTATTTTAGGTTGCTTCTCTCCTTGATTAGTTTCCGTCCTTTGCTTCTTGTCCTGCCCTCAGGTGCTTTGGAGAATAAATTGACCCCCTCTTCTTTGTGGCAACCCCTGAGATATTGGAACACTGCTATCATGTCACCCCAAGTCCTTCTTTTCATTAAACTAGATATACCCAATTCCAGCAACCGTTCTTTATATGTTTTAGCCTCCAGTCCCCTAATCAGGGGTGGGTTCCTACCGGTGAGGTCCATTGCGCAGCTCCGGTAGGGACCCGCCGATTACGCAAATTGCACACAACTGCTCCGGTACCGTCTTCACCGGACAGTCGTGCGCGTCGCCATCTTTTTAAAAGAATTTTTCAACTTTTTTGCTTCTGTGCACGCGCAGCAGCAAAATCTCACCGAAATCTTGTGAGGGAACGTGCGTGTGCGTGAGATTTCAGCAAGATTTTGCTTCCGTGCATGCACAGAAGCAAAATCTCGCTGAAATCACGTGCGCACGCGCGTCCCCTTGCGAGATTTTGGTGAGATTTTGCTTCCGTGCATGCGCAAAAGCAAAATCGAGCTGAAATTGCGTGAGAGGGCACACACGCGTAGCGAGCACGCATGCGCATGAAACGTGGAAATGCACATGCAGCGCACTGGTATCAGTAAGTAGGCAACCCGCCCCCGCCCCTAATTATCTTTGTTGCTCTTCTCTGCACTCTTTCTAGAGTCTCAACATCTTTTTTACATCGTGGTGACCAAAACTGGATGCAGTATTCCAAATGTGGCCTTACCAAGGTTTTATAAAGTGGTATTAACCCTTCACGTGATCTTGATTCTATCCCTCTGTTAATGCAGCCTAGAACTATGTTGGCTTTTTTGGCAGCTGTAGCACACCGCTAGCTCATATTTAAATGGTTGTCCACTAGGACTCCAAGATCCCTCTCACAGTTACTACTATTAAATGAATACATTTATAAATGAATACATTTATACAATTCATATGTATGCTTCCAGTGCAATACAAGTTGCTTGTTATTTTTTTAAAGCCCTCATGGCATAGGACCTGATTACTTGAGGCAGACTGCCTGCCCCCCCCCCCCCCCATGATATCTGCCTGGCTGATTCAATCCTGCAGGTTGGACACATTCCAAGTTCCTTTGCTGGACCAATGTTATCTATTAAAATACTGGAAGCCCATCTTCTCTACAGCAGCACTGCCTTCAGGAATAAGGTTCTCCCTGAGTTCCAAATAGCCCCCACTCGGCTGTTGTTTAGAACAACCTTGAAGACCTGGCTCTTCACCCCGGAATGGGAGAGTAAGACCCCCCCCCACTTTATTGAGTCTGCCATATTTTATCTTTATTGATTTTATGGTACTTTTTAATTGTATGAGCCATCCAAAGTCAATGAGAGTCAGGATCAGGGGTGGGTTCCTCCCAGTACGGACAAGTTTGTGTGCACCGATAGCGGCCCGCTGGTGATGTAATTTTGGTGTCACAGTTCCGGTACTGTCTGGGCCAGTCTGTGTGTGCCCCCATCTTTTTTTTTTTGAATTTTTGGTGATTTTTTCGGGTTTGGGTGGCTTCTCCTTGTCCTCTGCTTTGAAAAAAAGCCCTCCCGCCCGCCCCCGGGTTAATACCGACCTTTATTTCTTCGTCCGAAGCGCAGCTGAGCAGCTCCTCAGCTGTGTTTCGGGCTGAAACGTCCTTCTGAGCATGCGTGGAAGTAAAATCGCGCAAGGGAAACATCGCGATGTGCACCGGTAGCAAAGGTAACTGGAACCCACCCCTGGTCAGGATGCATACAAGTTTAATAAATAATCATCATCTTCACCATTATCATCTAATTTCCTTTTGGATTGGCAGCATTATGCAAATCATGGGAAAAGAAATTAAAAGAAAGAAGGTAAAAGAAAAGGAAAGAAAATCAAGTTTATACTACTAATTATAATACCATATCCTTCTATCCTTACAAACCACCCTTGCTTCCATCTTCTCCATACACTGATTCATACAGTCCCTTTTGTTTTGTCCTTTTCCCAACAACTCCATCTTAACATTTCTCAATTTTTCCAAGGTTTGCCTTCCAATTTCTGATTCATGCTGAAAAAGGTATATTACATATTCAAATATAATGTCCCTCTAACTGGGTAAATGATGAATAACAGTTCTTCAGTGGCTTAATAGCATGAGATCTGGATGTTTTCCACAGCGCAGTTGGATCCCAGAAGGCACTAGGGACAATATTCCACTGCCATCCATCCATCCATTCATCCATCCATCCTTCCAATTATTGCACAATAATGATTCTTAGAAGTATATTATTTTTGCAATAATGATGATGATCCAAATGTTGCTGAACTACAACTCTTAGCCTCGTTCACTTCACCAAATTACCAAGGATCCTGATCAAAATAATAGTTCAACATGATTTTTAAGAGCAGAAATTCCTGGTTCTTATTCTATTCCCAGAAATTTTCTCACCGGAAGGGATCGTGGTCTGTATTACTTTTGTCAGAAAGTGGAAAAATTATATACTCTGGAACAGTCTTCTCAGAATTGGATATCATGAAGGCTTCAACAACCACAATCCTCAAAAATGGATATTGTGGCCAGAAATTTTAGGAAATTGTTAGGAGGGCCCCCAGTTAAGGAAAACCTGCTGTCAAGTTGACATCCTCTACATTTCAAAATCCAATATCCAAGGAAAACAGTGTGAGTTCTATATCCTTGAAGGAGCTATGGCTAACTCTAAGGGATCTATAGTTCATTAGCATTTTAATTTTTTCTTCCAATTGTTGTTACACTTTTTAAAGTACATTGAATGAAATATACAAATATAATGAAATTCAATAACAGTCTGCAAGATTTTAAAGTGGAAAGGAAGGAGTGAAGGGGAAAAATCTTTCAAAAGCATCAGATGACTTTAAATTTCATTTTTAATGGGGAGAGATGTGCATAATTTTATAACAATTATTGCTACAACAGAGGTCTGTTTTAGTGGTGTACTAGTTTATCTATAGTAGTCTGTCTGTAACATTAGTGTGAAGTACTGATACAGCACTTTTCTTTCATTCCAGTTTGGGGGAAAAACTTGTCCTAGTAAGTTTTCAAAAACATATGCTACCGGTATCATCAAACATAGGACAGTCTGGGCTGCTGGAATTTAAAGAAAAGGTCAAATGTAACATGTTTGGTGTGGAGTAAAATCAATAAAACGTTTGAGGTAAAATGAATAAAAATCAGCTGGATGATGTAATGCAAGAGAGAATACAGCTCCTCAAGATGTGATAAATGAGTCATTTGTGGTTTTAAACATTGTGTAAAAGTACATACAATGTGAAGAAAGGAAATTTAGCACTTTCACTTCAACATTTTACTGATGCATTTACCTTATCTTATTAATCTAAAAGCTGGTCTTGATTTGTAACATCTCCGTCTTTTTGTGTATTTTCCTTATTTTATTTTATTTTATTTTATTTTATTTTATTTTATTATTTTATTTTATTTATTTTATATTATTATTATATTATTATATTATATTATATTATATTATATTATATTATATTATATTATATTATATTATATTATATTATATTATATTATATTATATTATATTATATTATATTATATTATATTATATTATATTATATTATATTATATTATATTATATTATATTATATTATTATATTATATTATATTATATTATATTATTATATTATTATATTATATTATATTATATTGTTATGTTATGTTATGTTATGTTATGTTATGTTATGTTATGTTATGTTATGTTATGTTATGTTATATTATATTATATTATATTATATTATATTATATTATATTATATTATATTATATTATATTATATTATATTATATTATATTATAGTAATGCAAGAGAGAATACAGCTCCTCAAGATGTGATAAATGAGTCATTTGTGGTTTTAAACGTTGTGTAAAAGTACATACAATGTGAAGAAAGGAAATTTAGCACTTTCACTTCAACATTTTACTGATGCATTTACCTTATCTTATTAATCTAAAAGCTGGTCTTGATTTGTAACATCTCCGTCTTTTTGTGTATTTTCCTTATTTTATTTTATTTTATTTTATTTTATTTTATTTTATTTTATTATTATTTATTATTATTTTTATTTATTTTATTATTATTATTATTATTTATTTATTTTTTTTATTTTTTTATTTTATTATTTTATTTTATTTTATTATTTTATTATTTTATTTTATTTTATTTTATTTTATTTTTTAATTTTATTTTATTTTATTTTATTTTATTTTATTTAATTTTATTTTATTTTATTTTATTTTATTTTATTATTATTTATTATTATTTTTTATTTATTTTATTATTATTATTATTATTTATTTTTTTAATTTTTTAATTTTATTATTTTATTTTATTTTATTATTTTATTATTTTATTTTATTTTATTTTATTTTATTTTATTTTATTTTTTAATTTAATTTAATTTTATTTTATTTTATTTAATTTTATTTTATTTTTTAATTTTATTTTATTTTATAATTTAATTTTATTTTATAATTTAATTTAATTTAATTTAATTTAATTTAATAATTTAATTTAATTTAATTTAATTTAATTTAATTTAATTAATTTAATTTAATTTAATTTAATTTAATTTAATTTAATTTAATTATTATTTTATTTTATTTTATTTTATTTTATTTTATTTTATTTTATTTTATTTTATTTTATTTTATTATTTTATTTTATTTTATTTTATTTTATTTTATTTTATTTTATTTTATTATTTTATTTTATTTTATTTTAATTTATTTTAATTTTAATTATTATTAAAGTAGTGGTAGTGGTGGACTAGATGACCTACCAGGTCCCTTCCAACTCTGTTAATCTCTTAATGACTGTTAATGACTACCTGTAATTAAATCCTAAACATCACAGCCCTGATACAGTACTGAAATGAATGATTGCCTAAATAATCTTTGAAATATTTATTTTTAGAATAGCTAAATAAAAGCCATCCCATTCTCTGTGGGGGAAATATGAGGTTCTAAAATTTGATAAATACATAAAAATATCTTAATATCCATGTTGTAGCCTGGATCACTTCTTAGAAAAAGTATTCATGCGTTACTGACAGTTTTAGTCCCCTAAATCAGATAGGAAAGGTGGTTCATAAACAAACAAACAAACAAAAACGCCTAGAATTTCCATCTCAGTATGTGGATTGAGGAACACATGGAAATTACTATTGTTGGACTAAGGAGCTGTCCATAGGGTGGCGTAGAGAACCGCAAGTTTTGCCCTTTCCTTCCTAAAAGAGAGGCTAAATCACAGATTGTAGAAGTAATCAACATGGATTTAACAGGATGAAGCTGAGAAGTGAGCGTACTGTGACAGGTAAGATCAAACATGATGATAGATGGCAAAGCTTTGGCAATAAAGAAGGTCAGGAGTTCACAAACTCTCCAAAAATGTCATTAACCTGATCCATCACATGGTGGAAGCCCATGAGCATTTTTACCATTCTGCCTGTTCAAGTCCGCAATAGGCAGTTCCAGTACTACAAACTTTGTGGATCCCCGTTGTTGTCCCAGGTTGTTAAAAGCAGTAAATTTATTTCTTATACAAACTTGAATTGAAACAACGAAATTAATTTTATTGGGGTGGGGTGGGGGGATGAGAAATGTTAGACAAATTAATTGACGTATTCTTGGTTGATTCTAAACGGTTGAAGGCCGTTGCAGCAAAACTCATTGCCCCAATGTAGGCTATCTATAAGATTTATGGCTATTTAAATTATTTGATATTTTGTATTAAAACTTAATTTTACTACTACCATCTAATCATTCCATTAAATGTTTTACGTTAGGAATGTTATCTAGGTGAAAGGATTAGAATAAACATTGTACTGCATGTCACGTGTGCAACCTCATAAGCTTTTTATTCAAAATAGTCACAAGAAACCACATTCTATGTTAAGCTCCTAATTACATTCCTGAAATACCTTTTGGCAGCCTGGACTTGTTCGCTGACCTTGTTATAATGTATGATACCAGTTGACCTCCCATTTTTCTAAATCGGATCTTAATGTTTATAAATACGTATTATTACAATTACTTATTTGTACCACCCTAGCATTATATACATGTACTTCTCCACTTGCAAAAAAACAACAACAACCTCACAACATAGTTATACTTTCTATATAAAGAACTTTTTACAACACAGAACACAAATAGGAATTATAGGAGTATATTCTACATTTCAAATAGAGAATGTTCTATGAATTTTATAAATCATCAGTTGAGTAAACCATGGTTAATATATGTTTCCGTCTGATAGTGGAGCTAAGATTTGTGTTACTAGTGACTTCATGTTGGCGCACTTGAAATGTATTTCTACAAGTAAATTGTATGTATTTCACAGTACAGAAATGAACAGACGCACAAACAATTCATGTGTTAAAAGAAATCCTAATTATGGTACTTATATGGGAAAATATATTTCTCCTCTAATTTCTCAATTACTGTTGTGGTTTAGCTGTCAACTTGACGAGTTTTAAAATGTACAATGACAAGCCCAGTTTTAGCCAGCACTGACAAAACATTTGATAATAAAAACCACCGAATGCCCCAAATCAAGAAACGTACTTCTGTAGTCCCCATTTACCTTTATTATATTAAATAAATTAATGCAATATATACAAATATACTTTCATTCATAACAATCATAAATAAGTTATTAAAGTACCACGAAGAACCTCAATTCACACCACCTGTATTTACAGTTATACAGAATTATTAAAAAGTTAAGATTTCTTTCTGTCCAGCAGTTAATTACCAATACATATTTAAAGTGCTAAGTTCTGGCAATGGCAGCCAACAACACGTTACCAGCTGAAATAGTTGACACAGTTTTGATTAAAACGGAATAATTATTTAAGAGTTGTTGCCAGATATCTGCCCAAGAAAGGCATTTCTGAACCACTTCCATGGTCAATTGTCAAGTTCAGCTCAAGGGAATCTTTCCCTTTTTATCAGTTATTTTCTTGCATCATATTCTAACGTTTAAGGGCAATTTGTACCATACCTTTTATGCAAAATCAGACTGCTAAAAGCTCATTCGCATAGTATTATCACCACTTAATGTACCCAGAACACCCAATATAAAAAGATGCTACCAAAAGTGCAGTAGAAACGGTAACATTTCATCATATACGTCAGTTAATATATTTCAAACAGTTCTCATCGTTTTAACAGTGAAGTTAAAACAGGAGTTTCAAATAGTGTTTTAAAATCAGATGTTTCACAGAAACCATAAATGTCCGTACAACGAAGAGTCAGTTATTATTGCTTCCAGAGAGGGCTTCCCCCCCCCCATGGCATCATTGCAACATTAATGCATATCAAGCCTTTGGATTAATCAGGGCTAAGTGTTTAGTCCTTACAAATTTGCAGGAATATTTTCTTTATCTGATGATCTGCTCTTTGCTTTTTTACACTTGTATATCACCACGAATAAAACAATAATCAGAACGAGGACTCCGACAGCAGCAGCTACTATTATGAGGATTTTGTCCAAATCAAGAGCTGGAAAGAAGAAAAATGCAAGAGTCAGTTGAATTAGATGCATGCTTTGTATTTATCTGAACTTTGCCCTGACTGAAGCTATTCTACATTAATGAGGCATTAAATGGTGTAATAAATCCAAAGCATTCCCTTCCAACTAGGAGGAAACATTCCAGAAGCACTGACATTCTGATAAAGCTGGTGTAGAAAAGTTAATGGATTCGAAGAATAACCTTAGGTTAACAAACTAGTGTAGGTGTTAAGACAAGAAGGACTATTATACTCTGAGATATTTATCTGCTCTGAATAGTTCAGTCCTCATGGATCTGTGATCTTTCTGAATATGAAAATCTAAGAATTTCTTCAATTCTTAGAGGAAAAAATAGTTGGTGCAATCCATATGAAGCAACAAAATGAAAAAAAAAATTCATGACCATCCCTTGTGCAATCTGAGTAATGTGAGGTCACAACTCTCTGTACACTTAGCAATAGCAATAGCACTTAGACTTATATACCGCTTCATAGTGCTTTACAGCCCTCTCTAAGCGGTTTACAGAGTTCAGCATATTGCCCCCAACAATCTGGGTTCTCATTTTACCCACCTCGGAAGGATGGAAGGCTGAGTCAACCTTGAGCCGGTGAGATTTGAACAGCTGAACTGCTGAACTAGCAGTAGCCTGCAGTGCTGCATTTAACCACTGCACCATCTCGGCTCACCATGTCACTTAATGGGAAATGTGTATGGAAATCACATAATACATACCATCCAAGTCTTCCCTGTGAATACTGGTACATTTTACACCGCTTTTTTGACTTTTCTGGTTATTTAAGCGGCTTGGAATATTAGCCTGAACATAGAAACAATAGCTCTTCCCTTTATCAACATCAACTGCAAATTGATTGGTTTTTGTCTTTGCTGATTTCTGAAAAGCAACAAAAAGATTATTTAAAGGGCTATCTGCAGATATTCCAGTTTTCACACTGCAAATTATAATCGACTACAGGTAGTTCTTGACTTACAAGAGTTCATTTAGTGACCATTCAAAGTTACAACAGCACTGAAAAAAGTGATTTGCGACTGTTTTTTACATTTACAATGTTGCAACATCCCCATGTTGTGTGATCAAAAGTCGGATGCTTGGCAACAGGTTCATATTTATGCAGTGTCCCTGGGATCATGGGATCGCCTATTGTAACCTTCTGACAAGCAAAGTCAGTTGGAAAGTCAGATTCACTTAGCAGCCATGTTACTCACTTAACAACTGCAGTGATTCGTTTAACAATTGTGGCAAGAAAGGTCGTAAGATGAGACAAAATTCACTTAACAAATGTCTCAGCAACATAAATGTTGGGCTCCATTGTGGTCATACATCCGAGGACTCTACCTGTACTGTAGAAACAGCAGTATGTGTATGATTATTGCTATTAATATACCGTACAAATTAACATAAAGGCTTTCAAATATATTACAGGTAGTCCTCTACTTACAATCATTCGTTTAGGGACTGTTCAAATTTATGACACTGAAAAAATGACTTATGAACTGTTGCAGTATCCCCATGGTCACATGATCAAAATT
This sequence comes from Diadophis punctatus similis, assembly GCA_023053685.1. NCBI lineage: Eukaryota > Metazoa > Chordata > Lepidosauria > Squamata > Dipsadidae > Diadophis > Diadophis punctatus. The sequence continues at coordinate 75,474,317 of JALIGW010000003.1, read as the reverse complement.
CGGGCACTTGGCAACCAGAAGGTATTTATGTTGTAGTATCCTGAGTTCATGTGATCACCATTTGTAACCTTTCCAGCTGGCTTCCGACAAGCAAAGTCAATGGAGGAAGCCAGACTCGCTTAATGACTGCATGATTCACTTAACAACTGTGGCAAAAAAGTCATATAATGGGGTGAAACTTACTTAACAGCTGTGTCAACTCTGAAGCGAACCTGGCTGAAGCCATCTTTAGCCGCCTCATAGTTGGCACGAACTTTGGAGGAGGTGGAGAAGGGAAATAGATAGGCTGACTAGCAGTCATAACAAAAAGCTTTCTCATGAGAACCAAGGTCATCCCAACAGGTGGCTGTTGAAGGAGAAGAGGCGTGACCAAGAAACCCCCAAACATCGTAATTGGACAATGTGACCTGAGATACTTGGGGAGGGGAACAATTGCACTTTTAATTATGCTGCAAACTTGGGAAATCTCTCGGAGTTGGCTTTCACGGGCTGTGCTGATATCATGCATCTAATAAACATGTTCTTTGAGGAATCTGCATGCCTCAGAGTTCTGCTTTCGATGGGCACGTTAGTCGGAATGCTGACAAACTGTCTTGCTTAGCAACCAAAAATTTGGGCTCAGTTGTGGTCATAAGTCAAAGACTAGCTGTAATTATGCTTTTTTTATTTATTCCACTCAACTTTATTGTTGCGAACCATACCCCACTCTACAATTAAAAAAATGTCAAACAGCACAGAACTATGTTTTACATTCAAATGAGTTTTAAAAAGAAAGTGTTAATGCTGACCAGCAAAAGTTAAACGTTCTTAGAAATTAGGTTCTCACCTTGCCCGTGCTCTGATCCTTCCAGTAGTATAACAGGTATTCCAGATCATTTTTGAATATGTCCCTGACAGTTTGCAAGGTATCATTAACTCTATACGGTGTTAGTGGATCGGCTACTTCCACTTTCAGAATGTCATCTTTTTGTTCAAAATGTGTTACAGTTGGCGTTCCAAGCTCAGCTAGAAAAGAAGTATGACCAAGTTTTAGTTTTTTTTATAATGTAAAAAGAGTGCACAACAAATGTTATTGTTTTCAAAAGGTTCTGGTAAGTCTTGGGCAAAGGGATTGTATAGAATGGGGAGGAACAAAAAAAAAGGAACATCATCCTTTATTAAAACCAGCTGTCATAAATTGGGGGGGGGGGGAAATGCATTACAGTTCTAACTGCAAACATTTATTTATTTATTTTTGAGCACAGATTTGTTTATTTATTTTGGTCAATTTACAATGGCTATTATAAAAATATAGCATATGACTGAAGCTGCATAAGATGTGTTTGCGGGCCTTTGAGTCAGTGTTGATTCCTGGTGACTATCAAAACAAGTCCCTTCAGTTTTCTTGGCAAGGTTTTTCAGAAGCGGTTTATAGTTAAGGCACCAGGCTAAAAACTGGGAGACCATGAGTTATAGTCCCCACCCCAATCCCTTAGGCACAATGCCGGTTGTGGGCGACCTTGGGCCAGTCACTCTTTTTCAGTCCTAGGAAGGAGGCAGTGGCATCCTCCATCAATACGTTAAAATGAAACAAACAATTAAATCTAACTATCCTCCCTTTTAGCTTTTCATTAAACGTTGGGAGAGCCATATGTTATACAGGTAGTTCTTGACTTATGACAACTTAGACCAGTGGTTCTCAAATAGTGGGGCGGCCCCCCCTGGGGGGGCACAGAGCGATGCCAGGGGGAGCGCATGACTCCGGGGAACATGCTTTTTTTTGCCGCAGGGAGTAGGGGTTTTTTGCACCGAACAATAACACACAACACAGAGCAGGAGATATGAAGTGCAGATAACAAACCCTTAAGAGACACCATGGAAAAATATTTAACAGGGATGAAAAGAAAGGAGGAGAGAGACGGAGATAATGAGACAAACGTAAGTCTCCCGAAAGCTAAGACGAGGAAATATGACGAAGCGTATGTAGCGCTTGGCTTCACTGTGACTATGGTGGGAGACGAGGAAAGACCGGTATGTTTACTGTGTCTAAAAATGTTGGCAGCAGACAGCATGAAGCCAAATAAATTAAGGCGTCACTTAAACACATTACACCCCAATCACGCTGATAAGCCGCTTGAGGTTTTTTCAGCAAAAACGTGCCGAATATTGCAAACAATCGTCTCAGCGGAGAGTTGGGGGCGCGCGAAATGTTTACTTCTTCCTAGGGGGGGGCGTAACAGAAAATAATTGAGAAGCACTGACTTAGACCAATGTGATAATTAAGCGAGACATCATGTGACTGGACATGATTTTACAGTCGTTAAGGAATCTGACTTCCTCAATCGACATTGCTTGTTGAGAGCTGGCTAGGAAGGTCACAAATTGCAGGAGTACTGCAGCCAGTCATATATACAAGTGCCTGAATTGTGATGATGTAACTGCAGGTGTGTGATGTGACAGTTGTAACTTTGAGGACAGTTCGTAAATCACTGTTTCCAGAGCTGTCATAACTTTGAACCATTGTTAAATGAATGGCTGTAAGACAAGGACTACCTCTATGTAAAATATTCAGTCTCTCAAAACTAAATTACACAACTGAACTATTAACAGGAAGTAATGCCTTCTTATAAATCTTAAAAACACACTCCTTATACCGTATTTTTCGGAGTATAAGACGCACCGGAGTATAAGACGCACCTGGTTAGGGCTAGAAAAAGACTTATTTGGAGCAAGTAGAGCAATGAAAAAAAACCCTGCAAAGACTTAGGGCTGGAAAAACATTCTTTGGAGAGAGTAACAATGAAAAAGCCTGCAAGGTAAGAGCTGGGAAGATCTGTTAGCACCTAGTTAGGGCTGGAAAAAAAAGCTACATTCGAAGTATAAGACGCACCCAAATTTTCAGCCACTTTTAGGGAGGAAAAAGGTGCGTCTTATACTCCAAAAAATACGGTAAGTCTTTATACCTAATCTCTTTTCTGTGTATAAATATATTAAAGATAGTGGAATATATATCATACTTATTATACTTACTTTGTATGTAAGGTACAAACTCTGAAGAAACTTCATATGGAGGTGTTTCAAAATTATCCTCATCATATGGTATTACAGAATATATGCGTGCCGTGTACGTATCTTTTAAATTCTGTAGTATCACATTAGTAACATCACATTCAGTTTTATCGATATTAATGCATACTTTTTCTCGTCTTAAGAGATCCCTATAAAGATTAAGATCAAGAATGTAAATCAAGCATTTTATACATATATGTGAAGAGTAAGACTGTTATACATACATGCCTTGCAGTGGTCAGGAAAAAAATGGATATCACCCTGGCCTTACATAACTTTCACTTTGATCCATATAGTCAAAATGCAAAATGTTACATGTTTTCAAGGTCAGCAGTAATCTTGCCCATGTTAGTGAGATAAACAGTGTAACTAGGAAAGCATGAAACGGCCTTTATGCCCTTGAATATTTTGTACTGCTACGATGAATAAGACACAACTGCTTTCACAGCAGACTTAGAAGTACAAAGAAATGCAATAATACAGGACAGGTAAAATGATGGATAATTTAAAAAGTGAATGAGAGAAATAAAAAATACAAAACATAGAATACGAAGTTAACTAGCCTACAAATAAATTGATATAAAAACTAAGTACATTAAAGGAATATAGAAACAAATATTTCAATAACGCTGTAAAAAGTACTGGATTTCTTTGTAGTGTTGCGTGTAAATATGTCTATTCGTTTGTGTTACATGTGTTATGTCTGTGTGCTGTTGTGTGCTGTCCATGTCCTTTTTTATTGTAAAAATTCAATAAAGATTATTTAAAAAAAAGGAATATAGTAAGAATCTCTACTATAGATAGGTTCAATATTTAATCAAAGCACTTCCTTCTGAAACACCAGATCATAGTGGTTGTTTATTTCAATCTGGGGCTGGGCCCCATGTCTGTACATGTGAAAGATATAAACAGACGTCACCTTCTATAAGTTTGATTCAATACTTGAGATGATATGATTCAATTTTATCCCTGAAATTGGAACAGTTCTAGGGGACATATCATAAGAGGGGTGAAATTAAAAATTATCTAGGGAGACCTTTAAGAAAATTTAGATGAGAAAGTATCGGATTTCTCCTTTCAACAATGTACACTTGTTACATGTTTTATGTAAGCAGGTATGCTTCAAATTATAACCAGTGGTGGGATTCAAATTTTTTTACTACCAGTTCTGTGGGTGTGGCTTGGTGGGTGTGGCTTGGCTTGGTGGGCGTGGCAGGGGAAGACTACTGTAAAATCTCCATTCCCTCCCCACTCCAGGGGAAGGTTACTGAAAAATCCCCATTTCCTCCCAATCAGCTGGATGGGGTGGGAATAGTCAGAGGTGGTATTTACCGGTTCTCCGAACTACTCAAATTTTCCACTACCGGTTCTCCAGAATTGGTGAAAACCTGCTGAAACCCACCTCTGATTAACCTTACATGAAATCAACAGTATTCATTTTACAGTATCAATTCATGTCCAATATCAAGTTACATCATGGAGATGTTTTTTCATATATGTATTCTTGTTATTTCTCAAACTGCTCCATTACAACAGATGAAATACAAAGATACATTAGGAAAGGTATGTTTTTCCAAACATTAACTTACCCGTCCATTTCTACTGTATAAACATAACCAACTGGCTTTGGATCCCAGTGGAGCAGAGTCTTAAAATTGATTGATGACCAAGTTATGTTTACAGCTGTCTGTACTGCAGAGCTACCTGTTTGAAAATGTATAGAGAGGAATATGACCTAGGGGTTTTCCCACATATTACAATATTCTGTGTGGACTGTTAAATTGTTTAAGGCTCTAACAATATTATAAACACAATAATTTATCATGTATTTTTCAAAAAGTCTGATTGAAATTGGAATATAAGTCAAACCTTCCCAACCTGATATCTTTCTAGTATGTTGGTCTACAGCTTGCATAAATGCTCAGCAAACAAATCCATAGCAGCTAGGTATTATATTTTTTTATTTTTAATCCCACTTTTATTGTTTTTAGAAATAACTCGAGGTGGCCTATATATAATACTCCCTCCTCCTCCTATTTTCTTCACAACACCAACCCTGTGAGGTGGGTTGGGCTGCGAGTGTGATTGACCCAAAGCCTCCCAGATGGTTTTCATGCCTAAAGTGGGACTAGAACTCACTCTCCTGGTTGCTAGCCTGGTGCCTTAATCACTGCAGGAATTATAGTTCATGTGGTTTAATTTGTGTTAACCCAAAATTTAAAAATGAGATATATTATTTCCTCATGCAACAGAGAGTCTCCTTGAATCAACAATTCAGACAGGCTGAATCTGTACACTATGCATAAAGCAGTCTTCTATAATCAATAGATTTGTAACTCATAATCTCCTCTAACTTGTCCATTGAGCTATAACCCAAAACATGCAAAAACCATACATTTAGAGAAGATTTAAAATATCTAAGAGATTCTGCATTAGTACCAACACATTGGCTAGGTTCTAACACAGTGTTTCTCAACCTTGTCAGTTTGAAGATGTGTGGACTTCAACTCCCAGAATTCCCCAGCCAGCAACGCTGGCTGGGGAATTCTGGGAGTTGAAGTCCACACATCTTCAAACTGACAAGGTTGAGAAACACTGTTCTAACATGATGTTTAATCCTGCATAACTAACTAAGCACGGTAATGGACACTTCACATTATGCACATATGTGGCACTGCTGCTACGTAAGCTGCATTTGTTGCCTGGAATGTTCTGGATGCAATTCAAGGTGTTGGTCATCACCAGAAAACCCTTCATGGCATAGTTGATTATCTATCTGATTATTTGAGGGACCACGTATCTCCAATTACTTCCGCACATGCAGGCAGAGTGCGTGCAATCCAGTCCCTTCACTTAAAGACTGCCATCTTGTGGGACCAAGGAAATATGTCTTCTCTGTCGCTACCATTGGTTTCTACTACAGCATCCCTGCTATTTTGGAGATCCGGAAGATCTAGCTTGGTTCTCAGGCCTGGAACTAATGTGTTTGTGGGACCCATCATATTTATACTACTTATTATTCTGACTATTTTAGTCATGATTGCCTGCTTATGTATGTTTTGATTTTATTTTTTAATTTAATTCATTTTATTTATTTAGTTTGTCGAACATGTAAAAGATAACAGGTCTAAGTATAGACATAAATATGAACATAGTAAATGGGTACAGATTAATGGAGACAGTAGGACAGGGATGGTAGGCACGCTGGTGCGCTTATGCATGCCCCTTTTTTAAAAAATTGTAAGCTGCCCAGAGTCTAACATAATGGGCAACCATCACAAATTGAACAAATTGAACAGAATAGAATTTAATATGCTGAACCTGAACATCTAATCTTATATTATTTCTCAATGTGCTGAAGTGGTTCACCCAAGAGGCTAATTCAATGTTTAGGTTCCTGTCATCCTCTACAAAGACTATCTAACCTCATGTTAGCTTAAATGTTATATGAATCAAGACACTGAAATTCTGTTTACGCTAAGTGGGTTACCAGTTACATTGGGCATATGAAATTTCTGTAGAAAAACTGGAAGTGGAATTTTTAGGACTATTAAATCTGCATTGCAAAGATCTGGATAATCATAGAGTGCTAGCAAAGAAGTGCAGAAATGTGGAATCCTTGGTGCTCTCTGAACTTGGTTGTTCACTTACAGGTGTTTCATTAGGTGACTAGGTAACACAGTCAGTACAAGTGAGTGTGGGGTTTGTTGTTCCCTGTTTACTATATAGCAGCTTTCCCTGCCAGGGTTAGTAGTGCATAGTTTTCTCCTTGGTAGTTCCTTGATTATAGTATGCTTTATTGTTTGTCTGGTGTTTTGTTTGGTGTTAATCCTTGCTTATCTGGATGTAGGTTGCCGAAGAGGATGTGTACGGATCTTGTTTCTTCCTTACCTTTTTTGTTCTTTCTTTGAATGATGTGTAAAAAGTAAAAGGTAAGAAGGAAACAAACAGACCAGGACACATCCTTTCCAGCAGCCTACACCCAGATAAGCAGGAATTAACACTACTAGACAAACAATGAAGCAGAAAAGAACATCAAGGAATTACCAAGGTCCAAGGAGAAAAGCACACACACATACCCAACAGTTGTAGGGCAAACTACTGTACATAAACAGAGAGCAAACTCCACAGTCACTAGCATCAGTAACGATACCTAGTCAGATAATGAAACAACAAAGCTCAGGGGGCACTAAGGACTCCACAGTTATGTTTATGACTTGAGAAAGACCTTTTCTTTCTAAGAATGCATAATATCTCTCCTTAGGCGCCAATGATTACCATCTTTATACTCATTGCATTTATATGATCCTCATAGCTACACATTAGCCAGCTACATTATTGTACTATTGAACAGTTTGAAAAGTACCCTAAAGTTCCATTCCTTCTTTAGAAAACATGACTACATGACACTGTGACAAAACAGCCCTTGGCAGGCTTTATAGCTCTTCAAAGCAATTATTTAGATTTTATTTGCTTCTTGGTATTATTAGATGAAATTCTTCTTTTAAGGATTATCATTATAACGGATACCCTACTGTATAATGTACTCAGAAGAAAATTATGTTTTAAATACAGGTTTTCAAAAATTTTCTGCAGTTTGTGAATTTACTGATAGCATGTGCAGTACATTTGTGTAATGGTCATAAACATTTCTTATGAATCTTTACATGCATGTTAAAGCATTCCAGGTGGTTAACATGAATGTGTGTGTTGCCGTCTTATTTCTGTCCCACACAGTTTTTCAACCATACTGTAATAAGTGACTCTTCCTTTGTTAAGCATGCAGTGCAAAAGTGCATAACACCTCTAATTATGTCCACATTAGTTTTAAATTCCAGTTAGTACCAAAATCCCATTCCACATTTGCAGGTTACACTTAATTGTATCAGATGAGAATAAAGAAGCAGCCCATTCACTCACAGAAACCAATCCACTCACAGAAACCAACACAGTTATATATGAATATACGGCTCTGCTCTTATATTGAAGATTTACAGCTTAGTAAGGCTATGCCCACTTAAACATAGATTGGGAAGAAGTATTTCCAATCTTGAAAGACTGCAATGTCTGAAAATTTATTAAAGTAGTCCAGCTTTTTTGCAGGTTTTCCTATATCAGTGCAACTGTTAAAGTATTTTTATCAGGTGCACAAATCTAAAAAAGATCAGGTTGTTTTAATGAAAGGCAGGTACATATTATGTTTATGTGAGATTCAAAGCACTTGCAATCATTTTTATACTACAGATACCCCTTCTGCTTAGCTAATCAGCTCATAACAGTTTTCCGGAATAGATCTATCCATACCCTGTTGGTATTAAATTAAGAAACTGCATGGTTTCAATGTGCCACCATGATACTAACACAGTATTTAAAAGCGTACCAATATTGCACAATACTTATACACGTACTTAATTGCTTTGAACACATTCTTGGTTTTTTTCTATTGTTAATAACAGATGATACATTTCTCACTAAACTTATCCTCATCTTGAAGCACGAGATGGGTGGCAAATAAACTTGATAAATAAAATACTTAATTGATATTCAGACTATATGGACTTAAATCGTGCCATTTTTTATCTGCGCTTGAACAATATACTCAGATTTGATTAGAGAACAATATATATCCTTAACACTTTAGCGTATTCTGAACAGAATATACTTCTTGAGCCTTTCTGGTATTTTCCATACTTCTTGAAACATTTCCCCCCCCAAAATGTCCAGGATGAGCAGCCCCGCTCCATCCTACGGACACTTGAAAGTTTCATTGCTTTTAACTTAGTCAGCTCAAATCCCTAGAGCCAGCTGTTCTTAAACTTGAGACCCAATGTTGCGCCGCTGTCCAAATGCAAGGATGACTTCTAACCCATTTCAAACTATTATTATTATTATTATTATTATTATTATTATTATTATTATTATTATTATTATTATTATTATTATTATTATTATTATTATTATTATTCATTATCATCATTGCAAAATCATGGGAAACGGTGAAAGAAACCATACAAGCAAAACAGAAACTTTCAGAAGCATTGGCCAGTGCCAGGATCCACAAGGAAAATCCAGCCTAACCCCTCCAGACAGAAAACAGACCACACAGAGACCAAGTCCAAAGGCGTGGAAAAAGGGGATCTAGGGCAGGGGTCACCAACCTTTCAGACCTCAGGGACCACTAAATTCATAATTTTAAATCCCGCAGACCACTAATATGAAATTTTTTTTTTAAAAAAAGATAAATAGTATTTAGTGCAATATAAAAAAAATGAAAATAATTTTTCTGCGGACAACCAAAATTTTCTCACGGACTACCAGTGGTCCACGGACCACCAGTTGGTGACCACTGATCTAGGGGATGATGGAGGGGGGGGGAGACGGAGGAAGGGAGCGCGCACCGTTCGCTGGCTGGCTCACTCACCTGAGTCGAAGAGAAGCAGAGCGAGGACCGCGCAGAGCAGCAAGGCTGGAGCTCCAGGCGCCCCCGCCGTGGGAAAACACCGCCGGGCCATCAAGGACTCTTCTTCGAAGGGAGTTCACGAAAGGGAAAGCAGGGCTGCGTGAGAGCGCGTGTGTGTCTGCGAGACAGCGGCTTTAACTAAAAAGTTGGCTGGCTCTTCCTTCTTTTATAGTATTCCTCCCCCCCACTCTCTCTCTCTCTTTCCCCCTCCCGCCTCCGGAAACTCTCCGGACAGACGGCGGGTGGCTTAGAGGCTCATTGAATCACTCAGGCACTGGCTGTGATTCAGCTCTCACGCCCGCGAGCTGCCGCCGTGAGATGAAACCCGCTCTCCTCTCTCTCGCTCGCTCTCTGCCCAGCATCTGGGCCAGGTGAGCAGCGGCAGGAAAAGGGAGGAGCGGCCTCGCCTTTGGCCCAGGTATCTTAGGGTGGAAATCAGCCGACTCCGGAGGGGAAAAGAGGCCGGTGAAGTGAGCCTTACGCCCGAAGGAGTGAAGGTTGCTTTCCCCCTTGCTCCGCCCCGCGATGCGCGGGAACGAAAGGCCACCAACGGGCCAGCCGCGGATCGCCGTCGCCGTCTGTTAAGCGGAGGAGGAGGAGAGCTGGGCGACAGGAAAGTGGATAATCATGTTTTTTTCTAACGATTTTTTTTAGGGAAACGACCCTTGCTGAAATCCAGGGGTGTACACGAACCATTAAGCCCCCTTGGTCTCAGCAGATCGGTTCTGATGTGGATCCAATCGCAGAATCGGAAGTAAATAGATTTTTTATTCTTCTCTCCCTGCCAGTGCAACTTAAAAATCAAAGGTACGAAATCAAATGTGTACCTTCGGGTTTCCATGCGGTTTTTAGTAAAAGATTCTCCTTATAAGATGCTCTGGTTCACGCCTGGTCTTCATGGGTGAGCTATAGCTTCAGTGCATAAATAAAATAAAATCAGAATGTTGCTTTGGTAAGAACTCCATTTGAAACTACTCTTAAATCACAGATCGTGGAGATGTTAACAGTTATACATCTGACAAAGTTTATCATGTTGAGGTCAAGTTAAAGAGAGAAAAAAAGAGGCAGGATTGTCTTGATATCCATGTAGGGGTGATATTTCAAATATTGTAACCTCAAGATGATTTGACTCACCAGTTGCATGAGATCCAGATGTCTGCACCATAACTACTGTATCATCAGCTCCACATAAAAATATAAGCAGATGTAACCTGTAATCTGATCGTTCTTTCAAGTGGATCCAATGTAAAAATCACAGATTTTAGCAAGACTCACAAAATATACCATCCGCAAAACATACAGTACTGCCTTCTCTAAAATGCATAGTCTATATGTGTTTGAGAGGGAAATTAGGACCAGTGTCAGATATTTTTTCACTCAGCTTCTCAGGAACTACTGTACCTTAATAAAAAAAAAATATTTTTTTTTGTATTTAGGGATTTACAGCATTGTGTTACATTTGGATGCTGGAGAAAGTTGCACAGATTAAATTTATCTTTGAAATGTAGCTGCAGTAAAGACGGCATCTTCCTAAGAGGGGAGCGGGAAAGAGGTAATGTAAGAAAATCCTTAAAGTATTTTTCTTCCCTCGGCTACATTAGTTAAGATACTTTTGGGAAAAGAAAGAAGGCTAGAAGAATTTCTTGAGGGTGCTAATTATAACGGTTAAAAACAACGGGTAATACTATATGTTTATATTATGGTATTTATCCAGCTACCTACTTCTAACTGTAGATACATGAACCGCACTAATCTGAAGCAGGATTGATCAGTCTACAGCTTAGTCTGTTTATACAAAGCCTGTCAGCAAGGTTAATTTATGGTTTGTATGAACCCAAGCAGTTGGGCTAATTTAGCAAATCACGTTTTAATTAATTGTGGATTAGTATCTTGTTTACATGTAGCCCCGGATTTGTGTTTTCAATATTTCCTATTTCATTTCTAGCAAATATTTTTGCTATACTTAGCCTTACATATAATGTAATCCAACTTCAATTTGAAGTCAGGAGTGGTATAACACTATATACACTGTATAACACTAGTGAGATAACACTAGATTCCATTATAGGAAGCCTGCATTCATATCTCTGTAAGATTTAATCTCTCTTTTTTTTTGGTCTAAAGATGGAGAGAAGAACCTTCGCATACTTGTGCAGATTGGAACAGTGAACTAATACTGTACTGATTTCCTGAATACAAAACTTAAGAAAGACAAGATCTGCTGGGGTTTGTTTGTTTGTTTGTTTGTTGCATTGTTGCTACTTTTGTATGTGTGTGATACAAAAAATATGTTCAATATAATGATAATTATTAAACAGCTCCTATTTTGTATTCCACCACCACCACCACTGCTACAGAATATAGGGCAAAGGTGTGGCTGCTTTAAAGAAGTGCGGAAAAGTGCTATTTGCCCTCCCGTGCTCCAAAGGACATGTCTAAAATCAAATCTGAAGTGATGTATAGTTATAGTAAACTATAATAAAGTAATGTATCTTTCAACTCAAGCTTGACTTTCAGGAATACTTTCATATACTTCGTGACAACAAAATAAAAATGATTTGCTATTTCCTTAGTCCATGGCTTCTTGTGTGCTTGCTTTTGAACATCTTAGTCTAGCCTATTTCCTGATGGTGTATCATGCAAGTAGTATGTACAGTAGGTCCAACCCTAGTTTACGTTTCTGAGAATGCGTGTAATGCTAAACCTGTTAATGATAGAGCTATTGTCAGATAATACCATTGGGTGTTTAAATTCTATTGAATAGTGTCCATAATTTCTGATGATGCTCTTTTACAGATATACATCTGAAACATGGGTGGGGTAGCAAGAGAAGGAGAAAACGTGCTATATATTAATATTTGGAATAACATGTGATTATCTTAATAAGATAGTAGTTTCAGATACATCTGAACTGCGAAGATGTTCATGGGATCATGCAGTTCCTTGTGCCTCCATAAAAACTGGTTTTAGGCAGCACTGTAAGACAGATCTGTTTTGCAGATGGCAACAATATTGGCCATTCACTATTACTTTGTCTATGTCTATGGCCTTTTCATCAGACACTTCTTTGGGGGTCACTGTTGACACCTGCCAACTGCCTTGACTGGTCCCTGCAGTTTTCTTAATAAGGTTTTTTTTTGGAAAGTAGATTGCCATTGCTTGCTTCCTAAGACAGAGAGAGTGACTGGCTCAAAGTCACCTGGCTGATTTCGTGCTTAAGGAAGGATTAGAATTCATGGTCTCCCAGCTTCTAGCCCGGTGCTTTAAATACGACAACGAAAAGACTCTATAATTACTTTGTTTAAAAGGGGTTAAAAGAAAAAATACTGTTTTCAGAAATTAATTGATACATCGGAAACAAGAAAAGAAAGTTAAATGCTATGGTAATTTTTGATCCATGTGAATAGGAAAACACTACAAGAAATCACTTTTCCCCTTGACTTTTCAACACAATCTTGACTGTGGTGGTCATTCTTGAGATAAAAGCTACTGCACATGTAGTTGCCTCTCAACAACACCTTTTTCTTTTGGCTTAGAGTAGGTTTCCCCAGCCTCGTGCCTCATTGGCAGATGGGACTGCAATTTTTGTCATTCCCAATCCACACCTTTCATGCAGGCTAGAAACTTGGGAAGCATTATGAATGACATTTGAAAGATACCAGCTTGGGGAATCCGGTTTAGAGAGATGGCATACATCAGGGTTTTTCAAACTTGGGGAATTCTGGGAGCTGAAGTCCGTACATCTTACAGTTTATTTTTTATTTTTATTTTATTTTTATTTGTCAAGCATATATGATTACAAGCAAAGTATAAACAAAGTATAAACATGATTGTATATATATATATAATAGTACAAGCATGATTATGAGTACAAGAAGTATGAATATATGGGTACATTAGGACAGGAACGGTAGGCACGATTGTGCGCTTATGCACGCCTCTTACAGACCTCTTAGGAATGGGGTGAGGTCGATGGTAGATAATCTAAGGTTAACATTTTTGGGGTTTGGGGAAGAAACTACTGAGTCAGGTAATGTGTTCCAGACATTGACCACTCTGTTGTTGAAGTCGATTTTTTTGCAATCAAGTTTGGAACGGTTTACATTAAGTTTGAATCTATTGTGAGCTTGTGTATTATTGCGGTTGAAGCTGAAGTAGTCATTAACAGGTAGGACATTGTGGCAGATAATTTTGTGAGCTACACTTAGGTCAGATTGAAGGCGGCGTAGTTCTAAATGTTCAAGTCCCAAAATTTCAAGTCTGGTTACATAAGGTATTCTGTTGCGAACAGAGGAATGTAATACTCTTCTTGTGAAATATCTCTGGACATTCTCAATTGTGTTAATGTTGCCAAGTTTTAAAAACACTGATGTACACCAATAGTGAAAAGGCTAAGCGTTTCTCAAAATTCGATACAAAAGTATGCTGAATGCAAAGCAACATGAGAGTTCCAGAGTCTATTAGAAGCCTGAAGCGAGTTTTTTTTTGCTAAACATCCTGTTTGAAAGGAGGATTCCTGGAAAACTCTTGGTTTCTACTCAAAGCTCTTAAGTTGATGCTTATTCTGCAGTGGGTTTGATTATGGGTGGGAAAAGAAGTAAGGGCTTTGACTATTTTCATGATGTGGTCTTGCAGGAGAGAGACTCCACAAAGCAAGCTGCAGCATTTAAAGAAACTGATTTCTTTAAGGCAAACAAATATTGTTTTCTTTTCTCCCTCCTGACTGATGGAGTGAGAATGATCGTCTTCAAAATGAAATGCAGGTCTCAGAAAATATGTGAAAGCAAGCAAACTCATCTTTCCATTAAAATATGGCTTTCAACTGTTTTATTTTCTTATTTCCAGTAAAACAATAGGAACTCAGTTATAGAAGCTCTTGAAGGAAATAATTATCTTGATCCCTTTCAGTCAAATTACTATTTGACGGATTGGATGGATTGGAAATCCATCAGGTTTCTTGGAGGCATTTTGTTTTGTTTTTTTAAAACTGTTGTCATATGCAAATGTTCAGGTACTGCAAACTATTCTTATGAAGATTAAATAATATGTAATCTTAATTTATTACTTAATTTACATAACTTAATATGTGCATTAAAATATAAAATCTCAATCTAACATTTAAAAACATCTAAAGAATAGATTAGAATTCTTTATTGGCCAAGTGTGATTGGACACACAAGGAATTTGTCTTAGGTGTATATGCTCTCAGTGTACATAAGGAGAATAAAATACACTCATCAAGAATAAAAAGATACAACTTAGTGATACTCAAGGTTACTAATAAGCTATCAAATCATACTAGGAAACAAATAAAAACAATATAATTGAAAGATACAAGCAACATGGTTATAGTCATAAGTGGGAAGAAATAAATACTAGTAAGGAAGAGAAGAATAATAGTAATACAGTCAGTAAATAGTTTGACAATGTTGTGGGAATTAATTGTTTAGCAGAGTGATGGCATTCGGGGAAAAACTCTCCTTGTATCTAGTTGTCTTGCTGTGTAGTGCCCTATAGCGTCTTTTTGAGGGTAGAAGTTGAAACAATTTATGTTCAGGATGTGAGGGGTCTGTAGATATTTTCACAGCCCTCTTTTTGACTCGTGCAGTATACAGATCCTCAATGGAAGGCAAGTTGGTAGCAATTGTTTTTTCTGCAGTTCTAATTATCCCTTGAAGTCTGTGTTTGTCTTGTTTGGTTAAAAAGCATCACTTAGCATTTAATGGCCTTGCCTAATTTTAAATTCTCCAGATATCCTTGGGTTCACCTCTCATTATCTCTGTTCCACAATATCTGGAGAGTATCACATCAAAGAAAGGGGCCCCTACAGTATAGGAAAAGTGAGGAACAAAAATGTTGGGGTAATTATATGAAGATTGTACCAGCTCCAATTTGGGAAAAGATTAGCTAATTACATTTCAGTTTCTGGAAAATGTGGGAGGAGAAAGGAAGAAAGCAAAACCCTAGTTGTCTGCTTGAAACTCCTTTGAAGTGCTTCATGTTTGCTCTTGATCTGCTAGTTCAGCACATAGTTGTTGTAAGTTCCTTTAGTCAGGTCATTGTAATCCACTAAGGGAGTAATATGTTTTTTATTGGCACGTACTGTCAGTCATGTCCTGATCAAGTATTATACAATTTCAACATAATTCCAATTAATGCAATTTAATTTAGGTTGAATTTCATTTTGTTATTAATGGGTCTGTGTAGAGATCCCGATTCAAATACCAAAATGTGATTTGTAGCAAAGATTGGCACCTGTCATGAGTACCTTAAAGTAATTGATGTTTGATCCCAGGAAAAGGTATGTCTGCTTTAAAGTGTTCCCATTAGGTGCTAATGTGTGCATTTCATGAATGTTGAATCTGGATCTCCAAAAGTCTCTATTAGCTCAATATCTGTATCTCCTACTTTGCTTCATCAGTCTGGCTAGTGAATTGTTTCAATGCACTATAACTTAGATTCCAACTTCTTATTTTGCAAATCCACAAGCAGCTTTTCAACTTTTGCAACAGCTAATGGAACATTTCCATAGTACAAAAAAGATCCAGTGCTTTGGCCCACACGCTCTTATAACCTTTGTACCCTGCCTGACGTTCCCTGGACTTTTGGGGTTCTCTGGAAAGTTGGGGGCTCTTTAAGGGCTCTGTTTTTAGCAGACAGAATATATCTGTTCTTGGGGGACAAACTCTCTATCCAATCTAATAAATGCATAGCTGCTATTCTGTTGTAAAAATTCCATACATTTTTTTAAACTTTATCTTTGCTACAAGTTAGAGAGAAAGAGAGATTTCAACTATGTACTGTTTTCACCAGACTCGAAATGCTGGCTGACTGAACAGATAAATAGGTTGCGTAAGAAAACCAGATTCTAATGCAGCATTGTATGGTTTATCAAAAATATGATTTTCGGAGGAAATTTTCAAGCACTATTAAATAGCTTTTTGAGTAAGGATTTATTTCGAATTAGAATAGGGTCGTTTGAATGATTGCAAAAATTGATGAGTTTCCTGATATTTCAGCAAGCAGGAACTTGTCAGTTACAGTATATTACAAGCCAAACCAGAAGTAATAGGAATACAGCTAAAGCAGAACTGTAGGTCAAAGGGCAGAGTTTGTATGCAAGAATTCTCATTGCAAAATTACACAATTTTACTTCTTTAGCTGAGGAAAACAGAAATGATTAGTGTTATGCTTTCACCTTCTTTATTCCTCTGAGTTGATATTTAAATTACCACACTTTGATTTTATAATTCCATTGGTAAAAACAATTTGACACAAATAATTTAGTTTTTCTTTGGAACCAGGGCTTCTACGTTTTCTTGTTTGTTAGATGTCATAAAGCAGAGTTGTATGGGAATTACATGAATGGTTCCAGAAAATAATAAAGTACAGAGAAGCTGAATGAGGCCCTGCACATTGTCACTCATACCCTGGTTATCTCTTGACTGGATTACTGCAACGTGTTCTAATGAGGCTACCCCTAAAAAGCATTTGGAAGCTACAACTGGTGCAGAACACAGTAGTGCAGACTGTTCTGAGGGCTCCTAGGGTGGCCCATGTTACACTGTTGTTGTGTGAGCTGCATTGGTTGCCAGTCTGCTTCCAGGTCCAATTCAAAGACCTTTGAAGTCCTTTATGGCATGGGTCTAGGTTACCTAAAGTGACCAGATTTTTTTTTTCTTAAGCGGGACACCGACGGGGGGGGGGGCGCCTGGACGCCGCAATTTGAGTTTTGCCCTCTGCACATGCGCAGAACGCTGCGCATGCGCAGAGGGCAAAAGATGGCTAATGTCGGCGTCCAGGTGGGGGGGCAGGCGGGAGGCCTTTCCTCGCCTCCCGCCTCCCCAGAGGTGGGATCCTACCTCTGATTGCCGGTGCGGTTAATTGCTGACTTCGCGGCAGAGCCGAAGATTCTGTTCGAGCCTGCTCCCGTTTGCGGAGCGGGAGCCTTTCCCGGGCGCTTTCCCCGCCCGCATGGATGCCGCTGGCGGCATCCATGCGGGCGGGGAAAGCGCCCGGGAAAGGCTCCCGCTCCGCAAACGGGAGCAGGCTCGAACAGAATCTTCGGCTCTGCCGCGAAGTCAGCAATTAACCGCACCGGCAATCAGAGGTAGGATCCCACCTCTGCTTGTAGACCGCTCGTCTCCCCCTTTGCCGGCAGCCTGGACCGCGGAGGCGGCGCGCAAGTCGCCCTTTAGTAGCCCTGATGCTGAATTACACCTGGCTGGTGGAATGGCTGGTGGAAAAGGTGAGCAGCGGGATGGGAGACCACGAGCCGGCTGTTCCTCCCCGAGTGTGCCGCCGAGGCAGGGACGGAGCTCGGGCAGCCGGGAAGGGCCCGGGCGGAGGAGGAGGAGGAGCCGGCGGAGGGGAGCGCCCTCCGCCAGGCAGGTGGGGCCGAGAGCCGGCCGGGCAGGCGGGCTTTGCAACCGGGCGCCCGCGGGGCTTTGCGAGAGCAGCTGCTCCCTTTGCAAAAGAGCCCCGGGATTGGGAAGGCTTGCCAAGCATACAACCCCCCGCCCCCCCGGCTCACTTACCGGCCAGTCTCCCGCAGAAGTGCTCCCCAGACCCCGAGCAGGCAGCGGCCAGGAGGGGAAGGCGGGCAGGGAAGGAAAGGAGGGAGGGACGAAGGGAGGGAAGGAAGGAGCTCACAGAAGCCGGCCGGGCCTCCCCGCCTATCGCTCGGCGCTCCTCCCCAAGGTAAGGTGACCAGATGTCCCGATTTTGAGAGGGCCTGCTGCTGCTGCTGCTGCCCCTGCGGCTGGGCCCAACCTGGCCGTCCTCGAGTGCCTGCAGGCCGATTTTTTGAAAGAATGCCCTAGTCGGGCATTGTTTTAAAAAATCGGGACTTTTTAAGAGGGCGGGCGGGACGCGGGACAAATGATTAAAAAGCGGGTCTGTCCCGCCAAAATCGGGACGTCTGGTCACCTTAAGGTTACCTCAAGAGCCATCTTACTCCAATGGGATTAGCCGGTCCCACTTCCTCCAATGGAAGAAGCCTATTTTGGATTGCATCTGCCAAAGAATTTCAGCTGGGAGAATCCAGCAGAAGAACCTTTCCTGCTGTGGCCCCCATCCTTTGGATTATTTTTCCATTGGAGGTGAAGGTCGGTGCTCACATTCCTGGCCTTATGGAAGGGCCTTAAAGTCTGGCTCTACCAACCGGCCTGGGCCCCCGATAGGGGTGCTTTATGCTGGAGGTGGCTGATTGGATAGAGAGAAGATCCCTACCCCCATGTTGCCTATCTTCCTAGTTTTTCGCCTTTATTTAAACTTTCTAAACTTTGTATTTTCTTTTTCTTTTTTTAATCTTCATTATTTTTTTAAGCTGCCCAAAGTTCCTGCAACATTGAGGTGGGAGGCATGTAAATTCAATACATTATTAAATAGATCTAGATTGTATTATTTGGTTTAAGTGTACAGCTCTAAGCTTATTAGATCTTGGTGTAATCCTAGGTAGCTACGTTCACCATGGAGGTTCTTGTGGATAGTGTTAGGCATTAAAATAATTGCAGTCTGACAACGTTAATTCACTTGTTTTGGATGTTGGCTTAAGAACAATGCATGAATCCAGCCCCTGTAGTTTAGTATCATATATGCACAAAATAATTGCGGTTTAGTTCATGAAACTATGATTAAAAATCTTGGCTTAATGCTGTGTGAGTTCTGTCTGTGTCAGGGCATAAATAGTTTTAAACAGGAGCTTGTGACAGCATTGAACATTTATTCCTACATCCTGCTTCCAATCCAGAGCTAATAGTCTTTTATAAAAGTACATCCTGTTGAATGCAGAGAATATTAAAATAAGTGGTAAATATCATGCACAATTACTTGTAGGAGATTCCACTTATTACAAAATGCCCTTCCCTTCCCCGAATTTCTGCTACTGGAATGTGCTGAACTCTAGAGAGTAAGAACATATACTAGTATCAGAGATCGTTTAGCTCTTGGGATGATGAGCAGTAGGATGCTATCTCATTTTCTGCAGGCATTTAATTGTGGGAATAAAGTATGGGAATTAAATATTATTATGAATACAGAGAATAACTGTTTATATTATGCCCATGTTCCCACCTAACCCTTACTTACCATATTTTTCGGTATAAGACGCACTGGAGTATAAGACACACCTAGATTTTAGAGGAAGAAAACAAGGAAAAAAGTATTCTGAACCAAATGGTGTAGTAATATATTATTTAATAAAATACCAGTGTAGCAGAATACTTTTTACAACCATGTATACTTTTTATAACCATGTATACTTTTTACAAACTTCAAACTTGACAGTTTTAAGACTAGTGGACTTCAATTCCCAGAATTCCTCCTCCAGTCATGCTAGCTCAGGAATGGGAGTTGAAGTCCACAAGTCTTAAACTTGCCAAGTTTGAAGACCCTTGCACTCTTAACCCCTAACCCAGGGGTTATTGAACAGTGGTTTCAATAACCTTCCCCAAAAAGGAGAGGTTGAAGACTGGGCAATAGTCATCCAATACTTCTGGATCCAGAAAGAACTACCGTATTTTTCGGAGTATAAGACGCACCGGAGTATAAGACGCACCTAGATTTTAGAGGAGGAAAACAAGGAAAAAAGTATTCTGAACCAAATGGTGCAGTAATATATTATTTAATAAAATACCAGTGTAGCAGAATACTTTTTACAATCATATATACTTTTTACAAACTTCAAACTTGACAGCTTTAAGACTAATGGACTTCAACTCCCAGAATTCCTCCTCCAGTCATGCTAGCTCAGAAATGGGAGTTGAAGTCCACAAGTCTTAAACTTGCCAAGTTTAAAGACCCTTGCACCCCTAACCCCCTAACCCAGGGGTCTTCAAACTTGACAGCTTTAAGACTAGTGGACTTCAACTCCCAGAGTTCCTCCTCCAGTCATGCTAGCTCAGGAATGGGAGTTGAAGTCCACAAGTCTTAAATTTGCCAAGTTTGAAGACCCTTGCACCCCTAACCCCCTAACCCAGGGGTCTTCAAACTTGACAGCTTTAAGACTAGTGGACTTCAACTCCCAGAATTCCTCCTCCAGTCATGCTAGATGAGGTAATTAAAAGGCAAAAACGCCCCAATTTTTGCAAAAAAATGGCCCATTTTTTGCTCATTTTTTTTTGCAAAATGAGGGCATGCAGAAGGGTTGGGAAGCCTGCCGAGCACTCCTAGGGGGTGGGGGAAGGCAAAAACGCCCCCATTTTTGCGAAAAATGGCCCATTTTTTGCAAAAATAGGATGCAGGGGCGGAGCTTCGGGAGGCCAAAAATGGCTGTATTCAGTGTATAAGACGCACCGACATTTTCACCCTCTTTTGGGGGGCAAAAAGGTGCGTCTTATACTCCAAAAAATACGGTATGTATATTGGATTACAGCTCTCATGATCCCTCGTACAATACAATATTAGAAGACAATAAATGGAATTATAGCCCAACATCTCTGACAGTAATTAGATTGCGGGAAGGTGGGATATTTTGATGCCTGTGTGCAATGACATGTATTTTAATTTATCTTTAAAACAGGGCACTGCTTCCTTGTGTGTTTAAAGCTCACCTTCTTGTTTCTTTTCTAAAGAAACCACAAGAGAAAAACCCAGTTAGTTAACAGCATGTGTCAACAAAGTGACTTTCTTAGGAATTGTAGAATTCTAAACTCTGCTTTGTCTTTTGGAACTGATACAAACAAAATCTGGTTAAGAATGAAGTATTACTGCAGTACTTTTAGGAATGGAATTACATCCAGCAAATCATTTTTTACGGCCATCATTCATTACATAAAGATCTACAGAACTGATTTTTCTACAGTGTGTTCTTTCTTTCAAAAACTGTATTGGTTTCTTCTAATTACCTTCAATGCAGCCAACTTGCACCTTAGCTTAATTACGCCCTAATAACTATTGATACATGCACATATTTCTATAATATGATGCTCTCCAGAAATATTGGACTACAGTTGGCAAAATACCAAATCAGTTGTGTTGGCTGGCTGTAATTACTGTTGCCTTGTCAACCAGCAGGTGTTCAGGTAGGTACTGGTTACTGATTTACAGGCCTTAGAACTCAGTTCTGTTTTTTTTATTCATGAAGTTTTGTCATGCTATTAATGTTTTAAAAGTATGTTCCTTTCTTTCTTAAAACAGGAAACAGTGCAATTTCCAAATCTGCTGATACAGATCGTGGGAAGACGCTCATCATCTGGAGGGTGGCAATAATATGGCAGTGCAAAGCAAGTCACACCATCTGTTTCACCAGGCCAAAGATCTAAATAGATCTACTGATCAGAAGTGTCAATCTTCTGAAGAATAGTGGTTTTATGGCAGCTTTCTCTGAGAGTCTTTAGATATGTTGGAGCTCTAGTTCCCAGAGTTCTATGATGGATAGGAATTCTGGGAATTGTAGGACATCATTTGTGGAGGGAAATAAGAATTATATGGTTAAAGATTTTGGATTGGAAGATGTGGAAGTATTCTTTTGCTGTTTCAACCAGAATTATTCTAGTTTGCATAATGTTTTAAGTCATTAAGTCTCAGCCAAGAAGAGCTACAATTGTAATTCTAGACTCCAGAATCTACATTTTTAAAATATTGCTAATGTAGATAGCATTGGGATATTAATGCGGCAGTCCTATTTGAGGATTGGCCTATTGAAAACAAACGGGATTTAATTCTAGAATTACCGGTACCTTGTTAAATTGGCAGAGTATTATAGTAGGCTAATTAATTAACTAAGCTATATACTTGCTACATGCTACTTACTTTTCTTTGGTGTATCAACATCTTTAATGTTGTTTAGTTAACATGTATCTTGTCATCCTACAAATTAAATAAATGAATGATGATAGATACCAGCTACTGTAATGTGCATTTTATAACATGTTGAGTTCTTGTTGTACATGTTATTGTTCTGGTATTCAAAATTATTATGTAAGTGTATTGCAACTACCAATAGCGATCCTTTAATTGCTTGCACATTCCAGTAACATTAAACCTATACTCCTAGAAATAATTCATGGTGGGCAGGCCATAGATAAGGGATCAGACTAAATATGGTCCATTGGAGAAAGAAATGACAGCCCATTCCAGCATTCTGATAAGAAAGTCAAGGGGACATTCATAGTAGAACACGTCAGTGTGACACTGGAAGAGGAACTGCCCAAATGGGAAGGTATTCAGTGAGCTACCAAGGAGCAGCAGAGGGAATATTACTCATTAAAGGAAATAATCCATCCTAAATTGTGGGTTCTTGCATACTTGTAAACTTTTATGGGATTATGAGAAAATACTCTTATGCTTTTACCAACATGAAAATAAAATATCTAAAAACCTACTGAACAAGTCTGCATTGCTATTGACACGCACAGCCTTATTATTAGCTACTTTTACTCTTACTAAAAGATAGTTACTGTTCCATCAAGCAATTTTTATCACCAAGTCTAAGGATGTTCCATTCAAGATTAAATAAGCATGGGAGCATACAGAGAGATAATCATAATAAAATTTTGAATGGGAATAAATGGTGAATGCATAAAAGTAGAAAATATTAATCTTTTAATGAAACGATTCATTGATTATTTATTTATGTTCATTTACTGTTAATTGTTAAGAAGTATTACCTTTTAACTCACTTCTGGTTTAGCCATGAAAAATACTGATAGCATTTCACCGTTCTTTGGATTGTATTTTACTTAGTTTGTACAAGGATGTCTGTGTATGCATATATTCTCTACATGTTGCACACACATATATATGAACATTAATATAGAATAGAATAGAATTCTTTATTGGCCAAGTGTGATTGGACACACAAGGAATTTATCTTTGTGCATATGCTCTCAGTGTACAAAAAAGAAAAGATACATTTGTCAAGAATCATGAGGTACAACACTTAATGATTGTCATAGGGTACAAATAAGCAATCAGGAAACAATCAATATTAATATAAATCGTTAAGGATACAAGCAACAAGTTACAGTCATTCAGTCATAAATGGGAGGAGATGGGTGATAAGAACGATGAGAAGACTAATAGTAATAGTAATGCAGCCTTAGTGAATAGTTTGACAGTGGTGAGGGAATTATTTGTTTAGCAGAGTGATGGCGTTCGGGGAAAAACTGTTCTTGTGTCTAGTTGCTCTATAGTGCAGTGCTCTATAGCGTCGTTTTGAGGGCAGGAGTTGAAACAATTTATGTCCAGGATGCGAGGGGTCAGTAAATATTTTCACGGCCCTCTTTTCAACTCATATACTATATATACTATAGTATACTATATGTATACTAATATACTAATATACTTATATTGTAATAAATATATTAAATATCCGGTATAATATATATTCATATTCTTTACTTATGGTTCCTATATAAGACCAATTTATCTAACATTAAATGACTACCTAATCTTCAGTACAGATTAAATGGCTACCATTACAATCCATACCTTATCATCCACAGGGAATCAAAATTGCAGCAGTAAAAAATAAAATCTAAAACATATTTAACATGTTAACACATGTAGATGTCAGTAAATGTGACATAAATGGGAATTGTTTGTAGAACAGATGAATTGTGTAATCCTTCTCTGTTTTACTGCAACATTTGGTTAGAAAAGCCTATTAGAGAGGTAACCAATAAAAAGCGGGAAGGACAGTAGCACATGCACAATTGTCTCTATTTTCTGGATTTCACTTAGATTTGTTCCAGTTTGGTATCTTGCTATATTTCTCTTACAAATCTAGAGGACAGGCCTTCAGATGAAGTAAGAAAAAAAAACACCTTATTCTCTTAATTACTTCCCATAAAAGAGTATGGATTATACACAAGTTAATATTTTGGTGGTCTGTATTCAACTTCTACTACCTGATTTTTATCGTATTTTTCAAGATTCAAGCAAAAGTTACCTTTAGAAATATGAAATATTTCCTTTCCCATCTAGGACTATCAAGGAGACTTGTCAAAATATTTACTGAAGCCAGTAAGCCAAATATTAAGATGGGAACTCTCTATCCCTAAATCAGGGGATAGAATTTAACTAAATCAGACAAATGATATATTCAAATTTACTTATTTATTATATTTATATATCATCCATCTCCCTATCCAAAGTGATTCTGGGCAGCAAATGTACAATATGCATGACTTTAATCGTACAGAGGTTTTGGAAATACATTGGAGGATCTAGAATGCAACTTTTAAAATATTGGATTGAACTTATTGTTCAAATATAGAAATATCCAAATACTAAATAGCAAAACCAGAGATTTCCAAATCATAAGTAATGGGTTTCCTCTTTCACCCTCCGCCAATGTTCTGATATGCCAGATTTTTCTTTTAAAAAGTATTAAGGTGACTTATCTTGAAAGCAAAGAACACAATGGGTTTCTTTTTTGAAACTACAAATATCATTGTTTAATTTCAGTAGCTATAAAGTTCTCAGAAATAAGACATTTTTCAATTGTAGAATAGAAAAGAATAGAATTCTTTATTGGCCAAATGTGATTGCACACACAAGGAATTTGTCTTTGGTGCATATGCTCTCAGTGTACAAAAAAGAAAAGAT
Organism: Diadophis punctatus similis; assembly: GCA_023053685.1. NCBI lineage: Eukaryota > Metazoa > Chordata > Lepidosauria > Squamata > Dipsadidae > Diadophis > Diadophis punctatus. The sequence goes on along the minus strand of JALIGW010000003.1, from coordinate 75,449,257 downwards.
ACATTTGTCAAGAATCATGAGGTACAACACTTAATCATTGTCATAGGGTACAAATAAGCAATCAGGAAAAAATCAATATTGATATAAATTGTAAGGATACAAGCAACAAGTTACAGTCATACAGTCATAAGTGGGAGGAGATGGGTGATAGGAACGATGAGAAGACTAATAGTAATAGTAATGCAGCCTTAGTGAATAGTTTGACAGTGGTGAGGGAATTATTTGTTTAGCAGAGTGATGGCGTTCGGGGAAAAACTGTTCTTGTGTCTAGTTGTGTTGCTGTGTAGTGCTCTATAGCGTCGTTTTGAGGGCAGGAGTTGAAACAATTTATGTCCAGGATGCGAGGGGTCAGTAAATATTTTCACGGTCCTCTTTTTGACTCGTGCAGTATACAGGACCTCAATGGAAGGCAGGTTGGCAGTAATTGTTTTTCTGCAGTTCTGATTATCCTCTGAAGTCTGTGTCTGTCTTGTTGGGTTGCAGAACTGACCAGACAGTTATAGAGGTGCAGATGACAGACTCAATAATTCCTCTATAGAACTGTATCAGCAGCTCCTTGGGCAGTTTGAGCTTCCTGAGCTGGCACAGAAAGAACATTCTTTGTTGTGCTTTTTTGATGACGTTTTTGATGTTAGGTGACCATTTTAGGTCTCGAGATATGATAGAACCTAGAAATGTGAAGGTCTCTACTGTTGATACTGTGTTGTCTAGTATTGTAAGAGGTGGAAGTATGGGAGGGTTTCTCCTAAAGTCTACCACAATTTCTACGGTTTTGAGTGTGTTCAGTTCCAGATTGTTCCGGTCACACCACGAGCTAGTTGTTCAACCTCCTGTCTGTATGCGGATTCATCATTGTCTCGAATGAGACCGATCACTATTATATCATCTGCAAACTTCAGTAGTTTAACAGATGGATCGTTTGAGATGCAGTCATTGGTATATAGAGAGAAGTGGAGAGAGTACACAGCCTTGGGGGGGCCCTGTGCTAATTGTACAGGTATCTGATATGATTTCACCTGCTGCTTCCTGTATGTTAGTCTGTTAAACTGCATCTTATTTGTCAAAAATAAGATGCAGTTTAAGGAAAAATAAAACATTTGGAAAGGGTATATTCTCATTATTAAGTTAAATTTTAACTTAAATGCTAACCACCACTACCAAGGTGTGATTTGAAGGAGAGTTTGGAATCTGCCACCTCTTCATGTCTAGACTGGTCATAATTTTGACTGAAAGTACATTCAGTGCTTGAAACTGACAGCTTTTGATTTAAATCCCTCTGTCCTTTAGCTTAGTATGTCTTTCCTGTTGTTGTCCTTTAGAGCAGGATGGCTGTTTGATTCTTTGCAGGAGGCATTCAGTTTAAAAATTCAAGGAATCTTTATTCTTTGCTTAGTTACCCTTCCAAACAGGTTTTCTGCACTTTACTGAAAGTTTTTCTGTACAAAAACCAAAAGTCAAGATTCTTTGGATTCAAATACTTCAGAGTAATCTCTTTCAAAATTATATAGGTTGATGTTTAACTTGCTTATAGTTCCCAAAATCCACTTTGGCTATTGGAAGGTGCAGAAACTCTACAAGGAAAATGATCTATTCATTCTGATCTGCATTAGTACCAGTGGCCTTCCAAATATAATCTGTTTTTAAGGCAGAATTGTGAGGAGACATTTTTTAGAAGTATAAATACTGCAGCCCAGACGTAAAAACAAAAAAAGTTGCAGAATGAATTTGTGTACAAAGAAGCTTCCTGCCAAGAATAAATACAAGCTGACTGTTATTTTTCCCCCCTGTCATGCTGCTCAATTTTTAATGATACACACTTTCTCTAAGTAGATTACATAACTGGAAATTTCTTGTTGCTTGTTATTGCTATTGCATGTTATCCTACAAAATTGTTTACCATAGAGCAGTGATGGCGAACCTTTTTTTTCTCGGGTGCCGAAATAGTGCATGCGCGCGCTATCGCACATGTGCGCGTGCCCACACCCATATTCAATGCCCCCCATGCGCCCCCATTTCCTGACTTCCAGTGGGCCCAGTAGGCCCATTTTTTGCCCTCCCCAGGCTCCAGAGGCTTTCTTGGAGCTTGGAGAGGGCAAAAACGCCCTGCCCTGCCCCCCTGGAGGCCCTCTGGAGGCCGAAAACGCCCTCCCAGAGCCTCCATGCGAGCCAAAAATCAGCTGGCGGGCGCCCACATGCACACTGGAGCTGAGCTAGGGCAACAGCTCACGTGCCAGCAGATATGGCTCCGCGTGCCACCTGTGGCACGCGTGCCATAGGTTCGCCATCACGGCCATAGAGGGAAGATCTGCTAAACAATGAAACCACTCATCCCAGCATGGTCATGACCAACCCTGCTTATTTTTGCAAGTCAATCTTCCCCAGTTTGTAACCTTAGGCAGGATTGCAAAAAGTTTTAAATTGAATGATCATCAAAACCAGTTAAATAAAATAACCCACCCTGGGAAAATATGGAAGGGTTTGCAGTATGTATCAATTAAATATACCTGGTCAGTTCAAACAAGATATTAAACCATGGGTACAATGAGTATCACAAACTATCTCTTCTACTTTCTTATGTCCTCTTATGTTCCATTCCATTTCTAGCTGTAACAAGCCATTATCCATACATACAGTATGTGCAAATATATCCAGGTGCTATCTCTTCGATGTAAGCAACATTATGCAGAATGCGAGACAGGTGTAAGAAAATAGCACACCCCATAAAGATATGAACTAAGAATGTAAATAAGAATATAAAATGATGTCTACATTACAAAATTAAATTTAAAATTTAAAAATTATTGTTAAATATGTAAATTCAAATTTATAAATTATAAATTCATAATTTATAAAATTATAAGAATATTATTAAAAGAGTATAAAAAAGAAAATATAGTTACACTTAGTCTACACAGTATCAGCATCATTCTCTACATTTTTCCATATCTTTCTGACCTTAACACACCACCTGTGTTTCCTCCACATCCATCTATTCGGTAATGAAATTTTTAAGGATCTCATCAACTCCATCCAACCCATGACTTTCCCAATCTTTGCCTCTCACTTGACCCAATCATTCTTCCTTCATCTATTGGTTTTGTGATTCAGTCTTTACTCTCGCTATTCATTTAAACCATCTCATTGTACTTTCATGACAATCACTTTCATATTCAGTCCACATACCGGTATATTCTGCATTCACACATTCTGGACACTATCTCCTTTTGTGTTACAATGCAGACAAGCATTCCATACTGCCTTGGACACACCTTTTATGTTTTTCCTGATATATCCAACTCTCACTTTCCTCTCCAACATTTGCAAATGTCTCCAACCATTTCCCCCTGTTTAGTAAACATTTCCCAAATTTATATATTTCCCCCTCTTTAGTAAACATTTCCCAAATTTATATAAATCATATAAATTTATATAATCTTCATTTATCTATTACTCGCAATTATTCATTTAGTTTTTCCTTGTTAAGAAAAACTATTGTGCCATTCATGTATTATCTGTACTTGTTGCTCCCTAAAGTCTATCTGTGGGAAATAATTTGGCTTCTTAGCCAACAATAAGACTAAGAAATATACCATCCTGACTACATTTAGATCAGTCGTTCAACTCCATAGTCACGCAAAACATTTCATACTTTAGACCTGTTTATTTTATCATATGCTTTTTCTAAAACAACAAATGCTGTATTCAATTAACTTTCCTACGTTCATACATTTCCCAATGCCTTGCTGAAACGCAAACATTTGTTCAGGACACTCCCTGCCTGGCATAAAGCCAAATAGCACCTCCTAGATTTTGTTCATTGTCACATCTTGTACACTTTCAATCAGAATTTTTCCAAACGCCTTTCCAGGTACATTTAATAAACTAAACCAATCACATTCACTTTTGTTACCATTCCTTTTGTGAAAGAGAACAGCAATTGCATGTTCCCAAGAAGAGGCATGGTTGCATCCTTCATAATACATTAACCAAGTTGCATGAACATTCTGTAAGTAAAGTCTATTTATATTTTAAAGTTTCTTTAGTTATGTCATCCACACCTGCAGAATTATCATTTTTCAATATTCTCAGGGCATTTATTACTTTTCTATCATAGGTTTTTCTTGGACACTACCATTAATAATGTTCGTTTCAATTGCACTTTTTGCTATACCATATCAATTCCTATACAAATCTCTATAGTGCTCCTTCCAGCATTCATTGCAGCTTCATCCCAAATAATTTCATTATTATTTTGTTTTTAACTTCAATAATTCTGCTGAAATCAATTCTGTTCATCCGTTTTCAAAAGGTTTTTTTTTTACTTCTATCAAAATTGTTCTGCATTTTTTCTACCTCTTTGAATCTTAATATTTTCTTCCTCTATTGTTTGCAAATATATTTTCCTTTAATATATACATTCTGCAATCTATTTCTCTCATAATTTGTTTCAGAAATTATTCTCTTATATAGCTTTGGTTTCTCATCCACAGCCGATTTCACTGAATGAACCTTCCCCCCCCCCCCGGTTTTCCATTTCTACCACCACACAATTCTTTGACACACTGTAATATAATTCTTTTTGCAATTTCCAAGACGTTCCCACATCTTTTTTCCACATTCTTTTTCTGTTCATCATATTGGGAAAGGACTTGCACTTACTTTTTCTGTAGTCACTTTACTTGGCTAGCCTCACCAGGTAAACCAGACCAGGAAATCAACTTTAGAGGTAGGCTAAAACTACTTTTATTGAGATTGGCTATAAAACAGAATCTTACAACTCTGATTTTGCTATACCTCTTCCTCCTTCTTAGACTTCCGGAAAGCAATAAAAACCTGGCTCTTCCGGCAGGCGGGGTGAAAGTGAGACCAACTAGATTAGATATGGGTCTCCCCCCTTGTTTTGTGAATATGAGATTCTTTTAACTTTTGTATGTTTTTTAATTATTGTATTTTATATTTGTTGTAATGGATTCGAATATGCTGTGAGCCGCCCAGAGTCCCCTGGGAGTTGGGCGGCATACAAATCCATTAAATTAAATTAAATTAAATTAAAATTACATGAATTAGGGAGGTTTCTGCTTGAGTTGCTTCTAAAGGTTATCTTGTGGCTCTGGACTTAAAAAAATGTTTCAGCCTAGAATCCACAAAATCTATCTCCTATTCAGAACATATTTAGAACGTCTTCGTAAGCTTCCCTAATTCTCTGTCTTTAATCGTAAACAATTAGATCAATTATGCTTTTAGTTTTATATCTATTCCTCTGCCATGCATGCACCATTCCTGTTCTTTTTAAACCCATTTGCATTTGATTCCATTAACCATGGTGTCTTTCTGGATCACCTGCAGGAGTTTGTTTTGTTTATTAGACTTGTTTTCTGCCCAGCTGACCAAGAGGTGAATCTAGGCAGCATCAATGGTGGGCTGCAGCCTGTTCGCACCGGTTTGGGTGAACTGGATGTTAAGGTTTTGCTTAGTTCAGCGAACTGACAAATCCCACCACTGGCTGGCCCTGCCCCCCCCCACACCCCCTGGGGTTGCCATTCAGGGTTGGGAAGCTGCAAGGGCCTGACTGGGAGCCACCCTGGTTAGCTGGGAGGCTGTGAAAGTATGAATGAACCTGCAGCGCCGATCAGCTAGGAGGCTGCCACCCTCCTGCAGCCCAAAAGAAGACCGTGTGACCACCAGTTTTTTAAAAAGTTCAATCAGATCTTCCAACTTCGCAATATATTCCCCCCCCCCTGAGAAGTTGGAAGGTCTGACTGAACTTTTTTTAAAAAAGCTGGTGGTCACATGGTCTTCTTTTGTTGCCCTGCATGCAGGAGAACAGAGCTGGAAGGCAGGTTAGTCAGGGAATGGGATATGGTGGAAGTGAAGATTTTGCATTATCATTGGTCTGGAATGGGGTAGAAGTGACGATTTTGTATTATCATTGGTCTGGAATGGGGTGGAAGTGAGGATTTTGCATTATCATTGGTCTGGGATGGGGTGGAAGTCAGGATTTTGCATTATGATTGCTCATAAGTAAGTAAGAACCAGTAAAACAGGAATGGAAAAATCCCTAGCTGTAGATCAGCGTTTTTCAGTGTTGGCAAGTTTAAGATGGGCGAACTTCATGCTGCCTTGGGAATTCTGGAATTGAAGTCCATTCACCTTAAAATTGCTAAAGTTGAGAAGCATGGGTCTACACTACAGTTTAGGATTTTCCATTCCTGTTTTATTTAGAGTTTGGTGCAATTAAATAAATCAGTTGTGGTTTCCCTAACAAATAGTGATTAAACCGATATGAACCATTACTGGACTTTTTGTGAGAAACTGAAATTAAAAGTTGATCTGGGCTTTGATGATTAAATAAGGGATTATTGAAATAATGTAGACAAATGTTAATCTTAGAGTAAGAGTTTGATATATATATTTTATATATCTGTACCAAAGAAAGTTGGAAGTCATTCTTTTTTGGTTTTCCTTCTATTCCTCTTTCTTTCTTACATTTTCACTCTTTTTCTTTCCTGAGCCTTTTCTTTTTTCAAATCTATTTTTTATTCGTTTATCCCTTAGTTTTGTATTTTTTTTATGTATGAAGGATCAAATACTCAGCCATTATAATTCTACATTCCTTATTTATAGAAATAATATCAAGATTTAGAATGAAATCCACTGGGAGCCATCTCATATAAGGCAGGCTCTGAGTCTCTCTAACCAAAAAGTGTTTATCGATAGAAGAGAATATTTGTAGCTCAGGGTTGAACTATGGGGTCCTTGGTGCTCTCTGAGCTTGATGGTTTTCTTGCAGATGTTTCATTACCAAACTAGGTAACATCATCAGTACTAGAAGGGAGTGGAGTTTGCTCTTATTTTCATATACTAGTGGATTACCTTGTCAGTGTTGATCAGTTGCTTCACAAACAGTGTTTTGATTGGTGCCAGGCAGTAGTGGATTCTAAAATTCTTTACTATCGTTTTGCGTGTGCAACACTTCTGTGTATGTGCAGAAGCGTCCTGGGTGAGTGGGCAGAGCCTCCCGCTGTCGGCACTACCGGTTCTTAGAACCGGGCCGAACCGGGAGCAACCCACTACTGGTGCCAGGTCTCTACAGCTTCAGGCAGAGAAGGACTATTCTCTGCACCCCTCCCTCAAATGTACTTTAAAATACAGAGTTTCCCAGCATTCCTTTAGGAACCTCCAAGATGCAAACTGTGGTTACTCATCCTAAAATGAATCCTCTTTACCTGGAGCTTCAAAATTTGCTGTTTGCTGGGAAGATGTGTAGCTAAAAGTCAGTCTACATTTAGTGTACATCTGACTTTGGGGATATTTTGTCATAACCAAAGAAAAGTGCATTTTCTGTGCAGTTCACACCCTTTGCTCACTGGATCTGGATGTCACAAAGCAAAGCCCACATTTTGTAATTAACCCCCGTGCTCCATTTTGACTGGCAGAGTGCTGCAGGAGACTGAGCGCTGTCACGCCCCTGGCTACACCCCTGGCCACGCCCAACCAGCCAGTCATTAGGCAGAGAACCGGTTGTTAAAAAATTTGCAGCCCACCACTGGACAGCATACCACCATTGAAGATTGGATGGACCTTTTCTTTTTTTTTTTACAAAGGTTTTTCTGCTTTGTTATACTAGAAGAGGTTGACCAGATAATCGCTTCTTTGTGGGATGGCACAGAGGTCAGCCTTTTCCTCCTTGCTTCTTAACAGGTACACGAAGATTCCAGGACAGATAATTTATTGGTTGGGATATATTATTATCAGAGCAGATCAAAAGATACAGTTTTATATTTTTTCCTGGCCCATGAGGAAATGCTTTTGCCTTGACTCGGGATCTGGATGCTGCTAGGGTCCAGGATCTGGATGCTGCTGGAGGGGATACAATGGTTTGAGGCTAAATCCCTGCAAAGCAGGGATGATGTTTGTATCTAGGCAATTTCTAACATTTCCAATTATGTCTATTGATAAGATAGATATACTTTGTAAGACCAGATCTGTAACTTTGGCAGATTCATGGCTAATGCTTTATGGCAGGTGAATATTGTGACAGGGGGTTGGATTGGGTAGGACCTTTGTCCAACTTTGGCTATAGACAAGTTGTGGCCTTACCTGGAACAGAAAGGTGTCCCTCACAGTGGTGACTCATGCCATCATCGCTAGTTAGCAATACTGGGGATATGTTATCTCTTTCAAATCACATCCTTTGAAAGCACCTTGGAAGTTTTAGCTGGTGCAAAATGCAATGGTGTTGGCACCCAGCAGCACCACAAGCATATTATACTCATACTTCCGGTAGTGCAATGATTCTTGCTTCTAGGTGTAATTCAAAAGGCTGATGTTTACAAACAAGTCCTTAAATGGCTTGGCATATGGGGTACTTGCAGGATTATATTCTCCAGATGCAATTAGACCAGTGGTGGGATTCAGCCAGTTCACACCTATTCAGGAGAATAGGTTAACTTTCTAAGCAATTTGGAGAACCTGTTGTTGAAAGAAATCTTATTTTGTTTTTTTCCACTTTACATGGCTAATCCTGTAAGGAAGGCAGGAAGGAAACATTCTGGTGTTGTTTCTAGCCTAATCTTTATTGCCCTGCTTACAGAAACTGCCTCTCTGGTTAACCCTTATTACATTGTAACAGCTAAGGCAAAGAGCCCATCGACGTGAGTGACATTGAGTTGGCCACGCCCACACAGTCACATGACCACTGAACCACGCCTACCCAGCTGGTCATTAGGGCAGAGAACCGGTTGTTAAATTATTTGAATCCCACCACTGAATTAGACTATCACATATAACATCCCAGGAGAGACTTTTGGTTCCTCCTCCCTGTGTGATGGCTGGGGACCCAAAGCCAGAATCACTGTTTCTTTGGATATGATTCTGGTCTAATACAAGGGCTTTTCCTCAGAAAAGAGGCTTGTTCTTTCTTTAATAGAAATCTGGAAAATTGTAGAAATGGAGCTTCTTCCTGGGAGATTTAGAAAAGAGTTCTGCCATTGCTTATGACGTTGTTGTTATTATGATGTACCAGAATTGTTCTATTGAAATTGTTGGTCCTCCCCCCCTCTTCCCAGTGTTCTCCCATAAGTGTAGGCTCTGCCTTTGGGGGGGGGGGATGACCAAATGTTGATCCATTGGTTGTGACAGGAAATGACTGACTGACTTGTCACCTGAGCCTGACATCATTGATTTAGATTTGGTCCAGTATTTGGTCCAAAGTCACCCAGTATTTGGTCCAAAGTCACCCAGTATTTGGTCCAAAATCACCCAGTATTTGGTCCAAAGTCACCCAGTATTTGGTCCAAAGTCACCCAGCCAGCTTTCATACCTAAGAGGGGTCTAGAACTCACAGTGTCTTGGTCTCTAGTTTGGTGCCTTAACCACTAGATCAAACTGGTTTAAATAAAGAAATAAATAAACATCTATGAAATCATATATTTAAATGTAAATATAATACCAATAATTTCAATGGAGAAACTGAATTGTTGAATTAAATTGATAGCTTGAATCTGCAGGAGGTCCTTGGCAGATTTAATGGTATATAAGTGCAAGCAAACAACGAAGCAATGAATAAATACAGCAAGCCATGATCAAATGGCAAGTTCAAATGACATAGTAAGGTTCAATATAACATAGCTAAGCATATGAACCAGAATTAATTTTGTATGCTTTGCTTCTGTTCCCTTCATTGTTCAACCAGATTTTCATAATGCTTATTTTGAATTCCCACCTCTTTGCAATCTTCCCAGTCTTATTCATTAAACATTGCACTTTTTCTCTTTCTCTTTAATATTCCACAAACTAAATTTGGATGAACGATTGAGCTCACACCGAGGAACATAACTGTTGCTGCGTTTTTCCTTATACTGCACTGAAGTATTATCTTTGACAACTGCATATTTATTCTGAACTCAGAGTAGACTCTCCCAGACTGAATGATAAAGTTTTGATTCATTGTAATTGTAATATTGTAATATTAGGATTGACAGGACTTTCAGCTGGGATTTCAATCTGTTTCCTGAAATCTCTATTTTACTCCGCTGCTATATTAGAGGAAAAATCCCTTCTGTTTTGTGAGTGGGTGTTGGTTTATGTATACCTATATATTGACGTGTCAAAGTAACGCATTAAGGAAAGTATTTGATTTCCCCCACCAAAAAGCAATTAGAGAAATTGCTGAACAGTGTAGAAAAGTTACAGGGAAATATTTCTGAATTGGAGAAATGGAAAATAAACATAAGATTTTTATGAAAGAACTTAAAAAATGAAATAGCAAAGGTACAAATTATAATCAACTTTATCACTTTGACCCATATCCTCTACAATGTAGAATTTGGAACACATGGCTTAGTTTAATTAGTTTTGTACTGGCAAAACAATTTGAAACTTGCAAAATTTCCACTCTACATTCTGAAAAGTTTTGTTTGGGTGGTAGGACCTAGTTTTTAATGAGATCAAGTAGTGCCATCCAACCTTGATTTTGAAAAAAAAATGAACAGAATTCGCTCTGGTTAGTACTGTATTTTTCGGAGTATAAGACGCACCTTTTTCCTCCCTAAAAGTGGCTGAAAATTTGGGTGCGTCTTATACTTCGAATGTAGCTTTTTTTTCCAGCCCTAACTAGGTGCTAACAGATCTTCCCAGCTCTTACCTTGCAGGCTTTTTCATTGTTACTCTCTCCAAAGAATGTTTTTCCAGCCCTAAGTCTTTGCAGATTTTTTTTCATTGCTCTACTTGCTCCGAATAAGTTTTTTTCTAGCCCTAACCAGGTGCTAACGATCTTCCCAGCTCTTACCGGCTTGCAGGCTCTTTCATTGTTACTCTCTCAGAAGAAGGTTTTTTTAAGTCCTAACCAGGAGATAAAATAATGTGCTGAATCTGCTTCGAATAAGTTTTTTTCTAGCCCTAACCAGGTGCTAACGATCTTCCCAGCTCTTACTGGCTTGCATGCTCTTTCATTGTTACTCTCTCAGAAGAAGGTTTTTTTTTAAGTCCTAACCAGGGGATAAAATAATGTGCTGAAGCTGACCAGACTAAGGATGCTAGCCAGATGAATACCTGGTAGGCAGATTGTTTTCCCCTATTTTCCTCCCCCAAAAACTAAGGTGTGTCTTATACTCCGGTGCGTCTTATACTCCGAAAAATACGGTATTTATATGGGAGAACATCAGTGTATTTTAGGGCTTTCAACTAAACCAGAAAATCAAAAAAAAGCATCTGGGAAGAAAGGGAAGGAAAATGACTTCCAGTTTTCCCTTTGCCAAGAAAGTGAAATATCTATTAGTCAGCAGGAGTTGAGGTCAACTTGAAGGAATCTTTCCCTTTATTAACTCTGTCAAGTCCAAATACTGATGGAATGGCACATCCATCGCTTTTGTTTTTGGAAACAATTGTTCCTGTCTCTGTATTTGGTGATTCCTGTGCTTTTGGTCATCCTCATGACTTTGTCACCCTGTCTGATTTTTTTCATAAAAGCTTATTGCTTCACAGTAATTTTTTCTTGGACTTAGATACATTTCCTCTGACAATATTTTTGCTGACACAAACATTCCTTGAGTGTTCTCAAGTTCTCCACAGTTCTAAACAGTTTTAAACAACAAAAAGAATCCCATGGCTCCTGCTTTATTTATATACATATACATAAACAGATCAGGGGCGGGTTGCTCTTACCTCGCTACTGGTGTGCTGTGCACACATCGCCATGTTGCGCATGCACCCGCGCTATGCACACGCCCCCTCATGTGATTTTGCTTCTGCGCATGCGCGGAAGCAAAATCTCGCCAAAATCTTGCAAGGGGGCGTGCGCACACGCACGATTTTGGCAATTTTTTGCTTCCGTGCATGCGTGGAAGCAAAATCTTGCTGTAATCACGCGCACACGCGCGCCCCCTCACAAGATTTTGCTTCCGCGCATGCACAGGAAGCAAAAATTGCTGAAAAAATGCGAAAAAAGATGGCGGCGCGTGACGGACCGGCGAAGATGGCAACGGAGCCGTCGAGTGCAAATTTGAAATCCGCCGGCCGCTACCGGTGCCATAGAGTGGATAGCACCGGTAGGAACCCACCACTGAAACACACCCATAAACACACACACACGCACGCACACACACACACACACAAACACACACACACACACTAATATACAGAAAGAGATTAGGGTACTTTAGTGCATAAAGATGCTTGCTGAATGGAGCGGTTTATTAAGATGATCTTTTCCATAAAAAAGAATAATTAACCAAACATACATTGAAATCACATTGCTTATTCTTGTTGAGTGAATTAATAAATACATTTTCCTTTAAAACTTTAAAATGTGTTTACTAGAATAAGGCACTGATATAAGCTAGAACGAGAGAGGAAAGAAAAGAGTAATTAGAAAAGACAGTTGTGCAGAAATATATTTCAGGAAACTGTTCCAACATTCCAAATATTAGAAGTTATGCCCTCGCACATATAGGACAGTTTATCCTATCTGGCAAGAAGAAAGATTTCTGACACAATGGTGAAGTACTTAGACATTATAACCGCAAGTTTTATTTCCTTTTTTATGACCATATTTCATGAAAGTAAACTAATAATTTTTTGTCAGTTGACTAATAATTCTGGAGTCATACTAAAATGATTAAATATGTCTTGGGCTACATGAACTAATTTGGTAACATTTCTTGTATTTTATGTATGAAAGTAGAGTTTTTAGCAAAGCCAGCAGGAATTGGGCATAATTTTTAATCTCTTTCCTGGACGATCCCAATGAGCAAATCAGGAGGAGGGGATTCTTGATCAATAAGGGAGAAATTCAATAATTCAATGGAAAGTTAAAGCTCTAAGAGAGAGTATGTCTAGTTGAGGCGTTGAGCCCATTCATAATCTCCTATCGTTAGTTAAGATACTCTAAGAAGACTTCAAATGCGTTTTCTTCTAAAGATAAGGAAAATGAACATAGACAACCCAGATGACAAAATTATATGGATAAGGATGTAGCAGTATAATACTATAAAAATATACCTAGAAATTATTACTATGAACAGATTTTGGGATTAAAAAAGATTTAAGAATAACAATTCTAAATGTAAGTTAAGGAGAGGTATGGCTTATCTGTCTATTAAAATATATTGAAAATAAATAAACTCAGGAAGGAGAAGAGGGAGGAAGAGGAAGTAGTAGAGGGGAGGAGAGAAGGAAGAATGTAGGTAGGGGAGGAAGAGGAAAGAAGAAGAGGGAGGAGGGGATGAGGAGGAGAAAAAGATAGATGGAAGAAGGAGAAGAAGGAAGAGAGGAGAGAAGGAGGAAGAAAGTAGGAGAAGGGGAGAAGCCCAATGGGAAGGGAGTGATTGAATTTGATATGCTAGGACAGATAAGCAATTTTAGTAATGATAGAAGTTAAAATACTATATTTGAATATTGAACATTGGATATATAACAAAAAAAAATTTTATGTTAATTCTTGATAATACATCATGGTATGTGTATGGATATTTATATGAAGAATATTAAAAGATTAAAAAAAACCAAGAACATTTTTTATGCATTTCTTTTTCTTCCTTTTCTTGGGCCCCTTTCAAATGTTCCCTCCTTGCTATGATTTAGTACTAAAGCTAAGAAGGACATTTTTCTCGTTAAGCTTAGTTGCAACCATGATTTGAAAAATGAGAAAGGGAACATGACATTTGGATTTAGTTGGGCGATTGGTAGTGCTACATTTGCATAGAAGTGATGTAGGTTTTCTTTCTCTTTTTTTAAAAGGTCAAGATAAAAATTTCCATGAATTGCTCATCTCTAAAATCAAATATACTATCTCACTTATTGAGGAAATGATAGATGGTAGGTTATAGTGATAGATATAAAACTCTGAAAAAGTTGTCTAAATAGAACACAGTAAAACCCCCCTATTGCATTAATATTTTATTTATTTATTTATTTATTTTATTTATTTATTTTGTCAAACATGTTCAGTATAGTAGTTGTTTGTATAAACATAACATATATTTTAAAAAGTACCGATAAAAGAGGACAATAGGACAGTAGGACAGGGACGGTAGGCACAGTGGTGAGCTTATGCACACCCCTTACAGACCTCTTAGGAATGGGGTGAGGTCGACTGTAGACAGTCTAAGGCAGTGATGGCGAACCCATGGCACGCGTGCCACAGGTGGCACGCGGAGCCATATCTGCCGGCATGCGAGCCGTTGCCCTAGCTCAGCTCCAGCGTGCATGTGCACTCCGGCCATCTAATTTTCGGCTCACACAGAGACTCTGGGACGGTGTTTTTGGCTTCCGGCAGGCGGGGGAGGGTGTTTTCACCCTCCCCAAGCTCCAGGGAAGCCTCTGGTGCCTGGGGAGGATGAAAAACGGGCCTACTAGGCCCACCAGAAGTTGGGAAACGGGCCATTTCTGGCCTCCAGAGGGGCTCCAGGGTGGTGGGGGAGACCATTTTCACCCTCCCCAGGGATTGAATTATGGGTGTGGGCACTCGCGCATGCGCGATAGCGCGCGAGCACGCTCTTTCGGCACCCGAGGAAAAAAAGGTTCGCCATCACTGGTCTAAGGTTAAAGTTTTGGGGGTTTGGGGAAGAAACCACAGAGTCAGGTAGTGCATTCCAGGCATTGATCACTGTTGCTGAAGTCGTATTTTCTGCAGTCGAGCGGTTTACATTAAGTTTGAATCTATTTACGTGCTTGTGTATTGTTGCGGTTGAAGCTGAAGTAATCATTGACAGGAAGGACTTTTTGATATATGATTTTATGAACTACATTTAGATCAGATCAGAGGTGACGTAGTTGTAAATTGTCTAATCCCAACTAGTATATAAGTATATATAAAACCTTCTTATTGAAGGGTTACTCCCCACATATGTTCTATGTGTTGTGAGAGAGTGGAAGGGTGTCTCTGGAATGATTGAAAATATAAGAATATGTAAGAGGTGTAAATGGATGCAAACATCTGAAGCATGGATGCCTCTGAAGATTAACTTTCATCCACTTCTTGATCTAAATACGGCTTCTCTTTTTTATTTTCATGCATTCCCTGATTTCATTTTTTTCCTTTGCTCACATCTGTGCCTAGTTTTGTTCCCTTCATTTCCTCATTTCCTCCCTGAAATTTATTTCCTGAAAAAAATCGGACTCTGCACTTGTGGGGAGAGGGCCCTTCCCTATTAAAAATATTTCCTGCCCTTTCTTTATTGAAATGAGGGAGGAGAATATGTATGTAAAGTACATATGACCAGGATTTGTGTATATATGACAGAGAATGGGGAAAATGTGTTGATTAAAATTGTCTGTAAGATAAAATGTCAGTTTAACTTAAGATATTTTAATTAATTTTATTTTATTAATGTTCATAATTTAATAAATTTTAATTGATTTAATTACTTTTAATTAATTAATTTTATTCAATTGTATAGAATAGAATAGAACAGAACAGAATAGAATTCTTTATTGGCCAAGTGTGATTGGACACACAAGGAATTTGTCTTTGGTGCATATGCTCTCAGTGTACATAAAATAAAAGATACATTTGTCAAGAATCATGAGGTACAACACTTAATCATTGTCATAGGGTACAGATAAGCAATCAGGAAACAATCAATATTGATATAAATCGTAAGGATACAAGCAACAAGTTATAAGTGGGAGGAGATGGGTGATAGGAACGATGAGAAGACTAATAGTAATAGTAATGCAGCCTTAGTGAATAGTTTGACAGTGGTGAGGGAATTATTTGTTTAGCAGAGTGATGGTGTTCGGAGGGAAACTGTCCTTGTGTCTAGTTGTCTTGGTGTGCAGTGCTCTATAGAGTCGTTTTGAGGGTAAGAGTTGAAACAATTTATGTCCAGGATGCAAGGGGTCAGTAAATATTTTCATGGCCCTCTTTTTGACTCATGCGTATGTGTGTGTTCTAGCCCTGTCTCCCTTTGCCACATGGCTTCCGGTAGCTTTTTCTTTACATAGATGTACAATATATGAATTCATTGCATAAATAGAGATCCTGGATTCCTTTCCTATTAGAATATTAGTGTTAGTAATCAGTGGTGGGTTCCTACCGGTGCAGCCCACTCTATCACACCGGTAGCGGCTGGCTGGTGACGTCACGGTCGGTTACAGGTCCCTGGGCGCCACCATTTTTTAAAAAAAAAATTTCCAAATTTTTTTTTTCTTCTGAGCATGTGCAGAAGCCGAGCTTCCGGCCCTATGCATGCGGTCGCTATCTTGTTTTTGGCTTTCTTTCCTTTTTTAAAATTTATTCTATTTTATTTTATTTTTTATTTTATTTTTCTTCTGAGCATGTGCAGAAGCCGAGCTTCCGGCCCTGTGCATGCGGTCACCATCTTGAGGAAGCCATCCAGCAGAGAGGTAAGTTTAAGGTGACCAGACATCCCGCTTTTGGCGGGACAGACACGCTTTTCAAGCGTGTGTCCCGCGTCCCGCATTCTTTCCAAAAAGTCACGTTTTTTTGAAAGAATGCCCGACGAAACAGCGGGACGTCTGGTCACCTTAGCAGTGCTCCCCAACCGGTGTGCCGCGGCACACTGGTGTGCCTTGAGGCCATGCCAAGTGTGCTGCGGCAAAAGGGGCGGGGCAGGGCGGGGCGCGCGTCCTACCTGGGACTTTTCCTGGTAGCTCCAATCGCGTTCCTTGCTAATAGTGCCCAGAGCAGAGCAGCCCCTTCCAAAAGATCGCGAGACGTTATCTTTTGGAAGGGGCTGCTCTGCTCTGGGCGCTTAGCAAGGAACGCGATTGGAGCTACTGGGAAAAGTCCAGGTAGGACGTGCGTCTCTCGCTGGGGGTTGGGCGGGCGGGGCAGGACTGGCGGGCGGGACAAGCTACTTGTCCCTTGGGGGCCATATATATTTCTGCTCTGAAAGTCAACATTTAACAAGAAAAAGAATCAATAATACATTTGTTTTGACAACAGATAGAACAGATTTCCTAGCCTGGTGACCTCCAGATTTTAGGAGCCAGGGTTCCTGGGCATTATGGTCCCTATACATTTAGAACGTATAGTTAGACAGTATATAGCCATAAAGTTTCAAAACAGTCAGTTATGTGCATTGGCTAGGTGATGTGCTTTTATGACAAATGTTAAGTATTTTCTTTTGAACTCTCATAAGCACACTCTACTTGAGCAAGTATGTTAAGTTGAAACTAGTTGAAAAATGCTATTGCTTAAGAATTTCAGAAAGGTGATACTGGTACCTGTTATAAATACCATTATGCCTTCAGGCATCTTGTTGAAATTATGTTGATATAAATCAGAGCAATATAATGCTTTAGGAATTTAGCATGGAAAGATTTCAGCAGCCGGTGAAGTAACTAGTGAACTGGAGACGTCAAGTAATGTTTATCCATGGTTTAATGAAAAGCGACTATATTTGGTGCCCTCAATTTAGGACTAAAATATCAACTCAGAATTATGTTAAATTAATTTTAAATCAAGAATTTGATTTATGGAGGCTTTGATATCAGGTTGAAAATAGGTTTAAACTTTAAAGCACCCCAGTGTCATAAGTACCTAAACTTATATAGTTAATATGTAATACCCTGTTTAATCTATGGAACTTTGTTTTTATTTAAAAAAATATATCAGGATTTCAAAAAAGACATATTCAGTTATTGCATGGATTTGTAAAATAAAGATAAATGAAGCAACTCAATACAGATAGTTTTTTATTTACTATCAACTGAGTCCAAAATGTCTGTTGTTAAGCAAGACAGTTGTTAAGTGAGTTTTGCCCCCATTTTACCATTTTTCTTGCCACAGTTGTTAAGGGAATCACTGCAGTTGTTAAGCTAGTAACAGAACAACAAGTGAATATGGCTTCTTCATTGACTTGCTTGTCAGAATATCGTAAAAGATGATCACATAACCCCTGGATACTGCGACTGTCATAAATATAAACCAATTGCACGGAAACAAAAAATCGCCAAAATCTCGTGCGCGTGAGATTTTGCTTACGCGCATGTGCAGGAAGCAAAAAAGGCCAAAAATTCAGAAAAAATATGGCACTGCGCGACGGACCGGTGAAGACAGCACTGGAGCTGTCACGCGCAAATTGTGCAATCGGCAGGCCACTACCGGAACGACAGAGGGGACCGCACCGGTAGGAACCCACCACTGGTGTACAGATATATGCAACCTCAAAAGATCTTTGGAGGATCTCTTTACTGTGGATTTTGAGGGTACTTAGGAATCTGCTGGGGGAACAGGAAAGAAGAGAACATTTTGATGAATAAGCATCTTACTGTTGGATTCTACTTCAAATTCACCTTTAGCCCTTAGTCAATGCTTTCTATAATAAGGATGAGAATGATCATAACAATAATTCAATGAACAATGCAATAATTAACCCATATATTCTCTTCTCTATCCTATAAAAATATGAGCAATATTTAACTCTGGTGGCACACAACGAACTGACCCAGTTTTGTGTCTTTCAAGTTCCCCCACCCAAGCAGGTGATGGGGTAATTTATTGAAATAAAGGGTAAAATAAATGTGTTAAAGCTAGGCTTGGTTAATTTACCTATTTTAATTTCAGCCTATTCAAGTCTCAGAAACACACACACACACACACACAGGACCAAAAGTTTTAAAAAGCGAACGAATGATCTTATAATGACAATATTATAGCAAAGAATATCCCAAAGGTGCTTTTTCAAGAGGCAACTGGACTTTCTGTTTTTTCTTTGAAGGCGTTTTGCTTCTCATCCAAGAAGTTTCTTCAGCTCTTCATTCAAGAAACAAAGAATATCTTTATAGTTTAACTATAAAGATTAAACATGTTTTTGTATCACTAGGCTGTAAAAGGATAGCGTCGACGAGATGGTTGACATGTATGTTCAATGTTCAATGTTTTCTATACTCAAAGATATTTCTTACTTATTCTTACATATGTTTATACATGTTTTTATGTTTGTTTGGATGTTTGTTTGTCTTTTTTACATAATTAATAAAGATTATTTTATAAAAAAGAAACAAAGAATAAATAGATAACAGAGTTTTATTCATCAAAACTTTGAATCAGAAAGTTAGCAGAGTGACTATAGAGACATTTTTGTTTGATTATATGGAAAAATTACAAATACTCATATAGAAGTTATACAATAATTTGGGATTATTTGAATATCCACTTGTTATCTGTCTAGATCAATCACATGTTGCCTATTGTGAAGATATTGTGGAGAAGTCGGTGGAAAAATTTGCATCTCTATAGCTATTGAGCTAGAGGCAAAACTGTAAGAAATTGAATTTGTAAAGTCTCTACAATAAATATAAATGATCTGGATTTGCTACTTGGAGAAAATTCCATCATAGGGGTTGCCTTTTCAAATTTTAATAGATAATAATTACAGTAGAATACAACTATCACTTTTTTAGTCTATGTTATACCGAAATAAATGCATTTAATCAGCATGTTTAAATATTGCTTTCCTAAGGGACTTGTCTCTAGATTTCATGGCTAGTTGGATAGTTCCATTGAAAGTAATGAGATATGAAGTGGTATTTTTCATGAGTAATTTAGTCTAAATGCTGACCTGTAAAAACAACTACAAAGATTTGAAATTCAAAACAAAGTTAGATAACAACAATTTTAAACAATTTGTAAACGGAAACTATTTTCATTAAGTTTATCAAATCTGGGCTGTGAAAATCCAAACCACCATAAGGAGTTAGTTTTCAAATTTCACTGCTTCCAGCTAATAGTTATCTACATTTTTTTTTCAGCCCAGATTTGGTAGCCATATGTTTTCCTTTCTGTAAATTGAATGTTTCTTAGTTGCTTAGAAGTTCAATTTATTCAACTCCCCATATTTTGGTGTGTTGTATGTGTATATAACATTTCATTTTTTTTGCTAACATGAAATTTGTTGTATATTAAGTCTTTGTCTCCAAAGGGTGTTTTAAGATAACCCTATAGCGTAATTTAAACAAGATTACGTTGAAATGTTATTTTGACATGGCTAAGCATCTGGTTTCACTAGAAAGCATTCATAGGGCTGGAACAACTTTTCAGGATTGAAGTCTTAAACCTTGATTACAGTATAGATGTAATTGATTAATATATTTCTGGGTTGTTATGTTTAAGTCTACAGCATAATCTTCTTAGTTTGTGATAACATAACAACTCATATGTGCTGGAATTCAACTTAAAATGTTTTTTTATATATTTAAAAAACTGAGTCAACTTTTAAAGATTGTTCTTGTTAGACCCATTAAATCCACTTTTAATCCATTTATTATAGAGGAGAAGCAAACAAAATCTGCATTATTCAACTAGTTTCACTAGGATCAAGTGTTTCTTTAGAAGGCTGAGCTATTTTAAAGATTCAGAAGGTGGGCAAATTCTGTTTGGTTATATAAACCAGGGTGTGGTAACCATTGACTGCAAATAAAATAAACATTTCCCTTCCAAATCCTTTTAAAGGCATAAGCCTACATTTAAGCTTCTATGCATTAGGAGAATTTTAAAACCGTTCATATGAACATTGTAAGAAACAAAATATTGGGCTGAAATGGGCCCTGGAAGAGGTCTTTTGTTTCCATGTTTGTTGAAACTAAGCAAGAAACTATTTAGATGGCAAACCAGTTTCAATGCTAAGCCTTTTCAGGTCTGATTGCTGATAATTCTGGAGCTGAGGGAAGATCTCTGTATGTGAGATAGAGACTGATAGTCTATACAGTATTTGTGTGACTCTCATTCTGCCTCGTTTTGACTTTGATCTTCTTTACTGTGGCTTTAGGAAATAATGCAACCATTGAGTGACAGGAGATTCCTCCACTCCTCTTTTATGGGATTCAACTGTGAAGGATAACATCTCATAAATGAGAACAGCTAGCTTTAAAAATTCCATTTTATTTTATGGGAGTATATGTATATAATATATATGTAAACTTACTTGTGATACACAGAATTATAAAATAGACAGTTTCTTGTTAGAAGCGATACTTAGCAGATCCTTCCCTTCCACTAGAATGTTTTTGACTATCACAGAAAAAACTTCCCCCCTCTCCCCAATAGCTAAATGAAAAAAATGTTAGTCAAAATTCTCTGTAAGTATGTTTACTGATCAGATAGCTATTCCTCATTTTGTATCATCTAAGTAGATTTTTCAAGTTTCATATATCGGAACATATCCTCTTTTGATTTGGGATTCTTCAAGGAAAAGCAAGGTGCCCCAAAATGAAGTGTGACATAAATATATATTAAATTGATAGCCATGGTGTATGTGTCATATGCATAGCATAAATGTGTGCATAGTATAAATAATTATGTTACCATAGTAATTTATTACACAACACGCTAACATAGGGATGTCAAACTCGCAGCATCACGTTGTCGTCACATGACATTTCACGACTATTTTCCCCTTTGCTAAACTGGGCTTGCGTGTGGCCAGCACGTGACGTATCAGGCCCGCAGGCCGCGAGTTTGATACCCTTGCGCTAACAAGTAACAAAAAAAAAAGGCAGAGTTTCTCAACTCCTATTTCTTCTCTGACTTCTCCCACAAGAAGATGTTTTATGTATCATTCAACTGTGGACAGCAGAATGATGAAACTGAAGATTGAGATTGATAGAGCCATGATTAGCAAAAATTTGGCTAGATCCCAAACTGGCTTTATGGCTTATGGTGGGACTAGAACTTAACAGTCTCCTAGTTTCTAGCCTGATACCTTAACCACTACAAATTGATTCTCTCTGTGTAATATTATCATATTAATACATATTATAATGTTAGATATTATCTTTGTGAAATCCTGGAGAACAGATGAGAAAAGATCGAATATTATCCAGGTCTTCAAAAAAAAGGGGGGGGGAGACTCAAGGAAACATGACATCAACACATGGAAAAACTCTAAAGCAATGCATAAAAAAGATTGATTTATAACAAGCTTGAAAAGAATGTGGAAAGTCAGCATGGGTTTGTCAAAACATAGGTATATTGAAGAGCACATATTGCCAGACTAACCTTACCTTATTTTTCACCGAGTAATTTCTTCAGTAGATTGTGGGAATATTGTAGATAAAATGATGGCAAGCAAAGTATTAACAAGATATGCTATCACATACTTTGAATAGCAAGCTAATATGGATTGAATGGAATGATGTTTATGTGGCTATCTAGTTCACTCGAAAATCATAATCAGGAGTACTGGTACCTATTGACTGTTTCTCAATTAAATGGCGTCACAATGTTCACTCTTGGATTTTCCAGCATTTTTTATTCTTCCACAATGTGTATAAAGATGGCAAGAATACTTAAATCAAATTTGCAGATAACATATAATTAGATAGGTAGGGTAGGTTAGTTAATAAAAGAAAGAAATAAAATTCGAAACTTTTTTTGATAAATTAGAGGTGTGAGCTGAAAATAACAATTAAATTTAACAGAGGTCAGTGCAAAGTTATTCACATAAAAAATAAATATATACTGTAGTTATTGGATGGAGATACCTGGTTTTGTAGTAGTACTTGTGAAAAAATATCTTAGAATAGTAATTGATTGCAGAGTGAGACAGAAATATGATGTTGTTGTTTTTGCTGAAAAAACAAACAAAAGCAAAGTCTATTGTTTCTAAATTTATTTGTGAGATTTATATACTGCCTCACAGTGCAAGCACTCTCTAAGCGGTTTACACCAGTAAGCAATATATATTTATATTGCCCCCAACAATCTGGGTCCTCATTTTACCTACCTCGGAAGGATGGAAGGCTGAGTCAACCCTGAGCCGGTGAGATTTGAACCGCTGACCTGTGGATCAGAGTCAGCTAAAGTGGCTTGCAGTACTGCCTCTAACCGCTGAGCCACCTCAATGAGAAGTAATAGTTTATTTTATTTTGAATTGGTCAAGCTTTATTTTGAATTGCAAGTATTGTGACCAGATCTGGGTAGCACATTTAATAAAAGATTCAATTGGAACAAATTAAGGGAAGAGCAAAAAAGACGGTTAGGAGGCTACAAACTAAGTTTAGAATAACAGAGTTGGAAGGGACCTTGGAGGTCTTCCAGTCCAACCCCCTGCTTAGGCAGGAAACCCTACATCACTTCAGACAAATGGTTATCCAACATCTTCTTAAAAACTTCCAGTGTTGGAGCATTCACAACTTCTGGAGGCTGTATGAACTTCTAAAGTTGTATGAACAAATATTGAAGGAATTAGAAATTATTCAGTATTGAGAAGACTGAGTCGGTGATAACATTGATCAATACCTGGAATCAGTAGTGGGTTCTAAAAACCCATTGCTACCAGTTCGCGCTTGTGCACGCATGCGCAGAAGCGTTCCAGGCAGGTGGGTGGAGCCTGCCGCCGCCGCCACTCCTGGTTCACAGAACTGGTCCGAACCGGGAGCAACCCACCACTGCCTGGAATGTTTTGGCAAGAACTATTATTCATAATTCCAAATTACAGAACACAGAATAATGAATTCAACTTAGGGATTTTCATTAAATATTTAAAAAAATACTTTCCAACACTAAGAACAGTAAGTGAAAAAGTGAAACTAGATACCTAGATAAGGGGGGGGGGGTTCCTTTTGGGGAAGTGAGGTTAGACACCAATTTGACAGTGATGCTTTAATTTGGATTTCTATGCTGGTCAAGGAGTTGGGCTATGTTGTCTAAATGATGTGATTTTTGTGTAATGCATGCATATTTGTTATATCTGTGATTACTGCCAAGCTACTGTTTCTGAACTCTTAGCATGCTCATATACTTTTTATATATATATAAAAGTTTCAAAATCATTTTCTTATATGATAGTCATAATTGCTGCAAATCTTCTCTGACATTTTGGACATTTTTAAGTAGCAGCTATAAGTCAATTTGAGAATAGCTAGTAAAAATAAATATGTTGGGTGAGTGGGAAGCTATTTTGTGTTTATATGCAACAATAAATTAATTATATTTTGTTTTTCTTTTATTCCATTCTCACATGCTCCTCTTTAATTTTGCCTGGACTCCTTGATATTACTAAATAATTCATATTTGAAATGGTTTGGAATGGGGTAGAACATCAATCCGTTTCTTTTGGGCAGTTAAAATTGACCCTGGTCACATTCCTTCTTCTCTCTCTTCCCACCATTTTTCTTCCCCTTGAGGAATTTTATTTGGAAATAGTAAATTAATTACAGAATTTTCCCATGCACTTTAAAATGATTTATGATTGCAATTTAAATAATTTTCTTTCATTAGCTGAGTCCATGTATTTCACAGAGACATGCACACAAGTCTGCTAATCACATTATTATATCTGAGATGTGGTTTTTTTTAATATAGTGCTCAGTACGCACAAAACCTAATGTTTTTATTGTAATAGATGAGATTGCAAAACATAAAAATTTTCTAAATATATGGAACAAAAAAATATTTGACATTATGACTAGCCTAAAGTGGGGCTTGAATACCGAACCATGTGATACATGAACTACCTAGATGGAGTCCAATAGTAATGCAAAAATATCTACTTTGAACTTTTAAAAATATAATGAAATAAATACTTTTTTGGGGGGAAATGAACTTTCATATGAATTTAATATCTTTATGTTCAGAAGCCTGCCCAGATTAAGGCTTAAATAGCTTCTTTGTTATTTCTATAGCGTAATCCAATTGTTGATTGGTACATGCTAATCTCCAAATCTATTTCAACATTACTGTATTCCTTGTATATCTTGCCTATGAACCCATGCCTCTGTCCTGTATTTGTTAGTATCTTTTAAAAAATGTATTTCTGTTATCCAGAAACGGAGTTTAAATTCTGCAATAATAAGGTAAAATGGTGAGGGGTCTCTAATCTATTGAGGCGCATTGATTGGTCCATAGAAATTTACCATCTGATCATTGAGTCAGAATAAAATAGTCTTAAGGTTAGTTCTCCAAAAGGGATTTTCAATTTGAGTTTTCAAAATAAAACCGGGCTAAACGTCAACAATGTAGTTAACAACTACATTGTTGTGGAGAGTCCTCCACTCATCTACTCGCAACAGAATACCTTACGCAACCAGACTTGAAATCCTGGGCTTAGAAAGCTTAGAACTACGTCGCCTTCTGCACGACCTAAGCATAGCTCATAAAATTATCCGCTACAACGTCCTTCCTGTCAATGACTACTTCAGCTTCAACCACAACAATACACGAGCACATAACAGATACAAACTTGACTGTAGAAAATACGACTTTAGCAACAGAGTGGTAAATGCCTGGAACTCACTACCTGACTCTGTGGTTTCGTCACCAAACCCCCAAAACTTTACCCTTAGACTGTCCACTGTTGACCTCACCCGATTCCTAAGAGGTCAGTAAGGGGCGTGCATAAGTGCACCAGTGTGCCTACCATCCCTGTCCTAATGTTCCCTCTTATCAGTACCCATCTTATGTACATAAACAATGTTACATCTATGTATATTACTAACCTGTACTTGACAAAATAAATAAATAAAAATAAAACTGCATGGAAGCCAATTACAAATTCCGACATTCCTGATGTGTAGAGATTTGTAGGCTTTGATGTGCTGTGAGCATGAGTGAGGTCCTGTACCTGTTATTTTCACTGAATTAAAAAAAAGTCTCTCACTGGCAAGGAAATAAAAACATATTTAAATGTAGAGAGTCCTTTGAATCTAGGTAGTAAGCAGAGTCCTTCTGTTTACGACATAGACATAGCCATGCAGTTTTACTTCGGTTTTTGGCATTCCTATTTGTTTTCTATGGCCACCTTCTGGAATGATTTTTCTATTTCTCATTGAGCCAAGGATGACCTAGTGGGTCCTCCAAGCAAATACTAATTTGAACTGCCAGGATCCAATCTGAATCCAGTCCTCCTTAGCTGCAAGCCTTGCTTTTAAAAAGCCACCCTTGCAATTGTACAATTCTATAGATGAAAGTTTCGTTTGGCTCAGAGTGATTAAACAATATGATGAAACGTTGAAACCAAAAATAATGATCCTATCATATTTCAGCATCTCTGAGCTAATACTCAGACTGAGTTCATACCTCACTAGGTGCTAGATTAAAAAAAAAGTTATGTGTTCCATTTGGTATTCCGTAAGACCTGTGAGGTTCTCATGACTGTTTATGGGTCATGAGGAAGAGTTTGAAAGCTCTGGGAACAAAGTGTAACAGATGCCACGTTATTACCGTATTTTTCGGAGTATAAGACACACCTTAGTTTTGGGGGAGGAAAACAAGGGAAAAAAATCTGCCTCTGCCTCCCAGCAATTTGCCTCCCAGCAAACAGCAAACAGCACAGATGATATACACTGTTTGCTGTGTATTTCTGTGCATGTGTGCCTGACCCATAGAAATAGCAAAGAATTAGAGAAATGTACATTATGGCAGTATATTAATGCCAGAAAGTTTTCTTAAATGTAGTCATACTATCTCCTCCCAATTTTTTTAATAGATCTACTCCAAACATGACTAAGTCAGGGTTTAACTCAGCTGCCTTATCTTAATACTAAACAGGACACTGTTACATTTCAGATTATACTTGTACAGATTCTGTTAAAATTGATGTACATTATTCTCTGCTATTTAAAAGAAGATACAATAGCACTGGGCCTCTTCAGATCAAGCATTTATTTTAAAAAGCTTCTTCATTTTATTAAGTTGTCTAGAACAATAATAAAGCAGTCTTTATAATTTGAACATTCTATAGACATTTATAGTTATTCACTTACCTCCTTGCATCCAGTTTCAGCAACTTATTAGCACAAGAAAATAAAATTCTGCCTCTGCCTCTCCCTCCCAACAATTTGCCTCCTTTAGTTTCACTTTCATTTTAGCATGTGGCCAGCCTCAGTCAGCTGCTGGTCGGGAGGCAGATAATCAGTTGCTTGTGCTAATCAGGCTCTGCGCTGTTTGCTGCAAAGAGGTAAATTGCTGGGAGGCAGAGGCCAAAGGGTGGGGGTTGGGTGGGGGGCTACATTCGGTGAATAAGACGCACCCAAGTTTTCACCCTCTTTTGGGGGGTAAAAAGGTGCGTCTTATACTCCAAAAAATACAGTACTTAATAACACACTGTTTAAGTTTTCACTGGAAAAGTGTTTGACAGAAAATTGGCTCTGCCATTTGGGAAACCAATTCATATGGGTCGTATAAATTCAGATTTTTATTTAGAAGATGAATCAAGTACCATAGAAAATTTCTATTTTAGTTGCCGTGATCTACGTAAAGCTGCTCTTAGATGTAATTCCTTTAATTGCCAGTTTGTAGGTCGCTCTGAAAAAGATTACCATTTGGAATCCAGCTCCAATATACCGATTTGGAATTGCAAAAGATATGTTGTACCTATTTTTTCTTCTGGCAGGAAAAAACTGGAGAGGCCTGAAGCATTTACTAGCAAATTGCTCTCTTTTGTATCAGCAGTTCAGAAATAGGCTATAGCTCGTATATCATGGTTTTATTCCAAAACATTGCCTGTGATGGTTTTAAACTACAGTTTGTATTTTGCAAGTTATGCACAACCCAACAGTGGGTAGGTTTGCAAGTATTTTGCAAGTTATGCACAACCCAACAGTGGGTAGGTTTTTCAAAAAGCCATGGCTAAAAATTTTTGACTTGCTGTAACATGCAAACCTAATCTGTATTAAAAGGGAGCATCAACCATAATGAATGTGTACCCCAGCAAAAGCCACTCCTAACAAATAAAGAGATTGGTGCGAGGCCAATAATGTAGAGGGAAGGGGGAGTGGCCTTGAAGGGTAGGAGGAAGAGTGAGTAACAATGATCAGATAAGATGGGTTGAGCTTAGGCCAAGAAAGTCACCTGAGAAAAAGCCTCAGACAAGCCCCTGTCTAGTTCCCATTGAGATATAGGTAGGGGAGGGACTGTTACTGTAGCTGTTGCAATGAAAATATTACTGTCTTACCTGGCATTGGTTTGTAGAGGTGACCATTAATGTCCTTTCTGCTCTAGGAGAAGCAATTGAAAAGACTGCTGAATTTGAAGTAGTAAAGGAAGGTGTATAAAGAATCCACATGAACATTGCCTTCCAGAGTAGGGAGACTGCCAGTAAAATAATTATGGCATACATATGGCATGCAAAAGAAATTTGTTATAGGAATCAGTAAATGATCTAGTGGTTTGCAGCTTTGGGTTGATTCAATATATTTGATCTCTGCTAATACTTCTGAAAGTCTTTGAAATCTCAATGTGCCTTACATTGTCAGAACCAATCCCTGACACCAGAAACGTGGCAGAGAAAGCTTACAATCTGAGTTTAATGTAACCATAATTGGCTTAGTTAACCCAGTTTTCTGAGATTGCACGACCTGAATAAGGGTGGTTTTCACTTATCTTCCCTACTGGTTCGCAAATGTGAGCACGCACGCGCCCTGCACTCGCACGTGCCACCTCCACACATGCGCAGAGCCTCCCACGCATGCTCTTTACTCTCACACGCATCTTTCATGCATGTGCCCAGCCATGAAAACATGACTAAATAGGATGGCATTATGTCTGGGGTGGTGAGCAGGCCCACTCACAGTTGGCACTATTGGTTTGCCCGAACCGGTCCAAACCGGCATCATACCACCTCTGGACCTAAACTATAAACTATGTGTCTGCATTACCAACTGCTGATAAGAGTCCTCTGTTTTGTCTTTAAACCATTTTAGTTTACCCAAGATTTAGCATGGGCAACTTTAGATAACAGCTCTCCCTTCTGACCCCTTTTAAATAGAAGACACTTTTAAAATAAACCATGTGATTTCCTCTGGTAGACTAGAAGTCACAGAAGTTCAACATCCTCATTCACAGAAGTTTCATCACAATATTACAATGATTTCACACCCACACACACAGTGAACTAGGACCCAGAGAATTCAATGTGAAAATAGAAATGATTGGGCTGTTAGCTGCCCACTTTAGACAACTGTTAAAAACAAAGTTGTTTTAGTGAATATATTTTTTTAAAAAACTAAGGCTTTTTAAAGATTTTTTTTAAAACTAAGGCTTTTTATTTCATAATGGTTGTATTATTATTGAAGCTCTTTCCACCTGATCAGAAAGGAAATCACCCAAACAGCAGAGGAATAAAAGATTAGATCCTAATTGACAAGGTAATGCTGGAAAATTGGAAAAGAAGGAAGAAGGCATTTGACTCCCTGCTACATGATTAAATAATCAGAGTCTAGAAGTAACAGGGTTCAGTAAAAATATCAGAAGCTTTGTGAAAAGATCGATGGCACACTGGAAGACACAGTTGCTGGTCAATGGTGATAGACTGGAAGAAGTTACTATCAAGTGAGAAATTTATCAAGGAGACTTGATAAAAGAGCTGAAGTGGTGCAGTGGTTAAATGCAGCCATTGCAGGCTGACTGCTAGTTCAACAGTTCAGCTGTTCAAATCTCACTAGGCTCAAGGTTGACTCAGCCTTCCATCCTTCCGAGGTCGGTAAAATGAGGACCCAGATTGTTGGGGGCAATATGCTGAACTCTGTAAACCGCTTAGAGAGTGCTGTAAAGCACTATGAAGCGGTATATAAGAAAAGTGCTATTGCTATCATCACTACTGTTTCTTATTCCACTAATTCCTCTGTCAACAATGCTAAACAAGTCATGCCATAGCTATCAAACATCAAACATATCTGCTCGGCTATTTCCACCTTCTTTAAATAGGTGGTCTAAAGCTGTATTGAAAACCATCTGAAATAGAATAGCTGCTCAACATTGTCCATATATACAGGCAAGAATTTTCAAATGTGCCACTCTCACCATCTACAGGGGAAAATAATGAAAACTGAATAAATCAATATGTCCTATGGAAATAACATCAAGAACCCCGGCTGAAGTGACTAAATCAACATCAGGGGTGGGTTCCTCCCGGTTCGGACCGGATCACCCGAACCGGTAGCGACCTGCTAGTGATGTCACTGTCGGTGCCGTTCCGTGCGCGCTGCCATCTTTTTTGGGGCGATTTTGTGTGAATTTTTCCCCTTCTGCGGCTTGAAAAAGGGCCCTCCCGCCCGCTCGCGGGTGAATTCTGACCTTTATTTCTTCGCTCAAAGCACAGCTGATGAGTTCCTCAGCTGTGCTTCGGGCTCATTCCTGCTGCTGAGCATGCGCGGAAGCCAAATCGCATGAGTAGATGCGCGTGCAAAACATCACGATGCGAACCGGTGGCGAAGGTAAGTGGAACCCACCCCTGGTCAACATAGTGAAGAAGATGTTAAGATTCAACCTCAGTGGATGAAATGTGATTAAGGCAATTAACATGTGGGCAATTCCAGCCATTAGATGCACAGTTGGAATAACGGATTGGAATAAAAGCCCTGGATAGGAAGATCAGAAAAATAATGACAATGAATCATGCCCATCATTGGAGTGACCACAGACTCTACTTACCAAGGAAAATAGGTGGGTGTGGAATGCTGCAAGTACACCAGAGAGCTGAAGAAGAAAAAAGAGCACTGGAAGAATATCTGAAGGACAGTGAAGAAGATGCACTGAAGCTAGCATACTAGGAAAGCTTACTGTAAGGTAAGCCTACTGTACGGTAGGAGCCAAATTGATCTACAAGAAAGATCAAATGAGGAATAGAAAAAAGTACTGTCAAGGCAAAGTATTACATTTGTCACTACAAATTTTGACACTGCAAAGCAGATAACAACAAGGCCTGGCAGTGTCTAAGAGCAGGAAAGTTGAAGAAAGAAACAGAGAGGCTAATTCTGGCTGCACAAGACCAAGCCTTAAGAACAAATCCATGCAAAGCCAGAATTGAGAAGACAGCAACAGACAGCAAGTGCCGTCTCGGCAAAGAAGCCAAAAAAACCTGGTTAGCTGCTACAAGAAAACACCACTGACTACAAACAATGGCATGAAAAAGAAGCAACAATAGTGCATTGGAAGGTCTATAAGAAATACCATTTCCTCTAAGCAAGCACTGGTAAAATCACAAATAGACAAGTAAAGTAACAGAAAATGAAGAAACCAAAGTGCTCTAGGACAGTGATGGTGAACCTTTTTTGGTTCGCGTGCCAAAAGGGGGGGAGCATAGGGGGGTTTCGTGCATGCGTGCCCACACCCACAATTCAATGCAGGCCCCCCGCGCATGCGCGTGTGACCCCCCGCTCCCGGTACGCGATGGCACGCCCGTTTTTCACTCTCCCCAAGCTCCAGAGCCTTTCTAAAAGCCTGGGGAGGGCGAAAACGGCCTTCCACCCCGGAGGCCCTCCG
The DNA here is from genome assembly GCA_023053685.1 of Diadophis punctatus similis. Taxonomy (NCBI): domain Eukaryota; kingdom Metazoa; phylum Chordata; class Lepidosauria; order Squamata; family Dipsadidae; genus Diadophis; species Diadophis punctatus. The sequence continues at coordinate 75,418,089 of JALIGW010000003.1, read as the reverse complement.
GAGGCCAGAAATAGCCCATTTCCCAACTTGAAACGGGCCATTTCTGGCCTCCGGAGGGCTTCTGGGGGGTGGGGAATGCCGTTTTCGCCCTCCCCAGGCTCCTAGAAAGGCTCTGAAGCCTGGGGAGAGCAAAAATAAACGGAACTTCCGGTTCAACTGGAAGTCGGCAAACAGAACTTTTCTGGCCCCCGGAGGACCTCTGGGGGTGGGTGGGAAAGGCCATTTTCGCCCTCCCCAGTCACCCCTGGTACATATCTGCAATGTATGGGGTTCCAGAGGGCAAGCACTATGACAGAGATCACTCTTGGGGTCTTTTAAGATGACATTGTTTAATGGAGGAGACCTGGCATAATATATAGCAATATAAAATATGTCAACTTTTCATGTTATAAAAAGATTTTAAACGAAGAACAAAGCAAGATTATTACTAGCTCAGAGAAATGGTGAGTATTTATGGAATACTCACCATTTACAGATATCTCTTTTGTAAACTTAATATTAAATTTATACGCCCAGTTCACTGTTATGGTGACTCTGGGCAGCTTACAAAATGATATAGATACTAATTTTATCACTAGGTTGCTTCTTGATGTCATCTCTTTATGGTAATTTGGAAAGTAAGATTCCTCTTTTGGAACAATAGGGAGCAATCAACATGGATTCACCTAGGCAGCTGTTGGCTGAAACATTTTCCTGAATTTTGTATAGAACCCTACTGCTCTGGATATATATATATCATCATCATCACAGGGCAAGATAGAGGTAGTGTCACAGTGTGATTATTGTCAGTTGTATATATATGCAGGGAGCTGCATCCCTATCTAATAATGGTTCATTCCTGAGCACGTGATTGATGTGTTCTTGTGCGCATGTGTGCATTCCTGAAACTCCATTCTTTCCTTCTTCTTCTGGCTTCCGACTGAGGAAGTCGCATTTTATAACAGAGATGTAAACAAATGAGATTTTATTGTTTTTGTACTGAAATAAATATTTTAATTAGACTTTTAAACTCCGGCTTTATTTCTAATGTTTGAATTCCGGGAGAACGGTCTATTTCGCCTCTATGAGATTTATTCTCACTCCGTCAGGTAGAGAAGAGCAAGCAGAAGAAAAATGAACCGATGGATCTACTTTCTAATCAAGTTGAACAATTACTTAGAGATTCCCTAATCTGTCCATATAACAGCATTTAAAAGTTGTTTGTTTGTCTGTCTGTCTGTCTGTCTGTCTGTCTGTCTGTGTGTTTGTGCGCACACAAGCATGCATAAATAATGTAAGAGAAGTGTTCATGTTTTTTATCTTTACTCTCTCTTATCCTTCCAACCAATCTTTATTCTATTTATCTATTGGTCTTTTTCATTCAACTGTCCACCACGCAACTGGAGTACCCAGTGTAGATCATGTCAGGATGGGCAATGTCTTATACCAGGAATAGACAATGTCTTTGGATCAAAGGCCTCATTCACTGCTTTGTACAATCAAGATGTCAAGGGATGCATACCATTAACTTTGCCAAAGGGAAAACTAGCAGGCAAGGAAAAAACTATAATAACGCCCAAGCATTTTAATCATACTATTAAAAGTATAATTAAAATACTTGGACATTATTATATGTAGGTAGATAAGCAGTTGTTTGGTTGGTTGCTTTTGTGCCTTTGAGTCAGTGTTGACTCATGGCAATTACCTGGACAGGTCTCTGCAGATTTCTTGGCAAGTTTTTTTTAGAAAGGGTTTGCCCTTGCCTCCTTTCCAGGGTTGACAGAGGGTGATTGGCCCCAGGCCACACAGCTGGTTTTGTGCCTAGGGTGGAATTTATAGACTCCTGGTCTCTAACCTGGTGCCTTAACTGCTAAAACTACCAAACTGGCTTTAGTAAGCTGGCAAGCAAGTGTTTACCCAACTTTGGAATTTTTCTCCAATGGGCATGCATGTGCCACCATCTTATCTCTCCTCAGTTTTAATTCTGAAATTTCATTAGACCTTCATCTTGGCTGCACTACACTCCTCAATCTTGGGGACAGTATTCCTCCTATTTAATTAATTAATTACATTTATATGTCACTCATTGTCAGTGATACTGAGTGGCTTCAGCAGCATTTATGCTTACATGGGGTTGGTTCGGTGGAATCCCTAAGCCGCATGCTCCTTTGTGGCTCTTTCCCGGGCATCTTGGAAGACATACATTATCTGATTTTGAAGAACTTCTCTGGTAGAAAGTGCAATGTTTATTTATGATTTTTTCCCCTACTTGACCAGGATCCGGACATAACTTTCCCAGGTTGCCTGATTTGGTGCCATGTATAACCATCTATACTGAAGGTTAGTACAAATTTTTATGATTGCTATTTATCTGTATTATTGTCACTGTATTAATTTATTTGTACCGTATGTAATGTTATTCTATTTTATGTCTCCTTTTTAGCCTTATCAATAATTATAGGTTTATGTATTTCTATATCTCAGGGGTTGCCACAAAGAAGAGGGAGTCAAACTATTCTCCAAGAAGCAATGAGTGGAAACTAATCAAGGAGAGAAGCAACTTAGGACTAAGGAGAAATTTCCTGACAGAACAATTAATCAGTGGAACAGCTTGCCTCCAGAAGTTGTGAATGCTCCAAGATTGGAAGTTTTTAAGAAGAGACTAGATAACCATTTGTCTGAAGTGGTGTAGGGTTTCCTGCCTAAGCAGGGGGTTGGACTAGAAGACCTCAAAGGTCCCTTCCAACTCTGTTATTCTATTCATCAGGCTGTGGAAACTTAAGTAACAATGTGGCCATGAACGTTTTGAAGAACATTGGCAATGGCATCAATATTTTGACTTGCAGTAGCAGCACCAAAAGGCAGGTATAATTTGGCAAGGGGTTCCAGGACCATACTCACCACATACCTCCCTGCCTACCACATACCTCCCTACCACATACCTCCAAATATCTACCACATACCTCCCTGCGACCGGTTAGATCACAGAGTCGGCCTGCTCCGGGTCCCGGGCCTTCTCTGTGGCGGCTCCTATCCTCTGGAACCAACTACCCTCCGAGATTCGGACTGTCCCCACCTTATTGGCCTTCAGAAAAGCCGTGAAGACCTGGCTTTTTCGGCAAGCCTGGGGCCAATGATTGATTTATTGATATTGGCCCACGAAATGAAATGATTGGATGACTGAATGTTTTTTTAAATTGTTACATTGTTTTAATTTTGTTTTTAAATCTTTTAACTGTTTTTTAGATTTTGTATTCAATATGTTGTTAGCCGCCCTGGGAGTTGGGCGGCATACAAATCTATTAAATAAATTAAATAAATAAATATCTATTCCATGTTATGACATTTTATAAAAATGTCTTAGTGCTATTTGTTAAAATACAATGAAAACTATTTTTATTTATGTATTGAAAAAAATTAGACATTTAAGGGAATTTCCAGCATAGTAAATAACTGTGAAATGTTATACAGGTTGACTTATGACTATAAGTAAGGTGACCAGATGTCCTGCTTTTGGCAGGACAGTCCCGCTTTTTAATAATTTGTCCTGCGTCCCGCGGCGTTTCAAAAAAGTCCCGCTTTTTAAATTTGAATTTGCCCTGCACACCCCTCTGCCTCCTGCCTCGTCTGCCTCCTCCTGCCTGGCGGGGAGGGAGGGCAGTGAGAGGGGCAGCGACGGTCTTGCCTGTTCATCGCCGCAGAGCTGAAGAAGCTGGTGGCGTTCGCGGCACGGGGCTTTCCCCGGCCGCTTTCCCCGGGCGCCGGGACGCCGCCATTTGCATTCTTTTGCCCTCTGTGAAAGCAGAACGCTTTGCGCATGCGCAGAGGGCAAAAGAACATAAATGGCGGCGTCCCGGCAGCTGGGGAAAGCGGGTGGGGGAAGCCCCGTGCCGCGAACACCACCAGCTTCTTCGGCTCTCCGGCGACGAACAGGTAAGCCTGCGCCGGTAGGAACCCACCCCTGGCTGCGATGAAGGGGGGGGTGTTGGGGGGGTGCACAAAGCTGCAGGATAAGAGAGACGGACCCCTCCCATCTTGCTCCCCTAGAAACCCCCCCGTCAATGGTGTCCCGCTTTACAAATATTAAAATCTGGTCACCTTACTATAAGTGAGCCTGAATTTATGGTTGTAGGTTGTGTCACTTGTTAAGCAGGTGACCATGCCTGATTTTACTGCCTTTTTTTTGCAGCAGTCATTAATCCAATGCTATGGTCGTTAAGCAAATCCATTTTCTGCAATTGGCATTTTTTCCCCCTGGAAACGGGAAGTAAACGTCGGTTTCTGGCAAAAAAATGTCATAAATTGTGGCTACCTGATTGTGGAATGCTGCAAACAGCTGCAAATGGGACCTGGTTGCTGAGAATGCAAAATGTGATCATGTGACTGTGGGGGGGCAGCCATTGGAACTTGGAATCCAGATCATAAGTAGCTGACCTGTCCTAACTTGAGGACTATCTATATTTTCTCAGAAAGGTCAAATGTTTCTGGAAACCTTATACAAACCTATTAAAAGTAAACAATAAATAAATCAACAACAAAGGTCCAGCGTGCTAAATATTTTGTGTGATAGTTGAAGTGAGGTGCAAAGTTTTTGACTCTCCAAATTTTGCTTTGGATTCAGCCTTGAGTTAATTCCAGAAGTTTTTGACTTATATTTAGTTTATTTTCCAAATTGCCAAATGTGCGCAAGTGTGTGTGTCCGTGTGGTTTTTTTTTATATATAGAATTGTTTTGTAGCTCCCTAAAATAGTTAACACATCTAGGAAATACCTTCTATTTTTAAAAAAATCCAACAGTGACGATGGCATCTTGACTAATAAAAACATTTCCTCTTTATTTTAAAATGTGTAAATTTCCAAAAGGAAATGAAGTCACTGACTTTCCGCGAGTGGTTCGTCAAATTGTATTTTTCAAGAAAAGCTGTTAAATGGCACGCTCACACGAAGTGTGCAGTCAGATATAGTTTGGGAAAGCTTTAAAATCAGGCTTGTAAATATCTATGTATTTGCTCACCTATAATGATCAAGAATTGATTCCATGCAAGTAGAAAGGAAAACGCTTGCCAGTAAGTGGTCTAAATAGGACCCTTTGCTTGAGGTACTAGGACCCTTGTCATCACTGGCAATTGTTGCATGTCCTCTGCTTCTTTGCCATCTCTTCCCCAAAATGCTACATTTTGAAATATACCTTCTGATACGTTCTATCATTGCAGGATATGAGGAAATAATCATATGTACTTTCCCCCAGCAGGATATGAGGAAATAATCAGACAGGGTTTCTAGGCATTTTAATAGTTGCCAATAGAAGGAGTCAATCAATCAATCAATCAATCAATCAATCAATCAGAATAGAGCTGGAAAGGACCTTGGAGGTCTTCTATCTAGTCCACCCCCTGCTCTAGCAGGAGACCCTACCATTTCAGGCAGGTGGCTGTCCAGCCTTTTCTTAAAAACCTCCTGTGATGAAGCACCAGAGGTGGGTTCCTCCTGGTTCAGATGGGTTCGCCCGAACTGGTAGCAACCCGCTGGTGACGTCACGATGATGTCACCAAACCGGATCGGTCGGTGCCGGTCCGTGGGCACCATCTTTTATTTTATTTTATTTGATTTTTTTGAATTTAATTTTTTCTTCTGCGCATGCGCAGAAGCCAAGTTTCCGGCACTGCACATGCATCACCATTTTGTTTTTGGCAGGTGTTTTAAAAAAAAAATCAGGGTTTTTTGCACTGCGCATGCATGCGCCCATGAGGCGCGCCCATGCGGCGCGGGAGGAAACGAACCGGCATCGAGGTAAGTTGGAACCCACCCCTGTGAAGCTCCCACAAATTCTGAAGGCAAGCTGTTCCACTGATTAATTTTCCTCACTGTTAGGAAGTTTCTCCTTAATTCCAGATTGCTTCTCTCCTTGATTAGTTTCCATCCATTGTTTCTTGTCTTGCCTTCTGGTGCTTTGGAAAATAAGTTGACACCCCCTCTTATAAAAGAGTCCATTTGCCTCTTCTAGAGAAATATGCCTTTCATGCCTCTTACGCCCAACACCCTATTCCTTTTCAGAGTAGGCAAAAATTTGCAAAGTGCAGAAAATTATTTTAAAAATACTAAAGCAAAAGAAATTTAAAATGTCAGATAAGAAAAAATGGAAATACAGCTATGTTTAATTTAAATCAACTTCATTCTCTAAACTATTCTGTAACAGTTTTATAACCATTTTTGCTTTCACCCACTCATTTTATACACTGATTTTTGTTTTTAAACTCACTGCCCTTTTATTTTTTGGGATCTAATCAACTTGATTCAGTCATGACTTCTTCTTTTGGTTTCTCTGAACTCATTCACTCTTCTTTCATATATTTGTTTGTAATTTAGTCCTCATTCTTTCTCTATATCTGACCAATTCAACTCAAAACCTCTTTTATACTGTTCCTTAATGTTTGCATTCAGTGGACCTAATGCTCCCGGTTCGCTCTTGCCTGTCGGTCGTCACAGAGCCGATGGAGCCAGTGGCAGTCGCGGTGCGGGGCTTCCCCCGCCCGCCTGGACGCCACCATTTGAGTTCTTTTGCCTTCTGCGCATGCGCAAAGCGTTCTGCATGCGCAGAGGGCAAAAGAACTCAAATGGCGGCGTCCAGGTGGGCGGGGGAAGCGGGCGGGGGAAGCCCCGCGCTGCGACCGCCACTGGCTCCATCGGCTCTGCGACGACCAACAGGCAAGAGCGAACCGGGAGCATTTCATCTCTGAATTTATTTATCATTTATTCACGCCTGACCCAATTTTTACTTCTACTACCATACATACAGATTTTCTTAAGGAGCCCATTCCCCACTGCATTCAACTATCATGTTTTACCTGATAAATTCAGCTACCACATCTTTTAAGACATTGAGCAGAAGCATATTCTTACACATACCTATTGCCTTTTCTTTTGATCAATATTACTGTAATTCCTCAAAAAAAATGTCCCGAAGGCATAACATAACATAAGTATAAGGTTACTAATTTAAAATATGCAGCAACATCATATTCCTTACTATTAAGGAAATGCAAAGCAATTCAATATGGGTTTTTGAGAATGGAACAACTGGTTTGAGTGGTTTACATACAAAATAGAATAAGTCTTTCAAATGCTTCGATCTGAAAATGAACTGGAACAACGGTGCTTTCTTCTGGATGCAACCCAAAATAAGGTTGTTTGGAGTAGAAAGGGTTGAATTCAGGTTTTGGTGATGTGAGAAAGTTGCCCTGCTTCTTGTCATTGTCTTTGAATTCTTCTCTTTGAGCCATTCATGACTTTCCTGCTATTGGCTCAGCATGGGTAAGGTTTAGAGCAAAGCGATGGGCATTTAAGGAATACATAGCACATTGCAATACAATGCTGTTATGAGCCCAGGATTCATCCCAGTGAGTGAGCGAATGGTTTTGAATGACTCAACTGAGTTGATGTCTTAAATATGGAAGAAGAGGCAAGCAGAGTAAGATAATTCTAAGGAAAGGCAGAAGTAGACATCAGGCAACAAGTGGCAAGTTGGTCCAAAGAAATCAGATGAGACACATGGTGCTGCTTAGATGATGGCTCTGTATTAACAGCCATTCAACATGTTAGAAGAGAATGATCATATGAAGAACGGTTGCAGAAACTAGGTATGTCTAGTTTAATGAAAAGAAGGACCAGGGGTGACATGATAGCAGTGTTCCAATATTTCAGGGGTTGCAACAAAGAAGAGGGAGTTAAACTATTCTCCAAGCACCTGAGGGTAGAACAAGAAGCAATGGGTGGAAACTAAACAAGGAGAGAAGCAACTTAGAACTAAGGAGAAATTTCCTGACAGTTAGAACAATTAATCCGTGGAACAGCTTGCCTCCAGAAGTTGTGAATGCTCCAACACTGGAAGTTTTTAAGAAGATGTTGGATAACGAATTGTCTGAAGTGGTGTAGGATTTCCTGCCTAAGCAGGGGGTTGGACTAGAAGACCTCCAAGGTCCCTTCCAACTCTGTTATTCTATTCTATTCTATTCTATTCTATTCTATTCTATTCTATTCTATTCTATTCTATTCTAATTTCCAGCTTTTCTTCCATCTGGTTTTCTCTCTCTACCAGATCTTCCCATTTACCACCTTCAGCAAGCAGGTGATACTTTCCCTGTATCACTGATAAAAGGAGAAAGTGTCCGAATCTAATCGGTGATGCCCACTTTACCTTAAACTTCTGTTCTAGTCATGAATGCATGCTTCTTACTCCTTCCTCACCATGCATTGGGGTTGGGTGAAAATAAGAAGCGTATCTACTGTAGTGCACCTCAGCATTTCCCAGGTTCCAGGCACTGGTGAATCCTGCTGGACATGGCTCAAATGGAAGATGAGGTGGCCACAGCTGTGAACCATAGGGTTGAGTATTTCTTCCCTCATCCATCCATTCAAATCTAACATAGACCACCCCACAGCCTCCAAAAGATACACACTTTGTCCTGCTACACCATGACCCACAGGTTCAGTGAATCTTTCAGGATGAGATGTTTTGTTTAAACTCAAGACAAACCACACTTTCTGTTTTGTGCAACATCTCTATTCAGTACCGTCTTGGACAAAGGTTCCCCAAACTTGGCAACTTTAAGACTTGTGGACTTCAACTCCCAGAATTCTCCAGCCAGCATAGCTGGCTGGAGAATTCTAGGAGTTGAAGTCCACAAGTCTTAAAGTTGCCAAGTTTAGGGACCTCTGGTCTTGGAGCAGCTTAGTTCAATGTTAATCCAAGGGCTTTAATAAGAATGAATGTATAAAGGAGAAAAACAGGGGGGGAAAGTCTGTTTTGTAAGCAGATGAGCTTATCACTCAGGAAATACAATCAGAATTGCTGTCTGGTGCAATGATGTGAATGAGTAAAGTAGCAAACATCAGCTGTTGCCTTTGCAAAGCCACAAGTGTCTCTATACTCTAATCCTATCGCAGAACAATGCTCACTGCCCAGTCAATGAGAAAGAGGAATACCACTTCATAATTCATAGCATACCGTCGTCATTAACTGGAAAGCTTTATTTTTCTAGGAAATGAGGAAAATATCCTTTGACCTATGACTTGTTTTTAAAAATTTGCCAAGTAACATTTATTGGTCAGAGAAAGACAGATTAATTTGGAAAAGGCGTCTTGTTTTCTTGCTTGCTATTATTCATAATTTGACAACAGAGTGGAAAGACTCAATTTTCTTCTAAAATCTCCAAATTTTATATATGATATCTGTATCTCATCCTTAGAGTTGTATAGGCTTAAATCATCTTTAGCTACACCACTGCCGAAGTAGCATTTTCCTCTTATTCCAACACCACCAAAGTCTAACTACATAAAATCTATTGTGTTTTGTCATGTTTTGTCTTCGAAGGAAATCTAGTGTCTGGCAGCAAGGTGTGTGTGGGGGGGGGGGGAGGAAAGGCACAGTCAAGGCAATGTAAGGATTGTCAATGGGCATGGCAAATATCTGTCCTTACTCAAGGATTGGTGAAGTCCACTTCAGCTTCGGTGTGGGAAAAGGCTTTTAGGCTTGAGTTTCATTAACCATCTTGGACTTGGGAATCTGCCTCATGTGATTATTGCTGAGAGGAAAATTCTGGATTCTTAATTAAAATTTGCCTAAAGAAAGAACATAGATGTTCTTGACTTAACCTGCTCTTATAGTGTTGCCCTGATAAGCCCCATTTGCCTACTTTTCTATTTGCCATATGAAAACCCTGCTGGAGGAAAAAAAAACCACAATTCTATAGCACTCACTTAGCTTGTGATCCTTCTATCACATAGTTGAAAGTCACTTAGGAATGGCAACAATTCACAGTCAATGCTTGTTTGAGCATTCTCGCTCTGCTTCTCTACAGCACTTGATGAAAAGAAAAGAACATTATGTCGGTGAACGGAGAGACAATTTTTCTTAATTGTCATTTTTTAAATTTAAGTTAGGCAAGTATTTCCTTTCAGAGCCACTTTATTCCTTTCCAGACACTGGTTGGTTGGATCACACTTCTTTGTGGTTTATAAATAGCAAATGTGTTATCCTATCAATAGAATGGAATGGAATGGAATGGAATGGGAATGGAATGGGAATAGAATAGAATAGAATGGAATGGAATGGAATGGAATAGAATAGAATAGAATAGAATAGAATAGAATAGAATAGAATAGAATAGAATAGAATAGAATAGAATAGAATAGAATTTTTTATTGGCCAAGTGTGATTGGACATACAAGGAATTTGTCTTTGGTGCATATGCTCTCAGTGTACATAAAAAGACAAGATACATTCGTCAAGAATCATAAGGAACAACACTTAATGATTGTCATAGGGTACAAATAAGCAATCAGGAAACAATCAATATTAATATAAATCGTTAAGGATACAAGCAACAAGTTACAGTCATACAGTCATAAGTGGGAGGAGATGGGTGATAGGAACGATGAGAAGACTAATAGTAATAGTAATGCAGCCTTAGTGAATAGTTTGACAGTGGTGAGGGAATTATTTGTTTAGCAGAGTGATGGCGTTCGGAGAAAAACTGTTCTTCTGTCTAGTTGTCTTGCTGTGCAGTGCTCTATAGCGTTGTTTTGAGGGTAGGAGTTGAAACAATTTATGTCCAGGATGCGAGGGATTACAGCTCTTGTTGATACAGTATATATTTTGTTTGAGAGTAGTTTTCTGACTGCGGTTAATACATATTTATATCATCCAGCTGATAATGTTGTTCATTTGTGTTTATATTAAAAATATTTGTATGCTGGTCTAGCATCAACTTTTTTATCATCCATCCATATAGAAAGATATAGTTATTTTTAGAATCCAGCTGACTTGTGCATAAAAATATTTAAAAAGTATTAATGAAAATGGAAATACTAGCTACTGGAATTTACTAGTTGTAATACTAGTTATAAACAAGATACCTTACTGATTTTTTTAAATGATTGTACTCTATAGGTAAAAAGATAAGCAGCCTACAATGCAATATAAGTAAATATTATTCATCTTGCTATACATTTCCAATATACATACTTTAGTTGTAGAGAACTGAAATTCATTAATATATTTCTTATAAATGGCAGCGTGCCATTTATCAGAGCATGCTCTCTTTTTCCAGCTTTTCTATGCTGGGGATACTGACATTTAGAGACATTATTTAGTCGTTCTTTAAATGTTGTACGCTGCCCTGAGTCCCCGGGGAGTAGGGCGGCATAGAAGAACACTAAAATAAATAAATAAAATAAATTATGATTAAGATCATTTTTTAAAAAAAATCCGATTCATGTTTTACTTCAAGTATTAATAGCTGTTGTAAACAAGTAGTAACAGTAACATTTTAAATTCAGTTATAATTGGGACCATCTATTTTTAGAAAACGAACAGTTTCACATACATCATTAATGTTTCCCCATATACAAAAACAATTGTTCTCTCATTATGGCTAATGATGATGACTAATTGCCTTTACATGCAGAATATAATTGAAATATTATGTATTTAGGGATGTTAATTAGCACTGTTTTTCATTTCCTTAAGAAATTGAAATATATGAATTTACTCTGAATCATAAGGTAGGATGATAAACAAAGCCTTAAGTTACTGAAGTGAGCATCCTTTTCTGGAACAGCAGAGTCCTGTGGTAATAATAGGCATGTGGTAGATAGACATGTGGTAATTTGCAAACTGTACATTAATCATCTGCAGTTTAAGAAAGGAGAGTTTTAGGGCTAGGCATAATATCTATCTACTTTATTATAGGGCAGATTCAGCAAAACTGCACTAACAGACCACACCTACCCATGTGATTCTGGGTAAATAGAAATAGTCCAATGGGTGCAGTTTCCCTGTCATTTTTACAGCAATCTATGCAAAGATGATATATCACCCCTCCTGTATCATCTTCCAGGAAGAACAGAAGCATAATTACACTCATCAGCAATGCCGGCTGGCGGGGCCGAGGGGGAGAGCCTTCTCTGTGGGAGCTCCCTCCCTTTGGAACCAGCTTCCTCCCCACCCTGCTGGCCTTCCGTAAAGCAATAAAAACTTGGCTCTTCCGGCAGGCGGGGTGAAAGTGAGACCAACCGGATCAGATATGGGTATCCCCCCTTTGGTTATGAATGTTAGATGCGCTTTTTAGTTTTTGTAGTTTTTAAATTGTTGTTCTTTTATATTGGAAAATGGATTGACATGTTGTGAGCTGCCCAGAGTTCCCTGGGAGTTGGGCGGCATATAAATCCATTTAAATAAATAAAATAAATAAATCTTTTTCTTTGAGAGTTCAACTGTGCTACTACCCACACAGCAGCCAAATTTTGTATTTTCGCTGCAGCAAAAAAAAAAAAAAACTGGTATAAATGTGACAAAATTTGTCAGTCTGGACTCATATAACTTATTTTATTTTATTTTAAATACACTGATCTTTAATCATAATAATTAATTTTATTAAGATTTGAAGTTTTCAGTTTAATTCAGTTACCCAACTGTGGAATTTGGTATGAACTCTTAGTTTCTAGAATGAAAATAACATCAATATACCAGGGGTGAAATCCAGCAGGTTCTAACAGGTTCTGGATAACCGGTAGCGGAAATTTTGAGTAGTTCGGAGAACTGGCAAATACCACATCTGGCTGCTGACCCCAGAGTGGGGAGGGAATGGGGATTTTGCAATATCCTTCCCCTAGGAGTGGGGAGGGAATGGGGATTTTGCAGTATCCTTCCCCCAGGAGTGGGGAGGGAATGGGGATTTTGCAATATCCTTCCCCTGGAGTGGGGTGAGAATGGAGATTATGCAGTATCCTTCCCCTGCCACGCCCACCAAGCCACGCCCACAGAACCGGTAGTAAAAAAAATTGGATTTCACCACTGATATAGACTCTCTCTATATCACCACCAGTAAGATGGGCGTTGGTTTCAGGTTAAGATCCAAAGCTTCCCCATCAAGAGTTAAAATTGGTGATGTTGCATCCATTCTTTCTCTTCTGATGTTGGGATTCATTTCCTCAGTTTTTAAAATTCATTGGCTTACTCATCTTCCACGAAATTCAATGAATCTAGCTGGACTCAGAAAGATCACTTTAATAGAGAACCCTCCCTATTTTGTTACGCTGATGTCCTCCTGCCAACAATGATAAAGACTTTAGTAATTTGATCTTCAGAATCTGAATTCAGTGGTCCACCTCTAAGGAAGATAGGAATACAGAAGGAAGAGAGATTAAATGTGTGCGAATATAATACAAGTCAAGATGGACGTATACAGGTAATCCTCAACTTATGATCACAATTGAGCCCAAAATTTAGGTTGCTAAGTGAGAAATTTGTTAAGTAAGTTTTTCCCCATTTTACGACTTTTCTCGCCACATTTGTTAGGTGAATCATTGCAGTTCTTAAATTAATAACATGGTTCTTAAGTGAATCTGATTTCCTCATTGACTTTGCTTGTCAGCAGGTCGCAAAAGGGGATCACAAGACTCCAGGACACTGCAACGGTCATAAATGTGAGTCAGTTGTCAAGCATCCGAATGTAACTCATGTGACCATGGGATGCTGCAACAGTCATAAGTGTGAAAAATCATCATAAGTCTCTTTGTTCAGTGCTGTTTAACTCTGAATGGTCACTAACTGAACTGTTGCAAGTCAAGGACTACCTGTAAATCTGTATATCCTCCAACCCTGCTAAAACATTTGTTCCATCATTCATGATTTACATCTACGATTCCTCATAGTGAAATGAAGGAATTTCATAAAGAGTCCAAATAGCAGTGTCTTGCACTTGTCAATATGTTGGCCCAAGATGAAAACATCTGTCTACAGTATTCAAAAGGATTGGAGTTTTGATCATATGGTTATAGGCACTATCTTGACTTTTTAAAACTCCCCAATAGATACTCTTAATCTTCAATATATATTTAAGAATGTAAAACACGTAAAGTATTGCTTTACAATCTACTCAACTACTAAGTTTGTATTTTCAGTAAGACTTTTTGGCCTTGTGTTTTCAAGTTATCTTGACCACCCCTCTAGAAACTGTTACAGTATATGAATCAAGCATGACCTTGAAAAGTAACAGGCTAATAGTGGTAGCCTTTCAGAACAGTTAGAAATATTTTTTAATAGCATCTAATTTATTTATAGCTATGAGCAAAGCCTTGGATAATAGCATCTTGGAGTATGAGTCTACTTTGTGTTCACAAAAGAGGCTGACTGATGGAAATGTGCACATCTGGAGGACTTCATTATTTCATCCTAGCCAAGTCATCTCTTCAGTGTGTACACACACACACACACACACACACACACACACACACACACAGAGAGAGAGAGAGAGAGAGAGAGAGAGGGAACATGTTGTCCTGAGAATTTTCTCTTCAGAGGATACTCCCCTCCATTACTGCAGAAAAATCTAATAGGCGATTCATTCACAGAAGTGTCTTTCAAAGGTGTGACTCATTCTCTTACAATGTGAATTTCAGTCTATTTACTGAACTATTTAGTAGTCTTCTCTTGCATAGTCTCACAGCATGCCAGTTCACAAATTGGCTTGCTTTTTATAATTTTTAACAGTTCAATTAGCATTATGAAATTAATGTAACTCTAAATATATCATTAAAAGTCCAACATTACCTTAAGTGCAGCTGAATATTAAATTTCATTAGACATAATATCTAATGAAATAAAAAGGAACATTACCAATTCTTAGTAAAAGACAGAATGGCTAAAAATAATGTTTTGAATTCAAAATGTTCTACAGGGACCTCATGCTTTTTATTTACTTATCGTTATTCCATACTATGTACATTTATTCAATGGTGGTCTTAAAAGTTTAATGTCCCTCTGTCATTCCTTGAATGTTTTACATTCAATGTCCTGAATGTTTTACATTGAAACACATAAATGGATAAAACCTCAAAAATTCTCACAGTTTAAATATTAGTATAGCTATTTAAAATGCTTGGAAATATGCCAGAGCAAGAAATCATTATTCTCCCTGCCACCACCCACCTTAAATAAGTCAGTTGTTTTCAGAGAATTCTTAGCACTTTTGATATTAATGGCTTTATGTGAGAACAGAAAACATATTTAAATTATAAAATGTCTATGTGACCCATTAATTTCAAAAATATATGTTCACTCATGAAACATGGATCAGGAGGTCAGAGCCCAGCTGCCAACCTTCACATTCAGGTTATATTTACTCTAGAGATCACAGATAACTGCGGGGGAACTGTCTCCAGTTGTGTTTACCCTGCATTAAAAACTATCTCTGATTGCAATGGGAAAAGATACTTTTTATTCAGGAATTCTACCTCCCACTTGCAGGGTCTAGAGATCTGGTAAGGATGAGATTTAGGAGACAAATAGAGGCTGCAGGTAAACAGTCGGCACCAATCAATCTCCTGAGTTGTGCTGGCAAATACCTTCCATTGGATGAGCGTCTGTGATGGATGCAACCAACCAAGAATAGCAATAGCAATAGCACTTAGACTTATATACCGCTTTATAGAGCTTTACAGCCCTCTCTAAGAGGTTTTACAGAGTCAGCATATTGCCTCCAACAATCTGGGTCCTCGTTTTACCAACCTCGGAAGGATGGAAGGCTGAGTCAACCTTGAGCCTGGTGGGATTTGAACTGCCAAATTGCAGGCAGCCGGTAGTCAGCAGAAGTGGCCTGCAGTACTGCACTCTAACTACTGCGCCGCTGAGGCTCATGCAGACTGGATGGATAGTATTTCATAGATAGAAGTAGCTGATATATACGGTCCATTCAGAATGTGTGCTGTGGTCTTCTCTGAATTCTCTGAGACCAAAGCTGAAGAGACAAATCAGACAATCAACCCAAAGAGCCAAGATGTCATCTTATACCTACAGCAGCATTAGGGGACCCTGAGTAGATGAGACCCGAATTAGTTATTTGGATTCAGATTTTGGCAGGCACACAGCTGCGTTGAACAAAGGCAATCTGCATATTTCCTTGAAGCGGACAGCAAGGCCTCTAATAAAGGTGTGCCAACATATGGTGTTATATATGAGCAGCTTCCAGGCCCTTATCCCTCTGTTGAAAAACAACAATGACAGCCGCCTCTCTGATTTTGGATCTGCATTTTTATCCCTCTTGCTCCTTGTCCCGTTATTCAGACAAGTTCATGGAATTTTGTGGGACTCCAACTGGATGTTTACAGACAACCGTTTCTGCTCTGCCTCTGCCTCTCTTCCGCTAGCTAGCAGATCACCAACTGTTCAAGTCACAAGACAATTTATGTTCTCTGTGAACCTCTAAATCTTAATTGCTTTAGTAATTGGATAATTACAGTACACAATTCCTGACTAATACAGTATCACAAGGTTTATGTCATGGCAATAAAATGTATTTGTCTGGCTTTCGGTTTTAGCAAAACTGGCACAGGATGATATGCCAGGTGAATGAAGGTTCTCGTGTTCTCCACACTCAAACACATTGTTTGGGTCAGATTTGCTCTCAGAACCCTAAGAGGTTCAAAACACAATTGCTTGTGGCTGATTGAAGAAGTTTCTCAGAAATATGATTTTCTCCCCTCCTGTTTCTATAAATGTTGTCAGAAGCTGAGCAGGATAAAGAGACCTACTGGATCTA
Organism: Diadophis punctatus similis; assembly: GCA_023053685.1. Lineage (NCBI taxonomy): Eukaryota > Metazoa > Chordata > Lepidosauria > Squamata > Dipsadidae > Diadophis > Diadophis punctatus. The sequence goes on along the minus strand of JALIGW010000003.1, from coordinate 75,401,513 downwards.
CTGCCCACCAGCACTGCTTCCTTCTGATTTTGTTGGTCAGACATTAGTGCTGCTCCCCTTTGGACTTGACTGTCTGGCCTTCTTTCAGTTCAGGGCTAGCATGTGTAATTCCATCGTCATTACAAACCAAAAAGGAAATAAGCTACATTAAGGCAAAGTGGCAGGAAGCAACAAAATATTTTATGGCTTGCTTACAGTACTTCCTTTTCTATAGCCAAAAAACCCCAGAAAGCTTCCTGGAGAATATTTGTGGTTCAAGAGGACAGGATTGATTCTACTTATGCTTTAACTGACTGTATCATTCACTAATGTGCTAGATGTCTCCTCCTGAATAATCCCTTATGTAATCCCTCTTGCTTCCATTTTTGTCTTTTCCATGAGTCAAATGGCACGATGATTTATTTTCTGATCGACTTGAGTACTGCAGAGTATTGTTTGCTGCTTGTATATTTGTCTACAGTACTGTGCCTGTTTTGATTTCTAAATAACTCTGTGGGGGAGGCGTATAAGAGACTTAACTTTGCAGATGGGTTTGAATCACTCAGTTGTGCAATCTATCATTAAGAGTTTAGCTTTAATTTCAAACCACCAAACATTTCATGCCAAGCAGCAGCTACAGATATGGGAATGGCTCCCCACATTACTACACTACTTTTGTGGGAAACGGGTTTTTTTTTTTGTGGGAAGTGGCTGATGAAGTGCACCAGTTCTAAGTATGAGACATTGCCTACACAGTTAAAAAAAAAAGATCAAGGATTAATTTTTACTGTTATGATTTCAAGGTAGTAGAAACCAGCGTTAGCCCTCTTTGCATAGAGCAAGTAACTCAAGTATAGGTTAGCTTATGCTATTATCTTGATTCTGTAAAAAACAGCTAAAGAACTACAAATGCTTTGTGCTTTGCCAGTTGCCTTACATCTCCGACTCTTTGGCTGAGCATGTTATGTGTTGATGTGTTGTAATTACTGGAATGGATGATTGTGTCTCTTATCTTTATTGTCTTATGCAGGCATTCTACTTCTGATCTCGCAGTAGAAGTCAAATCCTTTTTCTTTAAGGGAAATTTATTTTATTTATTTATTTATCTATCTATCTATCTATCTATCTATCTATCTATCTATCTATCTATCTATCTATCTATCTATCTATCTATCTATCTATCTATCTATCTATCTATCTATCTAATCTATCTATCTATCTATCTATCTATTTATTTATTTGTGAGATTTATATTCCCATCACAGTGCAAGCACTCTCTAAGCGGTTTACACCAGTAAGCAATGTAGATTTATATTGCCCCCAACAATCTGGATCCTCATTTTACCTACCTCGGAAGGATGGAAGGCTGAGTCAACCCTGAGCCGGTGAGATCTGAACCGCTGACCTGCGGATCCTAGTCAGCTAAAGTGGCCTGCAGTACTGCCTCTAACTGCTGCGCCACCTCGGCTCATTTTGCCATCATTTATTAATTTTACTATATACTGTATATACTGTATAGATTTTCCATAAGAAAAGTCTAAAACTGCTCACAGCAGAAATAAGATTAAAAAGAAAAAAAGAAACATTATACTACTGCAGATAAATGATAATAGAAAGGATAAGCCATCCAAAGCTAAGGTAAATGAAAAGACCAGGGAAGATAGGGTATATTTAGAAAGACATGTAGGTGGTCTCCAAATTAGCATATCTCCGGAATTAAATAGCCTGGACTCCATCTCCCAAGAGCTATTTCTTTTTATCAATACATGATGCTGTTTATCAGAGGTTCTTTAGCTTCCAGAGATTGCTGGGTCTAGATAAGTATATAGGAAGAAAAATGATTCTGCAGCTATTCAACCCATAATTATGATGGCCACCTTGAAGTGGATCCAAAAATGTGTAGTGGGGTGAAGTCAGATTTTCTATTAAATATTGTGTTTCTGCCTTATTTCTGGACTATTTTCGTGTCCAGAACATGGGCAGAATTATCTTTTGTATTGTTCTTAGACAACAACTTGGCAGAACTTTAGACTCAAAGGAATTTGAATAGCTATCTGAATAGCTATTTCTTTTACATGTGTGTATGGAAATCTTTCTTCAGTTCTGAATGGGACAAAATTGGGCCTACACAGTAAAAACAGAATAGGTTAGCTATTTGAGAAGGGAATGGGAGAAATCTGTAATTTTCAGATGAGACTCACAGAATTATAAATTCGAAATATTTTCTGGTAGTCACCATGTGGCTATTAGATATGAAAGAGTGGATTTGGCTACTTGAGTAGAATGTTCTGGCTCTGCTTTTGCAGCTATCAATATAGATATTTGTAAATAAGTTAATACCGTATTTTTCGGAGTGTAGGACGCACCGGAATATAGGACGCACCTTAATTTTGGGGGAGCAAAACAAGAAAAAAACAATTCTGCCATACCTAGCATTCAATACTTTAGCAAGTGACTGTGGTATGCCCCCCTCCTCTCTCTTTCTCTCTCTCTCTCCCCCCTTCCCCTCCCTCTCCCTCCCCCCCTCTCTCCCTCCCTCCCTCTCTTTGAAATAAATCTGCTGGCTTTGGTGGGGTTTCTATGGACACCCCACCGTTTGCCCTGTTTTTGGAATGGGGAGAAAAGTGATTGTAGAAGCAAAAAAAGAGCATTGCATTTCAGGCTGCAGCCCGAAAACACTTCCCTCCCCAATTCCAAAATTGGAGGAAGGACTTTTTGCACGCCGGTCAGGGCATTGCATTGCAGCCCCTGCTGCCGCGGGGGTCTCTGCCTGAGAAGGACCCTCAATCAGCCATCTCCAGGGAGCCACCCCCGTCCTCAGGAGGCAGCAGCCCCTTTAAGAGTGAAGGAGCTTTTTTATTTTTTATTTCCCTCCTTCCAGCCTGAGCCGGCCGATCGCGAGCCTGCCGGCAATGACAGCGCGCCGCAGACGTTCGTGGAGGGGAGGGGGGAGGTGATCGCTTGCCACCGCCGTGCAGGTATGTGAGTCGCCCGGGGGTCAGCCGCACCTCGGGTTGGAGGGTCCTTGTCCTGCTGCTGTCCCAAGGAAGCTGCGGAGCTGAAGAAGCCTCCACCCATCTGCCAGCTCGCCACTCAGCCTGGGGAGGAAAGTGTTTTCAGGCGGCAGCGCTGTGATCCCCTCCCCGATTCCAAAAGGCTGAGTGGTGAGCTGGCAGATGGGTGGGGGCTTCTTCAGCTCCGCAGCTTCCTTGGGGCAGCAGCAGGACAAGGACCCTCCAATCCGAGGCGCGGCTGACCCCTGGGTGACTCGCATACCTGCGCAGCGGCGGCGGTGGCAAGCGATCACCTCCCCCCTCCCCTCCCTGAACGTCTGCGGCGCGCTGTCATTGCCGGCAGGCTCGCGATCGGCCGGCTCAGGCTGGAAGGAGGGAAATAAAAAAATAAAAAGCTCCTTCACTCTTAAAGGGGCTGCTGCCTCCTGAGGACGGGGGTGGCTCCCTGGAGATGGCTGATCGAGGGTCCTTCTCGGCAAAGAAGAGCATCGCGTTTCCGGTGGCGGGCAGCGCCGGTTGCACGTTTTTGGAATCGGGGAGGGGATCACAGCGCTGCCACCTGAAAACGCTTTCCTCCCCAGGCTGAGTGGCAGGCTGGCAGGTGGGGGGGTGGGGGCTACATTCGGAGTATAAGACGCACCCAGTTTTTGACCCTCTTTTTGGGAGTAAAAAGGTGCGTCTTATACTCCGAAAAATACGGTATATTACAAAATACCTTAAATCTCAATGTCTGAAATCTAAAAGTAGAGTCAATCCTTATAATTTGGCTAGTGGTTAAGACATTAAGCTAGAAACCAGGAGACAGAGAGTTCTATTCCCACTTTAGGCATGAAAGCCAGCTGGGTGACTTTGGGCCAGTCAACCCAGTCTACCTCACAAGGTTGTTGTGGGAAAAATGAGAGGAGGAAGGAGCATTAGGTATGTTTGCTACCTTGAGTTATTTATAAAAATAATAAAGGTGAGATAAAAAGTAAATAAATAAATACCGCACAGTTGAAATTTGTTACTGTTTCAGGAAGCGGAATGAGTGTTAATGTACTTTTGGTTTCAGTATTTAGATGAGAATACATTTCATTCAAAAATATCCCCATTTTTTTTCCAGCTAAATCCGTGAGAAAATTGTTTGCAATGGGCTGTTCTGATGTTTAAACATCAGGAATCGTTTAGAAGTTTGTCTGCCTACTCATTCCATCAAATGATTATGTAATTTTTCTTGTGACTGGTGAACAGATTCTCCTGCTATGTAGCCAGAGGTTTTTTACTTAGATCCACGCCCAGAACTATCCTTTCAAACTTCCTTCAGATTCTTAAAAAGGAAATATATTTTACATCCTAATAAGGCATGTGTTTGTCTAAACAGTGATGTTGTTAGTGTAAATATAGGGCTAGATATTTAGCACTGATAACAGCATAACTGAGCCTGAGGGAATTAAATATTCATATAATGAGGAAGGCAGCTCAGAGAAACTTTTCATAATTAGAACATTCATTCTGTGGGAGGCTCTAGACTAGAGTATTTCCAGTGGGTGAAGACTGTTACTCATCTAAATTTAGAAAAGGAAGGTGGTTGCATTGAAGTCAGTTATATAATACTATATCCAGAGGTTTAAATTTATATATAAACCATGCTATTCAGTTTAAATTAATGATATTCTGGATCAGGACCCAGCTTCTTTCTCGGCCTAACAATCCTTGAGAAGATGAGAGGCTAATATAATTCTACTGTGAATATATCAATGGCCAAGCATGCTTTTGGTATTACCTTATCCTTATTACAGGTCTCATGATAACACCACTTTCCATATGGAAAGTTAATAAGGTAGGAAGAAGTTGAATATACAACTTCCCTCCTTCCTCCACCAGTGATCTATCTCAATCCTGGTCTCCCAGGTCTCAAACAGACATATTTCACAATATGCCAACCACAGGGATTCAAATGTCTGGTATACATATACTATTCCACGGGGTTCCCATAGGTCTAGGGCAGGGGTCAGCAACCTGCGGCTCTGGAGCCACATGTGGCTCTTTCATCCCTCTGCTGCGGCTCCCTGTCGCTCAAAATATGTGTCACAACCGCCAATGTGTGATACCCGCTGGCACGCAATTTATTGAGCTTTTCTACCCCCAGTAAGCCAACCATGGATAAATCCAAGAAAAGAAACGTTTCAGAAGAAAATGGAACATTTAATTCAACTACGTATGCTAGTTTTGTGGTCGCTCAGGAAATAGTCAAGCACGGGAAGGCTTTTGTGGCTCCCGGTGTTTTATTTTCTGTGGGAAACGGGTCCAAATGGCTCTTTGAGTGTTTAAGGTTGCCGACCTCTGGTCTAGGAACATGCAAAGGAACATGGGGTGCTTTAAAAAATGATCCACAGCCAACTTGCTTGCTTTGACAAAAACACAGTAGGATATTTAAAATATCATCTAAGAGCCAGAATGGTTAATACAGGTAGTCCTCGACTTAACAATCATAATTAATCAAACTTGAATTTACAAACTTTTTTTATTTAAAAAAAGTTTTTTTTTAAAGTGAATGTTTAGTGAATGTTTAGTGAATGTGGTGTTGAGTGAATGTGGTGAACATTAAGAAAAAACAGTGGTTAAGAAAATCCAATTTATCCAATGGGAATGTTTTGCTGGAAACTGGAGAAACAGTAAAAAAAAATAATGTCAAAAATTATGGTCCCATGACTGTGGGACACTATAAACAAGTGTAAAGGTGAACAGGTTGCCAAGCCCGCAAAATGCAATCACCTGATTTGGGGAGAGTTTCGCAGCTGTAGGAACTTTGAAATCAGGTTCTTACTTGTGGGGGGGAAGCTGTTATAACTTTGAACTGTCACTGATGATTGGTTGTAAGTCAAGGGCTACCTGCAGTTGCACTTGGGAGACCCAGGTTCAAGTCCACCCTGTGGCATGAAAGCTTTGGACTGGTTACTCTCTCTTGATTTAATCCACTTCACAGGAATATGTATGTGAGGACAAAATGAGGGGAGACCAGCTGAACGCTGTCTTTAATTCCTGGACAAAGATGGAATACAACTTAGGTATTAATCACATCCTCTAAGTCTGTTTAAGGTCCTGGAACTTTAAGGCACAACAGTGCTGTTGTGAATAAAGAAATGGGTGATTAACAGGGGATTGGAGCTAGCACAAAGTACTCTATTCAGCTATTCTAATGGTTGAGAGCAGAATTATAAAAAAACATTGAATTTTTGATGAGTCTTAAATTCTGGATAGAATTTCTTAAAGACAGCTAACTACTAATGAGGTGCTTGCTCATGTCCACCATCTGTCCTTGAATTCTAGCCATAAATTCTCTGTGACTTGCACTAACCACTCATTTTTATTAAGGCTGACAGGTCTGTGATTTTCATATTTTCTGGATTCCTTGCTTGGCTCCTATGCTGTCAGTATTACCCCAGCCAGGATCTCAGGGCATGGGTTAATTTAGTTGACTACAATATGTTTATTGCCCACATTGAAAGTTCACACGTAGGCTTTTTTTAGTAACCACAGTACAAGGAAAGAAGTCAGCATATGAGCTATTCAGCCCACAATTTGGAAAATATGCACTCAGATCTTAACAGAGCTGGGGCTTCCCATAAACCACCAATATAGAATAACCCTTTTTGTAATTAAGATTAGTCTGCTGTCTAGCAGAAGCAAATAGTAACCATCAAATAATACCATGGATCCAGCTAAGCTGTTAAGAAGAGGATGTTTACTTTTTTCATGTTATACATGCTAGAATTGGCCACCTATTTTGCACATATTCTATTGAATTTATCTTTTAATCTTATACATCATGCAGCTCTAAGTCTTCTTATAAGCAAATGTTCGGGTTGGCCCCAATGAAAAAAAATATTCAAAGAATTAGCCTAGTGAAATATCTGGAAATTCACAAATATTTTGCATTATCACCAGTGGTGGGATTCAAACATTTTTACTACCAGTTCTGTGGGTGTGGCTTGGTGGGCGTGGCTTGGTGGGCATGACAGGGGAAGGATACTGTAAAATCTCCATTTCCTCCCCACTCCAGGGGAAGGATATTGCAAAATCCCCATTTCCTCTCGATCAGCTGGGACTCGGGAGGCAGAGAATAGATGGGGGCGGGGCCAGTCAGAGGTGGTATTTACTGGTTCTCCAAACTACTCAAAATTTCCACTACCAGTTCTCCAGAACTGGTCAGAACCTGCTGAATCCCACCTCTGAATTTATCACCTTATTGGAAGGTGTTGAATCTGTTTTATGCAGACCAGAATGGATTTTGAAACAGATGCTGGATTATGAAGTTTATTTGTTATGATTTTTTGTTTCATTCTCCAACATGTTCTTCTGATTTCTATAGTAACAGTAATAGTAACATTTAGTCTACAATATTTATTTTTATTTCTGTTTACTGCACCCGGGATTCCTTGTTTAGCCCTTTTCAAGCACATCCAAACAGTTTTTATTTCCATCAAGATGCATTTTCTTACATCTTGATCAATTATTGCTCTCTTTAACTACGTTCTTTAAAAAAAAAAGATCCATTCTGAACATTAGCAGTTTATTGGCAGAGAAATAATATCAGAGGAGGCTAAAGTTGTATCCTAGAAACCACACAGCGGCTAGAACTGTCTATTACATTTATTGCCCCCTTTCAGAAATATATAATAGGTGAAAGGAAGGAGAGGTAGCCAGCTAGTCTCATTTCAAAGTCCTGTGGACACAACATGAAGATAGTCCCTGCTTACTTTTATTACTTCTCTTCATAGTGCCCCAATTGTTTTTAATCTAAGAAGGAATTTTCCACTTGTTTACCAGATCTGTAAACCACCAGTGTTAGATAGGGTGAATGGAAGAGGCAGACAGAAGTGGCTTCAAAACAACAAATCTTTATTTGGCAACTATTTACAATCCAGCCAAGGCTCTGTCTGACAGACAGCCCTTTTATAGGGAGCTGCCAGACAGTCTAGCCAATCAGCAGTCAGTATTTTCCCTCCAGAATGGAGGACCTGACTGAAGCCTATGTGCTTCAATCTGAGAATGTAACCAGTTTCTCCAATAAAAATCAGAGGAACCATTCAAGTGCCTGTAATTGCAACAGATATTCCTGAATGCCATCCATATCCCTTTCGTTTATAAGATCAATGTATTCTAAATTCCTGAAATTAAATTCTTCCAGAAGATATGGAGCACACTGACAGATGGGGCAGCTAGTCTTCCCAAAGATGGCTGCTCTATTAGGTGCAAGAGTTATTGTATGTTGGTGGTTTATGGGAAGCCCCAACTCTGTTAAGATGATTCTGAGTGCATATTTTCCAAATTGTCGGATGAATAGCTCATATGCTGGCTTCTTTCCTTGTACTGTGATTACTACAGAAAGCCTACGTGAGAGCTTTCAATGTGGGTAATAAACATATTGTAGTCAACTACCGTATTTTTCGGAGTATAGGATGCACCGGAATATAGGACGCACCTAGATTTTAGAGGAGGAAAACAAGAAAAAAAGTATTCTGAACCAAATGGTGTAGTAATATATTATTTAATAAAATACCAGTGTAGCAGAATACTTTTTACAACCATGTACACTTTTTACAACCATGTACACTTTTTACAAACTTAAAACTTGACAGCTTTAAGACTTGTGGACGTCAACTCCCAGAATTCCTCCTCCAGTCATGCTAGCTCAGGAATGGGAGTTGAAGTCCACAAGTCTTAAACTTGCCAAGTTTGAAGACCCTTGCACCCCTAACCTCTAACTCAGGGGTCTTCAAACTTGACAGCTTTAAGACTTGTGGACTTCAACTCCAATTCCTGAGCTAGCATGACTGGAGGAGGAATTCTGGGAGTTGAAGTCCACAAGTTTGAAGACCCTTGCACCCCCTTGGCAAATTTAAGACTTGTGGACTTCAACTCCCAGAATTCCTCCTCCAGTTATGCTAGCTCAGGAATGGGAGTTGAAGTCCACAAGTCTTAAACTTGCCAAGGGGGTGCAAGGGTCTTCAAACTTGTGGACTTCAACTCCCAGAATTCCTCCTCCACTTGGCAACCTTAAAAAAAAACCTTTAAAAAAAACCATTTAAAAAAAAAGTTCTAACCTGTCGGCTCTCTTCGGACAGCAACGGCAGCGGCGGCTCCTGAGATGCCTCGGGAGCAGGCTTCAGGTGGTGGTGGTGGGGTTTGGGCAGTAGCGGCGATGGCAGCTCGCTTCGGGTAGCAGCGGTGGCAGCAGCAGCGGCCAGCAACGGCAGAAGTGGCTCCTCAGGCGGCAGGCTTCGGGCAGGAACAGCGGCAGGGGGATTTTGGTGGCGGCGGGGACAGCGGCAGGCAGCGGCGGTAGGGGTGGCAGCGGTGGCGATGGCAGCGGGCGGCAGCAACGGGCAGTGGGGGCAGTGGCCGGCAATGGCGGCAGCGGCTCCGGGCAGCAACGCTGCGGCGGCAGTGGCCAGCAATGGCTGGAACCGGCCAAAAATGCGACGCGCGGAGGCCGAAAACCTCCAAAGGGTGGGGGCTGGCGGGTGGGTAGGGCTACATTCGGTGTATAAGACGCACCCAAATTTTCACCCTCTTTTTGGGGGTAAATAGGTGCATCTTATACTCCGAAAAATACGGTAAATTAACCCATGCCCTGAGATCCTGGTGCACATGTTAATATCCTTAGAGGTAGATAATAATAATAATAATAATAATAATAATAATAATAATAATAATAATAATAATAATAATAATAATAATAATAATAATAATAATAATAATAATAATAATAATAATGATGATGATGATGATGATGATGATGATGATGATGATGATGATGATGATGATGATGATGATGATGATGATGATGATAATAATAATAATAATAATAATAATAATAATAATAATAATAATAATAATAATAATAATAATAATATGCCAGCCCTTCAGAGAGTATGGCCATGTGAATTAAGGGTGAAGAGTTGATGAAACATATGATTATGAAATGTAGGTTTTATACTGACTCACGTGTAGCTACTACTTTAAAAAAATACCTACCTACCTAATCAGACAAATGTTACATTTAGTATTTTTTGGTAAATAGACATTCGGAAAGTGCATCCCACATTTCAAAGTTATCTGGAGAAAAATATTTATTACTTCTTCCAGGAAAGAAGTTAATTAGCAGTCCTTTTCAATCACTTTGTCATGTAATTTTAACTTGATTGTTACATTTTACTCTTACGCTTATATTCAGTCCGGACTCCTACAGGTTTTATAGGCAAGCTGTCTTAACGCTGTAATTAAAAGTGATCTTAAATAAAGAGAGGGGAGAAAGGCAGCTCCCACATTTGGTTTGGAACCAGTAGAAAGAAGAGTAAAATGTAATAATTGGGTTGAAATTGCATGATAAAGTGAATGCAAAAGGGCAGGTTTGGTTAGGTGACTCCAAATGAATACTCTTTATATATAAACTGCCAACAGGAATTTAGTACTAGAATTGTGTTACACTCAACATTACTGTCATGATAAAATTTTAGAATAGAAATTTTGAATTTCTATTAGTCAAAATGATTGGAAGCAAAGGCATTAGTGCAGGGGTGGGTTCCACTTACCTTCACCACCGGTTCGCATCGCGACGTTTCACGCATGCGCACTCATTCTGCTCGCGTGCGTGCACGCGTCCCCTCGTGCAATTTGGCTTCCGCGCATGCTCAGAAGCAGGAATCAGCCCTAAACACAGCTGAGGAGCTGATCAGCTGTGCTTTGGGCGAAGAAATAAAGGTCAGTATTAACCTGCGGGTGGGCAGGAGGGCCCTTTTCAAGCAGCGGAAGTGGAAAAATTCGCAACCCCCTCCCCAAAAAATATGGTGCTGTGCACGGACCAGCACCAACAGTGATGTCACCAGCGGGTCACTACCGGTTCGGGCAATCTGGTCCGAACCGGGAGGAACCCACCCCTGCATTAGTGTATGTTGGGGATGGAGGAAACTCTCCAAAATGTCAAGATGTCTGTGACTCTGATCAAAGCTCTACCTGTTTTTCACACAAATTGTGTTTCATTGAGGTCAACTGGATTGCCTTGTTCATTTGTAAATAACTATAGCAACACATACTACCATGTAAAAAGAGGTTTTAACAGCAACAGAAATGGCAGCAAGAGACGGAATGTTATGAGTCCAGTTGGTTAAGAATTTCAACTGGCAGGGTCTAGGAAGAGGGCCTTCTCTGCTATCGCCCCTGCCCTAGGAAATAACTTGCCCCCGGAAGCAGGGCAAGCCCCCGCTCTCCTGGCCTTCTGGAAGAGCATTAAGACTTGGCTCTGCCAACTGGCCTGGGGGATCCAAGAGTGTCATGCAATCCTTGGGGTGCTTGGTGGGGTGAAGGCACTTCCTCTGCCTTTTGACTTTGCAATTGTTCATTTTAATGTTGTTTTAACCTGATTTTTAACTTTAGCTTTTATATCATTTTACTGTTATCTGTAAACCACCCACAGGTACACAGATGTTATAGGAGATATAGGAATCTGAGGAACAAACAAATATAATACATGTAGTCCTCGACTTACAACAGTTCATTTAGTGATCATTCAAAGTTACAATGGCACTGAAAAAAGTGACTTCACAGTTACAACCTTTGTAGCATCCCCATGATCAGGGGATCGCCCGAACCGGTAGTGACCCGCTGATGACATCACTGTCGGTCCGTGCGCGTCACCAACTTTTTTTTTGATTTTGTGCGCATTTTTCCCCTTCCGCGGCTTGAAAAAGGGCCCTCCCGCCCGCCCGGGTGAATTCTGACCTTTATTTCTTCACTCGAAGCACAGCTGACCAGCTCCTCAGGGGACGCGCACGATGTGAATTGGTGGTGAAGGTAAGTGGAACCCACCCCTGCCTGTGATCATGTGATCAAAATTCTGATGCTTGGCAACTGGTTCATACTTATGACTGTTGCAGTGTCCCAAGGGGCATGTGATCACTTTTTGCAAGTGAAGTCAATGGGTGAAGCCAGATTCACTTAACAACTGTGCTACCAACTTACCAAGTGCAGTGATTCACTTAACAACTGTGGCAAGCAAGCTTGTAAAATGGGGCAAAACTCACTCAACCAATCTTTCACTTAAGAACAGAAATTTTAGGCTCAATTCTGGTTGTTGGTCGAGGACCATCTGTACAGTCCGTCCATTTCCAAACACAAGTTAAGATTCAGTCCTAGTTAAAAAACAAAAGGTTAAATTTTCAGCCTATGCTAGACCACCCTGAAATTTCCCCCTTCACTGGAAAGAAACGCTAATTTCTGGTGGGGGATCTTTACTAGTGTTGTACAAAGACTGGGATTTTTACACAGTATCCCATCCCTGTCTAGATTCTATAGGCTTTATCTTTGCTGTACGTGCACATCATTAGGGGGTAACTATTTAAAGACAGACACACTAAACATTGAATGTATGATTGCATGTTCAATTCAAGCTTTCTGTCTTGCTGTGAATAAATGAGCTACAGAATATCCTGTTGATTATTCAGCACTTGCAAGTTTTACTTCTTAAAATACTATCTGCATTTAGAGTTTATTTAAAGGGGGGGTGAGGGGGTGAGAAAGTTTTGATATTATGCAACTGGAAATGAATCAGAATCCATTTCACCTCTTGACCCTCCAATCCCTTCTTTTGTTTCCCTTGCATCATTATTATTTTTTCTTTTGACAGAAAGCTCCAAAAGACCTCACCAGGGGAAGAATGCAATTCAAAGAGTATAAAGGAAGCTGAGAAGACCACCATTAATCTGCCCTCTTTCCTGTTTCTTTTCTTTTTTTAATTTACGTTGTTTGGAAGAATAAACAGTTCAACTTTAGTGAGTCAAAAACTGGCAGCTGAGTTTTCCTAAGTGCATGTATAAACACACAGAGAGAGTCTCCCCCGCACACACACATTCAACAGGACCCACCCTATAACTAAAACTGTCAGGGAAGCATATATAATACTGTATAAAGGACAATGCCATCAAAGTAAAATGAAAAGTTGCAAGCAGATACATTTACAACAGCAGAGGGAAATGCCGAATCTATGCTACCCCCCAACTTCTCCCTCTCTAGTATAGGGCTTCATTCTGGCACTGATCCTGTGAGAAGCTTTAAGAAGTCCGTGTGCTGAGCTGTCTCTGCTTTTTTGCAGAAGGGTTAGGGTTAGGGTTTTGCAGAAGGACTACACCAGGGGTGGGTTCCACTTACCTTCGCCGCTGGTTCGCATCGCAACATTTTGCACGTGCGCGCACGCTCCACTCACACGCACGCAAGCGTTCCCCCCATGCAATTTCACTTCCGCGCATGCTCAGTAGCAGGATTCAGCTCGAAACGCAGCTGAGGAGCTCATCAACTGTGCTTCGGGCAAAGAAATAAAGGTCAGTATTAACCCACGAGCGGGCGGGAGGGCTCTTTTTCAAGCCGCGGAAGAGGAGAAGCCATCCAAACACGGAAAAATTCACCAAAAGTTCCAAAAAAAAGATGGCGGTGCCCACAAACCGGCACCAACCGAACCGGATCCGTGACACCATCGTCACGTCACCAGCGGGTCGCTAACGGTTCGGCCGATCTGGTCCGAACCGGGAGGAACCCACCCCTAGATTACACCCTGCTAGTCTACAATCAAACAAGAAAAGCCAATTCAAAAGAAGTGGACTATATTTCCAAATTAGTGTGTTTTGTGGGGTGCCTCTGCATGAGGCAACCATCCCAGGTGGCAGATGCTAGAAATCTAGATGCTAAATCTGAAGGAATTGGGGCAGTACCATGTCTGATAAGGAGAAAAGTCCAAAATTTGGAATGGTGAAGCTAGGCTACCGGGTCTAAAGCTACTTAATCCAGGATAATCACAACATAGAAGTAAAACACTAGAGAAAACTGTAACTCTGCTGCCTTTCAATGATCCTACAGATTTTTGTAGCCCCTGATGAGGAAAATAGCTGGATAAGGCAGAGAAATCAGATAGTTTTATTAGTCTGAAATTAAAGGCTTATTCCTGAACTCTTCAAACCACTAAGGCTTAATTATGGGTCATCTGCCAAAATTACTGTATACTGACAAGAAAATATTTACTTTTGAGGAAACCAATACTCTCATGGATATATATATATATATTTTCAGATAGGCATGCCTTTCCCAGCCATTAATTATGTTTGCATTCTCTGTGGCCTACACTCCTTGGAACTGAGCTGTGCTCAGGGTAGTAGTTTTAGATTAGAGGATGACTTCCTTCCAAAGGAGAAAGATGGATCTGAAGAATTCTCTCCTAGAGGAGTTGGAACTTGCTGCATCTTAGGCTTTTGGAAATGTTTATGTCCAAGATCTAGAGAGCTTTTTTAGAGGAGAGCTGGGAACAGGATGGCAGGGGGGAAAGATCAGGGGAACACTAGACTCTGTAGTAACACAGTTGTTAAGTGGACCTGGCTTCCCCATTGACTTTGCTTGTCAGAAGGTCACAACAGATGATCACATGACCTCGGGACACTGCAACCATCATAAATAAGCCAGTTGCCAAGAGTTTGAATTTGATCACGTGACCATGGGGATGCTGCAATGGTCATAAGTATGAAAAATGGTCATAAGTCACTTTTTTCATTGTAACTTCAAACGGTCACTAAATGAAAGGTTATAAGTGGAGGACTATCTGTATACCATTTCAAAGAATTGACAGAGTTGGCATGCTTGTATTCATTAGTGCAAAAACATTTTTGGTCATAGTTAAAATGTAGGGTTACTATATATAAAAATAGAAAATTTGGATGACCATCAGACAATGGCAAAGTTTTCTGTACCTCTTTGTACCTCTTTAACCTCTAGTGCAGTGGTTCTCAACCTTCCTAATGCTGCGCCCCACACCCCACCCCCACACCACGCCTACCACACCGCCGCGCCCGCCACCGCAACCCCCACCCCGCCACCGCCATTTGGATTCTTTTACCCTCTGCGCATGCGCAAAGCATTCTGTACATGCGCAGAGGGTAAAAGAACCCAAATGGTGGCGTCCGGGTGAAGTCTCCCGACCCCTGTGAAAGGGTCATTCGACCCCCAAAGGGGTCGCGACCCCCAGGTTGAGAACCGCTGCTCTAGTGTTTACTGGATTTTGCAGTAAACAAAACCTTGTAATTTCTAACATTTTTATAGTTAATAGTTCTGAGATAACTACGATTTACCCTCACCCAAAAATCTGGATCTTTTTGATCTCATCTAGTGATAATCTGGATTTTTTGCACACCACATATGGTAGTCCTAATTATTTACGACAGAATTCTTAAATTACTGAAATTTTATACATTACTGAGCATTGTTTTTCTAACAAGCTATTAACACACACGAGCTTCTTTCATCTGATATGAGAACAAAAGAACAATTGTAACTGTATAATGTTTGAAGAATTAATCCTGTGCCAAACAAGGCATATCTTTACTATGATCAAGAAGTAGCAGCACTTACGCTTTCCTAAAGACAACCTGCTAAATTATTTACTGCAATATCAGATTAAGAAAAATGAATTTCCAAGAAAGCCTATTAAGTGAATTAAGTACATTATAATTGTTTGATCAGAGTGCACCCATTGTAATGGTGGTATTGTATAAATTGTAGGATGGATTTATTTTTGGAAAAATGTAAAAATATTCAACCTTTGAACATTTCAGGAAGAGGTTACTAGAACACTGCTGCTCCAGAGATCAGAAACACAGTCCTGTTCAGCAAAGGTTTTGAAGATGAATACCAGGACTCTGAGTTTCTTCCAGCTAGATTCCTACATGCTGAATATATGTTGCTGAAGAGATGCTAAGATATTTATTTTGGACCCTGCCTTGATTATTGCTTATGCACAATAATTGAATAAAGAGCATGATGAAAAGAGTAGAGTGTTTTGTTCTTTCAGGAATCACAGCTGTGTCAACACTAAAGCATCATATTTAACCACACCAGATGTGTTTCCCCCAAGGTCTTGTTGCACTAGATTCTTTGACTGTGGGAAGATAATTTAGGGAAGGAGTGGTTTGTCTGCTGTTTTAAGAGAAAGGAAATGAAATAGTTATCTGATTTGTTTATGGTAATAGTCCTTCCTTAATACTAAACTTCCATGTGGAGGTGGGGAATCTGTAACCTTCGGCTTTCTGTATTAAGGGGTGGGTTCCTCCCAGTTCGGACCAGATTGCCCGAACCGGTAGCGACCCACTGGTGACGTCACTGTCGGTGCCAGTCCGTGCGTGCCGCCATCTTTTTTTTGGATTTTGTGTGAATTTTCCCCCTTCCGCCGCTTGAAAAAGGGCTCTCCCGCCAGCCTGCGGGTCAATTCTGACCTTTATTTCTTCGCCCGAAGCACAGCTGATCAGCTCCTCAGCTGTGTTTCGGGCTGATTCCTGCTTCTGAGCATGCGCGGAAGCCAAATTGCACGAGGGGACGCAAAATGTCGCGATGTGAACCGGTGGTGAAGGTAAGTGGAACCCACCCCTGGCCTTCCTAAAGGACAACCCCCCAAAACTACCTTTAATTGTGCTTATGGACTCTCTTCACTTGTAGCTAACCATTAAGGCTACTATATCTGGGCTGCATAAATCCGATAACTACTGAATGGCTGCAAAGATATACAGGACAATATAATGCTTTCCTGTTCTCAAACGTTCTCTGAATTTTGCAGGACAAATCTGTCACCCTGCCACCCATGGTACAAAGTTGCCTGGTACATCTTTTTAATGGTTTGTTCCCATGATGTTGTGTTCTGACTGACCTCTAACTGAACTCTAACTTGTTATGTCTAGCTGAACTCTGACTGAACTCTGATTTGTTATGTTCTAGCTGAACTCTAACTGAACTGTATGTTTTCACCCAGGTCCAGCGTTTGAATGCTCAAACTCTATTGGTTGTTGTGTCTGACAGCCCTCTATAAAAGAGCTAGCTGTCAGACCGTGCTTTGCTGGTTGCTTGAGTGAGCTAAGTAAAAGAGCTGTTCTGAAGTCTGTCTCCTATGATCGTTACCCACTATCTAACACATGACACTTCTTTCAACCAGAGAAGAAAATTCTCCTAAAACATCCTTAGCTGTACTAATGTCAAAGTACTGTTTTCCCTCTTAAATTTACAGTATGCGCCATGATGGCACGGTGGTTAGAATGCAATATTGCAGGCTAACTCGGCCCGCTGCCAGGAGTTTGATCCTGACTGGAATCAAGATTGACTCAGCCTTCCATCCTTCTGAGGTTGGTAAAATGAGGACCCAGATTGTTGGGGGCAATATGCTGACTCTGTAAAAACCGCTCAGAGAGTGCTGTAGAGCACTATGGAGCAGTATATAAGTTTAAGTGCTATTGCTCTTCTGCCCTGAAAGAGTTGGATAGAGTTGGTATGCCAAATGCATACTAAGGAGACTGCTTTACCACTTTTACAAAGCAGTGATGTGTGCTTTCAATGCTATCTGAACTGTCGCATTCTATAGGAGGATGCAGGACAAAAACCAATAGGAGTCTGCACCTCGATAAGGGAACTGTTATTTTTCACCTATTGGTGAAAGGCTGATATGGGGCAGCTTTATATATAAGCTGATTTACATACGTATGGACTTGCACAAGAGCACTCGAGCCATATTCTCAGGCAGTTTCAGAGTGAATACCACTTAATACCACACTGCTGGACAACCATTTGTCTGAAATGATATAGGGTCTCCTGCTTGAGCAGGGGGATGGACTAGAAGACCTCTGAGGTCCCTTCTAACTCTATTATTCTATTTTCTATATTTAGATCTTGACATCTATGTCATCTTCTTTGTTGTCTTTCCAAATCATGTCTTATTCTAGATTTCATTTTTTTGCATGATGTGTGTGTGTGTTTTTAGCATAGTTCCTTCAGGTGGTTGGGCTGAAGCAGCAGTCAACTTGTTACTGCGAGAAACAAAACATGTCCCATTGCCATGTTACCTGTTCTTGGATATACACCTGGGTGACAGCAGATGTAATGGGTAGGTACTAAATTTAATGCTGGACAGTTGTAGAAAAACAATAGCGCTGTACAACTTTAGCTCCCATAATATTTCACTGAATCTAAATAGAAGTAATAAGTAAATGCAAACAGTTTACTTGGCAATATTTTCAGACGTGCTTTACCTCCTTCCTAGGATTGAGAGGGAGTGGCTAGCCCAAGGTCACTCAGATGACTTCATGCTTAAGACAGGTCTAGGATAAGGTGACCAGATGTCCCGCTTTTGGCGGGACAGACATGCTTTTCAAGCGTGTGTCCCGCGTCCCGCATTCTTTCCAAAAAGTCAAGAAACAGCGGGACATCTGGTCACCTTAGAAGGGGAAGCACAAGAGAGATACTAACATCGAAATAAAAAGCAGAAGCAAGTCGGGCAAAGCGGAATTTCAGCTAGCCGGCTGTCTGCTGGGGAGAGGGGGAAGGGGGGCTGCTCCTCCTCTCCTTCCCCCGCCCCATCCCTAGCCCCGCCCTCGGAGGCGCCGCTGCTGTTGGGATGCGGGTGGAGGGGTGAGGGACGAGGAGCCGTCACCGCTGCCGTCGTCGGTTTGAGCTCACGAGCGGCCCCTCCGGCGGCGCAAACAGCCCTTCCTCGTCTCCCTCCCTTTCCTTCCACCCGTCGCCTCGCTGCCACCGTTGCCCTGGGGCCGGGCGGGCGACCGGGAGACCGCGGTGCTTGGATGGCTGGAGCGCGCGACAGAGCGCCGCCTCGCAGGTAAGCTGCCGGCTGCCTCCTTTCCCCGCCTCCCGCCTCCCGTTCGTCGCTTGCCAGCCCAAGCCACTGCCAGCTCCCGAAGGGGAGGTGGGAGGCGAGGAAAGGCCTCCCGCCTCCCCCCCCCACCTGGACGCCGACATTTGCGTTGTTTTGCCCTCTGCGCGTTCTGCGCATGCGCAGAGGGCAAAACTCAAATGGCGGCGCCCAGGCGGGCCCGCCCCCCGTCCCGCTTAAAAAAAAATAAATCTGGTCACTTTAGTCTAGGATCATCATCTCCCAGTTTCTAGTCCAGTGCCTTTGACCACTACAGGAAACTGGCTCACAATTGTATATAACATAATAAATAACATTATTGCATTACACAATACATAAATTACATTATTTGAGTACAAATGTGTTGGACCAAAAGTCTCATAGCCAACTACCACTAGCCATGGCTTTTGGACTTTCTTACATTTGTTTTTTATTTCAATTAACAGATTTCTTATGATCCTAATGTAGAACACTAGGATATTCTATCTATCCAAAAGTCACGTGACCACAATTTATGACATTTAACCAAAATGTTACAAAATGTTACTTCCATTTTTTAGCAAAAATGCCCCATAGTGAACCATAGATTTGCTTAATGACCATAAAATCACTTTAGTTCATGATAATTCACTTATTGTCTGGTCCCATAATGTTTGCTTTACAACCATCATGATTTAGGACAGGCTCCATTACAGTCATAAGTTGAGAACTACCTGTTCTTGAATAAGGAATAATCATATATGCCAATAAAATAAGATACCAGATTTGTAAAATTGATTTGCTATTTGAATATACAGTATGCATACAAACCATTCTCTCTCACACAAGAGATATGTCCTCATGCGTCCACCTCTCTTCTTCCATCAAAAGTAGCAAAGAAATCAGGTTGGAGATGGGGTGAGGGGAAGAAATTGGAGGGAAATAATGCTGGGGGAAACAAGAAAAAAAGGAGATGAGGCAAGATGAAGAGGCAGCTTGACTGAGGGAGAAAAATAAAGAAACTGTTAAGGAGTTATTGTGCTGTTAAGCACATACATAGCGAAATGTGTTGTAGTAATGGTGTTGCAGTTTGATATGAATGCTATTCAGTCAATAAACAGAATATCTTTAGTATGTACAAAATAGTTTTACTTGAATAGTAGCAAAGTTAAATAGGAAGTCCAAGTCATACACAGTTATTCAGTCAATGTGAAGTTTCTTCTTCTTACCTATCTTTGTTTTAACTCACAAACAAAGATTACAGCTATCACTCCATTCTATACTATCACAGATAGTAACTCTTCTTCTTCAAAGCAATTCCATACAGCCATAAAGTAATCTACTTATCAGTAAAACAGCACAGAGAGTCTTCAATCCGGAACACACCGTCAAACACCACTCACTAAACCACACTAAACCACCAACCATAAACCACCAACCACATTGAGCATGCTCTCTTGCTTGCTTATATAGTAATCATCCACAATGCATTTAAAGCAATATACACATAACAATGATTTATGGCTTAATCATATATTAACACACAGAATCATTTGAACAGGGTTCTAACAGAAACCATGACTTCAAAATAGATAATGTGATGCACAAATGGGGGAGATGTTCCCACCACCCCTTCTGCTTCACTGAGGATTCCAGGAAAATGCTTGACATTAAGAGATAAGAGAGGAGTGTTCGACTTGACACATTTCTTTTGAATCCTCTCTCTACAAAAAAAAGCTGGAATTTCTCTGTTTGACAGAATAATGTTTCAAAGCCATGACTAATGGAGGCTCTCCATCCCACCCTTGTTTCTGGACCCCCTCATTCATAATGAGGAAGCAGCTGTCCTGTGCTTGCAGTTGTGTGATAACCCTCCCAATGGGGTACTAAAGTAGGCAACCTGTCTAGAATATTTGGGAAAAATCCCTATGATTAACGTTTTGTGCAGGTGAATGAGTTCATGAAGGCTAGTCATTTCCCATAATGGAGTGATTTCCTTCATAATAAAACTTCAGCATGATTAAGAATACACAGTCCAGGGGATTTATGAGGTTTATATTGTTACTGCTTTTCAGAATTTTCTCAGGAGCTTATCAACGTCATTTTCTGATGATTTAACCAAGACTGTGGCAATGCATTACCCATTGCTCTAAAGTTCTGCCATGGGTTAACATGCAGGTTGAAAAGCAATGCAACATCCTGTTACCAAAAACAATATATCTATTAAAAAGCATGCTATGTTGAGGGAAAGAGCTTCCTCTTTAGAAAATCTTACTCTCTGGATAGATTTCTTGTAAAATATATGGTGTAATAGCACCATTCATGATCACACACACACAACAGCTCCAAGATGAGGATTTGTTAGAAACACGCAAAACTAATATTCACCAATAAATGGAAATTTAAACACTACGAAAATTTAGCAGTGCAAAATGATAAAGTTTTTGCTTCTCTGCAATATTATTTCTATTTAGTCTCATTCACGCCTTCATTGTTCTAACAGAAGCTTCTAGGTTGCATTCATACGTAAGTAAATATAGCAGCCTTCCCCAATCTGGGCTAATGGGGTTGCTGACAGTGAATGATGAAGGTTATAGTCCAAAATATTTGGACTATACCAAGGAGGACGTACAGCATAAAACAGTAATTTATACTAAGACATGGATATATTATGGATATATTACATTTAGGCATAGATAACTGAAGCCAGGTAAAGTTTTTCAGAATGCCTACTGCATTGTACCATGGTCTTCATCTTGACACCCCATTGCAAAGATAGATTAAATAGAAGTGTATAAGTGTTGGTGTTTCTTTTAGAGGAAAAAAGAGACAAGTGCTCAATATGAACATAAATTTAATTAATTAAATACAACTGATATGATTACTGTACTTAACTATATTTAATAATGTTCTCATTCTGACAAACTAAAAACTAGAGTTTGGTGGCAGCTTCTGAAAGGTGTGCCCCCGGCATACCTTTCCCAAAATTTCAATATCCTGTAATAAAAAATACTAACAGTCAAGATATGGACTTGACTTTTAAAAGAAGAAATACCTAAGAGTAGAACCAGAGTTAGGTTCCTCAAATTTATAAAAAAATTTATAGGTAATCCAACAAATTTCATTTGTAGGC
Source organism: Diadophis punctatus similis (assembly GCA_023053685.1). Taxonomy (NCBI): domain Eukaryota; kingdom Metazoa; phylum Chordata; class Lepidosauria; order Squamata; family Dipsadidae; genus Diadophis; species Diadophis punctatus. The sequence continues at coordinate 75,379,705 of JALIGW010000003.1, read as the reverse complement.
ATTTGTTCTTTCCTCCCTTCTCAAATATGAGTGATAAAGAACGCCTGTAAAGCATCCAGGGATTTGACCATGATCCCTGATTGCATCATTAGGACTACAACAACCAACTTCACTGAAGTTGTATCACCTTGAATGAATCCTAGGTGGCAGGACAGAACATTAGGAGTGAAGTACAAGGTCCTTAACTCTGCATTTCCATGCAACCACTAACCCGAAGCTGGGGAAGATTTTGCTGGGAATAACTATGAGACTTAATTTATTTCCTATAATTGCATTTATTTGCTATAAAGTTGTTTTTAAATAATCGCAAAGTAGATTATAATAGAGTAAAAATGTTTGCTTATTGTTTGTTTATTTATTTATTTGATTTTTATGCTGCCCATGTTGCTATAGATTTTTACTTATCCTTCATATGAAATAAAAAGCATTTTCAGAAAATAAGACAAAATCAAAACAAAAAACATAGCAATAAAGAACTGAGTGAATAGGTAAGTCCTTGCCTGTTACAGTTAGTATTGATTACTAATAGAGAATGGAAGGGTCTTGAAAATTATTGAGAAGGTACCATCACCAAGAATTTATCTTGAATCACCACATTCCAGCTCAGACCCACAAATTTAATCACAAGTAGGACTTCGTTGCTGATCTCAATCAGGGGATTGGTTGCTAAGGAAGAAGAGACTCTTCTAAGTACTTATTTAGAAAGGTTTTCCCCTACTCTGGTCAGGTACTGTCACTGGATTGGAGATTAGTCTACCTGCTGAAACAATAGCCTGGGGAAACAGTAATTTTTAGGAGAGCCAGAGTGGTTAAATTCTTTATTCATTAATCTTGATTCTTAAGTGACCCTTCCTTACCCCTGTGAATTCCTGTTTGTTTAGCAAATGTGACATTCTCACCGCATTGTTCCTGAATTTAAGTTCAGTTGAGCTTTCAAAAATGGAAAACCTTAAGAAGTACTTCTTAAATGTTAATGTTAAATAGATATCCAAAATCCGCCTAATACAGATTAAAGCTACCCTGTGCTGGCTCCTTCTGGGTAAAGTCTGTAATCACAGTGTTTACCAGATGGTACGTGGTGTTTTTATTGACACAAATGTTTAAAAGCTAAGTAACTGCTTTGAATTTTCCATTTTTTATGTGTGAAAAGACATTGGATGAATACACCTAAAGAAAAATAATTTGTTTCCAAGAATGAAAACCATTACATTTAAGTACATCAATTCTTTCCTCTTCTATTTTCTTACTTAAGAAACAGTCACTGATGGCTGGTGCCTGTCCAGTTCAGCTGCATTCCTTTGAGATGAATACTTATTGATATAGGTGCTGGCTTACAGAAGCCCTACTCAATTATCAGACAAGAACTCCTTGTCCTGTATCATGGATATAGCTAGGGAATGTGCGGGTAGCTGGTCTGCACTTGGCAGCCTGTTTTGGCTTCTTTTCTAGGTCACTTTCCCATGTCCACCTCTGCATATTAAAGATCGCTTAGCTTCCAACTTGCATTGAGAGAGAGAAAAAGAGAGAGAGAGAGAGCACAGTCTTTAGGGATTTAAAGAAAGATGCTGTCTCCAGGGGGTACAGATTTGTATTTCACTTGTCCCCCAACTATATTTATAGGTAATCCTCAACTTACAACCATTCATTTAATTACCATTTAAAGTTATGACAGTGCTACAGTTGCAATTGGTACTGGGACATAAGAAGAGTGGCAGTGTCCCTGTGATCAAAATTTGGGTGCCTTGGCAACCAGTGTGTATTTTTGATGGACACAGCATCCGAGGTTCATGTGATTTCCGTGTGCTTTTTTCCCAGGGAACTTTAAAACAAAGACAATGGGGAAAAGCGGATTTTCCCCCTGCAACTGCATTAAAAAAGGTGGTAAAATCAGACACGACTCAACACCTGCATCACTTAACGATGGAAATTCCAGTCCCCATTGTAGTTGTAAGTTGGAGACTATCTGTCATCTGCCTACATGTTGATTTCTCTTCCCATTTAGTGTTTTCAGTTTTAAAATGGGTATTGACATTTTATTTATTTATTTTATTAGTGAGACTTATATACTGCCTCATAGTGCAAGCACACCATTAAGCAATGTATATTTATATTGCCCCCAACAATCTGGGTCCTCATTTTACCTACCTCGGAAGGATGGAAGGCTGAGTCAACCCTGAGCCAGTGAGATTTGAACAGCTGAACTGCTGATCAGTCAGCTAAAATAGCCTGCAGTACTGCACTCTAACTGCTGCGCCACCTCGGCTCGGTATAATGGTAGATTTAGAATAGAATAGAATAGAATAGAATAGAATAGAATAGAATAGAATAGAATAGAATAGAATGGTGGACATGATGGATTTCTAGAAACAAAAGTGGTAACAGTTAAGTGAGTACAGTGTCAAATGAGAAACAGAAAAACAAATCTCTTAGCTTGTTTGGAACACAGTTCTTGTCATGTTCAAATGCAGGATTATGATAGATGCATGCTATCTGCAAAGAGGGAAAATTATAGGGAGTGCATTTCAGAGCTGCACAGTATTTTGAATTCAGTTCCAAAAACATGCTTCAAACATGAAGACCATGAATGTAGCTCCTGTTTGCAAGAGCGGCATCTTTTTCTGAGATCTTGGGCAATTTCCGCAGAGGAAATCCCGGGAAAAACTGCATATTCATATTTTGGTATGCTCTGTCAGACTTCGGCCATGTAAGTTTCCATTAGGGTATAAAGCCTAATTGCTTTTGGCAGACAGCCACAACTCCATGCACAGACATCTGGACACAATTAGATAATCTGTAACCTTGGGGCAGACGTTGTGGAGCAATTTCACCACCTCTTTGGTATACTGAACAGTTTTTGAGTTATAAACAAAATATGAACATGGTCAAATCTTCAAGTTCCAAAGAGATGAGAACTTTGAAAGGCAAGCAGCTTGCTTTTTCACAGATTATTGTAATCTTTGATGGCACTTTCAATACTGGACTACTGCTCACTTGCTTAGATAAAATTCTTCTACATAAATTACATTGCTAATAAAATCTTGAATCCTAATATTCTGTGTTTGCAAAAGTGACTCCTGCTGAAGTATTTACTTTTCAGCCATAAAACTTACTTGGGAATTTTCTCCAACTCATGCTTGAACTTTTTGCTACCACCTGCTATGATATTTACAGATTCAAAAATAACCTGGCAAATAAAATCTGGGACATGTTTTCAAAATTCTATGAAAGACATGAACATTTTAAATTGCTTCCAATTGCTTCAGAGGCAAATAGAAAATTAGTTTCAAATAGTTGTCCATAACCCAGGAGAATGAAAATCAATGCAATTAAATATGTCTATTTAATTCTAAGCCAGATTGTGGACTTGTATTGGGTTGTATCAGGAAATCTGTCTATCATGAACCAGCACTTATCAGCAAAATGAATTTGTTTCCCTTTGCAAGCCAGTGTCCTTCCTAAATATGTGAACATAGTCCTGTAATTCTAGTAGTGGTACAAAAACTTTTCCTGGTTTCTTTTGCCAACCTAGTTTAATAGCTATATATTCAATGATAGATAGCACCATCTTGTGGAAGAAAACCCAGAATACAAGTGTTTAACAAACCTCAGTTTTTCAACACACTTATCTAGTGGGAGATACAAATGAAAGACCTTAACATAATGGTATTAGCAGAAACATATTCTAATAGACACATGGTAATAATTACTTTTACATAAAAGTGCACAGTTTAGAAATGTCATTGAGAACGAGGTGTTTTTAACATAAAAATATTTAGTATTTTTAAACTTCATTTCACTAGATAGATTATTAATTCAAAGCTTGCAATCATAAAAAAATGTTCTGGGCAGAATCCAGAAACAGTAGAAATCCACTTGACTTGCATGTATAATTATATTTTCATAAATTTCAATGGGTATTAGGCTGCAAACATGTACCTTTTATTATTATAATATCCACGTGAAATCACAGCTGTCAATTTTTTAGCTCGTGTTAGCCTTCATACACATCAAACTCTTCCCAAGAGTTTAAGATGTCATGATGTATTGGTATAGTACCGTATATCTCAAGATCCAAGCGCAATGGCCTTTTGTAACTGACAGGTGTAGATGTTGTCAATGCACAGATTTTCTAAGTGCTGTCCAGCATTTTTTGATATTACACAGTGTGCTGATAATCAATGTTATTATGGTTCAACTGCAGTCAGCCAGATGTTTACATTGGATTTGGCATTTTTATTTACCTATTGAGTCCTTCCTAAGGAGTTGGGAGACAGATGTTATTTGATGTTAAAGGGATTGTCACAGGATGTAAGCCGTCCCAAGTAAAGATGCCTTTTGTAATTGACCGATGATTTTATCCATGCTGATGCTGTTCAACTGGTGCTCCAGAAATTTTGGGATTGCACCCAGGGCACCTATTACTATTGGTACTATCTTTGCTTTCTTTTGTCGCAGTCATTCTATTTCTATTTGCAGGTCTTTGTATTTTGCTGTCTTCTCCAGTTTTTCTTCTCTTCAGCTTATTATGTGCCATGAAGTCATTTTTTAACTTAGTGACATCGATTATTTTTCCCCATGACCTGTCCCTCACCTGTTCTTTCAAATCTCCAAATTATATACTTATTGCCATCTTCCTTGATGCTGATCATCCTTTCCTCTTTCCTTCCACTTTTCCCAGCATTAAGCCTTTTCTACTTTCTTTTAAATCTTTGGGGGCTTTTTTTTGTGTGCCTTATTCAGAAACAAAGAGAAACAATTTTCATTTTTTTTATTTATTCACTGATTTTTCATATTTCTGAACTGCCCATCTTCCTCAGAAAAGGACTTTGGGCAGTGTACAATCTCATTTTCCTGAGAACATAGGATTGCACTACAGAACATGCGTTGCAAGGTATGTTGTAAACTTATAGTCATAAAATGCACATAAAATTAATGCGTATTAATCAAAACATTTTTATGAAGTATGTTTAATTTTATAATTGGCAAAGTTTTAGTTCCTGCTAAAACTGCATGAATAATTAGCAACTTGATGCTAAACAAACAAAAGAGATAATTGTTTTGCTACCTTACTTCCTACTGCAAAGATTAATGTTATCAAGCAGTATATAACTTAGACTTACACCTTTGCTCTAGCTGGAGAGGTTATAACCAGATTGCAGTGTGAATGTTCTAGGAGTGCCTCTATTCCACTTTCTTTTACATGTCAACGTTCAGTAAAAGAAAATGTACTTCATCAAGTTTTGAGTCATAAATATTTATTTATTTAAATTTATTTATTTAAACGCTCTTATAGGCCGCCCAATCCCGTGGGACTCAGGGCGGCGTACAACATGAATAAGAGGCGTACATTTAAAAACAGTCGTCATTAATTTAAGTTAAAAATATAATTAAAAAGAAGACATTATAAACACAACATTCAGGGGGAATCTGGTTGTCCTATTCACCCCATCTGCCGGAAGAGCCATGTTTTTAAGGCTTTACGGAAGGCCAGTAGGGTGGGGATGGTCCGGATCTCTGGTGGCAGTTGGTTCCAGAGGGACGGGGCTCCCACAGAGAAGGCCCTCCCCCGCGGTCCCGCCAACCGACATTGTTTGGCCGACGGGACCCGGAGGAGGCCCTCTCTGTGGGACCTAACCGGTCTTAGGGAGGTATGTGGTAGGATGCGGTCCCGCAGGTAGCCTGGCCCTGAGCCATGTAGGGCTTTAAAGGTAGCGACCAACACCTTAAATTGCACCCGGAGGCTGACTGGTAGCCAATGCAGCTGGCGAAGGATAGGTGTTACGTGGGTGTATCTCGGTACACCCACTACTGCACGCGCAGCTGCATTCTGTACCAGCTGGAGTCTCCGGATGCTCTTTGAGGGTAGCCCCATGTAGAGCGCGTTACAGTAGTCTAGCCGTGAGGTGACAAGGGCATGAGTGACTGTGAGCAAGGCCTCCCTCTCCAAGTAAGGTCGCAATTGGTGCACAAGACGGATTTGTGCAAAGGTCCCCCTAGCCACAGCTGAAAGATGTTGCTCCAATTTTAGCTGTGGATCTAGGAGGACACCCAAATTGCGAACCTGTTCTGAGGGAGTCAATTTTTCTCCCCCGAGAACCAAGGAGGGACAGTCGACATAGTCCTTGGGAGGCAATATCCAGAGCCACTCAGTCTTGTCTGGGTTGAGCCTGAGTCTGTTCACTCCCATCCAGACCCTCACATCGTCCAGGCAGCGGCACATCACATCAACTGCTTCACTGAACTGACACGGGGTGGAGATGTATAACTGGGTATCGTCAGCATACTGTTGATACCTCACCCCATGTCGTCGGATGATCTCACCCAGCGGTTTCATGTAAATGTTAAACAGGATGGGCGAGAGGACCGAGCCCTGTGGCACCCCGCAAACCAGGGGCCTAGGGGCCGACCTCTGTCCTCCTGTCAACACCGACTGCGTCCTGTCAGAGAGATAGGAGGAGAACCACTGTAAAACAGTGCCTCCCACTCCCATCTCCCCAAGACGACGCAGAAGGATACCATGGTCAATGGTATCGAAAGCCGCTGAGAGGTCAAGTAGCACCAGGATGGAGGAATGACCCCCATCCCGGGCTCGCCAGAGATCATCCATCAGCGCGACCAAAGCAGTCTCCGTACTGTAACCGCGCCTGAAACCCGATTGAAAGGGATCCAGATAATCAGTATCCTCCAATAGCCGCAGGAGTTGGAGCGACACCACCTTCTCAACAACCTTACCCAAGAAGGGTAAGTTGGAGACTGGACGGAAGTTCTTTAAATCCGCTGGGTCCAGGGAAGGCTTCTTGAGGAGGGGCCTCACCACCGCAGCTTTTAAAGGCTGTGGGATGAATATACAGTACATCTTAATGTTTTACACGGGGGTGGTGGTATTTTGACAAGACAGATCCTAGCTCCGAGTGAGAGAAATCTACAAGTTGTAAGTGCTTTCACAATCAAGTTACATGATTTCAAATTGTAGAACACTTTCCTTACTTTGCTTTTTAGAATTTAATGTTTTGAGAAAAACTTCCAGTGATAAATGCAATTATAAGTATAATAATAATAACAACAACAGAGTTGGAAGGGACCTTGAAGGTCTTCTATCCAACCCCCTGCTTAGGCAGGAAACCCTATACCACTTCAGACAAATGGTTATCCAACATCTTCCTAAAAACTTCCAGTGTTGGAGCATTCACAACTTCTGTAGGCAAGCTGTTCCACTGATTAATTGTTCTGTCAGGAAATTTCTCCTTAGTTCTAAGTTTCTTCTCTCCTTGTTTAGTTTCCACCCATTGCTTCTTGTTCTACCCTCAGGTGCTTTGGAGAATAGTTTGACTCCCTCTTCTTTGTGGCAACCCCTGAGAGTAAAGTCAGTTGTGATATTTAGACAGATAAGCCTTAGAAAATATTATGCAGAATCCAAGCACATGGAGGGATTCTCAAACTGTGTGTTGTAAGTAACTGAGAAGGGTGATCATAATTTTTTTAAAAAATTGATCAGGTCAGGCTTGCAAGAATATTACAGAATTCACACTAGGTCTCCATCACCACCTTGCCTACAGGTAGCCTGTGATTTACAACCATAATTAAGCCCAGAATTATGGTCATAAATAATGTTGATCATCACATGACCAACCTAATTTTAAAACTTTTTTGCAGCAGTCTTTAGGCTAACACTGCGGTTGTTAAGTGAACCCATTGTGAACAATGGGCGTTTTTGCTGAAAACCGGAAGTAAACATTAATTTCTGGCCCAAAAAAAATCCATCATAAATTGTGATCAGACTTTTTGTAGGGAGATCCTGGAGAAAGGCGATGGCAACTCCCTTCTGTACAGTACTAACAAAATTATAAGAAATCGAGCTTGACTTAAGAACATTTTGTTTCAAGAAGGCAATGGCAACCCACATTCAAACTACATGGATATGTCCATCAAGTCACTAGGAGCCAAACTTAATTAGGATGCTTTTTATTCCAAGTGCAAAAGTATAGTGTGATCTTCTGTAAATAATTCTGGTGCGAAATGTTTTCCTGCCAAACTTGAAAATAACAAGCTAAGATTAGAGGAGAGGGACAGTTTGGTGTAGTGGTTAATGACCAAGCTAGAAACCAGGAGATCGAAGCCAGATGGGTGACTTTGATCTAGTCATTTTTTATCAACCCTAGGAAGGAGGCAATAGCAAACTACTTCCCAAAAACCTTGTCATGAAAACTGCAAGGACTATTTTAATGGTGAAGCATTAAGAGAGCCAGTCTGGTGTAATGGTTAAGGCAACAGGCTAGAAAGTGGGAGACCATGAGTTCTAGTCCTGCCTGAGGCATGAAAGCTGGTTGGGTGACTTTTGGCCAATCATTCTCTCTCAGCCCAATCCACCTCACAGGGTTGTTGTGGGAAAATAAGAAGATGGAATATTAGATATGTTCACTGCCTTGACTTATTTCTAAAAATAATAAAGGCAGGATATAAATATAGTCCTTGACTTACGACCACAATTGGTCATAAAATTTATGTTGCTAAGTGAGAAATTTGTTAAGTGAGTTTTGCCCCATTTTATGACTTTTCTTGCCACATTTGTTAAGTGAATTACTACAGTTGTTAAAGTGAATCTGGTTTCCTGGTTGTTAAGTGAATATGGTTTCCCCATTGACTTTGCTTGTCAAGACGGTTGCAAAAGCTGATCCCATGACTCCAGGACACTGCAACCGGCATAAATGTGAGTCAGTTGTCAAGCATCCAAATGTAAATCACATGACCATGGGGATGCTGCAACGGTCGTAAGTGTGAAAAATGGTCATGTCACTTTTTTCAGTGCCATTGTAACTTTGAACGGACACTAATCAAACTGTTGTAAGACGAGGACCACCTGTAATAAAATAAAATAAAAATATTAGAAGGCACCTGGACAGCTGTATAACAGTCCAGAGCAGACTTTCTCCCCTTACCCCATTACAAGAATAGCGACAGGACCACAAAAACATTCAAGAGGAAAAACTCAGCAGCTCTGGTCTCCCATTCCTTCCCGTATTGCCCACCTGAATCACCCCGCCAGAAAGCCTGTTTTTACCCAGGGTGTAACAGAAATGCTTATGAGGCTATGAGAGGATTTTCTTTACTGGGTGGGCATTTCCTTTTTTCCCTCACTTGCACGGGAAGGGTAATACAAAAAATTCACCTGCTCAGGTGCTGCAATCACACACACACACACACACGCCTAATCTGGGAATTTTACACGCGGGAAAAAAAACCTGCTCGCCGACGAAAGACCCGTTGAAGTCCAGTCACACATGAGAATGGGAAACGCGCAACCTTTTGCCCAAGAAAATCACATTTATTCTTATTTTATGCATTATAATTCACGTGCCGCCGCATCTCGCGGTTGCGAGACGAGCTGGCTCTGGGCGCGCGCCTCCCTCCAGCGCGGAGTTGTGGTAAAACTTTGCACACCCGCCGCGAGCACCTTGTTCCCGGAAAGGCAAACAAAGGCAAGGCATGAGGAGAAACCCGGGCGCAAAGGCGCGCGGCGACTCTTGCAGGGAGGCCCTTCAGACCTCCCCCCCCCCCGTGCCGGTTTGCGCACCGGTACTGCAGCGCGCTAAACCCGAGGTTGGGATACCTTGGCTAAACCCGTAGCCCGCACCCAGCTGCAGCCCTGCCCGCACCGGCCCAGCCCAGCCTTCCCGACCTGGCTTCCCGGGGCTGGAAAAGCAGGAAGGAGCCGCCCAAGTTGCCCCAGCACCCAAAGCGGCGGAGGTGGGAAAGGAGGGAGCAGCATGGCGTGCTACAGAGGCGAGTATTCGGTAAGAGACCAAGCGCGGTATTTTCTTGAGGGGAGCTTAGAGGGGCGGCGGGATGGGGTGGTGCCCCCCCTCCCCGTTGCAGGAGGAGCTTTGGGGGGCAGGTCAGAGGGGGGAAAACGGCTTTGCAGCGGCACGGGACATCGCTAACATCGCGGGAAAGTGGCGTTTTCGTCCCCCCTCCATACCGTTTACGCGCAGTGGCGGTGGTGCCCGCGAAAGCGGACTGCGGTGCCTCCCAAGCCGACAGGTGCAGGAAAGACGGTATCGCTTCCACCGTAATGAGGCCTCTTACCGCTTGTGCATTTGTACCGCGGGAGGAAGGGACAAGCCCCGTTGGTTTTGCAAGGAAACAGCTCGGTTGGCGAGTTGAGGGGGGGGGGGAGTTGCAATGCGAGGAATAGCAGAGTTTCTCCCTATCTGAATGGGTGCAACTAGCAAAGGTCGACTGTTTTTCAGGGATTCTTAAAGAAGGAGCCTTGCCCTGCCCGGGGCGAAAAGGTTTGGTCTGCTTGCACCTCGGTGGATCTGTGATTAGATCTCATTGAGCTGGGATAGTCACTGAATGGAGTTGGATCCGTCGTTAGTGCTCAAACGAATCATTTCGACAAAATTGTGCTGATAGAATGAAGAAGTACCACTTACACTGCCTTGTTTTCTTTGTGGGGGGGGGAGGCACGGTATAAAAATAATGTAATTGGTAAACATTTGCATTTACTCCATTCAGATATAAATTACCTGTGTAGCTTATTTATTTATCCATTAAGGTTCTATCCCATGTTTTCTGCAAGAGTTAATGTTGGAAATCACATTCAGCAATCCCCTTTTCCCCAAAGTTAGTTGTATTGAGAGTTAATGACTAGCCTCAAGTTACCTACAGTCATATAGCTAAATTTCAAGGATATAAGAGAGTACAGTATTTGTAGCTCAGGGTTGAACTGTGGCGTCCTTGGTATTCACTGAGCTCAGTTGCTTTCTTACCTTTTCATTAGCAAACTAGGTAACATCAGCAGTGCTTAGTAAGAATAGAGTTTGTTCTCATTTTATATACTTGCCCTGTCAGTGTTGGTGGAAGTAGTCTTGAGAGTATATAAAATGAGAGCAAACTCCACTCCCTACTAGTACTGATGAAGTTACCTAGATTGGTAATGAAACCTCTGCAAGAAAACAACCAAACTTAGTGAGCATCAAGAACCCCACAGCTAAATTTTAATTGTAAGCCGCCCAGAGTTGCTTTTCAGAATGAGATGGACACAGGGGCGGGTTCCTAATTTTTTTACTACCACTCTGTGGGCGGGGCTTATTTTGTGGGTGTGGCTTGCCAGCCATGTGACCGGATGGGCGGGGCTTGCCGTCATATATTAGTTATTTCAGAGAGATGTTACTACTATTTTTGCTATTTTATACCTTACATGAAAAGCTTTGCATACAAAGTGTGTGTTACACCATGGCAACACAGCAACCTTTATATGCAGAAAATGCTTTAGTTAAAAGACAAGCAAGTCTCATACAGCATTTTTGGTTTCAGTCATGGATTCCTTAGACGAAAATATTGAGGACTGTTAAAAGAACAGTATCTTTTAACAGTCCTCAATGTTTTCGTCTAAAGAATGACAGTATAAAACTGTATAAAATTAACAGTATAAAAGGTTAAGCTTTCGGAAAACGCCCACTTTGGGAAGCTTTAGGCAAAAGCGAAGGAAAAGTGTCAAATGCAAGCTTCATGTTATTTTCAAGCGAAGGGACGGGGAAAGAATTGTCAAGTTTCTGGGCATGTGCAGAAGAATTTTTTTTAAAAATTAAAAAAAATGTTTTTAAAATGGCGGCGCCCAGGCACCGGCAACCGACCGCACCGGTACTGTGACGTCACCAGCGGGCCACTACCGGTGCTATAGAGTGGACCGCACCGGTAGGAACCCACCATTGGATGGACATCATATAAATTTAATAAATTAATAAAAATAAAGAGGAATCTGAACCAGGGTCACTAGCTCTTTGTGGTCACAAGTGGGAAGTGGAGTGATTTGCCATGAAACTTTAGTCAAAACACTTACATGCGGTAATTTTATTTACATTTTCTTATGATCTCATATCAGTTGAATCCTAGAGAATGCTGTTTTAAGAGTACAGTCAGTGATCGTTTGAAGTTACAACAGCACTGAAAAAAGTGACTTATGACCATCTTCACACTTACAACTTGCAGTATGCCTGTGGTTGTGTGACCAAAATTCAGGCACTTGGCAACTGGCATGTATTTTTGATGGTTTTAATGTCCTGGGGTCATGTGATCACCTTTTGGGACCTTCTGCCTAGTGAAGTCAATGGGGAAGCCAGATTCACTTAACAACTGTGTTATTGACTTAACTGCAGTGATTCACTTAACAATTGTGGCAAGAAACGTCATAATATAGGGCAAAATGCACTTAACTGTATTGCCTAGCAACATAAATTTTGGACTCAATTGTCATAAGTCAAGGACTACTTGTAAGTTCTTGTTTGTTTCAGTAACATGTTGAGCAATTATGCAATACAGCTCAATAAAGCTGTTCACAGTATTTGAAAGAGGTACTTTTAGGAGTAGGAACAACAGCAACAAAAATCTTTGAAGCTTTATAGCAGCCACATGTTTTGTACTTCTCATATGCCTCTGCATGCATACGCATGCACTGCTACTTTGCTTTGCAGGAGAGAAAAACAAAATGTTTGCTGTATACATGCATGTGTTTTGATGTTTTGCTTAGCCTTATGTACAACAACCACAAAAGGTTATAAATAATAGCAATAGCAATAGCACTTAGACTTATATACCGCTTCATAGTGCTTTACAGCCCTCTCTAAGCGGTTTACAGAATTCAGCATATTGCCCCCAACAATCTGGGTCCTCATTTTACCGACCTCAGAAGGATGGAAGGCTGAGCAACCTTGAGCCAGTGAGATTTGAACAGCTGAACTGCTGAACTGCAGTGCTGCATTTTAACCACTGCACCACCTCGGCTCTTAACCATGTCCATCTGTCATTTATATATGTATTACATATCTAAACAGCACTTCTTAAGGCATACAGCAAATCGCTAGAATGCATTGTATGAATTATAAAAAAAATATCAATAAAATCTGCAGCAAAAGTTTAGCATCTCAATCACAAGAGAACTGAAGGATATTCTCTCTTAAAACCATATACCACACTTCAATTGGCAGGAGAGACAAGGAACTTATAGGACAGTGATGGCTAACCTTTTTGTCGTCACGTTCCGATAGCCATAATGCAATGCGTACGTGACCACCCTGTATGTCCCGCACATGTGTGCATGCAACCTACCCACTGCGCACCGTGCATGCGCCCTCACCCCCCACGCATGCGACCCAGTGCATGCGACCCCCTCCCATGCATGCACACATGTCTCCCACATGCGACCCAGCCCCGTGCATGCACGGCAGAGACCCCAAAACCAGTTGGCCGGTGGGAGGTGCACGTGCATGCGCGGTGGAGCTGAGCTGGGGCGACGGCTCGCGTGCCCGCAGAGAGGGCTCTACGTACCATAGGTTCGCCATCACGGTTATAGGAAAATCTTGAATTATATAGGATAAAGATTAGAGAAGTTATTTTTTCAGGTAATTCCTCCAGTTCATTTAGGGACTCAAAGTTAATTTTTTTGTTAATACCTGTAAAATTTAAGTTTATAATCTGATACTTGTGTGCTTTGTGCTGATTAAACTAAAATGGGTGACCAAGATCTATCCATTGGATGCCATGCAAAAAATATATTGTCTATCTAAACATCCTTAATGTTTAATGAATCTTAAAATATATCCTATTTGTGAATCTTAGGTTACTGAAGATAGATTTCCTGAATCAAGAAAGTGGCGACCATTGATACATAGGAAATGCACAGACAAATTTTGGTTGATAATATTTTTCCTCTTTTGGGCAGGTTTGGTAAGTAGAGTTCCCGTTGAAATAAATGTGTTGAAAAGAATGAGATGTTATTGAAATTGTTAGTGAATAAGTTGATAAAAATATTTCTTTATTCAACTGCAGTGGGTACTCTTTGAGTATATCAATTTCTTTGGAAGCAAAATTTTACAATATTTTAAACTGGTTTTGCGACTGTCTATTGATTATGTTATAGCAGGGTGCAATAACATAGCTGTTTCAGTATTTTACCGCAATTCAATATGTTTCTCTTAAGAAAAATGGCTGTATTGTCTGCCAATAGACCCAGTTGCCAAATTGCTATACATAAGGATATATTGTAGATATGGAAGCCTGGAGAGCTTCCGGTTGACGTCGCTGCGAGACAGACGCAGGGAACGGGTCTCCGGCCCCTGCGCTGACTTCTCCTGTTTGTGGGCTCCAGGAGGAGCCTAAGCCTCTCTGTAGCAGTGGTGAAGCAAAGAGGGGCACCCTGAGAGGTCGAGGAGAGTCGCAGCTCTCCTGTCTGAACCGGGGTTTACTCTCCCTCTCAGCCATGGCAGGAACGAAGAGGCTGCCTAAAGATGGCCGCTACAAAGCTGGGACAATTGATAATGATCTAAGACTGGTGCTGGAGCGAAGAAGGTGAACAGTGAGTGGAACTGGGGGAAAGGATTTGTCTTTAACCTTAAATTTGTCCCCAACAAGCAATCCAGAATAATTGGCTCAGAATCAGCTGTTTAAGCGGCGGCTAGGCTTTCGGAGAAACTACCAGACCACATGACTGGAAGTGAAGGGGTCTTGAGTGGAAATAATAAACTTTGAAACTTTGAAATACACAGAAAATTTAACCCCTAAGCTGGGAAGATGTGCTACTGGGAAGGTATTTTTTATGCTTGACTCATTTAAAACTTTTTCTGTTTTTTTATAACTTTGTTATAATTAAAAACATGCTGAAAATACGGTAAATAGCTTCTTGGACTGTTGGATAAAAACTGAATTTTAAAAACAAAACAAAACAAGGTATCTAATAAAGGAGAGATGAGTGGAATTGTACAAGACATGGATTTACTTTTTCAAAATTTAAAAAACATGGAGAAAGAATTTAAGGAGACTATGGAACAAATGGAGAATACCATCCAAGGGATGATAAGCAAAGACCAAGACGTCCAGGAAAAGGAGGAGTCAACAGAAGGAATGAAGAAGGAGGAAGATAAAGACAAAGAGGAGACAACAGTGGAAATAATAATGGCAGATGAATTAAACCAGGGCAAGAATATATCAGAGGGGGAAGAGAGGTCTTATAGCAAGATAGTGTTCTGTCCTCACGACCAACACACAAATAATTACGCAACACACAACCATGCAAAATAGAGTTTGTTTTAGTCAGTAAAGCAACATCTCATTAAACATGAACACCGAACAAGATAGGCAGAAGTCCAAGAGTTAATTGCAAATCTCACTGTCCTTGGCACAAGTCCCAAAACGAGCAGATGCAAACCACAAGACCTATTCTGGAATTGCAAAGTGGAATCACCGACATCCCAATTCAGAAGCCACGTTTGCCAGAAACAAGAACCGGAAACTGGAATACAAACTGGCCACATTGGAGGACTAGATTCAGAAACCACGATGCCAGAAACAAGATCTGGGCTGGACTGCAAACTGGAACTGCGTAAGCCAAGATTCAGGAATGACGATGCAAACTGAAAACTGGAATCATGATGCAAGATTCAGGATTGGCGTTACAAACTGGAAACGAGTCATGATGCAAGATTCAGGAGTCACAATACAAACTGGAAACTGGAGTTAAGATGCAAGATTTAAGAGTCAATGCAAACTGGAAACTGGAGTCAAGATGCAAGAGTCAAGAGTCCCGAAACAAACTGGAACTGAAGTCAGGATGCAAGATTCAAGAGTCACAAAACAAACTGGAACTGAAGTCTAGGAGGGAAAAAAGTGTGCGAAAAATACGGTAATTGCTGACTCCTGGAAATAGTTGAGAATCCAGTTGTCAGTAACTTTGCTGTTTGTGATTATCTGGGATTCTTTCCCAGATGACCTTATCAGCTACTTAGGTCACTTAAGTGGCTTGTGGATTTGAATTGGAAAAAGCACCATATATTTCTGAACAAACCAGAAGGTAAGGGAAAAGTATACACCAAATACATATATAGTAATCTGTTACAGTTTCTGATAAATGTTTCACTTGACATAATTGCATTATAAAGGAATCATAAATATATTTAAGGGATGAAATAGTTAACCCTTAATGTTCAGTAGAAGGAATGATATGTGTGGCAGATCGATGTGAATTCCAAGAATAAAGTAATGTTCATGTGCTTACAGATGTTTATAACAGGCTATGCTGTAACAGCTGGAGCTACAGAAAGGCTTATATTTGGATATGATAGCTATGGAAATGTTTGTGGTCGGAGGAATACACCTGTGGTTGGTGCACCTTTGTCAGGACAAGATATGAGAAACAAAAAGTGAGCAAATTATTATACTATTTTAACATTATCTCCATTATATTTGAAGTGAAATTTGATTCCTCAGAAATCCATAATTGGTGTGGCTATAGGTATTTTACACAAAGAAAAAAATGCATAAATATCCTAAAGCAACAACAATATTTTGCTATGATTCAATATATATCCTCTTAAGCCTTAAAATCAACTTTTTGTTTAATATATTATTAGAATTTATCCTATACAGTAAAATGCACATTTGATTCTTAAATAGAGATTTTCTCTCCCATCCTTAGATTTGTGTTCTATTTGAATTCATGTGGTTTGAAAATAAAAAACTTTAACATCAAATCAACTACATTATGTGTATCAAGCTGTCCACAGGAGCAACTGAATTCTTTGGAAGATATCCAGCTATTTGCAAATAACAATGGTATGAAGCCAAATATATGAGTTCCTTTATATGCAAGGTTTTCTGTATATATTTATCTTTAGTTAATATTTATTATTGTATTATATTATATTATATTATATTATATTATATTATATTATATTATATTATATTATTATATTATATTATATTATATTATATTATATTATATTATATTATATTATAATTTATTATATTATATATATATAAATTAATCAATCAATTAATTAATTATAAATATAATTGCTTAATTAATAAAAGGTTGAATAAAATTATTGATTTCATATAAACATGGTTGAAAATAATTTTTGTCCTTCCACATTATTTTATTGCCATTGTACATCACACAGAATAGTTTCTTTAGAATGGACAGAGTTATGGAACCAATTGCTTATTAAAATTTCTAAAAATTAACATGGGCTTTTAAAATTATCAATTTACATAGATTTTTGTAATAAAATGAATATTTTGCCCAGTTTACTGATTCTGCTTTCTCCTTTTTTTTCATTTTTATGTCTTTTAATTATATTTTAGTTTTGCTATAACTTTAATCTTTAAGAAATTATGAAGTGTGATCTATATTTTCCTTTTTTAAAAAATGGAACAAATCAGTAAAAATAATTCCAATACTGTGCACATGATTATGAACATATTTTATGGGTTTGTTTTCTGTAGGATCTTGCCTTTGTGTTTACAGCTTGAATGCTAGCAGTTGTATACACGGATCCAAAGCTTCTGAATTTTGTCCCGCCCTACCAGTGCCACCAAGGTAAGAAAAACGATGGGTATTATTTACATAGAATGAAACACATTCAGTTCACTAGTTTTGCATTGAAAAGTTGCTCTTTTTCAGAACAAAACTCAGTAGTTTCAAGGAAGGAATATTTAAAATATTCTGCATATTCTAAGCACTCCACAGGTAGTCCTTGACTCCCAATGGCACTTGTGACTGGAATTTCCATCGCTAAGTAATGTAGTTGTAACTATATTCCTTAGCAATTGAACTACATTGCTTAGCGATGGCAACCTCTGCAGTCCACTTGCCATCATTCACTGAATTCTACAATTGTTAGACGAAATGACTTATTGCCAGCTTCCCGCAATCAATGGGAAAGCTGGCAGGAAGTTGCAAGTCCCAGGCTCTCAGTCCAGGGGTGAAATTCAGCAGGTTCTGACAGGTTCTGGAGAACTGTTAGCGGAAATTTTGAATAGTTCGGAGAACCAGCAAATACCACCTCTGACTGGCCCCAGAGTGGGGTGGGAATGGAGATTTTGCAATATCCTTCCCCCAGGAGTGGGGAGGAAATGGGGATTTTGCAGTATCCTTCCCCTGGAGTGGGATGAGAATGGAGATTTTGCAGTATCTTCCCCTGCCATGCCCACCAATCCACGCCCACAGAACCGGTAGAGTATTTGAATTTCACCCCTGTCTCAAGCAATAAGTGGCTGCTACCAGGTGGGGGAGGATGTGAGAAGGGGTACAGTGGAAGGTTGAGGAGAGTGCATGAGAGGCTGTACACAGTATGGGAAAGTTTATATGAAGGTGCGAGGGAGTGTGTGACTTTCATTCCAGTGTATTCACTTTTTAACATTTATTATATATATTTTTTAATTGTCCCAGTTTATCTTTTCCGCTGTTTAATCGATGTGTTCCACGGAACCTCAAATGCTATTCCAATTTCGCACCTGTATTAATAGATGTGGTAAATGAGGTGGACTTCTTTCATCGTATTCTGGGTGGGCTTATGGCAGGAAGAGATACAGTAACGGGACTGTGCATCCTTTCATTGGGTAAGTTGAGTCTCCGCTTATTTCATGTAAATATTATTTAGATTTATCTTTTAAAAAGTTAGTGCATTACAAGATATATGCAACTTTACTCTGTTATTTATCTTCAAACAAATAAAGGCAAAATTCCCCATGAAGACAAATATATCTGATCATATATTTAGTTGAAAAATTCTCCATTCTCCATATCAATAATGAATTTCAATGAGTAATAGAGGGTTTTCTTATTAAAGTATATAAAAGGTAGATAATATTTATCCTAAAGAAAAAATACCCATATTAACGTTGCACAAATGGGATAAAAACACAAAATCTATCCAAAATCATAGCCAACCCTTTATAAGACTGACCAGATGAATCCAGAAAGGTGTGCAAACTTTTGAATTCTGCAGAAGTTTCTTTGAATGGTATATTTTAAAAAATGGAGTAGAGAAGGAAGAATAGGAGCTCATATGTAATTTTTACAAAATCTGTTCATAAAACAGCTGCTGCTGTGAAGAATTTCATCATTTATGGTGTGCATGATAATTACTTAAATTCTCATTAATTTAGTAATTTAGTAAAGTAATTAAATTACTTAAATTATTCAAAATGTCATTCTAACACAGGGGTGTCAAATTGGCGGCCCGCGGGCTGGATGCATCATGCATAGACCACGCCCACCCCAGCTCCGCGAATGGGAAGAACATTGCAGAATGTCACATGACTGCAACGTGACATCGCACGTTTGACACCATGTTCTAACACATTCAGAATTGAGCCGCAAATGAGATTCGGGTATAAATTTGAAGTGCTTGTGAGCGTATAGTTCCATTCAGTAGTTTGATATTCAGTATGAATATCAAAGTAAAGTAAGAAAACACATTTATCTCAATATTAATTGATATGATTAATAAAAAACAAGCTTCATAATAATAAGAATTCTCCTAAGAACTAGGTCTTGTGTTTTTAAAATGCTTGTTTTTCAAGAAAGAGAATACAGGTAGTTCTCACTTAACGGTCACTTGTTCAGTGACTGTTTGAAGTTATGGTGATGAATGAGGGGGGCTTAGAACAGGTCTTCATAGTTGTAGCCATTGCAGCATCCCTACAGTAATATGATTCGGACTCTTGGCAACCAACTCACAGTTATAGCGGTCATAGAGTCCCACAATTACGTGAACACCATTTGCAACCTTCACTGATGGCTTCCAACAAGGAGAAAGCCAATAGGTCACAAAATGACTATCAGATGTGAGACATGGGATTCGCCTAATAGCAGCAACTGAGACACTCAGAAATGCTATCATAAGTTGATGGAATCATGTGATGGTGAACTTAATGATCACTTTTGTTAGAATTCTCAGCCCCAGTTATTGTTGGTAAACAAGGACTATCTGTAGTTTAATCATTATTAAAATATGAATTCTGACCCTTTTTCTAAAATATGTCTCTTACTTTCAGAATTTAGCAATTGATAATCTGCTAATGTAAATACACACTCGTATGATTCTTACACACATATGCACCTATATATTTATGCATGATTATCGTGTACACTTTTTGTTGATTCAGAAAGATTAATACATGATATTTTAAAATTACAGTATGTAATTCAGTTTTTACAAAGAGGGAAATAATTCTGCAAATGCAATGAAAATGAAATGAACAGCATAAGAAAATTGGAAAGTTGATCATGTATCCTTAAAAATAAACAATAATGAGTATAATAGAATCTAAATAAAAATATGGTACTGAATTGGAAGAGAAATTGCATTAATTTCTCTCTCAAAGTGATAAGACCTGCATGAAGATATGTAGAATTTATTGTTAAAATCAAAGACAGCATGTGCACAGTGAGGCTGCCATTGGATCCTGTAATATTTGGCAATTAAATTGGCAAGGAACGCAATTTCCATCTCTAGATACAAAGAAATTTTCCATGTACTCCACTTAATTAGCTTGTTAAAATAAGCGATCTATTCCATTATTTTCATTGCAGTTTTGTCTGCCCTAATGATGTTAGCCTTCAGATGCATCAATATGCTCGTGGTCCATATTTTTCTTACACTGTTTGTATTTGGATTATTATGTAAGTATAATTATAATTTAATTTACAATTTAGTAAAACTGCCTTCATGCCAAATTATTTTATCAGCTATACATTAACATGAAGGCTTTTCACTTCCTTTCATCCTGATGAAAATCTCTCATATCCTGAAAAAACATAATCAGAAATCTTACAATGTAAAGAGTTACTTGCAGGGGGAAAAAATTTGAATATTCATGGTTCTTTCTGTATTTCATTCAAAAACCACTAATAAATAAAGTGATTCAATGAAAAAATAGATCTGATTCTTCTGACACCTAGTTTACTAGCAAATGAAAAATAACTTCAATAGGATTCATAGTTTAGTACTCAAACATGTACTTTGAATATGAAAGTCTCTGACATCTGAAGGGACTCAGAAGCATAAGAAAACTTGGAGAACTCTTGCTCTCTTCTTAAGTATTTGATCAGGCATTCCTGACTCTTGAACATGTTTAACATACTGTATGTTAAATAACTATAAGACACACCTAGATTTTGAAGAGGAAAACAAGAAATAGTTTTTGGCCTCCGCACATCCAGTTTTTGCCCTCCCTGGCCCCCAGGAGCAGTGCAGGCCTCCCAAACCCTCTGCGCGTCCCGTTTTTGCGAAAAACTGGCCTGTTTTTGGCCTCTCAAACCCCCTACGCGTCCTGTTTAGCCCCCCTCAGCCCCCAGGAGCACTCTGCAGGCCTCCCAAACCCTCTGCGCATCCAGTTTTTGCCAAAAATGGGATGCGCGGAAGGGGGGGTTTCGGGAGGCCAAAAACAGGGCCGTATTCGGTCTATAGGACACCCAGACTTATAGTGGGGGCTGAAGTGGGCAAAAACTTTCAATTTCTTGTTTACCTATTCGAAATTTTGGTGCGTCTTATACTCTGGTGCGTCTTATAGTCCAAAAAATACGGTATATTCCAAAAGACATGTGGAAAGAAAAATAAATTAATGAATAAATAATAAATAAATAAATTAATAAGTACAAAAATGGAATGAAGTTCCAAATACCAAGATATTTATTTCACTTTTTATTTATATATTTATTTTGTTCCATTTTACAAAAAAAACCACTAAAGACCTTGGAGGTCTTCTAGTCCAACTCCTTGCTCCACCATTCAAGACAAGTGACTGTCCTGTCTCTTAGAATGCAGGATAAGATAAGTCTTGGGCTATCACTGTGGATAGATTGCCCTGTTCTAGGAAATAAAATGGGGGGGGGGAATTGAACCCCTCCCTTATTACTAAATTGTGGTGTAATAATCAGCTTTTTCATCATCCAAAAACATGCTACATTACCAAGAACCTGAAATCTTACCTAACTCTACCACATATTACAGTAAGAACTGTAGAAAACAGAAAAAATTGTTTTACTGAAACTCACATGAGCTTTGCAAGTTTTCCTTGTGTAGACATTTAGTTCCACACAGTTTAAAGAGAGGAAGTGGTTTTCTGCCTAAAGTTTCGTCTCAACAAGTTGTTTTTGATTTTCATTCAAACCAGTTAGTGGTTCTTCCTACCATCTTTCCAACAATCTTTCTATCACTCAAGAATGATCTGTAACCGGCATTATTTATTATTAAGCTTGCATGCCGCCCACCTCGCCAAAGGTGACTCTAGGTAGCTTACAGGCATTTATTAAAATGCACTATAAAATATTAAAAACAATATATGAAGAGATTAAATTTAAAAAATCAATTAAAATAAAATTTAGCAGGATGGAGAGAGAGAGGGAGCAACGTGTGCACAGGGAATGTTATCTACTCCATTAGCCACCTCCAAAATGCCACACCCCAATTGGGGCTCCAGGCTAGCTGGCACAACCAGGTGTTCAAGGCCAAAAGGGGAGGAGCAGATTTGACTTCGTGGGGCAAGATGTTCCAGAGGGCAGGAGCCATGGCATCTTCTAGATCCTGATGACCGAAATTCCTTGGCTGAGGATTCTCTAAGGCAGGGTTGTCAAACTCGCGTTGTCACATGACGTATTGTGACTTTTCCCCCTTCGCTAAACGGGGGGTGGCCAGCATGTGACGTATCCGGGCTGCAGGCCGCAAGTTTGACACCCATGCTCTAAGGCAGTGGTTCTCAACCTTCCTAATGCCGCGAACCCCCCGCCGCCGCCACACATGCTGCCGCTACGCCGCCGCCATTTGGGTTCTTTTACTCTGTGCATGCGCAAAGCGTTCTGCACATGCGCAGAGGGTAAAAAATCCCAAATGGCGGCATCCAGGTGAAGTCTTCCGACCCCTGTGAAAGGGTTGTTCGACCCCCCCAAAGGGGTTGCGACTGCCAGGTTGAGAATCGCTGCTCTAAGGAGTTGCAAACCCATGTGCCTTCATAAGAAACCAGTTACAATCAAACATCCTTAGCAGGTAATTGGAGTAGAAGGTAATATGCATCAACATTATTGTCTCACAAAAATGCAAACTAGAGTAGAATTTTAGTTTGTGTTACCTTTTTTTGCATCAACCTAATTTTTTAGTTTCTTTGGAACTGCAGTTGAATCATGTTGAGTAAATGCTTGATTATAAGCTTAATATGCCAGTGCTGCTCTTTTATCTTTTAAATTAAATAAACATTGCTGGATTTCTGTGTTTGTTCTAGTTGTCTCAGGTGTTATGTGGTGGCTTTATTACAATAGCAGCAGCGGGCCCAGCATAGAATTAGAAACTGAAAAAGAAAATATGAAATTATTATTTGGATTTTCTATTATATCTACAGTTATTACGGTAAGGCATCTATGTATATTAACACTAATATTCTATGGATACTTTGTTTAATATAGGATAAGATAGGACTTCATCAGAAGTATTTGCTAAACTGAAAGCCTATAGTTAATTTCCTATTTTTAGTTGCTTCTAGCAATTAAATTGCTTCTAGTAGGTATACATAGCATGTAAAAAGCCAGTGTTAATGCAGTTGAACATACACAAATTGGCATTTGCTGCAGATGAATTATCCTTCCTTGATTTGGCTATTATTGAACAACAATAACATAGAAACATGCACCTTCTGTCTTCTATCTGTTGCTCATTAGTGAATGCTAGGAAAGATGGTGCTGTCCTGTTACCTTGGATCCTGCTGTGAATACCTGATCCACCTAAGGCAGGGCTATCAAACTCGTGGCCTGCGGACCAGATGCGTCACGCTCTGGCCACGCCCACGTCCGGTTTAGCAAAGGGGGGGGAAAGTCCCGATATGTCACGTGACGACGCAAGTTTGACACCCCTGACCTAAGGTGTTGCTGTTTTAAGTCATAAACACATCGCATGTACATCAATCTGAAACTCTTCAAATTATATTTGATTGACACATTTGTTTTTTACTCTACCCTTCTTATATTAATTGCTGCTAAGATTTTATTTAATTATTTAAGAGGACTGATACATGAAAAGTAATAGCATCAGTCATAATATCCAAATAAGACAGATTTCAGGGATGCCTGGATGCGGCTTTTTTTTAAAAAAATTAATCTATAATTTTCAGAATCTTTAGTGAAGACAGTTAGAAGATCCAGTTGGTCAGTAATGGAACTTGATGTAAAATACATTGTACACGACTGACGCAAACCTTGTAGTAATAGGGCTAGGAATGTATTCATTTTAAAAATCAAATTACTTGATTCTACCAGTTAATGAATGTCAGGGTACAATGGAATAGGACATATTTAAGTTGTAGAGAGAGAAAACACACAGCTGCTGCACTTGTGGATTGTGCCAATGTGAATTAGGTTTTTGTGTCTATCATCAGGTTCAATTAATAGAGATTTGTGGGCCCCAAACATCAGTAGTAGCAATGTTTTTGCCTCATTAACCACTATACCCAGTTGCTGGCACAAGGGGGCAGCAGATATCTCAAGGAAGACAGTTGCATTAACAATACACAAAAGTATATTTTGAATACACTTTTTTACTTAACATTTTTAGCATTGTACTGTTCAAAATCTTTCAGTGTGTAAGAAGTGACAGATAAAACAAACTGCACCTCATTTTTAATCATACCAGTGGTGGGTTGCTACCGGTTCGGACCGGTTCACGCGAGCTGGTGGCAGAAATTTGGCCCCGTTTGCCAAACCGGTAGTGATGGCCAGCTTGCCACGCCCCCAAACTGGTTCCCTGATCACCACTGCTTGAAAGCAGCTGGCAAATAACCCTCTGCGCATGCTCAAAGGCTTCTGTGCATGTGCAGAAGGTCGCCCGCGCAAAGCACGCACTTCCAACACAATGTGCACACTTCCAAACCGGTAGGGAAGGTAAGAGAAACCCACCCCTGAATCATACATATGACTGGTCTTTATATTGTTGCATTTTCCTGCTGTATAATTGTAGCTCTTTATAAGATCAGTAAGAAAACTTTAAAAAAAAGAAGTATCTAACAAAACTTACTCATTTGTTGAAGTTATGTTTGAGCCTTTTCTGTATAGAATCTATGGTTTTCACAGTGCATCTTCTACACATTTTCTTGGGCAGAAATGTGGTGCAAAACAGTGATAATGGTATTGAATTTTTTATCTTTGTGTTGGTGCATTTATAATGTAGATTTGTAAGACTACCCATCTCAAAATTATTTGGTTAGTGGACAAATGAAAAATTAAGTACAGTTCCTAGACTCGATTCTCATTTGGTAATAGAAACTTTCTAATGCATTATTTTTCTTTTTATAGGTGATTCTATTTGTCCTGATAGTGTTATTAAGGAAGAAGATTCACTTGATTATTCAGCTCTTTCAGGCTGCCAATAAAATAATTGGCAAAGCACCCTTTTTGTATTTTCAGCCTATTTGGACGTTTGTAATACTTATTTTATTCTGGATGTACTGGGTGGCTGTGCTCCTTAGCTTAGGAACTGCAGGTCAGTAATGTTACATCAATTCTCTTTGCTACATAAATATATCGTTTTTCCCTGATGATCAAAAGTTATTAAAATTGTCCCAAGGTGTGTAAATATGTTTGCACATGAATGTTGCACAAGCTATTTTGTTTTCTAGAATTGCAAAATACTTTACTGTGGATCTAGAACCAATCAAGCTAAACCCTACATTGATTGTTATCGGATTATTGTAGATTGGCTTAAGTTGTCATGTTATGAACAGCATATGCTAGCCATGTGTATTTACTTCTCTTGGTCTCCTGTTATTTGACCTTAAGATAAAAACAGCATTTCCTACAAAAAGAGAAAATAGTTGCAATTAAGGATGCTTGGGTGGTTATAGTCTTGAGTCAAGACGTTAAACTGATGAACCTGTACTTCTTCAAAATGTATAGTATTGCTTGAATTAAGGAAACTTAATAATTTTAATTGTATGATTTAATACACCTGCTAAGGCAGTATTTTGTTTTGACTATGGAAATAAAGAAGTCTACAGATCATACAGTGGGGCAAAAAAGTATTTAGTCAGCCACCAATTGTGCAAGTTCTCCCACTTAAAAAGATGAGAGAGGCCTGTAATTGACGTAGGTAGACCTCAACTATGAGAGACAAAATGAGAAAACAAATCCAGACAATCACATTGTGTGATTTGGAAAGAATTTATTTGCAAATTATGGTGGAAAATAAGTATTTGGTCACCTACAAACAAGCACGTTTTCTGGCTCTCACAGACCTGTAACAACTTCTTTAAGAGGCTCCTCTGTCCTCCACTCATTACCTGTATTAATGGCACCTGTTTGAACTTGTTATCAGTATAAAAGACACCTGTCCACAACCTCAAACAGTCAAACTCCATTATGGTGAAGACCAAAGAGCTATTGAAGGACACCAGAAATAAAATTGTAGACCTGCACCAGGCTGGGAAGACTGAATCTGCAATAGGCAAGCAGCTTGGTGTGAAGAAATCAACTGTGGGAGTAATAATTAGAAAATGGAAGACATACAAGACCACTGATAATCTCCCTTGATCTGGGGCTCCACTCAAGATCTTACCCCGTGGGGTCAAAATGATCACAAGAATGGTGAGCAAAAATCCCAGAACCACACGGGGGGACCTATGCAGAGAGCTGGGACCAACGTAACAAAGGCTACCATCAGTAACACACTACGCCGCCAGGGACTTAGATCCTGCAGTGCCAGACGTGTCCCCCTGCTTAAGCCAGTACATGTCCGGGCCCGTCTGACATTTGCTAGAGAGCATTTGGATGATCCAGAAGAGGATTGGGAGAATGTCATATGGTCAGATGAAACCAAAGTAGAACTGTTTGGTAGAAACAACTCGTTGTGTTTGGAGGAGAGAGAATGCTGAGTTGCATCCAAAGAACACCATACCTACTGTGAAGCATGGGGGTAGCAACATCATGCTTTGGGGCAAAGGGACCAGGACAACTGATCCGTGTACAGGAAAGAATGAATGGGGCCATGTAACGTGAGATTTTGAGTGCAAACCTCCTTCCATCAGCAAGGGCATTGAAGATGAAACGTGGCTGAGTCTTTCAGCATGACAATGATCCCAAACACACCGCCCGGGCAACGAAGGAGTGGCTTCGTAAGAAACATTTCAAGGTCCTGGGGTGGCCTAGCCAGTCTCCAGATCTCAACCCCATAGAAAAACTTTGGAGGGAGTTGAAAGTCCATGTTGCCCAGCGACAGCCCCAAAACATCACTGCTCTAGAGGAGATCTGCATGGAGGAATGGGCCATCATACCAGCAACAGTGTGTGCTAACCTTGTGAAGACTTACAGAAAACGTTTGACTTTTGTCATTGCCAACAAAGGATATATAACAAAGTATTGAGATGAACTTTTGATATTGACCAAATACTTATTTTCCACCATAATTTGCAAATAAATTCTTTCCAAATCAGACAATGTGATTGTCTGGATTTGTTTTCTCATTTTGTCTCTCATAGTTGAGGTCTACCTATGATGTCAATTACAGGCCTCTCTCATCTTTTTAAGTGGGAGAACTTGCACAATTGGTGGCTGACTAAATACTTTTTTGCCCCACTGTATATAAGGTAAGGATTAGTATGAATACAATTGTATGAGAATACAATATCAATGCAAAAATTAACAGTCAGCCAACTAAGTGCCTCTTTAGTGCGAAGAAACAATGATTACTTAATTTTGTTTCTATTTGCAAAACTTCAAAATGAAAAAGTAATTGAAAAACTATTCAGTTGATGTAGATATATCCCCAAACCTTCTCAAATTAAAAAAAAACAACATTGAGGAATAAAGTCACAATGATGCTCTTCTGTTATCAAAACTTGGCAATTGAACGCCTATTAGTATTGTTTCTGCTATATGAAGTTTTCCTCATTTTCCCCAGCTTGTTAAAATTACATTGTGTAAGATAGAACTTAGGACAGCGCTGGCTCTTCGGCTTAGAAACGGAGATGAGCACCGCCCCTAGAGCCGGAAACGACTAGCACGCATGTGCGGGGGAACCTTTACCTTTACCTTTTAAGATAGAACTTGATGTACTTATCCATGCAGGTTTTATATGCTGCCGCTGTGTCCCTCTCCAAAAGGAATGCCAATGCTAGGATTTAAATACCAAATTTAAATAATAAAACCATTCTGCAAGAATAAAAGCCACGAGGGAAATTATTTGTTGATATTTAAAAATGACTCTAGAATACTCTATTGATTGAAGTGAAGCATTATAACTAATTTTATTACAATCTGGGGATTATTAAGATAATGAAAACAGGGTGATTTGTAAAATAACATGGACATTTATTTTCCATATTACAGTGAAACCTATATCCATTTAGGTGTCCATGGCAGATACCATCCTCCTGGGGAAAAAATGTGGACTTTGATCCACAATGTTAGTCATTTGGTGGGATATGAGCCTTATCTTCAAGTGACCTTGCTCTAATCCAATCCAAATCTAATTATGATGCTGGTTTAGGTTTCAGGATTCAAGTATTTATTTATTTTATTTATTTGAAGTTCTTCTGTGCCGTCCTACTCCCTCAGGACTCAGGGCGGCATACAACATTTAGGGAAGTAGCTCTGGACTCAGTGCCACAAACCTAATGAATGTGGTTTGCTCCTTGTATGAGAATCTAAGCCAAACCATTGCTTGAAATGGGGGTTCTGAAATCTAATATTAAATGCTGCTCTTTATGTTCTACCACTTAAACCTCTAGTACAGTGTTTTCCAACCTTGGCAACTTGAAGATGTCTGGACTTCAACTCTCAGAATTCTGGGAGTTGAAGTCCAGACATCTTCAAGTTGCCAAGGTTGGGAAACACTGCTCTAGTAGATATTTTAAAATGACTAACACTATTTATTGTGTTCTGTCACTTTAATGTGGAAATACAAATTAGTAGATGTGTGTGACTGAAAAAGAAAATTGGCATTATCGATGGTCGTGTGCTGTTTTCCTTTAGCTGACCTTAGCTAATGTGTTGTTAGGTTACAAGGAAACACTTTCTATAACCTTGAAAAGACAGCTAGCTCGCCTTTATATGTAGGAGTGTGATTTGAAGGTCACATATTTCCTAGACAATGTCCTTCACTTAGAATACTTATTAAGTTTTTTCTCTTTCAGTCCCTGCCCAGCCATCCATTTAGAAGCAGTTAGAGGTTCTAATTCATAATGGACATGTTAATGTCTGAAATTGATAGAACGGTAACAGCCACTAGACCTGTTAGAAAGTTTCCTTGTTTGTTTTGCATTTCTTTCCCAGGGTAAGATATTTAGAAAAAAAGTACAACATGAATACATTATCCTTTTCTCTGTATGTATGTATTTTCTAGTATAGATGCATATTCTTGTCTGCTTTTGAAATCTTTTTAATTTTATCAATCTTGTTTTCTCTCCATGGAATGTTAAGACAGGAATGTTAACAGCTAGCATAAAGCTCAAGTTATAATTGATACAGGCAGTTCTTATTTAATGACTGTTTCATTTAGTGACTGTTCGCAGTTAGTATGGTAATGAAAAAGTAACTTTGTGATGAATCCTCACATTTATGACCTTCACTGGTCTGTAAAGCAAAGGAAAGCTGCATCAAGATCATAGGCATGATTGCTGTTTCACTTAGCGACCACTTCACCTAATAAAATGGAGTTGCTAGTCACAATTGTAATTGTTATAAGAGGACTATCTATACAAAGCTGTCTCGGTGTTTTAAAAGTTTATAATTGTAGCTCATTTTGATGTAACTTAAACATTTTGGGGCTGCACTTTTTTCTTTTTTTTAACCTATCTGTAGTTTTTATTTTTATTTTAGTATAAACATCATGTCTTAGTCTGACATTTATCTTTTTATTCGTTTTTATTGTCTTAATTTTTTTTATCTATAATCAGTTTCAAATATTTTCATTATAAATTGTTTCTAAAATACGATAAACAATCAGTTGACTAACAGCTGAATAAGCTAAAAAAAGACAGTAGAAAAATATCTACTTATAAGAATGAACAAATAAATAAATAAATATTGATTTCTATTCTTTGTGCCTTAAATTTATAGGCAGTGCGCAAGTCATTTCAGGAGGCCAAGTGAAATACAAAATTCGATGTGGAATCCGCTACATGTGGTGGTATCATTTACTGGGGCTTATCTGGACAAGTGAATTTATTCTAGCATGTCAGCAAATGACTGTGGCTGGGACTATAGTTACTTGCTTCTTCAACCGGTATGTACAACAGTTAATCTAATTGCCAAAAACTTGTTTCTTAACTTGCTTTTACTGTATTTTTAAGAGATTAGGGAAAAACATCAAACAATCCTGTAAGCATATATAAACAAGCCCTCTCAAAGTCAGTGGATTCCTTTCTCTGTAAGTATAAAGATGATTATATAATTATTGAGGAATGTGATGAGAGCAGTTGATCTTTATTGGTTGATGTTCTATTCTGTGAACTAAGTGGCTTTCTTTCAAATCTTGCTTGTCTCGTTAATTCAGTGGCTGCATTCATGCCTAACACAATCTATAATTTAGTAGTACATCAACAGGATTCAGACTTCTGGACTTTCCCACACTACTTACGCTATTCTGGCATGACTTCGGGGAGAAGATGAGAAACATTTGCTGTTTTCAACTAATAGCAGTTTTCCATTGGATACAAATTAGAGCGGGCTTTAAAGTAATTATTTGTTTGTATCAGAAAGCTCAAATCATGTTTGTAATCCAAGGTTGTTATTAAACCATAGTTAAACGAGTGCAGATTGTGTTTTATATACATTTTATTTAAAAAATTTAAAAGAATATAAAACTGACAAACTAATACAGGATAAGGAGAATAGAGAGAGGAAGAAAAAACAAAAGTACAGAAAATATGAGGAAGCTTCTGATTTCCTTTGCTCTGTGGTTATCAAAAAAAGCTAACTTTTTTCTTTTAGCCATTTTTTTCTAATCAAAACAGCAAATCATAAGTGCATTCTTTTCTGTTTCGTGCAAAAAAGGTCTATAAAGTGTTTCCAGTCAACCATAGATACTGTCTTTGGTTTCAATTATACTTTAATCTTTAAAATCTTTGTTTTTTAGCTTTTTTTAACATGTCCTTCAAATGATAAAATGTCACTTCACATTGTTCACATTTCTAGCAAAGATTTGAAACACCTTTATATATTCTAGACAATTTTTGTGGTGATAAGTGCCAACCATAAATCATTTTATAAAATTCTCTTTTAAGATTAGAGAAAATTGCAAATTTCAGTCCTTTCAACCACCTATTTTCCGATCGATCCATTTATATATAATAACCAAAAATTTTAATCAATTTTATCATACGTTCTTTTACTTGTTCTTATGTCACACATTTCAACAACAGTTTATACATTTTAGCAATAACCTTTTAATCATTAATACATAGTTCTGTTTCAAACTCAGTCCTATGTTCAAACAATCAAATCTTTTATTCACTTCAGATCTTTCTGATAATTGTTTATAAGACGACCAGTGATAAGTAAAAATTTTATTGTCAAATCTTTGAGTTTATTTTTCACTTTCTTTGAGAAAATTCTAGTATGATAAATTAGCCATTCATGTTTACTTATTATTTCTCATCTAAAATAATTACTCTTATTCATGCTTGTACTATTACATATATAGTCAATCATGTTTTTACTGTTTATACTTTGCTTATAATCATATATGCTTGACAAAGAAACACAAATACAAATGCAAATATTGTTTTGAAACATAACACAAGAGTTAGTAAAAACCAAAGTAGATGCTTTTAACTTACAAGTGAGAAATCAGACTCATAAATGATACAAGCAGTTATTTAGAATTAAATCAATCAAGCTTGCTGTTTCATTTTGAAATAATAATACTTAACTAATCTATAAGATTCGTTTGGATTAGGGTGATGTGGCATGGTTCGCACATAACATTAAACCAGTATTTACTTTTTGACCATGGTTTTTTGAATAGGCCTTAATAGCTTGGTTCACATTAAGCCAAAACAAATCAAATATATTACAGCTTAATATTAAGCATGAACCAGGCCACTGAATGCACAGCACATTTAATATCTTAAAAGAGCTATATAAAAGCTTTAAAAAAAATAAAAACCTAAATTATTTCTAATAGTCCGTTTAATATACAATAAGTTGCTTGGTTTTTTTAGCATGTGTATTATATGTGTGTATATGTATTAGAGAGTGAATGTGATAAGACGCTATGTTCTAGAAATTCTATCAAAATGGAAGAGAGAAATCAGTGCCTCTGGCATCAATTAAACTACAATCCAAGCAACGGTTTATTGAATTTCAGCCTGGAAGAAATTATACACAGTTCTCCACTTACAACCATTCATTTAGTGACTGTTTGAAGTTACAATGGCACTGAAAAAAAGTGGTTTATGAGCATTTTTCACATGACCATTGCAGCATCCCCATGGTCACGTGATCAAAATTCAGACACTTGGCAACTGGTATGTATTTATGATGTTTGCAGTTTCCCGGGGTCATGTGATCACCTTTTACGATCTTCTGACAAGCAAAGTCAATGGGGAAGCCAGATTCACTTAACCACCGTGATACCAACTTACCATGTGCAGTGATTCACTTAACAACTGTGGCAAGAAATGTTATAAAATGGCAAAATCCACAACAGCTGTCTGGCTTAGCAAAAGAAATTTTGGGCTCAATTATGGTCATATCTCGAGGCCTACCTGTAGTATCAGAAGAATTTATCAGATAGCAGTCCCTAAAAGCTTCTTTTTCATTAAATATTGTAAATACTGAAATATTCTGTACCCTCAAAGGCTTCACAATTCTCCATTGTTTCCATGAAACTTTGAGATTATCCATAATTAGAACTGGAATTCTGATTTTTATGTTTTACTACGGTATTTGGTTAATAGCACGATGTGCTTTAAGTTGTATTAATAGATTTAGATTTTCTCCTGTGTTTCTCATCCTCTTGCATAGGTAAACAGATTTGTGTGTTTGAATTAACCTGCCTGGCTTACACAGAATGGTTAGTCTGTAGGAAGCTGATTTGTTGGATTATGAACACTAGGTTCATTTGGCAGGTGGTTCTTTTCTTTAAATATTCTTACATGGCTCAATAGCTCATTCGTACCCAGAGTGGAAATCACCAATCAATCCTAGGAGTGCGAACTAAGCTTGGAAAGTTAAGAAAAGATGCAAAGAGTATCTTTTGCTTGATAAAGTATTGTTGCTATTTGTCTGCTTCCGTACAAAATGCCCTAGGGCCGTGATGGCGAACCTATGGCACGTGTGCCACAGGTGACACGTGGAGCCATATCTGCAGGCACGCGAGCTGTTGCCCTAACTCAGCTTCAGCACGTATGCGCGCGCCTGCCAGCTGATTTTTGGCTGGCCCCGCCCAGCTTCCCCTCCCAGGAGTCTCATGTGGCTGGTTTCGGATACCAGGTAAGTACAGGGCTTGCGCGGAGGCTCTGGGCATTTTCGGAGGGCCTCCGGGGGGGGTGGAGGCCATTTTCGCCATCCGGAGGCTCCAGGAAAGCCTCTGGAGCCTGGGGAAGGTGAAAACAGGCATACCGGGCCCACCGGAAGTCGGGAAATGGGCCGTTTCCGGCCTCTGGGGGGGGGAGGATATTTTCGCCCTCCAGAGGCTTCAGGGAGGCCTGCTAGGCCCAAAACAGGGGTCTTGCATGCATGCATGGGGGGTGCGTGCATGCACGGGGGGCAGGGAAGCACGGGGGGCAGGGAAGGGCGGGGGGCATGGGGGGCAGGGAATTATGGGTGTGGGCATGCGCGCGCTTTTGGCACTCGAGGGAAAAAAGGTTCGCCATCACTGCCCTAGGGGTTGAGCTCATGCATTACAGAATCACTATTCATAAGGTTTCAGTTCTATTTATAGCAGGGATGCCTCACCCCTGTTGGATATGAAGGATTTTGGTTAAATTCTTTCTGTTTCATAATTTTCATAAAATGTCAACATGGTGTTATTATTTTACTTCAGTAGCTTTGTGAGGAGAAAGAAGGAATTCACACTAATTATATGCAGTGATACGTAATATTTTAATTTTGTTTTGCTACAAAATATGTAATTTAGATTTGTATTCAGTTTGCAAATAAATATAAATATTATGTCTTGTGTCTGAAAAACAGTTTCATTTTTCAGACATTCTTTTTAGAACATAACTAAGGATTTTGAGCATCTACACAGGACAAATAAGATACTTTTAGAACACAGAATTATAGAAAAATTTTCATAAAACATTAATTTTTAACACTGCATCCTATTATCATACTTTTAAACAGAATGTATAGGATAAATAATTTTGGACTAGTTTAATTCTGGCAAGAAATGTTGATTTGACCAATATTTCCTCTAATGAATACCTTTGTTTTTGCCATTTGAATCTCTCTCAAATATGATTACATCATGTCAGAACTAAACTTGACACTGATAATTGTAAAAATTACACGATAGGCTTTTGAATTGAAAACCTTACACTTCCAGAGGGAAATGTGCGGTCCCCCTGGTGTTGATCTCTCTTCCTATTATTTGCTTTGTCAGCTTGTAGAAAAGGAGATGAATCGATACAGTAGAACAATGTTATAAATATAGAAAAGAAAAAACAACAGTGTTATTCACATACTTTGTCGAAGGGACGTGAACAAGAGCTTTGTTTATGGCAGTCTGTGTAAAGCTTTCCTTTTTAGCTAGTAAGCAATTTACAGGAAACTGGAGACACTTTAGTTTTGCAAATCTGCTTCCTTACTACACAGTCCATTAGGCACTCTGCTCTTTTCTCCTAAGCAGAATTAAACTGGGGAGGGTTGTGAGTTGTTTCAGCTGGATTACCTATTGCAGGAGACATCTGTTTGACCTAAAACAATAATAATGAAACATGCTTTGCTTTTTTTATTTTTGATGAAAGATGCATTCCTTAGAAAGTGTAATGAAAACGCAGGGTTCAGATAACAGTATGCTATATAGTTTGTGCAAATAGGCTCTGCATATTCAAATATATAGCTAGAATTTTACTTTAACAGATAATACATTTTGGGAAACTTGATTGATTGGCAGAGTACTTCAATAAACATGCACTGAGGTCCCAACTCAGCCATCGTATTCATTGATTCTCATTGGGGGAAGACTTTTATCCTCTTATCACCATTTCTAAAATTTGAATAATCTTCTTCCCAGTATTGTTTTGTAGCAAAAATATCGCTTGAATTAGTAGTAGGAATACTGGAAGCTAGCTTTAAACTTGTAAAGCTGCTGCTATGGGATTAAGTACTTCTCAGATTTAAACAAATAAAGAGCAAATGCCATTAATGTATTTTTAAAAATCATAACAGCAAGAACAATAGAGCGCATATAGTTATGTTTATATCAATCATGAAGACAGTTTAGGAAAATGTTGTTAAGACAGCAGCCCAGAAGCATTTTCTCATAGTGGTCAATCCCTCTTAAATGTCATACAATATTTACATGATTGCACTACTAGAAACACCATGAGAATTGCCCTAGTTTCTAGCCTCAGCATATTATATGACCTTGAATCTGCAATGCTAGAGAAGATTATATGTGTCAGTAGACCAGCTGATGGCATTCTTTAAGTCCCTATTTTTGCTAAGGATTGAGTGCTTTATACCTTTTGTATATTTGGCTTGATTTTAGATACAAAGAAGAATATCAGGTCTTTCTCCATTGGAGGTTGAAGCCAGCATTCAGTGAGGGTTGTCCACAGCCAATCACATCAAGGGCTGAGTCTGTCAATCAAAAACTGAGCCTCTGTCCTCCTCCTCCTTGGATATTGGCCCAGTTTAGACTCAGCCCTTCAAAAAGGCTAGACGTGGATTTACACCTCTCTGACTGCTTGCTTCAACTGTAAGTTTAAAAAAAAAAATGCATGAGGATTGACTTAGTTAAGAAAGGAAAAATAACAACAGTTAGGAAACTGTTTCCTTCTCCCGTCCCCAGGCATTAACAAATCGCCACTTGTGGCTGTTAAACGCCTCGATTCCAGCTGCCCCCTCTCTTCCCCCTCTGCTCATTGTCTGGGGAACGGGCTTGCAAGCCCTGAGGGGAGCGTTGTTTGCCATCGGCCGGTGCTTGCACTCCGATGAGGCTGGAGGGACACTCCCTTACCAAAGCTCCTAAGGAGCACAGATACAGGGGAGAATTCAAGACTCACAGATTGTATTTCTGGTAAGGCCGATCTTGCGGCCGGCTTCTTTTAGCCTGGAGACTCGGCGGCGCGGCTTTTAAGCTCAGCGCCGGCCAATCTTTTCAAATTTGGCTGTTTTTCCCGCCCTTTCGCCTCCTGAGCCGGTCGCCATCTTGGGAGCGCAGCGCCATCTAGCGGCGCGCGCAACTCGCTATTTTTAGCTGATTCACGATGGCTGAGGCTGGGAAGGCTCCGGCGAAGCCGAAGAGGCCAGCAAGAACGCAGAAAGGGCCCGATTCTGGGGAGGAGATTACTCCTGCCCCGATAGAAGCCAAGCAGCCTAAATCGACCCAAGGGTCTAAGGCTGCAGAACGCGACGAGAGGAGGCGTGATCGGGCGCTACAGCGCATAGTGGACAGGGCGGATCAGCAAGAGGAGGCCATGGCACCTCCAAAACACCAGGTAGTGATCCAGGCCCAGGTCCACAATCTGGATGCCCCAGCTCCTACGCTCTTAGACCCCAATGTCTGGGGGGAAGGAGGCCTGGTCTCCTCTGCCCAGGGAAATCCCCAGGAGATTGCTACTGCATTTGGACCAGATATCCCTGTGGCCTCTGCTCCCACCATAGACTAGACACAGGCGGCTAGGCCCCCTGCTAGTGTGGCCTCCAGCTCCCTGACTTCTCAGGCAGGCCCTTCACATCAGCCTGATCAGCCAAGCTGGCAGATGGTCATGGCAGCAACAGTGCAACAGTGCCTAGCTGGATTCCAGCAAATACAGGCCTCTGCCCAGGCCATTCCATCTAGGCCTTCTAGTCATGCACATTCTCAGTCCCTCAGGGGGGCAGCCATTGCTGAAGACTCATCTGATGATTCCAGTGAGGATATCAGACCTGCCACCCTGGAAGAGGGTGAGTGTGATCCCACAGCACTATCAGAGGATGAAGGCCTCGCTCCAGAACAACCCACTTCAGTGGGCTTATTCCCACCTGCCTTATTCAAGTCGTTACTACATAAGGCCAGGAATGTAGCAGGCCTGGCCTCTGCTCCAGTAACAACAGATGCTG
Organism: Diadophis punctatus similis; assembly: GCA_023053685.1. Taxonomy (NCBI): domain Eukaryota; kingdom Metazoa; phylum Chordata; class Lepidosauria; order Squamata; family Dipsadidae; genus Diadophis; species Diadophis punctatus. Next base: position 75,342,675 of record JALIGW010000003.1, on the reverse strand, counting down.
CGACTTCTTCATCCAAAGTTCCGGTTTTTGAAGAACAGGTGACAGAGCTGGATGTTATTCCAGCGCCCAAGATATTCCTGGACAACGTGCAGCGACAGTTCGTGGCTCCAACCTCAGGACCAATGCCTTCCGCGCAGGACAAGAGATTCTTTAATACGGCGGCTGAACTGACGGGTCTACTCTCCCCTCCATCGGTGGATGTTCCGGTAGCTGCGCTCCACTCTCCAAATCCCATACCGGGGGAAGCTGAGGAGCTCCTGAAACCGGATGATCATCGACTAGAACAACTCCTGCTAAAGTCCCACCATGCCTCGGCCTGGGCGGTTCGCGCTTCCTGCTCTGCATCCTTCTTTGCCAGATCGTCTCTCTTGTGGCTGCGCCAGCTCCAGGAGTGGATCCCCTCATCAGAACTTCGCATTCATCAAGACCTCAATAAAGTCATAGCTGCAACTCAATTTACTGCTGATGCTACACTCAGGGCAGCACGCTTTTCTTCAAAATCCATTGCGGCTGCCACCGCAGGTCGCAGGGTGAACTGGCTCAAGAACTGGACTGCCGATGCTCGCCAAAAATGGCGCCTGGCATCTAAGCCGATTGCGGGTCAATCCCTTTTTGGGGAGGTTTTAGACCCGTTACTGGTGGAGTCTAAGGATCGTAGGAAGGTCCTTCCAACTTATAACAAAAAAGGTTCTTTCCGTCATAACCCATATCCTAGACGGCCCTTTCGATCGGCTGACCAGGGTTCCAATCTGCCCCGAACCCCAGGTCAGTATGGCCAAAGGTCCTTTTACCAGGATAGAGCGGCCAGGGGCAGATCTTACAAACGTCCCTATAGGGGATGGGGTAACAAGTTTTCCAGACGAGGCAAATAATTTATCTCAGGATTTCCCAATTGGAAGTAGACTAGCCAGGTTTGCGGATACCTGGGAATTGACCACTCAGGACGTCTGGGTTAGACAAACTATCCGTTTTGGGTTATCATTGGAATTTTGGTCACGGCCCACTCCAAGTTTTATACCCTGTCATGTTTCTGGAGTTCCAGAAAAGCGCCGGTTAATGGAACAGGCCATCCACCATCTCCTGGAGATTAGGGCCATTGAACCGGTCCCTAGGGAACAAAGGGGAGCAGGAGTATACTCAATACTTTTTCTGGTCCCTAAACCCTCCGGGGATTGGCGACCTATACTGGATCTCAAAAGGTTAAACCAGTTTGTTAAATATCGCAAATTCAAAATGCAATCCCTACGTTCCATCCTCAGGGGTATCCATAGGGGTGACTATCTGGTCTCCTTGGACCTATCCGAAGCATATCTCCACATCCCCATAGCACCTACAGACAGGAAGTTTCTCCGTTTCTGCCTTGCTGGAAGACACTTCCAGTATCGAGCACTCCCGTTTGGCCTCTCCTCAGCCCCCCGAGTCTTTACAAAGATCTTGGCGGCATTGGAGGCTCACCTTCGTTCCTTAGGAGTTCGGGTCCACTGCTACCTGGACGATATTCTGCTTCAGGCTTCTTCCAGGTCCTTGGCAGAGCGTCATGTGCAAGTAGTGCTGGACGAGCTCCAACGACATGGCTTCTCGGTAAACCACCGTAAGAGCTGTCTGGTTCCTAGTACCTCAATTCTCCATTTGGGCTCAATTATAGATTCCCAGCAGTGCAAGGTTTTCCTATCCCCCGAGCGACAGGGCAGCATTAGGGTCATCATAGGTAATATCAACCGCTGTCCATCAGTTTCTCTAGTCCTGTTGGCCACACTACTGGGAAAAATGATATTGTGCATCGATATCGTGCCCTGGGCACGGTTGCACTCCCGTAGATTGCAGTGGTTCTTACTTCCCCTTATTCCCCCGGGTCAGTCCCCCCCCTGCAGTTTGGGTTCGTTTGCCCTCTCACGTTAGACAATCCCTAGTCTGGTGGACATCCTCAGCCTTGGAAGAAGGCTCTTCCTTCCTCCTACCAGATAGAATTACAGTAACCACAGATGCCAGCCTCTCAGGCTGGGGGGCACACATTCAGGGCCAACTGGCCCAGGGTACCTGGTCTAGGGAGGAATCCAAATGCCCCATTAACCTACTAGAACTTTGCACTATCCATTTAGCGTTAAAGAGCTTTAAGACTAGAATAGAAGGTTCTCATGTGTTGGTCCTCACCGACAATGTCACGGCTAAAGCACATGTTAATAGGCAAGGGGGAACACGTTCAGCGGCCCTGCTTGAGGAGGCCTTGTCCCTGGGTCTGTGGGCAGAGAAACACCTTATTTCCCTTTCAGCGGAATATATTTCAGGGGAAGCCAACAAGCAGGCTGATTGGCTCAGCCGTCGGGATTTAGATCAGACCGAATGGCAACTACATCCAGGGGTGTTTCAGGATATTGTTCATAGATTTGGTTTACCTTTAATTGATCTGTTTGCTACCCCACAGAATGCACAGCTCAGCCGGTTCTACTCTCGCTTCCCGACGGAAGGCGCAGAAGCAGTCGACGCCCTGCGCTCACCTTGGCCCCAGGGACTCCTGTATGCCTTCCCTCCCCTCCCTCTGCTCTCCAGGGTCATCCAGAAAATATTAAAACATTCTGCGGAGGTGATTCTAATTGCCCCTCACTGGCCACGCAGGGTTTGGTTCGGGGACTTCCTTTTCCTCTCCCGCGGTCACCCGTGGAGACTGCCCCCCCTTCCGGATCTGCTCCAACAGGAGGAAGTGGTTTACCCGGACCCTCAGTGGTTACGCTTGACCGCATGGCGGTTGAGCGGGAGGTCTTAAAACGACAACATTATGATCTGGACACCATCGAAGTCATCTTGGCCTCCAGGCGTCCTTCCACTAACAGAGTGTATCAGAATACCTGGAAGGCTTTCTGTGAGTGGTGCAGACTGAAGGGTATCTCTCCTCTTTATGTGCCCATTCCTCTCCTACTCCGTTTCCTCAAGAAAGGACTAAATTTGGGGTTGGCCCCTAACACCCTTAGACGCCAACTGGCCGCACTTTCCACCATTCTCTCCTGCCCAAATTGCCCCTCTCTGGCACATGTGCCCACGGTGCATAGGTTCCTTAAAGGAGCCTCCAACATCTGCCCGCCAGTCGTGCACCGTTTTCCCACCTGGGACCTACCCCTGGTCCTGGAGGCCCTAACCGGTCCCCCCTTTGAACCTTTAAGAGAGGCGCCCCTTAGCCTCCTGTCTTACAAGGTAGCTTTCCTTGTGGCTATAACATCAGCCAGACGTATCTCCGAGCTCTCAGCTCTCTCTATTCGGCAGGACCTTTGTCTTTTCCATCCAGACAGAGTGGTCCTCCGCCTAGACCCTTCCTTCCTTCCCAAAGTAAATTCCTTATTTCACCGTTCCCAGGAAATCATTCTCCCGTCCTTCTGTGCCCACCCACGTCATCCTAGAGAGCGTCAGTGGCATACTCTGGACGTGAGGCGTGCCTTGAAGGCTTATATCAACCGTACTTCGGCCTTTCGTAAATCAGAGGCCTTGTTTGTTGCCTTCCTTCCCCGTTCCATGGGGCTCAAGGTTTCATCCCGTACCATAGGGAGGTGGATCAGAGCCACAATCACTAGAGCTTATACCTCAGCTGGAAAGCCGGTATCAGAGACTATCACGGCCCATTCCACCCGCAGCGCCGCTACGTCGGCTGCATGGAAGACTCGGGCTTCACTTGAGGAAGTGTGTAGGGCTGCTACTTGGGTTTCCCCTACTCAGTTCATACGCCACTATAAAATTGATTCTTATGCTTCTACAGAGGCAGCCTTCGGCAGGCGAGTGCTTCAACAGGTTGCTGTGCCTCTGTCCTAGTAGACACTGGGGAGGAGTGGTTGCTTTAGTTGCCCTCCCTCGGGACTCGTAGCTTGGGTATGTCCCTCACTGAATGCTGGCTTCAACCTCCAATGGAGAATGGGCGTTTACTTACCGTTGATACGCCCGTTCTCGTTGGTTGAAGCCAGCATACAGACCCACCCTTATGTTCTTTGGTTCTTATTGAATACGTTCTACACTGTTTTTTTGCTCTACTACTTGTTGTATTAATAAATCTAGTTTTTTGTTACTTAATTCCGCAGTCTGAGGTGTGACTTACTCTCCTATTGGTGCAGTGTATTGTTTTTTGTTCGGTTAACACTGTTCCTTTCCACGTCAAGTCTGTCTTTCAGCTTCGTCTAAACTGGGCCAATATCCAAGGAGGAGGAGGACAGAGGCTCAGTTTTTGATTGACAGACTCAGCCCTTGATGTGATTGACTGTGGACAACCCTCACTGAATGCTGGCTTCAACCAACGAGAACGGGCGTATCAACGGTAAGTAAACGCCCATTCCCCATTTTTCCTTGCCAAGAAAGAGGCAAGGAAATTATTGGTTAGAATCACATAAAGAATTTCTAGACTTTTTCCTAGATATTTCAGAACATACCGTTTGTGCACATTAATTATCTAATCTTACAAGTAAAAGGCAATCAAGCAAAGACAAATTCTTCTTTTAATGTCCATAAGAAATTAACTACTAATGAATGCATAATCCCTCATATATATCAAATATTGTTCACTTGGTTTCTGTACTAATTTAACTATGAAATCATAATATCTTCAGATGTTACGTGAAATTTCAAATGTGAGTGTTTATTAAGAGGCATTTTTATTTATCTCAATTGAAGCTGAGATAAAGGTAACTATTTCAGACAGAGAATTAAAACCATTTGAAATATGTTAATAATTATTTTATACAGAAATCCAGTCAGTATCCTTAAATAGACTTGGAGGCCGGTAACTAAAATATATGCATACCACTTTTATGGTATTTCCTATTGAAAATACTGAAACACAGGAAAGTAGTACAGCCATTTAGCTGTAGTGTAGCAGTAAGACATTTTTGTGGGTCCTTGGGAATTTATGTTAGAACAGGCATTTTAGTGGGTGTTCTTTTGCCCTGACAAAATAAGTTTTCTTGAATCTAGTTTAGTCTACTTCACTATGTTGTAGTATTCAGTATTGGCTAAATAGGAGTGTGCTTAATTCTAAATTCTGTTTTTCTTACTTTATTTAATTTGTTCTTCTTTTATGATTTTTATAATAAAAAAAGCCTTAAAAGCTTCACAAGCAGCGGGTGAGCGCGTGAAGCTTCATTTGCGCATGCACATGCACAGGATTAGGTTGCACACATAAAACCATCCCTGCCCCTGCTGTCAGTCCATGGAACCAGAAAGGTTAGGGACAACTGCTTTATAGCACACTCTAAGCAGTTCACAGAGTCAGCATATTGCCCCCAACGAACTGGCTCCTCATTTTACTGAATTTGGAAGGATGGAAGGCTGACTCAACCTTGAGCCAGTCAGGATCGAACACCTGGCTGTGGGCAGAGTCAGCCTGCAATACTGCATTCTAACCACTATACCACCAGGGCTCAAATTGCTACTATCTTTGCTTTCTTTTGCCACAGTCAGTCTATTTCTATTTGCAGTCTTTGTATTTTGTGATTTTCTTCAGTTCTTTCTCTTCTGTTTCACTGTTTCCAGATAATGCCATGACCACTATCCAGATATTTTTGTCATTCTTATCGACAGTTGTTAAGTCTGGGGTATTATACGCTGCCTGTTTGAATTCTAAAGTCCCAGAGCACGTCTTCATTTTCTATTACTCTATTTTTCTGATGGTATTTGGAACATTCCATGCCCACCTATTTTCTTTTCGAAGTAGAGCCGGTCAACATTGTTGCAAGGATGAAGGGCATGTTTCATTGTTATTATTTTTCTTAATTATTAATCCATTATTAAATTTATTTGCTGCCCATCTTGCTATTCAAGGTGATTCTGAATAGCTAATACTCCTTCCTTCTCCTATTTTTAGCACAACAATTTATTTTTATTTTATTTATTGCTGTTCTTATATGCCGCCCTACTCCCTAGGGACTCAGGGCGGCTTACAACAGAATATAAGAACAATAAAAACAGTAGCAGAAAATAATAGTGATTTAGAACATTAATTAGATTTAAAAAATTTAAAAAACCAAACAACACATTCATACCAGGGGGAGACCTAAGATGTTCAGCGGTCATCACCCCGCCTGCAGGAAGAGCCATGTCTTAATAGCTTTCCGGAAGGCCAGCAAGGTGGGGATAGATCGGATCTCTGGGGGTAGTTGGTTCCAGAGAACCGGCGCCCCCACAGAGAAGGCTCTCCCTCTTGGTCCTGCCAACCGACATTGTTTGGCTGAGGGGACCTGGAGGAGACCGACTCTGTGGGACCTAATCGGTCGTAGGGAATGTATGAGGTGGGATGCGGTCCCAGAGATAACCTGGTCCTAAGCCATGTAGGGCTTTAAAGATGATAATCAACACCTTGAATTGCACCCGGAGACCAATGGGCAACCAATGCAGCTGGCGGAGAATGGGTGTTACGTGGGTGTATCTAGAGACACCCACCACAGCTCGCGCAGCCGCATTAATAACCCTGTGAGGTAAGTTGGACTCAGAGGGAGTAACTGGCTCACTCAGGTACCTAACCGGCTTTCATGACGGCTAGGTAGGTAGCTTTCAGGTGAGATTACTTGGAGATAGATGGAGTGGAAATTACACTAGTTGGCATTTTCTCTCTTGGCTTGGCTGTTGCTCTTTGCACGTGGCTACTTTCTCTTTTCAGCATGAAAGTTGTCTGTAAAGAGTAGATCTGCCCCATGATAATTTGTGTGGAAACAGTAAATCTTCAGCAGTCAACTCTCCTGCTTTCTGCTGTTCAGAATTCTTCCAGTTTTAAGTCTTCATTTATCCCTTCCTTCATGCTAGCTCAGTAATAGTCTCCCCCTTTCCTATGGGAAAATAACCTCTACAGCAGGTTTTCCCAAACTGAGCTTTAAGAAGATGCAGGCAGAATCCAGGGAAGATATGAAAAGACTTTGTTTTTTTGTTTTTTTAATATCTTTATTAAAAATAGTTTCATTATATGGTTTACATTGTTCATTTGTGTTCATTTTTTGGGGAGATCTGTACGAGGGGTGGGTTCTACTTACCTTCCATACCGGTTTGCATCGCGTCGGAAGTGCGCCTATGTCACATCGGGGAAATGACCCTCTGCACGAGTCCCGGCACTGTGCATGCGGTCGCCATCTATTTTTTGGTTCCCCCCCTTTCCCCCCCGCTTTTTACTGCGCAAGTGCTTGCAAAGCGAGCACGTTCCCACGAGGCACAACCGTGCAGGAGGGAGCGAACCAGTAGCGAGGTAAGTTGGAACCCACCCCAGTGCTGTTGTAACTTTGAACGGTCACTAAATGAAATGTTGTAAGTCGAGGACTACCTGTATAGTGTAGCTTCTGAAATGGAATTGACTGAATGAACAAATGATAAAATGATACAAAATTTAAATTGATCAAAAGTGTTATTTTATTTATTTATTAACAAAATGTATATGGCCGCCCAATTCACTCTCGGTGACCGAGTTTTGCAAGGATAAAACCCCAATTCATAGCTCTCAGAGGGATGTGAAGACGCTGATTCCTTAAGCCCAAAAGGAAAATATAAAAAAAAATCAAATTGTACCCAAGGTATAGAACTGGGATCCCCAAAAGTAATTAAATTTGCATCCTCAGTGTAGAACTGAGACTTGAGTCAGCTGGTATCTATGCAGAAACATTGAACATTATTCAGTCAAAAGGCCTCATGATATGAAGGAATTGTCACATGCAGATCAATGTATAGCGTGTGGGAAGAGCTGAAAGGATGAACAATTCCTCTCTCACAAAAGGAGCCAGAAGCGCCCCAAGTGCTTGTGCAATTTTTTTTTCAAGCATTATGGCCATATTTTGCTCTTCTGTAGTGTGGTGAGGGCTAAGAAGTCCAAATTTGATTTAAATAAAATTAATTAAATATCAATTGTGTGGTTTTGTTCTAGTCATGTATTATACTCATGTATTAAACTCTTTAGTTGCTTTAAAAATGTATTAACACAAGGTTTTTGGAAGGATTTGGAGGGGGCATATTTCAGGATTTGAGAGGCTCATGTTGGTTTGAAGCTCAATTGTCAGTAATAGTTCTGGGTCAAGGTGGACAATAAAGAGACTGAAAAGAAAATGGAGTACTGCAAACACTTGGAAGGATTTCCAAACTATTGGATGAAGATTCTGATAGTTATATTGTGTTTATATTTCATTTTTTGTACAGTTTATCATGCTTGCTTATTTTTCATTGTAGAAATAAGAGTAAACCATCAAGTCATCCAATCCTGTGTTCCATATCAGTTCTTTTTTGTTATCATCTGGGAACAGTTGTGAAAGGGTCCCTTATAATCCCAATCATGAGAGTCCCAAGGATTATTCTATTGTCTGTTTATAACATTCTGAAAAATAAGGTAGGCTCCTACTTTCGATTTCTAACACCGCAGCATAGCAATTGGGCAGATAAATGTAGAAATGTCATATCTAAGTAAGGAATGCAAATGCAGTCTTTATTTGCTTACTTTTAGATTGGACTTTATAACTTAGCCTTATCTCAGCAGGCAACAGCTTAAAAAGCAATAAATTCCATTGTAACAGACTTACTATGAAAAGGATTCATATCCTCACTATTTGCTCCTAATCCCTGATAGCTAGAAAAAAGTACTGCACAAACTAACAAAGTCTGCTTACGCTAAGTGTCTATCTATCTTTGAGGGGCAGATGAAAATGTCTATTATGAGTGGGTCAGAAATGGAGGGTATGTGGATTGAAGTTTCAACTTTGTTCGTGTAAAGTATCATGACCCCTTGAGTACTTAAGGTTCCAGTGAGACAAAATGAAAGAGATTTCCAGAACTTCATCTATTAAAATGGAAGGCTGACAAGTATGCAATATTAAGTATATACGCATAGATCAAGTTAACCAGAAAGTAGCAGGAAAATGTGCAGGCTTGCATCTTTCTCATTCATATTGTCCTTAGCTATAATTTAGGTGTCAAGAAAAGACAAGTATGCTTTGGTAATATTTTGCAAACTAATGATGTAATTTGATTGGGTGTATCTGCATGACAAACCAAAACCACTTCTTCCCCTTCATCATATTGGCATTTTCCATAAGTGTATATGATGGAATTTTAACTTGGGGGGGAGCAAAGGGAGGATTAGACATTTACTTTCCCTCCTTGGTAATTTAAGAAGAGGGCCAGGCAATGAATGGTTTTCCTTTTATGAATTGCTGCTTTCCATGGATCTGGTTAGCCTGAATCCCAAATGAATGTGTTACATGACCTTGGTCAATATTTCTTTGGGTTCATAACATTAATCTTCTGACTTTCAAGCAGACTGCCCAGGTTCAATTCCCACTACGGGTATGGCTATCTGACGAGAGCAAAATAGCTCGAAATAGATCTATAATAGTCTCCCTTTATTTTCATTTATCAGCAAAAATGTTACACACACACACACACACACACACACACACACACACACACACACACACACATATACACACATATACATATACATCATATACATATACATACTTGTTTGGTGATGCAGATAGTCCTTGACTTACAATTGGTTGCTTAGCAGCCATTCAAAGTTACCATGGACCCCAAAAAGGGGACTTACCACCCAGATCCGAAGTTCTGATGGTGAGTTCCTGCACCCCACCTATCCTTCCCAGTCATGTAACCGGAACACTTATGGCTGTTCGCAAAATCCTGGATGATGTTTGTGACATTTCTGCTGAAAGCCAGCAGTTTTGGTTTTCAGCAGAACTACACCCATAGCGAACCTTTGTTTATTTAATGAACACAGTGTTCATTTTACAACTCCTGCATTTGCTTAACAACTGCTGCAAAAAAATTATAATTGGGTTGATCACATGAATGACCTGTTTTACAATCATTACTTACGACCATAATGGGCAGACTCCATTACGATCATAACTCAAAGACTCCCTGTAGTGTTTTAGTTACTGTATTCCTTTATTCTGCTTCATTAGCAAATGAGTGAAATGTTTTGTAGAAGAACCAAAATTATTTACTATTTTGCTGGAACTTTTCAAAGATCCCTTAAATGTATTTCAACAATAACTGTGAACTTGTTTACATTGCTGTATAGTGTTCTATCATCAAACTTTTCTGATTGTCATCAATGATGTTCCCATTATTAAATCTGACTTTACTATTTAAACATACTTTATTTGCCTGGAATTGCTTACCTTACTTCCTCAGAAAGAAGCAATAAAATAAAAGTTGCAAATGTTGCAGAAGCACCCGTAGAAAAGAAAAGCAGTGCAGTGTAAACAGGGCAAAAAGAAGAAATGTTCTCAGTGAGAAAGGGGAAATATTATATATTATAGTTCAAGGCTTATTATTAATCTAAAAATTAAAACAGAAGTCTCTTTGGTATGGCTGCAACGTAGATACATATTTAGTTGGGTGATGAATGGCAAAGAAGATGATAACACCCTCTTTGAGGGAGATGGACAGGACAGAAATGTGGAAAAATAAGTAAATAAATAAATAAATTTATGCCAGAGAAATTTTACACTTGTCTCTGAAAATGGTCCTGAAATAAGGGAAAATTACATTTGAAAATCCTAGCTATGTATTTCCGAGATTGAAAAATATCCTATATTTCTAAAATAAAATAAATACCAAAGCTGCTATCTGTCATTGCAGGAGTTTTAATTCCTAGATTCCAAAGTCTTTTCAAGCTAATTCATGAATGTAATTGATGAATATGAATCTTGTATTCTGTGCATGGGAAGTGTGAAGTGTTAGAAGAATCTGAAACACTTGCTTTTTAAATTCTGGCATCTTTGATAATTAATTTACAACTTGTGCTTTTTCCCCCCCAGGAGAATGTGTGTGCAAGGTGTATTTTCAAATGCTGTTTTTGCAGTTTCTGGTGCCTAGAAAGATTTCTTCGATATTTAAACCAGGTACATTATATAAATTGGATAATATCACATGCATAAAAATGAAAGTCACATGAAAAAGAAATGCTATGCTGATCAGTAATGTTTCCAAGGCAGTTACTATCCCAGTTTTGTCACAACTAGCAAAGAAAGATGATCTTTAAGAACCCTTTGCCCTTTAAATTCCAACTGATTTTATAGAAAGCCTAAAGGACTGTGCTATAAATCTTAGCTGAAATAAATCACATTGAGTTCAATAGGCCTATTCATTGATACATGGGGGGTAGAATAGCTACTGTGATTTATAATGACCGATTTAACTTACATGACTAAACTAGAATGCATCTAAATCTGATTATTTCGTTCTGCCAGACATAAGCACCTAGTGAATTATAGTCCGCAAAATGAGAATATAATCAGTTTCTGTAAAAATCTAAAAGGAAACTCCTTCATTGGAATCAATGTCATTCATGGCATTATTTCTATCATACCCTGAGCTGTTCTAATCTGGGAATATATAGTTTTATTCCATACATTTTTTTCAGGTGTGTTTCCCCAGAATTATTTTAGATTTTGGTGGAATGCACATTAATATAGTAATATAATTACTGCGTTGAGTCCTGATTTTTACAAGTGGGCAGATTGGTTTGCTGCAAGCCTTCCTCTTATTTTGACTAAATATTGCTGTTTGCCATTCTTTGACATACAGGAAACATTTTCATGTTGCTTTTTCTGGCGGGAAAGAAATTAAAATCAGTGAGACAGCATATGCAGTATTCGTGTTAGTGAAACATTATTTCCTTGTCTAATGCAATAAGGAAAATAGGGGAGATGACAATTGGAAGATGAAGGCAAGCTTAGAAGTAATTTCAGCCTATATCCATGAAAGGCACTGTTTTCAGTTGAAGCAATAGAAATGTTAATTAATATTTGGCCCTATGATAGATATTATAAAAGGCAATAAACTTAAATAGTTAGTAGGTAGTTTGTGTGGAGGAGTGGTGCTTTTTATAAAGGGGTTCCAGCTGCTCTCCCCATTCACAAGAAACAGCTTTCATGGCTTGGGGATCCTTCTAGATCCATCTTCATGGGACATTGTGTACATATATGGCATGATATAAGCACAGTAAAGTGCACAATTTGAGTCTGCCTTTAAAAACTTCTTGGAAACCACAGTTGGTCCAAAATGTATGGCCTGCATGTTTTCTGGCTGCTGCCATTAGGACAGGGGTGGGTTCCTAATTTTTTTACTACCACTCTGTGGGCATGGCTTATTTTGTGGGTGTGGCTTGTCGGCCATGTGACCGGGTGGGCGTGGGCCTCGGGAGCTTGGCAGCAGCCGAAGAAGCAGGAGTGGGAGCAGCAAGACCGCGGCAGCGGTTCTTCTAGGAGGCTCCGTCCAGCCTGAATGCTTCTCCCCATTCGATGATCCTAGGCTCCTGCCGCCCATTCCCCCTCCCCTCAGCAGCTCGAGAAGCCTCGAACATGCGAAAATGCCTGGGATCATCACTGCGCGTTCGTGGCTTCTCAGACTGCTGAAGGGAGGGGAACTGAGATAGATCCTGCCGTCCGTTCTTTCAGCGTCTCATGCGCTCCCTCAGCCATCCTCCCCTGCTTGGACTCACTGTGGGGTAGGAAGGCAGCGCATGCACAGTGCCGGAAGCTCGGCTTCTGGGCATGCGCAGAAGAAAATTTTTTTAAAAATGTAAATTTTTTTTAAAAAATGGCGGCGCCCAGGCACTGGCAAACGACCGCACCGGTACTGTGACATCACCAGCGGGCCGCTACCGGTGCTATAGAGTGGACCGCACCAGTAGGAACCCACCACTGCATTAGGAGCATATAGCATAGTTTGCAGACCCTGCATTGTTTACCAGATGGTTTCTGGATACAATTTAAGGTGCTGGTTTTAACCTATTAATCCGTTTATGGCTGAGACCGTGGATATCCGCAAGACTGCCTACTCTAAGCAGTACCAGCCCGATGAGTTAGATCATTTAATCTTGTTATCTGAATTTCCTGTGTTGCTGGAAAATTTAGAATTTGCAGAACATGTACTAAAGCTGGAAGACATGAAAGAAGGCACCAGGGCTGCCCATAAACTGAATCCTGTTTAATAAAACTTTTCCCAATAATTACTGCACCAGGTTTTCTTTCAAATCCCAATCTGGTGAGTTCAAGCAGTCTCTGGAATTTGAATCCCAAAGGGGATACTTTAGTTAGGCATACTTTAATTTATAGCCCTTCCATCTGCCCCTGGAGTTGCCTAGTTTGGGCATCACCAAGGGAAGGTTACATATGAATGATGATTAAATGTCTGGAAGGTATTTGGGGGGGGGGGCACTAAGACAAAAGAGGAAAATAATTACCTACTTAAGGTTAGAGCAGAAATTTGTTAACTTGTAGGCTATGTATAATTTTGTCCTTCTGTTCTAGAGATACAATTGTTTTGTTCTCTCTTAATTTGAGAGGTTTCTTAGTGATAATGCTTAAAGTCAATCTAGCAATTTATGAGTACTTTGGGGAGCTGTATTGACTGGTATTTTGTCCAGTGTCCAGTGTCATACACTCCAAATATCTCTACTTTCTTGCATCTCTACAAACTCAGGGAAGGAACATTTAAAAGAAGCCACATTATGCAATTAAGAACTTGCTGTAGGGCTGCATATGTTCACATTGTATGCAGGGGACAAGACAAATACTGCTGCTATTTTGTTTTGTTTTGTTTTGTTTTGTTCCCTGCGCATATCTGAAAGAGGCTGTGTTATTATCCCATTAATATTTTCCTTTACTGCTATAAAAAAAAACCCTACTTCCTTCTACAGCTTCCATCTGTCACAGTCTCTGGATCATTACTTTTTCATTTTGCTGCACCATTAGGTCTGGGAGAGCTCTCTACATAGTTGGAGATGGCCAACCCCACTCTAAAAATCCAGGCACGCTGTGGATTGGAAGCTGGACGTAGTTGTGTGCCTGGCTTATTTCGTTTTTTCCCCAAAGAAGATTCTGTTGCTATGGTGCGCTTCCTTTCACTGGGATAATTTTTAGAATCTTAGAATGGAAGATAGAATTTGGCTGTGACGCAAAGTTGCAATTATTTTTCATAAGAAGTGTTGGATCTGTGCCATATAGCGTTTCTCATGAAGCCATCAGGTCAATTTTTCCAAGACCTTTGACATTCTGTCTGTGTTGGAAAGTGTAGATGTATTTTTTCCTAAACATTTTCTTCGCCTACTAAACTTGAAGTATGTAAACAAACCCATTCCTTATTTATCTGTTTCTTTGGTTCCCATGCATATTAATGCAAAAAACTCAGAGTGAAATCCAGAGTAATTTACTCTGAAATCCAGAGTAAATATAAACTGTCAATATCTGAAGCTTACTTTTTTGTGATGTTCCCTTAATCAAGATATTTAGTTATGATACATAAATTAGAGAAAGAGTTAAATCTTAACAAAATGCCCTTAGCTTAGTCAGTTATTGGGAGAATCAGTGTTTGTTACTTTCAGTGTTATCTTGACTGCTGCTTCAGTTTACAAAAGATTGTACTTAACTATTAGTTCCAGAGTATTGTAACTATTACTAGATAGCGTTTTAGAGTTCAAGGATTTGTATGCTAGGGTTTTTGGGGGGGGAGAGGTGTTGCCTTTTCTTGACTTCAGATTATGCACACCTGAAATCTGTTCTCAAGGGTGGGAGTTGAGTATCCTTGAATTAGGATGCAGAAGGCAATTAGAGAGAAAAGAAAATTAGTTTAAATGGGAAAGAGGTCCCTTGTTTGCTGTTTCATCCTCTATAATGTTTAAGATGTTCTCAGTCCTTGGGAGTAAATTGCAAGCAGTTGTATTAGGAAGAAGACAAAACCCCCACAAATTACTTTTTAGAAAATTCATCCCATGAGGAAAGATGTTGAATAATATCTATTAAAGCTCCATGTTGGACTGTATTTCTTTAAAAGTACTAAAATATTTAAGTTGAGCTAGTTAATAGCACAATATTTTAGATGATGGGATTGGGTTTTTTTAATTGTTGATACACTGTTGTGTGTTCAGGAAGTCATTGTCATATTACCCCCCATGGCAGCATAAATATTATATAGAAGTTTCATGGATTACAACTGATTTCATGTATGTGTGTTTTACACTGTATTATTTTAGCATGATTTATTATAGACGTGTATTTATATTTCTGTATTAATATTTCCCAACTCTCTTATGAAAATAAATCATTGTATACATTGACTTAATTTTCATAGGTTCCAAAAAACTAAGCACAGGGGGAAAAAGTAGAAACAGAATATTAATCTTTGGTTGTTGAAGGATGTATTTAAACAGATGCTGAGAGCATTTTCAGTTCCATTCATGCCCACAATCAGAATTTTAATTCCAAATTGAGCATTACACATTTCTTTTTAAGAATAACTTTTGCAGACTTTTTCTTTTTAAGAATAACTTTTGCAGACTTTTTCTTTTTAAAAATAACTTTTGCAGACTTATTAAATACTTATTAAATATGCCAGCATGAAAATTCTTCTTTTAAAGAGGACAAGAACAGCTCATTTTTCACTACATAAAATAAGGATGTTTATAGCTTATTGTAGACTTTTGGGTATTCCTATTTATATACTTAATTAGTTTGGTTCTTGAGGAATGAAGCTTACTGATCTCCACAGTTCTAAATAAAAGATTGTCCTCATATTAAAAATATTTTTAATTGAATGATATATAGGTTTTGACAATTAGATCAAAAGTTATGCAAGTAATTTCATTTCCACAGTATGATAAAATATAGATATTTATAAAAATAACTTTGGCCAAGTACGTCCTATTTTCTGTCTTGTTACTTCTGCTATTTTACCAATTAATGTTCTGATTGCAGAACGCATATGCGGCAACTATGATAAATGGGACAAATTTTTGTACCTCAGCTAAAGATGCCAGTGTTATTTTATCAAAAAACGTAACTAACACCATGGCAATCAACTGCTTCAGTGACTTTGCTGTCTTTCTTGCAAAGGTAAAACTTTATTAACCTTTTTTCCCTCATTGAAAATCTTGTTTAGTCCATATGATGCATCAGTCAGATTCAAGGTTAAATTCAAATTTTATGGAAATTAAATTGTTCTCTGGAAGCCAGTAAAATATGCATGATATCCATGACCATGTTTAAGACTTGATCACAGAGCAAGCACAAAAGTATTGTTTGGGCTGGTCATTGTGTCAAAGTATAGTGTGCATTGGGGTGTTATGTTAGCCTTGGATCCTCCTGTGGGCAGAAACACCCCCCCCTTATTTTTTTTATTCATCTGATCATAATATATGTTTGTAGTTAAAATACACCTACAATTGGTACATACCTATATTGACTGTGGTATCCAATGGAGACTTCCAGTAGTTCCCGCACCACAGTGTAGCTTCTATCACAATGGAAATCTGTGGATTTGGGGGGGTGGGGAGTTCAAAGAAGATAACCAATTGTTCAAGTGACGGGAAGAAGAGATAGATGCCTCTTCATGGGAAACCCAAATTAATTCATGGAATGAACTAATTGACAGGGGTGGGCAAACTATGGTTCTTTGAGGACCTGTGGACTTCCAACTCCCAGAATGCATGGCTGGCTCAGGAATTCTGGGAGTTGAAGTCCACAGGTCCTCAAAGAACCATAGTTTGCCCACTCCTGAACCAAAATAATGAAGATATTTTCTTCCGTTAACTTAAAGCAACATATGGCAGGACTGAAAGGCCAAACAAAAGTGAAGAAAATAGTCAACCGATACTTATTGAGACACCATGGAAGGTTTAGGTGAAAACGTCCCAGCAGATTTTTGAAAACAGTCATAATCATAATTTATTTACATATTTATTTAAATTTATATGTCCATCTCACTAAATTTATATGTTCCATCTCCAAGCAACCCTGATACTAAGTATTTACATACAGTTGTGACGGAGTGAGAATAAATCTCACAGAGGCGATATAGATCTTTTCCCCGGAATTCAGACATTAGAAATGAAACCGCAGTTTAAAGTTCTAATTAAAATATTTATTTCGGTACAAGAACAATAAATTCTAATTAATTACATGTCTGATATAAAAATGTGACTTCTCTCATTGGAAGTCAGAAGAAGAAGGGTAGAACGGAGATTGGAATGCACACATGCGTACAAGAACATATCAATCACGTGCTGAGGAATGAACCATTATATTAAATAGGGATACATCTCCCTGCATATAGATGTAACAGGCAATAAATCACACCGTGACAAGTTGGTACCTTCTTTGGATGAATTACCTTTTAAAATATATCTGATTTTATCCTAATATAGGTGTTCGTAGCATGTTTCACCGTTTTTGGGGGCTTGATGGCATTTAACTACCACCAGGAATTAAAAGTTTGGGCCCTGCCACTGCTGCTGGTTGCTGTTTTGGCTTATTTCATTGCCCATAACTTCTTATCAGTATTTCAGACTACAGTGGATGTTCTTTTCATTTGCTTTGCTGTTGATGTAGAAACAAATGATGGCTCTTCAGATAAACCCTACCTAATGGATCAGGATTTAATGGTAAGCATTCCCCAAAGCAGTTTATAACGTCTTCATTCTTTAAAATGAGGTAGTTATGTCAAAAGTTGATAGTAAACATTTTTAGGAAACACCTGTATTCTTATCCAGTTTAGTGTTCTACTTTCCAGTTGAGACATGGTGGTAAATATATTGTGAAACTTATTCCACTTTCTAATAGGAGTTTCTATTAGAACGTATTCTAGATTTTCAGAATTTTATAGATGCTTCAGTGATTGTCATAAAGGTAAAACTTCAAGAATTTTCCCCACTAAACTCTAGTTTTTAAAAAAAACCATCAGTCACAATTGTCACAACTATTTTCTTCTCATCTCACATTCCTTTAGATATTTTCCCCGAAAACTAAAGCTTACTATTAATTCTCTAACATAATTTCTTATTTAACGTTTTTCAAATAATTGAGCCATTTTTTATTAGACCTGTTTTTAAAAATGTATTAATGAAAAGATTTTTCCTGCTAATGTCAAATGCTGTGTCTTTATAGACTAGGCATTTAATGTGATTTTCTAAACTTATCTGTTTTAAACTTTGCAAGATAATAATTGCAGTGCTAAATAGCATTAATTACATATAAGTCCCATTTAATGGGGGGGGAGAGATTTCTTTTAAGTATGCTTAGGATTTCTTATTTAAAGCCCTACCCGATGCTCTTAAAAATTAGACCTATAGATTCTATTGCTCAGAATAATTCTACCTAGAACTGTGGCTTAATTACATATTTTCTATATTGATGGAAAGTTATCTTAGTTTTAAATTTGTGCAACAAAATATGTCATATGTAATTGTTTTGTAGGACAGATAAAACAGCATTTTATAGGAAATTAGTTCTTACTGTTTTTGTTTCATGTATTCTTTTTTTACCCATCAAGACTATATAATTTCATTTACTACAGGATATATGTTTCATCCCAGAATACAAAGAACTTTTGGTTAAAATTTAGTAGTGTTAAAATTTTAATATTGGCTATTATTAAATCTATTGATTTGAGGTTGCTTAAATAATAATACCATTAAATATAATAAGTTTGGATAATGTATTGCTATTATTTGCAGAACTTTGTCTATCAGAACAGCAAGCTTGCAAAGGTCAAAGAAAGAAATAGAAGAATATTTTATAACAATGAATACAGCATTGAATTGCAGCTTATGGTAAGAGAC
The DNA here is from genome assembly GCA_023053685.1 of Diadophis punctatus similis. Classification (NCBI taxonomy): domain Eukaryota; kingdom Metazoa; phylum Chordata; class Lepidosauria; order Squamata; family Dipsadidae; genus Diadophis; species Diadophis punctatus. The sequence goes on along the minus strand of JALIGW010000003.1, from coordinate 75,324,098 downwards.
AAACCAATTCTAAACGTCAGTAGATACTGTTGATTGCTGGGTTGCACTGTTCTATTATAGTAGTGGTTCTCAGCCTTCCTAATGCCACGACCCGTGACCCACCCACGTGCCCCCACCGCGACCCACCCCGCTGCCGTGCCCGACGCCATTTGGGTTCTTTTACCCTCTGTGCATGCGCAAAGCGTTCTGCGCATGCACAGAGGGTAAAAGAACCCAAATGGTGGCGTCCGGGCGAAGTCTCCCGACCCCTGTGAAAGGGTCGTTCGACCCCCAGGTTGAGAACCGCTGAAGTTTAGCTAAACATTTTGGTAACAGAAATCCCTCAATAAAATGTGGGCAGTAGCAGAGAGGAGGGAGTTATCTGGTATGTGGTACAGGTAGTCCTCATCTTAACAACAGTTCATTTACTGACCGTTCAAAGTTACAACGGCACTGAAAAAAGTGACATGACCATTTTTCACACTTAACGACCGTTGCAGCATCCCTATGGTCAAGTGATTTACATTCGGATGCTTGACAACTGACTCACATTTATGACGCTTGCAGTGTCCCGGAGTTATGTGATCACTTTTACGATCTTCTGACAAGCAAAATCAACGGGGAAAACAGATTCACTTAACAAAGGTGTTACTAATTTAAGAACTGCAGTGATTCACTTAACAAATGTGGTGAGAAAAGTCGTAAAATGGGGCAAAATCACTTAACATATTTCTCACTTAGCAACGTAAATTTTGGGCTCAATTGTGGTTATAAGTTGAGGACTTACCTGTATTACCTCCCTTCATCTGAAATCTGGATGGAATAGAACATAGGTGTTCTGTTTTTAACTAAATCGCTCCCGTGTACATTTTTAACCAGAATGACCAAACCTAAGTATCTGGTAGAAAGAATTCACAGTGGGATGAACTGGAAGCAGAATTCCTTGATTTCTGGGGGTTTATAAAGTTTGGAAAGTTGTTACTTGGAAAGTTATGAGAGATATATTAATAAAAAAGGTAAAAATAACAAGGTTCCAGTAGTATCAAGTTGTTAAAATTAACACTGCTATGATCACTGCATTGCTGGCTGCATTAATCTTTTCCCAAGTGTCATAAAGTCCACTTCAAATATATAATTTCACTGTAAAATAGTAACATAATCTTTAAAATAACATCTGTGCAGCCTTTTTTTTTTTTTTTTTTTTTGCATTTAAGCAAAATAAGTCATTGTGATGCTTCCAAAGTATCATTTTGCTGTCAGGGGATTTCCAGTAGCAGCCATCATTTTTCTGCCAAAATTATTCATGCCAGAAAAGAAAATCTGCACGTAGGGGTCATATTTCTGGGGGGGGGGGGGGTGTTTTTTTTAATCCATGCTGCACACACTGGAGGGCTTAGGTCCTTGTGCTTTTTTAGAAGTTTGGAAATAGTATACAGTAGGCGGGTTGTGCTGCCGAGAATCTGTGGTTTTAAGTTGATTAGGTTTATATATGCCTCTGCTTGGCTTATTTCATCATATGCAGCTCTTCGTGCATTTCTGCCTCCACCCAAAAAATCCTCAAAAAATTAACATATGCAGTGACAGAATGCAAAAAATATTGTTATACTAAACTTTTTTTCCTGTTATTTACAGACACTTTTGTTGTTATGGCTAATTTCATATTTTATTTTCCTCATTGTAGAGCTGAAATTGAGATGGCTTTAAAACTATGTGAAGCAAAGATAAGATGAAGATCAGGGAAAAATAATTCCCTGAATTGATTTGTATATTTTGCACTAAAAGAGATTATTTGGTCCACTTTCACTTTGTGAAAAAATGTCTTCAGCTTTTATGATTTTGTTAAGAATTTATTTAATATATTTTATTAAAGTATATTAATGATCAACTCTGGTGTCCATTTTATATATTTCATTTAGATCTTAGGTATCAATTCTTAACTACATTGCCAAAATGACTACACATCTGTTCCAGTGTCACAAGTTCCACCCTCTCTTATTTCAGTTGAAATGTTGCATCCAAGTGCATAAGAGGAAGGGATTGTGTTGCTACACAAGTTGTGCTGTTTTCTCAGACACAGTGGCGCAGCAACCATTTTATTCTGCTAAAGAATGCATTGGGAGAGCAAGATGGTTTATTTAGATGACCATATAGGTTTTTTTTGTCGCACATCCTTTGTGAAGAGCAGCTCAGTAGGTACCCTGGTTTTATTTCCAAACATCCCAAAAATGAAAATGATAATTCAGAGGTTTTTAATGTTAAAAGCCAAGAATGTATTGTACCTGCCCAGAATCATTTGTTTGATGAGATGGGCGGATATATAAATTGGAGAAATTTAATTAGAGAACCTATAGAAAAATTAACCACTTTGCTATAAATTATATGAATAGAGATTGCACGGGGAGGATCATGTGCTTTACTATCACGAAGGTAATGTGTTTACTCATATGCCTTTTTTTCTGAGTATTTAGATGTAGCTGTGCACAGGTAGTCCTTGACTTATGACCGGTCACTTAGAGACTGTTCGAAGTCACGACAGACTCTCCAGGCTACTTACACCTGGTTCCAAAGTTCTGGTGGATGTGCCCCCCCCCCGTCAGGTGACCACATGTCAGGCACTCAGCAACTAGCCCATATTTGTTTTTGCCGAAAATCAGCATTACTTTTGGTTTTTGGCAGAAATAGCCTATGGGGAACAGTGATATATATAGCAGGCTCCAATATGGTCGTACGTTGAGGACTTCCTGTACTTCTTTATTTCAACTTAATCAAATCCTAATTTTCAAGGTTACAAGAGTGACACAAGTTTATTTGTAACTATACAGAAGAGAGACGGGAGTAATCCCACTCTTTCTATTGATCAAGAGTAGACAGCCTTTCTAGTGTTTCTAAGGATCATAAGAGTGTTGGTACAGCAACATCTTTGGAGAGTATGGAATTTTCAAGCCTTTGGCTACAACAAACTTAAAAAACAAAACTAGTACAAAAAATGATTTCATTGAATATCAGTGACAATGTTCTTAGACAGTTCTGACAACAGCAAAAAATTGTGGGGTATGTGGTTGGGAAGACCCCTTGAGTTGTCCACCTCAAATATGTACAGTATTTACAATTACTTGGATTCTAAAGTTTGATTTGGGGGGAAATGTCCTTGTCAAAACTTGTTAAGCAGCAAGTAGAGTCAAGATGATTGTGCAATCATTTCTTAAGTGTGTCTTCATTGAAAAGGAATGTGTTCTAAGATACTGCAGAAGCACCAGAAACTGCTGAATTGCAAAAATAATGTACATATGTATATCTTCTGAGAATACATTGAAGACACTGTAGGAATGCCTAGGTAGGGGGTTGCCCATATATTGTAAAAATACTTTTAATAAAATAAATAGAAATCTGGTACGATACCAAGGATGTTTTTTACCAGAATGCCATGGGACCCTTGGTGACCTCAAAGTTATTTCTAGAAAATAAAGGATGGATGAGTGAAGTTCTCTGAAATCCTTGGGTTAACAGATTTCAGATATTATGAAAGCATTGTCTGTGAAATAAATGTTTTAGTACAAGTGATGCTATTTATTTCAACCCCATACTTAGGCAAATGACATAAATTGAAGGAAACGACAAAGTTAGATTTCACACACGCATAGAGTTAACTTATATAGCCTTCCTGCGACTTGTTCATTATGCTGAAGTTTTACTATATTTGGAAGCGTATATGATCACCAGTGGGAAGGACGGTGAACAACTGAACAAAAACGCAATCTGTTGGCTTTTAATAAACGGGTAATTTCTGACACACACACAGCAGCCATTTTGTGAAGGTCCCACAAATATACTTTCATAAATCTAATCCCCTCCTTCCAACAGATTGACAGTTTCCACCCCTCCTGGGCAATCTGATAAATAAAATGATACACTTGTTATAAAGTCTGAAGGGGATTGATAGAATTTTCTTGAAATTCTGTAAGAAAGATGGGTTTATAGATCTGTGTGAGTCAGTAGTGGGTTCTAAAACCCGTTGCTACTGGTTCGCGCGCGAGCATGCACGCACAACGCTTCTGTGCATGCACGCACAACGCTTCTGTGCATGCACAGAAGCGTCCCCGGGTGGGTGGAGCCTCCTGCCACTGGCGCTACCGGTTCGCAGAACCAGGCCGAACCGGGAACAACCCACCGCTGATGTGAGTCGAATCTGATTTGATTTGGAGAAAAGATACTTGTTTACCCGCAAAATAACTTCAGATGAAATTGGAAAACACTGATTTGGAATGCCCAAGGTATCAAAATCGCCCTTGAATTGAAGTTTTGAAGTAGGTATTTGCAGCCCCTTAGTACTTCATGTAGAAATTCTGGGATATTGGTTTCAAATTTTCAATATAACAGCCAACTAAAAAAAATCAATAGAATCCAATAAATGTGTCTTCTATTAAACCTGCAATTGAACCCAAAGAATGGTTGCTAGATTGGAGAAATCCTTTGGTAGCAATAGAAAATGGCATTATAAAGTTTGATAGTGTGGCCTCTACATCCAATATTAGTAGAAAAACTAATTTTTTTAAAGAGGTGATTTAACTAGGCTAGTATTTTCTAATAGGCAAATTGACATCTTAATCAGCAGCAATATTAAACAGAATTTAAGTTAGAAGTGTTGCACTTCTAACAACATAGAATTTTTACTTTTCTAGTTTTCATGTTGAACATTTGTTACTGTAGGCCAGGGGTGTCAAACTGGCGGCCCACAAGCCAGATGCATCACACGCAGATCACGGCCACCCCAGCTCTGCGAATGGAAAAAACATCGTGAAATGTCACGTGACGGCAATGTGATGCCGCAAGTTTGACACCCATGTTGTAGGCAATTGCCTTCTACTACTTTGTTATAATTTTACTTAATTTGATTTTGAAGTTGCTTGTCTCCATCTGACTCCTTGATAACTTCTGTGACTAGCATGTTTTTTTTAATAATACATGTTCCACGTCTTCAAGAAAACAACATTTATTTATAAAAAATACAACAAGATCAGTTGATGATGAGAAATGTGGCAATAAATACAATTCAAAGGAAAGGCAATTCTACATGGATATATTATGGCACAGAAAATAAAGTCAATGACCTTCAAAATGTAAAGATTTTTGTGGGCTCAGAACTTAATACTAGTTCCCTTCTAAAAAAGAAAGTGTTTCCTAGAATTTTGGTGAATTTAGACATTGTGATGAAACATACACAATCACAAATGCACGTTTATTATTTCTACTATGACTTCAGGAGATAAGCAAGCAAGTACAAAACCAACATTTTTAACTATTAACTAAAACCTTTTATTTGGATGGTATGGTCCAGAATTAAGTTTATGAATAAAAGCATTTACAGTCTTCCACAGAATGGAGCTGTAAATAAAAAAGTTTAAAAGGAAAAGCTTGGTATAGTATGTAAAATGCCTATTTCAGAACAAGATTGTAAAAAAAATGCATAGTTCCTTATTATTAAAAGACTTGGCTGTATACAAGAAGTTCCCTTTCACAATATTCCTTTTTACTTCATATGCTGTTATTGGTTATGCTGTAGACCGCAAATGTCACAGCACTAAAGGCAACTAGAGAAGAAAAGGGCAAAGAAAGGAAAAAGGAATGTTATGTAAGGCAATATTTCCTTAAGTACATGAAGCATAATGTGTAAAGGATGGGTAACAATTCCACAAGGCTAGTTTCGTTTTTCTTGAATAAAATAATAAAACTAATACTGAGCTTTTGAGGCAAATCTAGTAATCAATGCCATGGTCACTGTATTGACCGTGGTAATCTCTCTGATATTCATCTTGGTATTCGCCGTGATAGTCGTCTGGATATTCTGCCTGATAATCACTATCACTGATTTCTGATCCATTAGTTCCTGTTCCTTGGCTTCCATTATGAATGACAGGTTCTGTTGGTGCAGCACAATACTTAGGATCATACACTTGCCGTCCAAGCCCATATACACTCATCCCCTTTTGTGAAGCCACTTTGTTGGTGCCCATTTGTAGTGAAATTGTAGTGTTATCAATGGGCTGTAATGTGACCTTCTGGTCATAGATGTCTCGCCTTGTTCCTGGTGCAGGCATCCCTGCCTAAAAAACAAACACAAAAATATTTCAGGGATTATAGTAACTACTAGCAATATAGTTAGTACTTAAGACTGTCCACTTAAGGTTGATTCAAATTAATGATGGACCAAGAGAGAGAGCTTTATAGGCTTCTCTAACAATCGCTAAATGTTGCACCGCATCACTTTCCTGGTCACATGATCCCTAAGTGCCTGGCAACCTGTTGGCACTTCTGATTGGTTGCCAAGCACACCGTGATCATGTGATTGTTGTTTGCAAACTTCTCTGGTTTCCCCAGAATGTCAATGCAAGTTGCTGCCACTTGCCAAGAAGACTTCCTCTTGTCTCTGGGAGCTGGCTGAAAACCTCCACGCCAAATCCAAGCAGCCACAGAGCTGAAATCCTACAGGGTGTTCTTTCAGCCAGCCCTCGGAGAAAAAAGCGAGCTGAAATCTAAGCAAGATTTTTAGTCCTTGACTGGAGAGGCAGCATGTTAAGGTAAGGAATGTGGGTGCATTCCTTACCTTAACATCCTGGATTGGGTGGGGGCACATCCTGGACTGGGTGGGGGAAGCCCAGCCCAGGATGTGTGCAAATCTCTGCATTTGGGCTGAAAATCCTGCTTGGTTGGTGGGGAGGATTTTCAGTTCCAGAGTAGAGATGCAAGGCGGTAAGGTACGGCATATGAGGTGCCTCTGGTGGGAAGGTCTTGATCCAGTGCAGGTTGTACATGAATTGTCCCTGCTTGGGCTAAAAGTTCTGCTTAGTTTCAGCAGGTGGTTTTTCAGCTCCTGAGAGGAGAAACACAAGCGGCCTGTGACAGGCCTCTCCTACCTTCGCAAGGTTTACCTGGGACTCCGCTTAACAATCTGCAAGATCACTTAATGACCACATCAGGGAGTGCTGAGATTGTGGTCATTGAGTGAAGCAATCATGTGACATCTTATTTTACTCTAACTGAGATTTGGGCCCCCAATTCTAAGTTGAGGACTACAGTGGTACCTCAGTACTCGACTGCTTCAAAACTCGCTGAATTTGGTACTCAACGCATTTTGATGCAAAAATGTCCCAGTACTCATTGTTTGTTTGGTACTTGTCACTCTATGATCAGAAGAGGGGGATGGCTGCGGAGAACAGACAAGAAGTTGGCCATGCTGGGAAGGTCATTGCAAAAGGAAGCAGGGGATGGCCGAAGAGGACGGATAGGAAGTCAGCCATGCTGGAAAGGCCGCTGATATAGGAAGAGGGACAGACAGGAATTTCAAAGGGTCATGTGGTAAGTCACATGGTTTGTTTGGTGCTCATTTTTAGTACCCATCGCACCACCTGAAACCAGTTAACAAGTACCAAGGTACCATTGTGTCTTTAAATAGTACAACTAGGATCCATGTGAAATACCGTAAAACTAAAGTTCATTACACAGTGTTGTTCAATAGTTCTACATAGAACAAGGAGAAACTAATTTGTTAGGACTCTTGTTGCTTTAGTACTTAACAGTATAATGTAAAGAATACCAAAAAAAGCCTTCAGAATATTCTGCTTTTTCCCAAGATTTAACTGAAGGATAAAAAACGCACTAAGACTAAGCCAGAGTCAGTCCTTTCCAATAATTAGACTATTAAATACAATTCCGAAGAGAAGATTTGGAAATCTAGATCAGAGAGTAGATATTCCTTACCTGACTGGCTCCTTTATTAGTCCCCATCTGCAGGCTAATTGTTGTCTGGTCAAATGGCTTGTCTGTTTGCATCTTTGGATCATAAAGATGTCTCCTAGTTCCATAAGCTGTCATTCCTGCCTGGCTTGCACATTTGTTAGTCCCCATCTACAATCAATTAGAGAATACAATTTAAAAGAAAAAAAATTCCCCAAATGTTTGCTGTCATAGGTATGACTAATATCCAAATAAGCATCAATTACAGAGAGTAAAGTGGTACAGGTAGTCCTCAACTTATGACAACAGTTGAGCCCAGAACTTATGTTGCTAAGTGAGAAATTTGTTGTTTTTCACCATTTTATGACTTTTCTTGCCACATTTGTTAAGTGAATCACTGCAGTTGTTAAGTTAGTAACACGGTTGTTAAGTGAATCTGGCTTCCCCAGTGACTTTGCTTGTCAGGTCACGAAAGATTGTTACATGACCCAAGACACCGCAACCGTCATAAATATGAACCAGTTGTCAAGCATCCGAACGTAAATCACGTGACCATGAGGAAGTTGCAACGGTCGTAAGTGTGAAAGGTGTCATAAGTCACTTTTTTCAGGGCTGTTGTAACTTTGGTCACTAAATGAACTGCTGTTAAGTCGAGGACTATCTATATAGCTAAAAGAACTGAAGCCAAGGAACTTGACTTTAGGATGGATGGTGGCTTGCAGTCCCAATTTGTTTGTTTATTTATTTATTTTTATTATTTTATTATTTTATTTATTTATTATTAGAATTTGTCAAACAAAAACGAGAACAAGAATAAAAGAAAAATATATACGACAGGGACGAAAGGCACATTAGTGCACTTATGCACACCTCCTCTACTGACCATTTAAGTATGAAGTAAGGTATTATTGGTAATATTGGGAACAGATAAGGAGATGGTTACAGGAGATAACAGGAGAACAAATTGAATTTAAAGCTGAATTATTTTTATTAGGAATAATTAATCAAAAGATAAAGAAACAATAGCACTTAGACTTATATACCGCTTCATAGTGCTTTACAGCCCTCTCTAAGCAGTTTACAGAGTTCAGCATATCAACTCCAATATATCATTTTAGACATAGTAACAGCAGCACGAATTGTTTATGTTCAATGTTGGAAACTCGAAAATATACCAACCAATGAGATGATTATGCATAAGATACTAGAATGTGCCGAGATGTATAAGCTCACGTTAGAAATGAAAGGCAAGGAAGAAACAGAATTTTATGAGGTGTGGGATAAGTGGTATAATTGGTTAGAACAGAGAAACAAAAATGTATAGACATAAATGTAAATAACTGCAAGAGACATATGACACAGTACTGTTAAAGAAAAGAAAAAATGTTTATTGTTATGTAAATTGGAAAAATGGAAAATAAAATTAAAAAAAAGTATGAAGTAAGGTCCATGATACTGAAATACTTGCCTTGCCCAAAAATTTATTTAACAGAAACTGATGTTAAGAAAAATATGCAAAAACATGTGATGGATATCCATAAAAGCAAGGCAAGACCCCTTGTCTTGCCTTGTCTGATAGACAAATAGAACATGTACATACAGTAATACGAGACAAAAAATATCATCATGGATGCCAAATATATAAAAAAGAAAAAGATAAAATATACTAAACCCAACCTGGTTTTTTCTTAATGAGGCTTAGAACAAGATGTACTGCCCAGAAACAAAAACTGCCCCTTACCATATTCACCATCTTAAAATTTCAGAATGTTCTCACCTCTACCTCAAAGTCTTACACCATTAGCTTTTCTGTTCCCTGGTACAGTTAACATTCTTGGCTTTAGTTATGTTTAGCTTAGTTTAGTTAGACTTATGGACTATGCCGCCCTGCTTGAGCAGGGGGTTGGACTAGATGACCTACAAGGTCCCTTCCAACTCTAATAATAAATCTAAATCCATGTTTGGCATCTCACAAAAATGGTATTCATGGGCAAACATTACCTAATGATACCAAAACAAAAAACCATCAACATTCACGTCTCTGTGATGATGTTGGAATTTTTCCAAATTATGGCAAAATCTGTTGCAGGTATATTTTGGTAATATCTATACATCTGATATGAAGCAAAAGCCATGTTGGACTACACAACTGTCTCCTTGTGAACACAGCTTGCATTTTCTGCTCTCCCCCGCCCCCAAATCTTACATATGCAAAGAGTTTAATATCTGCTAAACATCATTGTAAATGCAACTAGCATAAGGAATAACCCTGAGGAAGAAGAAGCAACAACTAAGATGACAGTCCAGATGACAGAAATTTGAATCTAGAGCAGAAATACAATTCAAGAAAGTGCCTCAGTCATGACCCCTAGTTCTCATGAAGATAAAGCGGGGTGGGGTGGGGGAGGAACTTGCAAGATTCTATTACTGTAATGCTATTGTAGCATTAACATCCATAACTTTGGATTCCTAATCTCACCTGGAAGGCCTGACACTAACAAATAAAATAGCCTATACTGGAATAAACCACTGCTTTATTATGGCTTGTCTTTTCTGAGCTAAAAAATCTACCTGGAGCATCTTTTTTTAAAAAAAGCTGCCTTATTGCCAAGTGTGGTCTAAAAGTAGTTCAACTTGGAACTATTGGAAAACTGCTCCGTGGTAATGTAAATCTCATTACTTTTTTTGGAATACAGTATAAATCATAAGCAATAACATCCGAAAAGCTTTTTCTGCATATTCATTTAGTATCTTTTATCCTTTCTGCTTACCTGCAAACCGATCACACTTTGTCCAGCCTTGAGTTTTCCAGCATCAAAACTTCTTGCTTGTTTTTCTGCGTATTTAACACCAATATCAATTGTAGTGTGGAATCCCTTGGTTTTTGCCTAGACATAGGTTAAAATTACATTTAGTATTTCTTGTACCGATAAAAGAGAATATTTGTAGTTCGGGGTTGAAATGAGGCATCCTTACTGCTCTCTGAGCTTGATTGTTTTCTTGCAGATGTTTAATTATTCAAACTAGGTAACATCAGCAGTGCTAGTAAGGAGTGGGGTTTGCTCTGTTTATATTATCCAATACACCAAGCAAAAGTATTGTTCTTGATTGTTGGTCTGAGGTTAATCTTGATTAACCTCAGACCAACAATCAAGAAGTAAACAATACCCAAATCAAGGAACTGCCAAACAAGCTAACAGTAAACAGCCCAACCAAAGAACCTCCAAAGCCTCTCCCACCAACACTGACAGGGCAAGCCACTACTAGACTAGAATATTAACTGAGAGCAAACCCTTCCTCCTTACTAGCACTGCTGATGTTATCTAGTTTGGGTAATGAAATGTCTGCAAGAAAATAACCAAGTTCAGAGAGCACCAGGGACCGCCTCAGTATTTCTTGTACTTTTCTCTAATCACTTATTGTTAAGATACAAATATTCAATATAGTGGTGTTTATAACAGATTGCAATGACGACAGGATGATGGCATCATGCAAATGCCCACGAAACACCCTGCTCTCACAATAGCCAATTTCAGTAAGTAAGGCATAGCATTTGTATGATTGTCGGTCCCTGTGAAAGAATGAAGGTTTGTCATGTTTATTCAAAATCAATGATCAGATCCTTGATTTGACATTTTGACCTATTGCTTTGTTGATGTAACATGGTAAGGTGATGATTTTTGTGTAGACAAATTAATGGAATTCGTTAATTTAATTCTTAAGGCGGCCATAATACAAACTCAAACTATGAAATTCATGCCCGTTCTACAATTTCTTTAGGTAACAAATGATGTGAACCAATATTACAAGGTTTGTTATTTACTAAGGATAGTAAATTGTGCATTGGACTGCATGGATCAATGTACTTACCAAGCCTGCAAGTGCCACCAATGATGTTTGAACTTGGGTCATATTTCCATTCTCAAAGAGATCATTTGCTTCAAAAATATCATGTGGTTTCATGCCATATTGTTGTATGGCCTTGATAAAATTTCCAATGTTCTCCAGCTAAAAACAAATGTAGGAAGTCACACTCTTACGACTTGTTACCATTTGTTTACTTAAAGTGAAGCTATACATTACTTGGAACCAGTAATTGTGGAGGGCTATTGTTTGAGAAAAGAAATCAGGTGGAATTCACATCGATGGGAGAAATGCTACCTGCCAGCAACCTCCTTCAAATCACTGTTCTGGCTGTTTTTAATGATAGTTATGATTTAGGCACATATATTTGTAAATAAAATATTTTTAATTGAGGAAAATGGTACTTAAATGAAGCTTGCAAGTCAAGCATAACAGAAAACAGGAAGAGAATATTTCAGTGATTAACATGGCATCAGAACAGTGTACTTTTATTTTATTCAACTTTGATCTTGAAGTGCCCGGCTAATATTATCCCATAATATTTACACTACTGTTGCAAAAAATATTTTTGCTTCAGCATCCGTTGTATTTGAAGGTTTGTTTTGTTGGATGTCGGTATTCATCCATTTAATTTTTCCCAATACATACAGTATAATGTGAAAAACTATTTCCATAGAAAATGGGACAAATTTCTCATTTAAAAGAGATCCAGTTATTGATTTTCATTCTTGTACTACTACAGGGCCCTGCTATTTGGAAAGTGAGTGCACAGTATCAGATTCCTTGAGCTATGAAAATTTAGAGAAAAACTGCCAAGAGATTTCTCCAATCCCAAGAAAGCTTTTAACAAAACTTCTGCTTCTCTGATTTTCTCTTAAGAACTATCTTCCTCCTTGCTTTTCTATTTGTGGGAAATACATGTACAGGGATGATACCTTCTAATTACTAAAATTAGTAATCCTGTTGCATGAATATTGGTGCTTTACAGAAGTTAATACTGTAAACCATTTGTGGTTTCTGAAAAATAAACCTTTAATGGGTCTCTTTTTGAAAACCACTGGCCATTTACATTTATTCAATGCAATTCTCCTTAAAGAAAAGACAAAAAATAAACCATAGCTTACCTGGTGCCAGTTTAACTTGGACTGGTTTATTTTCTTTATTGATCCTGGCTGGAGTTTGTTGATAAGACTGCAAAAATAATGAAGTAAAGGGCCTTTTTCTATTTTCAAAGCCATAATCTATTTTATTAATCCTGCTAAATGCGTTTTATGTTTTCCTCATACAAGAAAATGATCAATGTACAAGCTGCATAAGTTTAACATTTTGCATGGACTAGCTACCTTATAATTTTGTTCAATCAAACATTATACTACATTTTCCTATATGCAAAATATAAGAAGTTTCTTGAAGTTCCAATTTTTAAAAACCTGACATGAATATTATAGGGCAGTGATGGTGAACCTTTTTTTGCTCGGGTGCCAAAAGAGCGTGTGTGTGCTTGATAGCGCGCATGCGCATGCCCACACCCGGCGCATGTGTGCGTGCACACACACCCACTCGCTGCCCCCCCCCACGCGCATGTGCACAGGCCTCACTGAAGCCTCCGGACTTCCGGTAGGCCCGTTGGGCCGTTTTTCACCCTCCCCAGGAAACTCCTGAAGCCTGGGGAGGGCGAAAAACGGATCCAACGGGCCTACCGGAAGTTCATTTCTGAACTTCCGGTAGGCCCATTGGGTCCGTTTTTCACCATCCACAGGCTCTGGAGGCTTTCCTGAAGCCTGGGGAGGGTGAAAACGGCCTCCCCCCGCCCTCTGGAAGGCTGAAAATCAGCTGGCCAGCATGCACGTGTGCTGGAGCTGACATAGGGCAACGCCTCGTGTGCCCTCAGATATGGCTCCGCGTGCCACAGTGCCATAGGTTCACCATCATGGTTATAGGGTATTTTAGTAACAGGCAAGCTTATTTCATAGAGAACAAAAAATGCACGAAATGTTGATAATGCTAATTCAGCTGAAGAGACAGTTACAAAGGAGAACTGTATTTTGTTGTTTCTAAGAGCTACAGGGTTATTTAAGTAGGTTCAGTTCTTCAAACCTGCACTTTCAACAATTACGTAATATACACATCTGTGGAAAACATGTATAGCCTTTCTAAGACACAGACATGTGTACATAACATTTTAAAAATGTAAACTATAAATTCTGATCTATGCCCAACAGCTGCTGTTTCAGGCTTAAACAGATCTACCTGAAGGAGAATTTTAAAAGCATTGCTTACTCGCATAGTATAATGCCATCCTTTAAGCCCAGCTGGAAATTTGGGCCAATGCTCATGCCAGTAACTTCTTCAATCCAGTTGCGGAGATCATCTTCTACCTGTGGATCATATTTCAAAGCAATCTACAAAACAAAAGGAAAATAAAATAAAAGAATTAATGTATTTTCTCTAATTTTAATTATTTTCCCATTTGCTTAAGAAATTATATTTGAGATACGCCTCTTTATGAATAGACGTTATTTTAATCATTGATTTTATTAATCTGTATAAAAATGTGTAATTATCTCTAAAGCTTTTTCTAAATTATGAATTAAACTAATGGATATTTTAGAATTTATGTGATTTTCTTCTAAGAGTTTAAAACATCACATATCATTCTTCCCTTGCACTTCTCAATCAGGTTTCCTAGACTGTATGATAATGAACCAATCTGCATTATGCTGATATAAACTCTTCTGAATATACCCAGAGGAACCTGTCACAAGCAAGCATGACTAACAGACATATATATGGCTTTGCCTGTGGTGTATTTAGCTTAATATGCAAAACCAGAGGCTCTGATCTGTTCCTCTTACCAAGCCAAAAGCATCTGTCTAATTCTCAAGAGATTGTATGAGCACCACCCTCAAATAAAATGAAATAAAAACCACTATCAAATGAAATCCATATATTTTCTTGCTATGACTTTGACAGTTGACGGCGCGCATAAATCAGAAGTGGCTATTTGGATAAGCAATTCCAACCTTAAACTGAATTAAATTAATGACAAGTATCTGCCATTCTGCTGCTACATAAGACTCTTAGCCTAACTTCAAAAACATCTATTTTTCTGCATAGAAACAATGGGGAGAGAAAACAACAGAGGATTACAAAGCATTCAGGCATAAAGATGGTATGTATCAAGAACAGAATGGAAATTTATCACCCCTTTCCAATGACTATCAAGGCAGTGCTCAGAAGGAAAAAAGTAATCACCCACAATTCTAGAATATAGACTCTAGAATCAATATTTATCTGAGATCAACCACATTTGAGAGCAATACAGTATTACTGTTTTTAGAAAGAATTATTCCTTTCAACACTTTCAATGATGAGGAAATTAAGCAGAGGCTAAACAGTATTATAGAACTTAAACCTAAACATCTGCTTTAAATTGATTGAAAACTGGACAAAATATGATTATTGGATAAGAATTTAAATAGTACTGTAATAATGATTTGCCTCCTGGCTACCAGGATCATTACAATACACTAAGGAAAGGCACCGTAGCAGGCAGCCAAAAAAAAAGCCAGAAGAAAGGCAATTAAATCACATCCTGCTGTACAAGACTAGGCCCAGAACACAGCAGGTTTTCAATAAGTAAAATAAACAAACAAACTGCTGACAGTCTATACCAGGCACAATGGATACAGCAAGATAAAAGGAATGGTCACAAAATACAACAGAACTTTTGAAGGACTTTCTGTTTCTGGTAATGCCGAGCTTGGGCCACAAGAAAAAACAATAATGTAGGAGACCATTTTGAAAAGTGAAAAATTTGATTGCTTAAAAAAAATACACCTGCCAAATGCAAGAAAAATGTCACTGCAAACCACTGTGACAATCAAATACTATTCCAAACATCACGACTGATGTTGGCTGTTGGGAAGTTGTGATGGCTCAGGATTGATATTTTTTTCTATAGCTGGTGAAAAGTTGGATTAAGCAAATTAGAAGATCCCCTAATGGGTTCACAGATAGGGTGGTTGCTTCTAATTAATAAGAATCGGGCACAGCATATCTATGCCACTGGAAAAACCTTTCAATTTAATTAAGATTTTGCTATCCCACCTTGAAATTATCATAAATTAAAATGCACATCCTTAATTTAATGCACAACTGAGGTGTGTGCATAATAGCAATCAACACCTTTTGCTCTTGGCAATTCTGTCAACTTACTCCCAGTTGAGATGCTTTCTCCACGGCAAACTAAAAAGTTATGGCCAGTGTCTAAGCAAAAAAAAATATTTCGATTAAAATGTTAAGTAGTCAAAGAACTATCATACTGGAGCTTCTTTCTAACAAAATCTCTTCCTCAGTGAACTGCACAGACAAAATGGATTTTCACTGGAGCCAAGAAGAAACCTTCTACTTCTCCACTACTCAAGATTTCTGTGGGAGTAAATTACAGCCACACCATTATACTCAAAACATTTCATTATAACTGTACCCTCCTATATTTTGCATAGAACAAGCCAGCCAGTTGTTCATATTTAAGTCCCACAAGTAATTCAGTTCTTATGTATTGCATTCTCTACAGTTGATCTTGAACTCACTTTGTCTTTTAAAGGGACCATTTTCTCTACATGCACAGATATGGGACAAAAACAGTCAGTGAATACAGAAAGGGTGAATATAGAAACTAAAAACCGCATTCATAGTCAATGAATCTCTGTTTCTGTCTTGAGAGTAATACAGAACCTTACTGTATCATTCTTTTATAAATCGATGTCTTTAAAAAAATATACTTTGAGCTCATTTTTTATCAGCTTGGAATCTTTTTAATAAAAGAGATACAGAGCTAAAAGAGAATATCAACACAAGAGGCATTTTGAAGGAGATTAATTCTATACTGAAGACCACAAAGAGCAATATTTTCATCAGGTTAGTAGTAAAGCAAACCCAGTAATCAATTCTATCCCTATTTATTTACTTACATACTCTCCTATGTATTGGGAAAATGAAAACAAAAATTCAATGTTCATTTTGCTAGTTTGATATGCATCTGAATTTCAATATTTTCATTATGGAATAAAATGCTTATTGCCTTGAGATGCATTTTATCGCCAGTGTTCCAGCAACAGCAGCAACAATAACAGCAATAACAGTAGTTTAGTAAACTTGTATGCCATCTGACTCTCAATGACTTTAGATGGCTCATAGCTATCAAAATTACAATAAAATGAATTAAACATTAAAAAAAAGAGATAACAATGCTGAATTCTATTTTTCATTGCTTTTAAATCTTATGATTGCAACAACATACATAAAGGTATTTCAAGTGGGTTGTGTATGTATAGCGAACATATTGAGGAGAAGGGAAGTGGAATGAAGCTGCTCTACAAGATTCCTATTGTATCCTGTGGAAGTCTGAAAAAGGCTCCATTTGGATATTGTTGTAGATACGCAACAACAAAAGGTGCAATTTTGGTGGCCCCAAAGATCAAATTTAAAATTGAGGTGGGTAGGAGTACACCCTCTATATGGGCATAGCTTCAGGGATCATTGGTGGGGGGATTCCTTTGTGACAGACCTAGTTTTAGGCACCCACTATATGTCTCCAATAAGTTTCTTCTCAACATGGCAGAAAATTTCGCTGCCAGTTTTATGCATAATTAAAGAGTGATTTGAGGTTGAAAGAAAAACGTACATAGGACCACAGGTTGCTCACTCCTGTTTTACACAATTGGCAAACAGGATAAGCAAGATATACCACACTGTTAGACATAGCCCTATTTCTCTCTTCTCTCAGGGGTCACCTCTGTGAAGGTCTGAGTACGGGGTAACGAGTATAAATGGATTTTAAGTAATCTCAGACAATTGAGAAAATTTGCAATGTCTGAAAGCACAAGATCAGCAAATTCTAAGCTTATTTTGTCCTCATTGCTACCAAACTAGATTAGATTAGGAAAAATTCACAAACATGTTTCTTTAAGGGTCTCCAAGAATTATGCAGGCAGTACTATTTAATTATTTTTCATACAAAATTAGAACAGCCTATCTGTTGGCAGAATTATATTTAATTGAAACTATACTCATTCCTATTCAGTTTAGACTTAAATGATTCTCATTCTGTAATGGATCCAAACTTCAAATCAATGGTGTTTAAATGCCTATCAAACAGTAGTACACATATGCTAAGCAGGGTCAATGGTAGAAAATTTTTGGTAACTTCAACAGGTAGCATGCAGGTATGATTTAAGCTGAATCCCTTGGAAATGTAATTATTATGTCATGATTGTATTGTTATAAAAGACAAGCAAAATAAATCTGCATGAGGTCATTGGTGCTCTCGGAGTTTGTTTTTTTCTTGTAGACATTTCATTGTTCAACTAGGTAACATCATCAGTGCTAGAAGAATGGGGCATGCTCTGTCATAGAGCAAACTGCATTCCCTTCTAGCGCTGCTGCTGATACCTGGTGGGTAATGAAATATCTGCAAGAAAACAACCAAGCTCAGCGCGCACCAAGGAGCACTCAATTTAATTCTGAGCTACAAATATTCTCTTCTATTGAAATCTACTGAAGGAAGTTAGCACCCACCCCTCTCCTAGAAAAATGAAATATCCTAGGAAATATTGAAAAGGAAGAATATGTTTCCCTGGATGAGAAAAGGAGAAACATGTTTTAAAGACAAAGCAGCTCCCTGCCCCCCACTTCAGATCCAAGGTGATGGGATTAAGACCTTCACCCTTAGGACATGATAGGATTAGCCCTCTACCCATCTCACCACATGGCACCTGGGAAGATTGCATCAGCCAGCAAGGCTCAAGCAAACTTGGACTCAGGACAGCCTACAGAGTTGCCCCTGCATGGACCCATGGGAGTCTGACAGCCAATCAGAGTGCATTTCTTGCACAGAAGCGGGAGGCCCCGGGGCGGGGCCCAAGAGAGGGCATAAAACCAAGGGACTCACAGCATCTCTGCCCTTTTTTTTCCCTTCACCCAACATCTTGAAGCACGTGATCCCCCTTTCCACCCAGGAGCTCCAAGGCATTAAACCATCTTTCCAAGCAGTCTCCATGTTTCCAGTGTCTTTCTTCCCACTTGGAACTGAACCCAGATGGACATTTCTTCCAACACTACATAATTTAGCAGTTCAGCTGTTCAAATCTCACCGGCTCAAGATTGACTCATCCTTCCATCCTTCTGAGGTCGGTAAAATGAGGACCCAGATTGTTGGGGGCAATATGCTGAACTCTGTAAACCGCTTAGAGAGGGCTGTAAAGCACTATGAAGCGTTATATAAGTCTAAGTGCTATTGCTATTGCTATAATTCCACTTTATTGGCAACGTCACAGATAAGATACACTACAACTGCCTTGTTGTAGTTAGCATATTTTGTTAATCTTCTCATTAAAAAAATTAAACTCTTAAATTCAGCTCTTAAAGCTGAATTCCTAGTGAGAAGCTGGGTATGTCCAACTTGTGTTCTTTGGCAACAATATGGAAGTGATTAAGTACCAACTCTTCCCAGCATTCTTCTAGTCTACAGCCCTGAATTTATGGTGGTATTAACCAAGTCAAAATTTTCTTCACTTATTTCAAGATCAGCCAACCAAAACCATAGAATCAAAACCACCTAGGAAATCTTCTAATCAACCCACTGCCCTGCACAGACAAATGACTGTCCATTGTTTGAAAATGTTCGGTGATGGAGCACTCACAACACCAGAAGGCAGTCTATTTCACTGTTTAATAGCTCTTGTGATTGGAAAACTACTACTTATTTTGAGCTTGGATCTCTGGGAAATTTCTACCTGCTGGTTTTTGTTCTACCCCCAGGTGCTACAGAGAATAAATCCACACCCTCCTTCCACTGATGGCTAAGTATTGGGAGACTGCTACCATGTCTCCTCTTATCCCCCACCCCACCTTCTTCTCTTCTTTAAGCTAAACATATTTAGTTCTGTTCATAGGATTGTGCCTACCTCACAAAAACTGGGAAGAAGATTTTGAGTTCCATATGAAGAAATAGGAATATGGGAAAAATTACAGCTTCATTGTTTTCACCCTAGGTCCGTGGTGGCGAACCTATGGCACGCGTCCCACAGGTGGCACGCGGAGCCATAGCGGAGGGCACGCGAGCGTTGCCCGCCGGCAAACCGGAAGTGCGGGAAAACGCACTTCCGGTTTGCCGATGAGCTGTTTTTTGCACTCCGGAGCTCCCTGAAGCCCCGGAATGCAAAAAATGATGAAACGGACAAACCGGAAGTGCATTTTTCCGAACTTCCGGTTTGCCCGTTCCGTCGTTTTTTACCGGCCCAGGCTCCAGTAAGGCCTTTGCGCGGGGGTGGGGGTGTGTGCGCATGCGCAGGGGGCAGCATGGAGAGGGTGTTGTGCGCATGCGTGGGGGGGGGGGAATAGGTGTGGGCATGCGAGCGCGCGCTAGCGCGCTCACACACCCCTTTTTGGCACGCGAACCTAAAAAGGTTCGCCATCACTGCCCTAGGTGAAAAAGTAGGTAGAACTGTAGTCCACTGCAAATCATGCAAATCATAAAATTTGGCCAGAGGGATTATTTTAAAAACATTTCTGAACACCAAAATAACCTACACAGAAAAAAATATTAATACTACAATATTAATATAGTTCTGCTTTCATTTACTGAAATCATCTGTTTGGGTCAGAAACTGTTCTCAATCTTTCCTTCCCCATCTTCTCAACAGAGAGCATAGACAAGCTTTTCAGTTTATTTAAACCGTTTGGGTTACTCGGCTGGCAGATTACAGAACAAGCTAGTCACTTTAATATTCTTTTCTATTAATGCATCTCAATAAACCAATCCCATTCATTATGTATTTCATTGTATTTTAATGTACTCTGAAGCTCAATATCCAATTAACACAAAAGTATGCAGAGATGTCACATACATTTCAAGAGTTAACCAACACTCTATTAATTCTGCACATACACAGCCTCAGTAATACCAGCAACACTTGAGTGTGAATTACGGCAGTATATGCATGCAAACATCTTTGCACTATCTGCCTGAGAGGAAAAAAAACTCCACAACACAACACTTGCAGCACATCCCTCCTCCCACATAAATTCTAACTTTTCCATAAAGTTGCTAAGGCTGCAGTTGTTTTAAGAGGTATCTTCTGTCAGCCAGACTGGCAAGCATGGAACTGTAAGCCGCTTTCTCCAATCTAGCCATATATTTAACTGCTTCATTTCTTTCAAAGCCTTTATCAGTCATTCAATCAATTTCAATTAAAAAGAGGGACAAGACCACTCCTACTGTTGTGCTGTTGAGGTTGAAAACAGATTGAAAAAAACCTGAGGAATATTTGGCGCAACCCCCCATTCCTGTTTTATTTCATCCTTGGAATACTCAAAGTGGCCACCTTCAAGCCAGAATGTTTTGTATCTGAAGAATTCTTCATTATCTCTAGTGATAAAAAATATTTTAGATAACCTATCTGAAAATACAGTAAACTTTTGCTTTACCAGACCATTCAGAGATAGGTAAAGCAAGTGTCCATTACTCCTGAATGTCTGCTAAATACAGAAAATCATGTGTGTTAGTGACATCATTTGGGTATATTACATATCCACAATAGTACTAATTAGTAGCTAAAAGAGTTATGAATTCAACCAGTTTTGTTTGATGTTGTAAACCCTTAAACTGTATTATATCCAGCTTTATTTCTTTTTTTCTCTCAAATGAATCACTCAGAGACGTTATTAAAAGTTTGATGAAGTACTTGCTGTAACTAACTTATGATTCTGCAGGGCTAAAAAACCAAAAAATATCGATTATTTTGCATATTAAATGTTGCATTGCAGGCAGTTACAGTTAGTGCACAATGATCGGTAATTAGTGATTTAGCACATAGAAGACATTATTTGATCCCACAAAGCTTGTTTGATAATCACATTAGCCTATCAGATCTGGACTGCAAAAAATCTAGATAATCTTTTTTTAAATGGCAACAAAGAGTTACAGCTTTTTCTATATCTTTTCTAGTATCATCTGGTGGGTGCCCAGGCTTTGGCTGTCCTATACTACTTGTGTATGTCTACAGGTAATCCTCAATTTACAACAGTTCGTTTAGTGACTGTTCAAAATTACAATGGCACTGGAAAAAGGTGACTTATGACCGTTTTTCACACTTATGACATTGCAGCATCCCTGTGGTCATGTGATCAAAATTTGGATGCTTGGCAACTGGTTCAGTGGTGGGATTCAAATTTTTTTTACTACCGGTTTTGTGGGCGTGGCTTGGCGGGCGTGGCAGGGGAAGGTTACTGCAAAACCCACATTCCCTCCCCACTCCAGGGGAAGGATACTGCAAAATCCCCATTTCCTCCAGATCAGCTGGGACTTGGGAGGCAGAGAATAGATGGGGCAGGGCCAGTCAGAGGTGGTATTTACCGGTTCTCCGAACTACTCAAAATTTCTGCTACTGGTTCTCCAGGACTGGTCAGAACCTGCTGAAACCCACCTCTGAACTGGTTCATATTTACGACGGTTGCAGTGTCCCTGGGGTCATGTGAACAGCTTTTGCGACCTTCTGACAAGCAAAGTCAATGGGGAAGCCAGATTCACTTAACAACCGTGTTACTAACTTAACAACTGCAATGATTCACTTAACAACTGTGACTAGAAAGGTCATAAAATGGGGCAAAATTCACTTAACTAATGTCTCACTTAAAATGTAAATTTTGGGTTCAGTTGTGGTTGTAAGTCAAGGACTACCTGTATTTTTTTGCCTAGATACTTATACATGACATTATATTGATACATGACAAATGCTATGAAATCGTTATACCTTAGATTACCATATTTTTCGGAGTATAAGACACACCTTTTTACCCCCAAAAAGAGGGTGAAAACTTCATCTTATACACCGAATTTAGCCCCACCCACCCCCATCATTTGGCTTCTGTCTTCCAGCAATTTACCTGTTTGCAGCAAACAGGGAAGAGCCTGTTAAGACAAGCAAGTCTTTAGCAACTTCCCGATCCCCAGCTGATTTGCCACGTGCTAAAATGAAACTGAAACTGAAACTGCAAAGAGGCAAATAGCTGGGAGAGACACACAGATTTTTATTTTTTGCTGGATGCAAGGGGGTAAGTGAATAACTATAAATGTCTGTAGAATGTTCAAATTATTAGACTTATTTTTTAAAGACTGCTTTATTATTGTACAAGTATAGCCTGAAATGTAACAGTGTCCTGTTTAGTATTAGAGTTAAATCCTGACTTACCTTGGAGTAGATCTATTTAAATAATTAGGAAGAGTTAGTGTGACTATATTTAAGAAAACTTTCTGCCACAATGTACATTTCTCCAATTCTTTGCTATTTCTATGGGTCAGGCACACATGCACAGAAATACACAGCAAACAGTGTATATCATCTGTGCTGTTTGCTGTTTGCCAAATTGCTGGGAGGCAGAGGCCTTTTTTCCTTGTTTTCCTCCCCCAAAACTAAGGTGCGTCTTATACTCCGGTGCGTCTTATACTCCGAAAAATACGGTAAATATCAGTCAATATATAGTATTTGAAATGGGGCAGTGCTTTGGCTGTCTCCTTCTGACTCCTTTAAACAGAAGTTACCCCATAAGCCTTGCCACACAATCCTGAGTGTTACCGCATCCCAACTAATGCTCATTTCTTCCTTTTTGTCCACACCAGATTTGTTTTCTTCACCATTGTTGCTGTTGTTTTTCTTGTGCTATTTTTATGTTTTTTGCATTGTTCTTTGTTTTTAAATGTTTTAACAATTTTAAGCCACCCAAGGTTAATAATGGAAGTCAGGTAGCATATAAATTTAATAAATTATTATTAATGCTACCCATTTAGTTCACCTAAAAGCTGCCAGACATACCATTCCAAACTTTGTAAAAAAAACATTTAAGCCAATTGGTATCTGATGACATTTGCAAAAGAACTAAATTCAGCGATATTTTTTAAAGATTTTAGTGAAAATGTATGTTAATAGAAACTGTTCTGTCTCAGATTCAATCCAGCCAGAAAATCTGATAAGGGGTATATTAAGCATCGCAAATCTCCAGGGCTGGTGTAGTCAGCAACACAACATGACTCAAATCTAAAAGAAAAATAGATCTGTCCCCTTCCTTTTTTAAAAGTGCCTAAGAAAAAATAAAACTACTTTTTATTAGTTTCTTCAAGTTTGAGTTTCCCAGGCTTAGCTGGACTCTGCTTTCTCTCTAGACAAATGCTTCTATATCTAAATGTCAATCACAGCCTGAAATTATTGAAGGAAAAACCACTTTCTATATTATATTTCAGAATACTGAACTATGATATTTCAGACTTTTCCTTTTATTTTTTTCTCATACAATTTTGGGTCAATTGTCCTCAAATGACAGCTGGAAAGACATCCAAAAGAGCTAGGGTCAAAATAATCCTGCCAAAAACATATGAGCTAGTTGCCATGTAACTGGTAACAGAATGACTACTTCTCTTAATTTGTGTGTGAAAAAGGAACATAATGCGAACAATGATCTTCTCTTGTAAAAGTGTTGAGCAGCTGGACGGAATCTCTCTACAGGTGTGTATGTGTGTGCCCACCAAATATGGAAAGCATTTGAGGTGAGATCTCTATATCTCAAATCTTATCTCTAACACTGCATTCCAGAATAATTGTTAAAAATAAGTGGAGGAGATACACTCAACAGCAACTTTGTATGAAGTTTCAAGGATAGGTTTTCCCATATCACCCATCAATAAGAGGTAACACCCAATAGCACTGGAAATTTTGGGAAGACGATACAAAACACAAGTAGTCAAAGAGGGTGCAGGAAGAATCTATGCTTCTAAAATGAAAATCTGTCATTTTGGCTCCAAAAAATGATTACTGTGACATAATCAATCACACCGACCTTAAAAAATATGCACAAATTATTATTTAATTAAAAATTGAACATATGGGCTTACAAGTCTGAATTCAGTTCCTTCCTTCTCCTCTTAAGATGGAAAGATGACCATTTCTTATAAAGCTAACATTTAATCAAAATTAAGAATTAAGATTGCTATTGATTATATCCGCAACAAACCAGCATTCATTATTTGACAATCACATACAGGAATATCCAAGATCAGATCATTTGATAACTTTAAAACATGATTTTGCCAAATGGGACACTGAAAAACAAAATGCATCCCATTATTATCTTCAAGTACTAACTACAGATGTTGGCTTTGAAAATTAAACATGACTTAGGAAAAGTACTGAGATGCCCTGACCATTTAATTTAACCAATGCATTAACAAAATGTAAAATCTTTGCACAGTCAACTGAGTTAAAACAATTAGACCTAGACCATCTACTGTAATCCCTTTGATTTGGCCAAAATCACCTCTCAGCTTCCCCCATCAATCAGTTTTCCATTCTACCTATTTTTGTCCAACACAAACAAACACAAACCTGGTTTGCTAATGTCTGCTTTACTTCTTTCCTGGCACTCACTGACAATGTCAAAGAGAAACTCTTGTTAGGGCTGCTCACCGGTGCTCCCCATCACCTTATATTCATTAATCAACACCCACCACCCACCCACTCACTCACCCACTCATGCACATCCCTCCTCCGTGGTCCGGAAATGAGCCGTGCTACTCCATAAGCTAGTCTCCATCTTCAGCTTGCAGTTCTTAAAGGAGAATCGCTTCTTGCATTAGTGTCCAAGCTGCTCAAAGACCAGTGCAGCCTCTCCCCACCGAATGGCAGCTCCCAGACTATACTTTATTTTAAGCCTTCCTCACAAATATAACCCAAGACATCAGATTTAAAGCAACGTTTCTGAATTTTACTTTTCAACATCATAGTAAATGCTACTAAGTTAGTAATGTGGTTTTTTAAAAAATATTACAAATTTTCTCCAACAAAATAGTGTTTCCCATCCCAGTTATGTTGTACAAGATTTAATAATTCAGCTTTTGGATCATCTGGCTCCATATACCAAGTTTTTCTCAGGGCTTCTTATCCTTTACAGATGCTATATCTATTAAATTATTACGGCCCTTCAACTGAGGTTATTGAACACTATACGTAAAATATGGAAGAACATATTATGCAGAACATACTTTTATGATGTTGGCATGTTTATGATGCACAAGCAATAGAGAGAAATATTGTTAATAAAATGAATTAAAATAAAATAATACATTAGTAAAACCATATTTCTGAGTTCCCATCATGGTGGCTTCCCTAATCATGAATGTTGAAAACCAATTAAATCATTTTGGGATGAGAAATAAATGCAGTATGAAACCCAAAATAGGCATAATGAGAGAGAGAGAAAACCAACCCAAACAAACAAAAGTCCCAAAATCACTGAAAAGGAACAAACTCTACTTTTTTGGGTGATATGACTCTACTCACATTGAGGCCATAAGTATCAAGCAATATCCTTGGCCACAAACAGTTCAACACCTCTCTCCTAGAAACTACAGCACCTCATTAGTCTACCTCAGTTAATCATGAAGAAGTATCGATTTGCATACTAAAAAAACCAATATTCCCTCAGCATTGCTGGCCTATAGGTTTAGACTGGTCAACTGTAAGCATTTCAGTTTTTTAGAAGAGTTGGTACTTCAGCTAGCTCAGCGGTGGGCAAACTATGGTTCTTTGAGGACCTGTGGACTTCAACTCCCAGAATTCCTGGGCCAGCCATGCATGCATGGCTGTCTCAGGAATTCTGGGAGTTGAAGTCCACAAGTCCTCAAAGAACCATAGTTTGCCCACCCCTGAGCTAGACCAATGATGGAGAGATGGGAGGGAGGGAGGGTGGGAGAGAGAGAAGAGAAACAATTGACAATAAAGAGTAATAAATTGTTCAAATTTATTATTTAATAAATAAATACTTAAATAATTGTAAATAATGCACCTGTCTGAGGCAGTTCTTGATTGTGTGAGGCCTGGAAACTTCAGAAAATGCTCTTCTGTGGCCTTGTAGTCTCCATAAAAGGACAGGAAAGCAAGTCCAATTCTCGCATATTTGGGGGGGGGGGGGCTTCAAAGGCTGCAGAAGAGCAAGGCCTTCTCTCGCATGACTTTCCAGAAGATTACCGAGGCCTAGCATGTTATACATGTCATAGGTTTGCCATCCCTGTACTAGACAAGAATCACTCCTTTTCCCAAATGCATCAATATGTAGCAATATAATTGCTACATGTGGCCGGATCCAGTCCATGGGGCCGTCCTGGTCTACCCAATGCGAAAAGGAAAGATCAGGCCAGCATGGCTTCGGCCTGGTCTTCCCAATGAGAAGAGGAAACATGGCAGCAGTTTGGGGAGTGGTGTCAAGCTGGCCACGCCCACCCAGTCAGCCACACCCACCCAGTCAGCCACACCCAGCCAGCCCCCCGAGGTCAACCACAGCCCTGATGCGGCCCTCAATGAAATTGAGTTTGACACCCCTGATCTAGTGGGATATCTTTATTAAAATTAGTCGAGATACCATAAAAACAGAGACAAGTAGTTGAATTCTTCCAACTCTTCTTATGTTTTATTATTAAATAATTCTAAAAATTATGATTATTTTTAGAATAATATCACAATGTCTTTTATACAGGAGCATTCTCTTTTTGTATTATTAGAAGATTGGAGATTAGATTAGATTAGATTAAATGAATAGACTAGACTAGACTAGACTAGACTAGACCTTGGAGGTCCTCTAGTCCAACCCCTTGCTCAGGCAGGAAACCCTATACCCGTGATGGTGAACCTATGGCACGTGTGCCAAACATGGCATGCAGAGCCCTCTATGGGCACGCACGCAGTCGCCCGAGCCCAGCTCCAATCGCGTTTCTCCATCGTGTTTCTCCGTCGCATCTCACTCAATCAATTCCAACAAGATCTCATGAAGTTAGAATTGATTGAGTGAACTTTTTCACTCGTGCGCTTCACAATGGGGGAGATGGGGTCCCGTCCTCCTGAAGCCCATTACGATGCGGAGCCACAATGCGACCCATGCGGCTCTTTCACCCCTCTGCTGCAGCTCCCTGTGGCCCTGTTGTGGCACAGGGATGAAAGAGATGTAGCCCTGTCGCAGCGGTGGCAATAGGCAGAATCTTAGTGCGGGAGCGAAGCGCCCCTGTACTTGCCTTTGCGCAGCAACAGGAATCCGCCTTCGTTGTGGAATTTGCTGTTGCAGCTAGCAAAGAGGGCTGGGAGAGAACGGCGGGGGCAGATCTTGCAGGGTGGGGGCCATCCCCCAAGCCTGGCCTTCCTCCTCCCTCAGCAGGGCCAAGAGAAAGAAGGGGGTGGCGTGGGGAAGCACTCCCCTCCCCTGGCCAAGCACAAAAGCCCAGTGGGAGGGGGCAGCTGGACCAGCAGAAACACCCCCATTGGTGAGTCGGACAGTGGAGAGGCCTGGCCTGGCTCTCACAGCGGGACACTCTTTGGCGCCTCCAGAAGCAAGCTGCCACCTTTGAAACGCACTGCGCCTTTGAGGAAGCCGAGCAGCAATGGCTGCGGCCATGGGGGGAGGCAACGGAGGCATCAGGGCTGCTCCCCCCCTCCTCAGCAAGCAAGGCCTGGAGGAGCACGGAGAGTTGTGGGCTGAGCGCTGGAGGGTCAGAAGGCGCGCTCCGACGTCACCTCCTCTGTCCTGAAGTGGGATTGAGTGGGGGTTAGGGGGAAGAGAGCAGGGGGAAGGATACGGGGGGCTTCTAGCAGGAGAAGCCCGGCTGGCATAGGGTGGAGAGACACTCCACAAAATGTGTGCTTAAATCTCGTGCCAGTGCAAAGTCCTGATTATTAAAGATGGGGATGGGGAAAAGATGTCGTTCCTTTCCCAAGCACCCAGGGAAAATGGAATAAAAATGTGTGTGTGTGTGTGTGTGTGTGTGTGTGTGTGTGTGTGTGTGTGTGTGTGTGTGTGTGTGTGTGTGTGTGAATAACAGCCCAGGATAGCTTCAGCCACAAACAACAGCTGCTGTTATTTTTGCTGAGAGCTTCTAAGCTACACAGCATTCTTTAATAAATACTAACAATAACGAAACATAATATACAGGATTAAAGGAAGGAAGGTGAAATCAGAGGAGGGGAGAAGGGAAGGAAGGAAGGAAGGAAGGAAGGAAGGAAGGAAGGAAGGAAGGAAGGAAGGAAGGAAGGAAGGAAGGAAGGAAGGAAGGAAGGAAGGAAGGATGCAATGGCCCTCCAGAGGCTACTGCACTACACTCCCATCATTATTCAGGTTAAATTGCCGTGTTGGCACTTTGCGATAAATAAGTGGGTTTTGGGTTGCAGTTTGGGCACTCGGTCTCTAAAAGGTTCACCATCACTGCCCTATACCATTTCAGACAAATGGCTGTACAGTCTCTTCTTAAAAACCTCCAGTGACAACTTCTGACTTTTACCTTTACAACAATAATCTTGTGAAACATGTTTGACTAAGAATAGCCCAAAATGTCCATAGCCGAGAGGGAGAGCTAATACTCTGCTTCCTTAATCCTGACCAGTACCTTAAACAAGGATCTTCTCACCCTTATTTTTGAGTTTAATAACAAAAGGAAAAACACTTCAATGGACTGGATGAGGAAATACACTGGGAGACAGAGGAGAAGCTGGCCATAATAGAGCTTTTGCCTCACAATCAGGAGGTTGTGAGTTCAATCCTAGGTAGAGGCAGATGTAGAGTCTCCTGCTTGGGCAGGGGATTGGACTAGATGACCTGTAAGGTCCCTTCCAGCTCTGTTAATCTGTAATCTTTGGCTCACATAATAGGAATGAAACAAATACAGAAATGGGTCTATGAATGTAATGTTGCAATATAAAGAACATAAACGAGGTACTGCGGCAAGGCAGAATAGATTTTATTAATTTACATAAATTAATAAATAATTTTAACAAAAATTATTAAATTATTATTACATTTAATTATTTTAAAAAATTTAAAAAGTGTGTTTTAGCTCCTGTAGTCAAGCAATATCATGACTTTGGAAGTAACATTTTATTTGAGATATTTTATTTATTTATTTAATAGAGACACTCTATTAATTTTGAGATTTTTCTTTTGAAATTTCTGTATTGAAGCTACACTGAAAGTATGAAAAGTAGACACACCCATTGCCATCTTTTGGGAAACCAGAATAAATGGGTAGCATAAACAGATATAGGACTGCTACTCAAAAGAATCCAATTCAAGAGGGATAATCCTCCTGCAATTCAGAAACATGTATATGAAGAAAGTTGATTGTTTCTCTTTAACAACACAGAAAAAACTACTACAGAGTGGATCTATGTAAAGTTAAATGTGATTACTTTAATATGCAGATGCACCGCAAATGCACTTAGGAACACTATTGCATGTAGGCAACCACACAATTATCTTGATAACTACAAATTACAATTGCTCTTGTGTAAAATAAGCATATACAGTACTTATATCTCAGGTATGGATAATTTGTAATCCACCGAATCAGCTGCAGCATGGTGGCCACATTAATCAAGTGCTAGTGACTGTTACCAAGTAGAAATAAAACCAATAATTTAACTGAGCCAGTGATGGGTTGCCACTCATTTTGACAGAATGCATTCCCTTTTTTTTTAGCTCTTATTGACAGTTTCTTTCTTTTAGGATATGTTATACATAAACCGAGTCCAAATATTTAGAGATTTAAAAATCCACCTCTCTGTTTTATGTCAGAGCAAGCGCTGGGAATCAGTGTAGCTGCTTACAGATGCTTGATTA
The DNA here is from genome assembly GCA_023053685.1 of Diadophis punctatus similis. Lineage (NCBI taxonomy): Eukaryota > Metazoa > Chordata > Lepidosauria > Squamata > Dipsadidae > Diadophis > Diadophis punctatus. Next base: position 75,293,816 of record JALIGW010000003.1, on the reverse strand, counting down.
CAAAAGAAGCATGTTCTCTGTTGGTGTCTCCTACCCAAAACAAAGTCAAGTAACTGCTGGTTTTGGAATGAACCACAGGTAATCCCCAACTTATGACTCTTCACTTAACAACTATTCAAAGTTACAACAGATCTCCCCAAGAGCTACTCATAACCCATTTTTGAAGTTACAAACACTGCACTCTCCATGTGGTCAGATGACTGCATTTGGGGCACTTGACAACTGGCTCATCTTTTTTTTGTGTGTATATGTTTTATTTGCAGTTTTCCTTTAATATATTTCAACCAATATATTTTGTGGACAGTGTAATGACTGGGTCCATACATTTTTTACACAGTGCTAACCCTAACCCTAACAATAATTATACAATTACATATGCAGAGTTTTTATCTTCCAACTTTACATGCTCATTATATTATTTTATGTATCAATATACATAATATACATATCAACACACTGTATATATAGAATACTTTTTCCCTCAAGTGGCTCATCTTTATGGCCATTTGCAGTGTCTCACAGTCACATGACCACAATTTGCAATGTTTTTTTGGCCAGCTTCATGCATTTACTTCCAATTTCTTGGGGGGGGGGAATTCCCATTGGGAAAAATACATTTGCTTAAGGACTGCTGCAAAAAAATGTTTAAAAAATGGTTCTAATGACATAATGCCTCAACTTATGACCATACGTTATGACTATGGTCAGCAATTCTGGGCTCGATTACTGCTGTAAGTTGAAGGCTACCTTTACACTCTCTTAGTTTGAAGCTTGATGGCTTTCATTGGCTTAAGAGAAGATAGTGTAAAAGCAGCTACTTTATAGGAAATGAAGAGAACCGAATTAAGCTTTGCTAGTTGATTGCTGTAACAGAAGCTTCACTTCTTATTATAGGGTTTTGCAAACTAGTGCCCACCCTTTTTTCTCCCACCCAGTAGACATCAGACCTATAAACTACACATTAAGCACAGAGCCCCTGTAATCCCCAAATCATATGTCATTCCAAGGGATAATTGGAACATGCTGCTCTTCCTCGTTGTCTTCATTTTGTACTTTTCAGAATCTACAAAGTACCTCTTGAAGGAAGAGATACTGTCTTTAATGGCTACTTTCTGTAGTCCTAGGGCAGTGCTTCTCAATTATTTTCTGTTACGCGCCCCCCCCCCCCAGGAAGAAGTAAACATATCACGCTCTCCCAACTCTCCGATCTGGGCCCCAATGGAATTTTAGTGTTAAATTTATTATTTTACTTTATTTTATAAGCTGCAAGCAAACTATTGGCTGGGGAAGGCTGCTCTACCCACTTACCTGGGAGTAAGTCACACTGAACTCAGTAGAGCCTGTTTTCGGTTAGGCAGGCATAGGCTACCATGGTTAGGGCCCTCTTCTGACACAGGGCCAGGCCAGCTTAATCAAGCCGATGTTTTGGGGTCGCCGGCCTGGCCCATAAGTACCGCCTCTGCCGGGCAGTCACAGCGAATGGTGTAGAAGGAGGCTTTAGGGTGCCGTTTGAAGCTTTCGCCCAGCAGAGGATGCTCTTCCTTGTCCAGGAGCAGGTTCGCCACGCCATTCATGGCTACCGCGGCGCCCGCCGAGAACAACAAGAACCCATGCAGCCGCCCCGCCTGGCTACCTTCTCTTCCAGGCTTGAAGCAGCGTGCAACTGGGAAAACACTCCCCGTCTGGGGGAATCGATTGAGAGGGACCACACATGTTCCCCGGGGTCACACACGCCCCCTGGCATCGCTCCGAGCCCCCCCAGGGGGGCATGCCCCACTATTTGAGAAGGACTGTCCTAGGGGATGTGGTGGCGCAGAGGCTTAATGACCCTGGAACTGTGGCCAGAAATGATCTGCACTCTGGTAGTTCGAGCCCAGCTCCCCAAGAAGAGGTGAACTCCTGCTGCTCGTTCCACAGCTCCTGCCCACACAATAGTTCGAAAAAATGCAATATTGTGAGTAGATATATGGGTACCACACTTCGCTGGGAAAAACCTATCTGTGTTTGTGTGTGTGGAGAGCGGAAGCCGGCACTGGACTTGGCTGGACACGAGGCAATGCAATGTGAGACAAGGAGAGACCAACGGAGGAGCCAGCAACCGAGCACCACTAATCAGCTGCTGTAAGCTAGTTTGCCCCCCTGCAGTGCACCAAGGATAGGCACTAAGCGCGGAACAGAATGAACTAGCAATTTACGCTGTCAGGACTGCATAGTGTCTAGCATTTGTAGATTTCTCTGACACTGTATGCCACAAATAAATCTGAGGCAAACAAGTAAAATCAAGCTAGCACCTATTCCTTTCCTGATTTCCTTCTTCAATAGTGAAATATATACCATGATTTTTGATTCAGATATGCTCACACTGGACTTTTGAATAGTTAGCTACTGAACTTAAAAATCCATGAAAAGAAAAGATTACTAATAATGATCATCATAACTGCCTATGGTCACCACTCACAGTGTTGTTTCTGCATTCTTTCTCCTTGAGGTTGAAGTACCGTATTTTTCGGAGTATAAGACGCACCTTTTTACCCCCCAAAAGAGGGTGAAAACTTGGGTGCGTCTTATACACTGAATGTAGCCCCACCCACCCAGCCACCCCCACCCTTTGGCCTCTGTCTTCCAGCAATTTACCTGTTTGCAGCAAACAGGGAAGAGCCTGTTAAGACAAGCAAGTCCTTAGCAGCTTCCCGATCCCCAGCTGATTTCCCCACGTGCTAAAATGAAACTGCAACTGCAACTGCAAAGAGGCAAATAGCTGGGAGAGACATGCAGATTTTTATTTTCTGCTGAACTGGATGCAAGGCGGTAAGTGAATAACTATAAATGTCTGTAGAATGTTCAAATTATTAGACTTATTTTTTAAAGACTGCTTTATTATTGTTCTAGAGCCAGGGGTCTCCAACCTTGGCAATTTTAAGACTTGTGGACTTCAACTCCCAGAATTCCACAGCCAGCTTTGTTAGCTTTGCTGGCTGTGGAATTCTGGGAGTTGAAGTCCACAAGTCTTAAAGTTGCCAAGGTTGGAGACCCCTGTAAATCTAGACAACTTAACAAAATAAAGAAGCTTTTTAAAATAAATGCTTGCTCTGAAGAGGCCCAGTGCTATTGCATCTTCTTTTAAATAATAGAGAATAATGTATACTTCCAGAAATTTTAATTAATTTTAACAGCTCTGTACAAGTATAGTCTGAAATGTAATAGTGTCCTGTTTGGTATTAGAGTTAAATCCTGACTTACCTTGGAGTAGATCCATTTAAATAATTAGGAGGAGTTAGTGTGGCTACATTTAAGAAAACTTTCTGGCATAATGTACATTTCTCCAATTCTTTGCTATTTCTATGGGTCAGGCACACATGCACAGAAATACACAGCAAACAGTGTATATCATCTGTGCTGTTTGCTGTTTGGCAAATTGCTTGGAGACAGAGGCCTTTTTCCCTTGTTTTCCTCCCCCAAAACTAAGGTGCGTCTTATACTCCGGTGCGTCTTATACTCCGAAAAATACGGTATATAAAGAAATTTCTTTCTTATACAAGTGAATCACTGGTCCTTCTTCACTACTCCCTCTTCCAGGAGCAACTTCTTTTTGGGACATGAATTTGTGAAACTGTTTCAGAATCCAATTTGGGTCTTGGAAGTCCATTTTCTTCTTCTGTTTTGTTGAGCAGGGGTTGGGCTAGAAGACCTCCAAGGTCCCTTCCAATTCTGTTATTGTGTTTTTTCTTGTTTTGAGTGGGAACAAACCAAAATACCCTTAGAACTCTAGTCTGAGCAAAGGTCTTTCCAGGGGCAAATGTATATGGATGTGAAGCCTAAAACTACAAAAGGTTCTCTCACTACTAAGCTTTAGATGCACATTTGAAACTACAAGAATAGTTATTTATTCCCTTTACATGTGAGTGTCCAAAATGTGGTACAGCTTATCTGTGATAGGACAGCAGTTTATTAATACTGTTAAGAGCAGCTCTAGCCAGAGGACAGCTTATGAAATTGCAAGTTCTTGAGGCATGTCCAAGGAGGATATAATCTGGGCTCTCTAATGAGCTAATTTATTTGTTGTGTTTATATCCTGCCTTTCCTTAGGAATTAAAAGCAACACACATAATATTCCCACTCTAATTTTATCCTCTTATCCTAGCCCAAAGCCATTCAGTAAATGTCATGACTGACTGTGACTTGAATCTTATGAATCTCCCAGTTGGAGTCAACCGCTCACTATAATCAAATTCTTATGTCCTACTCAGTATTAAATTCAGAAGACAAGATTTAAACCTTGAAAATTTATTTAGACATATTCTGATATGATCAGTACTCTACACATAATGGGTGCTACAGTATTTCCAGTCTTAATATCAGGCACAGAAAAACAATCCTAAAAAGGAAACCAATTGACTGGAGGAAAATAATTAATTATTAAATTAGTACCATATATTTCTTTCATTTGTTGTTTTTTGTTTTGTTGCGGGGGGAATGGTCATGGTCTGCAAGATTAATTTCTCCTAAATCAGAACAACATCCAGGTAGGTGAATATGGGATATTCTGATGGTGCAGTGTTTAGAATGCAATATTGCAGGCTAACTCTGCCCACAGCCAGGAGTTCAATCCTGACCAGCTCAAGGTTGACACAGCCTTCCATCCTTCCGAGGTTAGTAAAATGAGGACCCAGATTGTTGGGGGCAATATGCTGACTCTGTAAACTGCTTAGAGAGGGCTGTAAAGCACTGTAAAGCGGTATATAAGTCTAAGTGCTATTGCTATTGCTACTTAAATATATGGATTCAACTGAAAAAATGTTAGAGAGCCCTCATAAGTTGCTAGCAAATTCTTTCCCTAACATCTCTGTTATTTAGAAAGGGTTATTGGGGGGGGGGACTCAGTTACGTAATTATACAACTGTAGAGAGTTGTATAATATATATATATCCTAGTTTAATATTACAGTTATTTAAATCTACTGGTTATTTTATTGACCTGCACATATATTCAACATTTCATGTTATATCAGAAAATTATTACTTTTATTTATCAACCTTACAAACTGTCACAATTTCCTTGGACTCCCGACAATTAACAACAATTACATATATACATCAAGAAAATAAAAATACCCGCAGGAGACAGCAACATAATTATATTAGAGTTCAAATCAAAATAAATATAATAAGAGCTTTGTCAACAAAAAAAAAAACACAGTGATGGCATCATCCTGTTGTGAAAACACTCTGGAAAAACTCTGTTTTCAACATTTTCTGGAAGACAGTCAAAGACTTATCTAATTGCTGGAGGAAGGCTGCTTCAGGAAGCACAATCATTCCCCCTCACCTCACCAAAGAAAAGAACTACCATGTTTCCCCAAAAATAAGACATCCCCTGAAAATAAGCCCTCCTCTGAAAATAAGCCCTCCCCCAAAAATATTTAAACGCATGCGCAGCGGGACACCACCATTTCCTCTGGTTAGGGAGACAGAGCTGGAAATCAGGTAAGACGGCAAGAGGAGCCCCGTCTTGCTCCACGCGCTCCAAAACAATAAGACCTCCCCAAAAATAAGGCCAAGCGCTTATTTCAGGGTTCAAAAAAATATAAGACAGGGTCTTATTTTCGGGGAAACGCGGGTACTGGCAATTTTTCTAGGGAAGAACAGCTTGGACAAGCTGATTTTCTTGGAGGTGGTGGTCCTGGAAATATTTTAAATACTCATCACAGTTAATAAGCTTGACACACAGTTTAGCCTAAAATAACCTCCAACCTACATTGTATATAAAACTCTTTTTGGGATTCACCTTGTCCTTTTATGACCATATGGCCTAACATTATATTACCACAAACGTACTTCAAATGATTATCCTGGTAACAATATTTGAAACTGGATTTCAATATTACTGAAGTCAGGAGATGTTTGGAAAGGGTTTTTGAAACCCTTTCTGTTTTGTAATCTACTATATCGTGTGTGTGTGTGTGTGTGTGTGTGTGTGTGTGTGTGTGTGTGTGTGTGTGTGTTTGTGTGTGTGTGTGAGAGAGAGAGAGAGAGAGAGAGAGAGAGAGAGAGAGGGAGGGAGGGAGGGAGGGAGAGAGAGAGAGAGAGAGAGAGAGAGAGAGAGAGAGAGAGAGAGAGAGAGAGAGAGAGAGAGAGAGAGAGAGAGAGAGAGAGAAAGAGATTAGTGCAGTGTTCCTAGGACCACAGTAAACCATTGTTAACCAGCCCTAGCCAAACTATTCTGTGACATTACATATCACAGCAATTATTAGCTGTTCATGCAACTGTTTAACATTGGGGTTCTGGCTAATATTACTGAAATTAATGATTTCCGCACACCGCAGTCTGCATTGACTTAAAGTATAAATTAGATTTTTTTTTCAAATTATTCTTTGATTTATATATACTGTTGCTTTCGCACAGGGGTCTTCAAACTCGGCCATTTGAAGACTTGTGGACTTCGACTCCCAGAATTCCCCAGCCAGCAAAGCTGGCTGGGGAATTCTGGGAGTCAAAGTCCACAAGTCTTCAAGTGGCCGAGTTGGGAGACCCCTGCTTTAGCATATACATTTATCCTGCTGAAGGAGCCTTTACAAATGGATAAAGGCAGGAATTTTGTCTACGTAGGCATCATTTTCTGTTAAAAGGAGTTTGAGAGGATGCAGTTCTCACTCCTCAATAACTTGATGGTCTTTCCCCATTTTCTATGATTTTGCTCTATTGCATGTTATTAGAAACTATCTATAGAAGGGCAACTCTTGAATAAGATCAATATCATAGGCATAGGCATTAACAAATTAAAAAGATAAATTCCACTAAGATTATTCTTGCACACCTGCTTCTAAGTTCTGTTGACATGTAACAAATCTATTTCTAACTAAATCCATTTGCTCTGGGATTCAAAATTCCTCTTAGAATAAATTCCATTGAAATGAAGAGATTTACTAAAGAGGAGTGATCTATAAACTTAAAATATGAAAAGGCATAGTTTAAATGCAAGCAGCACTTTAAAATGTTCCTGCATGAATACATAGTTCTTGCTCTATCTTAAAGAATCTTATTCAAAACCAAAAATTATGGGAAGAGCTTATTTGTACAAAGTATCTAACAACGTTGCTTAGTGCAACCAATATTGTCAGAAGGGCACAACCAGTTAAGTTAAATTTCTTAAGATTGCAGCCCTTCATGTCACATAGCAAACTATTTTTCAGTTATGAGAAGACTTCAGTTAGGGTTTATATACCAGTAAAAATATTGGGATGTGCTGATTAAAAGTTGTTTTTTACTTTCAAGCAGAGACAAGAAAATTCGTTATCACATACTATGCTTTCTTATTTCAATATTTTATCATTATTAAACATAAACATGCATTATTAAAAATTATATTTAAATGTAGTGATGTGTTGCTGTTGAAGAAAACAGGGCATGTAATTGAGTGGTAAAGCATCTAGACCAGAGGTCTTCAAACTTGGCAACTTTAAGACTTGTGGACTTCAACTCCCAGAATTCTCCCAGCATAGCTGGCTGGAGAATTCTGGGAGTTGAAGTCCACAAATCTTAAAGTTGCCAAGTTTGAGGACCCCTGATCAAGACCATAAGAAAGCCTTTCTAGCTCTTTTATCATGCCCATCCCTACAAATTAAAAAAGAGAAAGCTTGACCTACTCTACTTTCTTCTGAGCAGTTGTCCTAACTTTGCTATCTGTCCATCTGTCTACAGGAGAGAAATACTTTATGGATTGGTCTATTTTGACCTACTTGCGTTTTATATTTCTTGTCGTAGCTGCTTTGAATTTCTATGCCTAGTTTAAAGGAGAAATATAATACTACATGTATTATTTTATAAATGTTTTACGTATTAGGTATCTCCTGCACATAATGGAGCGTTAATTCAATTCTCAGAAGTGAATTTAAGAAGTGTTTTGAGTACACATCTTTCCTTTTCCAATACATGCCAACGAATAAATTATTTTTCAATTAAGGGTTTATTAGACTTACATTACTAATCATTGAAAATACTTTATATTTTGGAATGACTATTTGAAACAAACCCATTTTATTTGCAATGTTAAAAACTTAAAAGAGACATAATTAATCATCTTAAAAGTTAGCAATAGCAGAAATGATGTTTGTTCCAACAGGTAGCCCAGAAAGCAAAAGGCCAAGAACAAAAACAGCTTATACTAGACCTAGACCAGGTTTCAGCAACCTGCGGCTCTGGAGCCGCATGTGGCTCTTTGGGCCCTCTGCTGTGGCTCCCTGTCGGGTGATCCCACTACTAGCTGGCCCCGCCCTTCACCCTCCCCTCCCCCCTCGTCACTCCTCGCCTGGCCTGAGAAGGGCGATGGTGGGGGATGGAGAAGCCGTCAGGACAGATTCAGAGAGAGGGAGAGAAAGAGAGAGACATAGAGAGATGGGGGAGGGAGGGGGAGGGAGAGAGAGAGAGAGAGAGAGAGAGAGAGAGAGAGAGAGAGAGAGAGAGAGAGAGAGAGAGAGAGAGATGTCAAAAGGGTTTTGTGGTTCTCAGTGTTTTTTAACTACCGTTTCTCTGCCCTACTGGCTGGGTAGGCGTGGCTTGGGGGCTCATGTGACTGGTGGAAGTGAATGATGTTGAATTGGCCACACCCACCCAGGTTTTGTGGCTTCCGGTGTTTTGTTTTCTGTGGGAAACAGGTCCAAATGGCTCTTTGAGTGTTTAAGGTCGCAGACCCCTGACCTAGACAGATAACAATTGAAAGAACTACATGGGGAAGTTTAGTTAAGGAGTATTAGCCATACTTCCTCCATTGAAATAGCTGGGATTTAATTACAAGTAAAAATGCACAGAATTGGGTAATCCAAGATTAAAACAAGATGGATCAAGCAGTATTGGAGAACCATAAAAATATCGTAAATATGTTTTGAGTTTTCTGCTCTACCACCAAAGATTTGCATTTTGTAACATTTAAAAACTTTGGTTAAATTCATACTGTTCTATGCATCCGGGTCACCTTGCTATTACGACAGGAGTATGTTACAATGTAGGAATTAGGTACCATCACTGCACTTTTTTCCAGAGGAAGAGTGGGAATATCTCACAATACTTCATTTCCCAGGAGACTTAAGGGAAACTTAAGCCCAAATCGCAGAAGCTTCCTTTGTGTGTATCTTCCCCCATCCCTCCCCACCACTTTGGACTTCAGAGCAGCAGTATGGAGACAATGAATATTCTGTGCACAACACCCACATGGATTGGCTGGTCTCTCCCCAATACCCTATGATGTAATGCAATTGGAATGTGCTGGGGTTTTGAGCTGGAAGTGTTGGGAGGGGAGGGAGATTTAGGTGACACTTCTCATCTGTTTGGCAGAGCGAAGAGGTTCAGCAAATTAACATGACAGACCCGGTAGATCTGCCAAGTTTCATTACCTTTTCCTATATGTTCTATTTAGGATGGAAGGGTTCCTTTTAAAACCGTGAGAACAGGCTCCAAGTCCTGAAAATCAGTACATCATTGTTATCTGGGAAAATATTACTGCCTAAGACAGGAAATGAATATAAATTAGGCAACATATCAATTTTTTTTTTTAAAAAAAGTGGTTGGCTTAAAAAAAAACCCCTAAACTAACAGGCTATGATGCAAGGATTTAAATGAATTACAGTGCTGGGGGGGGAGGAGGAAAGGGGGGGAGCAGGATGTTCAGTGTCCTGCTGTTGTCTGCAGACCTGCTCTACTAATTTACAACAACCACCCTACTTCTATTGGCATTTTCATCTAGCAATCTTAAAAACGGCAATGGTTCAAAAGTAGAAACCAGCCTGCCCTCAATACAACCGTTTCGGGGCTTTTAAAATCATGATTGTGGGCTATGGGAGCTTGTTAGCAATAGCAATAGCACTTAGACTTATATACCGCTTCATAGTGCTTTACAGCCCTCTCTAAGCGGTTTACAGAGTTCAGCATATTGCCCCCAACAATCTGGGTCCTTGTTCTTTCCGTCCTGTTGTTGGATCGCTTTCCTTGCCTTCAGGAAGAGTGTTTTTCCCCCCCTGGAGCCAAAGCCCGCTGCAGCACCGAAATACAGAGAAGGGGGGGGGGATAGAAAGGCAGGCGGCGCATCCGTCTTTTCCCCAACGCACCATCCTCGCCTGGCGCTGGCTAGCGCTAGATCGGAGCCACGTAGGCTGGGAGCACCTCCCGCTTCCCCCCGCTGCCGCCATCTCCCGAGCTTGGGTGGGTCCCACAGGCAAAGCAGCAGGAGAGCCAGTCCTTCAAACGGGGGAGGAGGGGGGGCTTCCCCAACCCACCCACCCACCCCGTTTGTCAAGTCCGTCTCAAGAGTGCACAACTCCCGAGCAAGCAAAAAAAAAAAAAAAAGCCACCGGGCAAGCAAGCATTTCGCTGCCTTTGTTGTGTCTCTTCTTTCCAGCAGTCGCAGCTTTGTCCTTCAGCGGTTCGCCGGACTGATATTAACCCTCGGCATCTGCGGTGTATAGTAGTTGGAAAGAAAGGAGGGGACGGGAGAGAAAGCCCCCCCACCCGTTTTTTTTTTTTACTCCCCGCCTTCCCTTTCTGGGAAAGTACTTTTCCACTCCAGGAAGGCAGCGCAGAGGCCAAGAAGAAAAAGTTTAAAGCGGTGTTTCCCAACCTTGGCAACTTGAAGATGTCTGGACTTCAACTCCCAGAATTCCCCAGCCAGCTGGCTGGGGAATTCTGGGAATTGAAGTCCAGACATCTTCAAGTTGCCAAGGTTGGGAAACGCTGGTAAAGGGAAGCAGAAGGCCTCCCCGTCTCCCCCCCCCCCATCCCTGCTCAGGTCGACCAGGCTAGCGACGAACAGGTCCCCTCCAGCCCGTGCAGAAGTGGCGAGGAAAAGCGACCCGCAATAGACGAACGCGGCTCAAACCAACTGAAACCTCCCGCGGAGGGAATAGACCCTAACCCTAACCCCTTCTCTGCACGCACGCACGCACAGAGAGAAGCAGGCGGTGGGGAGGGTCGGAAGAGAAGGCCGAGTAAAGGAGGGGGAGGAGGGGGCTGGCGACCCAGGGGCCGCCAGGAGAATCGCGGGGTAAGCGTAATTTTCTTATGAAGATGACGTCGCAGGGAGCGCATTAAAAGGAAGCGGGGAGTTGGGGGGGAGGCTATGGATCTGTGGGTGTCCCGGATCTTTTACAAGAAAGGCGCGCCTGGTCCTAGCTTATAAGTAAGCCCCGCAGGAAGAACGTCTAGCAAACGAGAAAGACCGGCAGGGTTTCTATGTGGGGAGGGGGGGGAGAGAGACAAGGGGAGCCCATTTTTGTGTGTGTTCAGGAGTGGAAGCCTCAGAAAGGCCAGGGTTTGGTTTGGGTTTGTTTCTCTCCCCCCCCCCCCCCCTGCATTGGCTATGACCCCGGGCCGCGTACTCAGCGTCTGCGTAAATGTCTCCTCATAAACCGAGTAAGAGGCGAGGGGCATTTCTCAACGAGGTTCCAGCCCACAGGATAAGACCGGGACGGTTCCCTATCCCTCCACACACACACACACATCGAAGCAGTAAATTTCTTTTAAGGACCAGGTTAAGGACGTGAGAAACACCTTCCTCTGAAGCCCCCCTTTTCTTTGCGCCCCCCCCACCAAACAATGGAGGGGGGGGAGTCATCGAAGAGGCGGGGAAAATCAAAGACGCTGCGAACAGGAGTAGGGTTTCCAAAACCTGAAACTATGTGGGGAAAGAGGGGGTAGGGGTGGGCACAGGAGCCGGGCTCCATTTATTCCCCCCCCCCGCAACGGAGCGCGCAGAGAAGCCCCCTTCCTTCCTTTCCTCCCACCCTCAACTCTTCCCGCGCCTGCCTCCAATCCCACGCCTTCCCCTCCGCGGCGCAAACAAAGCGGGAGAGAAAGCCAGCCGCGGAGGGCTGGCGGTTGGGCTTTGACCGCGGCGCTTCCCTTCCCCACCTCGGCGGTGCCTTTACCTTATTCTTCACCTCGGCGGAGAGTCCGTAAGAAGGGCCCTTGTTAAAGTGGGTCATGGCAACGGCGGGAACGGCGCCGGGTCGGTGTCGGTGCCCGAGGTGGGGACGCGGCTTGAAGCTCTCCTGTCTGCGCTCGACTGGATGCTCCGGGCTGCCAGTAGGGCGCGAGCGAGCGAGCGCGCGAGGGCGGGCCGGGCTGGAGAGGGAGGGACGTGGGGCCAAGCTTGCTGACGGCGCCCGCTGCGGCTTAGACGGCCTCCGAAACTTCTAGTCCCGCCCCGGCCCGGAGAGCAGCCTTGGCGCCCCTTCTCCAAGCCCAACAACAGCCATTCCTCTCCCGGCCCCGGGAGGAGCACCCGGGAGGGCAGGCGAACTCTCGCTCCGCTTAGCCGCGTCTCCCGCTTTTGGAGTCCTGGGAAAAGCCTTCAAAGGACCGGCCAGTTGCTACTAGTTGTTTCGGCCGCGTAAGGTTTACATTAAACCTCTGATAATGCTGGCTTAGATCATGGAAGCCCGTTCATTAACCCCGTGTCAAAGAAATCCGTTTACGGCCCGCTCTAATTTACCAATCGCAGCTTGCTCAGATTAACAGAGTTGGAAGGGACCTTGCAGGTCATCTAGTCCAACCCCCTGCCCAAGCAGGAGATCCTTACATCTGCCTCTACCTAGGATCGAACTCACAACCTCCTGATTGTGAGGCAAGAGCTCCATCTCTAGACCACAGCAGCTCGTTAATGATGCGCCAGGTTAATCACTCGCTGAAGGATGGGTGCGCTGCAACACCGCCCTTCCTAAACGGGGCTGGGGTGGTAGGCTATTAGTCCTACCCTGAGTGGCTTGCCTGGTCAAGTGGGCTGGGAACGATGGGTGTTGTGGTGTAGCACCAAACTGGAGGGCCCCCCGATGGGGAAAGCTGTCAAAAATTAAAAGAATGGTTGTTAGTTCTCCTGATCCTAAATGCAACTCCTAAGTGTTTTGATTCAGAAGGAGCAAGGACCTAGCAAGTATGTTTAGATTGTTCCTTTAAACTAGCATTAGTTATCATGGGAAAGTCATTTGAAATCCTTAAAATGCACATGGATGTAATTAAACATGAAATATTATTTGTGCTTGGTTATAAAGTGCTTCATTCTCTTTTAACCATGCATCCACCAATATGTGTGTCTGTCAATCCATATCTATTTTATCTGTCTATATCTATGGTATCTATAATATCTTATCTATCTACTATCTCTATCTCTATTTCTCTATTCCCCCCCTCCTCTCTCTCTCCTATATCTCTCTCCTGTCTATCTCTATTTCTCTATATCTATCTTTTGGAGGAATTATTCCTTCAAATTCATATTATAAACTAAAGCCATATGGGATACATTTAACAAAGGCTGCATTGTGGATGAAGGGGCTGTTGGAAAGTTTGGGATGTTGCTGGGAGAAAGATGGTACAGTTGGATAGAAGATAACTTTTTCTTATGGATAACTGGCAAAAGTTATTATGAAAACATATTGAAAGCTGTACATTTGGATCATTGGAGCCTCAGGGTAGTTGGAGGGAGAATTGGCAGTTGTTAATGACTGCTTAGCCCTGCTGCCAAGGAAGAGAGATACATCAAAGAAAGCAGGAAGGAATTACTTGCTGTTCAGAATTTTGTAGCAACATTATGGAAACAAAAAACACGCAGGAAACTTTGTTTTAAGAATCCTGAAGTGGCCACTAATTTTTAACACATGCTATAGAAGGGATAGAATCTTTTTTAAAGTTTCTCAACTGGATCAATACTTGGTTAGCTTTTTTTTCCAACTTACACAATATATACATTATATTTTATACAATATAAACTAAGCATACACAATACATGTAAATCCCTCTGTATTTAGGCTGTCCTTTGCCTGGATCATAGGAATTATGGGTTTATAAATAAGATAGCTATTTCTTTTTTGTACATTTAGCAGGGTTTCTGTACTTCTGACAGACAGAAATCCATCCCATAACTGACTGCTGCTGCATCTGTTAAATGCATATAATTTGGATAAATGTACTTTATTGGATTTTGTTTGTCAATTTTTTAAAAAGTTCTGATAATGCCCCTGTTGGTCAGCTACCATAAAATGTCTTGTATGTGAATAGAATTTATATACATTTAGGAAAAAACACCTCAAAGCCAAAAATGTCTCCTTATCTAGTTTTGGTGTATGTGGGTGTAGGTCAGGGGTGAAATCCAGCAGGTTCTGACAGGTTCTGAAGAACCGGTAGCGGAAATTTTGAGTAGTTCGGAGAACTGGCAAATACCACCTCTGGCTGGCGGGAGGGAATGGAGATTTTGCAGTATCCTTCCCCTGCTACACCCACCAAGGATATTTGCAATATCCTTCCCCTGGAGTGGGGTGGGAATAGAGATTTTGCAGTATCCTTTCCCTGCCACGCCCACCAAGCCATGCCCACCAAGCCATTCCCACCAAGCCACGCCCACAGAACCGGTAGTTAAAAAATTGGATTTCACCACTGGGTAGGTGTGTGAGTGGTTGTGTTTTTACATGGAATTCTAAGTTTATTTGAGTCCCCATGTGTTTACATGGAATGCTAACTTTATTTGTTTTTGTGAACTGGCTGGGCCTTTATTGTAAAACAAATCCTTTATAGGAAATGTTCCTATTGTTATTTTGGAGTCTTCAGAAACGTGACCATGAAACATGGAAAAAAAGGTGTGGAATGACATTTCAAGGAGAGACAGTGAGTGAATTGAATTGTTGCAGGAAAAGGGCTGAATATCATTGTTCTCCTTTCTCTCATTTCACTTTCCTGTTGAATCAAGGAAGGCCCATATAGACTCAGAAAACATAGAACTTAGAAAAGTGCAGTGTTTAATATTTTACTTCTATCACATCAGAAAATATTAGATCAGAAGTATTTGTCTGTAATATGTGAAGTCTTCTTCACCTGGATGCCAGAGAGATGGAGGAGGAGGAGAACAGTCTTCTGATAGCAATGTATTTAATTCTTTACAAATGTAGTTATAAAGAGGGACTTTTTCTTGGATTCCACTATTGTAATGTGTTCAGTTGGAATAATTTTAGACCTCACCATCCTGTTTGTTTTGGATTCTTTTCACTTCTAAAACTCTTAACTTCAAAGGCCAAACTAAAAAAAAAAGTGACGTAACCCATGTTCTTTAAGTAGAATGGTTGGGTTTGCAAATCATACTAAGCCAAAAGTCCACAATTTTTAGGTCACATTGAACTTTGGAGAGCACACAACCCAAACAAGATGGCTACCATCGTGGAATTGGTGAATCACTAAGTACCAGAACTAGGAGATTCCTGCTGACCATCATCCATTATCTTGTTGGATAATTTCTGCTACCTGTACTTTTAAACAGAGACTTAAACTTCAGCTCCCTATCATTTTTGTTTTCCAAGACTGCTTTTAGAATAAATTTGCAGGCTGAGAAGCATTCTTGAAAAGAAAGTGTGCTTAGCCATGGCACTTTGTTTTGAAGTGTAGTACTTCCCATTTATTTCTATCATTTAGAGACAGTCTATAAATGAAGAAAATTATGTGTGGCATGGAGATTGTTAAACATAAAGAGAGATGTTCTGAAGTATTTGGATAAAGTATATGACCATTAAAGGGTGCTATATGAAATCTATCTCGTCAATTTCTTATTTTTTTTATTCAAAAAGTTTTATTAGTACAAAGTACAAACATTTTTCTCTTTTCTCCCCCCCTTCCCCCCAAACCCCTCCCCACCCCCCTTACCCTCCCCTCTCCCACTCCCACCCCCGACTTCCCAGAAAAAGCACAAGGTATAGTATTCAATAAACAAAAAACTAAAATATGCTAACGAATTATTAATTTCAAATTTTTTCTAGTTCTTTAACTCCTTGTTACTCAAAACCTTTTAAACAATCTAAAAATTAAGCATTTATCATTAATAAACTATTTGCGTCTTCTTGATCTTATACTTTTTTTGAATATAATCCGTCCATCTACTCCATTCCAATATATATCTTTCATTTGAATGATCCTTAAGATATGATGAAATTTTTGCCATTTCAGCCAGATGTACAACTTTTAATGTCCATTCTTCAATAGTAGGTGTATCTTCCTTCTTCCTTCTCATCAATTTCTATTGTGCTGCCTTATCCTGGTAGGTGGATGTTCCTTGCAGGGATGAGCAAAGAATGCCACGTGTTTATACAAAGACTATTTAATCTCAGCAGGGTCATTCAAGGTATGAATATGCAGCCAGTTAAAGTAACTCTGCATTTATGTTGGCTGCAGTGCTTTAAGAAGAAGCTGTAAATGAATGATCACTTCAGTGACAATAGTAAAGGTAATGTTTCATACTGTACAGGAGAAGCCAGGGGTAGACCACTCCTGTATTTGACCAAGAAAAGCACATGGACAGACAAGATAAATAACTAATGATATAATACCAGATGGTACGCCCCTTAGGTCATGTGGCACTCATCATGCTACTGAAGAAAAGCTGAAGATCTTTCAGAATATTGGTGTTTATGACATGAATAGATTAAAGTTCTTGGGGACCCCAAATTGACCTGCAGTGAAAGAAAATCTGAAGTGGCAAAGACAATTGGAGTGGTGAATAAGAAGAATGTACTTGGGAAAGCATAATATGGCAAAACATGAACTAAATTAACTAGAAAAACTCTCTTATTCCCATCTTTCTAGAAACAAGGATCCATTCTTCAAGAACTTACACATGGATCCATCGTACACCTCAAAAATAGAAAGTGTAATCAAAAAATATGTGACAACCACCGAGGAATGTCTCGGCTCTCTATTGCAGGGGGAAAAGTTCTTGCAAAAGTTATAAATCGTCTGGAGCTGGCCTTGCTGCCCCAGTCATATTGGCTTCCATACAGGTAAACATTTTTGCAGAGTACCAACTTCTGGATAAGAATACAATTGTGACCTCTGTACAACCTTTGTTGACCTCATTTGATACCATTAGCCAACAAGGCCTGTGGAAGGTTGTATCAAAGTTTGGCTGCCCCATCAGAGTCATTCAGATGGTACGCCAGTCCCATGAAAGTACAATGGCCAGAATGGTGGATGGTGGAAAATCCTCCCGGTCACCAATATAGGGCTGTGTACTGTGTGCTTGTACCCACATTGTCAGCATGATGTTTATTGCCATGCAGAATGATGCCCCTCTCTAGAAATACAGGACAACCAATTTTGTATATCTCTGAAGGTAAGGCATCTTCCCCTGGGGCTTTGCTATTGAATAGCTGGCTGACAGTTTCCATGGCTTCAGTTATTATTGGTGGATCATCCATGGAGCTGTTGATACTGAACTGGGGAAATTGGGTCTTATCGCTGTCCCAGAGGTGCTTTTTCAGGACTTCCTTGTTTTTTCTTTGAAGACGTCTATTTATTTATTTTATTTATTTATTGGTCGCATTTCTATGCCGTCCACTCCACAGAGACTCTGGGCGGCTCACAACAATAAGAAGTCTATAGACTTCTGTCTATCACTGCATTGTAAATAGATGACTGTTGCAGGGGCTGGTTCCTAATTTTTTTACTACCACTCTGTGGGCGTGGCTTATTTTGTGGGCATGGCTTGCCGGCCATGTGACTGGGTGGGCATGGCTTGCCGGCCATGTGACTGGGTGGGCATGGCTTCTCGGACTGCTGAAGGGAGGGGAACTGAGATAGGTCCTGCCGCCCATTCCCCCTCCCCTCAGCAGCTCAAGAAGCCTCTAACGTGCGAAAATGCCTAGGATCATCACCGCGCGTTCATGGCTTCTCGGACTGCTGAAGGGAGGGGAATGGAGATAGCTCCTGCCGCCCATTCTTTCAGCATCTCACGCGCTCCCTCAGCCATCCTCCCCTGCTTGGACTCACTGTGGGGTAGGAAGGCAGTGCATGCGCAGTGCCGGAAGCTCGGCTTCTGGGCATGCGCAGAAGAAATTTTTTTAAAAAAATGTAAAAAAAATTTTTTTTTAATGGCAGCGCCCAGGCACTGGCAAGCGACAGCACCGGTACTGTGACATCACCAGCCGGCCGCTACCTGTGCTATAGAGTGGACCGCACCGGTAGGAACCCACCACTGGACTGTTGGTTGAGGACTGCTACGAAGTGTTCAGCCTATCTCTGTGGGATATTAGCCTACTCTGTAATGGGAGTTGTGCCATCTATGATCAGGAGAGGGGAACTCCCAAGAGTCTGAGGTCCATAGAGAGTGTTAAGGGCTTCATAGAACATTTTCAAGTCATTTCTGTCAGCATATCCCTGTATTATGTCTGCCTTGGTGCTCAGTCAGACATCTAGCACTTTATGCAATTTATTCTGGACTATCCTAACATTGGTAAAGGCGTTTTTCTTGTCAGCTAATGATAAATCATTCTGATGGACACGATGAATGTGATGCTTTTCAAGTAGCAAAGCCTGTGTCTCTTCATCACTCTCATTGAACCAGTTATGCTGCTTATGAGTAGAGGCATCTTCAATGCAGATAAATGGATTTCATTCCTGAAGCATTCCTAGTCGTCCTCAGAACTGCCGGCAAGGTGTAGTTAAGCAAGCTTAGTTTCTAAGCCTTCAGCTGATGCTGAAGCTGTGTTGGGCGGAGGTCTCCAGCCTGCCCACATTCATTCTTTTCATGGCTTTACTTTCTCATGGTCACCTCCTGGTTCTTACTGTCGTCATTTTGAAGACAATGTGCCTCTGATCTGTCCAATAGTAAGCACCACACATGATTTTAATCATTCTGACATCCTGCCTGTTGTTTTTCTTTTGACAAGGACAAACAGCCTAGTCATTAAGACGCCGTTGTTAAGAGTGGCAGTGCACTGTCCTAGGAATGTTACAGACTTAATAGGCAGAACATTCTAGCAGTGAAGAGGTAATCTACTACACGGGTCTTCAATAAGAGTAGGTTATTGCTGTTACACTTCTCCATTCCATGTCTCCCAGTGACTCTCCTGCCAGGCTGTAGAATTGCACCCTACTTTTACATTAAAGTCACCAAGCTTGTTGGTGCTGTTCACTGCTGATGGTAGGGCATTTAGTTCTTCATGGAACCTGCTTTTCATTTCATCCAGGTTGGTCCTTGTGGGGGGAATAGGCAGAGTGCCATGACTTCTATTTTGTAGAGGAGGCTGCAATGTCATGAGCTGGTTTTTAAGACCCTTGGAGACACTAGCAGGTCTCTGAACCAAGCGACTTCTGATGGCAAATCCAATTCCAGCATCATAATGCTTAATACTTCCATGACTGCTTCGGAAAATAGTGGGTCCACTTCCAATTTCAACCAGCTGAGTTTCATTGGCAAGATGAGTCTCGCTCAGGAAGCTCAAACTGCCCAAGGAGCTGCTGATACAGTTCTACAGAGGAATTATTGAGTCTGTCATCTGCACCTCTATAACTGTCTGGTTTGGTTCTGCAACCCAACAAGACGGACACAGACTTCAGAGAACTGCAGAAAAAACTATTACTACCAACCTGCCTTCCATTGAGGACCTGTATACTGCATGAGTCAAAAAGAGGGCCGTTAAAATATTTACTGACCCCTTGCATCCTGGACATAAATTGTTTCAACTCCTACCCTCAAAACGATGCTATAGAGCACTACACACCAAGACAACTAGACACAAGAACAGTTTTTTCCCGAACGCCATCACTCTGCTAAACAAATAATTCCCTCACCACTGTCAAACTATTCACTAAGGCTGCATTACTATTACTATTAGTCTTCTCATCGTTCCTATCACCCATCTCCTCCCACTTATGACTGTATGACTGTAACTTCTTGCTTGTATCCTTACGATTTATATTAATATTGATTGTTTCCTGATTGCTTATTTGTACCCTATGGCAATGATTAAGTGTTGAACCTCATGATTCTTAACGAATGTATCTTGTCTTTTTATGTACACTGAGTGCATATGCACCAAAGACAAATTCCTTGTGTGTCCAATCACACTTGGCCAATAAAGAATTCTATTCTATTCTATTCTATTCTATTCTATTCTATTCTATTCTATTCTATTCTATTCTATTCTATTCTATTCCGTCAATAGTGTAACATTGCAAGCTCTTTGATAATTACAGCTATTCTTGTCTCTGACCTGTCTGCTGTAGGGTTGCGCAAAACCATCTATGACAGAGATGGGCTGTTAAGAAGTTTGATATATAAATAAACAAATAAAACAAAAATATGCAGACATTCCAAGTGCCAATGTGTCATGGATCTGCCCCTGGACCTCTCTCCAGATGGGAGTTCAAAGGAGGGAGAGTTTGAGTCTGCAGAGGAAAGTGTGGAGCCGAGTATTGGTCAGGATCGGGACTCGGAGAATGTTAGCCTGATGGAGCAGCCTCAGCTGGGTCTATTGGACCAGTGACTGGCTGAGGGAGGTGATCCACAGCTGCAGAAAGTTGGCTAGGAGGTTCCAAGCCAGGACTGGAAGCAGCTGCCTCCCATTAGCAATGAGGAGGAGGTGGAGTCCACACCTCCTCCTGATCCAAGGACACACAGAGCAGAGAGGAGACAGGCACATCACTGGTCAGCTAGATAACTCATAAGGAGGCAACCTCGCTTCTCATGAAGGGCTGCACCAGCATTGTCTACTTAACCCCGCCCTGAGGATTTGAGTGTTGTTGGAGCAATGTGCCCAGTTCTGTGCTTTATGTGCTTGTGCCATGTATCCTGGCCTGTTCAACTCCTGGATTGTTTTCCTGGACTTCATGTGTGCCCATTGGACTCAGTTACCCAGTGACTCTTGCTATACTGAGCTTTGAATCTGGACCCACGCAATAGGGGTGTTTCCGAAGACCTGTTTAGGGGGGTTGAATAAATAATTAAATTAATTAATTCCAATATGTGCGTGGGGGGAGTGGGATAGCACACAATGGTGAGCAGTATTTGTGTTTTTATGTTTGTTCAGTTGCCAAGATAGGTCACTAGACTATATCAATAAGAAAAACAAGGCAATAATAATAATTTTAGATAAAGAAAAAGGTTCTGACAATTTGGAAAAGTCATTTTACCGAACGTTTTCAAACAAAATGAAACCACAGAAGAATTTAAAGCCTGGGAGGAGAATGCATATCAACAATAAATACTGAAGATTATAGTGAAAGAGATATTCTCTGCAAGTTTCCAAATAGGTAAAGTATAATGGTGCTCACTCTGTCCCTTACTATCTGTAATTGCTTTCAAATCCTTGCAAACTGGATTTAAAAAAAAACTGATTAAAATCCAAAGAGAAGAAAATAAGGTGAAATGTTATGCTGGTGATATAGTATTAAAATTATGCAATCACAGAGCTCTGCATGGCAGCTAATAACAAGTAATTAACGACTTTGGTTGCTTTCCTGGGTTCAAAATGAATGAAAAGAAAACTAAGGCACTTGACTTAACCTCTGGTGAAGAAAATGCGGTGAAAAAAACAGACCTGTGATGAGATAACAAAAGACTCAGTTAACCAGGAACTCCATCTGACAGGAAGCAATAAAGATATATTTCAAAGCAATTACAACAAATGATGGAAAGAAAAAAAAGTTCTCAAAATATGGAGAAGTCTGAAACTTTCCTGGCTAGGACTTAATACAATCATAAAAATGAATATATTACCTCAAATGAACTTTCTATTCCAAATGGCATCATTTCCAGTTTCAGACAAAAACTTGCAGAATTGCTAAAGAACAAGCAACAGATTCATATGGAGAAGGGGAAAAAAGCCCCAACAAAAGGAAGACATAAAAATATACAGGATTAAAAAATAAAAGAGGCAGACTAGCCGCCTCCAATCCAAGATTGTCCTCTAGAGAAAGCTGCCTATCATGGATAACAGAACAGATAAAATCTCTGAAGAACTGAACATTATTAAAAGAAGGGGCAGGTCAAACTTCATGGTTTCTGTGGTAGGAAGAAACAAAAGAAAAGAATTTGAAAGTACATGCAGTAAGACACAGCCTATTAAAAATGATTTTTTTAAAGCAAGAATAAGTCAGACAATTTAACCTCTAGCCTCACTAACAAATAGTTTTGAAGCTATTTAGGGAGCTGAGGTGGCGCAGTGGTTAAATGCAGCTACTGCAGGCTACTCCAGCTGACTGCTAGTTCAGCAGTTCAGCTGTTCAAATCTCACCAGGCTCAAGGTTGACTCAGCCTTCCATCCTTCTGAGGTCGGTAAAATGAGGACCCAGATTGTTGGGGGCAATATGCTGAACTCTGTAAACCGCTTAGAGAGGGCTGTAAAGCACTATGAAGCGGTATATAAGTCTAAGTGCTATTGCTATTGCTATTGCTATTGAAGGATAATTTAAGTAAAAAAGATTCAAGTACATATGCTAACATGATATAGCTGTATTTGAGAAACAGATTAAAGACACATCAGGAACTGCACAATAAAAATAGTAGTTTACCATGCTTATTGAATTTACAAACTGGAAAAATTAAAAAAAATTATCTCAAAAAAGAAGGGACAAGATGACAAGAGTTTTTATTACTGATGTATTTGTATCCTGCCTTTATTATTTTTACAAATAAGCTGCCGAACATATCCAATGCCACTTTCCTCCTCCTATATATATATTGTCATTGTACATATATACACAGTATACCAATACAACGAAATTCAGATAACACTACATTAAAAAGGTGATACCTTACTTACAACATCAGACTGGTAGATAAAAATGGAAGAACATGCTTAATGGTACAATTGATAGTATATATCCACAATAGAAGCCTAATCAAAGCAGGAAGCTATTCCTGATTTATACTTCCAGGTATGATTTTTAGGACTCAAATAGAAATTATTACTAATGATCAATAGAAAATTCTACTTAAAATAATATTAATGAATTGAGTTTGGAAGGATTTCTTATTTTGTTTTTTAAAGAACAATGTTGTAGCTACTTCCCAGGTGAGGCAGAAATAGTATACCTGTATTTTTCGGAGTATAAGACGCACCCTTTTCCCCCCTAAAAGAGGCTGAAAATTTGGGTGCGTCTTATACTCCGAATGTAGCTTTTTGAAGCTTTCTTTTCCAGCCTTAATGAGGTGCTAACAATCTTCCCGGCTCTTGCAGGCTTGTTTTCATTGCTACTCCCTCCGAAAAAGTTTTTTTCAGCCCTAACGAGGTGCTAACGATCTTCCCGGCTTGCAGGATTTTTTAAATTGCTGCTCTCTCCTTAAGAAGTTTTTTTCCAGCCCTTTGCAGGCTTTTTTTCATTGCTACTTGCTCCGACGAATGTTTTTTTCAGCCCTGCTGAGGATCTTCCAGGCTCTTACTGGCTTGCAGGCTTTTTCATTGCTGCTCTCTCCAAAGAAGTTTTTTTCCAGCCCTAAGTCTTTGCAGGCTTGTTTTCATTGCTATTCCCTCCGAAGAAGATTTTTTTCAGCCCTAACCAGGGGATAAAATAATATGCTGAAGCTGACCAGACTAAGGACGCTAGCCAGATGAATATCTGGTAGGTAGATTTTTTCCCCTATTTTCCTCCCCAAAAACTAAGGTGCGTCTTATACTTTGAAAAATACGGTACATTAGAGTTGATGTTGGGAGTACTGCAGCTGCTCATTCTCCACTAGTATTTTATTTTCTCGGGTTAATTTGTGACTGGAATCTTTTTCTTACAAGGGAGCAAAGGCAGATTGAACTGATATATTTCTGGATGCTACATTAGATATCATTGCCAAGCAGCAATAGTTTGGTCCTATTATTTTACTTAACCGAACAACAAACTGCATGCCACTATTTATACTGAATAAGACTTTCCTATCCAAACTTTTGCTTAAATAAAAATGGAAAGCTTCAGTTTGGCTATCTAAATTACTTCTACTTGGCACTATAATTAGGGATTGATAGTGTTTCACAGACTGAGGCTACAGGCTGTTTCAGTACAGTAATGAAATTTGTTTGTGGTTTCCTTTTATTCAGATTTTTGCCAAAATCAGATAATCCAGTGATTAACCTTGATTTATCTTACATACTGGGGTCAGCCACTAAGCGTTTGCCATAGCTGGATTAATTTATAACAGAATGCAAATTCTGCAGTGCTAGCTTCTCTAAAAGTCATTATTTACAATAGAATCTAGTAATTTCTGCTAGCAGTTCTTTAGGATGGAGGAACAAAAAGGTCGGAATATGAAAAAGCTACAGGCAACAAAAACTGAACTATTAAAAAAATAAACTGAAAGTGACTTAGCTTTATTATGGGCTCAAACATTGTATAACTGCTTATAATGAATAGTTGTTTTAGGCTTGATAAAATAAGAAAAGCTTTTTCTAAGCAGATAGTTAACTTTTTTTTAATGACGAATTGGAACATTGGCCTTGAATGAGACTCAGAAAATTTGTATGATACCTTTGACAGTTTTTAAATCAGTTTTTCTCTCTTAGTAATTCTTAAGTGTATTGGAACAATCATTACTTTAATGTTTAAAGTAAAATCTGAGCTCTATTCTAAAGAAAAAACTGTGTTGAGTTTTTCTCCCTGTGGGAGAAGAAATTAAGTTATGTTTCAGCTTATTGGGCTACTGAAATGGCTCTGGGGATATTACAGAGAAAGCAGTAAGTCCCTAATATTAATTAAATGGGAAATGATTAAACTTACACCACACATGTTTTGTTAAAAGCCCTCCATCCAATTGTCATTTAATTAATTGATTGTCTACATGTAGCAGTTCATTTATCTCAATATTTATTTCCATTAAGAAATTAACAGTAAAACAAGAGAAGGATGAAAATCAATTCATAACATATAAAAAACTATGTCAGAGAGGAAATTGGTGGGAGCATTCTCCCAGTTCTCTTTTTGCCCTAGAAGCAGTAATGGGTTTCACTTACCTTTGCTACCGGTTCGGAGATGTGCATGCCAGGGGCGGATTGCCTCTACCTCGCTACCGGTGCGCTGCCATGTTGCACTCCCCCTCGTGCGATTTTGCTTCCGCGCATGCGTGGAAGCAAAATCTCGCTGAAGTCTTGTGAGGGGACGTACGCGTGCGTGCGATTTTGGTGATTTTTTTGCTTCCACGCATGCGCAGAAGCGAAATCTCACCGAAATCCCGCACTCATGTGCGTCCCCTCGTGAGATTTTGATGAGATTTTGCTTCCGCGCATGCGCAGGAAGCAAAAAAAGCCAAAAAATTCACAAAAAAAGATGGCGCCGCGCAACGGACTGGTGAAGATGGCACCGGAGCCATTTCCCAATCCGCCGGCCGCTAGCGGTACCATAGAGAAGACCGCACCGGTAGTAACCCACCCCTGGTGCATGCACAGATCGTCCATGATGATGTCTGGGTGGGTGGGCGGAGCCTCCTGCCGCTCCCACCACCAGTTCGCCTGAACTGGGGCGAACCGATAGCAACCCACCACTGCCTAGAAGGCTTGCCACAAAGCAGATTATAATTTCGCAGTCATTTAATACCATTCAGACACGGTGGAATTTAGGATTTTTAAGACAAGACTGGGGTTGAATCTAAGATGAACATCCCTGGCAAAACTTGGATTGTTGTGCAACAGCCCTTGTTCAAGTCCTTCAACGTCTTATCAAGAAAGCTGCCCTTAAAATGTAATTCAGAGTACTTTCATTATCTGTCTTGATACAGTCAGTTTATTTAGCCAAAGCACAAATAGAGCCTTGCGAAGGAGTTGTCTCTCTTAGTATTTCCTGTATTTCAAGGCAATGGATGTGGATAGTCTTATCTATATAATCCTATTTTGTTTTGTTTTTTACAGTTCAGTCGAATATGTTTTTAGTCAGAAGTAACTCCCCGAAAAAAAAATAAAGTCAAGAATTGAATTAATCTAGCACAGGGGTGTCAAACTCACATCGTCACATCGTCGCCACGTGATGTATCGGGATTTTTTTCCCCTTCACTAAACTAGGTGTGGGCGTGGCCAGTGCGTGACGCATCCGGCCCATGGGCCGGGAGTTTGACAGCCCTGATCTAGCACAAATGAGAAAATGTTTTGAGCAGTCAAAAAGTAACGGGAATATCAAAATTAGGGTCAGCGTGATAAAAAATCTAGGTTAGAACAGCCAGCATTCCACCTCACCAGGAATGTTTTATAATTTTTCCCAGCCCATGTAAAGGCAATAAATCATTAAAATACATTACCATACCATATTATGATATGATATATGATATAATGCAATATGATTACCGGTAATGCTCAACTTACTATCACAATTGAACCCAACATTTGTGTTAAGTGAGGCAGTTGTTAAGTGAGTTGTGCCCCATTTTACAATCTTTTTTGCCACAGTTGTTAAGTGAATCACTACTGTTGTTAAGTGAATCATGTAATCATTAAGTGAATCTGGTTTCCCCCATTAACTGCTTGTCAGAAGCCAGCTGGGAAGGTTACAAATGGTGATTGCATGACCCCGGGACAGCGCAACTGCATAAGTACATGTCAGTTGCTAAGCATCTGAATTTTGATCCCGTAACGTTGGGGATGCTGCAATGGTCATAAGCGTGGAAACTGGTCATAAGTCACTTTTTTCAGTGCTGTTGTAAGTTTGAACAGATACTAAATGAATGGTTCTAAGTTGAGGACTGCTATTGTACGTATTGTATTACCGTGTTTCCCCGAAAATAAGACATGTCCCGAAAATAAGCCCTACAGGGCTTTTCGGGACATGCGTTGAAATAAGCCACCCCCCGATAATAAGTCCCCCCAACTACTTCCGGGGAAAAGGGGGGGCATGCCGGGAGCCGCTCTTTTTGTGGTGGCACACTCTCTCTCTCTCCCGGCCAAAAGAGTGGCATTGGAATCCCCTGCAAACAGCCACTGGTTCTTCGCTTGAGCCCGGCTAGAAGCCTAACTTCCAACTGGGCTCAGCAGCAGAAGCAGCCGTGAACACGCTTGTCTTTTCTAAACACCTTGGCAGAGAGGCTGTCTCCTGTCTCTGAGGCCGGTCGGGTACAGTGAGCCCACAAGTGCAGGGCTTGAGCAGCAGACGGGCACATCCAGCCCGTCCCTGTCACCGCCCCTTCGGCTCTGCCTTCCGCCGCCGCCTTCTTTGCTCACCCGCCAGCCTGCGCCCGCCTGTTCGGATCTGCCTTCCACTGCTGCCTCGCTCGCTCACTCGCCGGCCCGCACCCAGCTCTGCCTTCTGCTGCTGCCTCCCTCGCTCACCCGCCAGCCTGCGCCCGCCTATTGGGATCTGCCTTCCACTGCTGCCTCGCTCGCTCACTCGCCGGCCTGTGCCCGGCTCTGCCTTCTGCCGCCGCCTCCCTCGCTCACCCACCAGCCTGCGCCCGCCCGTTCGGATCTGCCTTCCACCGCTGCCTCACTCGCTCACCGGCACAGGCCGCCCCACCCCCACCCGAAACCCCCAAACTCCACCCCACCACGAGACACGCCACTTACTGGAGTTTGACAGCTCCGCGGTGTCTCGGCTAGTCTGTTTAGGAAAAAAACCTTGTATACTACAGAAACTCTTCTCGCGAGGCAAGCAATTAACAACTTCTCGCAGCGAGAAGAGTTTCTGCACTATGCAAGTTTTTTTTCCTAAACAGAATAGCAGAGATCACGGGGCTGCCAAACTCCGGGTGTGTGCCAAAAGGCTCGGCTAATCCAAGCAAGGGGACGGCAGCCGGAGCTGTCCTCCATTCCCACCCCACCCCCGGTCCTCCTCCCAATTTGGTCTCTGTCTTGCCAGGGGAATGCAGCGGCTCAGAGCTGGAGCGGCTCCTTAGAGGCGGAGGCCAGCAAAGGGTCAGGGGGAGTGGGAAAGCAGCCCAGAGGCCGCCGAAGCTGCCTCCAAGCAGGGACGAGCTCCCCAAATCCTCTGGCCTGCATAAAGAGACACCCCGTGGCCCCGCAAGAGCCCCCGGAGGGTCTGCAGAGAAGCGACCCCCGCTGGTGGGGATCAGATGGCCCACTTGGCTGGGATCTTGGGGATCCAGCCTCTTGGTGGGATGATGCAGGGGAGGACCAAGGTGCAGAGCCCCGCGTCTCTGCCCGGCTAAGCCAGACTCAGCATTGCCTGCCCTGGCTTTGCCTTCCACCCACCGCCCGCTTTCCCTAAGGTAAGCCGATGTGCGCGCCAGAGCCAAGGCAGGAAGCGGGGCGCCGGTTCTTCCAGGCGCCGTGATCAGCCGGCTGGCTGCTGCTGGCGATGACCCGGCGAGAGGAGGCGGAGGAAGATCAGAGTCCTCAGACCAGCAGAGCTGTGCCGGTAGCAACCAGAGCAACGGCTGCTCTGGCGCATTCGGAACTCTCCCTTCTCGCCACCGCCGTCCCCAGCATTATGTTCCCGCAACATGTGGCGGCTGCCTCCCCGGCAAGGGCCGATGACACCGAGGAGGACACGGGAGGAGGAGGACAGAAGGGAGGAGGAGAAGGCGCAGGCGGAGGGAGGCGGAGGCGGCGAGGCAGGGAGGAGGAGGCACAGGCAGCAGAGGAGACGCGGAGGATGACATGGAGTGTCCGGGGAGCCTGCGCCGCGCTCTCCAGCTACCTCCTGCTCGCCTGCACGCCGCCGCGGTGGGTCTCAAGTGCTTTTTGCTGAGCTCCGAACTCAAGGGGGAGCCGTTCCGCCTGGGCACAGCGGCCGGCGCTTTCTACTCGGGGCTCCTGCTGACCGCTGGGATCTCGCTCTTGGGCTCCGCGCTCTTCTGCTGCCCCTTCCACTCTGCCTTCCGCCGCCACCTCGGTCGCTCGCTCCCCGCCCCGCCCCATCCTTTGCCCCAAAGCTCCAAACTCCGCAGAACCGTGAAACACACCACTTACTGGAGTTTGACAGCTCTGGGGTTTCCCTCGGCTAGGGGAAAAAATCTTGCATAGTGCAGAAACTCTTCTCACTTCGAGAACTTGCTAATTCTCGCGAGAAGAGTTTCTGCACTATGCAAGATTTTTTTTCCCCTAAACAGACTAGCCGAGAGACCACGGAGCTGCCGAACTTCAGTAAGTGGTGCGTCCCGGCCTGCCTGCACCCCAAAAATCATTGGTTTGAGATGACTTTTCATGATCAATTACTTTGAAGCATCTTTCTTTCTGGGACTCTGAAACAGCTATGTAAACTGGGATAGTTTAGCACATGTGAAGTATCTATTAAGGTAGAAGAAATGGCACCAAATAAGCCATGCCATGGTTGCTGCAGAACACTCTCTTATTTGCCCTGTAAAAAAGAACAAATCCCAGTTCACTGGATTTTGGTTCTGTTTGTCTTGAGAAGCAAAATGGGTGCCTTGAGGGTTGAACCTCAGAGTCTAGCGTGCCCACTGTGAATCCTGTCTCCCAAATGACCACCTTGATTACAGGAAATGACAAAGATATTAGCAACTGCATCATCAGGTGGCCAACATGGGCATGCTGGTGCCAAGAGCGGTTACTGCGTATACTTTTAGTGCTATATGAACACCATGATAGTACAGTTTGTTCAACAGATCATTGTTTAAAAGTTACCCTTACTGAGTGAGCTGTGAAAAAAATAGCCATGTGTTTCACATTGGAGCAGCAGAAGTTAACTTTTATTCTTGAGATCCTACTGCAAGCTCAAGCTCTTCCTTCCTGGCATTTCTATTTTGTGTTGTTCTAACACTGTGTTTAAAGTAGTAGTTGTAAATCACAGAGAGAAGGCTTTCCATGGCTGAAGCAATATATCTGATTATCTAAATCCTCTCTGTTCTGCAGTGAGACTATTAAATCTAAGATCTAGAACAGTGTTTCCCAACCTTGGCAAGTTGAAGATGTCTGGAACTTCAACTCCCAGAATTCCCCAGCCAGTGTCACTGATTAGAGCTCCCGATAGTGAATGCTGGCTGGGGAATTCTGGGAGTTGAAGTCCAGACATCTTCAACTTGCCAAGGTTGGGAAACACTGATCTAGAATCACCTGGTTTTACCTCTGAGAACAAGACAGCGAAAAGCCAGTTTCAAGCAGAATTTTTTGGTTTGTTGAAGAATCAAGTTGTGTCACACCTACATGAGAAGCAGGGAGTTGCAGAGGGATCCAAACATGGGGATTTTTTTCACAGCAAACCAAAGGGTGTGGTTTTTTTTTTAAATTGACCTTTTAGATTGCCTCTATGCCTTGGACTCTACTAGATTCTTATATTTGCTATCAATTGTGATACAGTGTATGGCTATGAGGAAAGCAACAATCAGAATCAAAATGGCTTGTTTGGTAAATGGTTGGTTGACCGTACTAAGAAAAAGCCATTCTTGTGAGTTTGCTAATTAAGCCTCCAAGGCCATTCAGCTAATTTCAGAGGTTAACCCATGCCTTCTGAGTTCAATTAATACCATGCTAATTACTTTATTGACTATTCCTATCATATATCACAATAGCTATATTCTTCTTTGATATTGATTTCAGCAAAGGAATGCATTTTCATTTAAAATAACCACAGCAGCTTTGTATTCTTTGACTAAAAACAGAACCAGACTTGGAAAATAATGGGATGAATGCTACTTTTTCCACTTCTGTGCCAAAAGATTCAAAGGAAATGATATTTTATACAACCTAAATAGTTAAGAGTTTATCAAGTGTTGCTGATTAGAGCTCCCGATAGCAGCCAGACAGTACAGCCAATGGTGAGATGCAAGGAGTGCTATTTCAGCAATATTTGAAGAGCTCCCAGATCCCCTCTCCAGTTTTAACAGAAATTAACATCATGACCTTTTGTGGGTCTAAAGCCAGAAGTCCTCTTGTGATTTGTGGTTTCAGCAGCAACTGGGTCATCCTAATCAAAGCTAGGTTAAGGTAATTTCTCTCTGAGTTACAATCTGTTGGCGTATTTGCACAGCTATTACTTTAGATTATTGATGGCCCTGGCCACTTCTTGATGTGAAGCAGCTGGTTCCATTCGTAAAGCTTTACTATCTCACTGATAAGGAAACATTTTCTCAGTTTTGGGTAAAATGCTAATGCGCTGAAATATCAGATCTTCAAGAGCAAATGTTAAACATGCTGAAACAAGTCCCAGTCATTTCCTTTAATTCCCAAAAAACCTGTTTAAAAAATTGTGAGTAAGGTACCTGCCTATGAAACTGAAGCGCTGATGAAAGTGTGGTTTTGACTCTATGAATTTAAAAAAAAACGTGCCCTGGGCAGCCCTGCTAGGGACAATCAAGTGGCATAGTGTACACCCATTGACGGAACATGATTATAGAAGGTGAAAAATATATGTTCCCGTATAATTTACTAAGCCAGTGTCTCATACCTGCACTGCGTTTCTACACCACCCTGCCTCCAAGTTGTTCAAGGATCTGGATTTTTATGTAATCTCTCTCACCTCCTCCACCCACATTTCTTGTGGTAACTGTGAAATGCATGTATGCATGCCTGGTTTCCAACTTTTCCTTTGCAGTGAAGTAAAAGGAAGAAGCAAGAAAGGATCTCCTGACTTGGTCCCTTCCTCTACTATAGCAGCCCCCAACATTTTGGGCACCAGGGACCAGTTCCATGGAGAGACGTTTTTCCGCGGACTGGAGAGGGCGTGGTTTCATGTGCTGCCTGCATCCCGCGGATGGAACTTTGCTTGTTTGCACAGCCTGGTTTCTGGCATGCCATGGCCCAGTGCCAGTCCATGGATCGGGGGTTGGGGATCCCTGCTGTACTACTTTAATCTTGTCCTCACTAATGAAGTGAGGACAATAAGATTAAAAAGTTTAGAGCTATAATCCCAACTGCTTCCCCATAACTCAACTCTCTACCCATATGGCTCTTGTGGAACCATCATCTTGGAGATCCTGTGATTTACAGAATTCACACCTCCTGGTTTTGCGTTGGGTTAATCCAGTGTTTCTCAAATAGTGGGGCGCCCACCCTGGAGGGCCATGGAGCAATGCCGGGGGGTGTGTGACCCCGGGAACATGCGTGGTCCCTCTCGATCGATTCCCCTGGACGGGGAGTGTTTTCCCAGTTGCACGCCGCTCCGAGCTCGGAAGAGAAGGCAGCCAGGCAGGGCGGAGCGGCTGCGTGGGTTCTTGTTGTTCTCGGCGGGCACCGCGGTAGCCATGAACGGCGTGGCGAACCTGCTGCTGGACAAGGAGGAGCATCCTCTGCAGCTGGGCCAAAGCTTCGAATGGCACCCTAAAGCCTCTTTCCACACCATTCGCTGTGAGTGCCCGGCAGAGGCGGTGCTTATGGGCCAGGCTGGCGACCCCAAAACATCGGCTTGATTAAGCTGGCCTGGTCCCGTGTCAAAAGAGGGCCCTAACCACAGTAGCCTATGCCTGCCTAACCGAAAACAGGCTCCACTGAGTTCAGTGTGACTTACTCCCAGGTAAGTGGGTAGAGCAGCCTTCCCCAGCCAATAGTTTGCTTGCAGCTTATAATAAGTAAAATAATAAATATTAACACTAAAATTCCATTGGGGCCCAGATCCGAGAGTTGGGAGGGCGCGAAATGTTTACTTCTTCCTGGGGGGGGGGGGGGTAACAGAAAATAATTGAAAAGCACTGGGTTAGTCCATCCTAGCATTCCTCAATCCTTCCTCAACAGTGTGCAATTGATGGGCCATCACCTACACCTATGTGGCCACAAAATGGTAGAAAATATTTCCAGTCGGTTGCTGCTCCCCACAGCGAGGGAGAGCATAAAGACTTGCTTAGGCAGTCCAATCCTGAAATAACTATATATTCCAGAGAAGAAGTATTGAAATAAATTGTTAGAGCTGCTTCTTCCATCTGTACATTCAGTTCAAACTTTGCGCATTTGTTTGGCCATTGGCTGAAAAATCAGAGCAGCGTATATGACAGGTTGAAAGTCACTGTTACTCCATGAAATGTAAAATTCACTCTGAGCTAGAGTGGTGGAAAAAAAAATGCAATATCTGCACTTTCTGCAACCAAACTCTTTGCTTTCTCAGTAGCTGCAGGCGTGACTAGGCATCTAAAGCAGGAGGCCAGTTGAATATAGGGTCAGGCTGCTGAAGCCTTAGAGATGGGGGAGAAAATACTGGCTTTAGTTCAGAAGCCCCGAGGGTGGCATTAGGACAGAATTCCTGCCAATTGAAAGGGATTGCCCAGAGTCTCCCAAGTTTGCGAAACCTCTGAAATACCGGTTTTAACTAAACAGGGATGCAGATAACCTGGTGTAGAGCCAGGAAGCACTGACCAACATTCCAAGCAAAATGATATTCTGCAATCAGGTAAATCAGTAACTGATTTCAAACAAGCCTTGATGTGAACTTGGCTTTAATACAGTATGTTCTGTGAACCCTCTTCATTGTTGCTTGCAGCTCATGGTTTCTATATGAACTTGTGTAACTGTGTTTGTTCAACAGTTGAACAATCCTTGAATACAGCTCATCTTTCTGGAACCCACACTGCATATCGGACAAAAATACATTAGAAAGTGTCCAGAGATACTTTACGAGAAGAGCCCTCCACTCCTCTACTCGCAACAGAATACCTTATGCAACCAGACTTGAAATCCTGGGCTTAGAACTACGTCGCCTTCGGCATGACCTAAGCGTAGCTCATAAAATTATCTGCTACAATGTCCTTCCTGTCAACGACTACTTCAACCACAACAATACACGAGCACACAACAGATACAAACTCAAAGTGAACCGCTCCAAACTTGACTGTAGAAAATACGACTTTAGCAACAGAGTGGTAAATGCCTGGAACTCACTACCTGACTCTGTGGTTTCGTCACCAAACCCCCAAAACTTTACCCTTAGACTGTCCACTGTTGACCTCACCCGATTCCTAAGAGGTCAGTAAGGGGCGTGCATAAGCCCACCAGCGTGCCTACCGTCCCTGTCCTAATGTTCCCTCTTATCAGTATCCATCTTAAGTATATAAACAATGTTATATCTATGTATATTACCAATACGTACTTGACAAAATAAAATAAGTAAATAAATAAACAAATAAACAAATAAACAAACAAACAAAAATAAACCCATGCATTCTCTTCTGTTCGGAACAGTTAGGCCTAGTTGTCCAGTATCTCCTATTCGCTGCCTTGTCAGAAATGCAAATTGTCCTTACTTTCTGATCCATTTACTTACCGGTAGTTTTTTCAAAAAAGAATCCACCCTATTTAAAACACATTCAGACAGTTAATAAGATTTATTTCAGTCCATGAGATAACATAAATGTAGGCCAGCCTAAATTTGCTTGTGTCTCTACTCTGCTTTGGTAATGAGGCCAGCAAGTTAACTTGCAGGGCAGGTTATGGTGCAGCGATTGGTGGAATTCCCAGCTGCTGGGATTAAAAAAAAATATCAATCATTCCCCTTAATGTGGACTGGGATTGGGGGTGGAGGCAAGTTTTGACAGATAGCTAGAGCGGTGGGTTTAGCCATCTGTCAGAATGTTTTGTTTGCTTTAGGGTCCCTATACTACCGCTTTCTCTAGCAATATGGGCCTTCTGCTCTCTTCTAGTGTCAAATCAGCCCAGCAGGACAAAACAAAGTGACCATGGATGGAAGTCACTAGGCCTTGGGATCCAGATAGATTCCATCCAATAGTTGTGCTGATTTGTGTTGGTAGTTTTTAACCTCCTTGGATGTGGATTATGTCTATGATGTTATTTTTCATTGATTTTACGTTCTTATGGGTTTATGTTTTGTATGCTGTTTTAAAATATTGTTAGCTGCCCGGGATCATGAATTTGAAATGGGTAGCCATGTAAATGGAAGTAAATTAAGTAAGCAACTTGAAAGACACACCATCAAAAGGAGTAACTAGATGCTGAGGAGATATCATTCTTGTCATCATTGTAAAGTGACGTAGGCCATACATACCGTAATAGAAAGCTTTGTGTTAGAAAAATGATAGGTATCATGCCTTCTGCATGGAACAGAAAAAATAAGATCAGCTGGCTTCAGTTATAGATTAGGAATGAAAAGAGGGATGTGCTTTTCAGGAATGTTTGGCTGGGATTGAATTTGCAGATGGCCCAAAGCTGGGGGAGAAGGCTAAACCGTCAGAAGATAGGACCAAGGTTCAAAACGAATTTGAAAGATTTGAATATTGCATTCAGTGGCAAGAAAGGCAGGGCTCTGCATTTAGATAGGAAAAATCGGATGCAAAGTTACATCTGATTATGTGATACCTGGTACTCAATAGTACTTGTGAAAAGAATCTGGATGTCCTGGTAGATCACAGGTAAGCCAGCAGTGTATTACAACTGCCCAACGGGTCAACACAAACTTAGGCTGCATTAGTAGAGGTGTAATATCAAGATCACAGAAAGTGGTAATTCTGCTTTTATGCTACACTGATCAGATTACACCTGGATTACTGTATCCAGTTTTGGTTACCACAATACATGGAAGCTAAGGAGCTGAAAATAGTGCAGAGAAGATCAACAATGATGGTGGTGGATCTGGAGCCAAACTTTTATGAACAAGTTAAAAGAACTGGATAGTTTTAGCTTAACCCTAAACCTAATCTTAAGGCTAAGGGAAATAATAATAAAATCCCAGTACTTGAAGGGTTGTCATAGGGAAGAGGGTGTAGATTTATTCTCTGTAACACCCAAGAGTAGGATAAGAATCAATGTGCAGAAGATTTTGAGAAGGGGTTCTAAGCTTGAAATATTTCCTCATAGAACTACAGATATTCCTCAAGTTACAACCACTTTATCAGTAACGTTTCCAAATTATAAATAAGGGGAATTTAGTATCAATCTGCAAAGTTGCAGCTGTCATAGTGTCTCATGGCCCCTAAGTCACATGAAAAACTTAAAAATACCTACTATATCCAATTGCCATGCTGATTTGGAATGGTGAAAATATTGGTCTAAATGATCTGGTGGGCATCGAACAGAAAAAACGTTGTAGTATGGGAGAGGATTTTTTTAGACTGCAGAATTTATTAAGTAGCAGTAAATTTGTCTCATAAATGAATGCTCCTAGGAACTGAGCTTCAGTCATAACAATCAGTAGATGATATTCCTTATTTACTAAACAATACATAGTTCTACGAAAAGTCCTGATATTTTAACCTTCATCTGAGTCACTAGGCAAAAAGCTAGAACACATGAGTCAAAGCTAGGGGTCAGGTCATTCCCATGGTTATTTAGCCCTTCACAGATATTCCACAAAGTTGCTTTCAATAAAATCCTTTAGTTTTCTCAAGGAATTCATTAGTGAAGCACACTGCTTGTGGAGGTTCTGATCCAGCTAAACTATTAATTAATATTTCGTTACCTCACATCTCAGCAAACTGCCCACCAAAACCAAAAACTGGCAATGAAGAAAACTGAGCTCAGATAGGAACATTTATTGGAGAGATAAAGTTAAGTGATATTTACCTAGATTTACAGCCCTGGAAATTATTTGTGTTCATGGATTAGACTGAGGCTAAGAAAAGTTTAAATCCTGGCTCATTCATCACAATGAATTACTGTACGTCTGCCTTACCTACCTCACAAGATTATTGTGTAGATAAACTGGGAATGAACAAAAACTACAGTACTTTAGCTTAAAAAGGAAAGATGGAAAAATGTCAAATATTTTATTTAAAATTATCAAAGCCTCATAGAATTCACTACAATTCAATGCTAATTTCAATTTTTTAGAATCTGTTATTGGAATAAAAATGAAGTCCTAAAATCACATATTTGAAAATAAATTCTACTGAAGCTAGAGGAAACATATTTGCACAGATGTATGCATTGCACTGGGATACACATGCCATAATATAATTGTGTGAACTCATTGGTTAAAAAGATAAAAAAATTCCCATGAGTCTAATTTGAGTTCTGGTTACCACATAATAAAGGGCCAGTTTGGTGTGGTGGTTAAGGCATCAGGCTAGAAATGGAGAGACCGTGAGTTCTAGTCTCACCTGGGGCACGAAGCCAGCTGGGTGACCTTGGGCCAGTCATAAGGTGACCAGATTTTAATATTTGTAAAGCGGGACACTATTGACGGGGGGGGGGGTTCTAGGGGAGCAAGACGGGAGGGGTCCGTCTCTCTTATCCTGCAGCCCATCCACGTGAATAAAGGTGGAGACACAAATCCAGAATTGCTTTGCTGCAGCTTTGTGCACTCCCCCAAACACCCCCCCCCTTTATCGCAGCCCTTACCGCTGCTCTCCCTCCCTGCCTGGCTGCAGACTCCACCTGCCTTCCCGAAGCAGCGCTGCCGTTCACTTTTGTTTCGCGGCGGGAGAAGGAAGAAAGCGGGCAGCGAGAGCGGCAGCCTCTTCCAAGCGCAGGCCTGGCCCTCTCCCCACACGGAGGGCTGCTGCCCGGCTGGCTGGCGGCGGCTTCTGCAACAGAGGCATCACGCGGCTTTGAAGAACCCTCACCACCCGCCCTCCCGGAGCACCACAGTCGTGGTTTGCCATGGATGGGGCTCACCTCTACTGCATCTGGCCCGGAGAGGGACAGCGGCAGGAGAAGGAAGAAAGCAAATCGCGGCTGTGATGCTCCGGGAGGGCGGGTGGTGAGGGTTCTTCACAGCCGCATGCTGCCTCCATTGCAGAAGCCGCCGCCAGCCAGCTGGGCAGCAGCCCTCCGTATGGGGAGAGGGCCAGGCCTGCGCTTGGAAGAGGCTATCGCTCTCGCTGCCCGCTTTCTTCCTTCTCCCGCCGCGAAACAAAAGTGAACCGCGGCAGCGCTGCTTCGGGAAGGCAGGTGGAGTCTGCAGCCAGGCAGGGAGGGAGAGCAGTGAGAGCGGTGGCCCCTTCCAAGCGCAGGCCTGGCCCTATACCTGCCCGGGGGGCTGCCGCCCACCCAGCCACCAGCGGCTTCCGCGCCGCACTTGCTTGGCGGTACTTTTTTGAAACGCCGTGGGACGCGGGACAAATTATTAAAAAGCAGGACTGTCCCACCAAAAGCGGGACGTCTGGTCACCTTAGGCAGTCACTCTCTTTCAACCCTAGGAAGGAGGCAATAGCAAACCACATCTGAAAAACCTTGCTAAAAAAATTACAGGATTCCAAGACAACTGCAGCAGTTTCTGAGAATTAGATATAACTGAATGGAAGGGAAAAAACCCCAAATTCTAGCATACAGTATACATTGTTTAGGGGTTAGAACATGGGTGGCCAAACTGTGGCGCATGCACCAAACATGGCGCATTGGATGATTACAAGTGGCGCATTGCATCCTTGCGCCTATTTATTTTTTTTAAATAGGTGTCATAACTGAATCCATCTTAATATTTTCAACACCAAAGTGATCTCAGTTCAATTCGTACAGCCTTCGGTAATGTTCAACTTCTCGGTGTCTGAAACTTAGAATGGAACTTGTGAGATGTTACTTTAGGCGGGTTTACAAACGTACGAATATTTTTATCGGTGTTGCCATTCCGTGTTCCTGCTCAAACGATCGCAGACACCGCGCACTAGCAACACATCATGTGTTTGAAGTCATATGCGAATGAGCGGCGAGCATTTGATATGGTCAGTCAGTTCTGAGTGAGCCATCGTGGCGTGGAGTTTGAAGCAGTGTTTTATTGAGTGTACTAGCGTGGTTTTTGTATTGAGAGTGATTGAAAGACAGATTCAAGATTAAATATATATTACTTGTCAAATTTTGAAATGGTGTAAATCAATTGAATTGTGTGATTGAGTTATTCCTTTTCCTCCCTTAAGCAGAGCAGATCCTACCCCTATCCCTATTTTACAACCCCAAACGTGAAAGTAAGAAGGTAAAAAACGTGCTTGAGTTGTATGGCGCATCTGAACTTGTCTGTTAAAAAATCGGTGCAAGGTATGCTTAAGGTTGGCCACCACTGGGTTAGAACATAGGGGCTAGAAATATGCAATACAATGCAGACCAGACTGAACTACAGATCAAACAGCCCATTGACTAGGCTAGTGGAGAACGGATGGGGGTGCAAATCCACAATATCTGGAGATTACTGAGTTGCTTGCTCCTGTCGTACTATTCCATAAGACACACTTGGAAAGAGATTCAGTTACACTACTGGGCCCTAGCTGAATTTCATTCAACTGTTCAGTTACCCCCTCTTCACAAGATTCAGAAATATATGTCTGTTATTTTTTGTGTTTTAAAAGTCTGTCATCAGAAGACTTTGCCAAGCCAAATTTGATTACTATGGTGCCATCATAATTATGTCAATTTCCACTTTTTCTGTTAAAATGAAAATGGAGCTGCTCAAAAAATCTGAAGCAGATCTCACGGGATATTAAACTTACTTTGCAATCAAACTAAGGAAAGCCTTAAGAAAATGTTCTTTTTCCTGCCAATTTCACACAAACATCCGACAGTATCAAGTTGGCATACTAGAAAAGCATATATTTTTTTAGTAGACATCTTGATTTTATCACATGGTTAAAGTGCAGACTCTCTTTGAAATTCTCTTTCTAGCTCAATCAAAAGAATCAGAGAAGGAAGTAAAAGTAGCAAACTCGTGTAGACACAGACCTTAGACTATTGTTTGGCTCCATAGATGGATCACGTAGCACATTTGTTTTTGTTATTTTCTCCAATGTTTGTGTTTCTGCTAAACCTGTCTACTTACGTAATGCTGTATACCGATGACTGATATGTTTTCAGTGCTTTATACACAGTATAGTGTATTTTTAGTGTGCTATATACACAGAATAATATTGGACTAGAATTTGCCTGACAATCTTGGACAAATACAACACATTTCAGAAAACCCAGTCTCCTCTGAAATCTATTATTTATTTGTTTGTTTGTTTGTTTGTTTGTTTGTGAGATTTATATACCGCCTCACAGTGCAAGCACTCTCTAAGCGGTTTACACCAGTAAGCAATATATATTTATATTGCCCCCAACAATCTGGGTCCTCATTTTACCTACCTCGGAAGGATGGAAGGCTGAGTCAACCTTGAGCCGGTGAGATTTGAACCGCTGACCTGTGGATCAGAGTCAGCTGAAGTGGCTTGCAGTACTGCCTCTAACTGCTGAGCCACCTCAGCTCAATAGTGTTTGATATTTAATGCCATTTCTGATTTAAGGGAAAGGACTTAAAGTACTAACCCACATGTCTGGAAGTATTAAACAAAACCTAAATACACAAAACTCATTTTTGCTGACAAAGTAGTATCTTTCTTGCATTTCTCTCTCATCCTCACTCCTCTTTTGGCATTGTTAACCATCATTTAAGTATTTACACATGGGGCTACCAAGAATATTCTCTCTCCCTCTCCCTCTCCCTCTCCCTCTCCCTCTCCCTCTCTCTCTCTCTCTCACTATATATATATATATATATATATATATATATATATATATATATATATATATATATATATATATATATATATATATATATATATATATATATATATATATATATATATATATATATATATATATATATATATAGTCGCTTATCTGATGAAAGTATCTTGTCTGAAATTTAACAGGGTTAAAAAGATTTAATGCCTAACTTGGAAAATCTGCCTTTCTTGAGAACAAATGATGCTTCCGTTTGTGGCATCCAGTACTTCTTTTATTTCTTAACAATTCAGGACAAGGCTTTAAGAACTGCACTTTAAATCACAGGACCACTCTGCTGGGGCAAAAGATTAAAAAGAAAAAGGATAGCAGATTGTTTTGAGTTTTGGAAAAGCAGCAGCAGAGTGAAAACTGTCGTGGGGCCAAGTTAATTTGATTGTTTCCTTTATGCTTAAAATAGTCAGCAGATAGGGTAGTCCTCAACCTACGACAACAATTGAGCCCAAAATTTATGTTGCTAAGTGGGAAATTTGCTAAGTGAATTTTGCCGCATTTTACGACTTTTCTTGCCGCATTTGTTAAGTGAATCCCTTCCACTTCTTAAATTAGTTAACACGGTTGTTAAGTGAATCTGGTTTCCCCATTGACTTTGCTTGTCAGAAGGTCGCAAAAGGGAATCATGTGACTCTGGGACACGGCAACTGCCATAAATGTGAGTCAGTTGTCAAGCATCCGAATGTGAATTAGATGACCATGGGGATGCTGCAACGGTCGTAAGTGTGAAAAATGGTCATAAGACACTTTTTTCAGTGAGATTGTAACTTTGATGAATGAAATGAAATGAAATGAATGTAAGTTCAGGTTCAAGTTGAGGACTACCTATGTTTTATTGCTTGAGTACAAGAAACAAGCATTGCTACACCAGAACAAGAATCTCTCTCACACACAACTATCTCATTGGCCTCTGAAATGAGGTTGTATGATCTGAATCTGAAAACATAGTACTATTCTGGAGGGAATAAGGGATAATTGGCAGGAAGAATCTCTATTTGCTCCAACTAGCATCTTCTCAATTGACTTTTTCCATATTAAAGCTCAATGGGACTATAGTGCCATCTTAACTATTGTTGTGAAAACTTTGCAAACTTTGTGGGGGAGGAAAGTTTAGTCAAGAGTAAGAAATGGGAATGTAGCAGCAATTTCCTCAATTCTGAGATGCTAGTTCAGCTCACATCACATACTAAGATTTGTTTTCATATTTTAATGCCATGTCATAACACATCAGTACTGGTGTCATCTTAATCGATTCATCCTTATTTATTTGTTTAATTTCTACAGCTGCCCATCTCAGACAAGTGACTCTGGATGGCAATAATAAAAACAATTAAAAGCAATTATAGTAGAGTACAAAAATAAATATACATATAGCAGTCAAGATTTGGGGGGGAATTTAAAAAAATACACCACAGATTTAGGAACTAGCAACAAAGCAATTGTATTCCCAGGGTGCCAACTATGTGACCTTGGATGGCACACCCATACAGTCTGTTTGATTTACCATCAGGACTAGCTTGAAAGAAATTCAAGAAATTCAGAGTCCCAAAAATGTTTAGTGGTCATACTGGCACTAGTTGTATTTCTTCGTAGCATGTCACACTATTCTCCCAAAATAGAGAGAGTTGGGATATTTTTCTTTTAGAGCAGGCCACTGGACAATGAAATAATCTGAAAAGTGGTAAAGGATTTTTCCTGACAGAGATAGGTTTTCAACACGGCAGATGCTTTCAACATACACAATGGTTATTTTCTTTAGTCCCAGTATTTTGAATAAAAAGGCAGATAGACATATGGGGACACACGTTCCTGGGCCATTGCACAGCACCTAAAAAGAAAAAAGAGCTCATCAAATCTTTCAGAAATCTTTAAAAATATATTAGCAACAAGTAGATATAGTAGATATGCACAGTACATTCGAAATGAATCCAGATTTAACACAAAATACAAAGAGAAGGGGAAAAAAATGTAATGTTGACATATGAGTAAAGCTTAAACATTGGAAAGACGCACTTTAGCATGAAGTTGAAAAGGTGCCTGGATCAAAGATTTAATCAATGTTCATCATCTTGAATAAGCAAGCCAAAGCACATTTGTCAGCCAATCAGAACTGGGAAGCCTTTTATGTACTTTGGCTTGAGCGAGGAGATGATTCACTGCCCTTCTGAATAACTCACATTGGGAAACACAGTTTAAAAAAAAAATCCAACTTTTTGGACAACCAGGAAGAGAGATACCTTGTGCTTTAATTGAAGTTACTTGAGATAAATGTAGAAGCTGGGAGGCAAGGTCTTGAGCTTATTTCCTCCTTGCAAACTTGATTTATTCCAGGGAACTCTCTGAGCAGCCTGAGGTTCACAGCTCCTTAATTGCCTGGACCTGAGGCTGGTCACTATGGGCAGAGGCCTGCTCTGATTTCCCAATGAGTTGGATAAGCAGTTTCATCTTCATTTAAGCCCTCTCTCCTTCATTTCCTCCTTCCTATGCTTCCTTACTGTACTTCAGAAGTACAATCTTTCCAGGTTCCTAGGGCAGATGCAGCTTAATTGGACTTCACAGCCTGGAAAAAGTAGCTGATTTTGTCCCATCAGTTGGATCAGGATTAGACAAAAGAGCAACGTGCCAATATCTACTCCCCAAACTAATCCAAACTCAGATCCTGTGAGTTCAGGAAGGCAAGAGGAGTACTAAGTTGACTCAGATGAAGAGATAAGTACTCTAAAGACCTTCCTTTCTTCTCCTCCTCTTGCAAATGTCTGGAGGCCCTGTTCATCACTAATTCTGAAAATCTTTGCACCATAAAAGGAACACCTGTCTCTTTGCTTCCTTCCTGCTTTCTAATTCACTGCCGTGTTTTCCCCAAAATAAGACCCTGTCTTATATTTTTTTTTGAACCCTGAAATAAGCGCTTGGCCTTATTGCCATGCACTCAAAAGCCCGATTGGGCTTATTATCAGGGGGTGTCTTATTTTGGGGAAAACAGGGTATCTGTCCTTACTTATGGTTGTCTTCCACTACCCCTGATCTGTTACATAACACAAGGTCCTCGGTCCCCATTTCTTTCCCCCTCTTTCTTCTGAGCTCCCAATCCCCCACATTTAAGACATTTGTACCTCTCCTTTCTCTGGCTTCTCCAAAAATCACACTTGGCTCTCTCCTTCCCTCTCTACCGCAATACAGAACATGTATTGGACTTACCCTTCCTATTAAAAGTGCACCGTACAGGCTGTTCCACTGTTAACCCCCCCCCCCTCAGGGCTGTTCACTTCCACCCCTCAATACTGCTTATTGTTTTAAATGCTATTTCCCAATGAAAGCTGTGCTTCCTTTCAATGCTATTTCCCACTGACTGTTAGTTCCCCTACTGAGTGCTTTGTGAATGTTTTCATATTTTCATGGTATTGTCCCTTAATAGTGCTTCCTTTCAATGCCATTTCCCC
Source organism: Diadophis punctatus similis (assembly GCA_023053685.1). Classification (NCBI taxonomy): domain Eukaryota; kingdom Metazoa; phylum Chordata; class Lepidosauria; order Squamata; family Dipsadidae; genus Diadophis; species Diadophis punctatus. Next base: position 75,250,337 of record JALIGW010000003.1, on the reverse strand, counting down.
CAATAAATAGTTCTCCAATGAATGTTACCTCTCCTTTTACTGCTCTTTCCCACCCGCTGAGTTCTCCACGAATGTTTTTCATGGGATGGCTGTCTTCTCCCTCAGTAAATTCGAATCTCCTTTCTGGGGCATTTCTGTGGTTCATATTTACTCTAGGACAGTGATGGCAAACCTTTTTCCCCTTGGGTGCTGAAAGCGCATGTGCGATAGCGTGTGTGACCACACCCATAATTCAATGCCCCCGTGCCCCGCCCCCCTGCACATGCACACACGACCTCCCTGTGCCCCATTTTGGGCCTAGCAGGTCTCCCTGAAGCCTCCAGAGGCCAGAAATGGCCCGTTTCCTGACTTCCGGTAGGCCCGTTTTTGCCCTCCCCAGACTCCAGAGGCTTTCTTGAAGCCTGGGGAGGGCAAAAATGGCCTCCCCCACCCCCTGGAGGCCCTCCAGAGGCTGAAAACGCCCTCCCAGAGCCTCCATGCGAGCCCTGTACTTACTTGGCACCCAAAACGGGCCGCATGGAGACTCCTGGGAGGGGCGGGGAGGTGTGAGCTGGGCCAGCCTAAAATCAGCTGGCCAGCGCGTGCATGCACGCTGGAGCTGAGCTAGGGCAATGGCTTGCGTGCCCGCAGATATGGCTCCATGTGCCACACGTGCCAAAGGTTCGCAATCACGGCTCTAGGACATGTCGTGTTTAAATCCCCTTTAGTTAAAAGATCTCAGTTGCATTCTGATCCCTGATGAATAGTTTCTGAGTACAGGAAGTCCTCGACTTGCAACCATTGATTTAGCGACAGTTCAAAGTTACAACCGCACTGAAAAAAGTGATCAGTCCTCGCATTTACGACTGTCACAGCATCACCATGGTATCATGATTAAATTTCGGGTGCTTGGCAACTGGCATATATTTACGATGGTTGCAGCCTCCTGGGGTCACGTAATCATCATTTGCAACCTTCCCAGCCTGTTTCTAACAAGCAAAGTCAATGGAGAAAGCTGATTCATTTAAAGACTCTATGATTCACTTAACAACTGCAGTAATTCACTTAGAAACCATGCCCCAAAAGTCATAAAATCAGGCATAAAATCACTTAACCTCCTCCTTGCTTAGCAATCAAATTCTGATTTCCAATTGTGGTTGGAAATTGAGGAGTACTTTTATACACCCCCATAAAAGAAAGATTTAAAAGGAAGCTGACCTCCTTTACCGAAAGAAACATAAAGTGATATACTACAGTAAGGAATTTGGTATAGGCAAAGAAATTTGATTCTGTTTCCTTATAGAAAGAAAGACATTGGGAACTTACCTGAAAGGAGAAAGGTACTGTATGGGGAAAAAGAGAAGTGGGTGGGGGCACGCAATAAAGCTAAGAAAATCACCATTAAGTGCTGTAGAAAGATAAACAACAAGGCTGCGGCCAATCTTTTCTAATCACACTGCATGATTTTGTGGCAGATGGTCAAAGTTATTATGTACTCAATGAAGAGTTTTTTGGGGCGAACAGATTAAAATGGAATGCGACATCTGCTCCTAGATCCAGTTCCCTTAATATTCAATTGGGGTTCTCTCATAAATTCTGAAGATTTGGTGGGTGACATGTTTCCCCACTTTTAAAAAAAAACCCTAAACCTTCCTAAAACTTTTTACACACAAGAAGAACGTATCCCACGTGTGAATTTCTGAAAAAAAAAATCAGGAAAAACAGAACCCCAGGAGGAGTCTGGAAGCCCCCTTTCCAACTGTTGTGAAACTCCCCACCAGGCAGGGAGGAGAGGTCAAGCTGGGAACTAGCCTTGAGTCCAGGCGCAGCTACAAGAGGCATAACCTTTTTTGGTTGTTCCCAAGGGAAGGCAAGCAGCCTGGGAAGATTCTTGTAATTTAGGCAGAACTCAATAAAGTTGCTGACTTGGACCTTTCACGAGTGGATTTGGTTGCTTGCTGACATAAACTAACGAACTGTATTGAAAGGCATATGTTTTTATGAGCTGGAGCTTTTTTCATCCGATGATGCAGCTCACAAAAAGCTTATGCCTTTTAATATATCCTTTTTAGTCGGGAAAAATATTCCCAGATGCCTGATTTTTTCCCCCACCACAGTCTAACACCTCTCTCCTCCTACAATGTTTTCAGACAAAAGCAGGGGAAAAGCACAGGGTGCATTGGGACCATCCAAGATTTCTGTGGGAAGAAGAAGAGGAATTGAGAATGTGGTTAGAATGAGTCATCCATGAATTTGTTATAATTTGGCCTTAGAAAATTACATTCATAGGTCATGGGGGAGATAAATAGCTAGAAAGAAAAACAGCAGTGATCTGGTTTAAGTCTACCTTGGGTCTCTTGTATAACAGTCTCTAATGGAAATAAATTGGAACAGTTCTTGAATTCTACAGTATTATTATTCTGTAGGCTCAGCTAAGAATTATTTTTAACTCAACAGAGCATTATCTCAGAATTCTTCGTGCTATTTACCCTTTCTATATTACATTTTCTCCTAAATATAACTTACTACCAAATGACTTTCATAATCTATCCTAAGAAACAGAAACTGGCAATACCTGGACTGAATCTCACAAAACATGACACAGATCTTGCTCTGCAAGTATGCCAACTATTCCTACCCCATCTTCTGTTGCCAGCATATAAGATATATAGGTTCAATTCCCACTACGGGTATGGCTATCTGACGAGAGTAAAATAGCTCGAAATAGATCTATAATAGTCTCCCTTTATTTTCATTTATCAGCAAAAAATGTTTATATATATATATATATATATATATATATATATATATATATATATATATATATATATATATATATATATATATATATATATATATATATATATATATATATATATATATGCGCAAAAGCAAAAAAACAGCAAAAAACAGCTTCTACGCATGCGCAGAAGCCAAAAAACAAAATGGAGGTGGCTACAGACCGGCACCAACAGAACCGGCTCTGTGGCGTCACCATTGGTTTGCTACTGATTCTATAGAACCGGGAGGAACCCACCTCTGATATATACAGAAAAATAGCGGCTCTAGCAATTCATATCCCATAAAATCCAATGCCACTTTCCAGGACCTTGTCCAAATATTTTTTCCAAATGACTAGTGTTTTCTTCTTTTCAGAGCTGAACATCTTTTAAACAGACCAAGAAGGCACCCCAAGTAATAAAGTGACACACTGTAAACATAGATGTAGAAACTGCAGATGGAAGGACTACCTGGGAAAACGTATTCTCGCTCTCACACCGAAAGGAATCTTTCTTGTAACACTCACCTGTAGTGACAAGTCCAGGGAGTGTATAAATACAAAAGAATATCCTTTGATCTTCAGGACTAGTCTGAAGACTGATGCAAATTTAAACTAATTAAATTTACCAGGCAATGTTATTATTTTTAATAAATCTTCTATATACACATGGTAAGTCTCCCTCAAGCTCAGCTTGACTTTTGGTAACAACATTGACTATATCCAGATCCTAATTCTGAATTTCAGATCCTGATTTCCTAAAATGCATTTTAAGGCACATGTTGGTGACTAAGTGTGCAAGGAGGATGTACAAATTGCGAAAACATCTACACACAGAGCATTACACATCATCCATATGTCTTCTCTTGAATCCCTATGGTAGTGATGGCGAACCTTTTTCGGCTCGGGTGCCAAAAGGGTGCGTGCGCATGTGATAGCGTGTGTGCGTGTCCCCATACTCATAATGCAATGCCCTTGCCCCCTGTGCATGCACACAACCCCCTGCTGCCCCCTGCGCATGCACACAACCCCCCTGCGCTGCCCCCTTGCGCATGCGCACAGATCTCACTGAAGCCTCCAGACTTCCGGTAGGCCCGTTGGGCTGTTTTTCACTCTGCCCAGGATTCAGGAAAGCTTCATGAAGCCTGGGGATGGCGAAAAACGGCCCAACGGCCCAACCAGAAGTTAGTTTCTGGCCGTTTTCCAACTAAAAAGAAGGCCGAAAATCAGCTGGCCAGCACGCGCATGCACGCTGGAGCTGACATAGGGCAACGCCTCGCGTGCCCTCAGATATGGCTATGCGTGCCACCTGTGGCACACATGCCATAGGTTTGCCATCACTGCCCTATGTTTTTTATGATTCACAGCATAGGTGAACATTTAAAATTGTAATCCAAAATGTTAGGTGGTAAGCCTTGGTGAATACAGGGAACTTATCTGAGAAAAAACATGCACAAGAGTTGAGCCATCTAAACTTCCAAAATAATTAATTACGCAACCTCCTTAAGCAGAATTTTGTACAAATAAATGAACATCTAATGTGCTTTCTAAAAACCAAGAGACAAAACAGCTCTTTAATGTACAATATATTAATCCTTGCCTGGAAGACCAGAGAAAAGTACCAAAAATCATTTTCCCTTCCTCATTCCTTGCCCCCAGCCATGGCAGATTATGAACTTCAACACTCTCCAGATGAAAGCAGCTTCAGTCTACTGACTATAGCAAATGTATTCAACTGACATTTACTAGTTCCAGCGGAAAAAACAGAGCTTCCAGCCTCGCAGGGATTAAATGTCAGCCAAATAGGCTAAACGTGGAGGAAAACATCAGTTTTCAGACACATCATGGTGATGAAAAAAAAAACCAGTGTGTTTTAATTACAAATTGAAGATCTCTAGATGTTTCCAAGTGAAATGAAACAGGAAAATGACATTGTTCCCAAATCCTTCCAGCAAAGGCTTGTCTTGAATGCCCTGCCATTTTGCTGAAGGAAGCCTTGAGGTCTTCACTGAGGAGCAGAGACCTACTAGTGAGGCTGGTCTTTGTGAGCAAAATCCTGGTAGCGCAACAATCTCTTTCCACATTCTGTGCCAGGGCCTCTTTGTAGCCCACTAATTGCCTGAATTCTGGGAGCGTGTCACAAAGGCAACCTAACAAACATTTCTGTATTCCCTCTTTGCCTACAGGACACAGCTCAATTTACAAGGGGTTTTACACACACACCCCTTCCCAAAGAGGAAATCAGTGTGGCAAAATAACTACAATGCTGGGGTGTGTATGCAGCTAGGTTGCTTAAAATGTAGTCCTGCTATTAGTTATGCATGTCCAGTTTCAGTGGGTCTTCGGATATTTATACAAGCCTGGCCAAACTTTTCTCAGACTTTAGGAAAGGGTTCGTTATGTGTTCTGTGTTTGTTTTGATATTTTCTAAAAGCCCATTCTGGTAGCTCAAGTTGTATTAAGCAGCATTTAAGCTGTACATTTAAATGTGCTTATAGCATGCATTTAAATCAATACAAAGGCAAGAATCAAGTATCTAAGTGTAAAAGCAAAATCACCACTGGCCCTAATCCCCAGTTAGTAAACACAGATCTAATATTTTCGGTAGAGAATGTTTCATTGTCTGCGACTTTCCGCTGAGTTGTTTCCTGCTTTTGCTATTTTGGCTGCGCTCAGAATCTTCAGTAGCTCTCAATTTTATTTATTTATTTATTTATTTGAATCCCACCTTTATTATTTTTACAAATCAGTTAAGGCAGTGAACATATCCAACCTATCTTCCTCCTCCTATTTTCCTCATAACAACAACCTTGTAAGGCGAATTGGGCTGAGAGAGAGAGAGAGAGTGGCCTAAGATCACATAGCTGGCTTTCATGGCTAAGGCAGGACTAGAACTCCTTGTCTCCTGTTTTCTAGCCTGGTGCCTTAACCACTAGACCAAACTGACTCTATGAAGATATTTCACGAGAAGAGTCCTCCACTCCATTTGCAACAGAATACCTTATGCCACCAGACTTGAAATTTTGGGCTTAGACAATTTAGAACTCGCCGCCTTAGGTCTGACCTAAGTGTAGCACATAAAATTATCTGCTACAATGTCCTAGCCATCAATGACTACTTCAGCGTCAACCGCAACAATACACAAGCACACAATAGATACAAACTTAAGGTAAACCGCTCCAAACTCGATTGCAGAAAATACGACTTCAGCAACAGAGTGGTCAATGCCTGGAATGCACTACCTGACTCTGTGGTTTCTTCCCCAAATCCCCAAAACTTTAACCTTAGACTGTCTACTGTTGACCTCACCCCATTCCTAAGAGGTCTGTAAGGGGCGTGCATAAGCGCACCAACGTGCCTACTGTCCCTGTCCTAATGTTCCCATGTACTCATAACCATCACATGTATACATGTTTCTACTTTTACTGTAATCTTATATATGCCTGACAAAAATAAATAAATAAAATAAAATATTCTGGTATGTGTATATGTGTGTGTTTTTGCCCTGTTAATTAAAATTGTTCTTGAGAAATATTGAACATAAACATATTTGTAGGGATATGCAAATTGGATATAAATGCAAATTTGAAGAGGGGGGGGAATGCTTTGGAGTGCACAGGGAAATGTGTGTCACACCTGTCTGGAAATGCATCTTGTTCTGGACTAACAAGGCAGCTGTGCAATCCTGGGGGAAACCCTGGATGTTTTAACAAACCTGCGCTTTAGTTGCACCTCCACAGCCCCAAAGCACTTTTTTTTATCAGCACAAAGCTCTGGATAGATGCTGTCAGTGACTGCAGGCCACTTTGGCTAGACACAATACTACGTTGAGAGAAGTGCTGTATCTATAACACACCTGTGGTTGGGTGGAAGCCAAACCGCCCACAACAAGATCTTTAAAAAAAGAAAAGAAGAACATACAGACAGTAATAAGACAATGCACAAAATTGCTGGATGTGAGACAGACATTCTTGCACCAGTGAGCTGATCCAATAACTCATCAAGAAAAAGCAGAAGATAAGATGGGAGGGTCCAAACTCATCGTTTTAGTCACACTGAACTTCTGATGTGACTAGAAATCAGAATAATTAGCATATGGTGACTGTCCCTTCACCCTATCCTATACCAGCTGGCTGGTGGCTTTGGCCCAGTCATGCTCTCTCCGCCCAACCCACCTCACAGGTTGTTATTGTGGGGGAAAATAGGAGGAGGAAGGAGTAATATGTACGTTCACCGCCTTGGGTAACTTATAAAGTAATGAAGGCAGGGCAAAAATCTAATAATAACAATAATAATAAAAAACAAGTAGCCTGAGCACCAGTAACTCAACTGGTTTCTGGGTCTCTCTACTGCAGGAATCTCCAACCTTGGCAGCTTTAAGCCTGCCGGACTTCAATTCCCAGAATTCAAAGCTGGCTGGGGAATTCTGGGAATTGAAGTCCGCCAGGCTTAAAGTTGCCAAGGTTGGAGACTAGGGGTGGGTTCTGCTTACCTTCCCCACCGGTTCGCATTACGACGGAAGTATACATTTTCCGCGCGAGTGTCCCTTCCTGGAAATGACCCTCTGCGCATGCGCAGAAGAATTTGTGCATGCGCATAGGTTTTCTTTTTTGCAATCCGCGGTGACCGGAGGACCGGTTCGGGAGCGTGCACCGCCGGTCATTGTTGCTGGTTCGGTGAGCGGCGCCGAATTTCTGCTACCGGTTCTAAAGAACCGGTCTGAACCAGCAGCAGCCCACCACTGTTGGGAGACCCCTGCTCTACTGTACTTACACCTCACTGCCTTATATTCTCCGTTTCCCACATGCCTGCCAGTTTTGCTGTGCCTTCTTCTAAACCCTGATGAGTTTGGCAGCTTCAAGAACAAGGAGAGGGACAGGATGTCTGCTTCTATTGCCGCCACACCAGCGACACCGAGGTAATCAATTTATCATAACAAGGGGTATCCTAGCAACTCTAGAGAAATCAAAAGTTCTCACCCTCTTCGGTGATGCAGGAAAACGAGTTTTTCTAGCAGCCTTGCAAAGATGCCCCAGCAGATAGGCAGACAGGTATTTTTATATTTTAAGGGAAGTGCGATGATACTTGGGAGGAAGAGGAGACTCTCAAAAACCTGCTTTGCGCTGCAAGTGTTATGACTAACCCGTCAACTACGTTGAGCAATAGGCATTCATTTAACATCTGATCCTTGCACTAAAAAGGACTAAAAAACTGAAAGTAGGAGAACCAGTCATCTCTCTTCGCTCATGGCTTACTGGTCAAATCCTTTTTCCATTGTAAACAGGGTGTGCAAACAGCTAGAGCCACCCATTGCTGTTGGCTATGCTAAAGTCACTGAAGACTTTTCCCAAACTGTGTGACCAGCCACTCTGAAATGTCCTTAGGGATACCTACAGTCTTACACAAATCCAAATGTCCTACCTAAAAACAGTCTTGATAACATGTGGAATGGTGGGGAGGACGTGGATATCCCAGATCAAAAGTGAGACTACTGACTGTCCATGTCCCAAACTGGAGAGCCAGTTTGATCTAGTGTTTAAAGCGCCCGGCTAGAGACCGGGAGCCTCTGAATTCTAGTCCCACCTTAGCCATGAAAGCCGGCTGGGTGGCTGGGCCAGTCACTCTCTCTCAGCCCAACCGACCTCACAGGGTTGTTGTTGTTGTGGGGGAAAAAGGAGAAGGAAGGAGTATTAAATATGTTCACTGCCTTGAGTTGTTTATAAAAATAATAAAGGTAGGATACTAAATGAATAAATGACTTTGCAGGCACAAGAAAAAATGGGAGATTAGGAGAGTTATGCACCTACCCTCTCAATTCCACCCTCACCAATTTTGATCATTGAGATCAGATTTACTGTAACCTGTCTAGCCCGTATTGTTTTAATTTTTACGTGTAGGAGAGGCCAAAAAGAAAAGTGGCCTAGGGCAGGGGTCTCCAACCTTGGCAACTTTAAGACTTGTGGACTTCAATTCCCAGAGTTCCTTAGCCAGCTTTGGAGACCCCTGGCCTAGAGGGAGCCTAATTTTAGGGTCTATCAAATAAGGCAGAGGCCACAGATTGAGTGGCTCCAAAATTTTATTACAGACTCTCTTTGTCTGGGCTCCCAAGAACAAATCTGTCATTTACATTTATGGAACAGTGCAAGGGTGCCCCCCCCCCACACACACCCAGAGGTGGCATCCTTACCAGCAGATTTCTGGTGGAAAGATAATCTATTTAAGGAGATGAAGATTGCTTTGCCCTAACAGATAAATTTTCAAAATGGCTTGCAGAGAGGAAAGCACCTATTAATCTCTTTTTTTTTCATTGCATTTTGGCTGAGCAACAAACTCGCCAATCATATTTTCATCTAGTATTGTATATGAACACATCCCATGCAAATAGTGACCAATAATTAACAAGTGAAGCCAGGCAATTAGACTGAATTCATTAAGCCATAGGCGAAATACTTTTTAATTCTGTGCTTATTATTTTTATAAATAACTTAAGGCGGTAAACATATCTAATGCTCCTTCCTCCTCCTATTTTTTTCCTCAACAACAATTCTGTGAGGTGAACTGGGTTTAGAGTGTGACTGGCCCAAAGTCATCCAGCCAGCTTTCATGCTGAAGGTAGAACTAGAACTCCCAGTCTCCTGGTTTCTAGCCTGGCACCTTAACCACTAGACCAAACTGGCTCTCAATAGTCTCAGCAAATACAGCCATTAAGATCAATATTAATACTAGTTGGTACTTCTATTCTTTCTTTCTTTCTTTCTTTCTTTCTTTCTTTCTTTCTTTCTTTCTTTCTTTCTTTCTTTCTTTCTTTCTTTCTTTCTTTCTTTCTTTCTTTCTTTCTTTCTTTCAGTGTTCTTATATGCCGCCCTACTCCCTGGGGACTCAGGGTGGCGTACAACATTTAAAGAACGACTAAACAGTATAAAAAATTTAATAACAATTTAAAATGAATTTATTTATTTATTTATTTTATTTTGGAGTTCTTCTATGCTGTCCTACTCCCTTAGGACTCAGGGCGGCGTACAGCATTTTAAAGAACAACCAGAGAATAAAAACACATTAAAAACAATTTTTAAAAGTTAAAAAGAAAAACATACCACATCATACATACATGGGGGAGACCTCAGATGTAAAATTGTCTCAGAACCCCGCCTGCAGGAAGAGCCATGTCTTAATGGCTTTTTGGAAGGCCAGCAAGGTGGGGATAATTCGTATCTCTGGGGGTAGTTGGTTCCAGAGAACAGGGCCCCCCACAGAGAAGGCCCTCCCCCTAGGCCCCGCCAGCCGGCATTGTTTGGTTGACGGGACCTGGAGGAGATCCACTTTGTGGGACCTAACCGGTCGAAGGGAAGTATGAGGTAGGATGCGGTCCCGAAGGTAACCTGGTCCTAAGCCATGTAGGGCTTTAAAGATGATAATCAACACCTTGAATTGCACCCGGAGACCAATGGGCAACCAATGCAGCTGGCGGAGTATGGGTGTTACGTGGGTGTATCTTGAGACACCCACCACAGCACGCGCAGCTGTATTTTGCACCAGTTGAAGTCTCCGGATACTCTTCAAGGGTAGCCACATGTAGAGCGCAAATTTATATTATTTATATTATTTATAAATAATATTAATACCCTAACTGTAAATGTATCATGTTATAACCAACTTTATTGCTTTATCTCTAATTTTAATTGTTGATCATTTTTAACTTGTTAATTTTCTTTTCTTTCCCCTGGAAGATGGTAGAATTTAAGAAGTTGTTTGCATTTTATTTAGTTGTTTCTGATAAAAGAGTAATTTTTCTCCTTGTATGAATGTAAAATAAACCATTTCTAATCCAAACCTGGAAAATAACTGACCCTATCTCCTTCCTTTGCAATACTCAGTTCTTACATAATCCATCTCTACCGAATTTAACTTTGCTTGATGTTTTTCCTAATCGTACCCTTCTCTCACTTCCACTCAACAAAGTAGTGAAAGCACATACCTATCGTTTTCCACCATCGTGCGTAAAACGTGCTATAGTTCATTCCTGATTTCCTGTGAAACAGCCCATAATCTTAGCATTTGAACTCTTCGTTACATCATGGTCTCTGTAACATTTGGATTCTGATCTAGAACCATAGCATCACCTACATAACAAAAGACATGTATAATAAATACATCACCACATGTACCAGAAGTAATCCTCGAGTTACGACCGTAATTGAGCCCGGCAATTACAGTCGTAAGTCGTGATGTGGATCACCATGTGACTAGACCTGATTTTATTCCCTTTTTCAGTGCGGTTGTTAAGTGAAAACCCCACTCATTAAATCAATGCCATGATTGTTTAGCAAAGCCGTTGTTCTCTATGGGTCAGTTTTTGCTGGAGACCAGAGGTAAATGCCAGTTTCCAGCAAATCCATCATAAATCAGCCACATGCCTGTGGGGAGTTGCAAATGGCCATAAATGTGGGCCATTGACAAGTGCCCAAAATGCAGTCACATGACTACAGAGGGCCCCCAAGATAGGATCTTCAAAGCCAAATAGTAAGTAGCTTTTTTTGGGGGGGGTGTCTGTCATAACTTTGAACTGTTGCTAAGTGATCGGTCATAAGTTGAGGATTACCTGTACGCATGCATTTCTCTATACCAGTGATGGCGAACCTATGGCACGCGTGCCACAGGTGGCACGCGGAGCCATATCTGCCGGCACACGAGACGTTGCCCTAGCTCAGCTCTAGCACGCATGTGCGCACCAGCCAGCTGATTTTCGGCTCACGTGGAGGCTCTGGGAGGGCATTTTAGGTTTCCGGAGGGCCTCCGGGGAGGCAGGGGGGCGTTTTCGCCCTCCCCAGGCTCCAGGAAAGCCTCTGGAGCCTGGGAAGGGCGAAAAACGGGCCTACCGGGCCCACCGGAAGTCGGGAAATGGGCCGTTTCCAGCCTCCAGAGGGCCTCTGCGGGGGCGGGGGAGGCCGTTTTCGCCCTGCCCAGGCATTGAATTATGGGTGTGGGCACTCGCACATGCGTGATAGCATGCGCGCACGCGCTTTCGGCACCCGAGGGAAAAAAGGTTCGCCATCACTGCTCTATATGTACAGTAGGCAGCCATTACATATCCTTGTCTTACTTTCTGCTCAAACTTGAAGCATTTCGTTGAGACTCGTGGATGTTTTATTTCCATCATATTCTGCTCTTACTGCATTCAGCAGCTGATCTCCAACTGTATTGTCTCACAACGTTTCCATAATATACAGCCATTCATTTTGCCACATGCTTTCTCTATGGACTTTTTGAACCAAACCACAGATTTATAACTTATCTCTTCAAAAACAAAAGAGAAAAGGGTCATACTGAGGAAGTCGGGAATTCTGGAAGATGAGGAAATTAAGATGCCACTCAAGTGTTTAGATTCCTCAAGGACTTCTCTGCAATTGCAAACCATAATCCCATATTAATAGCATCCAAATTATGGACCACTTTAAGAGTAATTGAAGGAGCAACAAAAATATTAGGTCTATGTAGATATCCTGCCTTTTCTAAGGGATGATTTTATTGATTTTCTTAATATATTATTTTTTATGAAAGACACCTAAAGTTGCATTTGTGGGAATTTTACAGGTAGCCCTCGACTTACGACCACAATTGAGCCCAAAATTTATGTTGCTAAGCAAATCATTTGTTAAGTGAATTTTGTCCCATTTTACAACCTTTCTTGCCACAGTTGTTAAGTGAATTACTGCAGTTGTTAAGTTAGGAACATGGTTGTTAAGTGGATCTGGTTTCCCCATTGACTTTGCCTGTCAGAAGGTCATAAAAAGTGATCACATGACCCTGGGACACTGCAACTGTCGTAAATATGAGTCTCTAATAAAGGAGAATATTTGTAGCTCAAGGTTGACATGAGGGGTCCTTGGTGCTCTCTGAGCTTGCTTGTTTTCTTGCAGTTTGCATTGCCCAAACTAGGTTACATCATCAGTGCTAGGTAATGAAACGTCTGCAAGAAAACAAGCAAGCTCAGTAAGTACCAGGGACCTCTCAAATATGAGTCAGTTGCCAAGCATCTGAATTTTGATCACATGACCATGGGAATGCTGCAAGGGTTGTAAGAGTGAAAAATGATTCATAAGTCACTTTTTTTAATGCCATTGTAACTTCGACCGGTCACTAAATGAACTGTTGTTAAGTCGAGGACTACCTACAGGGGTGGGTTCCTCCCGGTTCGGACCGGATCGCCCCAACCGATAGCGACCTGCTGGTGATGTCACTGTCAGTGCTGGTCCGTGTACACCACCATCTTTTTTTCATATTTTTTTGCGAATTTTTCCCCTTCTGCGGCTTGAAAAAGAGCCCTCCCGGACTTCCGGGGGCGGGGCCATGGCGGAGCGAAGCTAAGAAGCAAATCACTGCAACTTAGCTCGAGTTTCTTCGTTCAGACTGCCGAAAATCCGCAGCGTGGAGCCTTGCAGGGGCTAGCGCGAGGAAGGGGATCATCGTGCGAGGACGGGAGGAGGTGCAAACCCCCGCTGAAGCAGATGGAAACCCCAAATCGGAGCGAAGAAGAAACCAGCAAACCACGCTGGTCCAGAGGTATGGCCGCCTGAGCATACAGCAAGGAAGGGAGAGATAGAGGAACGGCAAAATATTCGCAGATCATTGTAAACATCAGACAAATTGGATTACAGTTTTGACTTTCGGAGAATATTCCTTAAGAGAAGAGAACGATCGGCACCCCCGAAAGACAATTGAGTCTCCAAAAAAAAAAAACCCAGCGGCGCCTTAGCGGAAAGGAGCGAAGGCGAGACAAATAAAACTAAATCAATAGACTGCTTTAAAGGGATACGATCCAGAAAGAACTGCGGGATTACCGGAAAAACAGTTGAGGGTAAAAAAAAAAGGGACCTACGAGAAGATCATATTGGAAATACTCTGCAACTAAAGAGTGGGGGGAAAGGAGAGAGAACTGTGACAAAGCAATTCTTTAGAGCGCAGACATCTTGAATAGACTGTGAAACAGGAAAAGAAGATCGAAGACGCCACCCCCAAAGAGACATTTGTAAGATATAGCATATGATACCCAATTAACTTGAAAACTTTAACGTATATATTGAGCAAATCAACATTTTGATAGTTAAACTCTAACACTTAGTTACTAAAGCTATTAAAGTTAAGATTAATGTGTGTGGATATCTAAGTAATTAAATACTATGGTTATTAGTACATATTAGTTTTTCTTTTTATGGAAAATAAGAAATAAGACTTTAAGAGGTATTAACAATAATTTAAACTAAGAAATTGAATTAAGTGAATTTACATATATATATATTTATAGACATTTTTTTTGACCTTTTTTTTTCTTCTTCTTTCTTCTTCTACAATTATTGAATATTAAACTACTTAAACTGTTTAGAGTGTGAATTAACAAAAATAGGAATTGTTAGTAAATATTTTTTGATTTATATAATGAAAAGATAAATAGCAATAATAATAATAATAATAATAATAAGCTCTTAATAGAAATCCACAAAATAGAAAATTGATATTTAAATGATTAAGAACTAATCCTTCTTTTCTATCTCCCTATCTCAAAACACGAACAATACTCTCCAATACTCTCCCTTATTGTACTTTAATGAATTTCTGACTTTTATTCGATTCCTTTAAACTTTAGACTTGCTACTCCATTTCATTCTTCCCTCTTCTTCTCCTTAGTAGCTAGTAATAAATTTATGAAAGTGTGGAATAACTTTTTCAGCAAAGTGATCATGTCAACAACAACTACTGTGACTAAACCAATTAAGAAACCAACTCCGGTAACACCTTCAGTAACAGGGCAAAAACTGATAACAGAGATGGCAACTACTGAAAAACAAGGACAAGCACCTTCACTACACACTATGCAGGCCACATTAGATAGAATACAAGAATTTATGATGACACAACAAGAAACAATGGTTAAAATGCAGCAAACAATATTTAATAATCAAGAACAGACCAATGAAAATTTTGAAGAAGTCAAGGGAAACATCAAAAAATTAGATAATAGAATGGAGGTAATCCAGGGAGTGGTAGCAAAACATGAACATCAAATTAAAAATTTAGAGGAAAAAACAGACATAACCGACAAAAAAATAGAGGAAACAGAAGAATTACTAAGAGCAAAAAACAAAGAATTAGAGGGAGCTATCGCCCTCCTCGAAATGGAGAAATCAGCATTCTACTTAAGGTTCCAAAACATACCAGAGGTGAAAGAGGAGGAATTGCGTGAACAGGTAGTAGAGATATTAGCAGTAGCTTTACAGGTAGAAAAAGAAGAAATAAATAGACACATAGATGAAATTTACAGAGTACAAACAAACTTTGCCAAAAGACATAAACTACCCAGGGAGGTACATGTACGATTCACAAAAAAAGCAATAAGAGATGAAATTTATAAAACCACGAGAATGGAACAAATACTACATAAGGAAAGAGAAATCAATATATTAAAACAAATTCCCAAACGAATAAGAGAAAAGAGAAGAGACCTACAATACTGTACTGCAAAACTAATAAGGCAAGAAATTCCTTTTAGGTGGTTGATTCCGGAAGGAATCCTAGTGACGTGGAAAGGAAAAAAAATTAAGATAGAAACAATGGAAGAAGCAGATCAATTTATCGAAACACACTTAGAAAAGGAAGGAGAGAGCAGTGCAGAGGGAGAGGGACAAAGCCAGGAAGAAAAAGAAATGATAGAAGAAATGGAGAGAATGAAAAGACAAGAGAGAGAGGGAGATAGGAGGGTGAAAACAAAAGAAGTAAAGACCGCGAGATTAACAAGAGCAACAAGTAAAAAATAAGATGCAAAATCAAATTAAAATATTTTCAGTTAACATAAATGGAATCAATTCACCAATAAAAAGAAGACAAATACTTAACAGACTACAGAAACAAGGTTCAGACATTACATGTTTACAGGAAGTTCATATTAAAAAAGAAGAATATAAGTTATTACAATATCCCAAGATAGGTAATCTCTTTACATCCCTGGCCGACTCAAGGAAAAGAGGAATAGCATTATATATCAAAAATTGGTTAACCCCTAAACAAATATATAGAGATACAGAAGGAAGAATACTCATAGTGGAAATTACAATAGACAAAACTAAAATATTACTAATAGTTATCTACGCCCCTAACAATGGACAAAAAGAATTTTATAAAAAACTATACCAACAAATCATTAAATTAGACAGAGAAAACATTTGTATAATCGGAGATTTTAATGCAGTGGTAGATGTTAAAGAAGATTATAAAACGGGACCAAAAAAAAATATGGAAAGGAAAACTCTACCTAAAATTTTTTTTGAAATGGTGAATGAATTTAAAATAAAAGATATATGGAGAGAAAGACACCAGAAACAGAATCAATATACATATTTTTCAAACCCACATCAATCCTGGTCTAGACTCGACATGGTCTGGTCAAATATAGAACCAATTATTAAAATAGAGAGTGTAGAAATAGAACCTAATACGTGGGCGGACCATAACCCTATAATAATTACAATAAGAGGAACGAGTAAGCTAAGAAGGAGATGGATGATGAACCAGAAAACAATAAAAGAAAAAGAATTTAAACAATATATGGAGAAAGAATTAACTTTCTTTCTACAGGAGAATTGGAACGAGGACACATCTATACAAAATATTTGGGACACTATGAAAGCATATATAAGAGGATTAACTATTGCATACTCTATTAAAAGAAATAAAGATAAAAATAAGCAAATTAAGGACTTACAAAACAAGATAGGGGAATTGGAACATAAATTACAAGAGATGCCACAAAATAAAGAAATAAAAGAAGAAAAAGAATTAACTAAACACAAAATAAATCTAATATTACAAGAAGAAATCGCATTAAAAATTAAGACATCCAAACAGAATTATTTTGAACATGCTAACAAACCAGGCAGATGGTTGGCCTACAGATTAAGAAAAGAAAAGGAAAAAAAAACAATACAACAATTAGAAGATTCGCTAGGGAAAATGCAGTTTGAAATAGAGGGAAAAAAAGACATAGCACGAGAATATTATAGAGAGCTATACAGTAAGGATACTATACAACTCCAGAGCATACAAGAGTATTTAAAAAATTCTAATATAGTGCAACTACCAGACGATATTAAAGATAAGATGGATGAAGAAATAACATTGATTGAATTAGAAAAAGCTATTAGAAATCAGAAAAACAATAAAACCCCAGGACCGGATGGTATTCCAGCAGAGTACTACAAAGAATTACAAACGATTTTAAAAAATATACAACTAATTACATACAATGAAGTACTAACAAAAGGAGCAATCCCAGATTCATGGACAGAGGCACTAATAACAATCATTCCAAAAGACATCAATATGAAACATAAGATCCAGAGTTACAGGCCAATCTCGCTCTTAAATTCAGACTACAAAATCTTTGCGTCTATAATGGCGGAAAGACTAAAAAAAACACTTACCAAAATTATACATTCAGATCAAAATGGCTTCCTACCAAATAGACATATTAAAAACAATATAAGAACAATTACAAATATTTTAGAATACTATGAGACACACCCAGGGGAATCCATGGCACTCATATTTTTAGATGCCCAAAAGGCATTTGATAACCTAAACTGGGACTTTATAATAAATCAATTGAATAAAATGAATTTTGGAGAGAATTACATAAGGACAATCAAATCAATATATTCAAAACAAACTGCTAAAATTCTTATAAATGGAGAAACTTCAAAAAATTTCAATATAGAAAAGGGAGTTCGACAAGGCTGTCCCCTCTCCCCATTATTATTTATACTATCATTGGAATCATTATTACAAAAAGTAAGAGAAAATAAAGAAATAAAAGGACTTAAGATAAAAGAGCAGGAATATAAATTACAAGCATTCGCTGACGACTTGGTTTTCAACATAGAAGAACCATTAGAGACAGGACCAATTTTACTAAAAGAAATAAATGAATTCGGGAAAGTAGCAGGTCTGAAAATCAATAAACAAAAAACTAAAATAATAATCAAAAACCTGACAGACATACAAAATAAGGAACTAGAAAAGAAATTAGAACTACAAATTGTTAAGAAAATAAAATATCTAGGAATCAATCTGTCAGCAAAATGCACCACAATAAAAGAAGCAAATTATATGGAAATTTTAAAACAAATTGAAAAAAAATTAGATAAATGGAATAAATTACAAATCTCTCTAATTGGTAGAATCGCAGCGATTAAAATGTCAATATTACCTCAAATTTTGTACCTATTCCAAACCATTCCAATCAAATTAGAGAAAAAATATTTTGAACAACTAAATAAAATACTAACCAAATTTATATGGGCCGGAAAAAAACCAAGAATTAAATTAAAATATTTACAACAAAATAGGAATCAGGGAGGATTCGGACTACCGGACTTTGAATTATATTATCAAGCATCCGCCTTAACATGGATAAAGGATTGGATTCAAATTAAAAATAGACGTTTACTGGTACTAGAAGGTTATGACTTACATTTAGGGTGGCATGGATTCCTCTGGGATGATAAACATAAAACACACTCATACTTCAAAAGACATAAAATTAGAGACTCTCTCTTAGGAACTTGGCTTAAGATCAAAAAACAATACTACACTAAAATACCACCCTGGTTCTCTGGTATGGAAGCCATTACACACCCAAACACAACGAATCTGGAAAAAATGGTCACATATGAAGAAATACTGGAAGAAGGAGGTGCCATAAAATCTATAGCAAAACTGGAACAAGAAGGAATCAAGATTGATTGGTGGCCATATTTCCAAATTAGGAACAGATTAGAAAACGACAAGAGAAAATATGGAATACAAAAACTCAAATCAGAATTAGATAAAATTTTACTAGATCAAGAACCAAAAGCAATAACTAAAATATACAAATTTCTCCTAAAAAACAAAACACAAAAAGACATAATAAAAGGAAATATGATAAGCTGGACGAAAAATTTCGGACATGAGATGCAAATTAATGAATGGGAAAAAATTTGGAACCAAAACTACAAAATGACAAAATCAGTTTCATATAAAGAAAATTATTATAAAGTATTCTATAGATGGCACCTCCCTCCAGCGAGATTGGCAAAAATGTATAAAAACTTATCACCAAATTGTTGGAGATGCCAACACAAAATTGGATCTTACTATCATATGTGGTGGACCTGTCCAAAAATAAAAGCCTTCTGGAATACAATCAAAAACTGGTTAAAAGAAATCACACAAGATATAGATATCACACCGGAAATTTTCCTATTGGGAAACATAAATCAAAAAATGCAAAAGAAATACTATTATATTATTCTACATATACTAACAGCGGCGAGAATAACGATAGCACAAAATTGGAAATTAAACGATATTCCCGAGGAAAGCAGTGTAATTAGTAAAATCCTGGACTGTGCCAAAGCAGATAAACTAACCATGGAACTGAAAGGAAAGGAAGACTCCGACTACTATGAAATCTGGAATTTATTTTACAATTGGTACGAAAAACGAAAACAAATAACATCAATGTAATAAATAGAAATATAAGCCAAATAAGGCATATAGAAATTGAACTAGAGAATTTATAGAGAAAACAGTTATATTGTATTACTATATATGTATACTAAGATATTACTAAACCAACAATGCCTTATTTTTTTTCTGTACTATTATTACTATTATTATCTATACTACTACAAATATTACTATTGTTATATCATTATAAATATTATGGTTAAACTTTACTACCACTACGTTTGATTTATAAAATACAATGCAAAATATGAGACAAAATTCGAAAACCATGTTAAATTAAATGTTAAATATATATTTGCCGTAGAACAAACGATAGAAATAGACAGCTTTATAGCTGTATGCGCTTTTTATGTTTTGTATATGTTTATATTGTACTTGTCAATGTCGTAAATGTTTTTCTTTTGTATGTTTCTGTTTTTTAAATGTAAATAACCTAATAAAAACTATTTAAAAAAAGAAAAAAAGAAAAAGAGCCCTCCCGCCCGCCCGCGGGTGAATTCTGAGCTTTATTTCTTCGCCCGAAGCATAGCTGATGAGCTCCTCAGCTGTGTTTCGGGCTAATTCCTGCTTCTGAGCATGCGCAGAAGCCAAATCGCGTGAGGGGATGCGTGCGCACGTGTGTGCGTAGCGCGTGTGAAACATCGCGATGAGAACCAGTGGCGAAGGTAAGTGGAACCCACCCCTGACTACCTATATATGAAACAAACAGGAAACATACAGATAGTTAAAGTGACAATGTTCAAGGCAAGCCACAATTAATGTTACATTTTCTACATTGGTATTAATGAACAGGCTAACAATATGTTAGAAAAAGTTCTGAATAAATATTCCAGACATCATAAATACTGTATACATACAAGTCGTCCTCAGTTTAGTGCAGAATTTTGATTGTAAGTTGCTGCAATTATAAGTTGTTGCAATTATAAATTGTTGCAATTATAAGTTGAATCATTGACCAGGCTTGATTTTATGACAGTTAAGTGAATCCCTGCAGTTGTTAGGTGAATCATGTGGTCATTAAGCAAATCACATGGTGTTTAAGCAAATCACATGGTCATAAGTCTGGATCCAGCTTATCCAATGGGTGTTTTTTGTTGTTTTGGGCTGGAAAATAGCAAAAAAAAAAAAACCATGGCAAAACGCGATCACGACTGGGGGACACTTATAAACCAGTTATAAACCAGTTATAAACCAGTTATGAGCTGAAATGGAAAAGTGCCTGAAATGGAATCACATGACCACAGGGGATGGCGTGGCAGTTGTAACTTTGAAGCAGAGTCTTAAATAACTTTTTGAGTCCATCCGAACTCCAAATGGCTTGTTAAGCAACTGGTTATAAGTTGAGCAAAACCCATATTGAGCAAAGGTTAAGAATATTGTTCTAGCATTCGAAAGACCTTGCTCAGAATGTGGTTTATCCGTACATATCATCGTCAGAAAGATCATCAAAACTAAGGCATAATAATAGAAAGAGAAGCAAGATGGATACTGGATTTCCTTACATTGCTTAGGGAAAAACTCAACAGCTATATATACCGTATTTTTCGGAGTATAAGACGCACCTTAGTTTTGGGGGAAGAAAATAAGGGGAAAAAATCTACCTACCAGGTATTCATCTGGCTAGTGTCCTTAGTCTATTCAGCTTCAGCACATTATTTTATCCCCTGGTTAGGGCTGAAAAGACCTTTTTCAGAGGGAGTAGGAATGAAAACAAGCCTGCAAAGACTTAGGGCTGGTAAAAAACTACTTCAAGGGAGTAGGAATAAAAAATGCTGCAAGCCGGTAAGATTGTTAGCACCTCGTTAGGGCTGAAAAGACCTTTTTCAGAGGGAGTAGGAATGAAAACAAGCCTGTAAAGACGGAGTAGGAAGCTGGGAAGATCGTTAGCACCTCCTTAGGGCTGGGGAAAAAAGCTTCGGAAAAGCTACATTCGGAGTATAAGACGCACCCAAATTTTCAGCCTCTTTTAGGAAGGAAAAAGGTGCGTCTTATACTCCAAAAAATACGGTAAGTCAGAGCAAATGTACCGTAGGTATAAGTCAGATGGGGAAGCTTTAATACTTCACTCATGCTGTAAACATAGACAACTTCGCCTTTGTTGCACCCTTCCCAAAGCTGAGACCTTCTACTTGTATTAAACTACCATTTGCTCTTAGCCAGAAAGGATCATGTTCTCTGGGTATGGTCAAATGTATCAAATTAAGGGCCGTTTTAATCTAATATTTTCTTTTCAGACATGCATATTACCATTGCCAAGCCTGAGGTACCCGAAGCCAAAAAAACATGCTGCTCACAGTGTCCCCCTCTAACAGTTCATGCTCAAGGGACGAGGAGAGGAACTTGGTACAACCCTAAGAGGAGAGACAGTTTAGCAATTGTAAGAGGAATCTTCCTTTCTGTCACACCTCAGAATACTACCATGTTTCCCCGACAATAAGACCTCCCTGAAAATAAGGCCAACCACTTATTTTGAGGGGTCAAAAGAAAATAAGGCCTGGTCTTATTTTCGGGGAAACACGGTAGGCAGAATGCAGTGTCCCAGACACCAAGGGAGCACTGTGGAGATAGAAAGGTACCTTGCTACTATACTGTTATCTCCCTTGCTTTTTCGGCTAATCAATTCACAATTGCGGGATGCACTATGACCACTCTTAGAGAAATTAAATATTGCTTGCTCCCTCCTACCCTTAAAAAAATATCTAGCCAAAGGAAGCCTAAATATTTCCAAAGCAAACATTCAAAAGAATGCACTCTCCATTATTGACAAAACAAAGAACACACAGCTCTCTCTTACATGATCAGATATCCTTGCTTAGAAAATTGTTAGCCACACTGTGTACTTTCTGAATTCTGGAGATTGTATCATTGCCTTCCCTTCTCTGTACTTCAGGAGAGCACTGTACAAAACCAGTTGAAACAGCATGGGACGGCAGGGAAGTACTGGGAGGTAATGAGCCAAAACCACACAAAGAACTGCAGTTAGTCATGTTTGGGTTTGCTACAGGGGTGGTTGAAATGGTAGCACTGGGTTAAATAGTTCAGAAGAAGTTCAGCATTAAAATATAGCCCAATAAAAATTCAATCCTGGCCCCTGGCAAAATAGAAACATTATATAATTATTATTACTAATAAACTGAATAAGAACGACTGTGAACTGGTTGTATCTTTCAACATTAAATATCTGAGCTTTATCCTGAATAGATGATAGATAGATAGATAGATAGATAGATAGATAGATAGATAGATAGATAGATAGATAGATAGATAGATAGATAGATAGACAGACAGACAGACAGACAGACACAGAGAGAGACAGACACAGAGAGAGAGAGAGAGAGAGAGACAGACAGACAGACAGACTTACTTGTGATTGCTTATCTGCTACCAAGTCAGAGTTAAATCTTAATGACCTCATAGACAGATTTTCTCCAGGACAAAATGAGTGACTCCGTATTTATAGTTTTCTGCATTAGCTGTTATATTCGTCATCTAGGTTTTTATTGTATTATTGTGCAGTATTGCATGGTTTGATATTGAAAATTAGTACAGGTTATCTAACTTATTTTAATTCAACAAACGAAATTGAACGGTTGGTATTTTAAGATGATGAAATATGTTGACATTTCACTGATTTCAATGGGACAGTTTAACTCCTTTAAATTATACTCATTTAGAATGGGAACTGTAGCTGATTGTGTCCATCCACCAATGGAATTTTGACTTCCTAATTTGCTGGGATTATAAAATTCATTAGAGCAGGCTGCCAGTGTGTGTGTGTGTGAGTAGAGAAGAAAGGAGTGGAAGCTTTTACAGAAACCCACCTGTAGTTCTAAGTAATGCTCAACATTAGTTCCCAAATTCCCTGATAAGGGAATGTAAAACAGTAGCTTCCACTGTGATCCTTTTATCAGAGGGGGGGGGGGATGCTTTATTTAAGTTGCCATAGAAGGCCTTGCATACTTAATAGAGGGTAAGTTTTACCACTGGGGTTTTAATAATGCCTTATGATTATTATACCGATTTCATTTTTACACTAAAGGATTTGAGAATCATTTATTGGTAGAAAAGTGGAATATAGATCCACTGAACATAATTAATGAAATTCTTCAGTTTCCTTTAGTCTAGAGGAACATTTTGTCAAAATTACCCATATCTTATTATTGCCACAAACCTGCCCAGTACATTTATTTATTTATTTTATTTTATTTATTTAAATGGATTTATATGCCGCCCAACTCCCAGGGGACTCTGGGCAGCTCACAACATGTCAAAATCCATTCAACAATATAAAAAAGACACAATAATTAAAACTTACAAAAATTAAAAAGAGCATCTAACATTCATAACCGGGGGGGGAGACCCATATCTGGTCTGGGTTGGTCTCTCTCTTTGAATGAATTTCTATGTGAAGAAACCAAACTTCTTATGCTGGCTGACATCTTTGCTGAAAGTATCATGCTATGTCAGCTCTTGCCAGGTTTTTGGCCTAACCAAGAACCTACATTGATTTAGCCATAATTTTCTAACTCTACAAAGGATCCTGGGATGTGCATTTTTCCATACTCGATAGATAAGACTGTTTGCCCAGGTTTTGTGTAATATCTTTAGATATTAGGAATGTGGTCACTTAGCATTTTAATGCAGGTTTATTTAATCTGTGTTTCTCAAGCCAATATGAAAACCCAAATATAACTGTGTTCCTGGTAATTGCCTTTACTTTCTGAACTATGCAATTCAATGGTCAAAAGTTGCTTAGAAAAACAGGATCATTTCTATAATTAGGTGGAATGAAGCTCCCACATAGTTATTTCTCATTTTGTTATATGCCATTGTCTCATAGTAGAGTACTGGCAATCAATTTAATAGACTCCCAATTTCAGGCAATGGAAGATATCAGGTGTTGGATTCCAGCCAAAACTGAAATTGTTAAGTTCCTGAAGACATCTGGAACAGATGCTTTTGTTCCTAAAATGTGGAAAAACTCCTGAGTAGCTTGCTACCATAGCAGATCACACAATATGTGTCATTGTGAGAAGCACCTAAGAGCAACAATCATTAGAAGGTCGCAATCCACTTTGTGCAGACTACAGTGACCTCACAATGAGTTATTTTGAGGCTATTCTCCAGTGACAGGATAAGGGGATCAGCTGCCTGGCCTGACCTAGGCATAATAGTGATGGTTCTGCCAAAGGTCATAGGGAGAAGTAACAGGAGGAAATGGCAGATGACTTTCCTTTACGTCTTGGGCTACTACTGCCAAAATGTTGCGTGTTAGTAAAAATAGATTTTTTTTCTGTTAAGGGGGAAAAAAATCAAGTATGTCAGAGAAAATCCATGCATTAGATAAAAAAATGAATAAAATTACAGTTACAAGATTTATAAATCCAAAATTATTTGACTGTACATATCAAATGTGTATTCTCAAAAAAAAAAACACAACTTGCCCCTGACCCATCTAGAAAAAGAAGTATAAAATTTAAGTATTGTCCAGATGTTCTGGGAAGAATCTCCCACAAGGCATTCCCTCTAATAAATATAATCAAGAGCCGTGGTGGTGCACTGGTTAGAATGCAGTACTGCAGACTACTTCTGCTGACTGCTGGCTCGATCCTCACCGGCTTAAGGTTGATTCAGCCTTCCGTCCTTCCGAGGTCGGTAAAATGAAGACCCAGATTGTTGGGGGGCAATATGCTGACTCTGTAAAAATTACTCAGAGAGGGCTGTAAAGCACTGTGAAATGTTATATAAGTGCAATTGCTATTTGTGCTTTTTCAATTGAAAAAAAAATCAACCTATCTAAGGTATCTATGTGAAAAAAAAATAGAAATGTGACACAAGAATGTGAAAATATATTTGAATATAACTTAGCATACTGGTCTTACCCTACCACTAAAAAGAAAGGACCGTCTAATGTGAATTATAACAGAAAAGAACAATGCCACATTATCTGTTCTAGCACGCTACTGAAGTACCATGAACTTAAGATATTTTGAAAGCTGGAGAGAGAATGGAAAGTCTTAGCTAAGTGAAATAAATACCTCTTTTAATATAGTTCTGCTGTCGGAGTGTTTCTGTAACAAAACGTAGCTGTGACAGTGATTGTAAGCACATGAATTTGGCATGTAGCTTACTTCCTCCAAAAGTAGGATATAAAAATATGGGGATGCTTTCCTCAACTTTCCATTTTATAATACCTAATCTGATGTTTTTAAGATATATAGTAATCATGTGGGCTGAATGACCTGGCTGCATTCTTGATCATTGTTATTGCTGTCACTCTCGAAGTCAGCTGGCTATTTCTACCCATCTGGTTGTAAACAAGCCTGAAACCCATGGAAGTTTAGAGGACAAAATGTAATCCTTACTTTATTACTCTTTCACTTACTGAAGGCAGACACTGTAGGAGGAGATTGTGTTAGTCTATAGTAGCCAAAAATTAGAAGGAATCTGACAGCACCTTTTCAGACTAATCCATTTGATTAAAAAACATAATTGTGTTATTCTGAAAAGGTGTTACCAGACTATTTCTGATACACGAGGTGGGAAAACTCTGAAGAGAGTTTTGAGAAACTTTGAAACTTTTCTAAGAGAAACGCTGAAAATTAGAATCAAGTAGATCACCTTTTCTTGTATTTTAGCAAATTGGGTGGCAAACATACACGTTATTTAAAAAGCTCTTTTGAAGAAAAAAGGACATGAGATCTCTGTGTATGTGGGAGGGAAAGGCATTTCCTAAATGGAAGGAATTTCTTTAAAATTATTTTAAAAAATTAAGCACACCAAGACTAGGAGATAGAAAGCCCTAAAGTTAAATTTTGTCTAAATTACAAACCTATGTGGAGGCCTAGAGCCAGGCCTCCTTTTCCTCTGACAGTATCATTGAATCCAACTGTGTCTACTCATTTGTGGGAATTACAGTTTGGCCCAGCTGCCAAAGCTGTCATAACATTGTTGATTCAATATTTAGGATCCTTTTAAAATAAGTTAAATGTTAAATATAAGGATTATATCATCATCATCATCATATCACCATCATCCTGGCTTCTGGGCCACTTCTGTCTCTCACCATGCGTGCCTAACTTGTTACTCAGGCATAGCAATGGAACAGGAAGAATTAGACAAAAGAAAACAGAAGAAGTAGAATTGATCCCTTGGGATGATTAAAAATGTCATCAAAGCACCTAGACAGCCACAATTTTAAGCACACAATCTTTCGTACAGCACTGGTTCTTCCACTTCTTGCTTCACTCTTTGGAGCCTATGTCTGGCTCCAGAAAAGAGTTTAAAAGTAATTCTATGCCAAATCATGTCTGAAGAGAACTGGGATGTTTGCTGCTAGCACATCCATAGCAGGATGAACACTTAAGTCGAAACAAAATCCACCTAGCTAGCATTTGCCCTTCCCAGGAAACAAAATATGGCAGGAACAGACGGGGATGGCATTTCTTTTCCAACATTTATAAAGTGGCTGGGGGGGATTTTAAAAATCTTTTTAAGCTTAAAAAAAAACCCCTTTGTAATTATAGCAGCACCTGCCTCATTGAGGAGTGGAGATTTCATCCTGGTGCCTCCTCAAATGAAGAGGAAAGAACCTTTGGCTACCCAAGAAATTAATTTTAAAAGTAAATCCAATCTTATTTCCGGTATAATTCTGATGAGATTTTTTTAGGTTTTTTTTAAAAAATAAAAAACCTCCAGAGATCTATCTTCTGTGCCAAAATAGATCCCAATTTCGGAGACAGTTTGAAAATGATTGGTCTCTTGATCATCAGGCAGCAAAACAGAAATGTTAGTTTTCGTCCTTATCTTCTTTCTTAGACTTAGAACTTAGAATAACTTTATTGTCACTTTGAACGTACGCTAATCGGCATACATTAAAATGAAATTTCGTTTGACTCTTAGATTATGTTTAAAATTTCTGAGTTATAAGGGGTTAAAGAAATATAGAAATACTGGAATTAACAATTTGTTAGAATATTTTAAATTTTTATGTATACTGAGAGGTATTGTCGGAAGAAGGAAATTTTACTTAATATTGAGGAAATGATGTTGATGGTTGTAACTGAATGAAATGGTGAAAGAAAGATTTCTTCTTTTTTTCTTTTTTCTTTTTATTATTATACTTTAAAGATTATATAAATTTTACATAAAGGAAAGTTAATTAGTGGAGCAAATTATCAGCCTGTGATATTGAAATGATGTTTGATTAACAATATGCTTGATTTTTTAGATTATGCTTAAAAGGTTTTGAGCAACAAGGAGTTAAAGATTCAAAGAAATGTGGAAATTAAGAATTTGTTAGTATAATTGAAATTTATTTTATTGAATATTATGCCCTGTGCTTTCTCTGGGAAGTCGGGGGGGGGGTGAGAGGGGGGAGGGGGATGGGGGGAAGGGGGGAGAAAAAGAGAAAAATGTTTGTACTTTGTACTAATAAAACTTTTTGAATTAAAAAAAAAAAGAAATTTCGTTGCATACAGCTCTCAAAGGGTGTCCACCTTTCTTCCACTCCTCCTTCTTTCTGTTAAACTACAAATGGTTAAGAATGGAGCAAGGGAGAACACAGGCTACTAAAATAGCTTGGTAGATCACTTTAGCACTCTTGTTTGACTGGTTACTTTGTTGACATAAGAAAGAACAAACAACTACACATAAAGACCTGGGCCACCATGTTGCAATACAAAGGTAATTTTGGGGCAACTGTTGGATGGGCTCATATATTGTACCAAGCCATAATGTGATTGAAAGCTTTGGCTTAAAACAATGAAATTAAAATTAAAATTAAAAATCAAAACACAAATAAATACTAGGCGTACCAATCTTCTTTACACCATTAAATGTTGCTAATCTTTGGTGCTTGGAACGCAAACGTGGTGGTGCAACAGCCTACTTTTAGCGGTTTATCTTTATGTAATTATCTTAGCCCACCAGCAAAGCTCAAACTGATGGCCTGTGCTTTCTGACCCCAGTTCCTCAAAGGTGAAAGCAATGGAGAATTTAATTTATTCTCTCCCTCTAACATTTCTCAGGTTCCTAGGATTTCTCAGCTGCAGTTAAAGAAGCAGTTTGGGAGGACCCAAGAATTTGCAAGATCAGTTGTTAATCTATACAAGGAACTCCTTAAAAGCATTCCAAAAATCCTACATTGTTGTTTATTAACAATATTGTAGAAACATGGACAGGAAAATGATCTTGCCTTCGCTGATTAATGCCAGAAACGCTCCATAAATTCCATCATGGCAGCTATGTAATTTTGGGTTTGTCTGTTGGTTTTCTGGGTACTTCCAATTTAAAACATTTAATTGTTGAATTCCTTGGCAGGCATCACTGACAAATGTTGTCAACTCAGCACTGACTTTTTGTTTCTCTCCTCCAAAGGCTTGCAAACCTACGGGACCTGGTGGTCTGCCAAGAATGTGGTGCTTAGTGGCTCTGTAAACACACTCTCACCCAAAGGCAGATTAATATATGAGGCTGTGGGGGCTGTTTTAAGATCAAAGCTAGTACTCTGGTCTGATTCTGATAAACTATATGATCATGAGATTAAAGAAAACACAGTTAATGCAGCAAATTGTTTGGGGAAAGTATGATCAAATGTTGCATAATTCTCTCCTTCCATTATGATGAGACCTGTCTCCTGAGAGACTGGATTCAAAGGAAGTAGCTAATGTCTCTCATGAGGCAAATCAGTTGACCTTTCAAATTAATGATTTCTTTTTTAATCAAAGATCGTTAGCTGAAGGATATGGCCTCCTAGAACAGAGGCGCCGATTTCCTAATCTAGCGGCAAGAGGAACAGTTCTCACAGACGAAAGAGAAAGCGAAGGAGGAATTGTGGGGATGGGCACGTCAAGCTGGATGCGTCTTGGGCTACATAAAGTCCTTTGGGTTAATTTTAAATTCCTCTTGTAAGAATTAATTCAAATAATTGGAAAGAGAGATCTGTCCCTCTTCTCAAGGTCAGAGGTAAGGAGGAAGGAATATGGTCCTTGTCAAGGTTCTCACTATAGTTATCTTCTACTGCAGGGGTCCCCAACCCTGGGTCGCGGCCAATTACCACAGCTTCAGCCATTTGGAATGGGGCTGCGGAAGTAGTAGGCCCACTGCTCACATGGAACCATCCCCTTTCCACCAGTCTGCAAAGCTGGAAATGTTGCGGAATTCTTTTCTATTGCTCCTAGGAGAAACTATTATCTGTCTATTTATTTACAAAATTTATTGGCCTCCCATCTTATCTCAGGGTAACTCTGGCTGTCTTACAATCATAAATACATCAGACAGCTAGTTTTTGGAGAAGAAAGAAAGTGGCTTCAGCTTCATTCAGAAGTCAACCCTTGCCCTTTAATCATACATTAAACTGGGAAGTATGAATGAAGCAGATGTTTTGGATTCTGCTCGCTGTTTCTCTTCCCATCTCTCAACAATTACCATCTAAACTATGGAGTGGTTCTATGGAGTAGTCGGCCTGCATTCTCCTGATATGCCTCCACTGCAACTCTTAGCGGTCCCAGACAACATGGCTATTAGTGACGGATATTAGAAACAACAGTGCCAGAACATCTGGAGAACTATAGGTTCCCTACTCCTGAAAGAGTATAGTTGAAGAGAAATTTAATTATGGCTTATGAACTGCAGCTCAGGCTGACTTCTAGTTCACAAACCAGTGCACTTCTCTATTTAAATCTAGGTCCCCGACTGTGACTCACTAACTGAAGTGAAAATAATTTGATAAACCAGTGATTTACTGCAACGACAGATACAGATTTACTGTGTGGCTATATACCTCTTAAAATCATAAAATAAATTTCAGTGCAAAGTCCATGTAACATTTGGCAAACTGTTCTGAGGTGGGGTTTGTGGGGGGTTTTTTGGGCACTGTTTTTTCAAATAAAAAAAAATGCATAAAAGTTAAACTGTTACCAGTGAGCAAACTTTGTCACTATTCTCTGCATCTGCCACAAGAGTATTCTCCTGTAAACGAAATATTGTTTTAAGAAAGAGTTAAATTACTTCTCTTTAAACTTTTCCACCTAGCTTCTGTTTGATTTTCCAGACAATTTCTCCTATGATGAAAACTCGATAAGAGTCAATACTAATTAAATGAAACCATCTCTGTAATAAGCCAATGCTCAAATGTACTTTTCTCATGTTGTGTCTTTTAAAAAGTCAGAATTAAGGTATTTTACTTCCTCTTTAATGAACAGGGAAAAAACCAATAGAGAGAGAGAGGAAAGCAATAGAACAGAGGTGGTTTCACAAAATCATTTCTTTGCTTTGCAGTTGTAGAGGGATGGGATGGGGCTCTGGCTATTTCTGTATATTTGCTTCCACTTTTCCACACTGGATAGGCATGTCTACAGGCAAGAGAAAAAGGTGTGGAACCTCCTGAAGACAGATAGTCCTGTGATAATTTATAATTTGGAGATACGTAAAAGGGAATATAGCAAAACCTACTTTTATGAGTTCTTCCACAGCTGATCTAAAACCAAACTTGGAAGGGGTGGGAGGAGAAGAGGATGAAAAAAGGAGATTCATAATCATTCAGGGATATCCTGCAGTGTCCATTTTTTCATAATGTGTAATCTGAGGTAATACTACCAGCTGTTCTTTTTAATTAACAGCCAGTCAATTACAACCGAATAAACTTTTTTTTTAAATTTGAAAAATTTAAAACAGAAATAAAGATTTAGTGCTCATAAGGATATCTATCCAATTTCCTTGGTTTTTTTATTTGTTAAACTTGGTTTTATTTTAAATTAATCTATTACAGTAATTTAAAAAAAAACAACGCAGAAGAGATAGTGTTCCTTGTTTTTAGTTTGCGTTAATTTTTTAAAATTTTAACCCATTTTTGTATTTCTAATCATTTGAATTTTTATTTTATTTGTTGTAAGCTTTTCAGAGTTGCCTGAACCATGAGATGGGTGGAAAATAAATTTGAGAAATAAATAAATAACAATTGGAAAATGCAGTGCCCAAACAAGTCATGATAAACCACAGGTTAGTGTGGAGAGAACAGACTGACACCCTTCTTCCCCTTTCAAGGTTTTTAGCAACAGAGGTAAACAGTATGCCTTCTGATTGCCGCTAATTCGGTTCATCAGTGAAATCAAACCATAAATTGTAGTTAATATTAATAATGGTTAGTATAAAACTAGCCTCAACCACTCTATTAAGTCTGACCATAGTTTGCCTGATTTGGATAGCATATAGTAAAACATAAATAGAAATAAAAACTGGCAAACAAAAAAGGAGGGCGGGAGGTAGCAGCGGCAATTGTGTATGAATCAGGGGTGGGTTCCACTTACCTTCACCACCGGTTCGCATCGCGACATTTTGCGCCCGCGTCCCCACGTGCAATTTGGCTTCCGCGCATGCTCAGTAGCAGGAATCAGCCCGAAACACAGCTGAGGAGCTGATCAGCTGTGCTTCAGGCGAAGAAATAAAGGTCAGTATTAACCTGGGGGCGGGCGGGAGGGCCCTTTTTTGAGCCGCGGAAGAGAAGCCATCCAAACAGGGAAAAATTCGCAATTTTTTTTTTAAAATGGTGGCGCCCACGGACCGGCATTGACCAAATCAGATCCGTGACGTCACCAGCGGGTCGCTACCGGTTCAGGTGATCCGGTCCGAACCGGGAAGAATCCATCCCTGGTACGAATCCAAGATCTGTATAGACTTAGTATTTGTCATGACAAACTATGGTTCACTATGCCTGAAATACAGCAGTCAAGGAAATCCTGCAAAAAATAATAACAGTCCTAAATATATCCATATAAGTACAGGTAGTCCTTGACTTACAACAGTTCATTTAGTGACTGTTCAGAGTTACAACATCACTGAAAAAAGTGACTTATGACCGTTTTTCACACTAGTTTTAGCATCCCCATGGTCACATGATTTATATTTGAATGCTTGACAACTAACTCACGTTTATGACCATTGCAGTGTCCTGGGGTCATGTAATTGCCTTTTGTGACCTTCTGACAAGCAAAGTCAATGGGGAAGTCAGATTCATTTAACAACCATGTTATTAATTTAACAACTGCCGTGATTCACTTCACGAATGTGATAAGGAAAGCCGTAAAATGGGGCAAATCTCACTGAACAAGTTTCTCACTCAACAACATAAATTTTGGACCCAATTGTGGTCGTAAATTGAGGACTACATGTACCGAAGATCTGTTATTTTCAATTAGCCACATCTTTTGGAACTGGCTAGTTTCTTTATTGTTTCATTACACCAGTGACTTTACGTACCACATCTGGGTTGAGCCTGAAGGCCAAAGGAAGAGAATAAAATAAGGAACGAATGGTGGTTAGCAGTGAAGAGCTCCAGGACTGACGGACCTCTCGACTTCTGGGAATGCGATGGAGGGCAAACTGTGATTCCTGAGGAGAATTGACAGATTTGCAGATAAGAATCATTCGGGTATACTAAACATTATTTCCTGTACTGTAAAACTCTCGGCTATATAAACAGTGATAGATAAAGAAGACATTCCAACTTGTATGGGCTCCTGCTTGTTTTCGCTGCATTCCAGCATCCAATTGTCATGAGCCACGGGAGATAATTCTGCAAAAAACCCAAAGGAGACAGAATCCACATTTAAAGTCCCCTCCCTGCCCTCACCAAAAACATGGAAGGAATCTCAGCTACCGTAACTTGAAGACAACCTTTCCAGTTTGAAGGTAAATTCTTTGGAAAAGAAACAAATCTTCCTTTCAGGTAACTAAAATAACAATACATGCTGGATTTTTTGTGGCCAAGACTTTTTCTTTCTCCAAAGCAGCATTCAGAAAAAATGTTTTGGTAAGACCTTGAGAAATATAGAGCTAGGCAGCCTAGACCAATCTTATATTTAATGGCTCATTTGCAACTACCAGTATTATCTCTACAGGGAGTGACCAGGCTGGTATATCCTGCTGTTTGCTTAATTTCCACAGGTTAAAAAAAAATTATCCTACACCAAAGTCCCTTCCAACTCTATGATTCTGTTTCTCAGAAACTTATTACAATAACTCCCACAGCTTCCTTGGCAGGAAGCTATGTTTGCTTTTCTGGTAGACTATTTCATTTTCTGTAGGGCCACGGAGGCTGTGACCTTTCCTGTAGCTAGCATGCAACCAGCCTCTCCAGGTTACTAAAAACAAGTCACTTTTGAGTGATTTTGGGAAGGTTGGCATAGATGTATTGCACAGCACTAGATCAAGTGCCCCATCTGGTGGACAACTGTTAGTAAGACTCTAGCCTCT
Organism: Diadophis punctatus similis; assembly: GCA_023053685.1. Classification (NCBI taxonomy): domain Eukaryota; kingdom Metazoa; phylum Chordata; class Lepidosauria; order Squamata; family Dipsadidae; genus Diadophis; species Diadophis punctatus. The sequence goes on along the minus strand of JALIGW010000003.1, from coordinate 75,216,766 downwards.
TCCTCCTATAATCCCCAAATCATCCAAAGACACACACTTAAAACCAAGGTATTTGGTTATCTCTGAACAGACACTGAGCTTAATAATTCGTTTTCAGAACTGAATTCAGTCTTTCAGAAAAAAAAAGTCTAATCTGGGTTACCTTGAATTTTCTTCATTTCAGCAGCCTCTTCTCTCCCCTACACACCTACATTCCTATCTGTTTGTGCATCTACCCATCTAAATCTATGCGTATTTATTGTAAAATGGGAGTTTAACATCTTGTTGAGCTATTACAAATAACTGTTTGTAAATTCTGATCTATCTTTAGTTTTTTTATGACCTTATAATCCCTTTTACTGGGGTGGAGTCAGGTGATTGGAGGTGTGCATTTACTGGCCAGATGCCCTTCCTAACGCCTATATGGAGTTCACAGCAGATATTTTCTCTTTGTACCCTGATAGAGAAACATCTGTCGTTGCCTAGGATTGAACTCTCAGACTCCAGATTGTGAGGTGAGCATCTTCACCTCTAGGCCACCGCATCTCTCAATCCATTTCTGGGCTAACAATATGAAATTACATCTTCTGAGTTCATACCCTCTTAGAAGTACCTGCCAAGCTTTGAATATTACTTGGCATTAATGTTTAATCTTAGATTTGTTTCAGGTTAGATTCCATAAGTAGAAAACAGAACCGCATCAAAACACACTCTGTATCTTCGCAATCAGACCTAAAACGAATCAAGCATATAATAACAACTGTCAGATGAAACCACAAAACCATATTTTACTACTCAAGATCTAGCCTAGGGAAGTTCCTAAGGAAACCGAATAACTATCACATAGCTGACAGCCCCATGAGACAGATCTCTCGTCTTCTGTCTACATTATTTCCAGCTGGTCAGAGGAAAATGTGACTGGTGCACCATGCTCATTAACTGTCCTTCCTGCAGAAGGTACTTAGAGACCATCAACATTCAGAGCTTGTTCTGGAGACAGCACCTTGCATACAATATATCTTTTTTGGATTGTTATTTCTGTTTTTGTTCTTTTCAGAGGTAAAATGCATAGTCCTTGAGTTATAACTATAAATGAGACTGGCAATTACAGTCGTAAGTTGTCATGGTTGTAAACTCAGTCATCACATGACCGGACTCAATTTTACAACCTTTTTAGTAGTGGTTAGTAAGCAAATGTGATGGTCTTAAAGAAAACATCATGATTGTTAAACAAACCCATTGTTCACTATGGGGCATTTTTTCCCCAGAAACCAGAAGTAAACACCAACTTCTGGAAAAATGTCATAAATTGCAGTCACATGACTGCAGACCGCTGTAAACAGTTGTAAACATGAGCCAGTTGCTGAGGCCCCAAAATGCAGTCATGTGACTATTGGGAAAGTTCCTGGACATAACTTCAGAACTAAGTCGTAAGTAGCTTTTACGGGGGTCCTTCATAACTTTGAAGGTCACTATGTGACCAGTCATAAGTCAAGGACTACCTGTATCAATGGAATGTTGCATTTATAGTTATATAATTCTATTTCAACTATTTGTCATTAAATTGCTTTCAATATTGATTCCCATGGAAAAGAGGCTGTGTTAGCTTTTGTGGCAGTCCAAGGGCTATACTCAAAAATGGGTGGGTTTAGGCCAGGGGTGTCAAACTCACGTCGTCACGGCGGCATCATGTGACATATCAGGACTTACCCCCCTTCGCTATAGCGGGCGCGGGCAGCACGTGACGCATCTGGCCCGTGGGCCAGGAGTTTGACAGCCCTGATTTAGGCCAAAAAGAACCCATTCGCTTTAAATAAAAAAAAATTAAACAATTCACACATTCCTCACACAGACACTTTTGCAATTCATATTATGAAGTAGTTTTCACATGCTACTACTCCATTTCTGTTTGGGTTTAAAAATAATTTCAAAAATAATTTATTTTTCCGCAGCTTACTGCAGATGGCAGCATGTATCCAACTATAGTTGACTGAAAATGCTAAACAGGATTAGATTTAGTTGCTACTTGGACTGGTAATTACCAGCACTGAAGACTAGATAGGGAAGCTGAAAAAACATTTCAGGAGAATGTAGTGGCAAACTAGTTCTTTACTACTCCCTTAAAAAACCTACATCCACCTGTGCAACCCTCAGGAAACCTACATGCACATGTGATCAAGTTTGAATCAATAACTTTTCATCTTCATTTCCCACTCTCCGCTCTCCACACACATCCACAGCTTCCAGTGATTTAAAATCAGAATGTGTATACATTGTTTACAGCAGTAACTGATTTCATGATCAGTAGGGGGTGCTATGACACTGAGACTCAGGGACAGGCCCCAAAATTTTGTGAGTTGAGAAAAAAAAAAACCAAAGAAATTTAAAAAGCAGAATCAAAAAGAACACCAATAATAATAAGCGCCAAGCCTTGCCACAAGCACTAAGAGTTGTTAACCTAATCTTGCGTAGCTTCTTCTCTGGCAATATTACACTGCTAACCAGAGCATACAAAACATTTGCCAGACCAATCCTCGAATACAGCTCACCTGTCTGGAACCCGCACTGCATATCGGACATTAATACAATCGAGAGAGTCCAGAAATATTTCACAAGAAGAGTCCTCCACTCCTCTGCTCGCAACAGAATACCTTATTCCACCAGACTTGAAATTTTGGGCTTAGACAACTTAGACCTTCGTCGCCTTCGATCTGATCTAAATGTAGTTCATAAAATCATCTGCCACAATGTCCTACCTGTCAATGAATACTTCAGCTTCAACCGCAACAACACACGAGCACACAATAGATTCAAATTCAATGTAAACCGCTCGAAACTCGATTGCAGAAAATATGATTTCAGCAACAGAGTGGTCAATGCCTGGAATGCACTACCTGACTCTGTGGTTTCTCCCCCAAACCCCAAAAACTTTAACCTTAGACTGTCTACAGTCGACCTCACCCCATTCCTATGAGGTCTGTAAGGGGCGTGCATAAGCGCACCATCGTGCCTACCGTCCCTGTCCTACTGTCCTAATGTCCACATTTACCTATACCTACTTTGCTTTTGTTTATGTTTATACCATACCTGTTATCTTGTACACGTTTTGACAAATAAAATAAATAAAACAAAGTGATGAGAAACTAAACAAAGAGGGATGACATATAGCAAAATAACAAAGTGGGAAAATTAAGATATATTATCAGGCAGATCTTCAGGGTTCACACCAGATCCCTTAGTATCTTGAACTCTGTGAGCCATTGGTCTTTACTCCTTTCCAGTATATGATCTAGTCTTTCTTTAAAGTCACCAAGCAATCCGAGATGCCTTGGTGATTGGCTCTTATTCATATGCAAAGTCTTTTTTCTTTGTGCTTAATCTAAAAAATGCTCGATCATTGGAATGTTGTCCTAAACAAAATGAATAGAAAATGTAGAAATACTGATGGGAAAGAAAATGCTATAAAATCCTTATTTCTTAAGTCCAGTGTCACTTTTGTAGACACAGATCCAAAGCAAAGATTGTGGGGTCCTTGGTGGTCTCTAAGCTTGGTGGTTTTCTTGCAGATGTTTCATTACCCAACTAGTTGGGTAATGAAATATCTGCAAGAAAACCACCAAGCTCAGAGGGCACCAAGAACTCCACAGATCTACCCTAAACTACAAATATTCTCTTCTAAAGCAAAGATTAAAAGTAAGATATCAAACTAGGTTGAATATCTTGAGTCGTGGTGGCACAGTGGTTAGAATGCAGTACTGCTGACTTCTGCTGCTGACTGCCGGCTGCCAGAAAGCTGTCCAGCAGTTCAATTCACACTGGATCAAGATTGACTCAGCCTTCCACCCTTCTGAGGTTGGTAAAATGAGGACCCAGATTGTTGAGGGCAATATGCTGACTCTGTAAACCGCTTAGAGAGGGCTGTAAAGCACCATGAAGCGGTATGTAAGTCTAAGTGCTATTGCTATCTTTCATACACTAGAATGGGTAGTCCACTGTCCTGAACACCAAATATGAGTTTTCTACTTAATTTTATTGCCCAAATGATTAAAAGGCAATTTAACTAATTTTTGTTCTCACTCAATGTAATGGCAGATTAAATAAAGTTCATTATTGGAAATGCAATCCCACATGTGGGAAATCCTATTTTAGAAGACACATTTCATCTCTTTTCACACAAAAGACTAGATTAGATTTCCATGAATTAGATTGCTATCAATAGCTACTAATCTTGATGATGTTGTGGCTTTCTAGAATCACAAGCAGTATGCTTTAAGTATCAGTTGCTGTACAGCAACTATGGAAGTGAATAATGCCTATCTGTCTTCCTGAATTTATTAAACAAATTTATATAACCACCCAACTCACACACAGCGACTACTTGACTACTGTCAAGTGCAAAATGTTAGATTACACTGCCTCTTGCCTCAGTTTATATAGCAATAATCTAAATATTCTGAAACCTACATTTTCATCTATTTATGTAATTTGGATAATCATCATCATCATCATCATCATCATCATTATTGTTGTTGTTAGAACCCTGTTCAAACGATTGGGTGTATTAATATATGATTAAGCCACAAATCATTGTTATGTGTATATTGCTTTAAATGCATTGTGGATGATTACTATATAAGCAAGCAAGAGAGCATGCTCAATGTGGTTGATGGTTTATGGTTGATGGTTTATGGTTGGTGATTGTGTTTGACGATTTGATTGTGTTTGACGATTGTGTTCCTGATTTGAAGACTTTCTGTGCTGCTTTACTGATAAGTAGATTACTTTATGGCTGTATGGAATTGCTGTGAAGAAAAGAGTTTAATATAGAATTGAGTAATAGCTGTAATCTTTGTTTGTGAGTTAAAACAAAGATAGGCAAGAAGAAGAAACTTCACATTGACTGAATAACTGTGTATGACTTGGACTTCCTATTTAACTTTGCTACTATTCAAGTAAAATTATTTTGTACATACTAAAGATATTCTGTTTATTGACTGAATAGCATTCATATCAAACTGCAACACCATTACTACAACACATTTCGCTGTATATGTGCTTAACAGCACAATAACTCCTTAACATATTATTATTATTATTATTATTATTATTATTATTATTATTATTATTATTATTATTATTATTATTATTATTATTATTATTATTATTATTATATTATTATTATTAACTAGGAGGACAGGGAGAGAGTCTTCTTCTGCTTCAGTGCAGGAAGATACAGGGCTCCAAACAAAGAGAGAGAGAAAAAAACTCCAGTACCTCAAAGGGAACAAAACTTTTTCGGATTTTTTTTTTAAATATCCGAAAAAGAAGTGTTATGAGGATCGATTATTTAAGTTCTCATCAGGATCACAATCCTTAGAATTTGACAAGTAATTAGACAAGGAACTGGGGTGGCAGTAGGAAAGCAGTCTCATGCAGTACAAAATCCTACAAAAGACAATTGTCAGAGGCAATGCCTGCTCAACAGAAAGCAAACACAAAAATGTTTCAGTAAAAATGGAAACTTTAAAAGTCAATCCAGGGGTGGGTTCTGGATTCTTCTACTGCCGGTTTGCTCAGGGATGCGCAGCGTGGGCGCAGAAGCAAAAACCAAGATAGCGGCTCCTATGGTGCCACTGAGAGAACCGGCTCGGGGGCATGGCAGGCCTGGGTCGCTGCTGGTTCCAGCGACCCAGGCCACCAAGTTACTAACGGTTCTATCGAACTGGTCTGAACCAATAGGAATCCACCTCTGAGTCAGTCCCATAGAAACATAGCTTCCATCTTCTTGGCCTTTTGATACCTCGAACTTAAAAGAAAACAGAATAATATACACATAATAAGCTATCTATCAGTTAAGGGAGTAGGGCGGCATATAAGAACCAATAAATAAATAAATAAATAAAGTTAAACGCCATTCTTCTTTCTGATGTTTTATTTATTTGTTAAATTTATTTGCCACCTATCTCGCTGTGGAGCTACTCTTAGGGGGTTAAAAAAAATAAAAAGGAAGAAATGAAAAGGGTATGTTTTTCTATAATTCTGCACTGAAAGATTTAAAAAATTTTTTTTTGTGGCTCTTCAATCCACCCACCTCCAAACCCTCCCAGTTTATCTTCGCTGTAGAAGCAGAATTGGGAATTATCTATGTCCCGTATTAATTTAAGTAAGAAAGAAGTGCTGGCAAAGCTGTAAGGAGAACAAGTTTGGATGTGAGTTGAATAAGGTACGAAATTAGAAATGTGTGTGTAACATCCTATTCCAGCAGCCTGCTAGATAACTATACACAGGAGTTCCTCAATCTTTCGCTGTTCAAATGGGTTGGATCGGTTTATGTAGTCTTCAGCCAGCACGGCCAAAGGCTGGCTGCCCAGAGGCCGTGCTGCCCAGAGGATTATAGCAGTTGGAGTTCAATTCATCTGGAACTCATCAAGTTACAGTAGTCTGGACTAAACATCTGCTAATAGTCGTGTTGGTGGATTATAGATGTTAGTTTGTTTTGTTTATCGTTTGTTTATTTATTTGTCAAGCATATATGATTATAAGCGAAGTATAAACAGTAAAACATGATTGAATATATATATGTAATAGTACAAGCATGAATAAGAGTAAAAGAGGTATGAATATATGGGTACATTAGGACAGGAACGGTAGGCACGATTGTGCGCTTATGCTTATGTCTAGCGCTTCTATGAAGCGTCAGGCTGGCGAATATAATTTTGAAATGTGGCTACCAATCTTACTGCTAGTAGAAAAGCATCATGATGCCAGGACACAAATGTAATTTTCTGCTTAATCTGCAGGCATATTCTATGTATCTCCAGGATGAGTAATCCAAATGAACACAACAATGAAGTCAGAAAGGCTAGAAAAGCATTATTTGAGGGAAAGCATTCCAGGCTCTTATCTCTATATAAAGCAATCCGAAGAGAGGGTTCACATTATGTTAGCCCATATTTTTGTTATACAGCTATGGCCGAACAGAATGGTTGAGCCTTAAACAAATGTGAGTTGTTTTGGACTGGAAACTGATCTCCCCTGTTCTGGTGCTCTGGTGCTTTTGGGTTTGCACATTATGCTAATTTATCTCGTGAATCATTGATGTTTGAATAGAGCCAGAGAATAATCCTACATAGTCCACTTGGACTCACTGAGTTCAAAGGGACATTATTTCCTAAAAATGTATATAGGATTGCAACCTTGTGGTTTGGAATACTTCCAATAGTTCACTTCACTTCCCCATGAATAATGAAATACCACTGGGAAACAAATTGAAGCATAGAAAAGATTATGGCTACCGTCCCTCCATCCTGTTCTCCCCCATCCTCAAAAAAGCCCCCAAATCCTGAGCAATTTAAGCTCTATCAAGTGTTTTACTTTGGTCTGGAAATTTTAAGGGAAAATATTTTTGAATATGTTTAATGGATTATCTCAAGAATCTTAAATACACAGTGACAAATGTGTAATGAGCAATTAATGGAAATTATTCATGAGTCAGTTCAACAATGCAAGACATTGCAAGCCCCCAATGCTTAACCAATCTGTTCTGATGCTTAGGCTATGCCACTTTTAACATTTTTTTATTGCTAGAATAAAGGCAAGCAGATATCAGGCTTGTGGAATCTTTTTTTTTAATGAGAACCCAAGATAACCCATCTGGCTAGTGTTCTTGCAGCAAACAGCAAACAGCTTGGTCAGCTTCAGCACGTTATCGCAGCCAGATTCAGCACGAGCAGCTGATTGGTGGTTGGATCGGCGTCCCGGAATACTGCCAATCAGCTGTTCCAGGCTGCGGAGATCTCCATAGCCCATCGCCGCCTCTGCGCATTGCATTTTTGGCCTCCGCACATCGCACTTTTGGCATCTGCATGTCGCGTTTTTGGCCTCCGCACGCTCTGTTTTAGACCTGTTCCAGGCTGCCGGGATCGCCACAGCACATCGCCGCTGATCGCCGCCTCCGTGCGTCACGTTTTTGGCCTCCGCTTGTTGCATTTTCGGCCTCTGCTTGTCGTGTTTTCGGCCTCCGCACCCAGTTTTTGGGCTCTGGGCGTCGCGTTTTGGGCCCATTCCAGCCCGACACCATTGCTGATCCCCGCTGCCTGGAACCGGCCGAAAATGTGACGTGTGGAGGCTAAAAAGGGGCATGCGGAGGCCAAAAACCTGGCATGTGGAGGCTGAAAATGCAACGCGCGGAGGCAGCAATCGGCGGCAATGTGCTGTGGCAATTCCCGCAGCCTGGAACGGGTCTAAAATGGAGCATGCAGAGGCTGAAAATGCAATGCACGGAGGCCCAAAACGCGCGGAAGCCAAAAATGGCAGAAGGGTGGGGGCTGGTGGGTGGGCAGGGCTTCAGCAACATTCGCTGTATAAGACGCCCAGACATTTCCACCCACTTTTTTGGGGGGGATAAGTGCGTCTTATACTCCAAAAAATATGGTAATAGGGAAATGTATTACTTATTTTCTAATAACTGTCAGCTATCTAGTATAGTAAAATATCTGTTAGCCCTATAAGGTAGTCCAGACAAGATGCACAATTAGAAGCCTCAGCACTATCTTTATTGTAAGGTTACATTAAACAGAATCTTGCAAGACTGAAAAAGTATTTTGCCTCTGCTCTATTTTTAGTTTCTGGAAAACTAGGGAGTGTCCCCTCTAAAATGGTTCCCTTGCCTCCCCCCCTCCCCGCCCACCTGTGGACTGAACTGTGATGGTGCAGTGGTTAGAATGCAGTATTGCAGGCTACTTCTACTGACTGCCAGCTGCCAGCAGTTTGGCAGTTCAATCCTCACCAGCTCAAGGTTGACTCAACTTTCTATCCTTCCGAGGTCAGTAAAATGAGAACTCAGATTGTTGGGGGCAATATGCTGACTCTGTAAACCGCTTAGAGAGGGCTGTAAAGCACTGTGAAGCGGTATATAAGAGCTATTGCTATTGCTCTTATCAGACAGCTCAGCTCATCTGTGGGTCTTCCTCCTGTTTCCCAAGGTCATTCCCACACATCATCACATCATCATAACAACTCTCTGATAAGTCAGCAGAAGATCTACATCTATGCTTGGCACATGTTCCATGCTAGACATAGTCTAGCTCAGAACAGGGGTATGGGACATTTGTTTTCAAGCAAGCATGCTACAGGGCTACATACCACTGGTCAGGTTCAAGCATGTAACCTCAACATGTTTATTTGAAGTTTCACCTTTAGGTTGTTCTAAAATGTCCCAACCTTCTAGGCTTCAGAGGTTATTTTAAATAGCCACCATATGTATTGAAAGCTTCAGTGCAGTCTGAAACGTGGAAGCATAAAGGGGATCCCAGATTGAGAAAAGGATTTATGTCATCCAGCAACAACCTTTTCAAGAAAATGCTCCCTACTCATAAACTTGGGAAGAAATAGGAAACCTCACTCCATTTGACCTAGAGATCAAACATATCCCATTCCAATACATGCAGACAGTACAGATTAAAGAATGTAGGAGTATATATTATCAGTCTGTTAAAGAAAGGTGAACTATGATTAGAATCACTCAGGGAAGAATTAAGAGGGAGAAAGAGGAAGTAGAAGGGGAAGGGAGGGGAGAGGGGAGGAGGGAAGTAGGAAGGGAGAGAGAAGGAGAAAGAAGGTAGAAGGAGGAGAGGGAGATAGAGGGAGGGGAGTGCTATGAAATGAGGGAAAAACAGACTGATAAAATAGTAGTATAAATAGGTGCAAAATTAGGACATTGATTTGTGATATATTGGATAGAAATGTATAATTATGTATGTTTTGATATAATTTATGGTATATGCATGGATGTGTATATGGAGATTGTGGGGGGGGGGGGAATAAAAAACTTTTTAAAAAAGACAGTACAGATTAGAGGTATAAGGCAGAGCCAAACTTTTTAGAACAAGGATGTCCAACATTGGTAACTTTAACACCTGTGGACTTCAACTCCAGAATTCCCCAATCAGCCATGGGGGACCCACCATCGACAAGTCTTAAAGTTGCCAAGGTTGGACACGTCTGTTCTAGAAAGACAGCTGTTTCTGCCTTTCTATGTTGTTTTATGTTTGGAGGATACAGATGCTTCAAGATTATCTCAAAGCCAGCTCCCTTCCTCTGGAGTTAGGTGCTTAGTGAAGCTTTCTCTGGCCTGCATAAAAGACCCCCAAGTTAATGAGAAAAGTGAAAAATTTAGGGATGGAACTTCAGTGCAAATTGGGAAAAGGTACAGTATTTGACATTCCTATTTAATAAAATATGAACAATCAGAAAAAATAGGTATAAAAACTCACCGAGGAATCGGGGTATTTTGCAGCTCTTTTTTGTTCAAAAGAACGGATTTTTTCTTCACTCATCTTATCTGTATCAGCCAAAACATAATGCCTGGGAGAGTATTTCTTGGAGAGGCTGTTAAGCAGCCTTAAGATTTCTGTAGTATGTCCTCCTGAAAATACAGAGAGTTAACTTCTGTAAGTTCCACAGACTTAGAGCAAGAATTTTACTCATTCTGTTGATTTACCTCTGAATAAGCTCACCCCTTTTGTTGGCTGGATTTTACAAACTATACTTATCCACAATTAACTTAAATACAGTTTCCTTAATTAATCCAATTCTTTCTTTCCTTGACCACTGAAGGGTAAACTTACCACAAGGGCTTGTTCAGCAAGCTAAACTATGTAGTTGGTTAGTTTGTGGTTCACTACGATATCTAGAACAAGACCAGGCAAGTAATAGTTGCCACTGTCTCCAGTTACTCACCTGTCCCTTTCCAATCCAACTCTGTTTGCTAACATATTGTCTTGGGCTAATGGAACAGAATGACTGGACCAAGAATGTCTGCATCAAAGGAAATGGAGAGGATGACCAACTTACCTGTTTTGTTTCACTGTATGGGAGGGAGAGGAAGGAAGAGAAAACAAGAGGTGGCAAAGCAGATTTCCCTTTGCTCACCATCAACTACTAGGTGGTGTGGAACACTAGCCAATTCAAGGAGACAGGGCATGTGAATGCCCATGTAGTACTAAGCTGTAATTTGTTTCACAGAGAGACAGTACAAGTGAATGCCAGTGTAGCGCTAAGCTGTGATTAGTTTTAATTAGTTTGAGTAAATTATATTGGCCTACTAGTGTGACATCAAACTAAACAATAAACCATGGTTTACAAAAGGCAAATTCTGAGTTTAGGTATGCTGAATCAAAATCAATCAAACAAACAAACCATATTTGATATGATATGTGACCTTTACTAGCAAGTATAAAAGAGCTAGCTGCTTTTTTCCCTTTAAATTAAATTTAAAATGTTAGCCGGAGAACCCCCGATTCCTCTCTAAATAGATATCACTCAATTCCGAGCAAAATTTCTTCGAAGAAACTACAATGTCCAGCATATCTAGCAAGCACAGCAATCAGCATCAAGAACGCCTCCTTGCTGTAGCGGCTTGCTTTGCTTTCTGGGTAATGTAGTCCGGATGGCCACAGCAACCCGTGGTAAGTGACTGTTTCTAGCTTTTGATCTTACCAGAACCGGCAACTACCAGGAGTTTGAAATCAGCATTAGGAGTGACAGGACGTCGCTTCACAAACCGCAAGACGAAAAGAATCAGCAAAGGGAAAAAGAAGATTGAGACGCCCAGCTTTGCCCAAAACGACCATTCCATATCCAGACCGTCATTCGACAAACCTCTCCAGTATTGTAGGAAGCTGGAGGGGAATTACGGGAGCCGAAGCAGTTCAAAATACGGCGGAAACGTTCTGCTGCTCGTTCGTCAACAGTGTTTTCGTCACCTCTCCCGGGTTGTTGTTTTTGCAAGCGTTGATTGTATATAATTGCAATGCTTGTTTACAAAAAACCGAAAATATTTTCGAAATGGATAGAGACAGCACGGCCTAGAGTTGTTTTAAGCGCACGACAGGTGAAACAGAGATGGGCACTGACCCCTATAGTCGGCAACGACCAGCAGAGTAAAATCCGCAGGGACTCCTTTACCCTTAGGACAGATGTGCTTTTTTTCTATTAGCTTATGGTGAGAATGGCAGTCATCATTTTTGTGTTCTGTGGTATTTTAGTGAAATAAAACAACCTTATTAGAAACATAAGACTGAAGAAGGTCCATTTACTAAAGATATAAGACTGTCCTATTTATTTATTTATTTATTTATTGGTGTTTCTTATATGCCGCCCAACTCCCGAAGGACTCCGGGCGGCGTACAACAGAAAAAATACAAGAAACCAATATAAATAGGCATTAAAACAGATATAAAAATTAAAACCGTAATCTTAAAAGCATCTAACATCCATTCAACTTCATACATACTTGGGGGTGAGCTCAAATGGATTACGCTCTACCCCCTGCCTGCAGGAAAAGCCATGTCTTAACAGCTTTCCGGAAGGCCAGTAGGGTGGGGATAGTTCGGGTCTCTGGGGGAAGTTGGTTCCAGAGCACGGGGCCTGCCACAGAGAAGGCTCTCCCCCTAGGGCCCGCCAGGCGACATTGCTTAGCCGATGGGACCTGGAGGAGGCCAACTCTGTGGGCCCTAACCGGTCGAAGGGAAGTATGAGGCAGAATGCGGTCCCGGAGATAGCCTGGTCCTAAGCCATGAAGGGCTTTAAAGATGGTGATCAACACCTTGAATTGGACCCGGAGACCGATGGGCAACCAGTGCAGCTGGCGGAGTACAGGTGTCACGTGGGTGTACCTTGGCACACCCACCACAGCACGCGCAGCCGCATTTTGCACCAGCTGAAGTCTCCGGATACTCTTCAAGGGTAGCCCCATGTAGAGCGCATTGCAGTAGTCCAGGCGCGAGGTGACAAGGGCATGAGTGACCGTGAGTAGAGCCTCCTTCTCCAAGTATGGCCGCAACTGGTGCACCAGGCGAACCTGTGCAAAGGCCCCCCTAGCCACAGCGGAGAGATGGTGATCCAATTTTAGCTGTGGATCTAGGAGGACCCCCAAGTTGCGAGCCTGATCCGAGGGGGTCAGTTTAGCTCCCTCGAACGTCAAGGAGGGACAATTGTCATGGTCCTTAGGAGGCAATATCCAAAGCCACTCAGTCTTGTCGGGATTAAGTCTGAGTCTGTTCCTCCCCATCCAGGTCCTAACATCGTCCAGGCACCGGCACATTACATCAACTGCCTCTCTGAAATCAGACGGGGTGGTGATGTACAGCTGGGTGTCGTCAGCGTACTGGTGGAAACGCACCCCATGCCTGCGGATGATCTCACCCAGCGGTTTCATGTAAATGTTAAACAGGATGGGCGAGAGAACCGACCCCTGAGGCACCCCACATAATAGGGGCCTAGGGGACGATCTCTGCCCTCCTGTTAACACCGACTGCATCCTGTCGGTGAGATAAGAGGAGAACCACCGTAAAACAGTGCCTCCCACCCCCAACTCACCGAGACGATGCAGAAGGATACCATGGTCGATGGTATCGAACGCCGCTGAGAGGTCAAGTAGCACCAGGATGGAGGAATTACCCCCATCCCGGGCCCGCCAGAGATCATCCATCAGAGCGACCAAGGCAGTTTCTGTACTGTAGCCGCGCCTGAAACCCGACTGATAAGGATCTAGATGATCTGTTTCATCCAGAAGCTGCAGAAGCTGAGTAACCACCACCTTCTCCACAACTTTCCCCAGAAAGGGCAAGTTGGAGACAGGACGATAGTTCTTCAAATCAGCTGGATCCAGGGAAGGCTTCTTCAGGAGGGGTCTCACCACCGCAGCTTTTAACGACTGCGGTACGGATCCCTCCCTCAAAGAAGCGGTGACCACCGCCTGGATCCAGCCGCATGCCACCTCTCTGCTGGCCGAGACCAACCAGGAGGGACACGGGTCCAATAAACAGGTGGAGGTACCCATCGCCCCCACAGCTCTGTCCACATCTTCGGGAGAAACAGGCCCAAACTCTTCCCATAATGGTGGACTAAGACTAGCCCCTGTCAACTCTATGGACTCTGCCCAGCTAGAGTCCAGGTTCGATCGAATCTGAGCGACTTTATCCGTCAGAAACTCAGCGAATTCCTCAGCTCTGCCTTGTAAGTGTTCCTCGCTCCCCCCTTTAGCAAGGAGGGAGCGAGTCACCCTAAACAAGGCGGCTGGGCGAGAATCTGCGGACGCAATAAGAGCGGAAAAATAAGATCGTTTTGCCGCCCTTATCGCCACTAAATAAGATCTGATGTAAATTCTTAATAGTGTTCGGTCAGGCTCGGTTTTACTGACTCTCCAGCGGCGCTCTAGACGTCTCTTCTGGCGTTTCATCTCCTGGAGCTCCTCGGTAAACCAGGGAGCTTTCCGGGATCCACTGCCACGGAGAGGTCGCCTAGGCGCAATTTGGTCTAACGCCCCTGATGCTGCGGTGTTCCAAGCAGCCACCAGGGAGTCAGCCGAGTTGTGTACCAGGGTTTCAGGTATTTCCCCAAGCTCCCTCTGGAATCCTTCCGGTTCCATTAGGCGCCTGGGGCGGAACCACCTAGTCGGTCCCGCCTCCCTGCGGGGGAGGAGTGGGGCTGCGAAATCCAACCTCAGTAGGAAATGATCTGACCATGACAGTGGGGTGATGACTATGTCCCTGATCTTCAGATCATCTCTCCACTGCCCCGAAAGAAACACTAGGTCGAGCGTGTGACCGCCCTCATGAGTCGGACCCTGGATTACTTGGGTCAGGTCCATGGTTGTCATGGAATCCATGAACTCCTGAGCCACCCCAGAGGTTTCGCCAGCCGATGGCAAGTTGAAGTGAATGGTATGGATGGCCTGCAGGGAGGGAGGAGGACCAGCGGGGGAGGGGAGGGGGTCTCTGGAGGGGACGAGAGCCGGAACATCTCGGTCATAATGGGAAGAGGCAGATATGGCGGGAGCAGAGGGGAGGGCCGCTCTCGGGGAATAAGACCTCGCTGTTTACAAGCGATCCCTTGTTCCGGCCCCTCTGATCCGGTTCCATCTTGCTCAACCCGGATACCTGGCAACCAGGGTTCCCAGGGCCCTGGGCTCAGGATGCTGCTGCTTAACGCCAGGTCAATTACCAACAAAGCCCCCCTGATACGTGATTTAATCACAGAGGAGGAGGCAGACCTGGTGTGTGTTACCGAGACCTGGCTAGGGCAAGAGGGGGGAGTAGCCCTCTCTGAGATATGCCCAGCCGGTTTCTCGGTGCAGCATCATTCTCGACCCCAGGGAAGGGGGGGAGGAGTGGCAATTATAACGCGTGGAAATCTGCATCCTAGGGTTTGGTGTTTTGTTTTTTGCTAGGCAATATTGACATGTGTTAAGCTGCATATATTATTGTAGCTTAAAAAATTATAATTTACAAGGTATATGAAATGGATTGTGGAAAGGTAGACTTTTCCTTTCTAAATATAATGCCAAGGTGCCAAGTGATGAAAGTTCATCATGAAATACCATGACGACATACTTGTGTCAAAAACCGCAAATACAGATGTAGCAATTGAATCACAATGTCACTAAAGGGGTGTTAATTTTGGCGCCATTGTGATTTGCTGTAGACTCTGCTGTTTGAGATGCTGCTAAAAATATTACTTTATATTGATGAAAAATCTATAGCTGACCTAAAAGCCTGGATGGAAGACATGTATTCACTTCCTCTCCATGAATTGGCTTTCTATCAACTTTGTGGAAAGTCTTACCATAATTTGGTATTTTAATATTTTTCTTCTTTTTGCTTAGACAATAAAATCAATCAGTAATAAATTCATATCTGTTTAAGGAGCAGCTTTCTTCTGAATGTATAAAAAAAGCAATCCAACACCAGAATTTTCCCCCCAGTGTTTTGATTTTTTTTGGAATGGCCCACTCCAAATCTTCCAGGAGTGGTGCATGCAATTACAAAGTTATCTGGATTATCTGGAACAGGAAGTGCTTGGTGGTGTTCAGAACATCTCTACTCAATAACTCTTCCTCACAAAAATTCACAACATATATATACATATGAAAACAGACATTTTAATGCATCTTAATAGCTGATCAGTGAAAGCTTTGGCTAGACATATGAACATTTGAAATGAAATAATCGGAAATATATGAAATAGCAATAGCACTTAGATTTATATACCACCTTCACAGTGCTTTACAGCCCTCTCTAAGCGGTTTACAGAGTCAGCATATTGCCCCAAATAATCTCGGTCCTCATTTTACCCATCATGGAAAGATGGAAGGCTGAGTCAACCTTGAGCAGTGAGATTCGAACTGCCAAACTTCTGGCAGCTGGCAATCAGCAAAAGTATCCTGCAATACTGCATTCTAACCACTGCACCACCATGGAATGCAACCTTTATCAAAGTTTTTTGGTATGTTAGGTTGGATTTTTATTGTTCTTAGGTTAGTGAGAGGAGCTGTAAAGAGAGAGAGAGAGAGAGGAAGGGAGGGAGAGACAGATGATAGATAAGTAGATAAGACAAACTCATGTTATAGTATCTTCCATAGCCAAATGATGATCCATAACTATATACTTTTATCTTAGTACAGTATTCTAAGTTCTAAATCAGAGTCCTATAACTGAGGCTATGAAGCGACGTGATCTCAAAAGCCTCAGGTGTGGCCCCAGAGCGCTCTCACACTTCCTTTGAATTGAATTGTTCTTTTTAAGTTACCCAGCCCAGAAATTATTAAATATGAGAAAATTAAATATTTTAAATTAATTAAAATTAAATACATTCCATTGTAATTAATGCATTGAAATATTGTTTTAATTAAGTACAGCTTTTGTTTGGACGCAGGAGGAAGCGAACCGGCAGCGAGATAAGTTAGAACCCACCCCTGAGCGGTAGGTAGGCTTTGCCACAAATCTGTCTGTACATGCTCAGACATGGTATAATCTATGGAAATTAGAATGTAATTAAAAGGAAAACCAGCATCCAGCTGGGGGTTCTTTTGATTCTTCTCTCTTTTTCCTCCTTCAAATTGATTAAAAGCTACCTCAGTACCTCTGCTAGCAAACATGTTTGATCAAACTGAATATGCAGGAGGTGATTGACGCTTCTAAATGTAGTCCCGATCTGAATTCAGCCCCCTCCCTGCCCACTGCATTAACTTTGATCCCTATCCATAGATTTCTTTGGATTGTGACAGAAGAGCAACAGTAGTTTTAACAGTACAGGGCTTTAACAGTACCCACAGCTCCCTGACAGCAAGCAGCGTTGATTAATGATGGATGAGAATGCTCCTCATCTTTGAAGTGCTATGTTCCTTCAGACCTGGCATGTTATTTGCAGAGAAATATGAGTAGGCTGTGCTTTCAGCCAGTTCCTCTGCTCCTGCTTTTCTGCATCAGACCTAAGGCCTGGCCTCTCTTGCTCCGCTTCTTTCCTTATCTGTGTTATAAATGCACCAGCCACTTTCAGCCTCTTTGGTAATTAAAATGTGTATGTACTCACTTATTGACCATCTGGTGGATTTAATTTTTTCCGGTACCAGGATGTTTGTGCCTAGTAATCAAGCCCAATTATAAATCATTTAACATTCATGAACCTGGGATTATATTGTTCTCTGACTTTGTCTCCCAGACACACATCCAGATCTCATTTGGTTTTGTTTTGTTTGCAATTGTTTTAATGAGAGTTGGCAAATTCTCTGATCCATAAAGTAGGTTATAAGGCTTTGCAGTAGAGTATAATTGTGCCTTGGTCATTAGCCTATATTTTGTGTATCTTCTTCAGATTTTATGTATTGCTTTAAAACAAGCTGGTGTATATATGTGCTTGATGGTGCAAAAAGAGACCACAGATGGCTTCCATCAAGGGATGCATTAGGAGCATGGAATTTTGGACCAAAAGTGGCCCATAAAGGATCATCTTGGCTATGGAATTCTGAGAACTGAAATCCACATATCTTAAAGTTGTCAAAAAGACTGATCTAGTCCAATCCTACATAATGTTCAGGAAAAATAGGAGAGGCAGTGCTCAACTTATGACCACAGTTAAGCCCAAAATGTTGTTGCTAAGCAAGACAGTAGATAAGTGGGGGGGGGGGGTTGCCCCTGTTTTACAACCTTTCTGGCCACAGTTGTTAAGTGAATCATTACAGCTGTTAAGTTAATAATACAGTTGTTAAATGAATCTGGCTTCCTCATTGACTTTGCTTGTCAGAAGGTCAGGCTTTGTCTAGACCAGTGATGGTTAACCTTTTTGGTGCCAAGTGCCCAAAGTGCGCACATGTGCATGTGAAACCCCAAAATGCAATGTGAGCGGTCCCCCCACACATGCGCCTCGCCCTTGCGCATGAGCCCCGCCCAGCGGTGGGTTGCTCCCGGTTCAGACCG
Organism: Diadophis punctatus similis; assembly: GCA_023053685.1. Taxonomy (NCBI): domain Eukaryota; kingdom Metazoa; phylum Chordata; class Lepidosauria; order Squamata; family Dipsadidae; genus Diadophis; species Diadophis punctatus. The sequence goes on along the minus strand of JALIGW010000003.1, from coordinate 75,198,530 downwards.
GTTCTTAGCGGCAGCGGCGGGCTCCGCCCACCTGCCCGGGACACTTCTGCACATACGCAGAAGCGTTGCGCGTGTGCATGAGCACATGTGCGAACCGGTAGCAAAATCATTTACAACCCACCACTGGCCCCGCTCCTGCGCATGCATCCCCCACGCATGCACTCCGCCTCCCCCCACCCATTTTTCGCTTTCAGGTTGGTGCAGGAGGCTTTCCAGGCCCAAAATGGAGCGTGGGGGGATGTGTATACGCACAAACCCCCAAAATGCAATGCAAGCACCCTGCGCATGCACCCCGCCCCCTGTACATGCGTGTGTGTGTCCCCTGCATGTGTCTCGTCTCCCCCACGCATGTGCGGCAGAGACCCGGAGACCAGCTGGCCGGTGGGAGGCGCGGGTGCATGCAGGGTGGAGCTGGGCTGGGGTGACAGCTGGCGTGCCCGCAGAGAGGGTTCTGTTGCCACCTGTGGCACACATGCCATAGGTTCGCCATCACAGGTCTAGACTGATTCTGTCTTTTGAGTGGAAAATGTAATTTTTTTTTTAGTCAGAAAATACTTTTCTGAGTGCTGGCATATTCTCATATCCATTTTTCTTATACTGTAAATTCCTGATGTCTCAACCTTGCTATAACCTACCTGTCCTGTCCTTCAGTTTTTACTTTAAAAAAAATCCTGACTACTGATCACACTGTCCTTTCTGGAATATTTGGAGATCCCTGGAATTATTATTATTTTTTGCTCCTAGGAACCCCTTCTGGGTTGAGATCCCAAAGCTACAAAGGCATTCTAATAGTTGTCTTCTCAAGACAAGGAAAGCCTTGGCCTCTTTGATTCCAGGGAGGAAGCTGAGTTCAGCCCTACAAGCTTAGCATCTGCAAGCTCAATTACGTTCAGATTTAAAAGAAAAAAGAAAAAAGCTAAAAGCAGGATTCCCAAACTGTAAGAAAAGTCTTCTTGTGTGTATTGCCTTCCCTACATATATGATATTGCAAAAGCCCCCCAAATGTCCTGCAGGTTTACCTCCGGCTGGGTTCTTAGATCTTAGGTTCAAACATTTTCCATTCCTGGCTGTGAGCTGCTGGATCAATATCTCCTATCCTTTTTTCAGATCTCAGCATTGCAACAACTCTGCCTGAGACTGTTGTGAACGCTCAAGCACAGGCTCCCTGGAAGGCTGCCTTTGCATCGGGGCTGCCTATGCTGATTGAATAAAGTAGTCAGCTGATATGACAACCTGGTGTGACTCTACTTGAAGTAGTAGATCAGTTATCTTTGTCTCTTCGCTTGACTGGGAGGTTTCCCTATAGCTAATCCTCCCAGCACACTTATAAATATTCAGGGTGAGCCTTTTGCAAGCAAATGTACGGTATTTCTAAAATATATTATCACAGTTGATACCACAAGGCAGTACAGTAATCACACTCAGGCTGTTTCAAATTCACGCAACTCGAGTGTTTCCCCCCACCCCCATTCTTTTCTGTTTCCAACTTTAAGCTGTCCTGGCAACTTCCAATGCCCTTTCCTTTTCTATCTTGAGCAGGGTTCTCCAAAGTGATTGGACCAGCAAGAGTTGATTGAACTATCCATTGACCACCAAGAGTTGATTGGACTATCTGTTGTTGTTGTTGATGATGACAATAATAATAATAATAATAATAATAATAATAATAATAATAATAATAATAATAATAATAATAATAATAATAATAATAATAATAATAATAATAATAATAATAATAATAATAAAAATAAAAATAAAAATAATAAAAATAAAAATAAAAATAAAAATAAAAATAAAAATAAAAATAATAATACAATAATCGTACATTTTAAGAAGACACTTGGTTGATACCTAGGATGCTGGCAGCAACCCGTATCAACCATCAGCGCCAGTCAATGGTATTTGTGATACATTTTTAAATGTTCAGTTGACTGAGTTTCATGTTCAATGAAAAAATAATAATAATAATAACAACAACAACAACAACAACAACAACCCCCTGTGCCACAACTACCACCTACCAGTGGTAAAGAACTGGTGGGATCATAAACCTGAGAAAGTAGTTGAAAACAAACATGCCAAAATACTTTGGGACTTTCGAATTCAGACTGACAAGGTTTTGGAACATAATACGCCAGACCTCACAATTGTGGAAAAGAAAAAAGTGTGGATCATTGATGTCGCCATACCAGGTGACAGCCGAATTGATGAAAAACAACAAGAAAAATGTAACCGATATCAGGATCTTAAAATCGAATTACAACGACTCTGGCATAAACCAGTACAGGTGGTCCCAGTGGTAATCGGCACACTGGGTGCTGTGCCAAAAGACCTCAGCCAGCATTTGAAAACAATAAACATTGACAAAATCACGATCTGTCAGTTGCAAAAGGCCACTGTACTTGGATCTGCGCGCATCATACGAAAATACATCACACAGTCCTAGACGCTTGGGAAGTGTTCGACTTGCGATATAGTGATACGAAATCCAGCATATAAATCTCGTTTGCTGTGTATTACTGTTTTTTGTGTAAATAATGATGATGATGATGATGATGATGATAGTAGTAGTAGTAGTAGTAGTAGTAGTAGTAGTAGTAGTAGCGGTAGCAGTAGTAGTAGTAATATAAGTGCCTGGAGATAGCAGAATAGAATAGAAATAACTGGAGAAGATAACAAAATACAAAGACTTACAAATAGAAATAGAACGACATGGCAAAGGCAAGCAAGGGTAGTACCAATAGTAATAGGCACCTTGGGTGCAGTCCCAAAACAACTGGAGCACCACTTGAACACCATAGCAGTGGTGGGATTCTACCGGGTCGGACCGGTTCAGTGGAACAGGCAGCTCCGATTTTCAGCCGTGAGCGAACCGCTTCGCTCCGATTTTGAAGTGGGCCCGCCCGCCCCTGCATTATACTCACTTCAAAGGAATACTATGAAGCCGTATATAAGTCTAATTGCTATTGCTACAACTGCCACATGCTCATCAAGTAGAAGCTGTGTGTCCAGGAAGACCACCACATTGTGCACCATTCTTTAATGGGGATTTGCCTCATCTCCAAGTCAAACTTGAAATATCTCCAGATTTGGTCCAAATACCTATAGTTGCTCAGTCGTTTTAGGATTGCTATCGTAACAAGTCTTGAAAGCCTGTCATAATTTCCCTTTGTTCCTTCTTGTATCAAACAGAATCAGGATGGGGTTATTTTAAGTCTGTTTCTCACACTTTCCCCTTTCCCAGGACAGTGTCGTTTCTCTTCTTTTAATGGCTCCTCCATTCTTTCATCAAGGTGAGCTCCACATTCCTCTATGGCAGCAGTTCTCAACCTGGGGGTCGCGACCCCTTTGGGGGTCGAACAACCCTTTCACAGGGGTCAGGAGACTTCGCCCAGATGCCGCCATTTGGGTTCTTTTACCCTCTGCGCATGTGCAGACTGCTTTGCACATGCGCAGAGGGGGGGCAGTGGCGGGCGGGGCGGGGCGCGGTGGGGGCGCGGTGGTGGGTCACGGCATTAGGAAGGTTGAGAACCACTGCTCTATGGTGTGTGTGTGTATTCCAGCTGGTTATGCACATTTAAGATACTGCAGGAGTAAATCATTTCTCTTTAAAATCTTGATTTGGAATAAAAACCTGAAATCCTGCTGCGAGTTCCTTTTTTTAAAATTATTTAATGTGATACCATCTTGTGGTATGATTGCAGCATTGCATCTTATTTTCTTCTTTTTCAGTTAATTCGGAAGTAGCACTTTTATTAAGGCGGCTCTGTATATATCTCCTTCAAGACTGAATGCTTGAATATTAGAAATCAAAAGATAAAAAGCTTTTTATCATTTTTTAAAATAGATTTCATTGAACTCCAGTGATATTGGGGGGGGAGAAAGAAGGGACATACAACATGCCTGTATATTATATAGAAGATTGCATTTTAGGGGGGCAAACCCCCATTTTTTTATGTTTATTTTTTTAGTCATAAAAAAATTACTTAGGCTGCAAAAGCCTTATTTCCCACACTGGGCTTACGGAAAGGATCCCAAGTGAAATGCTTCAGGGGAAAAATGTGAAAGCAGAGACCAGCAATTAACTATTTAAAAACAGGTGATGGCGACCTGGTTTGTAGCCTAGAGGCCTTTGGGGAGAGTATGTTTTAAACATCTTCTCTTTTCTGGGCTCAGCTGGTCTACTGAATGGTGGCAGAGGTAAGTTATGTGAACAACATAAGACATTCTGTAGTTTAAAAAAAATCTTTCCTTCAAATGTTTTCAAAGCATCTGTTGTTTTGTTCCTGTGACAGAGGTAGGTAAATGACCTAAGAGAGTTTGGTAGCCTTTCTCCGCTTTCTCTATCTTTCTTCCAAATTGTTTTTAACAGACTTGCACACACAATAGCTGATTTTTTTTTGTAACTTCCAGGTTTGGCAAGATAACTAGTTCAGTGTTTAGATAGTTGTCCTTTTTATGATCTTGGGAATGGCAAAATATCTTTGCATGCTCAGTTAGCAGAAGACATCTCGAGGGCAAATAAGTCCAACTCTGAGACTGTCATTCAATTGGACTTACTGCCTCTCTTGAACTAAAACATTGGAAATACAGTTGCAATAAAAAAGAACGGAACTGTAGAATGATGGGGGGGGGGGGGGGAAATAGAACTGGAGACACATCTTTTAAAAATGGAGGAAACCCTTTAAAACTGGAACTGGCACTTAAAGGACTGAAAGTGCAGACAGCAGAAGAGGAGATTACAAGTAGGGAAAACGGAGAGTGGAAAACCTTCTATCACAACCCATACAACACTTGCAGCAGCTCTTGTGGAAAAATCTAGGATTCAGAATACAGGAAGGAAATAAGTTTGACTACTTCTTGGATAACTTACCACAGCTTAGAGCAGCGATTCTCAACCTGTGGGTTGCGACCCCTTTGGGGGTCGAACAACCCTTTCACAGGGGTCGCCTAAGAGCATCGGAAAACACATATTTCCGATGGTTTTAGGAACCAAGACACCGCTCCTCTATCCGTCTCCAGGCGGGTCCTCCCACATGCAAATAGACTACTGCAAAAAAAAAAAAAATCTGTACCATGGGAACTTCTGAGCATGCGCAGAAGCCGAATTTCTAGCACTGCGCATGCGTCGCCATCTTGTTTTTGGATTTTTTTGCAATTTTTTTTAAAAAATTGGCACTGCGCATGTGTGCACACACAAAGCGCATGCACGCCCATGAGGCGCGGCCACTCAGCGCAGGAGGAAGTGAACCAGCAGTGAGGTAAGTTAGAACTCACCCGAGTTTCCTAATAATTTTATTATTTTATGGTTGGGGGTCACCACAACATGAGGAACTGTATTAAAGGGTCGCGGCCACTGTTCCCTCTAAGGTGCGCGGCCGTGCGGCTGCGCACATAATGAGAGAATGCCGCGTGGAAGTTTCTAACTTCCGCCTGGCATTTTCTAATGGCAGAGGCTGCGCCCCTGCGCAAATGAAAAAAAATGCTGTGCTGCAGTTTTTAACTGCCACACACAGTTTTCTAATTTTACAGGGAACATTGGCCGTGGCATTAGGAAGGTTGAGAACCACTGGCTTAGAGCTTGCCGCACTTTAGAGATGGGAGAACAGTCGTGTGTGCTCTTTTTGAAATCATTTTTATGCACAACCTGGGGGTCTTCCCAAATGTGCGATTCCTGCTTGAAGAGGGAGGGCCTAGGAGGGCTTTTACAGAGCTCTGTTGTGTGCCAATTGTTCCTGTTCTTTGATTGGGAAGCTCTGTTCATGGTCATTCATGCCCTGTTCTTCTCCTAGGTGAACTATTGCAATGAAGTCTACATGGAGCTACCTTAGAAGAGTATCTGAAAGCTTCAGCAGATGCAATATTGTATGAGCAGTGGTATGAGCAATTCTAGTGCTATGTCCCTAAAATTGCACATGTCTGTTCCACAAGCTATATTACCAGTTTACTTCCAAATCCAGTTCAACCTCATGGCATAGGGCTGGGTTACTTGAGGGACTGCCTCTTCCTGATTACATCTGTCCATCCCATCAGATGGGGCAGATGTGTGTTGCAGGTCCTGTCTACTAAGGCAGGGTGTCAAACTCATGTCATCACAGCTGTGTCACATGACATATTGGGACTTTTTCCCCCTTCGCTAAACCGGGTGTCGGCGTGGCCAGCGCATGACACATCCGGTCCATGTGACGGTAGTTTGACAACCCTGTACTAAGGTGTAACATCTGGCACAATCCAGGAGACATGGGAGCTGCCTTTGGAACATCATTCCCCCGAGATGAGATTGTCACTTACTCTGACATCCTTCCAGAAATTCCTCAAAACTTGGCTGTGTCAACAGGTCTGAAGGTCTCAAGGGAATGGCGATCTGAGGAGATAGCTCCACTATTCATAATATTAAATAGTCTCATCCAGCCTTTTCAAATATTAAATCAATGTTTATATTGGTAGTGTGTTTTAATACTGTTATTTTATGATTTTATTGTATATTGCCAAAAGTCACATTCTGGGAAATGAACGGCTATATAAATATGATTGATTGAATGTTAAATATTTAACTAGTTCCAATAAAGGAGAATATTTGTAGCTCAGGGTTAAAATGAGGGGTCCTTAGTGCTCCCTGAGCTTGTTGTTTTCGTGTAGACATTTCATTATCCAAACTAGGTAACGTCATCAGGGAGAGAGAGGACTTCATCTGTATGAGAAATAGGAAAATTGGTCCTATCTATCTGAATGTCTAAGACCCATACCCTCTGCTTATGTTCACCAGTCATTTGAGACTTCATTTGTTGGCTAAGATTCTGAGCAAAACTAATTATTTGAGGAGCCTCATTGGTACTTCTCATTACATATGATATGCACAAACCCTAACCCTAAAAAAAGCAAACAGACCGAGATCTGAGATAATCAATACAGTACTAGTCTTACTTGCTTAAGGATTGATCAATAGCTGTTGAATCTCTAGCCTTTTTTTTCCTTCATAAGGGTCAAATCTACAATTAATATATATTATATGATTATAAATATAATGTCTTATTAAAAGAAGAACTGGGGTGACATGATAGCAGTATTCCGATATCTCAGGGGCTGCCACAAAGAAGAGAGTGTCAAACTATTCTCCAGAGCACCTGAGGACAGAACAAGAAGCAATGGGTGGAAATGAATCAAGGAGAGAAGCAACTTAGAACTAAGGAGAAATTTCCTGACAGTTAGAACAATTAATCAGTGGAACAGCCTGCCTCCAGAAGTTGTGAATTCTCCAACACTGGAAGTTTTAAAGAAGATGTTGGATAACCATTTGTCTGAAGTGGTGTAGGGTTTCCTGCCTAAGCAGGGGGTTGGACTAGATAGAAGATCTCCAAGGTCCCTTCCAACTCTTGTTATTCTGTTTTTCTGATTTCTGGTTCATGACATTATCCAATTTTCCCTTCCAAACGATTTAGGGAAATGCAACACAGGTATTCGGGCAGGGAGATGGGAATAGACCAGTCTGAGGCCTTGGTTTACATTTTGGAACAAAAAATTTTAAGACCTTGATATTTTCCTTTTTGTCCACTCCAGGAAACTTGTATGGAATCACTACCTTATTTTTTTTAGTGCCTTATTTTTCTTCTACCTTGAAGCTGAGGCAGTGTGTCCCTGATGTTTTCTGGAATATTGTGGTAATAAAGAATCTTGTTGGGAATGTAAACCATGATCCTTGTGGATTGTCTAGAGAACTAAGCCAAGAGCAATCTGAACAGGTATGGTTACTCTCATATTAATACATTCGAATGCAATTACAGGATGAAGGAACTCAGGAAAAAAACTGAAGTCTTCAAGCCCTGATAGAAAGATGTATTTGTTAAATCTGTCTACTGAGAAGCAAGGAAGGCAAACCCAGAATATTGACATTGGAGTTAAAATAATCCAACAGAGTTTGTGCCCAAAGTGGGTTTCTACTAAGTTTTAAAAATAAAAAGAGTATTTATTTGTTTAATCCTTCCTTCCTTCCTTCCTTCCTTCCTTCCTTCCTTCCTTCCTTCCTTCCTTCCTTCCTTCCTTCCTTCCTTCCTTCCTTCCTTCCTTCCTTCCAGAAATGTTTAAGGCCATCCAACTCATAATTAATGATTCGGGGTGGCATACATCTCTTAAAATCAAAAACAATCCAACCAGATAAAAAACAATATAAAACTAAATTAACGAACTATATTCATACATAAACCACTTTCAAATATATTGCCAAGAAAACTGCCGGGAGTGATTCAGGTAGTTGCCAGGAATCAAAACTGACTTGAAGGCACAAACAAATAAATCCATAACCAAAAACATAACTGAAGTTGTGAATAACAAATTTGCATTCTCTCAACTGGAGAAGAAGAGCTACCATCTTGCGCCAACACACTAATAAAAAGAAAAATCTTAATTTTCTCAGTTTTGTAAAAGCACGAAGGGTTGCCTGCACCCTGTGCGGCTGAGAAGAACTCATTTTAAAGGATGGGTGGTTGAGCAGATTATTTAATATAGTAATATTTGTGCAATTCACTGGAACAGTAATACAAAATATAATTTCCATTGACTGACATAAGAGCAGCTTGATTACAATGTGCAAAATAAAAGCCAAGATTTCTCTAGCATGTTGATTGTGTCTCTGTTTTCCCCATCAAAGATATCCAGCACAAATTCTACTCATTATAATAATGGTATAAAAGCTTCAGAAAGCTTCCCTATTTGTAGAATCCTAGAATCTACCAGTTGAAATCACAGGCAATTAATTGTTTTAATTAAACAATTTGGATGACAAAAAAAATGCTTTTAGTTCCAGAGGTGGAACGTCACTCAGTCCTTTTACATTGTGAACCATTACTGTTCTTCATGTCAGCAATATAATTCAGGGACAAAATATAATATTTTTGTTTCTGTTAATGTTACACAGTTGGATGTCAGAAACCCTTGTTAATGTGACTCAAGATTTACCATTGATATGTTCCCAGGTTCAAGGCAGTAAAGGATTTCACTTATCTTTGCTACTGGTTCGGAGATGTGCGCGCGTGCGCTTCACTCACGCGCGCTGCTTCTGCACATGCGCAGATTGCCTGTGATGACGTCCGGGCGGGTGGGTGGAGCCTCCCACCACTGCCACCGGTTCGCCGGAACCGGGGTGAACCGGAAGCAACCCACCACAGGTTCAAGGATATGTTCCTGTTCCTGAGGAAAAAATGTCACTGATGTTGGAAAATATGAGACTCTAACAGGGCTACCTTTCTATGTCTGAAATTTCTTCCTCTTTCCTGGCATTGGTAATGTAAAATTCACAGGATTACCCCCCTCCATGTGTGACTTTTAAATGTGATTCTGAGCAACCAACCATATACATGCACATGTCAGGAAAATGCACAGGTCCAGTACGGTGGTATATATCATGTGTAAATGTTACTGTAGTTCTCACATAGTGAGTGAAAAATAAGGTAAAAGCAAATTTGACCATAGCAAAAAGAGATGGAAAGATGCAAAAGAGAATGCCAAACAGCCATTTCACAGCATGGGAAGGAAAAAAGTTTCAAGAGGGTTTGAACACAATTTCTAGTCAGAGGGCTTTTCTTGAATCACAGCGTTTACTGAAATCATTTTGGCTATGGCTTCTTAACTTTTTTCAATAAATATTATTGATCATAATTTCTTAGATATCTTGTAAGCTTGTGAAAGTGGTTCAAGTTCTACCTGTTGGATGAAACCTGACAGGATATCTGCTGATTATAATTATACAACCTATGCTACTTTGCTAGGGTGGCGCAGTGACTCAGCAGTTAAGATGCTTGCCTTGTCTGCTGGAAAGCCAGCAGCCCAGGTTCAAGACCCAAGCTCAAGTGACGGGGTGAGCTCCCGTCCTCACCTCAGCTCCTGCCAACCTAGCAGTTTGAAAGCATGCGAACGCAAGTAGATAAATAGGTACCACTATGATGGGAAGACAACAATGTTCAATAATATCATGGTGGCCACATGATTGCGGAAGTGTCTTTGAACAGCACTGGCTCAATGGCCTTGAAACGGAGATGAGCATCGCCCCCTACAATTGGCAATAACTAACAGAGTGAAATCTGCAGGGACTCCTTTACCTTTTTTTAAAATGCTACTTTGCCGTCATTGGTGAAATTTAATATTTTCAGGGCAGCTTGGGTAATATTCAGTAATAATAATCAACATTTTAATTCAGTAAAATAAATATACATGTAATGACAAACCACTACCTTATTTATCATGCTACCTAAACAACCTTCACATAAGAATTCACTCATATGCAGGTCAGCGGTTGGTTGCTCCCGGTTCAGCCTGGTTCTAAGAACCAGTAGCGCCAGCGGCAGGAGGTTCCGCCCACCCACTCAGGATGCTCCGCCCACCCACCCAGGACGCTTCTGCGCATGCGCAAAATTGTGCGCGCAAGCTGGTAGTAAAGGGTTTTAGAACCCACTACTGATGCAGGTGTACTTCCTGATATTTATAACTCTGCCATGTTTTTTTTAAACCCACTAGTGGTTTGAAGACAGTGCACTTACTGAGTATAAATGGGAATTGATCTGTCTTTGACTAAAATAGTAAATTTATTTTGGTACCCTGCAATATTGTGCGTAGCAAATTAAGATATCAGTTACTAAGTTAGCCAAAATGCAATCACACTTCAACTGCTTGAATAAATATTACCAAAGCTGTAATGCTATAAAATTGAATAGAATATGAAGTTGCTTAAGAATGTATTTTCATAGAAGAAAACAGCTATATGAGAAAAAAAATTCCGAAAAGGAGAATTAAAAAGCATTCATCGCACTATGTAAAGAGTAATTTTAAAAGCTTTTAAAAAAATAAAGGAACTTTGGCTTTTCAGGCTACTCATGAACAGAGATTTAGTGCTCTTTCATAAGAGCGCTAAATTCACATTTAAAAATAATTCTTTAAAAAGGATGTCATCAAGAGTCAATTGTAAGTGAAATGAGGAATTTCTTCCCATGTCACTTTGCCAGTGCTGTTTCCTGCTGTTTTAGAGCAATAACGTTGTATTTAAATATAGCCCCAAAGGGCTGGATGCTGTTGAGTTGGCTGTGTGGTGAGGCAAGTCTCCAATCCTTCGGAGCAGCTCTAGGTTATTTGTGCTCTGGTGGGAAAAAGTTGATTCCTCCTTCTACTTCTACCCATTTGAGTTCTGGCAGCCTGGACATCTGGTGATTGGACATGGGCCTTTATCTCATTATCCCCAGGTATGTCAGGTATGAAGAATCGGGACCACACATTAAGTTCCAGTTAAGGTGATTTATTGACAAGAATCTAGTCAACTAACAATCATCACTAAATTGGCTCTAGATAAAGAGTCAATGGAATTCAGGAGGGGTTGGACTTAGACATTGTGGGAACCTTACAATTCTAAGCCGATTACTCTCTTGACTCTGACCCTGGCTCTACCTACTCTGCCCTACTGGCTACTCCACCTACTCTGCCCTACAGCCAGTGGTGAAGTCCAATTTTTTTTACTACCAGTTCTGTGGCCGTGGCTTGGTGGGCGTGGTGTGGCTTGGCAGGGGAAGGATACTGCAAAATCTCCATTCCCACCCCACTCTCATCGTTCCTATCACCCATCTCCTCCCACTTATAACTGTATGATTGTAACTTGTTGCTTGTATCCTTACGATTTATATTAATATTGTTTCCTGATTGCTTATTTGTACCCTATGACAATCATTAAGTGTTGTGATTCTTGACAAATGTATCTTTTCTTTTATGTACACTAAGAGCATATTCACCAAAGACAAATTCCTTATGTGTCCAGTCACACTTGGCCAATAAAGAATTCTATTCTATTCTATTCTCTGGGGCCAGCCAGAGGTAGTATTTGCCAGTTATCCGAACTACTCAAAATTTCCGCTACCGGTTCTCCAGAACCTGTCAGAACCTGCTGGATTTCACCCCTGCCTACAGCTCTATCTACACAGGTCTCCAGTCCCATTAGTAGCTCCAAGCAGTAGGAGACCTGATAAGTACTGGGGATAACCTGGTTGAAAGAACTGTTTTTTACTTCAGACAAAAATAGAATAGTCCTAAAAACAAAGCCCAGAGAACAGGAATCAAAGGGTGCACTCATAGCAGTCTGAAAGGAGCAACAGAACTGGACATTTTTCAGTCCTTGAGCCGATTATCAACTACATCATTGTTGAAGCATCCTAGATCCACGGTCAACACTGTGTAGGGAGAAGAGGGAAAACATTACTAATACTTTGAGCTGGAACAGTGGAAGGTTGCCTTCGTGATCACGTAGGGATAAAAGAAACACAATGTCATGAGGATACATCTTTTAGAAAGGCCTAGTGGGACATTTTCACGCCACTGTTAGGAAACATGAGGATGAATTATTAGTAAAGAGACCAAGGTTAATTTGTTTCCACCACCAAATTGAACATGAAGACAAGTTGCTAATAATAGGATTAAAATTAATCTGTGTTTTTACTCCACAGTTGAAAAAACAAGTCCTCGTAAGTTTTCCATATAGTTGACCACTGTGAAAACATGCTATACTAGATCCAGTTTGACTGTTATATGATTTGATTCACTTTGGTGACTTCCAACATTACATTTAATTCCACAGATACCTACCAATCAAAATCTAGCATCTAATTAAGATTTACGTTAGTGGTGGAGCTCAGATCTTTGTTGCAATATTTTGGCCACTCAAATACACAGTCCCAAGTATGCTTAAAGGTGCTTTTAGATAAGATTTTATTGTGGAATATCCTGCCTCAATCCCAAACTTGTAAAGATGGTTGCAATCTTCCAGTGCATTTTCACCATGACTGTTGCTTTTTTTTTACTAGAAAAAGTTAAAAGAGAAAAAACAGTTGCAGAATGTTTTTTGCAGAAACATCTATAATCCATTTATTCTCCACGAAATTCTACAACTTTTTCTGCTGCCTTAAACCAGGAGGTTAGCAGTCATTGACCCATTCGTTATATGGAGCTGACTCAACAATTTATAATTTTTCCAGATGGACAGTCCCATCTCATATTTGAAGGATATCCTGGAAGTCATAAGTGGGTGACACAGGAAGGAAAAAATCATTTCATTTAAAGTTAATGATACATTAAATACAGTTGATAAGATTATTCTCAAGCCAATCTTTTAATAATTTATATCAGTTGCTACTCTGATCGTTACAATTTAGTGACAACTTTTTCATTGAAAGGTTTGGGAGCCACATATAGACCCGTCCTTCAGTTGTACACGTATATAAGTTATAAAATTGGTAAGTTTGTTTTGGCACAGAGCAAGTTTGTTCAACATGCTAAATCACTGACCTCATATATTATTTTCTAAACATGATCCGTGGCTCTTCTAAGATAAAGCAGATTGTTTGCTAGAATGACTGCCGGACAACAAACTAAGCCTTAGAAAAACCTGTCTATGATTGAGATTGGAAGTGCAGGAGGCAAATATGGCAGCAGGTGTTTTTATTATCTATCCAAAGTCAAGTATCAATACAGGTCTTAGGGTATTGTGTGAACTCTGCTATTAAGGCTTATTCAATAAATCATAGGTAGAATTAAAGGTGCTTGAAGCAGTATGTTCTACAAATCCTCTTTTGAGCTGGGATATTGAAACTTTTCAGATTCTGGATCCACTATTAGTGCAAAGAAACATTTGGGGACTTAGTTCTTCATTTCTGCAACTTGTTAAGTTCCCCAACTGCTCAGCCCTATTGTGCTTTGCTTGGTTTGGGCTTAGCTACTATGGCTTGTGTAACCAATTTATGGCTGAACATGAAGAAAACAAGTCACATTCTCATTTTATCGTGTCCCACACGGTGAAAATAAACTGACATTGGGGAATAATCATATAGTCTTGAGCTTCTTGGAAGGAAGATGGGAGGGAAATATAATTACAGTAGGACCTATTCCCACAAGCACTGAGGCCAGAGTGCTCAAATAAAAGTGTAGGTCGAATTGTTTTCTTGTCCTGAGAGTTTTGCTGTTTCTTTTTTGTACCGTTTTGTGATTGATTGATTGGGCACGTTTATACAGCTGCCCATCTCACGAACCATGCAAAATTAAAGAACATAAACGCATACAACAAAATAACACACACACACACACACACAAAACACTCAAAATCATGCAAAAATATTTTTTAAAAATATCTTTTAAAAGCCCTATATGAATGAACGGACCGAGGTCCCCTGCCCAGAGCGCTTTATCAGAGGGGCAGCCTTGTAAATAGAGTTACATTTAAAAAAAAGTTAAATAAAAATAAAAGGAAATACAAGCTTTGCCTAACTTTGCACAGAATCCGCCTGACTCCAACCTAGAGATAGGAAAGAGAAAGAGAAGGGGGGGGGGACAACAAGCATTTTTTGCGAGGCCTGTGGAAAATCTCCAGCCTCGTCTTCCCACGAGGGACCTGCCGAAGGAAAGGCATCCCCTTAGCTCTGGCAGGTGTCCACGAGGGCACCCTTCCACGCCTTTGCTAGGAGAGCGGCTGCCGATTTCTTCCTCAGCCGCGGTGCCTCACCCCCTGCTCGGGGGCCGACCAAGCGGCAGGGGATTGGCCTTTGGGCGAAGATATGGCCCAACAGCCTGAGGGGGGTCATCGCAGTGATCGGCCTGCCGCCGCCTCCGGGAAGCCAAGCGGCGGCCAGCAGCGCCTCGGCTCCTTTAAGGCTGGGCAGGGGAAACGCGATCCCGCAGTGAGCGCGGGCTTCTGCTGCCGCTGCAGGAGCCGCCGTTAGCAGCCGCCTCGCCATAGAAGCGAAGCCCACGCGTGGGCGGCGGGGCTGACGTCGGGATTCTCCCGGCTGCAGGAGCTCGCCGGCAAGGATGGGCGGGGAAGCCGGGCGATCGCGCTGAGCCCGCAGGTGAGCGAGGTGGCGGCGGCGAGGGGGTGGGGTGGGGGAAACGGGTTGGGTGGGGGAGCCGTGAGCGGGGAAGGGAAGGGAGGGCTCGTAGGCCCGTTGGCGGCGGCTCAAGGGATGCCCCGCTCCCTCCAGGAGCTCGGCTGAACTCAGCCACGTTGAACAAGAGGCCACCGGGCAGTCCCAAGGCCGGGAAGTGTGTGTGTGTGTGTGTGTGTGTGAAATAGGGTCAGGAGCTGGACGGTGTTCCCGTGGAGGTGAGAGATCTGAAGCTGAAATAATCCTAAAGGAAGGAAGGCTCCTCGATTTTCAATCCGGGAAGTGGGGAGTCTCTGAAAGGGAGTGGGTAGAAGGCTTGAACACTCAAAACCTGCCGCCTGTCCAGCCTATCTTCCCCCCCCCCACGACCCCTCCAAGCCATCCACCTTGGGGTGGGGAATAACGTTCCATTGCTGATAGCTTAATGGTTAACTTGGACAAATGTGTTGCAAGTGGGAAAAAGGCTCCCGAATGGGACTTGAGTTCCAGTGCTGGGATTGCATTCCAGTTCCTGGCCTTTTATCTTTTCCCACCTACCTTAATTCCAGTGGGTTTGTGCTCTTCATTCCCTTGATTATCCTATCAGGAATAGCGTGCCTTCTTTTAGTCATTGAAAAATGGAATTGAAGACCGGGAGGAGGGTACTTATGTGATAGTGGATGGGGCTCTGAAATGCTGCATCTTCCAAAGAGATGATGAAATGAATGAACAAGAGAAATAGGAATGCTACTGAGTTTAATTTTTTAAAAAATGGGCAAGACAGGGTCTCAGTTGAAGGAGAATGTTAATATTATGTCTAGATGGGCTACTTTGAATAGTATCCCTGCTTTGCTGCAGTTCCTATCATGTCAGGAAAGTTCTGCATTTGTTTAATATTGATCTGAATATTTTATTATTCATATGTTGATAATACATGTGTTGATAATTCATATGTTCATTATCTAGGTAGATGTAAAAGAAATAACTGCCGACATAGTTGTTTACAATATGGAAAATGTTTTCTAGATGTTGTTACTCAAGAACAATCAATGGATTAATTTCTAATTACCACACCATGGCTTTACCTTTGTTAATAATCTACTGGCAATTATCTTTCTGAATGACCGGTTTGGGTTACTTTCATGTTCAGAGTTGGTAAATACTTGATTATTGATGTAACTGAGCCCTTCTCGTTGGTTCGCATTCCGTTTTGATACGTGTCTTTGAAGCTATGTTTTCCCAGCTTTACATTTTGTTTGAGTCAAAGGACAAAAAATATCTATTTCTGAGGTTTTATTATTGAAATATATCACAGACATGAGAGAGCTGAGGTACAAGCAATTTGTATCTTTATTAGTACAATCTCATTCATGTTTACTGGGGATTAAGCCTTGCAAAGTGCCTGCATAAGATTGGAACCTATGTATTTTGTGTCTTAAAGAATATAAAATAAATGTGAAATCACTGAGAAATTATGAACACAGTTTCTTTAACAGCAGCTTATACTTATTCTTTCTGGGATATCTTTAGGGACCTGAGGTAATTGTATTCAATCAACGTCAGCAAAGTTAGAGCCAGTACTGGCAGAGTGAAGTAATGCAGGTGAGGCAACCATACCATGATATTCTTTCTTCACTGGGTGGCAGAGCGGATGAATGTCACTTGGTCTTTCCCTGAGGCCTATTAGCTAAATGCTGTCTTGAGTTTATTTATTTATTTAATTTATTTATTAGTGAGATTTATATACCGCCTCATAGTGCAAGCACTCTCTAAGCGGTTTACACCATTAAGCAATGTATATATTTACATTGCCCCCAACAATCTGGGTCCTCATTTTACCTACCTCGGAAGGATGGAAGGCTGAGTCAACCCTGAGCCGGTGAGATTTGAACAGCTGAACTCAAATGATCATAGTCAGCTAAAGTAGCCTGCAGTACTGCTCTCTAACCGCTGCGCCACCTCGGCTCATATAAATTCAGTGGGAGATGCTATCTTATCTCTACTATTAACTTGATTCAGTTAATGGTTCAGTTGGTATCTATATGAAGTGAGGAATAGGCAACATGCGTAATGTGATGCCATGTTCCAGACCACTGGTCTCTCTCTCATGCCCTGGTCATAAGACCTTTGGAAGCCCAGGCTTTCAATTGCTGGTGCTTAATACCAGACCAGTCTGTAATTACTTCACCCTCATCTGTGACTTGATCACAGAGAAAAGGCATGGCATGTATTGGCAAGATCTGGCTGGATCTATAAAAAGAAGGGTTGCCCCTTTTGGAAATGTACCCAGCCAGGTTTCAGGCATGGCATCATCTGAGAACTTTGGACAGGGGTGGGGGAATAGTGACTATCATTTGGGAGTTCCTAAGAGCTTTGGGTCCTGCTGCTCCACAAGTTGCTATATGTGAGACCGCATTCATTAAGTTGCTTTCTAGGAATCAGTTGAGGTTGTTGCTACTATACCAGCCTTCCCCTTGCAAAGTTACCTACCTGCTTGAGCTTCTTGACACCATTTCTGGGATGGCAGTGGAATTTTCTAGTCTTATGGTCCTGGGAGACTTCAGTCTGTCTTCTCTGGGAGTAGGGTCTAAGACTGCTCTGTAGTTCATGACTTCCGTAAGAGCCATGGGTTTATCTCTGGTCATCTAGAGCAGTGATCGCACATTTGATCTGGTTTTCTTGGAATAGTAGCAATGTGATCTGGAATTGGCAAAGCTGCCTGTGGCCTCCCTGTTATGGTCATATCATGCTTGAAAACCAGGAGATTTTTTTTTGATACTATCCCCCCCATTGGGAGGCAGGACCTATTTGATTGGTGCACCGCGGTGTGGAGCTGGATTGGCTTGCTGCACAGTGGGCAAAGCCTTGATTATCACCCGAATAAGAGGGTGACAGAGACCTTGGATAGGATTGCATCCACGCAGCTCTCTTTTCTTGCAGATCCTATTATTTTCCATTGTTTATGGAAGAATTGAGGGAGATGAACTGGGTTAAGAGACGCCTGGAGCAATGCTGGAGGTCAGTGAAGAATGAACTCAATGAAACGCTATTAAGGCCTACCTTGTGATGGTAAGGACAATGAAGCATCAATACTTCTCTGCCCTTCTTGCGTTCATGGATAGCTGCCCAGCAGTCCTGTTTAAGGTGACCAGAGTCTTTTTGGGTAGAGTGGACTCAGGGCTGTACTTATAGGATCTCACAGAAGATTTGGCAGAGCATCTGTCACATAGGAGGGGCTGCCCTCAGATTCTTTCTCAGTTAGACATTGGTATTGGCATAGGTCCTATGAAGGTGCCTGGGATGTAGTCTAACTATGTATCTGAGTTGAATGAACCTTTGGACCTGAGAAAGTAGACAGGGTTATCATGGCTGTAAGTTCAACCATCTGCTTATTAGAGCTATTCTCCTTCTGACTGGTGAAGTTTTCCTGGGAAGCAATTGCTGTGGTTTGGGTGTCGTAAATTCTTGGAGGGAGTGGTAGTGGTTCCTCCACCCTTAAAGAGGTTTTGGTTAGCTCCCTCCTCACAAAGCCATTGCTAAATCCAGCTGTGTGGGACAATTTTTATCTATTGGCCAATCTTCCCTTTTTAGGAAAGATTGAGAAAGTGGTAATGCAAGAGGATCTGGACCCCTTTCAGTTGGGTTTCAGGCATGGGCATAGGACTGAAACAGCATTGGTCAGGCTTTTGGTTAATCTCTGGTGGGAATGGAATGGAGATACTGCATCCATCTGTGCCCTACTTGGTCTTGGCAGCTTTCAATACCATTGACCATGGTATCCTGGATCAGCTCAGAGCAATAGGGGTGGGTGGCACAGTGTTCTGCTAGTTTGCCTCTTTCCTTCAGGGTTGATTCCTGGCTGGTGATAATTGGAGAAGAGAGGTCCTACTTCAGCCCCTCCTATGTGAGGTGCCATAGTGCTTCCACTCCTCTTTAACAGCTACATAAGGCCATTGACTGAGCTCATTCGTTGCCATAGAGTGAGGAATAATCAGTATGCTGGTGTTCAATTACATACCGGTATATCTATCCAGGCGAATTAAGCAATGTTGTGAATGGATGTTTGGAGACTGTGAGAGTCTGGTTAGCGAGCAACAGACTTCAACTGAATCCTGGCAAGAGTGAGTGGCTCTGGATGCGGGCTCACTGTTCCAGAACTGCCATTTTTGTTACTGAACAGTGTTGCACTGCCCCAGACAGACCCATTGTGTTATCTGATGGTCCTAGAGTTCTGACTCCTGTTCGATGAGCAGGTGTCAAGTGTGGCGAGGATGTCCTTCGTACATCTTCATCTTGTGTGCCAGTTGTGTCCTTTCCTGGATTGGTAGACCCTTGTTACAGTCACTCTTGCCTAGTCATCCCCAGTTTCGACTGCTGAAATGTGCTCTACAAGGGACTGCCCTTGAAGAGTATCCAGAAACTTCAACTGGTACAGAATGGGCAGTTATGTGCGTTCGTAGAACAGTGCATGTTCTACGAGCTGCATTGGTTGCAAGTTTGCTTCTGGGTCCAATTTAAGGTGTTGGTTTTAACCTTTAAAAGCCTTCATAATATAGGACCGGGTTATCTGAGAGACCTCCCATCCCTGGCTATGTCGGCCTGCTCCGTTAGATCTGGTAGAGAAGGCAATCTGCAGGTACCATCAGCTAGGGACCTATATTTGGTGGGTCCCAGGAGATGTGCCTTCTTTGCTGTTGTCTCTGCCTTATTGAGCATTCTCTTTCTGAGTTTAGATCAGTTACAACCCTTTTAACATTTTTGGAAGTCTCTCAATACCTGGTTATGTTACTAGGCCTGGGGCTGCCAGGGAACCAGAGACGTGCTTCGATGACTCCATTGCTGACGTGAC
The DNA here is from genome assembly GCA_023053685.1 of Diadophis punctatus similis. NCBI lineage: Eukaryota > Metazoa > Chordata > Lepidosauria > Squamata > Dipsadidae > Diadophis > Diadophis punctatus. The sequence goes on along the minus strand of JALIGW010000003.1, from coordinate 75,178,802 downwards.
CATTCTTATCCTCCCTTTGCCTAGGGTTTGATTATTTATTTTTATATTTGGATTTTTATATCTTTTTGATATATATATTTGTTGTTTATATTTGTTGTACACTGCCCACAGTTGCTTTTCATGAGAAAATACATATTTGATTAATACATTAACTAAACAAGTGGATGTTGTGACTAAAAGAGCCTTTGCACAGTTCCAAGTTGTATACTAGTTACTCCCATTCCTGGATCGGTAGGCTCACGCTCAGTCACTCACGCATAGTCATCTTCTGTATGGATTACCATAATGCGCTCTGTAGGGGCTGCCCTTGAAGAGCATCTGGAAGTTTCAGGAAGCATCTGGAAGTTTCAGGAAGCATCTGGAAGTTTCAGGAAGCATCTGGAAGTTTCAAATTTCAAAATGGAAAGGAAACTTTCAAAAGTTTTCATTTTGGTGCAAAATGCTGCGGCGTAGGCAGTTATGTCCGCACCTACACCTTTGTTCCGTGAGCTGTATTGGGGTAACAATTTTTGATTCAAGAGGCTGGTGATGACCGATAAAGTCCTACATGGTATCCTCCTAGAATGTACATTTTGTTCTTGGAGGAAAGTAGGCCTAAGGAATCTAACCAGCAGCACTTTGCTCAGATCAATACAACTTTGAACACAGTCTTCTGGGCTCACAGATCCTGCTGATCCAAGCCATATGAGATTAAATGCTCGTGCAGAGTTAGCATATACTGAAATTTTGATAAGTCTGTTACTACATTTAGCTAGTTAATACAGTTAATGAGCTTTGGCTGTTGTTTCCACAAAGGGAGGTTGGCTTGGAAGTGTTGATGAATCTGATCACAGTTTTGATACTGTTATATATGTTTCCTATGAAATAATATTTTAAAATTTCCATAAGAGTACAAGAAAATATTGATGGCTTTTTCATACAGCTCCATCGAGATGAATTTAGGAACATTAGGAATTTAGGAACACTTTTATTTAGGAACATTCTATCCAGACCCTGCTCAACTGGAAACAAGGCCAAGGTTGGTACTTCTATTAATTCCATTGGAGCAATTTATTAATTGTGGGCTGTTTCTAGATTACTTTTTACAGTTATGCCAGAATTGAGACCTGAAGTCACCTAAGAAAGTTCTTTTATATAATTTATCCTAACTAAAGAAGTAAGCGCTATAGAAAGAAAGAAGGAGCAAGGTGAATAGGCATTAGGTAGCAGGTGAAGAATTCTATATTTGCTCAGACATTTTGATTTCTATTCCAATAATAATAACTTGGTTAAAGTGAGTGATTTTTTGATAGACTTGTGTTTCTAATTTGCTACCATTTCCTATGCTAATTAGGATATCCAGGAAGGGCATAGTGTTGTTTTCTTATTTTCTCGTGAATTTTATTCACAAAGGAATTTTATTCCTATGGAGATGTTGTTGTTTCATGTGTCTTCTCTAGTTGTTCTCTTTTAAATATTTTTAATTAAAAAACTTCAGAGAAAAAATACTTCTTCCGAAGATTTTATTATTGATGGACAATGATGTGTGTATGTGTATAGTAACAATTAAAACATGTGCATTGATATATTAGTTTCCAGATAAGTATTTAAAATAATGAACTTTTCAAAATGATGAATAAATTTAGTCATGCCCCAAAGGGAATTGTGGTAGCATCGGATCAACAGAAAACCAATATTGCCTTTTTAACACAAATCTCTAACACTAGTCAGCCCACTAATTTCTTCCTAATATATTCATAAATATCCAATAGAGTCCAGGCCTGTCAAACTGGCAGCCCATGGGCCGGATGCGTTCCGCGCAGGCTCTGCCCGCCTGGCTCCGCAAAGGCAAAAAAGTCAGGATACGTCACGTGACGCGATCGAGTTTGACACCCATGCAATAGACATAATTAAATAAGTCCATTGAATTAACCATAATTGTAAATCTGAGTGAATGTGATATAAGGCACCAGACATTCTAATTACTTTTCTTATGCCTTCCTATAGGAAAAATGCAGCAATAACAGTCTCTCCCATACCATCTGTAGTCATGATATCTTTACCCATGATTGGATTGTTCACAAATATCTATTTATTTATTAAATGTATATGCAGTCACACAACTTCGGGCGGCTTACAAGCTGTTAAAAGTATTATAGTGACCATTCAAAAGTTACAATGGCACTGAAAAAAGTGACTTGAAACTGGCTGGTCCTCGCACTCATGACCGTCATAGCATCCCCATGGTCACGTGTCCAAAATTTGGGTGTTTGGCAACCGGCATGTATTTATGATGATTTATTTGCTTTTCTTACACCGTCACTTCATATAGAGTTACACATAGGTATGATGGAATCATCATATTGCATCATGTCTGTCCTGGCTTAGATTTAGTGGACTTTCATTAATTTTCTTCTGATATTGTACATTTAGACTAATTTTTATAGATGGATTGGAATATGTAAAGTATTACTTTTGCAATCTACAGAATACGTGCAAGAAACAGTGGGTGCAGCCAGAGATAAGCCTATCACAATTTATCATCTGGGCGGATCATATCAGCAGCAGAGGCACTTCTCCTGTGCCCATTGTCAAGAATTGTAGTCTTAATGTAAATTATTGTTGATTTTACAAGTAGTAGTACCGGTAGTATTTGGCCATATGCCTGAATTGAAGAACTGTGTTTGGAATTGTGTTTTTAACAGGCAGAAGAAAGATGACTATCTTTAATAAACTCAATCTGGGCATTGCTGTGAGCAGTTTTGCTATATTTCAACTTAGCTTTCATGTGCTGAGTTCTTGGCTATCTTCACGCCTAACATCTGGTTTTAATAATCTTGACCAAAAGAAGAAAATTGAATGGAACACAAGGTACAGTTTTTAAACAACATTATACAATTATATATAAATATTTTAAAGTTTGAAATGTTTAGGCTGTTAGCTGTAGTGTACTTGTTCAAACAATATCTTGGATTGTTTAGGGGATTTCCTTTAGAAAAATGTAGTTAGGATTTGTGTTAAATAATCTTTAATACAAAATTGTCCTTGGGTAATTTATTTAAAAGTTATCACTTTGTTAAAATAAAGTTAAATTGAATGAATAACTGTTAATCTTTAGTTATTTTTTCTGATTTTTAAAAAATGGTTAAATGGTAATGTATAATATTCAGAGTACATTGTATTGTCAAAAATTGCAGTTTTAATATAAATTATGCCTTAATCTAAGTTCAAAGTACATTCTATCTAGGATATTGATAAAATATTATCCAGTTTAATTTTGTGAACTGGTCAAAATATACTAATTATTTTTAACATAATTAATGTACCACCTGTTCTATAAATTCATGAAAACACGTGTATTCTATGCTCTGCAGAAGTTCCTTGCATGTAGTGTTGATTACATGGTATCTAACAAATGTTTGTTGTTTGTTTGTTTGTTTGATTGATTGATTGATTGATTTTTGTCCCATCTTTATCACTTTATAAGTAACTCAAACGGTGAACATACATAATACTCCTTCCTCCTCCTCTTTTTTCCCATAACAACAAATGTCTTGTTGAATAAATGCAGAACTTACTGAGAAAATATTATTTAATATGTTGGTATCAATGTAGAATATATAAGGCGTGCAGATTCATTTCAAATTGTTTCAAGTTCAATACTTTATGAAATGCAAAACAAATAATTTCAAGGAAATGCTCAAAAGTGCCCAATTCAGGTTGTTGCACAAAATAGAATAAAACTTTATTGATTTAGTTGCTTGGCCATATCTAAAAATATAAAACTAATACAAATATACAGGTGGACACAAAGAAAACAACAGGATACGTTTATAGTAAGTCATCACTTCGACAGTTAAACCCAAACTGATCTAAATATTCCGTCTCCTTCAAAATGGCCTTTGAAATAAAGAGGGCAGTGATATGCAGGTTAGTTCCCTGCAAAAAGCAGCACAGCTTCTCCCAGGTGCCCCAGTATTTTTTTAAAAGTTTTAAAACAAGAATCTAAGTAAGCAATCTTTTCTGCAAAGTACAATTTGAGGGGGTCTTTGGTGCTCCCTGAGCTTGCTTGTTTTCTTGCAAACGTTTCATTACCCTGACTAGGTAACATCATCAGTGCTAGTAAGGAGTGCTGCTTGCTGTCAGTTTATATTCTGGTTCTTGCCTGTCTGTGTTGAGCCATACAAGCGGTTAAATATTTTGCCAAACTGGCAGGCTGATTTGTGTTGAGCCAGCCATTTCAGAGACTTGACATCCTTAAATTTCACAATGTTTCATGCCTGATCAAAAGAAAATGTTTTGCATATCCCTATTGTGCAAGCATTTAATAGAACACAAGAGAACATTTCCTGACTTAAAGGTGTTTATAGTCTAAATTTGGTTAGTTATTGCTGCATATACTGTATATATTTTATTGGAGAACAATTAAATTTGCTTGGGAATTCCCCCCCCCCCCAAAAAAAATAGCCTGTGTATCTGAGAGGATATAGGAATGCTCTACATTTTTCTCTCTGACTTGGAGTGAAGTCAGATGAATGGATACCGGGACACTTGTTTTTCCTCAGACAGTTTTTATTTTATTCAGACAGACCCCATGGCCGAATATAAAGTTTTTACACTACATTACATTTTACAATGTGTGTTCTATATTAAAGCCGGAAAGCTAACAGCAAGGTAATACACCAAGCAAACATGATTTCTTGAAATAATAGAAAATAGAAATGTTGTAATTCAGGAAAAGATACTTTCCCCGTAAGGAAATAAGGGCTCTGTATTAAAATCTGATCCATAGTGTAGAATTCTCCTCCTTGTTTCAGCCAACAGACATGCCCAGAAAGTTCAATATTCTTGAACTTTTGGAAAAGCAAGGACATCAGCCTGGCAACCAAATATACCGTATTTTTCGGAGTATAAGACGCACCGCAGTATAAGACGCCCCTTAGTTTTGGGGGAGGAAAACAAGGAAAAAAGGCCTCTGCTTCCCAGCAATTTGCCAAACAGCAAACAGCACAGATGATATCCACTGTTTGCTGTGTATTTCTGTGCATGTGTGCCTGACCCATAGAAATAGCAAAGCATTGGAGAAATGTACATTATGGCAGTATATTAATCCCAGAAAGTTTTCTTAAATGTAATCACACTAACTCCTCCCAATTATTTAAATAGATCTACTCCAAACATGACTAAGTCAGGGTTTAAATTCAGCTGCCTTATTTTAATACTAATACTTAATACTAAAACAGGACATTTCAGATTATACTTTTACAGATCTTTAAAATTGATGTGGCTTTCTGGAAGTATTCTCTGCTATTTAAAAGAAGATACAATAGCACTGGGCCTCTTCAGAGCAAGCATTTATTTTAAAAAGCTTCTTCATTTTGTTAAGTTGTCTAGAACAATAATAAAGCAATCTTTAAAAAATAAGTAATAATTTGAACACTCTACAAACATTTAACAAAATAACATATTAACAGAATCTGCCTCTACCTAGGATAGAACTCACAACTTCCTGATTGTGAGGCAAGAGCTCTACCTCTAGGCCATAGCAGTTACAGCTTACCTCCTTGCAATTTCAGCAGTCTAACATTGCCAGCAGTTTATCTCCCAGCAATGTGTGTCATTACAGCCACCGTAGTTAGTTTCATTTTATCACGTGGCTTGCAAGCCTCAGTCAGCTGTAGGTTGGGAGGCTGCTAATTAGTTTCTTGTGCAAATCAGGCTCTGCTGCTGTTTGCTGCAAAGAGGTAAATTGCTGGCAGGCAGAGGCCAAAGGGTGGGGGTGGCTGGGTGGGGCTACATTCGGTGTATAAGATGCACCCACATTTTCACCCTCTTTTTGAGGGTAAAAAGGTGCGTCTTATACTCCAAAAAATACGGTAGGTTAGTTTGTTCTATTGTGCGCCCTGTAGTTACCTATGGTTGTGAAAGTTGGACCTTTAAAAAGCAAATCAGGAAGAAAATCAACTTGTTTGAGCTGTGGTGCTGAAGAAGGCTCCTGCATATTCTTTGGACAGCAAAGGTGACTAACAAGCAAGTACTGGAGTGCATAACACCAGACATGTCACCAGAAGGCAAAATCACGAAATTGCTTCTTACTTTGGCCTTGTCATGTGGGGGAATTCATTGTAGAAAACAATTCATGTTTGGAAGAGTTCGTGGTAAAAGGAAACCAGGCTGTCAAAGAACACGGTGGTTGAACACTATCAAAGCTGACACCAGCCAGAACATAGAAAAACTTAAAGAAATAGTGCAAGTTCGGAAGATGTGAGAGGCTTGGCCCATAGAATCGCCAAGAGTTGGCCTTGACTGAATGGACAACATCATCATAATCTTGGCCTTTGTAGATTCCAGATATAACCAAGAAAAACATATGCATCATAAAGCAGTTGATTGTTGTGGCCCGCCAGCAGCCCGTGCAGCTGATAGCGGATCCCGTTCGAGAGGAGACTGACTTGGTGTTGTGCCAGCGGCCTGTGCAGCTGGCACCTCAGTCAGATAGTGAGGAGGCTGGCGAGGACTCGGTGCCAGAGGCAGAGGTTCAGCCAGGGCCTTCGGAACCTCCAGCACCTCATAGCAGTGATGAGGGAGAAGAGGCTTCTTCTCTTCTGAATGCAAGGGCACGCAGAGCTGCTAAGAGGCAGGAATGGTTACTCCAGAGGAGGTCTCCTCGGGAGTAAGACTTGGGGCTAATTGGCCACTCCCCTAGTCTACTTAAGGACATCAGAGGCAGCTGAAAGGCTGCAGGAAACAACATTTGGAAATCCGTCTGGTCATCGTGTGTCTTCGTGTCTGAAAAACTTCTGATTTGTTTCCCGGCTTTGTTATCAAGGACTACCTCTAGGCATTTTGTCAACTCTCTGAAGCTTCATAAGATATCCAGACCTAATTGCTCTTCTTTGCTTTAAGACTCTTTGAACTGATACCAGCTGTTAATGAAGATTAATTAGCAGATGGTTGCTTGCAAGAACAGACTGCTTGTAGATTGGTGTGTGCATATTCACTGCTAAGACGTTTATTAGTAGTGGTTATTGGATTAAATAAATTCGTACAAACTGAGTGTGGTGTTATGTTCTTAACTGGGGCAGAACATTGATGCAGAATCATAATAACAATTAGTTGGTATATCGCAAAATGTAACAACAAATTTGGTAGGGCAAAAACTATATGGAGCAAATGTCTATGGAGATTCTCAGTCATCCAGGTCATGGTTGTCCCAAAGGTGCTTTTCAAGAGGCAATTGGACTTTCTGGTTTTTCTTTCAAGTCATTTCACTTCTCAGCCAAGAAGCTTCTTCCAGAGCTGAAGAAGCTTCTTGGATGTGAAGCAAAACTTCTTCAAAGAAAAACCAGAAAGTCCAGTTGCCTCTTGAAAATATATGGAACAAAGTTTCAATTACAGAGTTACAACTATAGTATAATTATAATCAACCCACAATATTTTTATGAGCTATCCAGTACATAAGAAACATTTAAATTGCACAAATCTCATTTAAGATCATAGGAAGTTGTTTCTCTCCCCCACTCCCGCCCATTATTGTGCCACCAAATTAAAGATAGCATATACTTAATGGGATTGCTTTTGTCTTTTTAGGACAGTATCTACGTTCCATGCCTTGGTGGTAGGAATATTTTGTATGTATATTTTATTGTATGATGAAGCTGTTAATGCTGACCGTGTTTGGTAAGAAATACCTTGGTTTGTAAATCTCATTTTCTCTGTCCTTTGTTATTTCTTTTTCTGGTCAAATTATCACTAAGTTTAATTTTTTAAAAACCCTAAAAGATATATATATCTATTTGCTACCCAAAGCTTTCTAAAATTACAGTTATATTTAAGTATATTGTGGAGCCAGCTTGCTGGCTGAGGAACTCTGGGAGTTGAAGTCCACATGTCTTAAAATTTGCCAGGATTGGAGACCCCTGATGTGGAGGACACTGGGGGCCTTTGCTTCATTAAAACAAAAAAACTGAGGCAGCCTGACCCCAACTATTACTATATGCAGGTAGTTCCGACTTAAGCCCATAATCGAGCCTGCCCATTATAATAGTAGGTCATGATGATCAAAAAGAGGTTATCACACAATCAATCTTATTTTACCACTTTTTTTGTGTCAGTAAGTGAATCACCACGGACCATTAAGTGAATTCACAGTTGTTAAGCAAACTGATTGTTTGCTATTGGCCATTCTCGCTGAAAACCAGAAGCAATGGTTTTCAGTAAAACCCTCATAAATCAAGGTCAAGTGACTGTGGGCTGATTCAGATAACCTTAAATGTGGACCAGTTGCTGAGCACCCAAAATATGGTCATGTGACCACGGAGAGGGCGGTTGTCCCCATCATCATATGTGGGGGGGGGGGAGAATAAAAATAAGCAAAATGCAAAATGTTTACGTTGTGTTACATTTAACGTAATTTCATTCCTTGGATGTCTTTGTTTATAGGGGCGATCCTTCTACAGTGCAACTAAATCTTGCTATCACTATAGGCTACCTCATTTCAGGTACTGTATAAAATATTACGTGTATAATTTATTGTAAGTCATCTGTTTTGAAAGAACCTTTTAACAGAAGGTTTTCCAAAACATGGCCCTCTTTAGGAAAGTCTGTCTGTAGGAAGCAGACCATATTTTCCCTCACACCAAAAATTGTGCTGTAAAAATATGATTATTTTATTTCATAACATGGCAGTATTGTGTTAAGTATCAAAATATTTCCTTCTGTCAATTTCTCATTCTCAAGCCTGAGTAAAAAGAATAACTATACCCCCAATTTTTCTTCCTGCTTCCATGGTACTAGCTCTAATTCGGTATCAATAATTGAATAACCATAGAAAAATAACTAAGGGAAAATAAACGAGGGCTGTTCAAGGAGGGAAATTTAGCTTCCTAATTACATGTCTTCCTCTGAGTTCTCCTTGAGATGGATATTGATTAATCAGTGGGAAAACATATTGTTTTGTTTTGAAAGTTCGAACTTCTTCACCACTGGTCCTCAGTTTTAAAAGGCTACTTCAGGACGTACATGAATTCAGTATGCATCTCCTCCTGCATGTCTTAAATAAAAATTCAAATATTTCTAAACGTAAGGTGGGAGGAGATTGCTGCTGTTTGAAACATTAGGCAACTTCAGAACTAGATTTGATAATAACTTCCTATGGTGAGGCAAATCTGATATATCACTAGGAACAATCAGTGTTACATGGTAGGAGATCATAAGCTTGGGGTTCTATTTTTGATGATGTTCTGGCAAGGGCCACTTGGAAATTTCTATCATGATAACAGAAAAAGAGAAATAATTTTGTCTCTCTGCCTTGCAGCATTAGAAGTTTTAAAATAAAATATAATAATTGTAGAATTTTACTCACCCGTTCTTTATTCCTTTTTAGATTTGTTGCTTATTATTTTGCACTGGAAGGCAATTGGGGATGTATTTTTTGTAATTCACCATGTACTAGCTCTATATGCATATTACTTTGTACTGGTAAGTTCCATGTTAATTTTATAACGTAACAAGTATACATGTGTTTTAGCAAAAATGGATTTTAATAGGCTTACCATTAAGATTCATGGCTCTTCTCAAGAAGGCAGTGACTGCTCTATGAGGCTTATGATATACAGTAGCTAACACAGGAAAGGAATAAAACTTGATATGTAAAAAGGCGACCAATATCTGTCATTTCAGGACTGAACTTATTTATCAAATATGTAGCTATCTTATGTTGTTTTGCTTATGGGAAGTGACAAAAAAAGTGACTATCACTTTGTTGTTTGTATGTACACTGAGAGCTTATGCACTGGAAACAAATTCCTTGTGTGTCCAGTCAATAAAGAATTCTATTCTATTCCTATTCCTATTCCATTCCACTCCATTCTATTCTAGTGAATCACTTAAGGAAGTTATGGTTACAGACGGTGTCTCATAATCAATACATCCTGTGTTCATCAATAGACCTTCTATTGATAAGCTTTGCTTTTTATACTTGTCCTCTCTCAAGTATATTTGGGATTAAGAGAATGTAGTTTTCAATTTAAACAGCAGTATCCAGAATTTAACCTAGATGTAAATTTGGCAATTAATAGACCATACATAAATCTGTCTAACACCAGAAATCAATATTGTTGATAATTTATTGAACCATTGCAGATTTCAGTTATATAGACAGGTAATCCTTGACCTACAGTGGTTCATTTAATGACTGTTTGAAGTTACAACGGTACTGAAAAAAGTGACTTATGACCTTTTTTCACACCTACAGCTGTTGCAGCATCGCCATGGTGATGCTTGGCAACTGACTCATATTTATGACGGTTGCAGTGTCCCAGGGTCATGTGATCCTGTTTTGAGACCTTCTGACAAGCAAAGTCAATGGGGAAGTCAGATTCACATAACAACCTAGTTACTAACTTAACAATTGCAGGGATTCACTTAACAACTGTGGCAAGATAGGTTATAAAATGGGACAAAACTCACTTAACAACTACCTCACTTAGCAACTGAAATTTTTGGCTCAATTCTGGTCGTAAGTTGAGGACTATCTATAGAATGCACAGCAACATGGAAATTCAGAGATCAGGACATTGACCACAGTAGCCTTTATTCAACAGTAGTAAGATCATTTATATTCTATGTGGATAAAACTTACATAAATTTCAGTTGCTGAAGTTATCCTTGTGAAATTATTTTTCTTATTTTTCTTATTAGTTTTTAATAATATAGTGGATGAATCTTTACAACAGTTTCTAGAAGATGTGTTAAGTGGCATACTAGATTCATAAAGAACTTGGTATATTTCCTGAACAGTATTCTATGTGGTTAATTATCCAATCTACTATTTTTTTATGCTAAAAGTATAATGTTGATACCATATTTAGAAATTTTATATTATGTGTTTTTTATAAGACTTAGAACTGTGATTTCTGGTTTGTTTTTTTACTTCCTTTTCCTAGGATAGAGGAATATTGGCATATTTTGCTAATTTTCGTCTGCTTGCAGAATTGTCTACCCCTTTTGTGAATCAGCGGTAGGTAATATTTTCTATAAGTTATTCTTACATTATCATTTAGCTTGTTATTTGTAATTCAGTCACTACTGACCTAACAAATGTGCACTGCCTATATACTATTATACAGTATCACTGTTTTTTAAAGTTAAAACCTTGTGGTCACTGGTGTTTTAGCAAAGGTTTAATGAAAATGACCTAAATATATTAATTGAGGTTCCCCCCCCCCCCAAATGTATGAAGGCTAGAGGACTTAATGAAATTGCATTTAATTATGAAATAATTTAATTTTTATTAGCAGAGGACATTCATAGTTTCTAAAAAGATAACTATTCAAACTAAAACCAATAACTATATTATTTATCTTAATATCCATTCAAGGCTCTTTAAAGCAGAAATAGACTTTTAGCTAAATAAAAATGTTAAGATTTTTTTTCTTTGTGCAATAATTTTTGGAATAAGTACCTTACTTAGTAAAAGGGTCAACTTTTAAGTTGCATATATTCTCAAAAATTGTATGGTACTGTCTCTTGGAAGTTTATTTCATTCTTGTTGTTTTTTATTTGTTCATATCTGCTACTGTATTATATAATCACTTCTGAGATATGTCAAAGACTTGTTAAAATCTAAGTCAAAAGCATGATCCATCTGGGTACCAAGAATGCCTAATAGTGAGATCTAAAAAATTTTTTGGGAAATTTTTAAAGAGTCATATTATTACCATACTGTTTATTTAACTTCTACATGTACCACAAAATAAGAGTATATATTAGACCACTCTGTATGACTATATTTATAAATGGTTTTTATATAATTTAAGGTGTCAGCCTCCCTCCCTTCCCTTTCCTTTCCTTTCCTTCCCTCCCCTCCCCCTTCCTTCCTTCCTCCCCCTTTTCTCCTCCACTGCTACTTATAGTTTGAACGCACTAACTCATTGTCTTCTTTTTTACTGATTTTGAATAATTACTTTCATTTACTTTCATTTCAGACTTTGAATGTTTAACATAGTGTTTTCTTTTAAATTTCAACAGTCTAATTCTTTTAGTATCACTTTATGTTGTCATTTCCCCTTATTTTGGCCAGGACATGTGTAGAGTAAAGGTTTTATAGCATTAGAAGAGAACTAGAATGAAGAGAAAGTAAGCTTAGCCTCTTTGCCTCATTACTATATTAAAATGTTATTTTTTATTTTGTTTGCTTTGTCTGTCAAGCAAACAGTTAATTCTTAGGTCATTTCATTATTGCTATCGGAAGATATTAGGCCCATTGCAAGCATGTGCAATGCTACTTTTGTGATGCTACTTTTGTAGCATGGCATAAGGTACAAAACTAGTACCTGCAGTTTGTCTTCAAATTGGTTTCAAATTTCTTTCTATCGTTGTTTTCAGGAGCTATGTCATTACTGTTTGTTTTTGCTGCTTTGAAGTGAAGAGAACCTCTTTACTAACACTCAAATATAGTTTGCGAATGCAGATCTTTATAGTAACCGCTAATATTCCTTGCCTATATTGTTAACAAAAGGAAAATAGTCAAGATGTTCACTTCAGCTGAACTCCCTGACATCTATAAGCAATTCAATTATTCTTCTGAGTTGCTCAACAAAAATTATAGAAAGCAAGGTACAACAATCTAAAGTTCTAAACTAAACATAAGTTCTTTTCCTTCCTTTTTGAATCATCTGGATAGTTTAAACTAGAAGATCATTTCACAGGAGCCTCACTGTTTGTTTTGAAAAAAAAAATAGATGATACTCTGCATGTAGAAATTAACCCCTGAAATTTGTCAGAGGCCCAATGCATTTGCTTTTATATTATGTTCCTTAATAATGTGTAAAGGAAGTTTTGAAGAGACATGAGACAAAATTCAAAGTTTTGTTAGATCTTGCTTTAAGTTCATTTCACTTCCTGTGTCTATATCAATAGGCAGAAAAGGAACTACAGTATATTACCCTTTTCTTTACTTCTATCCCTTCAACTGTAGAATGCAGAAACTATACTGGAGTAGGGACAACATGAACAGGGAAAGGAATATTTCCCACTTTATTAGAATAGATGAGTTTGAGGAGAACCAGAAATAATAAGATCTAACAGAATACTGAATTTTGCCTCATGTCTCTTCAAAATTTCCTTTAGTTTGAGGAGAACAGCTATTGCGCACATTTCCAAAATTTAAGACTATATTCTGTGAGTTTGGCTTTTGTCTGTTTACCCAAAGGAAGATGAGAGAAATGATACAGGACCCCACTTTTCCTGCATATATGCGTTCTTTAGCATCTATGCTAAAATAAAATATTTTTGTCCTGTTGTTGATTTATACATATCTATTGATTAGAATTAATGGCTCATTTCTGTGCTTCTGTTTATTCTTATTTACCACAAAGAACAAGAGTAGAATATATTATCAAGTAAAAAAATACACTTTTAGGTCATAACTCCTCTGCAGCTGAGGCAGCCCTAATGCAGATTTAGAATCTTTATTCTACTAGATTCAGTGGTGGGCTGCAAAATTTTTAACAACCGGTTCTCTGCCCTAATGACTGGCTGGGTGGGCGTGGCCAAATCGTCATTTACATCGAGGGGCACTTCACCTCACCTGCCCTCTCATGATTGTGGGGATGCTGCAATGGTCGTAAGTGTGAAAAACGGTCATAAGTCACTTTTTTCAGTGCCCTTGTAACTTTGAATGGTCACTGAATGAACTGTTGTAAGTCAAGGATTACCTGTACAAAAATACAAAAAGCTTCTTTGCTTGCAAAAAGCTGCTCGAAATACCAGTCATTAGATTAGAAATGGGGGAATACACACTGAAGATCAATAAGTCACAGCCATCATGGAAACCTAAACCATTCTGTCTGAATATCTTCTTTTTCCTCAGCAATGCCTGCAACCCGGAGTTACAAATCAGGCAGGTTGCCAGAGCACATTGAGGAATTAAAATAATTAAAATGCAAAGATAACTATTAGCAGCCAAGTTACTCTTGCTCATAAAGTCAAACCCTTTAGCAGAGAGATCATTTAAGCTCTCCAGAAAGTGGGTGAGCATATTTGGGCTACAAAATACCGAGCTAAAGAGACAAATTAACATCTTGAGCGGGGGGGGGGGGGGGGGGGGAGGGGGGCGGCTAATCCCATTCTGCCTTTGTTCAGACCTTGCTACAGGGAATTTTTGCCTAAGAATATAGCTATCTATCTCTTTATCTCTTAAGTGATGACATCTTCTGTGGGCTATTAAGGAAGGTGGGGGCTGCTTTCTCCCTCTAAGAAAACATGTTTCTCCATTTCTCATTAAGGGAAATATATTCTTCCTTTGTAATATTTCTCAAAATATTTCATTCTTTTAGGAGAGGGGTGGGTGCTGACTTTCTACAATGGGTGCTATGTTACTATGCCATATTATCATGAGAGAAAACTAAAACTCGCACTCCCCACGGCATGCGCGCACAACCCCCCCTGCCCCATTTTGAGCCTAGCCAGCCTCCCTGAAGCCTGGGGAGGGCAAAAACAACCTCCCCACAGCCCGGAGGCCGGAAACGGCCCATTTTCCAACTTCCAGTGGGCCCGGTAGGCCCGTTGTTCTCCCTCCCCAGGCTCCAGAGGCTTTCTTGGGGCCTGGGGAGGGCAAAAATGGCCTCCCCCACCCCGGAGGCCCTCTAGAGGCCAAAAACGCCCTCCCAGAGCCTCTGTGTGAGCCCTGTACATAGCTGGCATCCAAAACGGGCCGTGTGGAGACTCCTGGGAGGGAAGGGGTGGCTGAGCGGGGCCAGCCAAAAATCAGCTGGCCGGCGCATGCATGTATGCTGCAGCTGAGCTAAGGCAACAGCTCGCATGCCCGCAGATATGGCTCCGCGTGCCACAGGTTCGCCATCACGGCCTTAGGTAATCATCCAGATTTAAGGAAAGATCACATGTCCCCAGAAAGGCAGTAAAAAAATCAGACAGAATGCCAAGCTTGCATCCTGCCTCTCAGCCATTTCTTCTATGGCTATGCCAACCCTTCTGTAAATAGCTGTTCCAGCCGTGTTGGAAGTATACTCCAAAAAACTTGAAACAACCCTTTAACAATCTTTAAGAAAGTCAAGCCCCAGGAATAAAAGTACCACAAAAAACTGGGGGGGACGGACTCCGGAGAAGCTCAGTCTACAGACAGAAAGTCTGGGCGTAAGGCTTACAATGTAACAAGCTTAACCTAGAGGCAATTTCCAAAAACACTTAAAGCAGCAGGGCAATTAAGATAAGGATTAGGCTAGGAATACAGGCATATCAGAATGTTTCCTTCCTGCCTCCCTTGCAGGATTAGCCCTGTAAAGTGGGAAAAGATTTCTTCCAACAACTGGTTCTCCGACTGCTCAGAAAATTAACATCGTGGGAACCGGTAGCAGCCCACCTCTGACTAGATTCTACTATTTTCTCTCTTATCCTTGAGACATATGTGGGCAGTGCCACGTGCATTGATGCACGTGGGGGAACATGCCCTGCACTGACAATCCTGCGGTTCCATTTGCTGCTGCTAGTTGTCTGTTGGATCAACATCTTCTATCCAGTCTTGGATCTGTCTCCTACCCCTCAGTTCTCTTTGGGCTGTTAGGTAAATTGGAACCCTGGCTTTTATAGTCACTCTGCACACACCCTTCCCTCATTGGATTAGTCAATTGGTTGATGGAATTTCAAATCCTGAAATTGACTAACCTGTTCTTGGATTCTCACAGGTAATTGGAAGTGTAGTAGAAATAACTTATCTTTTAGATTTCTGTAGCTCACCTGACAGGAATTTTTCTTCTCAATTACTACAGTTTGCAAGAGCTTTGCTCCTTACTACCTCTCTTCAAGTAATATTTTTAGGGAGCTTACAGTTCCCCACAGCTAAACCCATTTCTCAAACTTCACATTTTCATCACCACCTATTCAATTGCTGTCCAAATCCAGATGATCAGTACACTACAAAGATCATTAGATGGCAGCAAAGAGATACAAAACCTTTCACTATAATCAGTACAACTCATAGTTTCAAGGATTTAAAACAAAACAAAACAACCAACAGTTCAATTAGTTGACTATATGACAGGAGAGAAGAAACAAAATGATTGCAATTCTGGAGTAACCAAAGCAAGAGGGGGCTTTTCACAAGTTGTTGAATGGGGCTGGAATTTCAGCCAAAGAACTGCCTGTCATGCCCCCTTAGCAAGTTGCACATTAAATCTGTGGAGACAGCTATGCCGCATGAGACTCTTCCAAATATGTGGTAAGGATGGTATTGTGGCGGCAGCCAGATTTTAGGGCAGCAAAATTGCTTGCCCATTCTAGGCAAAGCAGATGTGGTCTCAGACTTTGTTGAGATAAATTTAATACTACCGTACCTTTCTGGTTTTGATTTCTGTTAATCTTTTTCTCTTATAGGTGGTTCTTTGAAGCATTGGGGTATTCTAAAGCTTCAAAAGCCAACATCATCAATGGACTGCTAATGACCATCATGTTCTTCCTAGGGAGGATCATAGTCATTCCAATTTATTACAACAGTGTGGCTTCCGAGTTTGGAACAGAAGCCTACTACAGATTAGGATTTGTAGCTCAAAGCGCCTGGTTTGTCTCCAGTATCATATTGGATATTATAAACTTAATGTGGATGGTCAAAATTACACAAGGATGTATCAAGGTTATTCGTCTCATCGGAAAAGAAGAAGCCAAAGCTCACAAAAATGGCAAATCTGACAACACAAAGAAGGACATTTAATAGTAGTTTGGGGTACGTTAAAAGAACAATGCACACTTTTGCCATAAAAAGTTCCTCTTAAAGAAATATAAAGTTACCTTTCTTAAATTTAGCATTTCCGATAACACACTGCCTGGATCTCCAAAACTTTTTCATCTGAAGACTTGGATTGTGTGGAATCAGAAACAGCAGCAACATGCTGCATATGTTGAATTTGGCAGGGTGACCGAAGCATTGAGCAGTCAGCTAAATCCCTGAAGGATCAACCTCTTTTAGCACTATATTCCTGTGAATTTTCACTCAGGTTTTTTAAAATGATACATTTTTAATGCTTGTGAATGTCAGGTTGTTTACGTTCTGCTAATATGGCAACATTTCTGGCATGTTTCTCGGCTTTCCTAATATTTGGTGTTCATATCTTATCTGCTTTGCAAATTACTCATTTCGGATCTCTACATTTTAACTGCTTTTTCTACTGCCTTACGTGCATGAACAGGATCTTTGGGATTCATTGACTAGTTTTACATACAAATACGAATTTGAGCTTGAGGATCTTTTTTCTTAAAGGGGTTATTTTTATTGCTTCTTACGCTATACAAAAATAGTATACATGTTTTGAACTTTTTAAATATCCAAATTTTAGCATCTTTGCATGGCAAACAGTAGGGAGATTTTTAAAAACGCGCCAGTATTCTTCTTTCCCTGACACAAGTATTGGGACTTCGATCTGTTTTCAGCGTTTTATCGTGTAACAGACAAATTTTATGCTATAAAAACTCCTGAGGGGTAAAGCATTAATGAAATTTGGACATGTGGATTGTCACAAGAGCCTCTATAAGTAAGAAAAGTTACTAATCAGTTCATTTTAACTTTTCTCAATTTTTCTTTAATACAATTTAGGAAAATGTGCTTCTCCAACGAGAAAAAACATCCTTCAACTCTTGACAATGGCTACTTGCAGAAACATCGCTATTTATGTATTTATTTATTTATGTATTTATTTAGTCATATCTGTGCTGTTTTAGTTCGAGCAACTGAAGATGGTCTATAGTAGTAACCTTAGTATGGTCAAAATAAAAGTTAGACAATCACTAATTAAAAAGGACATTACAGTAATAGTCCAGTTTCACCATCTTCGCTGAAAAGCGTTTGGACCAGGTTGGTCTTAAATTTTTTGCAAAGAAAAAAACAAGTAGGCTCTGCATCTCAGGGATCAAGATATTCCACAGAGTGGGAGAATATACACTTCTGGTACCCACTCCTTTCACTTCATGCAGATGGGGGACCCTTTGCTACCTTTCTAGAAACGGTATTACAGGATGACTGATTCTATTCAAGAGAGGTGTACAAGTGCTGAACTGTGTAATACATTATATAGGTTAAAGCTTGTATCTTGAACTGGGCCCCAAAGCCTATTGACAACCAACAATGTGAGTACGGGTGTTGTGCTACTAAATCCACTCCTCCTTTTTTAATAGCTAGGTTGCAGTTTGGCTCAGTTGCAGCTTCCATGTCATTTTCAAGTTCAGTCCCACATAGAACACATTGCAGTAGTCTAACTGTGAGGTAACAAGGGCATGAATCATAGTTGCAAATACGAAGTGAGAAAGGAAAATTTGTAAGAGAAACAAAATAATTGGAAATCTATTGTTTACATTAACTTCACATATGCTCTCAATTATTATGGACTCAAGTTTATTTTACATTGTAATCTATTAAATTGAATTTACCAAATCGTCATCTAACGTATTTTTAATTATATTTACCACTTACTCATCTAATGCACATTTTGTTTAGAATAGCATACATCTTAATTTACTGCTGATTTGTTTATTTGCATATTGGGAGATTGCAGAGAACTTATTCTCCCCATCAATGCAACTTAATTATGTTCTTGATATTCTAGAATATTATATAAGCACAGAAGTACTATTTAGCAAAAGCTTATTCATAGGTTGATGACTGTAATAGCAAATGTTGATTTGCATATCCCATTTTAAACTCCTCAGATATTTCAAAACATGTCAAACACAGTAAATGAAATCTGACATATCAAATTTACACTCAGGAACCATATTTTGTTGTTGATTAGGTGGCTGGTGAGAATGGGAAATCTCTCCATATTTTATCAGCAAGAGTTACAGTACTTAACCGTCAGCAGCACCCAGTTGAAATTCCATGTGTGGTGTATGAATGGTGGCAGTTCACATATTCAACTGTGAGATTTTAAACATAAAATATTACGGTAGTATTAACTTTTTATCTCAAAATGAGGAAAAAAATGGGGGGGAAAGCTTTAGGAAAAAAAAGTTTATTTATTTACAATTCACAGTTATAAATAAATACAGCAATTCATTTAATCTCATTAAATTTAACGAACCTTAATATTTAAGCAAATGGCATCACACTATCTTAATATATTCTGCAATTGTTTGAGATGTTTTGAAATTTGAAATTCATTTTCGAACATTATAGCAAACAGTAAACTGTCCATTTAACAAGAGTTCAAGTTAATTAAACAGAGCCACCTTTAATTAATTAACTAATTAATTAATTTTCTAAACATCAGTTTAAATTACTGATCAGTATACCTTGAAGCAATCGGTGCTATCAAGTATGGAGCATTTTGTAGCATTATCTGTATTTGTAAGCAATGTGCTCCATAATACCACCACCTTGCCCTAATTTTAAAATATATAGTTGGATCTTAGAAAGTTTTACAATACAGTGTAGTGCACTTTTGCAGTGTCAAGAAGTAACAATATTAGAGATTCAAAAGGACAAGAGCCAATCACTCAGTAGTACATTTAACCATTGACATAATTTCACTTAGTCTCCCTGACTTATGGGAGACAGCTGTTTGTCCTAATTGTACTTTCTGACTTTAATACAGAGGATAAGATGGAGCATGATTAAACTGGAAAAAAGAGTATCGCTAACAACTTATTATTTTCCTGTGTAACCCAAGAGTAAGTAGATGTTCGATATACTTCAAGAAAAAACGCAGCCAAACCTCCAAGTAGCTTGATGAGAATTTGGTTTCTTAAGCTTTGAAAAATGAGCTTTCCTGTCTTGAACGAGAGAATGAACAAAATAATATATTAGTACCCAGTGGCCTCTCTATAATGCATGTTAGTAACTATAAATCAAATGTTTAAAAGTTATCAAGCAATTTATTTAAAATTTGAATTGTGTGTCCCCTAGACTACATCGGAGCTCTTATCTAGAGAAAATGTATCTGTCCCAAAAAGGCATTAAAAACTGAGGTTCTTGGTTTTTTGAAATAATTTGTAAAGTGCCATCATTATCTTACAAATTGATATGGTGACTTGTACCTTTTTTAGGGAGGAAAAACAAATGTGTTTATTTGTGGTGAAATATGAAAAGGGACTTACATTAGCAGGAGCATAATCCCTCAGCTATTTTGAGAGACTAATTACAAAGGGAAATCAATTGGCTTATATATTCAAATATTCAGGATAATACTATTTGATTATATAGAAAATCTAATTGTTAACAAACATTTTTAATCTGCTAAGAATGCAGTAGAAGGCAGTATTAAAAATTTGTGCTCCATTGGACTGCTGAATGAAATAGGCAATATAATTATCTTTACTCTAAAATAAATCTCACAGCCCAATATAATTTACTGCTTAGCATGCATATTACAAGTTGTAGCATGTACAGTGCACCCTTTTCAACAACTCCCACTCATTTCAGAAGACTAACACTGGAAACACTGATAATATCACAGTGTTACGGGTAGGATTAATATCAGAACTAATCTACTATTTTACAAAATTAACCATGATTAAGTACAGTACAGTAACACAGGTTTTATAATTCAATCTCTCAATCTTGTGTTTTATATTTAAGTGAAGATTAAACATGAATATACTAATTTGTTTTATTATTTTAGCAAGGGTAATTTTGTTACGGAAAACTAAAAAAGGCAACATTATTGGGTAGTTTATCTTGGTTAGTTTCTTCCTTGTAAGCTGTCATGGAGTTCATAGACTATTTTAAGGAAGACACTCATCTGATTCTTAGCATAACTTAAGGAAATTTATGAAAGGGAAGATTTCAAATACCTTTTTTCCTCTGAAATCATTTGTGTACTCCAGTAATTGCTTTCACTTACCTTTGCTACCGGTTCGGAGATGTGTATGCGCAGAGCATCCGTGATGACGTCTGGGCGGGGGGGCGCAGCCTCCCGCCACCGCCGCTACCAATACACCTGAACTGGGGCGAACCGGTAGAAACCCACCACTGGTGTACTCTAAAAAGCTGCTTTGGAGAAACATAAGGCGACCCTGAACAATGTGGGATTGGATGGGAGGATTTGTCTGAAATTATATTTGGTTCTCAATTTAAGGAAGGTAAGCGAAGGAAAGCTTCTTTGTCAGATTCAAAAGCGATCTCTGAAACTACAGAGAATAAAATGGGTTTCTAGGAAAAGAAACAGGATGCTTTCTTTTCACGGATTTCCTTAAATTATGTTCGGGTTACTGTGATCCAAACTGCATAAAATTCATGTATTCATTCTGCTGCTATTCTCCAACATTTCTGTGCAATATAAAGGGAATGTGTTAGCAAATAAACATGCAAAAGTAACTACAATGGATTCTATTTCAAAAGTGAAATGTCAGTTATGGCTAGGATTTCTCTGCCCACACATATTTGCACATGCACCCTGCCCCTCCCTATCCATATTGCCAGAAAGTATTTGAACTTGCCTTTAACATCAGCAGAAGTGCAGTTGAAGTGAAGGCGGTGGTTATCTATTATTTCCTGCATGAACTGATAGTTTGCAGGACTGCCTGTCTCTAGTTGTATTGTTCCATCCCATGCCCTCTGCCAAATTAGGCATGTTCCAGGTCCGGACCAGTCCTTTGGCTGGACCCAGGAAGAATACCACTTCCATGGCAATGCCTGGCTCTCGAATTATCTTCCCTGAGATTCAGTTGGCCCTGATTCTGCTAGCTTTTCACAAGGCATTAAAAAACTGGCTTTCAGGCTGGGATGTTAGATGTGCCCACTTTGGGAGATAGTATGATGTGGGTTAACAGCTAGATTGTATTTTCGTTGTTATTGTTGACTACAGTTAACCATGTCTTTTTAACTGTTCCTTGGAAACTTGACAGCCATATAAATTGATTAAATATCATCTCCTCCCCCCCCTCCTCAGAACTTAGAATAACTTTATTGTCATTTTGAATGTATACCAATCGGCATACATTAAAATGAAATTTCGTTGCATACAGCTCTCAAAGGGTCACCACCTCCAATATACACTTCCTTCTCTTCTTCCTCCTCCTCCTCCTCCTCCTCCTCCTTCCCCGGGTACAGCCTTTGATAATAGAGGCTTTAACTTCTACTTCTATACCAGTGATCCATATTACCTTCTATACTCTGTGCTTATTATCTAGACATAGTGCCATGCTATTTATTCCAGTAATAGCTTGGTCCCCCTACCCTGCCTCATGGGAAGTTGAAGTATTAATCTGATGCAATTTTGAGGAGGGTGAGGTGGAATGTCAAAATCATACTTAATGCTAATGTATGGAATCTCATTGATTTGCTCAAATGAAATCCCTATTAAAATTAATCCCACTAGTGCTCTGTTTAGAGCCCCAGAATATATAGTAGCAGCAAAATATACTGTCATCAATATAAGTTGTGATTGATGAAGCATTTTTTTCAAAATAACCATATACTGTACTAATACTGTTTTTTTGTTTAACAAACATGCTGACTTATCTAATAAAGAATGATTGCAGGACTTGTCTCAGTGTACAAATGGACCAGGTTTTTTTAGTCCAGTAATAAAGAGTACAAATCCAGCCTGTGATCTTATAACTGCTTTTTTTGATGTGGCCTTACATTGCTGAAGTTTAAATATAAAAGTTTGTAAACTTTGGCAATATATGCTATTGATCATCCAATATTGTATTTTGCTTTCTTTTATTCAACAGATCGCCTTAGATTAGACCCCTTCCCCCACTGTGGGTTCCATGTGTTGTCTTTGTCAGTTATCTTTGAGAAAAATCAGAGGCCAGATCCATATTTGAAGAGTGCACATTTTCCCTTTGCTATTCTCCCACTGAAATCAACATAGCCCCATCAGAGCAGGAAAAACATAGGGACTTAGATCAGTAGTGGGTTCTAAAGCCCTTTACTACTGGTTTGCATGCATGCAATGCTTCTGCGCATGCGCAGAAGCATTCAAGGTGGGTAGGCGGAGCCTCCCGCTGCTGGCGCTACCAGTTCTTAGAATTGGGCCGAACCGGGAGCAACCCACCACTGGACTTAGATTCTGTAAGTTTTTATTTGTGCTCACAAATTGCTTTCAAAACAGCAGATTCTCAGCAAGAAAGCTGTCTTGAGAGGCATCAGGGCCTCCCAAAGAGGCTGTTTAATTAGAAATATATACGAGAAGATGCACCTGAAGGGCTCTGACCTTCTAACCAGTTTGAGTGTATTTCTAAATAAGCATGGAATTGTAACAGTTTAAAATTAGATTTTTTTTATTACAAACAGAATACACATGAATAATGGAGTAGGTTTTGCCTCTTTATAAAAAAAAATAATTGCTGCTCTTTAGATGACATTTGTAGCTGATTGTATTCAGGAACTTAGTGACAAAATCACGAAATATAATATCTATATTGTACTTTCTGCATTGGTGCTTACATATTTTCATTTATAAAGCATTTTTTTAAAAAAAGCATTATGAGATATAATGCTGATTTACAAATTCCAGGAGACATAGGTTACAATAAAAGCCAAATACAGAAGCTTTATTGAATCACAGCACAAAGTATAATAAACATAACTATTGAAAATAATTACAGGAATGAAGTGGGCACTTATTTTCCTGGGTGAAACTGAAATACTGCAGCTACAGTACATTGATTGGATTGCCACCCATCACAATGACAAACAATGGCATATAAGATTGGGGCAATACTGATGAAGTACTTAGTGAACATTAACATGGTTTACCTACCAGCTGGAGTATATTTTTTATATTGTTTATGATAAATGTATATAACTGAGTTTGCACTTCACTGGCTTTTTAAAGTCTTGCTGTTTGTATACGTTTGTGTAGGCTGATCTTGTCTGAAGTACATTCAATAATGTCTAAAGCAATAAGTTGCATGTGGACACAAGGCATTGGTTAATTAGAATAAAGGAAAAGAATGCAGCTGTTTCTTGTATTTTTTCCCTATTAAAATAGTGTCTTCTATAATTACTATATTTAATCAGCTGAAGAGAACTTGGTACTCCTTAGCATCTTTGGAATGAATAAGTTACTTATTGGCACGGGAACTAAATAACCCAATTTTTTTCTTATGAGGACACAATTTTAAAAATATTCTACTTACAATAAATGTTACAGTGAAATAAATTAAATGCCTCATGCCACACACATTCCAGTTGTGCTTAGAGATGTAAAATTTCCGGAATTTTGAAGCTTGGGGAAAAATCTGTTTTTCCCCCCGTTTTTCTGCATGCGTGGAAGCAAAAAATCACCGAAATCTTGTGAGCGTGCCCATCCCCTCACAAGATTTTACTTCCGCGCATGCGCAGGAAGCAAAAAAAGCCCCCAAATTCTGAGAAAAAGATGGTGATGCGCGCCGGACCGGTGAAGACAGCACCGGAGCCGTCGTGCACAAATTGCGTAATCGGCCGGCTGCTACCGGTGCGGCAGAGTGGACCGCACCAGTAGAAACCCACCACTGGAACATATGGACAATGGGAACCAAATGTTTCCTCGCCACCAGATTTTCCTCTACTATTTGTTTCATCTGACCTGGCACTCCTGTTATGGAAAACTATGGTAATCTATAGTATTGCGTGATGGTTTATATAGGCACTTAACGGAATTTGCTTAATAAAGGTTTGTTGAGCAAGCCCTGGTTGGCTTGGTTCAAACAACAGGCTGAGCCATAAACCACAATTGATTCATGCAAAGTGAGTCTGAAAATAAACTTTATGTTTTAAGCTGATATATTAACTGTAACTTGCTATGTTTGAAAGTTGAGATATGTTACTGCCATGCCTTTTTGATTTAAAATAAGGACTCGTATCCAACTTTACAGAGAATTAGAGAAGACCCAGATTAAATAAATCAATTATCTCATGTACTGTATGCTCTTGTATTCTCCACAAATTAAAAAAAAATTCTTAAGAACAAATATTTGTAATATATATTACAAAAGTATCTAGGCATAACTATGGTAGATATAATTTTAATAAAATTAAACATTGCTTTGGAAATGGTGTCATCAGTGAGATAACAGGGAAATCTACCCAGAAGGTAAAAAATATTGTAAACCTAAAATCTATTTGAAGGCCTTATATTTATAGTTCAAATAATATATAAGTGACATGTTTGTGGGAATTTTTCAACACCAAATATAAGACAGTTTTCCTGAACTTTGCACCTTTCAGGTGTGTTTACAGAACAGATCTCATTACCTGTAATCTCAGGACATTTGGCTTTGGATCAAGACTAATTTTGAAGTAAAGTGGGAAATAACTTAAAACAGAGCAAGTACATGATACTAACTAAATGCTCTTGGAAATAAAAAAAATATGAAGAAAATGTGGCTATTACTCTCCCATTAAAACGTATAGCATTTTATCTATTGTGTTGAAGACTGAATTCATAAGTACAAGGTACTTTTCAATTTTTAGTAGGTAGTAACTGTCTAACTTGATTCATTTTGGTGAACTCAGACATTCTATATTTAAATTGTACCTGGAAAAGTAATTACCTTTGAGGCAGACATACATTTTTTAAACATTTAATTAATTGAAACATTTTCATTCCACGCTCAAACTGTAAGGGTTCAGTCTACAACAAATATAATAGCAGCCAGTTAAAATTCATAAATTGAAGCAATTAAAATCATAAGAAAAAATATCATTGACAATCAGGACTAAAATATGAACATGAAAGAAATAAAAACAAGAAATGTATGGAAAAACGGGGATTGATTTTGCACTTTTGAGATTCAGCAGGATTGTGAAGCATTGTTATGGGTGGTTGTACAGTGAGCCAGATGTTTACACTTGATTTGTTATTTTGGTCTACCTATTGGGTCCTTCCCAATAGAGATAGGCAGATGGTGTTGCTTAATAATATTGAAGACATTGTTCCAAGAGGTAAGCTGTTCCAAGTACAGATAGTCCTTGCTTAACTACCATAATTGAGACTAGAATCTTGGTCCTTGAACAAAGCAGTAGTTAAGCAAGATGTCATGATTGCTCAAGTGACTGCTTAGGTCAACAAATGCAATCCCAGCACTCCTGCTTGTGGTCATTAAGTGATAATGCAGATCATTAAGCAGATGGATTCCCTAGTATGGAGCAAGGGGTACTTCGGGAGAGGTGGGAGACCCTGGAGGCTCTGCTCAGGAGCTGAAAAATCCTCCTGCTAAAATCCAAGCAGGATTTTCAGACCCTGAGGGAGAGACATTTGCACAGGGACTACGCAGGCTGCTGCTACCCGTGAGGCACCCCATACTCTTACCCAGGGGTGAAATTCAAAATTTTTCCCTACCGGTTCTGTGAGCATGGCTTGATGGGCGTGGCAGGGGAAGGATACTGCAAAATCCCCATTCCTACTCCACTCCAGGGGAAGGATACTGCAAAATCTCCATTCCTACTCCACTCCAGGGGAAGGATACTGCAAAATCCCCATTCCCTCCCCACTCTGGGGCCAGCCAAAGGTGGTATTTGCCGGTTCTCCGAACTACTCAAAATTTCCGCTACCAGTTCTCTAGAACCTGTCAGAACCTGCTGAATTTCACCCCTGCCTTACCTAACTGCCCTACCTCTACACTCAGGATCTGAAAATCCTCCAAAATCCAAGCAAGATTTTCAGCCGCTGAGTGGAGAGACAGCCATGCAGCCTGCACTGGGCCTTCCCATCTGCCTGAAGTATCCCACAATCCTTATCTTACCATGCTGCCTCGTTGCTTACTGCTAAGATTTTGGCTGCCTTTCATCTCTGTGCACTGAAGGGAATGCTGGGATGAAGGATCATAGCTCTCCGCCCCATCGAAGGAGTTCAACTTTCCTCAGCAGGCAGCTCTTTCATTCAGCCCCCAGAGACGAGAGAATCTTCTTGATAGGCGGTGGCAGCTTGCAACCTTTCCTGCTAGCTTCTCTATTGACTTTCTGGGGAACCTGGCAGAGAAAATTGCAAAAGACTTGATGGAGTTAGAGACTAGTCATTGCAGGATGCCAAGATGTCTGACTACTTTCGCAGTGTTTATTGCTTTTATTCAGTTTTCCAAGCAGCAAAAGGTAGAAAAGAGCAACAGCATTTTATTGGTGAATTCTCCTCGCCAATCCTTAAGAACATCCTGTTGATACAAACTAGATGAGACTGATGATTGATGATATAAGCGTATGGATAAGATATTGATTTTTAAATGATGGAGTATAAATGTAAAATTGTTTATTTTATTGTAATGATTTAAGGTATATGTTCATTAAAATGTAAAAGTGGTGGAGGAAA
Organism: Diadophis punctatus similis; assembly: GCA_023053685.1. Lineage (NCBI taxonomy): Eukaryota > Metazoa > Chordata > Lepidosauria > Squamata > Dipsadidae > Diadophis > Diadophis punctatus. The sequence goes on along the minus strand of JALIGW010000003.1, from coordinate 75,151,584 downwards.
AAATAAAAAACTTTTTGAAAAAAAAAACTTCATATACGTGTATATTTTCATTCTATAATTGGAAAGCTGAGCTCAAATTAAACCCTTTCCTCTCTCTAGTCTAGAATAAGTGGAAATGGACAGGAAAACACCCCAAAGTGCTTTTTCAAAAGGCAATTGGACTTTTGTTTTGAAAAAAACCCCTAAAGTCCAGTTGTCTATGGAGATTCTCAGTCATCCAGGTCATGGTTGTCCCAAAAGTGCTCTTTCAAGAGGCAACCGGACTTTCTGGTTTTTCTTTGAAGACGTTTCGCTTCTTGGATGACAAGGGAAACGTCTTCAAACAAAACCCAGAAAGTCCAGTTGCCTCTTGAAAAAGCACTTTTGGTACCATTGGATGACTGAGAACCTCCATAGACGACAAGAAAACTCCTTACACCCGAACCCACGATTTTGCGCAGGCGCGACTCAGCGGCCTAAAGCAAGCACGTTCTACGGTTACCGTGGAAACGAACGACCTAGTTCTTCTCCTTCAAACCCGCCCTCTCCGCCGACTGGCGCTCTTCCAAAACCCCGCCCAACACCTTCTCCACCCCCTTTAGTCTAATTCGCCGTTTGTTTCTAAAGCTCCGCCCGACCGCAGAACGTCCTTTTCTCGCGAGAGGCGTGAGGTGAGTTTCTCAGGGAAATCGGGCTCCGGAGATTAGAGTTGAGGTAATTTAATGCGCCTCGTCTTCCCCCCCCCCCGCCTCCCGGCGTGAAATGGGACAAACGGCGCGAGAAGAAGCGCGCGCCGTCGTCTCTTTCAGCGGTTTCTTTAGCCGAGTTGGGGGTGTCAAGCTTTCCTTTTTAATAGATGGAGGAGAGGGCACAAGGAGATAAAACCACGATACAGCTGTCATTCGGGGTTACACCTTGGCTTCAGTTCTCCCTCCCTTCCGCCCCGAAACCCGGGCCAGGAACCGGAGCTGGTAGACGCCCTCTCCGCCTCGGGGACTGAGGGGGAAAGGGAGCCGAAAACTCTTGATAGGAGGGGATAAAATGGGCCAAAATATCTAAATTGCTAGAAACAACGTGGGTTTTGAGACGGAAGCTGGTGGCCGGGTGGATTACTTGTGTGTGTCGAATTGATTCGCCTCACGTAACTATTCAAGATTTACATCAGGCTAGAAATCTTACAAGGTGACCTTGGGTCGACCCAGCTTAGGCAAGAAATGAGATAATTTCCCCTTCATTGTTACACAAGTACAGATAGTCCTCAACCTACGACCACAATTAAGCCCAACATTTATGTGGCTAAGTGAGAAATTGGCGAAGTGAGTTTTTGCCCCATTTTATGATTTTTCTTGCCGCCTTGGTTAAGTGGATCACTGCGGTTGTTAAATTAGAAACATGGTTGTTAAGTGAATCTGGCTTCCGCGCTGACTTTGTTTGTCAGGAGGTCCCAAAAAAAGGGAATCACATGACCCCAGGACACTGCAACCGTCATTAGTGTGAGTCAGTTGTCAAGCATCTGAATGTAAATCGTGCGACCGTGGAAATGCTGAAATGGTCATAAGTGAAAAATGGTCATAAGTCACACTTTTCAGTACCATTCATGAAGCAAACCATTGAAGCAAACCATTGTAAGTCGATTACTTGTATTAGCTGCATATCCAAGCCTTTGAAGGCACTGCTTTTGGTCGCTATGTTGTGAGATGAGAGGGTGAGGGTTTTAGGTGCTTTTTATATGTGGGTTAAAATGTCTATAAAGGGATTAATTAAAAATTATACTACAGTCTTGATGTAACTTTTTTGATGCAGATGTAGACCACCCCTCTCCCTCAAATCCGGTTTCTTCCTCATTTTAATTTTCACATTTCATTTCTCGTAAGTACTGCCTTCATTTTGTGTTTCTTACACACTATCCTAGTGAATAGTTGTCATGACTGTCTAGGATTGTCCAGATTTGGACCTCGTCTTTCACATGTTTCAAAATACCTAATTGGATAATGGTGATGATACTGAGTCAAGATTGACTCGGCCTTCCATCCTTCCGAGGTCGGTAAAATGAGGACCCAAATTGTTGGGGGCAATATGCAATATGTAAACCGCTTAGAGATGGCTGTAAAGCGGTATATAAGTTAAGTGCTATTGCTATGACTATATCCATTCAGTCGTATCCAACTCTTGGCAATTTTATGGGCCAGGTGTCTCCATGCTGTCCCATCTTGCACTGCTTCTTTTGAGTTGTTCTATGCTCTGGCTGGTGTCACATTTGATGGTGGCCTCATTGGAAAAGAAGCATTATTCTGTGTTGGGGAAATTATTTAACAAGTGATCAAATCTGATTTGTTCAATCCTTGAAGCTTCATGTTATAATTCTAGTAATATCTTAATATTCCTGATACTTTTCTGGTGTTGTTTGTGTTTCTAATACTAGTTGAAAACATATGTGTAGTTACAGCTAACAAGTTCTACTATTTTAATTAATTTAAAATACTTTTGTTTTCCATTTTTTTTCTTGGGAAAATCCATGGTAGTTAATGGGGCAGTCATGAAATGGGAATTGTGCTTTGTTTCAAACTGGAGAGTTACTTGACTGAAGCATTCAGAGGGATCACAAAGTGGAAGTGGTTTTATACAGAAAGTAGGGAAGGCTAGTAATGTTATGCTTCTCCCCATTTCTTCCTGGCCTGCACACAGCCCTGACCCTCCAGGGTTTTCTCTTCTGCTTGTCCCTCCCCTCCACTGTTACCAATATTCATGGGTGGCATATCTATCTCACAGGGCCACCTATTCTCTGATCTCCTAACACTAAGGTGACCAGATTTTTTTTAAAAAGCGGGACACCATTGACGGGGTGGGTTTCTAGGGGAGCCGCCATGAGTTTTGCCCTGTGCGCATGCGCAGAGGGCAAAATAACGCCAATCAATCCTTCAAACAGCTGTCAGCAACCTCTCCCGAGGATATCCCCCCCCCCGGCTGCCTTTACGCGCCCTCCCTTCTTCCTAGGAGCTTTCGCAGTCCTCGCTGGCCAAAGAAAGGCGTCTAGGAAACCCGGTGCAGTCCCGCCGGCTCGGCTTCCTGAAGTGCTCGAATTCCTTCTCCGGCATTTGGGGCGGGCTAGGAGAGACTTTCTTCACCTCGCTTGAAAACTTCTCAGGGTCTTCGCCCGGCGTGGGGCGTGGAGGAAGAGTGGGGAGGGGGGGAGGAAACGTTGCGGAGAATTGGGGGTGGGGGGGAAACACTCCGCGCTCATCGCCGAGAAAACGAGTCTCAGGCAGGGGGCGAGAAGACGCGCGGCGCTCGCTTTAATTGTCCCCATTGATTCCGAGCCGGCGTGTTAATTGCTTCCCTTCGCCCGGCGTGCCCTCTGGCTGGCTGAGCGCGCGGAGGGGGTGGGGAGCGAGGGCGGTGGCAGCGGCGTGGGGGGGAACGGGACGGACGGAGGAGCCTCAAGTGGGTGGGGGTGGGTGCGCACGCGCGGGCGGGAGTGGCGGGGGAGGTTGGAGCTGCGTGGAGTCGAGAAAAAGTTGCCCGGGTGGAGGGAGGGCACGCGCTGAGGAGAAAAAAAATAACTTCCTTTTCACTCCGCCGCCGCTTGATCACAAGGGAGGAGAAAAAGCGTGTGAGCCAGGGAGAAAAGGGGGAGGAGGAGGAAAGTTCCCCGCGCTGCGCCCCGCTTCCGAAGAGCTCTGGGGACAGGACCCCCCCTCTCTCTCCTTCCTCTCCCCCCTCCTCTCGCGTCTTTGCACCGCGAGTTGCCTCTTTAGGCTAAGATGACCAGACGTCCTGCTGTTTCTTTTTAAAATTTGTTTGTTGTCGGGCATTCTTTCCAAAAAAGCATGACTTTTTGGAAACAATGCGGGACGCGGGACACATGCTTGAAAAGCGTGTCTGTCCCGCCAAAAGCGGGACGTCTGGTCACCTTACCTAACACCTTTCTTTCCTCCCTTGCATTCTGTCAATTATTGCTGCCAATGTCCTAGCACATGGGTGTCAAACTCGTGGCGTCACAGCAGCATCAAGTGACGTATTGGGACTTTTCCCCACTTTGCTAAACTAGCAAAGCTAGCACGTGACGCAACCGGCATGTGGGCCGCGAGTTTGACACCCCTATCCTAGCATGACATCCTACCAGGATGCCAGCACCCTGAATTGCGCAGTATTTTCTTTTTCTCCCTCCTTTTCCTCCCTTACTTGTTGTTTCCACCCCCATTTTCATTTCCAAAGAAATCCATAATTTTGCCTTTTTTCACTATACCCTCCCCATTTCTGCCTGGAATAACTGTATTTTGATCCTTATAACACTTTGATACTGTATATGGATTAAAAGAACCAAAACGTGCATGTTTCTGTTTGTACATAGACCACCAAGTCTAGCTACTTAATGGATGGAGTGGTTCATGCATGGAACATTTTGTACATATTTTCTGGCTAAGTATAATACATTAAAACAATTATGAGATTCCAGAAAAATAGTAGAAACTGTGACTAAATTGTATAGCCATTAACTCAGCTTATTAAAAAAGCTTTTAAACAGAGTACCAATTAATCAAAAAGGCAATTGCTAATGATCTGAAAGCCTTTCTAAAATGAAGATAAATGCCTTGATTTTAAAAAATCATCTGTCCTGTATGTGAAAATTAATAACAATAATTATTCAGTAAAGTAACAAATAATTTCCCTTTCCCATAAGTACATTCTGAGAATAGTATCTGAAAAATATATATGTAAAATGTCCTCAGTGAGGTCTGAGCTAACCATTGACTGGAAAAGAGATCTTGGGTCATAGATAGCTTGATGAATGCATTGGCATAGTTTGCTTAGGAAAAAGATTTAAAGGATTTAAAAAGTATTATCATAATGGCATAAAATTCTGAATGTAGCCCATTTTGTACACAATATACTGTTCTGGTTGCTGCACCTTAAAAAGATGATAGAGTTGAAAGAAGTACCAAAAAAGAGTAGTTAGAGGAGGGAACTAAATTTAGCCCCAGTTGCAACCAGTCGTTAATAATTAAGCTTAGTGTTTTTAGAACTTGATAAAATGTGAAGTGATGGAGCTTAAATCAATTTATGTAAAAAAGTGAATGAAATTATGCAGAGTTTTTATTCTGGACATATCTATTTTCTGTTTTGTTTACAATCTCTTTCCCCCCTTCTCTGCCCTTATGTAGCCCTTAATACATTTCTAAAAGTCTTCATGCAAATAATTATGGATACATGATAAAGTAATGTTTAGGAAATACTGTAGCCCTTGGGATTTTTTAATTTAGGGAAATATGTTTAAGATGGCTGATATTAATGTGCATTGTGTGAAGGAATTGGACTGCATCTGAGATCATCCAGTGAAATTAAGTTTTGGAACCTACACGAAACGTAAAAGGAAGCTATTCTACATACTGTGTATAGTTGAGTTACAGAATTAATTACAACATGTAGAGATGACAATCAACCTAAATGCCTTTGAAAGGGCATTTATTTTGATAGATTTGATGCCTGTAGAAAGATAACGTTATGAATCTGTTTTAAGGATTGAAAGTTTGTTGAAAGAAGCTAAAATGGCCAACTTCTTAAATGTATGTGGTAAAACATTAAATGGATGATAACTGAGTACCAACTATAAAAAAGTGACAAAAACAAAATAAGTGCATTGAAGTTGTTTGATAATACAGAAATAATGATTGAAGATAAATTGTGAAAGAAACATATGGAGGAAGAATGAATGGGCTCAGCAGAAGAGGAAGATAAAAAAAATGGAATGTATTCGATCCTGAAAAAGAAATAAATTGGGAGTTTAAGGAACAAATGAAATATTGGGGAGAACTAATATATTTACTTATGATGGAAATAGTTGTTTAGAATATTTGTTTAGAGTCCCTGTGGAGTGGGCGGCATACAAGTGCGAAAAATAAATAAATAAAATATTCTAGTATTTTTAAGGGAGATCCGTTTTATAATTGAAACAATGTTTTTAATATTCCTTCTGTTAGGCATATTATTTGTCTGTAAGTGTTTTGTTATCTGTAAATTATATTGATTTGAATTTCAGATGATCTGTCCAGTAATTTAAAGTAAAGCAGAAAGTCAAGGTTGTCATGGGTTTATCTGCATCCTCTCCGTTAACTACAATTCAGACAACTGTGTCAGAGCAGCCTCAAAGTGAAATCTCACAATGTCCCATGCATCAGAAGAACGTCGAAGGTGACCGCTCTTATTAAACTAACCAGGCATTTTTTCAGGAATAATGATCTTTTTAAAAAACAGGAGCAGTATACACATTTTCATTATAAGTATTTAGCTACTGACTGATAAGCATGAAAAACTCCATCTTCCATCCATTTAGTTGTAGAAATGGGTTAGAATTGCTGCATGGTACTTCTTTATCTCTCCTTCATTTAGAGGAAAGCTAAATTTGGCCATTGAAGTCATATAGCTCTGAGGTAAAATTTCTGGCTTGTTTCCAACGGTTTGAAAGAACATTAAAGAGTAAAATGAGTACCATAGGTCTTACTAATCTTTTTTTACCTTTAAAATCCTTCTGAAATAGAGATGAGAAATTGCATTACAGAATTAAGTTTCTACTCCTAGTATGTAGATTAACAGCTGGAGTTTTAATACTTTTTTTATGTTTCAGCCCCTCCATTGAAATCCGGTGACAGTTCCAGTGAGAAGCAGAACCCACCTGTCCCTGCACATCAAGAAAGAGCATATGAATATGTACAATGCCCTGCTAAATCTCCTACAGAAGAAAAGATTGATCCTAGGAATATGGTAACTTCAGTCTTGTTCCTCCAGTGCACTATCAATTACAAAAGAGATGTTTTGTAAGATTAGGTGTTATTTTGCTACTACTCTGTTTCTGCTTTCAAAATAAGTTCTTAAAATCTTAATGCTTCCATTAGTCACATTGGAACTGAGACTAAATTAAACTATTTAATCAGTATCAAAGATGTACACAAATTTTCCAGTTGAAAACATTGTACCTGGCTATCCTTAGAAATGATCCAGATATATTCCTTTCTTTATATCTGCCTTTTTCAAAACACAATTAGCATAATTTTGGAAAAACTATTTTTCAAGTAATTGTGATTGTGCCAGTAAGTTTATATATTTGTGACAGTCCCTGTATTCATTTTTGAATAAGAATTTGGCTAGTTTCTAATGATTTGGCTAGGTGAACTCAGATTGATGAAATGTTATTAGTTTAACTTGAGGCGTATAACATGAAATTCTAAAGTTGCAAACAACTTCCAAAAACCTTAAGTGTAGGATTACCGTCCCTTCAAAATTATAATTTTTAATATGAGAAAGGAGAAATTATTCCTTTCAAGGTGAAAGTGCAGTCTTTCAGTGCCTTTTTAAAACTAAGAGCATGTCACAGTTGTTCTAACAGTTTGGCATTGGAGATACTCTCATATTTAATAATGCATAACAAGTATATAGGAATGTAGTTTCTGTATATTAAAGCTTTCAGCATTACATCATTTTTTATTCCTAATTAAATTTTAGTTATGTTTAATTTCAGTTTTCATCTCTACTGTTCCCAATTGTTTCTATTTCTTGATAATCTGTAAGATATGTTATAGTTCCAAAAAAGCATCTCAGTTGAAAAGAAGGGCATACACAGAATTATTAAAAATTGGTCTTTGATTATCAGAAACTTATCTACAAATATAGAAAGGAAGTAGTTGAAAAACTGCAGCTGCATAAATTAGGCAATCTCAGAATTAGGTAAAATCTGGATGGAGTACTAAAAGACAAACATGTTGGTTCATTCAGAGTATTTGGCTTCTAGTCAAAACAACATACCAGAATTAAACTTATTTTTCCTAAATTGAAAGGCAATGAAGCAAGTTGATAAATGAGGAAAAAAATACTTGTTACTAAATATACTGTATTTGCTGGTCTAACTTTCTGTTTTTGATATTTTATTTAGATGCCACCTCCTAATCAACAACCAGCCCCTGGGCAACCTTTTCAATTATCTACAGTAAGAGAAGAGTCAACTATTCCTAGAGCTTATTCAGAACAAAAATGGGTTTATCCCTCAGAACAGATGTTTTGGAATGCCATGCTTAGAAAAGGGTAAGTGAATTATAAATTTAGTTTTATATTAGTTTTGCAGAATAATGATATGTATAGAAACCAAAAATATTTCTCATACCTTCCTATTGTAACATTTGACTGAGATTCTCACACACAAAATGATTTTTTGGAAACACCTTTACCTAAAAATTGTGAGAAAGGATTTTTTTGGTAAAATGTGAGTAGAAATGACATACCGTATTTTTCGGAGTATAGGACGCACCGGAGTATAAGACGCACCTAGATTTTAGAGGAGGAAAACAAGGAAAAAAGTATTCTGAACCAAATAGTGTAGTAATACATTATTTAATAAATTACCAGTGTAGCAGAATACCTTTTACAACCATGTACACTTTTTACAACCATGTACACTTTTTACAAACTTCAAACTTGACAGCTTTGTGGACTTCAACTCCCAGAATTCCTCCTCCAGTCACGCTAGCTCAGGAATGGGAGTTCAAGTCCACAAATCTTAAAGCTGTCAAGTTTGAAGTTTGTAAAAAGTATACATGGTTGTAAAAAGTCAAGATCCTTGGACTCCTAACTCAGGGGTCTTCAAACTTGACAGCTTTAAGACTTGTGGACTTCAATTCCTGAGCTAGCATGACTGGAGGAGGAATTCTGGCAGTTGAAGTCCACAAGTTTGAAGACCCTTGCACCCCCTTGGCAAGTTTAAGACTTGTGGACTTCAACTCCCAGAATTCCTCCTCCAGTCATCCTAGCTCAGGAATGGGAGTTAAAGTCCACAAGTCTTAAAGTTGCCAAGTTTGAAGAGCCCTGGGTTAGAGGTGGCAAGGGTCTTCAAACTTGGCAAGTTTAAGACTTGTGGACTTCAACTCCCAGAATTCCTCCTCCAATCATGCTATCTAGAGTTGAAGTCCACAAGTCCTCTCCATACACGCTAGAGTTGAAGTCCACAAGTCCTCCCGGTCTCGCAGCCAGTTCCCTCCTGAAGTTTCAAGGGCCGCAACTTGAGCTGAGCAGATCTGCGGCGAAAGCGGCGGCTCCTGGTTTTCCTGGCCAAAGAGCGCTCGCTAGAGAAGAGCAGCTGAGGAAGCAGGCGAGGCGCGGTGGCAGGCAGGTGTCTTGGAAGCGCCGAGGGCAGCACAAAGGTCTCGGAGAAAACAGCGTCGCCACAGCAAGCGCCGGGGACGCGCGTGGGGACGGGACTCGCTGTGCCCGCTGCCGCCGCCTAAGTGGAAAGCCCAGAGGGGCATCCCGGACGCGCGTGCTGCCCTCGGCGCTTCCAAGACACCTGCCTGCCGCCGCGCCTCGCACGCCCGCTCGCTCACAAGTGGGCAGCGGCGGGGATTGAAGCGGAGTGGTGGCACCTCGAAAGGACTGGGGTGCTAGATTTCATGCTAGCTCAGGAATGGGTGGCGGGGGCCAGCAGCGGTGGTGGTGGCAAGCAACAGCGGGGACGGCGGGGGCAAGCAGCGGGGGGGGGGCAAGCGGTGGAAAACCTCCGAAGGCTGGGGGGTGGGGGTAGGGCTGCATTTGGTTTATAAGACGCACCCAAATTTTCACCCTCTTTTTGGGGGTAAAAAGGTGCGTCTTATACTCCGAAAAATACGGTAGTTACTGTCACTCAATTATTTATACATGATACTTTAACACTTTTGAAAGATTACGAAAGGAATATAACTTACTCAGAACAGCATATTTTCATATTTAGAATAGCAGTATATTCAGTTAAAATAATTTTTGTATTCCTTCTTTGGTCCAGATTCCTTGGCTGCTTCCAAACCGCTGCAGTTTATTATAGATTTCTGGAGGTTAAACCCACAATTCATTATCAATTAAAAATTATAGAAAAATAGTTTGGACGATATACAGGATTTTTGGAATATATAAGAATTCCTCAGGGTAATTGGACTTTCCAGAACTCGGTCAGAAAAATTGGTTGTCATTTATCTTAAGCTGGAGATGCAGTAGTTTTGAAAATACACTGATATGTCTGCTTTAATACTATCCATTGGCAGCACTTTATTGGTTGAATGCTCTTATTATGGAGCACCAGAGATTTGAGGTTAAGAGATTGTGCTGTTAATGTATTGTTAAATTCCAAAAATCTCGACTGTCTCCTTTTATGAATTTATACTTGGACAGTTGCCAAAAAGATTAATTGAAAGCAAACTTCAGTACCAAAAACTAAAATTTTACCAACAAAAGTAATCAAATCTTAGCTTTTGAACTGGCTTTTTATTGCTGACAGTTTGATTCCAGGTGATCAAGAGTTATCTTGTTTTAAAATTGAGTTGTAATTTTATATAGATAATAATTGCTATGTTAGTATTAGTGTTATAATAATGTAGCAGCATTGGATTTTTTTTCTTTTTCTCCCTATTCATGCCCCAACCTATCTGGAATTTGGGGCAGATTTGCAAGGTAAATGTTAATTGGCTTTGTTGTTTACATTTATTAAGTTTTAAAAAGCACCCAAAATCTTCTTTTAAATGTGTGTATGCATATGTGAGTGCATGTGTGCACGCCTTCGAACCAGTGTTGACTCTGGTGTCTGCCTGGATGGCTCCCTGCAGTTTTCTTGGCAAGATTTGAGAAGTGATTTGCTATTGCCTATTTCCTAGGGCTAAAAGAGATGGTCACCCAGCTGGTTTTCTGCTTAAGCCAGGACTAGAACTCACAAGTCTTCCAATTTCTAGCCTGATACAATAGCCACCATACCAAACCGGCTCAAAATCGTTAGTAGTTTTTTTTATGTGACGTTATTTATGAACTTTGTACTTGCTTCCTAAATTGCACAACCACTTATTGTATCTTTAGTAAAAGTAGAGTAGAGATAAGTTAATCTTGATCCAATGTTTAAGATCAGCACAATTCCCCCCCCAATTAGAGTGAAAGAAGGAGATTGAGATATTTATTATATGTATATAATTTATGTAAATTATATTTACATCCCCACTTTCTTCAGGGAGTGGAAGATTATGTAATATACACAACAGCAGTTGTAGGAAATAACTGGGTTGAGAAGCAGTGAACTGGCCCAAAGTCACTCATCAAACTCAGTGGTCAAATGAAGACATGAACCTGGATCTTCCCAGTCCATCCCAACATTTACATTTTACATTATACTAGCAACTACCACATAAATAGTTCACCTCTTTGTCTTGCTAACTTTTTCAGTATTGCTTTTTATTAGCTGGAGTTGGAAAGATGATGACATGAGCCCAGAAGATATGTCTAATATTATCAAAATTCATAATCGGAACAACGAACAGACTTGGAAAGAAATTTTAAAATGGGAATTACTTCATCTTAGGCAAGTATATATACAATCTTAAATGATAACATTTTCTGATTTGCATGTCTGAATGTGTTCTGAAAAAAACAATAGTACCAGGAATTGCACAACTGAGCCCAAAATTTATGTTGCTAAGTGAGAAATTTGTTAAGTGACTTTTGCCCCATTTTACAACTTTTCTTGCTTCATTTGTTAAGTGAATCATTGTAGTTGTTAAATTATTAACATGGTTGTTAAATGAATCTGGTTTCTCCATTGACTTTGCTCGTCAAAGGATCACAAAAAGGTGATCACATGACTCAGAGACAAGGCAACCATCATAAATGTGAGTCAGTTGTCAAGCATCCTATATAAATCATGTGACAATGGAGATGCTGCAATGGTCATAAGTGTGAGAAATGGACATAAATCACTTTTCAGTGCCGTTGTAACTTCGAATGGCACTAAGCAAACTATTGTTAATCAAGGACTACCCATATTCTAATAGTAGAAATGGGAAACTGATAGAAATCATTTCTAGAACATTCTAGTGATGCTATTTTTCCCCCAACCTATACAATGTCAACAGTTATCCTTTAAGTCAGTACCTTTGAATCAGTGTTGACTCTTGGTGACTGCTTGGCCTAGTTCTTGCAATTTCCTTTGCAGGATTTCAGAAGCAGTTTGCCACTTACTGGTGTTTCTTAGGCTGAGAGAGTGTGTCTGCCCAAAGTAACACAATTAGCTTTGTGTCTAAGGCAGAACTTGTAGTGTCCTGATTTCTAGCCTGATTCTTTAAGCACTACACCAAACTCACTCAGTTTAACTTCCTAGAATCCAATTTGTCTTTAAGTACAAGTATTCCTCAACTTACAACAATTCATTTAGTGACAGTAAACCGTTCATTTAAAGATACAACAGCACTGAAAAAGTGACTTATAACCGGCTTTCACGTTTATGACCATTGCAGGACCCCCATGTTACGTGATCAAAATTCAAATGCATGGCAATAAGTCGAGGACTACCTGAATTCTTATCAGACTGTTTGAATGTCGTTTATACTGTCACTAGATCAATAAGCATACTTTTCCTCAAAAGATATGTGGGGGCATAGCCTTCATCATTTCTTGCCAAACTACATATATAAGTGAGATGCACAATATGTATTATTCTGTTCACTGCTCTATCTTTACATTCTAACCGGAGCTGTAAAAGCCAGGAGAATGTTTTTAAAAATGTAATAAAATATTTTTTTGTTTCTGTTTTTTAGATAAGTATTTCCATTACTATAATAAAATAATATAAAATCTAGAAAATGAAATTGATTACATATACTGCTGCTTCTTTGGAAATCACAAACTTCCTATTAACAAAAATGATAGATATTTAATTTTCCATCAGATTTATATTAAAATATCCTCCAAATAAAATAAAGTTAACACACACTGCTACAGAGAATTAATATAAATATGAATCCTCCATAATTAATATTATATATATTATAGAATCCTCTAGAGTTAATATATATTATTAATTCTAGAGGATTGCTTTTAATTGATATTTCTTATGAGCATTTTGTAAGACACAATATTTTATTCTCTGAATTGGGGACTTCTTTTGCTATGACTTTGAAGCTATAGTTATTGCTGTGTAGGGCTGAAATGTCTGACTTGGTTGAACGTGTTCAGTTTATTTTTCTGCATTGCTTTTTATTACACAATTCTAAACTTGTTTTTTAGGGACTGTCCATGTGGACCAACACTTGTACGATTTGGAGGTAAAGCTAAGGAATATTCTCCAAGAGCTAGAATACGATCCTGGATGGGGTATGTTGATTTTGGTTTTCTATTTAAAAGGTTAAAAATCTTAAAATTAGGGTGTTTTGTTTTGTTTTTTCAACAGAAGACTCAGTATTGGTAATATGGTACCCCCTGCAATTAGAATTGCAAATGTGAGCTACATATTTTATATATCTATATCTATATATAGAGAGAACATAATTATGATTTGCATTTCTTTCCAGTTATGAACTTCCTTTTGATAGACACGATTGGATTGTTGACCGCTGTGGAACACAAGTCCGATATGTTATTGATTATTATGATGGAGGACAGGTAGATAAGAACTATCAATTTACCATTTTGGATGTTCGTCCTGCTTTTGATTCCCTGACTGCTGTGTGGGACAGGATGAAGGTGGCTTGGTGGCGCTGGACTTCATAATTGATTTCACATGGTGTGAACAGGACTATATTATTTCAATCTAGTGTTATTCTGACAGTAAACTTTAATAAAGTTTATGTTACCAATGCTTCTATTTGATGGCGTGTATTTATGCTTGAAGTGGGGATGATGGAAAAATGGATTATCTTAATGCACCTTTATTTTAAAATTATAGCTTCAGAGTTTTCTATTTGTATTGACCTTTTAGTCGTATTTTACCAGAATACTCAGAGGTTCCTCATGTTTCAAGATCATTTACCGTATTTTTCAGAGTATAAGACGCACCGGAGTATAAGACACACTTTAGTTTTGGGGGAGGAAAATAGGGGGAAAAATCTGCCTACCAGGTATTCATCTGGCTAGCATCCTTAGTCTGGTCAGCTTCAGCACATTATTTTATTCCCTGGTTAGGGCTGGAAAAAAACATTCGGCGCAAGTAGCAATGAAAAAAAGCCTGCAGAGTTAGGGCTGGAAAAAACCTCCTTCGGAGAGAGTAGCAATGAAAAAGCCTGCAAGCCGGTAAGAGCCTGGAAGATCGTTAGTGCCTCGTTAGGGCTGGGGGAAAAAAGCTTCGAAAAAGCTACATTCAGAGTATAAGACGCACCCAAATTTTCAGCCTCTTTTAGGGGGGGGAAGGTGCGTCTTATACTCCAAACAATACGGTAATTGGATTAGTTGTTCGCAGTATTGCTTTGATATCAGTGCCCTAAATCTACAGTTAAATATAAATTTGATTTTGCTTTGAAAAGATACTATCTGCTGTCAAAAAAAAGGAAAGAATAGAAGAGTAGAGTAGAATTCTTTATTGGCCAAATGTGATTGGAGACACAAGGAATTTGTCTCCGGTGCATAAGCTCTCAGTGTACATACAAATAAAAATGTTATTTAAAAGGCTGCTTAAAATCTAAATTATTAAATGTAGTAGGTGGCTTATGTAATGAAGGCCCCATGAATTTGTCCTTCAAAATGATCATAGTCATAAACAAACCATGCTTTACTCACAAACCTGTGTATAGTACCCTCTATAAAGTAGTCAGAAATCATTTGATATAATAGACAAAATTGACAGGCATGATTAAGTACAGGTACTCCTTAACTTACAACCACAATTGAGCCTCAAATTTATGTTGCTAAGTAAGAAATTTGTTAAGTGAGTTTTGTCCCATTTTACGACTTTTTCTTGCCACATTTGTTAAGTGAATTGCTGCAATTATTAAATTAGTAACACGGTTGTAAAGTGAATCTGGTTTCCCCACTGACTTTGTCAGAAGGTTGCAAAAGGTGATCACATGACCCTGGGACACTGCCACCGTCATAAATGTGAGTCAGTAGCCAATCATCTGAATTTTGATCACGCATCCATGGGGATGCTGCAACGGTCATAAGTTTAAAAATCGGTTATAAGTCACTTTTTTCAGTGCTGTTGCAACTTTGAACGGTCACTAAGCGAACTGTTGTAAGTTGAGGACTCCCTGTATCTTATATGTAGTCCTTGGGTTACGACCACTCGTTCAATGACTGTTCAAAGTTTTTTTTAAAAAAAGTAAAGGTTTCCCCTGACCAGTTGTAGCCGACTCCAGGGGAATGCTCATCTCCATTTCTTAGCTGAAGGAGGATTGAACATTGTCCAAAGATGTTTCCATGGTCATGTGGCTGGCATGACTATACGCTGAGGTGCACAGAACCCTGTTGAAAGTTACGATGGTCTAAATCAGGGAGTCTTGAGCCAACAGCCACTGCAGCACCCCCACAATGACATGATTGTGATCCAGGTGTTTGGTAACTGGCTCGCACTTAATGGTTGCTGTGTCCCATGGTCATGGGACCGTCATTTGCAACCTCCTCTGCCCTGATGGCTCCCACAAGCAAAATCAATGGGGAAGCCAGTAAGAGGCCGTTAATCGGTCCAGTAAGTTGCTGCTCCTCCTCCTACTTTTTCTCCCAAGGCACCTTCAGGCAGCAAATGAGATTATACTCATTCATGATCTGCCTGAACTTATGCCATGCTGCAGCACCCCCCCACACACACTTGTGCCACGCTGTAGCACCCGCCCTCTGTTTACACTTGTGCCACAGCAACCCCCATACCCATGCCATGCTGCAGCCATCTGCTTGCATTCGTACTGTATTGCAGAACCCCCTATTGCCTGTGTTGCAGCACCCCACCCACCTTCCTGAATTTGCATCTAGCTGTAGCACTATCCCCTACTTACCTGCATTTTGTAGCACTCATCTGCCTGGGCTGCTTGCAAATCGCCTAAGGCAGGGGTGTCAAACTGGCAGCCCATGAGTCCGATGCATCATGTGCAGGCCACGCCCACCCCAGCTCTGCAAAGGGAAAAAACTTCACAGTACGTCTCGTGGTGCAACTTACGCTGCACGTTTTACACCCATGGCCTAAGGAAAGGTTTGTTGTGATTGGGATTTGCAACTTCCTATTGGCTTTAATTCTTGAGTAATAAGACAGCAGTCACATAGTAATAAATACAAATCACAATTTACACAATGTTTCATCTGTTTAATTTTTCAGGTATGTTCACAAAACAATGTACATGCTATGCCATGCTATGCAATGTTTATTATTCTTAGATAATTTTATGTATGGTATAAAGTACACCCAGACACCCAGAGATGTACACTATAAATTGCTGCATTCAGTTATGTTTTGGTAGAATAATAGCTATGATTATTACATTTTAATAAACTTTTTGCTTTATCTCATTGGTTCAAAAATGTTTCATGTTAATTATGTTTTCTAAAGTACCGAGGCTCTGTGTATTGCTTTGCTCTGAAAGAAATGATTTAGCAAAACACTTTTGTTTACATGACATGAAGGATTGAGAGTAGAAGCTTTAGGTACAGTTTGTGGAGGCTGCATAATATGGAGTGTCTGGTTCCTCTTATAACCTTCCATCACATCATCATTTACTCTTCTAGCCAGCATCCAATAGATTAGTCATTCCCAGGACCCCAATATGTAAGTTCTTGGCAGCAATAAAACTATGCCAAAGGGCTGGAGAAGGCAACAGGATCAGAAAATAAAATATTTCTGGTCTGCAAGGAAGAATGTTGGTTAGAAAAAACAAGCCAATAAGATAATCAGAAAATGGAAAGTCCAGTGCATGCATTTTGTGCTGATAGGCTAGCACGTTAGTAGCATAATTTCACTGATAACAGACTTTTAGATGAGCTGATGTCCAAATATCCAGAATTTTGGAATTGCCTTTTTAATATCTTCTTTCCGTTATAGCCCTACCCACCCTACATAGGGTCACCATAAAACTTGCTGTCATAACATTTGATGTCCTGGTTTTCTATTCTTACCCTGTTCTTATTTGCAGTGTATTGATAAATCGTACTGTTCCAATTTGGGATGATAGGTGTTATAGTAGGCAAGGGGATTTAAACATAAGATGCTACAAATAAACCTAAAAAGAGACAGACTTTCATGATTACGCAGCTCCCCAGATCCAACAGAACCTGAATATTTATTTGTGAGATTTATATACCGCCTCACAGTGCAAGCACTCTCTAAGCGGTTTACACCAGTAAGCAATGTATATTTATATTGCCCCCAACAATCTGGGTCCTCATTTTACCTACCTCGGAAGGATGGAAGGCTGAGTCAACCTTGAGCCGGTGAGATTTGAACCGCTGACCTGCGGATCACAGTCAGCTAAAGTGGCCTGCAGTACTGCCTCTAACCGCTGTGCCACCTGGAGAAGCACTGGTTTTGGGAGAATTAATGATGTGAAGTAAACTAGCTAATAAGCAACACAAGCCCAGTTTCATCTTTCTTTTCAAGACACAAAAATGTGGAAATGCAATCTAAAAGTGAGGCCACCCAACTAACCTCATTTTAACAGAATAACAGACTTAGAAGGGACTTTGGATGTCTTCTAGTCCAATCCCCTCCTCAAACAGGAGACCTCATACCAGGGCTGTCAAACTTTCAGCCCACGGGCCGGATGCGTCACTGGCCATGCCCATGCCCGGTTTAGTGAAGGGGAAAAGAGTCCTGATATGTCATGTGATTTCGCAGTGACACTGAGTTTGACACCCCTGCCCTATACCATTGCAGACAAGTGGCTGTCCAGTCTCTTAAAAGCCTCCAGTGAGGGAGCACTCACAACTTCTGAAGGCAAGCTGTTCCGCTGGTTAATTGTTCTTACTGTTAGGAAGTTTCTCCTTAGTTCTAGGTTGCTTCTCTCTTTGTTTAGTTTCCATCCATTGTTTCTTGTCCTGCCTTCTGGTGCTTTGGAAAAATAAGTTGACTCTCTCTTTTTTGTGGGCAGCCACTCAAATTTTACAGTTGTGCACGCCTATCTTTCCCCAAGTAAAATAGAAGAGATCAGCTTTTCTTATCTCGTTGAAAGCCTAGAGCAGTGGTTCCCAACCTTTCTAATGCCGCGACCCCTTAATATAGTTCCTCATGTTGTGGTGACCCCCAACCATAAAATTATTTTCGTTGCTACTTCATAACTGTAATTTTGCTACTGTTATGAATCGTAATGTAAATATCTAAACCAAACACTAATGGGACAACTGGGAGAGAAATTACTGTGGTATTAGATAACTAACATTAACAGGGAGCCAGTTCAGTTTAGCGGTTAAGGCACCTGACTAGAAACTAGCAAACTCTGAGCTCTACCTGTATTTTTCAGAGTATAAGACGCACCTTTCCCCCCCCTAAAAGGCGTAAAATTTGGGTGCGTCCTATACTCCGAATGAAGCTTTTTCGAAGCTTTTTTCCCCCAGCCCTAATGAGGTACTATCTTCCGGGGCTTGCAGGCTTGTTTTCATTGCTACTCCCTCCGAAAAAAGTTTTTTCAGCCCTAACGAGGTGCTAACTGTTGTGTTCTGACTGACCTATAACTGAACCATAAACTTGTTTTGACCAGACGACCTCTGACTGAACTGTTGTTGTTATGTTTATAGTTGAACTCTACCTGAACTGTTGTTGCCACCCTGGTCATGTGTTTGAATGCTCATACGCTATTGGTTTTTGCGTCTGACAGTTCCCTATAAAAGGACTATCTGTTAGACTGCAAGTTGCTGGTTATTTTGAGTGAGATAATAAAAGAGCTGTTCTGAAGTCTGTCTACTGAGATCTTTGCCCACAATTTAATACTAACGATCTTCGCAGCTTGCAGGATTTTTTCA
Source organism: Diadophis punctatus similis (assembly GCA_023053685.1). Taxonomy (NCBI): domain Eukaryota; kingdom Metazoa; phylum Chordata; class Lepidosauria; order Squamata; family Dipsadidae; genus Diadophis; species Diadophis punctatus. The sequence goes on along the minus strand of JALIGW010000003.1, from coordinate 75,132,906 downwards.
TTGCTACTTCCTCCGAAGTAGGATTGAAGTCTTTGCAGGCTTGTTTTCATTGCTACTCCCTCCGAAAAAGGTTTTTTTTCAGCCCTAACCAGGGGATAAAATAATGTGCTGAAGCTGACCAGACTAAGGACGCTAGCCAGATGAATACCTGGTAGGTAGATTCCCCCCCCTATTTTCCTCCCCCAAAACTAAGGTGTGTCTTATACTCTGGTGCGTCTTATACTTTGAAAAATATGGTAAGTGATCTTGAAACATGAGGAACCTCTGAGTATTCTGGTAAAATACGACTAAAAGGTCAATACAAATGGAAAACTCTGAAGCTACCATTCCACTTTAGGTATGAAAGCCTGCTGGGCAACCTTGGGCCAGTCCCTCCCTCTCAGCTCACCTCACCTCACGGAGCTGCTGTTGTGGAGAAAATAGCAAGAATCAGTATTATATATGTTCACTGCCTTGAGTAAAAGTAATAAAGGGATAAAAATGTAAAATAAAATACTTATTTTATTGCTAAATGTATATGGCCACTGATCTCTCTTCAGACCAGAGGACTCCCAAGACAATATGGTAGGTGGCAAGAATTAACATACTCAGAGCGGGGAGAGAGGGACACTTCTTGACTTAAAGTAAAAAACAAGTTCACTGTATTTTCTGGTACAGGAAGTGATGGCATAAGGCCTCTTCCCTCAAGGGATCAGATGAAGGCTACCTTTGGTGATCAAAGGGAAAGACTTGGCTTGTGAAGTGACATAATGAAGTTACCTAATAATTCATCATGAAGTGACATAATAAGCTGAGAACAGCACCTTTGTGTAAATTGTTCCCGTCCTTCTCGTTTCAAAGGCAACTAACAGTCCCAGTCTGAATGCACAGCGCCATCAGATTCAAAAGCTGTATCTGTCTGAAGGCTGCATCAGCTGTCTGCTTTGTTGAAGTCTGCTTCGCCTACAAAGCATTTCCCTCTGCTGGATTTAGGCTGAATTCAGAAGATGACAAAGCAACATGTGAAATCCACACACACACACACTGTTGGTTGATGATCGGCATTCACAGAGTCCAGGAAAGGGATTCTGAAAAGCTCACTGAAAATAACCAGTTGCAGTACAAGGAAAAAAAGGGGAATTTTCACGCTAGAAATCATTAGGCAAAATATTTGATAAGGACATGCCCGATATAATAAATATATGGAAATATATGGAACAATAGCTATAATTCTTGAAGACTGGAGGAGTTCCCATAAGAGGAAAAGGTCCATTGTTTATGGCTTTTTAAAGAAGCGACAATATCAGTGGTGGGTTGTTGCCGGTTTGGACCGGTTCTTTAGAACCGGTAGTGGAAGTTTACTGCCGCTCACCGAACCGGCAGTGATGACTGGTGGCCCACGCTCCCGAACCAATCCTCCGGTCGCCGTGGCTTGCAAAAAAAAACCCTCTGCACATGCACAAAGGCTTCTGCACATGCGCAGAGGGTCATTTCCAGGTGTTTTACGCGACATGACGGGGGCAAAACACGCACTTCTGTCGCAATGTGAACCGGAAGGTAAGGTAAGTGGAACCCACCTCTGGGCAAGATGGATGTGATAGAAGTATATAAAAGTAAAGCAAGGAATAGAACCTTTTCCTTTTTTTCCCTGTTTTAAAATTCTACATTTCATCTGGTCCGCTGCTACTTAACATAAGACATTGGCTTAGATGGCAAGACTGTGTAGTGCTTTGGAATTAATTCTGAAAGAGAAGTTTTAATTCCATGGGGATGCAAATGTAGTGTGTACCTTTAACCCTTTAAAGCAATTGCATCACTAAAGCATCATTTCTTGGGTTCACCTGGCAGGATCCCCAGTATGATCTTGGAAACAGACATGGCTGCCTAGAGCTGGTGCTAGGCGGTCACATTTGCACATTTTGCACACACTAAAGCGGCATTTCTCAACCTCAGCAACTTTTAAGATCTTAGCTGAGGAACTCTGGGAATTGAAGTCCACACATCTTAAAGTGTTGAGGTTGAGGAACCTGTACGAAAGCACCTTTCTGGAACAAACTGATGTATGCAATTATATTGGTTTTTGTCGTGATACAAAGGGGCACATTTGATGATGTTATTTCTAGGGAATGGGGCTAGACGTTTGTCTCCAGTTGTTGTGGCCCACCAGCGGCCTGCGCAGCTGGTACCGGAGTCGGAGAGTGAGGAGGCTGGTGAGGACTCAATGCCAGAGGCAGGAGTGCAGCCAGGGCCTTCGGAACCTCCAGCACCTCTTGGCAGTGATGAGGAAGGAGGGGCTTTTCCTCCTCTGAATACAAGAGCACGCAGGGCTGCCAAGAGGCAGGAATGGTTACTCCGGAGGAGGTCTCCTCAGGAGTAAGACTTGGGGCTAATTGGCCACTCCCCTAGTCTACTTAAGGACATCAGAGGCAGCTGACAAGCTGCAGGAAACAATAGTTCAGACACGAGTATCTGTTGTGCATTGACTTGTGAATTCTTGCTTCTGATTTCTTATCAAGAAAGACTCCTGGGCATTTTGCCAAGCCTTCGGACATTACGTAAGATAACTAGAACTAATTGTCTTGTTTTGAACGAAGACTGACTGAACTTACGCCAGCTGCTAATGAATACTAATTAGCAGCTGACTTTCTGCAAACCAGAAAGTCTTTGATTTGTGTGTTTCGCCACTGCTAAGCCAGTTATTGGCAGTGGTTCATTAATTAAACTAAGTTCGTTCAAACATTGTGTTTTTGTTACATTCGTAACTAGGGATAGAACACCAGTATCATCCACAAGGGTGACAACAAGGGGCTCATACTGACTAAAATAGCATTACAGTGCTACAATGCAATGGACAGATAGTCCTTGACTTAACAATGATTCATTTAGCAACTGTTCAAAGTTTCAGTGCAATGAAAAAGTGACTTATGACTGGTCCTCGTACCTGGCAACCATCGCAGCATCCTCATGTCATATGATCAAAATTTGGGCACTTGGCAATTGTTATCTGTTTATGATGTTGCAGTGTCCCAGGATCATGTGATTGCCATTTGCAACTTTCCCAGCTGGTGTCCAACAAGCAATATTAAAGTTGGATTCGCTTAATAATTGCATGATTCACTTAATAACTGCAATGGTTTGTTTAACAACTGTGGCAAAAGCCATAAAATTGAGTGCGACTCACTTAACAACTGTCTTGCTTTTGATCCTAATTGGGTTTCTAATTCAAGGGCTACCTGTATGATCCACTTTTTTTCTACATGCATTGTAATATTACCCATACATTCAGTATCCTGTGAGAGTGTTGCAGGGGCCTAGAGGTGGAGCTCTCCCCTCACAATCTGGAGGCTGAGTTTGATCCTAGGTAGAGGGAGATATTTCTCTCTCTGAGCACACTGGGAATGTATCTGCTGAAAAAAAACCCTCTGCATTGGCGACAGGAAGGGCATCCGGCCAGTAAACACTCAGCTCCATTCAGTTGCCCAGACTCCACCCCCGCAAGAGATTATGGGGTCATTAAAAGAGGATAATAATAATTCAGTATCCTGTGGACACTGGTGCCAATTCCTGAGGTCCCACTGTCAGCATTCCCACAAACACCCCCAACAAAACAAGACACTAGAAGTTCCTCAAAGTTCCAATTTATTAGAGATGCCATGTTGGCAACATCTGGGAAAAGCCGAATCTGAAAGCTTCCAGGTTTCCCCCACCCAAACGAAAGTTCAAGTCCCTGTCTAGCACCCACATGTCCATCACACGATCCAATCAGGCACCATCCAAAACTGAAGATGCCTCCTCGTCACTTCCTCGCAGCTGCCGGGCACAGCTGCCTTGACTTTGTGGAAAGAATGTTATTTAGACTACTACATATCACCTACTCCATATAATCCCCCCTCCTATTTTCCCACAGTAGAAAATGTGGCAGGCCTGAATACAAAAAGGTAAAAGATGGCTTCTAGGCCTGACACCTACAGCAGTGACGGCGAACCTTTTTGGCACTGAGTGCCGAAACAGGAATGTGCGCACGTGCTGGAGCCCGGAAAGCCGAAAACCAGCTGGTCGAAACAGGAACGCATGTGCGCGCCGGCCATCTGGTCTTCCGGTTCTGGTGTGCGCATGTGCATCAGCCAGCTGGTCTTCAGATTTCTGGCACTCCAACATGCGCGAAAACCAGCTGGCTGACACACATGTGCACACCAGAAACCGAAAGAGCAGCTGTCGACGTCCTGCATGCCCACAGAGGGGGGGTCTGCGTGCCACCTCTGGCACGCGTGCCATAGTTTCACCATCACGGTCCTACAGTTTTGTCTGCTTCTCTGTGGCTTCAGGAAGTTGCCATGAAATTCAAATTGATGGAAAAATCTACAATATTTAGAGGCCCATGTGTACCTGCCTTCTGTCTATAAATATAGCTGCACCTAACATGATTGTTGGAGCCAAGAGTATGAATGATTATAATTAGAAGTGTAATTTTCTGCAATGGCATTTGTCATTTGTCACAACACTTCATTTAGTTTCCTTGTTTTTACACATAATATGAAACGGCATATTGTTTTTCGAATTCATAATTTCCTTAGTAGCTTCCCATCAAAAAGTGGAATCTTTTGTCACACACATTTAAGGCATTAAGGAATATGTTAGCAGCTGTGTGCCATTTACTCAGAAATAAATGATTAACTCTACCTTAAAAAATTAAGGAACTCTTTTCCTTGGTGAAAATGACATGCTGCTTTTTTTTTAAATAAAATGAAACCTCCTGTTCATGAAGTTGCAGATGGTCTTGACTTAAACCTGACCTTTCTTAAATTATAGACATGAATTATTTCCTCAGAAAGATGCTATTGTGATCACATTACTACCAGAAATGTCATAATAGGCCATCATATATTTAGAGTTCAGAAGCCACACAAAAAAGCTATATTTACAACCTTTAAATCAGCTTTAACCTTTATACCGTAGAGTCATTTACTCTCCATAAAACATGCTGGTTGCTTGTATAATTGTAATTTTTTTAAAAAATTGAGCAAAACTACTTTACTCCGTAATGGTTTATGTAAAGTGGTTTCAAAACGCATTCAATCTTTAAAAAATATCCCCACAAAAAATGTTGATATACCAGACACTGAATCAACATCCTTACTTTTACATACATAAATAGCAGTGTATACATTTCTATGGCATTATGTCAATCCTGGAACATTGCAATGACTGACTGACTGATGACTGGTGGCCATCCACATAGTGACGACATAGATCAATTTTTTCCATAATGATCTATCCTGGTCTTTCAGGTTTCCTAACTGGGCACCCATTGCTTCTGTAACCAAGTCCATCCACCTTGCTGCTGGTCTTGCTCTTCTTCCTTCCTTCCACTTTTCCCAGTATTAGAGACTTCTCCAGATTTATTTATTTATTTATTTAGCGTATGGCAAATACATGGACTTATAGTAGTTCAGATGTTTTTTTTATTTTTATTTTATTTTTTAACTCCTCATATATACATCAATACATATACCATAGCATCTTGTCAGGTATTAACCTATATTTATCATTATCATAAAATAAACAAATAATCTTGCATATATCATGATCAATTTGCTCTTCTGTTTCCCCTATACCAAATCATATTACTCCCTCTCTCTTGGCTCCTTTCCTCTCCTCTCCTCTCCTTTCTTTCTCCTTCTCTCCCTTTTTCCTACTTTCTACTTCCCTCTTCTTCCTTCCTCTGACTTTCTCCCTCTTTCTCAACCTCTCCTCACTTCTCTCTTCTCCTCCCTTCCTCCTCCTTCCTCTTCTTTCTCACCTCCCAACCTCCTCTCTTCCTTCTCTCCTCTCCTCTCTTCTATCCCCTCTTCTTCCCTCATATTTCCCCCCAGAGTATATCTATTCATACATATCTTATGGGTAACATCCAAGCAAATTCATCTCACAAAATTTCAATAATTCATAATATTGATAATAACCTTAATTCTCTTCTATGTTAATACCTCTATATATCTAATCATTCTAAGTATATTTTTATGCTAATATAATGCTGCCTCAGTACAAAATAATTTTTGTCGCCTAGGTCTCAAATCTTTAACATATCTCTTCCCTTCCATTTCAATTGGTGTTGATTATTTTCTACCCATATTCATTTTCCATCCAGTCATAAAATTTCCCCCAAATACTATAATATTCTGAATCCTCCTTATCTTTAATTATCATTGTTAATCTATTCATCTCCGCACAATCCAGTATCTTCCTAGTTACCTCCCCTTTGGTAGGAGCTTTTGACACTTTCCAATTCTGTGCAAATACAATTCTAGCTGCTGTAATTATACGTATAATTAAATATGTATTTTCTTTGCTATATTTCTCTGGTAAAATACCCAACAGGAAAATCTCCGGTCTCATCTCTATACGCTGTTGCAACATCTTTTCTATCCATATTTGAATTAAGCTCCAATACGCCTCGGCATCTGCACATGTCCACCACATATGGTAAAAAGAACCTGGTATTTGAAGACATTTCCAACATTTCATCGATTTATCCTTAAACATCTTTGCTAGGTTCAAATGTTAATATCCAGTCCACCCAGCCATTCAAGGACAGGGTGGTCTGTGTTGAAAAAATCAGACATTGGGCCAGTGTAAGCTCTCGATGGACATTTGGACACAATGTGATGGATATTTTGTCGAGGAGCACCACAGTCACACTGAGAGGTAGAGACAAGATCGCACTTAAACAATGAGTCCTGGCAGACACCATGTTGGTTACAGATCCTGTTCAGAGTTGACCAATGCTGGTGAAGAAGGTCAAAACCTGGCACCTTTTGTGTAGGGTCATCTACGTAACTGCCTATCTGGACATTCAGCAGCCCATTTGACTTTCCACAGTGTGTTGATGTCAAAGTTGTTAGACATCTGTTGAGCGAGTGCCAGAGAGGGATTCCTGGATTTAAGCCTGCCAATTGATAGTTGAGAAAGATCAGCGCGCACAGGAAAAAGTGGGTTTCTCATAATTTTGTTGTACTCCTTCACTAAGGCTTCCTGCCTACGTAGAGCTGATGGTGCAATGTGGCTCAAGACGGGGAGCCAGCAACTAGGAGTAGATTTTATGCGACCACTTATGATCCTCATTTGTATCATTTAATCTAGCATCGATCTTGCTAGTGTGGCAGCAGTGGTGGGTTCCTACCAGTGCGGTCCACTCTATAGCACCGGTAGCGGCCCGCTGGTGACGTCACAGTAGCGGTGCGGTCGGTTGCCAGTGCCTAGCCGCCGCCATTTTTTTTAAAAAAAAATCTTCTGCGTATGCCCAGAAGCCGAGTTTCCGGCACTGCTCATGCGTTGCCTTCCTACCCCACAGTGAGTCCAAGCAGGGGAGGATGGCTGAGGGAGAGCGTGAGACGCTGAAAGAACGGGCGGCAGGAGCTATAGCTCCATTCCCCTCCCTTCAGCAGTCCGAGAAGCCACGAACGTGCGGTGATGATCCTAAGCATTTTCGCATGTTTGAGGCTTCTTGAGCTGCTGAGGGGAGGGGGAATGGGCAGCAGGACCTATCTCAGTTCCCCTCCCTTCAGCAGTCCGAGAAGCCACGAACGCGCGGTGATGATCCTAGGCATTTTTGCACGTTTGAGGCTTCTCGAGCTGCTGAGGGGAGGGGGAATGGGCAGCAGGACCTATCTCAGTTCCCCTCCCTTCAGCAGTCCAAGAAGCCACGCCCACCCAGTCACATGGCTGGCAAACCACACCCACAAAATAAGCCACGCCCACAGAGTGGTAGTAAAAAAATTAGGAACCCGCCCCTGTGTGGCAGCTATTAAGCCAAACAGGGGTGCAATATTCAGCTGTTGAGTAGACCAACCCTAGTGCTGATATTCTGAGATTAGAGGCTGAGACTCCCTAGACCAGTGGTGGCCAACCTGAAGCATCCCATGCGCCAATTGGCCCAGGCGTCCTGGGTGGGCGGGCCTGCCTGGATGCCGCCATTTGAGTTTTGCCCTCTGCGCATGCGCAGAACGCTGTGCGCATGTGCAGAGGGCAAAAGATCGCAAATGACAGCATCCAGGTGGGCGGGGGGGGGAGGCGGGAGGGAGGCTCTGCCGGCTGCCTCCTTTCCTTGCCTCCCACTGCTTTTCGGCTCTGCCGCCGCTGCTGCCTCCTCCTTTCCACGCCTCCTGCCGCAGGAGGCGAGGAAAGGAGGAGGCAGCAGCGGCGGCTGCAGAGCTGAAAAGCGGTGGGAGCCGAAGGGGAGGCTCTGTCGCCGCAACAGCCCTGGACCTACGACAAAGAACGAGGCAGGGTCACCTTCACACTCACGAAGGGCCCGCCTGCACCGCATTCACCTCCGGGACTGGGAATCCCCCGCTTTGGCTCTTCACGCAAACCCGGTGTTGCCAGAGAACCCCAAAGCTCCCCATTTGGCAGGGCTCCGTTCCCGAGCTTGGCTCCCTCCATCGGAGGGCGGCTGGCCGGCCGGGCGAGCGAGGCTTTGGGCGACGGGCAGCGGGCAGGCGGCGGCCGCATCCGGCCAAGCGCTCGCTCGCTCCCCCCGCCGGCCCTCCCAGAGCAGCTCCGGGGACATAAAGGAGGCGGATGGACATCTTGGAAAGCTGCAGGTGGGGGAAGGGCGCCGAAGGAAGCACTACTTACGGTTCCTGAAGCCGCCTGGCAGAAAGCGCGCCCGGGGAGGCGGGCATGGAGGAGCGGCGAAGGCGAGGCGCTCCGGCCCGGGCGAGGGACGGTCGCCAAGGAGGAAGGCCTGCGCCTCCGCCTGCGGAACTTGGCCCCAGCCCGCCGCTCCCCAAAGCCCAGCGCTGCAGGTGCCTTCAGGAGCCCTGAAGCTCTGCCGGCAGAGCTGAAGGGGAGGCGGGAGGCGAAGAAAGGAGGCGGCCGGCAGAGCTTCAGGGCTCCTGAAGGCACCTGCAGCGCTGGGCTTTGGGGAGCGGCGGGCTGGGGCCAAGTTCCGCAGGCGGAGGCGCAGGCCTTCCTCCTCGGCGACCGTTCCTCGCCCGGACCGGAGCGCCTCGCCTTCGCCGCTCCTCCATGCCCGCCTCCCCGGGCGAGCTTTCTGCCAGGCGGCTTCAGGAACCGTAAGTAGTGCTTCCTTCGGCGCCCTTCCCCCGCCTGCAGCTTTCCAAGATGTCCATCCGCCTCCTTTATGTCCCCGGAGCTGCTCTGGGAGGGCCGGCGGGGGGAGCGAGCGAGCGCTTGGCCGGATGCGGCCGCCGCCTGCCTGCCGCCCGTCGCCCAAAGCCTCGCTCGCCCGGCCGCCCAAAGCCTTGCTCGAACGGCCCGCCAGCCGCCCTCCGGGCGAGCGGGAGGCGAGGAAAGGAGGAGGCAACAGCGGCGGCAGAGCCGAAAAGCAGTGGGAGGCAAGGAAAGGAGGCGGCTGGCAGAGCCTCCCCTTCGGCTCTGCCGGTCGCTTCCTTTCCTTTCCTCGCCTCCCACCGCCCCTTCGGCTCTGCGCATGGCGGGGAGAGCTGCGTGACGCATGTCCTACCTGGGACTTGTTCCGTCGCGTTCCTCGGTAGTGTGTCCAGGGCAGCCCATTCTAAAAGAGAAAGTCTCGCGAGTTCAAACTTCTCAAACTCGCGAGACGATCTCTTTTAGAACGGGCTGCCCTGGACACAATACTGAGGAATGCGACGGTGGATGCGCCACTTGAAATCGTGGAATGCGCCACATTTGGCGCATGCGCCACGGTTTGGCCACCCCTGCCCTAGACCTAGAGCCTCTTCTCCAGAGAGTTGGGCCTTCACAAAATGTTTTTAACGTAGGACAATTTGACCCTGGTCATTTGTGCCTTAAGTGAGAACTTTGAATTGATTTGTTTTATGCATATTCCTTCTGAGAATATATTTAAATATTATAGTTCACCTTTAATTTAAATTTAAAAAGAGAACCAGTTTGGTATAATGTGAAGGTGCTGGCTTAGAAACCAAAAGACTATGAATTCCAGTCCTGCCTTGGGCATGAAAATCAGTGACTTTGGGTCAGTCACTCTCTCAGGCTAACTCACCTCACAGGGTTGTTGTTGTGGGGAAAATAGAAGGAGGAAGGAGTATTACATATATGTTCACTACTTCGACTTACCTATAAAAGTAACAAAGGTGGGATAAATATCAAACAAATAAATAAATGGGGTATCTTATTTTACAGTCAATTAATTTTTATCAGTTATTAATTAACAAAATGTATTCTTGTACAATTTTATTGCTTTTAAATAAAACAGAAAAAATGGAAGAAAACACAAAGATGCATACATTATCAAAAAAGTACATAACAAGTACATAAAATAACTGAAAAAATACAAGAAAAAACAGATATGGAGTATAATATGTAACAACAACAAACAAGTTACAATTCTATATACAATTAACTAATAGAAACGTGTGCGTGCGTGCGTGCGTGCACGTGCGTGCGTGCGTGCGTATATATATATATATATATATATATATATATATATATATATATATATATATATATATATATATATATATATATATATATATATATATATATATATATATATATTCCTAATACAGGTAAGGCAGTGATGGGGAACATTTTTTTCCTCGGGTGCTGAAAGTGCGTGTGCACATGCCCACACCCATAATTCAATGCTCCCCACATGCCCCGCCCCTGCACATGTGCACGTGACCCTCCTGCGCTTCCCCCCCTTGTGCATGCACGCACTACCCCCTCCCCTGCTCCCCTGTTTTCCGACTTCCGGTGGGCCTGGTAGGCCTGTTTTTCGCCCTCCCCAGGCTCCAAAGGCTTCCCTGGAGCCTGGGAAGGGCGAAAACGCCCCTGTCCCCCCGGAGGCCCTCCGGAGGCTGAAAACGCCCTCCCAGAGACTCCACGAGCCGAAAATCAGCTGGCCGGTGCGCACATGTGCACTGGAGCTGAGCTAGGGCAATGGCTCGCGTGCCGGCAGATATGGCTCCGCATGCCATAGTTTCGCCATCACAGAAGTAGGGTATATGTCTATCCTGCTTTTTTAACCTGCTGTACTTTTTATAAACAAGTCCCATACTGTATTTCCTTGTATTTATCCATACAAAGTCTTACTTACATCTATAGGCAATCCGTTCATAAGTAAAAAGTGTAATCAGATCTTCAATCCATTGAATAAATGGGGCCATACATTTATCTTTCCCATGTTGCAGTATCAATCTTTTCGATATAATAAGGTCACGGAGAATCTATTTACATTGTCCAGTTGTCAAATTGCATGTACCACGGTATGTAATTCAAGAGAATATTATCCTCTGAAAATTTTAGCTTTTGTTGCACAGTCACATTTATATAATCCACTGCTTTCTCCCAAACAATAGGGCATTGAAAAAGCATGTGTTTTAAAGAAGCATTACATATCCAACAAAATGCTGTCCTAGACAATTCTTTTTTATACAAATATAATGGAATCCAATACATTCTAAATGTTATTTGTGGCTGTATAAGTTGTAGTTTAAGGTCCATTGACACTCTAGGGATAGAAGTTAAAACACTTTTCCATTGTCTAGGCAATATAGGAACTCTAATTCTTTATTCCAGTCATTTCTTTACAGAAATACATTCTTTTGTCCTGGCTCTGCTTTTCCTTTGACACTATTTGCATTGCCTTCAACTCGTACGGCTCTGAAAGTAATTGCACAATTTGGATATGTTCCGTATCAAACCGAAGATAAGGAATAGAGCTTAGCTAACAGCTAAGCTACTAACAGTTCCTGAATATCTTGATTACCTTAAGGGTGTGTGTGTGAGGGGGAAAGGACTGGATGTGTGGTGAGAATGTACATTACAGCTAGACCTTGACTTATGACCATAATTGAACCTGCAATTTTGATTGTAAGGAGTGACAGTCATAAAGATGGTCACCATGTGTGCCTGATTTTATGGACTTTTTGAAAGTGGTCATAAAGTGAATGCCATGTTTGTAAAGTGAATACTGCAGTCATAAAGCAAGCACTGTGTTTGTTAAACTAACCCATTGTTCTCTGTGAGGCTTTTTTTGGGGGGGGGCTGGAAACTGGAAATAGATGCTGGTTTCCAGAAAAAAACATAACAAATTGCAGTCATATAACCACAGGATGCTGCAGACGACTGTAAATGGGGTCCGATGGCCAAGCACCCAAAATATGGGGAGAGCCTGGGTGTAAGAACTAAACCTTCTTGTTAGAACCAGTTTGGTCTAGTGGCTAAAGCACCAGGCTAGAAAGCGGGAGGCTGTGAATTCAAGTCCCACCTTAACCATTAAAGCCACCTAGCTGACTTTGGGCCAGTCATTCTCTCTCAGAAGTATTTTAAAGTGGAATCAGAGGAGTTGGAAGACAGAAAGGCTGATCAAATATTCCATGTACTTCATATAGCCAATAGGTCCCATCGATTGTCAGACATCATTACATTATATTACATCAGCGATCCTCAATTTTTTTGGCACCAAGGACTGGTTTCATGGAAGACGATTTTTCCATGCACTGCTGGGGGGCGGGGCAAGGGGGGAGAAGAGGAGCACACGACCTAGATCCCGCACATGAGCAATTTCGCTCGCCTGCTGCTCGCCTCCAGTTATGCGGCCCAGTTCCTAACAGGCCATGGACTGGTACCATTCCATGGCCTAGGGGTTGGGGACCCCTGTATTACATTATGCATTATATTACACTATATGCTACATCACATTGCACCAGTTTGATCTAGTGTTTAAGCAGTGGTGAAATCCACATTTTTTTACTACCGGTTCTGTGGGCGTGGCTTGGTGGGCGGTAGCAGGGGAAGGATGCTGCAAAATCCCCATTCCCTCCCCACTCCTGGGGAAAGGATATTGCAAAATCTCCATTCCCACCCCACTCTGGGGCCAGCCAGAGGTGGTATTTGCCGGTTCTCCGAACTACTCAAAATTTCCACTACTGGTTCTCTGAACTACTCAAAATTTTCACTACTGGTTCTCCAGAACCTGTCAGAACCTGCTGGATTTCACCCCTGTTTAAGGTACCAGGCTAAAAGCCAGGAGACTGTGAGCTCTAGTCTGCCTTAGGCATGAAGGCCAACTGAGGGATTTTGGGCCAATCACTCTCTCTCAGCCCAACTCACCTCACAGAGTTGTTATTATGGGGAAAATAGGAGGAGGAATGAGTATTAGGTATGTTCACAACCTTTAGTTGTATATGAAAAAAAAGGTTGGATTAAAAAAAAGCCCCTATTAATAGATATAATTGGTAGCCATTATGCTGGTTAAGTGGAATCATGGAATACTGCAAATGGCTGAAGCAATGCTGGCCAGATAACAGAAAACACCAAAAATAATAATAAGAAGAAAAAGGCTGGGTCAGTACATGAGTAGAGGATGTCAACAATGCAAGGAAAGTGATAGAATGGATTGTCAACAACAAACTTGTCTCAGATTATTACAAGGAGCTGATAACAAGGAACGTCAACAAGAAGGAAACGTTTCAGAATGTTGTAAAAGAGAATGACAAAAACAATAATGAAGACAGTGTTTGCTCTCATATCAAAAAGGGAAATTTGTTATAATGAAAGGTTTCAGACAACAATAGCAATGGCAGGTTTCTTGCAACAAAAGACAAAGATTCTCACAAGAAGCCGTCCTTCTCAGGCTGCCAACAGGAAAAATTATACATACTCAGAAAATAAACTCTTTAAGAATTCATCGCACCATCTGAGCAAAAGCTCCATTTATGTGTATTTGTGCATAAGCTCATCTTTTTCATCTGACCTCATACCTGCTTTGCATCACTACCCAAAAGTGTAGTGATGCAAGCATTATTGATGAATGGGTGAAGGGAAAGGAACTGGTATTTATAATTATGATTACTGTGCGTATGAAAAAGGTTAGTCATGCTTTATAGTTTCCATAAAGCTATCTTTATCTATCTCAGTTTAAGTTTCTGTATGTTGGGAAGGGGGCATGATGGCTCAGTGGTTAAAGACGCTGAGCTTGTCAGCTGCTGACAGCCCGGGTTCGAGACTCGAGCGCTGTGTGACAGGGTGAGTTCCCGTTACTTGCCCCCAGATTCTGCCCACCTAGCAATTCAAAAGCGTGTAAATGCAAGTAGATAAATAGGTACCACTTTGGTGGGAAGATAACAGTGTTTCCTGCTCTTTGGTGTACAGTCATACTGGTCACATGACCACGGAAATGTCTTTGGACAATGCTGGCTCTTTCGGCTAAGAAACAGAGATGAGCACTCCCCTTAGAGTTGGACTCGACCGGACAAGGAAAACCTTTACCTTCACTTTTATAATGGGAAACAGCCAGCTAGGCTGGAAGCAGGGGAATCAAGCAAGGGCCTAGTTTAGAGTCTTTGTGCAGCCGCAAAAGGCATAAGCTTGACTGCTCCCAAGATACATGAAGCCTTATGTTGAGTTCTGGTACTGAAGAGGCTGGAGACAGGATTGTGACTAACAGCTCTTTATTCAATGTAGTAGTAACCAGCAAAGGAACCAGCCCGGCAAGGCACTCTTTAAATAGAGAGTTGCCGGCTGGCTTAACCAATCAGCAGCTCTTATTTTCCCGCTCTGCAAAGCGGACCTTGGTGGAAACATACTCACTCAATTCAAATCTTAATACATAACACCTTATCTGGTTGTTCCCAGGGCAAGGTGAGAAGTCTGGGAAGATTCTTATAATTTAAGTGGAGGATAATAAAGTTGCTTGCTTTAGCTATTTATGAGTGGTTCTGTTTGCTTGCAACTGACATTCTATGCTTTATATGTTTAGAAATAAAAGGTATATAAAATGGCTGATGTTGCATTTGGATTGCTCAATACCTTCTTTATTGGTCCGGCATCACATGTATTTAATCACAGTGCTTTGCTGGGGGAATAAAATGACATAAGCGACCTCTGGAAGATGTTAACAGCATTACTTCCACAGGGAAAGAGGTGATACCCAAACAAGTGATTTCCAGGCAAGACTGGAAATATTGTTTTTCACCGTTAATCCTCTATGCCCAATTTCCTGTTATAAACACATCAAATACAGGTACTGACACAAGTAAAAATGGCCCTGTAATGAACTTATGTACATTTCTTAGATGTATTAGTAAGGTTTACTATCAAAGACTTTAAAAATATCTACTTGTGGAAATTTTAACTGATTACCCTGAAATAACAGTACTAATCTTAATGATAGCAGGATTTGAAAGTTTCTCCATGTGGAAATCGTGATATTTTCTTTGAAAGGAATGATTAAGTAATGAGACTCACGTTGCAAATAAAGTTACCACTGTTTAAGCTTACCATATGTTCTCTAAAATTGTCTTCAGCAGCAAGTGAGAAGTCTCCATTAATTTTGTAGAGTTTGCAGTAACAGAAAGTTAATGTGATAAGCACACATTTGATTAAAATGGATGCTTATGGGTAGGTCTATAAAACAGTATTCTAAAACTTTTCTAGTAGAATTTTAAATCTTGTCCCAAATTGCACTTACAACAGCAATGTAATGAGTAAATTACCCCACTGTGTATTAGTCGTAAAATCTGATGCAAGGCTACTCAGGAGAAGATGCAATGAGGTTTATTCCCAAGTGTAAATATATATAAGACGGAAGCATAAATTATTAATACTGTATGAAGTAGTACTTATGGCAACTTAATGGTAGGGACAGCATTCTGTTAGTTAAAAAAAATACTAATTGCATTTTACTATTCACAAATCAATGTGCTTTTTAATTTCTGCTTGCAAAACACCCAAATATTTAGATTAAGATTAATATCTATATTTTAAAAATTCATTATATTTACCATCACTTTTTTAAAAAATAAGGGAACTATCCTCACTCAGTCACATTCTTTTGGCTTTTGATATATTAAAATAAAATAGCAAGTCTTTTTGGACTGTTTTGCTCAGTAATAAACATATGGAATTATGATGGATAAAAAGTAAATTCTCCTCTGAACCGATCCTGACTTATAATAACTATATGTACATGTTCATTACAGGTATATGTTTATATAGTTGTCTTGGTAACAATACCAAAATGGTTTGCCCTTATCTGCTCTAATATAGTTTTATTTAACTCTAGATCACCTAATTCCTCGTGAATTCACATTTAAGTATTAAACAGGTCCCATTCTACTCTGTTTAGCTTTTATTAGTCATGATGTTAAGTACTGTTGTCTACAGTGACAAATATATACACTCTTATCCATTGGCTATTGTGTATACCCAGAATATATCAAATTATTTTGGCTAGTATCCCTAAATTGTAAGATTACAACATCCAATTCAGCAACACAGATAGCTCTCAACGTATAACTGGATCATTACACGACCAGACGCAGTCTTTCTTTCGTGGCAATTGTTAAATCAAACACGGCGGTCGTTAAGTGAACCTATTGTTTACTATGGGATGGTTTTTACCAGAAATTGGAAGTAAATGCTGGTTCTGGCAAAAATGTCATAAATCATGCTCACAGGACCATGTATACAAACAGCTGTAAACACTGGAGGGTTGCTAAGCAACCAAAATTGGTCACCTGACCGGGTGTGTGTGTGTTGATGTCAGAATTTCAAAAAAGGGTTATTATGTCTCTTTTGGAAGGAGCCATTATAACTTTGAATGGTCGTTAAGCGAATGGACTACCTGTAATGAACTGAATTCAGGAAACATGGATAAAAGAAGCCATTTTCTTCTGGGTAACATTATGTGATGATTTTAGAATCCCATGCAATGGGATTAATAGTTCACAGCAAGGTCCCCGTTTCATATTTTCTAAAAAAACATGTAGATAGAGAGGATTTGGGGGTAACCCCACCCTCAGTTTTCTGTGAGGATGGTTGAAAGGAAAATATCTTTTTCTGTACATTATAAAAAACAACAACAATACCTTGCATTATAGGATTTGGTGAGCCAGGCACATACCATTCTGACAGGCCAGCAAATTGAACTGCGAATAATATTAGGGGAATTATTATTATTATTATTTTAATGGAAAAGGGATTTTGACTTACTTACTAATAATTCAATATGAAGATCAAGAATAGATATTCATCTCAAATTTAAATATTTAACATTTTCACAAGTTGGTGACTACAAGAAAATGCATTACATTTAGATGGGATTTAATCTTTGACACGAAGCTGATATTTGCATAGGGTGACAAATATCAAACTGACATTATGCTGTCTCATTTGATGACTTCCAAATGTCATAGTGCAGGAACTTACGCATGGGGACCTTGGTATTTTTAGATAGTGTCAGTTTAAAAGACATTTACATTGACTGGGTTTAAAAAATATTGAAATGTATTAAAAAAAAAAACCCAACAACCCCAAAGGACAGAAAGGAAAAGCAGGAATGTAACAGTAAAAAAAGTTTGTTGTGAAAGTTTCAATTCTTTTTTTATACAGAAGATGAATACTTTTACCGCTTGTGTTTCCTGTTGTTTTACAAACTTAATTCTACTTACTCCTACATCAACTTCTGAATTGTTCATCTGACATAGAAAGAACTTCTGTTATCTCTACCTTCTCCCTGCCCAAGTAGCCCATACTGATGTATCACTCTTACTCTGATCTATCACCCTTACACTTTAAACAGGATTTAAGTTCTCCAGTTCCTGCATATTTTTATCTATATACAACACAACAACACCCCTATCCTGTTCCTTTCGAATAATTGTAGTTTTACAGTGCTATGTGCCAATCGTGATCGTCATTTCACCAAGTTCCAGTAGTGTCTATCACGTTGTATTGGTGGGGATACTACAACTGTTATAAGTACATGCCAGTTGCCTGAATTTTAATCACGTGACCATGTTGATCAGTGGTGGGTTCCTACCAGTGCGGTCCACTCTATAGCACCGGTAGCGGCCCGCTGGTGACATCACAGTACCGGTGCGGTTGGTTGCCGGTGCCTGGGTGCCGCCATTTTTAAAAAAAAAAAAAATTTTTTTTAAAAAGTTATTCTGTGCATGCCCAGAAGCCGAGCTTCCAGCACTGCACATGCGCTGCCTTCCTACCCCACAGTGAGTCCAAGCAGGGGAGGATGGCTGAGGGAGCGCGTGAGACGCTGAAAGAACGGGCGGCAGGAGCTATCTCCATTCCCCTCCCTTCAGAAGTCCGAGAAACCACGAACGCGTGGTGATGATCCTAGGCATTTTCGCACGTTTGCAGCTTCTCGAGCTGCTGAGGGGAGGGGGAATGGGCGGCAGGACCTATCTCAGTTCCCCTCTCTTCAGCAGTCCGAGAAGCCATGCCCACCTGGTCACATGGCCAGCAAGCCACGCCCACCCGGTCACATGGCTGGCAAGCCACACCCACAAAATTAGCCACGCCCACAGAGTGGTAATAAAAAAATTAGGAACCCGCCCCTGATGTTGATGCTGCTAAAGTCGTATGTGCAAGGACCTTAAGTCACGTTTTTCAGTGCCATTATAATTTTGAATGGTCACCAACTGACTGGTTGTGAGTTGAGGGCTACCGGTACATACATTTCTTTCAGAACGAAAGAAAAGGAATAATTTGGTTTTTGTGGTCTCTGGGTAACCTCATTGATGAGTTCTACATTTGTGAAAATATCTTTCAAGCCCAATCTTTGTAACTGTCCCGTCTGAGTTATCCAAGATGAAGGATGCCCTGAGAACATCTTTACGATCTTTTCCAACAATTAGTAATTTAACAACAACACAACACATTGTTCAAGGATTCTTATATAGTTTGAAATGTAAAATAAGGCAGTGATTGTTAAATGTATCAACTTTACTCGGATTGTTAATATTGTACTATTCTAGCATATTTCAAGATGCCACATATGATTATTTATTTTTATCTTGCCTTTATTATTTTTATAAATAACTCAAGGTGAGAAACATACCAGTACATAATCCTTCTACTTCCTCCTACATTTCCCACAACCACCACCCTGTGAGGTGGATTGGGTTGAGAGAGAGAGTGACTTTATGCAGAGAATTATTTACTTGATGCTTTAACAACACTTCGTGAACATTATCCTTTTAATTTCCCCATCTCCTCTCAACAACAGGTAGGTCTAGGTTCAGCCTGTTTCTTCTCCTCTTCATCCAACAGAATGAGGATAGTTTTCAGCAACAGCCGTTAGGTAGATGTGGACCAGGGAAAGCCAGGTTTTAAAGAAAGATCACCTACTTTGCATAGCTGAAATCTGAACATATCTCATGTACTACTAATCCTATTATTCTAAGCACTGTTCCAGCCTCCACCCCCAAAATGGGTAGGATTACAATATCCATAATCCAGCTGCATTGGATGTTGGAATTGTTATGGAATGTTGTCTAACACCTCTCAAGGACCTAGTTAGGAGATGCTAAAATAAAGAATACAGGTGGTCCTTGACTTTTGACCACAATTGAGGCCAACATTTTTGTTGTTGAGAAATTTGTTAAGTGAGTTTTTCCCTCTTTTCCAATCTTTCTTGCCACAGTTGTTAAGTGAACCACTGCAGTTGTTAAGTTAGTAACACGGTTGCTTAGTGAACCTGGCTTCCCCTTTGACTGCTTGTTGGAAGGTCTCAAAAAGGGGGATCACATGACCCCAGGACACTGCAATCGTCATAAATATGAACCAGTGGCCAAGCGTCCGAATTTCGATCACATGACTGTGAGGATGCTGCAACGGTTGTTAAGTGTGAAAAACAGTTGTAAGTCACTTTTTTTCAGCACCGTTGTAACTTGAATGGTCACAAACTGTTGAGTCGAGGACTACCTGTACTGATACCAATGCACTAAAGCAGTGTTTCTCAAACTTTGTAACTTTTTTAACTTATTTATTCATTTATTTATTTATACCTCGCCTTTATTATGTTTACAAATAACTCAAGGTGGAAAACATACACAATACACACTAGTGGTGAAATCCAATTTTTTTTACTACCGGTTCTGTGGTAATGGCTTGGTGGACGTGGTGTGGCTTGGTGGGCGTGGCTTAGTGGGCATGGCAAGGGAAGGATACTGCAAAATCTCCATTCTCTCCCCATTCCTGGGGGAAGGATATTGCAAAATCTCCATTTCCACCCCACTCTGGGGCCAACCTGTCAGGCAGTGATGTGGTAAAGAGGTGGTATTTGCCTGTTCTCCGAACTACTCAAAATTTCCGCTACCGGTTCTCCGAACTACTCAAAATTTTCACTACTGGTTCTCCAGGACCTGTCAGAACCTGCTGCATTTCACCCCCGATACACACTCCTTTCTCTTCCTATTTTCCCTACAACAACAACAACAATTCTGTGAGCTGGGCTGGGTTGGGTTGGGTTGAGAGAGGGTGACGCTGGGCCAAAATCACCCAGCCCACTTTCATGGCTAAGGCAGAACTTGAAATCACAAACCTCCCACTCTCTAGCCTGGTGTCACTACTGGACAAAACTTTAGGATCCGTAGACTTCTGCAAAACATATAATTCATAATTTGTTTCATCTCTTCCCTGGGGACATCATCAGGGATTAAAGTGTTCCAGTTGCAATCTGCGGTTGTTTTGCAACGCGGGATTCGGTCCTCAGCTGCAAGACATTTGAAAAAAACCCTCTCTTCCCGTTCGGGCTTGCAGAGCACTGAAAGCAAGCGCAGCGCCCCCTGGTGGGGATACGTTTAATTTCCCCTCCGCTCTGGTTTTTTTTCCCGTGGGCGGAAGTGGAAGCGCTTGCTCTCGCCTGTGGCTTGGCGGCCGGAGTGGGGCGACAGCGAGAAGTCGCTTGCTGCCATGTCGGCGTTAGCTTTGGAGGAGTTGTCTGCCATTGCTGCTATTTACTGTGGGCGAGAAGAATGCGAGGTGCTGGAAGTGTCAGGTGATTGCTTTTGCCCTGGTGGTCTCTGGCGATTTCGTCGCCGTCTTTACCTGGATCCCAAACGTGCTCCTCGTTTCTCCCTCTAATTGGCATGTGATTCTTTGTATGGTGGGTGATTTGAATGCCCTCTGACGAATCAATGATTTGAAGCTGAAGGAGCTCCCGTTTTTAGCCAGGTTCTTTTCCTTGTACCTGACTCTCACCCATTTTGAAAGGAAAGAGTTTAAATTACGGTATATAGGTTCAGTCAGAATAGAGCTGGAAAAGGACCTTGGAGGTCGTCTAGTCCAACCCCCTGCTCAAGCAGGAGACCCTATCCCATTTCAGATAGGTGGCTCTCCAGTTTTTTCTTTAAAACCTCCAGTGATAAAGTACCTAAAACATCTGAAGGCAAGAGTTCAATAGAAACACTGGGTCTAGGACATATTCTATTGCACTGCTTCTAATACAAGGACTGTCTAGACCAGAGGTCCTCAAACTTGGCAACTTTAAGACTTGTGGACTTCAACTCCCAGAATTCTCCAGCCAGCATAGCATAGCTGGCTGGAGAATTCTGGGAGTTGAAGTCCACAAGTCTTAAAGTTCCCAAGTTTGAGGACCCCTGGTCTAGACAGATCCTTACATACTCTGGCCTGAAGGAATTCCCAGGTAAAGAGAGTGATTTCTAGTTAATGGTGCTACTATCAGACAAGGTCTAGAAAATAACCTTAAAGTCTCTCAATTCTCGGCTACCAGTATGATATGCAGTACCATTACTTAGGATTGAACTTCTTATTTGGATTTATTTTAATAACTACTGTATGCTCTTAATTATATTTAGACTCTATGTGTATTGTTTTTCTTTTACACACACACACACACACACACACACACACACACACACACACACACACAAATACACACACTGTTGTCTGTCTGTCTGTCTATCTCTATCTATCTCTCTATCTCTCTATCTCTCTCTATATCTATCTATCTATCTATCTATCTATCTATCTATCTATCTATCTATCTATCTATCTATCTATCTATCTATCTATCTATCTATCTATCTATCTATCATCTATCTATCATCTCTATCTCTATCTCTATCTCTCTATCTATCTGTCATACTACTTTTATTCAATATTTTGTTTGTATCTGGCATTAGGGCTGTAAAATTTAATTTAATTTAATTATATGGAAAAGGTCACAATCTCTCCATGCATAGCAGGATTGCCTTCTGGGGTGGAAGGAGTGAGATTTCTAAAAGCAGTAAAGCTGTTTTCTCTGCTCTTGTGCACTCGTTCTAATCAATGGCTTTTTAAAATTGGAACCATTGTTGCTACAGTTTGCCACGGATGGATTTGCAGTGTTTTCTGCAAATTGGAAAGCACCATTGGAAAGACTGTGTGTGTGTGAACAACGATTTTTGTCCTTATTTAGGACCAGCAACTCAGTCATTAAGTGAAGCAGTCTCTAAGTGAAAATGTGACTATAGTTATGATTTTACCTCAGTTTTCTATACAGACCTGTGAAGGTGACAATGTGAGGACGGTTTGCAAAGTTACTTTTTCATCACGGTTGTAACTGCAAACAGTTGCTAAACAAGGTGATCAATAAATGAGGACTATTTGTGTTGTGTTTTTAAAATATTTATGGTGGTGGTGCTCTTAGAGTTACAACGTAAGAGATACATAATCTGTACAGCATTATATTTTATGTGGAATGACTGGCATTGTAAAACCTCATTTAGCCGTTTTAAGAGCAGCTCAGTCTTTGATCAGGAGGCTAAGTTCTGAAACATATTTTGGAAATACTGCCACTCCTTCATTTTTTTTTTGGTTTTTGTTTCCCCTCTTTAGCTAAGGGGATATAAAAAGTCTACACACCCCTGTTCAAATGCCAGGTTTTTGAAATATTTATTTATTTATTTATTTCTTGGTTCTTATATGCCACCCTACTCCCGAGGAACTCAGGGCGGCGTACAGCAATAAACAAGAACACCAGCAAATAAACATTAATTAAAACCAAGTACAAAAATTAAAAAATTAATATTTAAAAATATCTGTCAACCAGACATACCCGGGGGAGAGCTCAGATGGGTTAGTCTCTACCCCCTGCCTGCAGGAAAAGCCATGTCTTGACGGCTTTTTGGAAGGCCAGCAGGGTGGGGATCGTTCTGGTCTCTGGGGGAAGTTGGTTCCAGAGCGCGGGGCCCCCCACAGAGAAGGCCCTCCCCCTAGGGCCCGCCAGCCAGCATTGCTTGGCTGACGGGACCTGGAGGAGGCAAACTCTCTGGGCCCTAACCGGTCGAAGGGAAATATGAGGCAGAATGCGGTCCCGGAGATAGCCTGGTCCTAAGCCATGAAGGGCTTTAAAGATGATGATCAACACCTTGAATTGTACCCGGAGACCGATGGGCAACCAATGCAGCTGGCGGAGTATAGGTGTAACGTGGGTGTACCTTGGCACACCCACCACAGCACGCGGTGGGTGTGAATAACATTATTCTAATATTCATTTTTTCCTCTAAAAGATTTCAGTTTGTTTTTCAATTGAATTGTACAGCTTATATGTTATATATTAAAGGAGGAAAAGAATTCTGAAGTGATTCATTTTAGTCTGATTTTTTTTTAACATCTCAAAACCCTGGCATTTTAACAGGGGTGTGAGGACTTTTTATATCCCCCGTAGCTTGCATCTTCTATGTCAAGCAAGAGGTAATACCGGTTTCCTCCGAGATGTGTTTTCTCACCATTTCTCCCCCCTTTCCTTGGCATGTGGATAAATTACTCGATGTAAACTTTATTTATTTATTTCCCCTGCTCTCAGCTCAAGCGTCTGTAAACATGTAAAATGTTCCCATCGCATTCCCTTTCCTCTTGTAAGCATTGCCCTTCCACCCTGTCTATCTGTCAACACCTGCTGGTAAGCTGAACCAAACAGTCTCCTTTGCTGCCAGTAGCCACAGAAAGCCCCAAGACTGCTCCACAAGAGTTTACCACCAGACTGCTAAATATCACTAATGCCCATTAAATATGCATCCTGGTATGTTGCAAAAACAAAACAAAACACTTTAGCTTCTCTAGTCTGGGATGCTATTGGCGTACTTTCTGTCAGAATTTTGTTTGCATGGTACAGTGGTTTTAAAATGCATTTGTGGGAACTGGGGGTTGCTCTTAAGGCCTGTTGTAGGTTCTAGTGAAACAGTAGATAAATAAACTTCTTTAAGTAACAACAGGATCATAAAAGTGATCGGCTGCGCGTGCTGTGGTGGGTGTTTCAAGATACACCCACGTAACACCCATACTCCGCCAGTTGCATTGGTTGCCCATTGGTCTCCGGGTACAATTCAAGGTGTTGATCATCATCTTTAAAGCCCTACATGGCTTAGGACCAGGTTACCTCCGGGACCGCATCCTACCTCACACTTCCCTTCAACTGGTTAGGTCCCACAGAGTGGGCCTCCTCCAGGTCCCGTCAACCAAGCAATGTAGGCTGGTGGGGCCTAGGGGGAGGGCCTTCTCTGTGGGGGCTCCTGCTCTCTGGAACCAACTCTCCCCAGAGATACGAACTGTCCCCACCTTGCTGGCCTTCCGGAAAGCCGTCAAGACATAGCTCTTCCTGCAGGCGGGGTTTTGAGACGATTTGCATCTGGGTCTCCCCCACGTATGTATGTTTTCGGATGTTTCTTTTAAATGTATTTTAATGATTATTAAATTATATTGTTTAGCTGTTCTTCAAATGTTGTACGCCGCCCTGAGTCCCCAGGGAGTAGGGCGGCATATAAGAGCACTAAATAAATAAATAAAATAAATAAATAAAAGTAGCTTAATTTCTAGGGGAGGGTGAAAAAAAAGTGATCATTGCCACACTGGCCTCAGCAAATGGCAGTGGCTGGTTGATGTTGTTTGGATTTTGAAGCTAAGCAGGATCTTTGATTAGTATTTGGATAGGAGGCAACCGGGTACTTACCAGGGCTGTAGGATAGCTCTGAGCATCAAAATCTAATTCAGAAGGCGGCAGTGGTAAAGCCACCTCCATTCTGCTCCTAAGATGACTGCATGGATTCATTCATAAAACCTCTAGAAGTCAAACTTGACTTGAAGGATATTTTATTTTCTTGAGGGTATTTTCTCTATTTGAGACCCTAGCACCGTGATGGCGAACCTATGGCACACGTGCCACAAGTGGCACGCGGAGCCATATCTGAGGGCACCCGAGACGTTGCCCTATGTCAGCTCCAGCGTGCATGTGTGCGCTGGCCAGCTGATTTTCGGCCTTCCGGAGGGTGGGGGGAGGCCATTTTTGCCCACCCCAGGCTTCAGGAAAGCCTCCGGAGCCTGTGGATGGCGAAAAACGGACCCAACAGGCCTACCGGAAGTTGGTTTCTGAACTTCCGGTAGGCCTGTTGGGCCCGTTTTTCACCATCCACAGGCTCTGGAGGATTTCCTGACGCCTTGGGAGGGTGAAAAACAGCCCTACGGGCCTACCAGAGGTTCGTTTCCGAACTTCCGGTAGGCCTGTTGGGCCCATTTTTTGCCATCCACAGGCTCCGGAGGCTTTCCTGAAGCCTGGGCTTCAGTGAGGCCTGCGCCCATGTGCGGAGGGGGCAGCGTGGGAGGGGTTGTGAGTGCATGCATGGGGGGAGGGCATTGCATTATGAGTGTGGGCACGCACGCGCTATCGCGCGTGCATGAGCCCTTTTGGCACCCGAGCAAAAAAAGGTTCGCCATCACTGCCCTAGCAGGTTTGGTGCTTTGCAGGAAGTGAAAGTTCTCCATTGAGGTTTTTAATGGATAATGAAGAACATGAGAAAATGATCTCTGGGATCTACTGGCATTTATACTTGGCCTGAAATCTCCCAATGCTATAAATTGAAAACGACCCACAGATAGGAATGTAAACTTCTTCAGATGCTCTCTTTAGCTACTGAAGTAGAGAATTGATGGTGTGGAGGCTTAAACACCACCAGCTGTATTCTAACATCTCTTTTCTGACAGAAGCTATCTAATCAGATCAACCAAGGATGTTTTGGTGCCAACGTTATATTGTAATAGACCCAGAAAAATGGGTTTCATCCAAGCGTGCTGGAGTAGAACAACAGCCCTTAAGTATCCTGTCTAACTCCTCAAGCTCTATTTATTTCTTTATTTAATAGATTTATTTATTAAAGATAATCATGCAACTGGATCAGAAAGCGTTTTTGGATGCTTCAGTAGAAGCCACTCTTAATGTTGATACCACTGTCAGCAAATGTGAGTGAATTTATCAAAGAGCCTAACAAATTAAGCGTGGAAAGTTCGAAACTGTTCTGATGCCTCTCTCTTGAGGTTTAGTTAAAATAAATCTTGTATTGTTGAAAGGGCTCCACTGAATGGTTACTTGATGCAGTGGTGTAGAGAATTACTTTCGTACGTGTAGGAAAACTGTCCCTGAAAACAGTTTGAAAACCACTGATGTGCAACATATTGTGACAGTTTATCTAGGTGTGCCTCTCTGTATTGCACGCACTCAAATACTCCTCACCAATTATTCTGACTATCTAATTTTATTCTGTTTGCATTTGTATTAGCAGGGGCAAATTCCATTCAGCATCTTTTTCCTGACAGTTTTAGAAAGTCCTACATCTTTACCGTTGGCAGCTTTTGACACAGCAGATTCTAATGGGTGTCATATTTCTGTCACCCTTTTTTTTAACCTTCTTCAACTGAAGATGGGGAATTATGTTGGGTGAATGAATGGTGCTAGTCAGAAGAACTGGCTTGCTAAAAGAGACCTGGAAATCTGCAATAGTAATTCTGTCTTCCAAGCATAAGTTCTAAAGATTGAAAAAGAAAGAAAAAGTAATAATATAGTGTGCATCCCTTGCCCTGGCGATTTGATTATTAAAATTAGGCATTACTTTATATTGATTGCGTCTCATATGTCTTAGCTTGTCAAAACACATTTTGTAAATGGTCCTTTGGTTGTTAGAGTCTAGCTTCATGTGATACTAACCATATGGTGAGCAATCATGTCACTTAGAGAAATATATATTTAATTATTAATTTAATTGAATAATATACCGTAGTTACCTTTTTCCTTTCAAGCAAACATTTTAAACTGGTACCTAATTTTTTACTAAGATGGTAGCTGGGAGAAAGTACTGCAGTGCTGTTGATTCTCCCAACCCAGCATTTCTATTTTTGGCACGTACATGATCTGATTGTTCATTTATAATATCCTGTTTACAGGGAGTCCTCGACTTATAACCACAATTGGGCCCAAAATTAAAGTTGCTAAGCAAGGCAGTTGAGTGAATCATGCCCCAATTTATGATCTTTTTACTGCGGTCATTAAGTGAATCACACTGTTGTTAAGCAAATCTGATTTCCCCCATGGACTTGTTTGTCAGAAGCCAGCTGGGAAGATTGTAAATGGCACTCATTTGACCCCAGGACACTATAACTACTGTAAATACATACCCCAGTTATCAAGTACCTGACACTTGATCATGTGGCCATGGGGCTGCTGTGACAGTTATAGCAATAGCAATAGCACTTAGACTTATATACCGCTTTACAGTGCTTTTACAGCCCTACTCTAAGTGGTTTACAGAGTCAGCATGTTGCCCCCAACAGTCTGGGCCCTCATTTTAACTGACCTCGGAAGGATGGAAGGCTGAGTCAACCTTGAGCCTGGTTAGATTCAAACTGCTGAACTGCAGGCAGCCGGCAGTCAGTAGAAGTAGCCTGCAGTACTGCACTCTAACCACTGCACCCACCGTGGCTCATATAAGTGTGAGGACCAGTCATAAGTCCTTTTTTCAGTGCTGTTGTAACTTTGAAGAGTCACCAAATGAACGGTTGTAAGTCAATGACGATCTGTATAATGGAAGAGGACTTAAAAGTAGTGTTTCCCAACCTCCAGATTTGTGGACTTCAACCCTGAATCCATATTGTAGACCAAACCCACATTCATCCCTATGGTGGATTGGGATATGGGTAATGTGACCCTCCTGTCATGTTTGATCTCTCAGTGACTTCCTTCTGATCTACCTATAATTGTGGGAATGGGGGAACTGTGTTGCTGTAGTTCTGGGGTGCCACAAAAGCCAGTGTTTTCTCTCTCATTATATAACATTTGCATGAAGTTACTTGGGAAGGTCATTCACCACTGTGGAATCAAGTAGCATCAATGTACCAGTGATAATCACCCGTATGTCTTCATTTCAGATGGGGCAGAGACAAGGTTGGGGTTCTGTTTTTGGCCTGGAAAGTGTTAGGTCAGAGGCAGGGGCGGGTTTCACTTACCTTCGCCACTGGTTCGCATTGCGATGTTTCGCGCATGCGCTTGCTCCTCACATGTGTGCGCGCGCATCCCCTCGCGCGTTTTCACTTTCGCGCATGCTCAGAAGATGGATTCAGCCCGAAACACAGCTGAGGAGCTCATCAGCTGTGCTTCGGGCGAAGAAATAAAGGTCAGTATTAACCCGGGGGCGGGCGGGAGAGCTTTTTTCAAAGCACAGAACGCTGTGAAGCCATCCAAACACAGGAAAATCGGCTGAAAATTCAGAAAAAAAGATGCCGGCGAGCACGGACCGGCACAGACAGAACTGGATCCGTGACACCAAAATTACATTACCAGCGGGTCGCTAACGGTTCGGGTGATCTGCTCCGAATCGGGAGGAGCCCACCCCTGGTCAGAGGTCTTCAAACTTGGTAACTTTAAGACTTGTGGACTTCAACTCCCAGAATTCTCCAACCAGCTATGCTGGCTAGAGATTTCTGGGAGTTGAAGTCCACAAGTCTTAAAGTTGCCAGGTTTGAAGACCTCTGTGTTAGGTTAATGGGAAGAAATATGCTCAGCTCAGTTCCAACAAATAAGAGGATACAAAAGCCCTCTAGTTCCACAGACGGTTGCAGTGTCATGGGGTCATGTGATCACTTTATGCGGCCTTCTGACAAGCAAAGTCAGTGGGGAAGCTACCTTCACTTAACGACCGTGTTAGTAACTTAACAACTGAAGGGTTTCACTTAACAATTGTGGCAAGAAAGGTCGTAAAATATCACTTAACCACATAAGTTTTGAGCTCAGTTGTAGTCATACGTTCAGGACTGTCTCTAAATATTCATCAAACTTGGATTTCTCTGGATAACTCTGAAAAATGTAAAATGACTGTTTGACATAAAGAGCTTGTAGAAAGTGTTTTTTGGAATAATCATGCTCACCATGGCAATCATGTTCTGAAAGCACTTAACGATGTGTTCTCAAAATGCCCAAACCACCCAAAAAGTTGTTTACCTCTGTCTTTCGCTATCAGGATGTTGAATATCCAACTGTGTGCCCCCGAGTGCTACAAATCCAGTTATGAGGTATGTTTTCAGTGCATAAATAAATTTGTGGAAGCAGATTCAAATATTGCAAATATGCAATTATGATATATATTTCAGTTTTGCAAAACAATAATTTTGTAGCTGTGGATCCCAGAAGCATTCTTTGTAGCATCTCAATTAGATGTGAATAATTTATGAAACGGCTTTCTCTTAAAATGCAATTTAGTTGGAACAATGTTCATCCATGTTTAGGACAGGGAAAAAAAATCACAAATACCTGTACATTTAGAAACCTAAAATCTATTGCATTTGTCCCATTTCTAAATAATATGCCCACTAGGGCGTACTCAGATTATTCCCTTGGGGTTAATTATTGCCAGTTTAGGAAAAATTAAAATCTTGGCTATAAAGCCCAGTCATGAGATCTAGAAACATGAAGCACATTCCAACCAATTTAATTTGGGTGCAAGAACTGCATATGCGTTTTGGACCTGATGACTGTAAATTAGAGATTATATGGGCAATTTGATTTTTTCTTGGATTTTTGTTTTTAATTGGTGTACAGGTGAAAGGAGCTGTGAATAGAATAGAATAGAATAGAATAGAATAGAATAGAATAGAATAGAATAGAATAGAATTTTTTATTGGCCAAGTGTGATTGGACACACAAGGAATTTGTCTTTGGTGCATATGCTCTCAATGTACATAAAAGAAAAGATAAGTTCATCAAGAATCGTAAGGTACAACACTTAATGATAGTCCGGGTACAAATAAGCAATCAAATCATATTAGGAACCAGTCAATATAAATTGTAAGGATACAAGCAACAAAGTTACAGTCATACAGTCATTTGTGGGAGGAGATGGGTGATGGGAACGATGAGAAGATTAATAGTAGTGCAGACTTAGTAAATAGTTTGACAGTGTTGAGGGAATTATTTGTTTAGCAGAGTGATGGCATTCGGGAAAAAACTGTTCTTGTGTCTAGTTGTATTGGTGTGCAGTGCTCTATAGCGTCATTTTGAGGGTAGGAGTTGAAACAGTTTATGTCCAGGATGCGAGGGGTCAGTAAATATTTTCATGGCTCTCTTTTTGACTCGTGCAGTATACAGGTTCTCAATGGAAGGCAGGTTAGTAGCAATTGTTTTTTCTGCAGTTCTAATTATCCTCTGAAGTCTGTGTCTGTCTTGTTGGGTTGCAGAACCAAACCAGACAGTTATAGAGGTGCAGATGACAGACTCAGTAATTCCTCTGTAGAACTGTATCAGCAGCTCCTTGGGCAGTTTGAGCTTTCTGAGTTGGCGCAGAAAGAACATTCTTTGTTGTGCTTTTTTGATGACGTTTTTGATGCTAGAAATTTGAAGGTCTCTACTGTTGATACTGTGTTGTCTAGTATTGTAAGAGGTGGAAGTATGGGCGGGTTTCTCCTAAAGTCTACCACCATTTCTATGGTTTTGAGTGTGTTCAGTTCCAGATTGTTCCGGTCGCACCACGAGGTTAGTTGTTCAACCTCCAGTCTTTAATCTTAAAGTAGCAGTACAGTATATTTAGTCATCTCTCTCAGTCTGTTCAAAATTGTCCTTCCACTTCAAGTTGTTGTGACATGCAGGGGGAAATATATCTCATTCCTCCAAATAAGGAACAGTTAGCTAATTTGTGTGTGTGTGTGTGTGTGTGTGTGTGTGTGTGTGTGTGTGTGTGTGTGTATGGATAGATGGGTGGGTGGGTGGATGGATGAATGGATAGATAGATATAGAAATAGAGATAGAGATATATAGATATAGAAACATGGCGTCAGGAAGGGCATCCACTCCATCCAATCACCCCGACTCTACCCCGAAATTAAGGGATTAGAAAGTGGTAAAAAGGGAAATAGAACAGAATATTTATAGCCCAGAATTGAACTGTGGATTCCTTGGTGCTCCCTTGGCTGTTTTCTTGCAGATGTTTCATTACCCAAGAATGTAATATCCTTCTAGCACTGATGATGTTATCTAGTTGGACAATGAAACATCTGCAAGAAAACAGCTGAGCTCAGGGAGCACCAAGGACCTCATGAATAAGTAAGAAATGGCATAAGGAGTTGATACCCGAAGAGCCTCTGCCTCCAGTATTGTCTGAACCAATTTGGCAATTTGCTGGGCTACATTGAGAGGGAGGGAGATGGTAGAACAGTAATGGTGGGTCTTCCCCATAAT
This sequence comes from Diadophis punctatus similis, assembly GCA_023053685.1. Taxonomy (NCBI): domain Eukaryota; kingdom Metazoa; phylum Chordata; class Lepidosauria; order Squamata; family Dipsadidae; genus Diadophis; species Diadophis punctatus. The sequence goes on along the minus strand of JALIGW010000003.1, from coordinate 75,101,669 downwards.
TTGCACTTTGGCTATTTATGGTAGGTGCCTGTGTACTGCTGATCTTTTTCTTGAAGCTCTCCAGGTTTCCTGCCCCCACTAGATTTTTAAAGACCTTAGAAACTAAAATACTGGCGGTGTAGCTTGGTGCTGTGTCCACTAGCTGGGAACTGCCGCAACCCCCCCCCCCCAAAAAAAAATGAGAGAGAACATCCCAGAAGCTAAAGAGGATGGTAGAGAGCAGCTTCTTTCATTTTCTTGCTGGTAAAAAGGTTATTTTATGACCAGCCAAGTAGATTAAAATACTCATACTTCCCTTCGACCGGTTAGGTCCCACAGAGTGGATCTCCTCCAGGTCCCGTCAACCAAACAATGTTGGCTGGCGGGGCCTAGGGGGGAGGGCCTTCTCTGTAGGGGCCCTTGGTCTATGGAACCAACTCCCCCCAGAGATATGGATTATCCCCACCTTGCTGGCCTTCCGAAAAGCCATGAAGGCATGGCTCTTCCTGCAGGCGGGATTCTGAGACAACTTCATCTTGGTCTCCCCCATGTATGTAAGATTTTGTATGCTTTTTAAAAAGCATTTTAATTTGTTTTAAATTATATTGATTATTGGTTCTTCAAATGTTGTACGCCGCCCTGAGTCCCCAGGGAGTAGGGCGGCATATAAGAATCATAAATAAATAAATGAATAAATGAATGAATGAATGAATGAATGAATGAATAAATGAATGAATGAATGAATGAATGAATAAATAAATAAATAAATAAATAAATAAATAACAACAACAACGATAATGATTAATAATAATAATAATAATAATAATAATAATAATAATAATAATAATAATAATAATAATAATAATAATAATAATAATAATAATAATAATAATAATAATAATAATAATAATAATAATAATAATAATTTGTTCATATGTGCAAAATGAGAAATGGAAATTGACTTCCCTTAGCTATCAAGGGATTTCTGTTCTAATCTCTTTAGGTCCCCATATCGCCAACTTCCCTGAAACTGGTATCTTGAAAATCTTTTTTATTTAAAAGTCAGCTTATGTTTGGGAGATACTTTTCTAAAAGATGGCTGAGTTAAATAAAGAGACCTTGGAAGACCAGAGAACAGATGTCTTGAGGACTGTTGACTTGGGAAGGGATGTGAGGGGCTTTTCCCCTTCCACTCATGGTATATAAAAACAAGAATTTCTCAAAGCTTAAAATTACATGGTTAACATTCAGAAGAAGATTTATGGAAAATGATGTGTGTATGAATTTAAATAAGCTAATTAACGAAGGCTTGTTTTTCTTTATTTGCCTAGGCCCCAAGATTAATGTTGCAGATAGAATGACATAATTTACTTATTAATCTGTTCTCTTCTTCTGCTAGGGTTTGCTCATCCAGCTTGTCATATATGTAAATGTTCATCAAAACTTGGATTTCTGTGGATAACTCTGAGGAATGCAGAATGAATACATGACATAGAAAGTTTGCAGATGTGGAATCAGAAGCTGACACCAAACATGGGAAGCCATTTTGAGTGTGCAGTCACTATTTGCTGGGATAAGCATGTGTCTGCAGCAGTGTGAAAGTGTGTGCAAGAATTCAGCTTATTAGCACAGTAAATGTCAACAGTATGATAATATACTGCTCTCTATCTCAGATAGCACTTCTGCTGACAAAGCGGGCCAATATAATGTGTTATTAAAGTGAAATACATTTCTGTCAGGCCCAAAACCAAGAATGACACGCTGAGATTCTGACAAGCTGAGTTCTTTATTGTTTTCACACTTATAGACAAGATCTTGCCAGACTGAAGCCTTTATATCTACAATATAGTTTTGTTAACTGTTAGGGAGGGACTGCCTTCACCCCCTGAGCTGAAAAAGCTTCTTGGATGAGAAGCGAAATGTCTTCAAGGGAAAAAAAACCCTGAAGTCCTGTTGCCTTTTAAAAAAGCACTTGGGACAAAGAGAGCCGAGGTGGCGTAGCGGTTAGAGGCAGTACTGCAGGCCACTTTAGCTGACTGTGATCCGCAGGTCAGCGGTTCAAATCTCACCGGCTCAAGGTTGACTCAGCCTTCCATCCTTCCGAGGTAGGTAAAATGAGGACCCAGATTGTTGGGGGCAATATAAATATACATTGCTTACTGGTGTAAACCGCTTAGAGAGTGCTTGCACTGTGAGGCGGTATATAAATCTCACAAAATAAATCTCACAAATAAATAAGAATAATAAATCCAGTTGTCAAGGTCAAGCAGGAATCAAGCAGGAGGCAAGGTGTTTTAATGGATCATCACAATAATAACCTGTGTTGAATGACTTTGTTTATGAAATAAGTAAAACAAGCACAATGCTTTGGTATTATTTCTTCATTCAGACTCTGCTTATATACTGTACCTGTAAGATGCACATACTGTAAAAGTCTGATAACATTCAGTGACAAAGAAATACAAAACTACAGAACACCTAAAAGGAAGCAATATTTTTTTCTTAGAACCTTAAATATTACTAATACGGATCCACCTTAAAATGCAATAGTTGTTCATGTTTGCAAGGGAAAAATAAGCTAATGTGTTGTGATAAGAACATTGAAGCATCTTGTATCATCTTAAAGATGGCCCAAATAATATGCCCATATAGATTAGAGATTATGTCATCCAAGGCACTTAACAAATGCTTATATCATTAAATTTTAGTTTTTAAGGTGCAATGGCATTTTTGTTGTTTTCCCCCCCATTTTGGGCCGCCATAATTTCAGTAGGTATTGTTTCTCTAGTGCAGTGATGGCGAACCTTTTTAGGTTCGCGTGCCAAAAAGGGGGGGTGCGCGCGCTAGCGCGCTCTCGCGTGCCCACACCCATTCCCACCGGCAAACCGGAAGTGCGGAAAAACGCACTTCCGGTTTGCCAGTGAGCTGTTTTTTGCACTCCGGAGGGTTCAGGGAAGCTCCCTGAAGCCCCGGAATGCAAAAAACTACAAAACGGACAAACCGGAAGTGCGGAAAAACGCACTTCCGGTTTGTCCGTTTTGTAGTTTTTTGCATTCCGGGGCTTCAGGGAGCTTCCCTGAACCCTCCGGAGTGCAAAAAACAGCTCACCGGCAAACCGGAAGTGCGTTTTTCCGCACTTCCGGTTTGCGGTGGGCAATGCTCGCGTGCCACCTGTGGCACGCGTGCCATAGGTTCGCCACCACGGCTCTAGTGTCTTCTAATCTCCCTCTCCCCTCCCTCTCCCCTTCCTCCCCCTCTCCCCTCCCTCTCCCTCTCCCTTTCCCGCTCCCCTCCCTCTCCCCTCCCCTCCCTCTCCCTCTCCCTCTTTCCTGACGTTTTTTATTGGCAAGGTTTTTCAGAAGTAGTTTGTCATTGCCTCCTTCCTAGGGCTGACAGAAATTGACTGGCCTCAGGTTACTCAGCTGGCTTCACACCTAAGGTGGGACTAGAACTCATAGTCTCCACGTTTCTAGTCCGATGCCTTAACCACTATAAATTGACTGTAATGACTTCTTAGCTTCACTTAATTTATTTGCTGCATACAGTAATGGGATTGTGGCACCATCATCATTGGTACAGTAAAGAAAAAAAAAAGAACAACCTCATAGGCACAGCTAGTCACCTTGATTTCTTAAAAAGACCATAGGATTATTTGGTTTCTCAGGGGCGCAGTGGCACAGAAATGTAATGATGCTGGATGTGCTGAGCAATTGCCAGCACTCCCAGTGGTTTGAGTCCAGCTTCGT